>JAQPZY010001685.1:6245000-7740000 GCA_029931535.1 Margaritifera margaritifera | reverse complement strand
CTTCTTTGCTTATCTCAATATTAGTCTGAAAAAATGAATGTAGAGAGTATCAAGTATAAAAAGCTCCTTTTAATACATAGATCAAGTCAAATGACAGTGCATTTTAGGTGGTTTAAGGTCAAACTGTAAAACAAACCAATGAGATGAATAGGGTCAATTCTAGAATATGTAAAATCGAATGAATGCACAAAAATCATGCAGCAGATTTTCAAATGGCGGGGGAATTGTTACCCAACAACATTTTCAGTTGTAGAACAGACCTTGGATGTATTGACGGCCCCCACCTTGAGTGAGAAGGAAACATAACAGTATCAACACTTTGATCTGTCACCTTAACCTTGAGGGAGCCACAGTGGCTCAGTGGTTAGCATGCCGGACTCACAACCGAAAGGGTGCGGGTTTGAATCCTACGATCGGACCAGCCTGGGTCAACGAACGTGATGTATGCTTGCCTCGGCACTAAATAACCTACTTGTGTTGCAGTGCCGTAAAGCACCAAACCAAACTTAACCCTGAAGATATGACTCCAAAACTGTGATGCCTGACACAAAATGTAGTAGAGATACATATAGGAACCAAGTTTAATACCTCTATCTTAAACAGCTGAAGAAATACAAGCACAAAATGAAAAACTAAAAATGCTAACCTTTGACCCTGACCTTGTAGACAAGACTACCAAAGATTGTACGCAACACATTCTCTAGTGATGATATATAGAAGTACTAAGTGTTTTAAATTTCTATCGGATGGAATACAAGTCAGCGTGGAATAGAAAATGTGATGGATTGACCAATGGAAAGATGAACAGATGAATGAAAAGACATGAAAAAATGCAGATACTGTGCCCTGTGCTTTCGCAAAACAGGCAGGAGTCAATAAAGTTTCCAGTGTTCCAAAGAATGCAGTCTTGCTTGCAATCAGAGCAATGATACAAGGTATATCACTATCAAAAAAGAGTCCCTTGAAGTGACTGATACTCTACTGTCTGAAAAGAATCTCTAGGAATTCAAGACAAGAATTTTTTTTCTTTTTAAGTGCTGAGTGTTCAAACAATCTCTGATATTAGCTGTGGCAGCCATATTGGTTGTAAGATTGGCACCATTTTCGTTTATAACAAACTAGACATCATTAGAAGACTTTTGGTGAAAACCCCATACCATTATGACCATCCATTCAGAAGAATTAAAAGATTTTCAATATGGTCATTGTGGCAGCCATATTCGATATCTACAGGGCACCATTTTCATTTAGGACCAACTAGATATCAGAAGAAGTTGTTTGGTGGAAACCCTGGGTCAATATGACTATCAATTCTGGAGGAGTAGCAATAACAAGATTTTCAAGATAGCCACCATGGTGGCCATATTGGATGTCAGAGCAGCATCATTTTCATTCATGGCCACGAAGACACCACTTCTGTTGAAAACCCCATGTCGATATGACTTTCAATTTAGGAACAGTAGTGACAAGAGGATTTTTAAGATGGCTGCCAAGGCAACCACATCTGTGGTCAGATTGGCACCATTTTCATTCAGCTCCAACTAGATATCATAATTAGTCTTCTGGTGAAAACCCAATGCCCATATGCCTTTCCATTCAGGAGTAGCAATGACAAGATTTTTATGATTGTTGCCATGGTGGCCATAGTGGATGTCAGATTGGCACCATTTTTATTTAGTACCAATTAGGCACCATAAGAAGCCTTTTGGTGAAAAACCAATGTCAATACAACTTTCCATCTAGAAGAAGTAGCAATAAGATTTTCAAGTTGGCCACTGTGTTGGCCATATTGGATAACACATCAACACGATTTTTATTTTAGACCAACTGGACACCAGAGAAAGTCTTCTAGTGAAAACCCCATGCTGATATGATTTTCCTTTCAGAAGGAGTAGCAATAAAAAGATTTTCAAGATAGCTGTTGTGGTGGCCATACTTGTCACATCGGCACGATTTTCATTAGGACCAATTAGACATCATAAATCTTTTAGTGAAAACTCTATGTTGTTGATAAGACCATCCATTCAGGTGGAGTAGCGAAAAGATTGTGGTGGCCATACTAAATGTAAGGCACCATTTTCATTTTGAACCAACTAGATGTAAGAAGTCTTCGGGTGACAACCCATGTCAATATGACTTTCCATTCAGGAGTAGCATTAATAAGATCTTCAAGATGATGCAGTCAAATCAAATGTCTGAGCAGAACCATTGTCATTTAGGAGCAACTAAACATCATAAGAACTCTTCTGTTGAAAACTCCATGTCGATACAACTTTCTGTTCAGGAAAGTTATAAGATTTTCAAGATGGCTTAACTAAACATAATAAGAAGTCTTTTAGTGAAGCCCCCCTGTTCACATGAACATCTATTCAGAAGTAGCGATAACAAGATGTTCTAGATGGCCACTGTGGTGGCCATATTGGATGTCCAAGCAGAACCATTTTCAATTAGGAACAACCAGACATCACATGACTTTCCATTCAAAAGAAGTAGACAAGTAGAGATGACAAGATTTTTCACAAGATTTTCAAGATGGTTGCTGTGGTGGCTGTATAGGATGTCAGATCAGCACCATTTTCATTTAGGACCAACTAGACATAATAAGTCTTTTAGTGAAAACCCCACATTGATATAACCATCCATTCAGGAGTAGGGATAAGATCAAGATGGCTGCTGGGGCAGCCATATTGGATGCCCAAGCAGCATCATTTTTATTTAGTACTAAGTAGACCTTGGGATGAATGTGTGTGTAAAATTTCATGGCAATTCTCAAGGAAGAGACAGATGATGGACAAGAGGCCATCCCATAAGCTAGCGGTTCCCAACCTCAGGTCATGACCCTGATGGTCCTCAGTAGGGTCGTGAAGGGTCATCAGAAGAATTTTTTAAAAATCATATCATTAGCCTGTGGGTCGGTAGGTTCTGTTGGTGGCCAATTTAGGGTCGCAGCAAAAACAATGGTTGGGAACCACTGCCATGAGCTCTTCTGGTCAACGATCAGTACAGCTAAAAACCAAAAATAAAGTTACCAATGTCTTGAAGTAACCTTAAATATCAATACTATACTGACTTTACAGATGGATGTTTGGAAATAAAGACGAGTCAGATGGATAAAGAGAGGCACAAGTGATGCATTGTAGATTGTATTGCAGCAAAAGCTTAAAGTATATAAATGGCCAACTAGAGGTGGCAAGGGGAGGTAATTACATGGCATCCTGGAAGAGTTTCTTTCCATAAATGCTATTTTCATTATCTCTATGATATATAGATGGGAAACACATTTTTGTCTTTCCGTGAGCGCTGGATACAAGAGGTTGTGGAGTTTATTTCCTAACATTAATGTTATCTGGTAATGTATTCAAGGAAGAAATGATAGTATCAATGATATCAAGTAATTTGCATTGATAAAAATGAAGTAGAGAAACATACCTGGCTTTCACCTTTCTTGTATTCTAAATTGCAGTCAAGAAGAAGAATTCTAGGATTTTCAATACGCCTGAAAGGGAAAGTGTTTATCAAATTATATATGAAAGCAATTTTCCATCATAATAAATTCTACTTCATTTTATGATTTGTGAATTGGTAAGAACTTGTATTTGGTTGTATCTTTAAAACTGGTCTTAGTAGCAATATAGCCAACTGGATGCCCAGTTATGTTTTAACTGAATAAAGAGAGTAATGCTAGTGTCCTATCCCCTCAATTGCCAATTGCTTTACAATAATGCCCCAAAGTACCTTATTCCAGTGCTTTTTATAACAAAACAATTTAACAATTGCTGCTGACTACAAGTAAAATGTAGTTTTTTGGGGGGTACGACTGATTTTAATTATGTAATACTTACCTGCTACTAATGCATTGGTTTCCTTTTCTGGGACAGAAAGTCCCCATCCAAGCTATAAAATTCCCTCCTCCTATTAGTATTGGAGCATTGGAATGTTCTAGAACTGAAATAACAAGAACCAATCTGACTCCTGTGTCACAGCCTGTCTTCGGAATCCCATCCAATTTTGACTTGGACCTGAACAAGCAGGACATCAGAGTGGGGTGGGAGGAGGAGGGAGTCTTTGCAATAGTAGCAGGTAAGTATTACATAATTAAAATTAGTTTTACTCCCCTAAGAAACTACATTTTAATAGCAGTAATACATTATCTGCTACTAGTACATTGCTGAATATGCCAGTTAGGAGGGAAGCTGATGGCCTCAACAAATAGTCATAAACTATTGTTCTTACCCTCATGGTATAAGAGATCTACTGGCAGAAGATTTAGCTACTTTTTGTGCCATAACTATCTGGCCCAACGAAAAAATGCCTTCACTCTGGTGCGCCAATGATTGAACGTAAAATGAGGAGACTGTCCAAAGAAGAGTGATTCAAATAGGCCAAAGTAGCGATGGCCTTAACTTCATGGGCTTTGATTCTCATAAAGGACATCCCTCTCAGTGAGGGATTGATAAGCTCTCTTGTTAGCGAGGGGAATCCACCTAGAAATAGTGAACGCCAAAATAACCAAAATAACTTTAACAGGCAGGAAGAGATGCTTCTGATCTTTCCTTCTCTCTTTAGAAGCCAAATAAAACTGTAAGGCTCTAACTGGGCAATGGAGCCTGTCTTGGTCATCTTCCAGCACAGATATGACTGAGACTGGTGATCGCAATAGGAAGTGAAGCTACTAAAGGTAGCTGATTCTTAGCCAAAAAACCCAGGTTGGCAAAGAAAAAACACTTAGTTGTAACTACAGCTGAACCTAAAACAACCCTTTTGACAGACAATGCAAGAAGCTCACTTCTTTTTCCTGCTAATGCCAAGGAGAACAGGAAAACAAGTCTTGTAAGGTTTTAAAAGGAAGCTTCACTCAATGGTTCATAAGGGGTATTTGACAAAGCCCCAGGGATGCAGGAGAGATTCCACCTAGGCATTAATGATTGGGAAACCGGCCTCTGAAGCTCAAAATACCTGATGAGATCAGAAAGATGAGGGTCTGGCTCAATGGCAGGCCTCTTTAGAACTTGAGTCTTAGAAATGGCTGCTCTGTGGCTCTTAATAGTGGACATTGAACATTCTGCTCGGAAATAAAGTGAAGAAAATATGCAACTGTGCTTAAATGGGGACAGCTAGGATTAATGCGTTTCCTACTGCACCAATCACAGAAGATTTTCCACTTTACACTGTATACCTTAGAAGTGGACAGTCTCCTAGACTGGATGCTGCAGTTTGCAATCTTACTTGAGAACTGATCCTGGCAGACTGATTGCTTGAAATAAGCCAAGGATGCATGTGGAGTATCTGGAGACTGTTGTTAAGTACAGACTCCCTGTGCTGCGACAGAAAGTCCCTCTTCATTGGTAATCTCCTGGGCTCGTCTACCAACAGGTCATGCAAGTCGCTGAACCTGG
This sequence comes from Margaritifera margaritifera, assembly GCA_029931535.1. NCBI lineage: Eukaryota > Metazoa > Mollusca > Bivalvia > Unionida > Margaritiferidae > Margaritifera > Margaritifera margaritifera. Next base: position 7,734,604 of record JAQPZY010001685.1, on the reverse strand, counting down.
ATTGTTGGGGTTACAGGGGGGCTATTAGGATGAGCTGAGCAGTGAAGATCCTGACTTGGTGGAGCACCTGTGGAATCAATCTGAAAGGTGGGAAGGCGTACACGAACAGACGATTCCACTTTTGAAAGTGTCCACTGCCCAGGTAATCTGATCCGGAACTGGGGAGACATAAATAGGGAACTCTTTGCTCAGTCACATTGCAAACTAGTCCACCATGGGTCTAACCCATAGCATGAAAAGTGCCTCTGCTACAGATTGTTGCATAGACTATTCTGTGAGGACCACATGGTGCCCCATCCCCCCCCCCCCAGGACAGACTGTCTGCTAGGATATTCCTCTTGCCAGGAATATGGTGAACTGGGAGAATGATTTCCTCTGAGGCCACCCAACAGAGGAGGTTCCAGACTTCAATGCACAGAGAAGGAGCAAAGGCACATGTGTGCCTCCTTGCCTTGTGTTGTCTGAGGCTGACATAAGGCAATGACCCTGTACTAGGTTGACACACCCTTGTAGGGCAATACTACTCACATTTCCAAGTTGTTTATGTGAAGGGTCGTTTCTTCCTGGAACCAAGAATCCTTAAGAATCACACCCTCCGGCTCCAGTTGAGCTCCCCATCCCCAATTTGACACATCTGTGTACAGAAAGGAGTGGAGTTTGGGGAAACCAGTCCCAATTGAGCCCTCAACTGAGAAGGCAGTGACAGCCGTCATGATGAGACATGATCTTGTCAACCCTGTCCTGAGGAACACTAACTGTCCCAAGGCTTATGACAAAATTCATCCCCACATATATGAAGTCCTGAGATCCAACTTCTCTAGGCTCAGGACAAGACTGAGACGTGTCAATGTGGGCCAACCGAGGGACAGTTCTTCTGAAGGGAATCTGAGGATATTGTGGATCAAACAGTCATCAAAGTACTGGAGGACACTAATCCCTAGGGACCTCAAATCAGCAGCGACTACCCCCCTGACCCTGGTATCCCTGGGGGCGAAGGCAAGGCAGAACAGAAGAACTTGAAACTGAAATACCTCCTGGTTGAGGCGAAACCAGAGGTATTTTCTGTGTGGAAGAAAGATTGATGGAGACTGCCTAGTCTCACTTGGCCTTATGGCATTCCTGACCGAAGCAGTAGTCTCCGTCGTAAAGCGTTCTTCCCATAAGAATTGTTAAAGGTAGAAAGTTCAATGACGAGTCAAAACTTTCCACCTTTCTTGGCCACCAGAATAATCCAGGAATAAAAGGACGGAGTCTGGTTGTTCAGCACTCTCTCGACTGTGCCTTTCTGCTGAAGGGTGTGAACTTCTTTCTTTAATTGTTCCAGATTAGACTGGTGAAAAATGATGGGAGTCGATGAAAGCGGAGGATGTTCCAGGAAGTGAAGCCAAGTATCCTTCCTTTATAGTGGAAAGGACCCACACATTGTCCATGATGCCTGAACAGACCTCTTAAAAGAGAGCTAGCTGAGCTCCAACTGGGACATCTGGAAGAGGAAGACATGACAGCAGGGTGCGAGTCCCCAGGGTCAGAACGTCCAAAAAACGTCCTCCACTGGACTTTCCAGCCGCCTCATCTAGCAGATGATGAGCGAGAGGGAGGTTTGAAATGAGGCTGCTTTTGAGACTCTTGGGGCGTTATCTGTTTGAAAAAGTTAATAGAAGGACCCAGAGGGCAGTCTGGACGAGTTTGCTTCCTTGAACACCTGGTCTGAAAGGTGGGAGGCTGGGGAGCCTAAAGGAGGAGGAACCGAAGCCACCAGTTCCTCCTTGAACTCGTTAGAATCCACAATAATAGAAATCACATCATTGTATTAAGCTCACTTAAGAGATGAGCCATGACTGTCCCTTCTTGTGCATCTATGAGGAGAGCATCATGGTAACAGGGTTATCATCATCCCTCACAGAGGTGTGATAGGACTAGCCCTACTAGTGGACCTCCTCCTAGGTGACTGAAACATTCCTTCTCAACCTTCCTAGACATTGTAAGTGGGGAGTATTGACCCCCCTCCTTTTGATTTGCCCCAGCCAAGGTGGGCGACAAAAGGCTGCGACCTGTGGCATCTGTCCTTCCTTGCATCAATGGGAGCGACATCCATGGCATCATAAAGAGAAAAGATGACTCACTTCCCAGAAAAGAGTGTCCCCACATCCTGAATGGACTAAATGGGAACATAGGAAGGGGGAGGGGGGATGTCATTCTGATCATCTTCCCTGTCAATCTGGTACCCATTGGTTCCCTTACCTCATCGGAAAAGATCAGAAGCATGGAAAAAGGGGTTTCAACCTGATCCTTGTCCCCCACCCGATAATGAGACTCAATGACCAGTGACTGGTGAATGAAATCCGGTGAACAGTGGCCGGTGCCCAGTGACTGGGCAAAGAGGAGTCTGGTTATGATGATCTGATAGGAGTTTGTATCAGATTTACTGGAGCAAAATTGATACTCTTTCTTCTCAGGAAGGCATGATTTGCTCATCACCTGTACAGAGACACCAGCTTTGAGAGGATGCTGCTCCTCCCAAAGCGGGGGTGGGGGGTGTACTTCAATCTCAGTTGTCTTTCCTCCTTTGGGAGAGACCCTGGATTGATTCTTCACCGGCACTTATGACAGGGATCCTAGGGTCTTAAATAATTTCTGGACCACAGAGGACTTGAAGCCCACTTTCCCCACAGGGGCATTAATCTCCCCCGAAGGGGAAAGATCCAGATCCCTCCTGGGAAAGGAGGGGAACATCCAATGAAGATGAGGAAGATGGGCCTTTTTTTCTCACCTTATGAGTGTGCTGACATTCAGCCAAGTCCCACACTTCATCAGACTACAAACAGCAAATGGGACATCCATCCATGCTGTACACCCAGTGCACACTAAGCAAGTGGTGTGATAGTCCCATGGGGCTTTCTTTGCCCAAACTTCCCCATACCTTGTGATAATATACTCTGAAAGAGAACAAAATATATAAAGAAACAAATGTATTTTTCTTCTTTTTTGTCACTTCCAGAACAAAAATCAGGTAGGATATATTTACCCTAGCACCAGAAGAGCAAATCGGGAATACAAATATACAAATATGTACTCACAACTTGCAAAGCATGGCATGAAAATCCCCTGAAAATTATCAAAAGAGTTCAAATAACACTAAAAATAGATAGGACTTGGGAAATTAATGCTCAAACGATCTAAAAAGGTCATTAGAATGCCAAAAAATACATTTTGGCATCAAAAAGGAAGGCAATTTTCACAGAGGGAAATGCAAACGTCTAACACGCGTGTATGTCCAAGGAAAAAGAGGATTCTGAATATGACGGTGATGCAAGAGCCAGACTGGTTCTTGCTCTTTCAGTTCTAGAACATTCCAATGCTCCAATACCAAATGAAGGAGGGAACTGTATAGCAAGTCCTGGAAAAGGAAAGCAATGCAATAGTAATAGATATTGTATTACCACTGTTAAATGCCCAATTCATACAAAAGAACTCTTCATAGTATGTGGACACACTGCTATCCTATACTGTACAAAACTTGAATTGTACTCATGGAACATGCATGTCCCACCACTGTGCCTGGAAGGTAACCTAAAGGCATAGCATAACAGCAGTGACAGAAAAACAAGGGTAAACACTATATACCAAAACAACATATATGGTTTGGCATTAAAAAAAGCGCTCAATAAAAACAAAAACCCTTACCATAAACATGCAAATCAAAAATCTTCAATCTACATACTAAAGTAGTAACAAGAGGCCCAAGTAAGTCTGATATCACTCATGTGCCTTTAATAAGTTAACAGTTGACCATTTCACTAAGCAGGCTTATAAAGTATTTTGAGAACATAACCCTGTGTAAACTATTTCCCAAACTTGATATGGTTGATTTTACCTATTTTACTATAGCTGGATAAAATTTGTGTAAACTATCTCCCAAACTTTATATGGTTGATTTTACCTATTTTACTATAGCTAGATAAAAATTTGTTCCAAAGATAAAGGCATAATTAATATGCATAATCTCTTGCTCATAATCAAACTCATCCAAGATCTTGACAATATAAACTTATTTATCAAATTTTATCACAACTGGATAAAAAATAGTCTCTAGATCTTGAGGTAACAACCTCATCCAATCAGATACAAAATCAACTCATATAATACACAAATCTCACTTTTTATAGACCCTGTCCCTGACAATGATGATACAAGTTTACCTACAAGACAATAATGATACAAGTTTATTTACCAAACTCTAGCAAAATCCAACTGAAATTTGGTCTTCAAAGTGATAACAAGCTCAGCCAGTCTGATACAAGATTACCTCATAAATATGTATAGATCTTGCTCATAATCAAACCTGTCCAAGATTTTTTTTATATAGGACTATTTAACAGCCTAGGCCAAATTCTTATCAGAAATATAGATGCTAGGGTGTTGACACTCTCAGCCAATCTGATGGAAGATCATGTCATCAACACAAGTGGATATCGCTTATAATCATACTTGGCTGCTCTCATGATGATGACATAAGCCTATATTCCAAGTTTGATCAAAATCCTAAACACAGTCTCGAATGGTAAAAAATCAGATGCAAGATCACCTCACATATATATATAGGTCTTGCTCAAAATAAAACTCATCCAATATCTTCATGATCATAGCATATTTACCAAGAATGATTAAAATCAGGTCAGAAATACTGCCTCTTGAGTGGTAAAAAGTTCAACCTATTAGATGCAAGTTCACCTCATTAATATGCATTTGTGACACTCTTAACAAAACTTGATATAAAGCTATTTACGAAAGTGTTGACAAGATCACTTCATACATGTACTTGGATACTACACATAATTGTACTCCTCCAAGAACTTGTTGATTTAAGTCTATGTATAAAGTTCAATCAAAACTGAATCAGAAAAACAGTTTCTAGTGGTAACAAGCTTAGACAATCTGATGCATGATCACCTATTAATATATGTGGATCTCACTTATTACTCATCTGAGATCTTGATCATATAAACCTATATTGCAACTTTTATCAAAACTGAATCAGAAATATGGCTTCCACAGTGGTAAAAATATCTGCAAATAAGATGCAAGATCACCTTATTAATATGCATGTAACCTGCTCATTCTCCAACTCATGTGAGATCTTGATGATATAATCCCATCTTCCAAGTTTGATCAAAATCAGATCAGAAATACGGCCCCCAGAGTGATAACAAGCTCAGCCAATCTGATATAAGATTGCCTAATTAATGTGTGTATCTTGCTCATTATCAAATTCATCTGAGATCTTGATGATACAAGACTGTTTGCCAAATTTGAGCAAAACTGAATCAGAAATCAGGCCTCGAGAGTCGTAATAAGTAATTGGCGCTGGACAGACGACAAATGATGCACAATGCATGACGGATGCAGGGCCTTACCATAAACACACCTGGTCTTATGACCATATAAGCTTATAAATATATCTGGATTTATTTACCTCCTCATTTTTGCATGGACTACATCCTTATTTATCATAACCCCTTTTAGAACTTTTGAATCTTCAATTGTACCTCCAGGAATCTGAAACCAGAGAATAAATAAATTAAAATTATGCAAATAATACATTGTTGTACAGAAGAGTGAAACATTTCCCTCCAGCCAATGAAAAAGAAAAAGTTAATTTTGAAAACCCACCCTATATGTGAAATTTACAAAGCATGCAGAAAACTGTGTATCAAAAGGTGAATGTTGCAGCAACATGACATCTGCAGAGACGCCACATCATGTGCATGCTTATCAGAAATCCTAGTGTACATTTTTCAGAATCTATGCAGCCCATCTGGAATGGACAATACTTTCTTTAAAAGTCACAAACTTTTAAACAAACATATTGGCTATTTCATCTTCCTATAAGCCTATAAATTAAGTAACAATTAAAGTTCAATGAGAATAAGTATAGTGTATCCATTCCTCAAAATCTAGTGCGTTGAATTCCTTCAACATTTTTGCACAACAATAACAATAAACGTTAGATTTCCTCATTAATTATCTGCATCTCTTCATCTAAGCCAACTTATTTTACCTATTTACAGTCTAAATTACTTGTTACTTGTTTTTTTGTTATTTACATTCTCTTTTCTACATTGAGGAACTATATTCTTAAGTACCAGTCAAAGATATTGGCACTTAAGTACTTTTCTCCCTATCCGTGTCCACATAGAAAACTCATGTTCAAACTTTTATCCTATACAATTTTGTATGCAAAATTTCATTACAGTGGTCCCCCTCTTATAAGGCCTTATAAGAGGGGTAGTCTTTCCAAAGAGGGATCACACAGATGCAAGTATTAACTACATATAAGGTATGAAAGGCGTAACTAACGTTTAAATATTTAATATTTTCATTTAAAAATCACAGGAATGTTATCAGGCTATGGACTTATGTGATAAAACTAATTTCAATGTTATTTTAAACAAAATATGAATAATCTTCAATCATGGTGCAAAACCATCTTGTCAGTAAAATCTGGGCACAAACATCAGTCTGTAACTATCCCTGTACATCAGTTGATTCCGTTTTGCCACTACTGCAGTTGACTGTATACTGACGGTGTTTATTTGAATCTTTCTGACATCAAATTACTCAGTAGTGATCAAACGACTCTCCCTCTCTTCTTTTAGTCGAATTGCTTTCACTTTTCATTCAAAACTTATTCCTTTCTTGGCAATTTGTAGTTATCACACGAGATGCTCAATGTTTATGAAGAAAGTGAGCTTGTCATGTAATCGACTTTTTTTTCTCAGTCTGGTACCTGGCTAAGTACATTTCATAATCTATAAGGGGGAAGCCACGAGGCTTACATACCATTTTACTGTCGACCAGATGTCACACTAACTTGAGCTGAACAATACTGTGCTTTTCAACGGTTAGCTTTTGACAATTTGAAAATTATCGGTGGTAATAATAGCCAGTAATTATCAAAGTGACAAAACCTAACATCTAGGGAACACACAGCAGTTAGGATAATTGGATTACTTGTCTCTTTGTATGGATTAAAGTTGCTTTATCAGCATGTTGGAACGAATGTCAATATGTCGAGGTGAGCAATCAACAAATATTTGTGATATTTATATCTGTAAACATCCATTATGTGGTTGCTCATGAGGGGTAAATGTGACAGTTTGGGCACTAATATGCCGGCCACTGGCCATGTTAGAGGGGGGCCGTCCTTGAGTGGTACTTTTGAACACAAACTCGTCGGTGCCATATATGATTCTGGCCATATAAAGCTATTGGCCGCTGGTCAGGGAGGCCATTCAAGAGGAGGACCACTGTAGTATAATTTGAAATATGGAATTTTTCACCAAAATACCTGCAATGATGTATTCATCCTGTATCTGACTTTAACACAAAACATCAACTGAATTTAAATGTTGATGACAACAACAATGAAAAGCGATACCACTGTCTCACCATGCTGTCACAGGTGAGACAAAAATAATATAATGTGAATTTATTTTTCAGGGCATGATGGTTCATGCTGTGTTGCAAAGCAAGAGGTCCAGGTGGACCTGATCTCCCACCTGACTGACATTTACCTAAAAGACAAATATAAGGGGAGGGGGGGCAGGAAAAGGGTTCCCCCACTTTTTGCAACAAAAATTACAGGTTTTCTCCAGGTTTTGTCCTGGATGTAACTGGTTTTTCCCAGGTTCACTTACACCCCTTACTGAACTTAAAATTACATTTTGGCTTAGAAAATATGCATTTTTTAAATCAAAAGCTGTTTCCATTTCAGGACTCTCCCATAACATCTGAATTAGATATATGACCATGTATTAAACCACAGATGTAAGACTAGAAACAGGTATAACTATTCAAATTCAAATATATATACATGTAACTCATTTTAATTTAAAGAATAAAAATGTTAACTTTACTCTACTTAACTGCATATTTTGGTATCAGATTTTTTTTTTCTTTCAGAAAAAGGTTATTTTAAACTTTGACAGAAGCCCTAAAAATTTTATACCATTTGTATAAAATGAAGGACTGAATTTTTTTCTTCAAACAAATCTACTAATACAGGTCTCTGGGAGAATTTTTTCAAGCACTTCTCCTTGGGACAAGTAAACTGCAACTGACACTCATCCCTATCATCACTTTACTCAAGAAAGTATACTTATCACTACACTACTTAACACTCTTACTAAAAAAAACAACAACAAAAAACCACTGGCACCCGATGCAAACTTGATACTACAAGGCTTTAATGCAGTCATTGTGAAGGACACACAGTGCATGGGATTCTTCATTGAAAATTGCCCCAACAGTCAGTAGATTTCTACGTATTTAGCCAGGTTTGATAAAATTCATGACAAAGATGAATTGGGGGGTGTCAAAGGTTACTATTTACGATAATGCTTAACACCATGTTTCCAGTGCTAACTACAAAATAATAAGCAAATATTTATCACAAGACATTTTCACTGACTTTATATATCAAAAGGGAAAATGGGGACGACAAGATTTATCATTTTGCTGTAACATTTACCAAGATCACACATCGCAGACAAGGTCTTATCACAGTGTAGTGCTAGGCTGATCTTAGTACCTTCTACATAAGAAAAGATACCAACATGGAGAAGACTAAAGGATAACCAGTCTACTTGATCAATCTGATCACCTGAGCACTTGGATTTACTATAGAAATATGCTTGGGCAAGCACCCAAATGATCCATACAGCAATTGTATCTCAACTGACTTAAGACTTCAACAATCTCCAAAAATTCTGGTAAAAACTCGATAAAATTTAACTCCTGAATTATTTTTGTTTTCTGTCATCAAGTGGATGCTGAAAACTTCCGGGGTTCCCATTCCCCCCCCCCCTCCAATATTTGCAAAATTAAATGGCTTTTCCTGGTCGGGAACAAACCTCTCAGTGAGGGACTGATAAGCTCTCTAGATAGTAAGGACAATCCACCTGGAAATGGTGGCTGCTGAAATATCAGAGGAACGCACAAGAGGTAGAAAGAGATGATTTCGACCCTTTCAACAAGACCCTCAATGTCTCCAAGACGGCATCCCTGTGGAGATGAAGAAGTTCTGCTGTGAGCACCAAAGACATGGAGAGTGCATGCTGGAGACAATGATTCCTCCTTCAAAAGACTTTAGGAGGCTGCCAAAAAGAGATTGGCATGTGAGGCAATTGTCATTACAGTGCTGGTCTCAAGTTTCAAGGCCTACAAAGTTTAAATAGGAGGTGAGCCCAGGTCACAGCCAATATCCCCACTTGTGACACCCCAGAGTCCAAGGGGAGGGGTTTTAAGAGGACAAGCCAGAGAATGACTTCAGTAACTGGAGACAGAAACCAGCAGACAAAACATAGAAGAGACAGACTACCCCTTCTGCTGCCTGGCGAACTCTTGGCCCTGGGGAAAACTTCTGTGCAAACTCTAAGATCATCACAATGGGAAGGGGGAGGCAACTGAAGATCTAGATGAGAGGAGGCCCCAGAAAGCCTCTCTAGACTGCAGAGAATCTTCTTGTCCTTGGCACCAGAAGGCTTAGGACACGAGTCTTGAAGAGAAAGCAGTAAACTTCGTTCACTGCCTTATCAAACGCACAAACTTCCTCCTCCTATAACACCTGATCCAATAGTTAGGAAGGAGCAGGGGACCCCCATGGAGAGGGATTTCAGTCTACCATGATGGAAATGACATTCATTCTGAGCCCACTCTGTTGTCATCCTAGGCAAATGGGATCACTGACCCCTTTCTAGATTATCTAGTACATGAGTGGTGGCACCCCAACTTTTGTTTGGACCAGGCCATGGGTGACGGATCAGGTCCATGCATGGCCTTACATCTGCCCTACCTTGAACCTAAGGAAGGGACATCCATTATGCCATTGGGGGGGGTGGGGTGGGGATGGTAAGGAGGTTTCACTTCCCGGGAAGGAGGGGGGACACATTCCATAGAGATTAAATGGGAATGGGGGGGGGGTTGATCCAATCCCCCTCCCTAGTTGGGTGAACACAACCTGATTCCCTATCCCCACTGGGCTTTAACGGGAGGGGGGTAATCGACCCAATCTATGTCCCCAGACTGATAATCAAAACATGACAAATGGTGACCATTGTTTGAAGCCCAAAAGACTGGTCCTGCAACCAAGATCTGATGGACGAGTCCACATCAAATTTATCTGATCAAGATTGTTGCTCTTCCTTCTCAGAAAGGTATGATTTGTTTATCTCTGTCACAGGGACACCAACCTAGAGAGGGTGCTGCTTGTCCCTAAACGGGAGGCACAACTCACTATCAGGTGTTTTCCCTCCCTTGGAAGGGGCTAAAGATCAATACCTCACCAGCACTGATCGTATCGTAACAAGCATCAGGTATCTTGGCCTTTAGGTGATATCCGAACCACAGAAGTCACGGTTGGCAGGGGCAGTTGTCTTTCCCAACATGGGATGATATCGCAACCCATCCTGCAAATGGTGGCGGTCGTCTAGTGAAGACGAGGAGAAATAGGGGTCCTTCTTCCTCCCTCTGTATGTGTGATGACTTTCCACAACACTGAAAGGCCTTAATGCCTGGATGCTTCCTATTAAATTATGTCAAATTCAGAAAAGCATTTTTGGAGAATAAAAGTCCAAGGTTTTTCTATTGTTAGTAAAGATGGCCACATTTGATTGCAAATCTGCATCATTTGTACAAAACTGAAAGGCTTTCATGCCAGAATACTTTCTGTCAAATTTGCTTAATTCTGTTGATTAGTATCTGAGAAGTCATTTATGTATTTTTTTATCTTCAATAACAGCATCCACATTTGATAGCTGATCAGCATTATTTGTACAAACTTGAAAGGCATGCCAGAATACTTTGTCAAATTTTGTTCAACAGTTTTTGCAAAGTCGTTAATGGTTTTCTATGTTTAGAAACAGCAGTTATCTCCAAACCTAGCTAGCATTATCTGTACAAGCTTGAAAGGCCTTAATGGTTTTATGGCAGGATGCTTTCGGTCAAATTTGATCAAATTTTGTTGAGCATTTTATGAGAAGTTTTTTAAATTTATTTTTAGTAATGCCATGTTTGATAAAAGATCCACATAATTTTGAACAAATTTGGAAGGCCTTAATGCAGGGATACCTTCTGTCAAGTTTGAACATATTCTGTGAAAAGTTTTTAAGAAGAAGTCATTCAAAGGTTTTTATATTTTCAGTAACGGCATCGATGTTTGATGGCAGATCAGCATAATTTCCATAAATGTGAAAGGCCTTTATACCAGAATGCTTTCTTTGATGTTTAGTAAAATTCTGTTTAACTGTATGTGAGAAGAGGAAGTTTTAATGTTTATTCATCTTTAGCAGCCTACATTTTGTGTGCAATTCGTCCTTTTTATGCAACTTTTACTTTAAATTAGAGCTGAAACAAATACCAAATTTTCCTATTTGAATATTTATGCCATGTATTCAGAAAGAATTAGAATATTTGTCAATATTATTACAGCTACCAAATTATGTTTTTCTATCTGTTTTTCATCTACCTTGGTATTCATTGACAACTCCCCCATTCCCTTACACATCACCACCACTCTGCATTAAAAACACTATGAACTCGATCATCTAGCTCTAATTAAATGACATTTTGAGGGTCTTCAGAAAATTTTCTTTTGAATTCAGACTAATAATCATATGAATGTAGGTGCTATTGTCCCAGTTGATCTACTAACTCAGTATGACAAAAATGTTCATTTAGTACTGAAGACAGACCACAGGGAAAACAGGGCAGTAACTCTCAATTATTTATTCAGTGACATGCGCGGGCTATCTAAAAATAAATGATATTGGAAGTAATTATTTCACAAAGAAAATTGTACAAATCGACTTTCAATGTAACTTAATAGGAGTGGCAAAATCTGAAGACAATTCATGCACAGTCAAGGACTAAATTATTTCAGTAATTTTAATGTCCAATTTAGACTAAATTAAACTTACAGTATTTAATCCAAATAGCACTCCAATTAAGTTACTTACTACTGCTGTAAGGACTTATTGCCCTTGATATGACCCCCATTTAAAGCATGCTTTCTGTGTCATGCACTTTAAATTCTGACAGCTTGTAAGGGTTGATACAAATCTACTCCAGTCTAGGGTAAACAATAACCACCAATCAGAACTGGCAGTAGCATAATCATGGCATGACATACTAGAAGTGTATACCCTCAAAGCTCAATCCACATAGACACAACAAAAATTGAGAAACTTCATGTAAACATGGCCACTAAATGATCAGTAAAGTACTTATTAGTAACTCATATGTGGGGGAAAAAGTTTCAAACATCTCTTTTATGATGATACAAGGTAGGAGTGGCTGAACATCCTGATGGCATAAGAAAATTAGCATGGAATCGAGAGAGAGGTCAGATTTTGAACTGTTAGTCACCTTGTGTTGACTGGGAGAAGTGGAGTGGGTGTTATCAATAATTTTCCCATCTTTTTGCTGAAAGGAGTGCCTGTGGTCAGCAAAGTTAAATGCAGTTTGGTTTTAGGTGTCACTACTCACTTGCTAAACAAACGCATGTTCCAGTAAAGATTGCTCACCTGGGTTGTTGCCATATGTCAGCTTGTGAATGCAATTCATGCATGTGTTGAAATTGCAGACAGAAATGAAAAGCTTAGAGCACATAGTTGCTGCAAACATTGTCTATTAATTATTAATGTTGGTTTCATTTATCTTCTTTCCTAGACCATATATATATATAGAATAACTTTTTGGGCATAAAAAGGACACGTCATTTATACAACAAGCAGTTTCTCCCGGATCTCTCCCAGCACCATAACTTCGAAACTGTTCATAGCCATTAAAGTACACACCTGGCATTATAAAGGAAGTTAATCTGTACAGTTCAGCATGAATTACTTGGCCTGTCCATACCCCCCTCCCCTGGGGGTCACACCACCAAGTCATAATCTGGAAACCATGGAGATCCTCACCCAAAGAAGCTGTGCTGGCTCAGTGGTTAATGTGTTGAACTCATGACCAGGAGGTTGTGGGTTTAATTCCCACCATCTGATCAGACTGGATCCACATTAGTATGCATGGATCTTACTCATAATTGAATTCATCTGAGATATTGATGATACAAGCTTACATATCAAAAATGATCAAGATCTGATCAGAAATATGGTCTCTAAGTGTTCACAAACTTAGCCAATTAGATGCAAGATCACCTCATTAAAATTATTCGTGGATGTCACTCATAACTGAACTCCTCAGAGATACTGGCGATATAAGCTTACATACCTAACCTCATCAAAATTTGATCAGAAATATGGCCTGAAGAATGTTCACAAGCTCAACCAATCAGATGCATGATCATTTCATAAGCTTAACCAATCAGATGCATGATCACCTCATTAATATGCATGGATGTTGCTCATGATCAAAATCATCTGATATCCTAATGCAGAGATGCTGCCAGGATTTTATCAAAATGGGGATCTCCCCCCTTGTCACCAAAATAAGGAGTAGAAAGAAAGAAAAAATAAGGGGGGGGAGGAGAATGGCCATAGTTCAAAATTGACCTAACACTTAAATATCCATCTCTCTTTCTTCCTGCTCCACTCTGGTAGGGCTCTATTAAAATCAAAATCCTCAAAAGATGTCCCCTCTAGTTGTATAAGCATTAATCTGTTGATTGTTTCTGAGCTTAATCTGACCTTTATCTGTGCATGAATATTGTTCTGTATCGAGATCCCCCTTTCACAGTGTGCTGTCTGAAGGGGCATATGCATAACTAGCTTAGTCAGCTTGGACATATTGGGAAACTCTTCTTTATGGTTGTTATGTACAATTTTTCACAGATCACTCTCTCTTGGATATCTCTGCTCCAAAAAAAGATTTTTCATTAACATGAATTCTGCCACTTTCTGGAATCGGCACTTAGCTGACTACTATGCCAGACTTCTTAACTGTTCCATAATACTGTATTAAAGTTTTAAGTCCATCAATGCCACAGTCTGTTTGTTCAGACAGTGGTATTTTGATCAAATAAATATCCTTACTTTTTAATTTCTTTTTAGATCCTAATTTATTCAATTCATCTTAACCCTTAAAGTGCTATATAGTTTGTAGCACAAGATCCCTCAGCACTCAATTGTTTGAGAAAAGAAATGAAAATTGCTCTCTACTTTTAAATTGACTGTATTTTAATTAGGCTTGATATTCTCCATTTCTACATTTTATTTCGAAATACTGCTGGATAGGTGTTTACTGTTTTTGTCCATCCAGAATGTAGAGCGGACACGTATTCAACATCATTTTTGGGCTCAAAATCACTCACTGGTATTTCCAAAAACACTTTTCCAGCTCCAATAATCTGATATACTTCAAAACTTTCAAAATCATTGTCATCTTCGCATTCATCAGCCAGTATTTGCTGAATTAAACCATCATCTGAAGATGAACCATGTTGGGAGTCAACCAATTGAGGTTCTCTAGGTATTTTAAACAAGGATTTGTAAAACTTCCTCGATAGATGCAATGTTAAAACTACGACAGATTCTTTGTTCCACGGCCTTAATGTACCAATCAAATTTAGTTTAACAACCATTCATGTCAAACCAAAGTACCCATATGTGTAAACACTTGCCTACCTGAAAAATGACATGTAAATACCACGAGACCTCTACTGGCAGTGCAACTGATTTCGCAACAAGTATTTTAAGGGTTAACAGTTAAATAAAAACTGTATACTGTGCAGAGTGCATTTTTTTACATGCACAACTTTTAACTAATTTTCAGGCATTCTTGTGCATCACTGCTTTCCAAGTGCATGAATTCGTTCAAATTTTGCATGATTTGTGCATTCGTGCACCCTGGAAGCATCTCTGCTGATGACATAAGCTAACACACCAAATCTGATAAAAATCTCATCAGAACTATGGCCTCTAACACAAGCTCAGCCAATCAGATGCATGATATGCATGGATGTCAATCACAATCAAACTTGTCTACGTTTTTTGATGATATAAGCTTACATACCAACTCTGACTGAAATCTGGTAACAAAAAAATGAAGCCTCTAGAGTGTTCACAAGCAAGTGTTGATGGATGGATGGACAACAGACAATGAACAAAAGGTCATACCATAAGCTCACTTGATGAGTAGGGATTTCTTCTTTATCCTCTACATACTTTTCTTCATTTTTTCAACAAATGAAATAGTTATCTGATAAATATATATAAGCACATACATATCTACATCCATACACACATACTTACTGTACTTGCTTGCTTACATAAATATTTCCTCTATAATCAGGGCTCAAAATTGATGCTATCATGCTACCATTTTGCTAGTTACAATTCTGATATTGCTGGCTGAAAATAAAATGAACTAGACGTTCTTACTTGTGATATTTTGTATTCAAATTAATGTTTTATTGATATATCCTAGTGGACATTGAATACAGACCGATTTTTGATAGTTGGAAATATTACAACAATCAAAATGCTGCTAATACTGAACAAAATTAATTTTGAGCCATGATTATGAATTAATGATCATTAAGATGCTTTAGAATATGTTAAGAATGTGTGTGTATTCAGCTTAAGGACGAACTATAGACATTCTAAATGAACCCAATAACTGTCATAAACTAATTGCCATAAGAAATCAACCAAAATTTCAATTTTAGAATAAACTGCAAGATTTATATTTTTCCTATCTTTAAGTTCGCAGTTTTCCCTTGAACTTTTGTTGTGCACAGGCACACTATATTTATTTACCATCTTATGACTTTTTGTAAGGCCACATGGTACCATGAACATTATATACTTTTTCAATCATGAATTAGTCTATTCTGCCATATTGAAGTTAAGTAATAAATACAAATTATTCATCTAATTCTTGGAAAATTCTCAAATTTTTCTTTTGGTTTGAGGTCACACACTACTTCTGAAACTATGGGAAATTTTTTACAAACACAGCACTCAAAGCTGCGAATGAAATGGTCACATTTGTAAAGTGAAAACTGGTCACATTTGCAAAGTGAAATGTGAAAATGGTCACATTTGCAAAGTGAAATGTGAAACCTGTTAACTGGTTGCCATCTAACAACCTTAAGAATCACAATGCCACCACTAGAAAATGACATCAACACTTTCCCATTACAAGCATATACAATGTTTAATGCTAAAAACAGTCAGCACATGCAATTAAATTCACAACATAATCCCTTTTCCATTATGAGACTGCCAACTCCTACATTAACTTGCCATCTTTACATGAGACTAGTCAAGATCACAGCCTCTAAGTACCAGTCAAATTAATAACCTGTACAATCAACCTCAGCTGAAGGTACAAATAAGGACAAATGCAGGAGCCCAGATCATTGAGACCAGTTGGGCAGTAATCTCCAGAGTCAACCATTCCTTACTAATGTCTACACAGAGGATGGTTAAATACAGGGCAGGCCCATAATGTACCTTTCATGGTACTGATTTAATCTTACTGTGCAGAAACCATTATTTTGTTATCAGACTTATCATTTCCTTTCACCTTCAGACACCTAAATCTGTAGATTTTGTTCTTACCTTAAGTGCATGCCATCCACAATGTTTGGTCAAATAACCTACTCTAGAACAAAAGATACTGCACAAACCTCATTTTCTTCAGGTCACAATGACATTGATATTCGACCCAAAAATCAATAGTCCTCTACCTTACTGTACGTGCAGGCCCTCCACAAATTTAGGTCAATGTACGTGGTTCAGAAGTAAAGTTTTTATCCCTATAACCTTGCCCTTTTACCTTTGCACCTCCAAATCAACAGGTCTCTTCCTTACTCAAAGTGCAAGCCATCCAGAAAGTTTAGTCCAGGTCTGTGGTGTAGAATTAATGTCATTGTGCAAAAACCATTTTTCTTCTTTCAGCCACAGTGACCATGACCTTTTGACCCCCAAATCAACAGGCTTCTTTCTCACCTCAAGAGCAAGCTATCTATGTATGGTAAAGGTAAATTCTGTACAATTAAAATTATTGTGCAGAAACTAAAAAGGCAACAGGGGCATGGCTGGACATTGTCATAATATACACTCTGCTTTTCACAAGAGTATAAAAATGAGCAGTAAACTTACCATCTCCCTCCATCCATTAATTTCTGTTCTCAATGCCCATGGCGACCAAACTATAAAACCATGGCAAACTAAAATTTAAAATGGCCACTAAAATGTACATGTATGGCTAAATGAGTATTATTGGTACTTGGAGCACTGTATGAAATGTAAACATGAATCATACATAGTTCTAAATTATTGACAAAATAAACATAGCTCAACCCAGAATGTTTAACAAGAGTACTGTGAATGGTATATATTATACACACACCAAGTTTTTAATAGTCCTGTATGTTGGCACTAGTATATCATGGTTAACAAGAGATTACTGACCAATGGTTCTTAATGACCCTGACATCTGGTCAAGGTATGCCATCATCAACTAAACTTACTGTGCTGAAACCGTTTTAAAAATAGATTTGCCATGGCTATAACCTTTGACCTTTTGACGCCCAAATCAATAGGTTTCTTTACTACACTAAGTGCAAGCCAACCACAAAGTTTGGTCAATAAACTTATTCTACATTTTTCTTCAAGACTTTTTGACCATAAAATTGATAGGCCTCTTCCATATAATAAGTGCAAGCCACCTGCCCCACAAACTTTGGTCAAGGTAGGCATTCTAAAATGAAAGCTACTATCCAAAAACCATTTGTCTTCTTTTAGTCACAGTGACACTGACCTTTGATCTTTTACCCTGAAATCCAAAGGCTTCTTCCTTACTCCAAATGCAAGCTATTTATAAAGCTTGATAATGGCAGATGGTTGAGAACTCTAGTTATTGTGCAGAAATGAAATAAAGAACAGAAGAACCAATATATAGATGGATGGATATCATAACACAATACAATCCACTGTATGGAAAGCATAGAAAAAGGATTTGAAATTTGGAAACCAAACAGACCCAAGAGGCCATTCAGTGAATTCCTGCCCATATTAATGACTTTTTTGTACAATTTGCTGATTGTCAATATTATCTTGTACAGTTTTGTAAACATTTATAAAATTAATCTCCATGGCAACTTTTCATCAAATTTTCGAAGATTTTTAATAGCACAAATGTTTTAATTTGCACTTAATCCAGTAAATATTCCTGGGAGACATTGTGGGCATAATTAAAAAGTGTTGGCTGATATTGCACTTACCTTTTCTACTTTGGCATATCGTTTAATATCAATTTCCTTTCTCCCTCCCTCCTCTAGAGCTACTGTTGATGTGGCATCTAAAGCAATTTCACAAGCCAATCTGGACCTGCCAAACAAGTCACATTTGAAAGAATGGATGACAAATGATGAAATTTCTTTTTAGCTTGGAAAATGGCAAATCCAAAGACAATTAAATCTGAATATCATTGGACCATTTCATAGATGATGGCCTTGGATTTTAAGAAATGAAAATATTATGTTTATTTTACTGATAAACAGTTTTTCTGCCAAGGAAATATGAACAGTAATGCATTCAATAATTATAATAAACATTCAATTTCCTTTTTACCTTTTCCTTTCTTCTCATATTTTCCACAAAAGCACATAATACTTATTTACTATTAATTACTCCCTTTTCTTAGGTCTTTTTTTATATCTTGCACCCAAAAAAGACATTTAGTACAGACACAACTCTCTCTCTCTCTCTCTTTTTAAAACAACTAGACCCACGTCTGTCTTTCTTTTGTTTTAAATTATCTGTGCTTTTTGAACAGATCTTATTATATTTACACATGTTGGAGAGTCCTAAATAACAAGATCATGTCTTGCTTCCTGAACACTGACACAGGGGGTCATGACTGGAGGGACATGGGGACAAAACGTTGCTGCACTCATGGTGCAACACTATATGGAAACCACTCTGAACACAATTTTGATACAGCATGTCCAAAGAAACATTCATACCAAGTTTGATCAAAAATGGCTCAGCCATTCTGTAGAAGAAGTTGAAAATAGGTTTTCCATTTGGTCACAATTGATACTACACCATTGCTACGGCAGCCACCACAACTCTGATAGAGCAAGTCCTAAGAAACATTCATACAAGTTTAATCAAAAACTAGCAGCGACATTCTGAGGAAGAAGTTGAAAATAGGTTTTCCACATGTTTGCTATGGAAGCCAAACCACTGGTAAGGGAACAACATCAGACGAAATTTTGATGTAACATGTCCGAAGAACACTCCTACCAAGTTTGGCCCAGTCAATCTAGAGAAGTCAAAAATAGGTTTTCCACCTGATTGCTAAGAAAGCAACACTGTTCCAAGAGGAAACACCCTGAAAACAATTTAGAAAAAGAATGTCCTAAGAAACATTCCTACCAAGGTTCATCAAAAATAGCTCAGCCTTTCTGAAGAAAAAGTTGAAAATAGGTTTTTCATGTTTTGCTATAGAAGTCACACCACTGCTAGAGGAGCCACCTTGGACACAATTTCATCAGGAAAAAAAATGAAAAATAGACATATAACTTCTCTTTAGTGGACGTCCATCCACATCTATGCTGGTGCTAGCAATGGTCAAAGTTGCTATAGGTGATAAAAATTGTAACTGTTGGTCGAATGTGCAAAATACCACATTATGGTAACATTGATACATGTCGTAAAACATTGACACATATCCTAAAAATAACAAAGAAGTTATTGTATAAAATTTGCTAATTTATTTACTTTTCTTTCGAAAATAAACTTGGTTCTTTGTTCAAATTCTCATTTTAAATCACAGTATTTGATACTTTTTTCTCTCTACATAGTGATCAATACTTCAATGATTCAGTGTGATTTGTCAAGGTAATTAGTGACAGCTAAATCTTTGATGCGCTAAGCACATATACAATGCATTGTCTAGGTACAATTTGCAATTTACTTACTTTCTTTGGAAAATAAACTTGGTTCTTTGTTTTATTTATTGTCTTAAATCACACTATTTATTGCTTCTTTGTGACATAGAGTGAGTAATACTTCTCTGACTTGGCATGGTGTTTTTCAAAGGTAATCTGCACTGGCTAAAGCTTGGATATGTCCAACATAATTACAATGCATTGTAAGGGTTAATTTTAGTTTAGACATTGAGATGTCAGAGGTGTCATGCTAGTCCAAATAAGTATCAATACTGGACTGGAACTTTCACATAGCATCTTGTGTTTTATCTTGAATTTGAATAAATATAGTCAGACAAAATGTCAACATGGGCCGTGTAAGATATTCCTACACTGAGAGATACAACCCAACTGTCACAGCCACATACAAGTGTTAAGTATGGACAGAACAGAACAGAGAAACAGTTAAGCACAATTTTATTGTAAACCATTCAAACGTCATGTAACAAATGACAATCAGTGTACTATCCAAAATGGCGGAATGTTGTTTCACTATGAAAACAGAGCAAAACCATCAAGATTTTGAAATGTAGGATATCAGGTGCGTTATACATCAAAACCAAATTTGTCACCTCAATTTGGGTGTGCATTACACATTAGTGCACAGTATACACACCAAAATATGGTATGTATGTATTAATGTTTAATAGCACCTCAGCACAATAATAGCTATATAGTGCCAATTACAAGTTAAGTCCTAAAACTTTAAGAGCATGTTCTAAGAAAAACTGCTACCAAATTTGATCAAAATTCATTGACTCCGCTGTTCTGGAGAAGCTGAAAAAAAACTGACTTTCTATATGCTTGAAATGGCAGCCACACCTATGCTAGAGTAGCCACCCTGGTCACAATTTGGATAAAGCATGTCTTAAGAAACACTTCCACCAAGTATACAAACTGGCTCAGCTATTCTTAAAAAGTCAAAAAAAGTTTTTCCACCCAACTGCTAAGGAAGCCACACTGTTGTTAGCCACCCCAAAAACAATTTTGGTCGAGCATGTCCATACAAGTAGGTGAGCTAAAAATTGCAGGACTAGTTGTGTTCACAAGATTGTGTGATGAACTGACAGATGGACAGTGATTCCTACATACCTCCCACCACTGGTATAAAAAATGGACATAAAAGCAAATTAAAGGCCCTCACTACCCAATAATAACTGCACAACTTACCATTTACCCAAAAATTTTGTTCCCACACAGCTCCTCACAATCTTCAACATTTCCTCTCTATTGCTTGCATCAACTGGAACACTAGAAAGAAAATAACAGTATATTAATTTATAGCAAGAGTCAATATGTACAACTGATACTTAGAACCAGAATTTTAAAAAGAGAAATGGAAAGTAAATATGAAGGCAGTGCTGATGAAGGGTGTAGGATTTGCCTGTTAATCTCTAAACCAATGTCTATGGTACAATTTACAAAGTATATAATGAATTTCCAGCTCTGAAGCTTATTATTGGATGCAACCCTACATCATCAAAATGCACATCATCATCAAAATAAACAACTGGAAAAGCCCTTGTCATTTAATAATGAATTTCCTTAACCTAAGCAAAGGGATTGTCATGAAAAATTGAACTGAAGCAACCATCCAGCAGACTTGCTAACAGCATGAAGAAACAGATCGGATGTGAATGTATTTTTTTTTTTTTTTTTGGGGGGGGGGGAAGAGTTTAAATTAAACAAGATGATTTCCCACAAACATGAATCTCCTCACCAATAGAAGTACATATGGTGTAGCCAATAATATCCAGACTGTTATGGAGGACAATACACAAGTCACCAAAGCCTGAACAATTAGGTCATAGTGAGATACTTTTGGTATGGTCGAGTCACTTTCTTTGAGATGCACCCACATATCAAATTTTCATGAATGTAGGTGAAATCGGGTCCAAGATATTAAGGGTGTAATGAATAAATAGCTAAAAATATGAAAGTGACTCAAGCATGAAAACTGAGTAACAGTAACCGAGTTTGGGTATTGCTGAGTTATCCTCCATGAGATGCATCCACATTCCAAGTTTCATGAGTGTAGGCAAAATGTAGCTTTAATGGGTATATTAATTATAATTGTGTAATATTACCTACTTCTATTAAAGACTTATCGAAGGTCCAAACTTTCTCTTCCTCTAACACCTGGCCTGACAGGTCAGAAGGCACAGGGGGCCTCAATGTAGGAGAAGGGATCATCACCACTATTTCATCTGAGAACTCGTTCGAGTCCACCATGATGGAAATGACATTATCATCCTGAGCCAGCTCCCAAGGCAAGACAGGACTGTCCCTCCCAGTATCTCTCTCCAAAGAAGATGTTGAAATGGGGTTGCCATCGTCCAGAAGCCACTCATGAGGGGTGATAGGACTAATCCTACTAGCTGATCCCTTCTAGATTGTCTAGGGGATGGGTGGCAGCAGCCCCCATCTTTTTTGTTGGACCAGACCAGAGCAAACGGAGCATATCCATGGCCTGTCATGTCCACCCTGTAATGGGGGGGGGGGGATTCCACATATACCACATGGGAAGAGACCCAGATCCCTCTTGGGAATGCATACCTGCCAACCCCTACAGAGGTTTAAGCGTAACCTAAGTTGCAAAAAAGCGTAATCTGAGCATAAAAAGCATAATCTATATATTAAATGCCATAATTACAATAAACTTTATGAAAAATGTACGTTTAGTTTTGCTACTAACTTGGATCTGCAGCTGGCTAAAGTTCTTGTCACAAATGGGCAAAATCCATGTGAATTAGGATCAGAATACAAACCACGAAACATGCTGGCAAATTATATATTCACAACACTCACTTTAACTAGTCCACGTGTCTAACTTTCCCCGAGTGATCGTAAAGTTAACTCCACAAATTCTGCAACGATCATTACCATGTGCTCAACCCGAGTGTTGTATTACTCTCTCGTGTTAATCTTTCTAAATTTGTAACGCACTACTGATTTGTCTTTTTTCTGATCCGACATGTTTTAAAGTTTAAAAAGATCCGTCTTCTCTAAATTTTTTCAGTCATATATAATATCCGAGAGCCACATCGATAAAGCCTGTTTCATTTTACATCTGCCGCCATTTTTGTAAAAAGTATAGACTGGACCACTACCATATTCAGTATATTAATATAATGAATCTGTGAAACAAATATATAATGAAAAAAACCATCTGTTTTCTTGGAAATGGGTCACATACAGCTGCTATAAATAGAAAATAAGGAAAGTACACGGAAGATCTATAATAAATGTATTCTTATGCTATTCTTAAGCAGCAGTCTTCTTTTTTTTTATAGAATATTCTCAGATTTACATGATGTGTGGGATTAAAGAGATGATAATAAAAATGACAAACACAACTTTTTATTGCTTTATTATTTTTTTTTTTTAATGTTCCAGAAAAGCGTAATCCATATACAGGCAAGCATAAGACGTAATTAGGTGAAAAAAACGGAATGATTACGCCAAAAGCGTAATGGTTGGCAGGTATGGGAATGGAGGGGGTCATCCAGTCAAGACGAGAAGGAAGTGGGGCCCTTTTTCCTCCCTCTGTATGTGTGGCAACTTTCTGCAAAGTCCCACACCTAGACAGACCAAAGAAAACAAATTGGAGATCCATCTGTGCATGCACACCCAGTACATGACAAGCAGGTGGCGTGCGCATCCCACTGGGCCTTTCTTAGCCCACACCCTGCAACATAAGTTCTGAAAGTGAAAAATTCACACAAAACAAAAAATCTGGAACCTAAAAATGGTAAACAATACTTACCCTAACACTGGAACAATGGAGGGGTATACAATTTACTGAAGCACCACTTGCTAAGCAAGGTGCAAAAAATACCCTAAAAATTACAAAAAGAACCCAGATAACACTAAAATAAAACAAGGACTGGGGAGATAAACACTCAATCGATACAAAAAGGAAGGTGAAATGACAAAAGATGTTCAAAACCAAAACAAAGGCTAATTTTAATGAGTGATATAGCACACGTGTAACATGCACGCTGTCCAAGGAAACAAGAGAATGATATTCCGTATGTTGGCTATGATTAAGGAATCAGACAAGGATCATGTTCTTTTCAATTTTGGCCCTCCAATACTAATTATAGGAGGGAATAATTAGCTTAGACTGGATAAGAAAAGCAATGCAATAATAGCAGGTAATTACTGGTATTAAAACTGGGTTCAAGATACTAAAAGTATAACAAATGAATAGCTGAAAACACAAAAGACACTTTTAAAATTTGGTTACACTTGCCTAATTTTGATATGGTGGATTCATTCGCCTTGATCTGCATCCACATTGCAATTTTTATGAGTGTAGGGCAGGAGAGGCTAAGACATTATAGGTGTTATAAAAATGCAAAATCATCACACAAGCATGAAAATTGGTCACACTGACCTCATTTTGGTATGAACGATTTAATGTGACCCAGTTACTCTCCTTGAGATGTATAAACATACCAAATTTCATAAGTGTAGGTAAAATAGGGTCCAAGATAATAAGGGTATGACAATACAAAAGGCAGTCAATAATGAAAATTGGGTCATACTGACCTAGTTTTTAATGGCAGAGTTCTTTTCTTCAAAATGCATCCACATACCAATTTTCAAGACAATATGTGAAATAGGGTCCAAGATAATGAAGGCCTAATTAATAGATAGCTAGAAATAAAAACACTGACCTAGTGTTGGTCCAGTTTAGTTGCTCTTGCGAAGATCAATATACCAATTTTCATAAGCTTAGGTACATTGTTGTCAGAGATATGAAGGGTGTAATGAACAGATTTATCAAAATTTAACATTTTATTTTTAGTTTGTTTTTGTTTTTGTTGGTTTTAACAGCACTTTTAGCGTATTACTGGCTATATCATGTCAAGAAATTGGGAGCTAAATGCATATCCCAAGGTCACACCCAGGCAGCCAACCAAGGCTGGCTGGCATGGGTATTGAAATCGCAAACCATGATGTTCTACCAACGAAGCTACTACGGGTTCCTGACAAAATTAAAAGTCACTCAAACATGAAAATTTCGGTCTCATTGCCCTAGTGTTGGTTTGCTTAAATTACTCTCCTTCAGATGCAATCACAAAACAATTTGTATCAGTGTAAATGAAATAGGTTCCAAGATACTGAGGGTGTAACGAACAAACAGCTGAAAATATGCAAGTCACTTGAGCATGCCAATTAGGTCACACAGACCTAGTTTGGTATTGCTGAGTTACTCTCCCTAAGATGCATCCACATACCAATTTTGATAAGTGCAGGTGAAATGATATTGTGGGCATAATAATGTATGCATGTATTAGCATTTAATGGCACCTCAGCACAATATTGGCTGTATGGTGCCAATTAAAAGTAAAGTGTAAAAAGGTAAAAAAAGAATTGCACAAAAAACGTTTGGAAGAAAAACCATTCCAAATAAATCTAAACATGAAGTACTACAAGATAAAAGATAAAAGTAAAGATGTTAAATTATGTAAAATGAACCTAACATAAAATATGACAAAAAATATAAAATCCCTAAAATACAGTATCAAAATCTGTTATATAAACCACATTCCCTCAAAGTCTAAGATTTTCTCAGGTGATACATCATCATAAAGCTCCTTAACTGAGTTTGTATCCAGAAACTTTCATCTCAAAAGGCTGGAAGTAGATACACTCAACATGAACGTGTTCCACTGTCAGGATATGCTTTCTGATCATGGTTCACCTTTCAGGAGGTATGCACAAGTCAAGTACGTGTGTCCTATATGCGATTGGCACAATACCACCTCATCTTTGCAATTTGTTCTACATGAGGGATGCCACTCTCCAATGTCGGGTTTGATGTTACAAAACTTGCTTGCAAAGTTTTCATTTTGCCAAATATATCAGTGTTCCACACGGGCTGAACTGTCAGGGGGTCACTGTATGTACCTCTGTCCCCCTATAATAATCAAGATATGTGGATTTGTTAAATTTAGGGGGACACTGGCAGTTTGGGGTGCGAGAATGTCCCCTGGGCTTGCAAAAAAAGTTGGTGAGGGGAGAAAAAGGCAGACCGGTTCACACCATCAGTAATTTTCTTAAATCTTGCCTTATATGTTAGTCAACTATCCATGACTGTCATCTTAACACTGATAAGTCAAAGGTGAACAGTTTTGAAGCGCTTTATATAATTAATGTTCTCCCTATCTTACTTTTGCCAGTGCCAAATTTCAGAACTGAAAATCCTGAAGATTTAAAATAGTGCTTCAAGCGCTTACCAGATTTCCTTCAAAACTTCAAGCAGATCCTCCAAAGCTTGTCGGAATGCAGTTATGATGACGGTGGGATGCATCTGCTGCTCTAGGAATGGCTGGGCCACACACAAAACCTCTCCACCTGATAAGGCAGGGGATAAAGTAGGTTATAAATACTTTGTACAAACAATGTCAATTTAAATTTATTGTTAGTAAATACGCCCTATCCTGTAATAATGCAATACAGTCAAACCCCGCTATAACGCAATATTTGGGGTCCATACAATTCGATCGCGGAAAAAGCGGGGTCGCGTTATTGCGGGGTTTTACTATATTTTACTTTTTTCAGAGAACAACGTATACACGTCTAATGTATAGCATGAATAGGGTATCAACACCGTTTACTATCTGATATCGATCCGTCTTTGTTTTCCCACATGACAACCCTTTGATTGAGCCACGAGTTTGATACAGCTGTACTTGTTCAGTGCTAAGTAACAGAGAGTGGTTATTTGAACTCCCTGTGATCTTGCCGCCCAAACTCAGTCTCTACATAAGCACCCACATATGACAATCTTTGATCAACCACCGCATTGTCTTGTGCATGGTTGTGTATGCAGTTAAAGAAGAAACATAAGTCAGCTATTGTTTGCGCAATGATTGTATACAGGATGAATTGAAGTCCAGCGCACGTGTTGGCGGCTTACATTTTTTTATGTTTATTAAATCGTGAGAATCTTTT
The DNA here is from genome assembly GCA_029931535.1 of Margaritifera margaritifera. Lineage (NCBI taxonomy): Eukaryota > Metazoa > Mollusca > Bivalvia > Unionida > Margaritiferidae > Margaritifera > Margaritifera margaritifera. Next base: position 7,707,681 of record JAQPZY010001685.1, on the reverse strand, counting down.
ATCAACCACCACATTGTCTGATGTTCGGTTGTGTATGCAGTTAAAGAAGAAAAACATGTCGGCTATTGTTTGAGCAATGATTGTATACATAATGAATTGAAGACAAACACAGAGAAGACTTACTGGCTTTACTCATGGATCAGTAATAAGTAACATTTCCGAAAATGTTTATTTTGGCATAACACTTCAAGAAATTGGTGAAATTGGTGAAATTGTTAAATTTCAGAAGCCACACCACAATCGAAATTATACGTGATCTCTTCCCCAAAATGACAATAAACTTTTTATACACTATTTCTCGTACCTAAAAAACAAATTTTTTTTTTCCGTGTACGAGAAAAATACATGTACATGTATATAAAATATCAGGAACCACGCCACAAACATATTATACTCGAATTCATACGCTATCTCTTCCCCAAAATGATACTGTAATATACACATTTTATACACTATTTCTCGTACTTCGCAAAAAAAAAATGTTCATGTGCGAATGAATATATGAAATTTTGGGAGCCACGCCATATCCGAATTCGCGTTATAGCAGGGCGCGCTATAGCGGGGTTTCACTGTACTTGCAAGACACAAAACTGCTACAAACAAAGGTTAGTTCATTTCATACCAATTTACAATTTTATATGGTTAATATTTCATATGTAAATAAATTTCTGACTTAAACAAGTGTTCTCAAATCCCAGTGCCTCACCTGTGTCCATGTGTTGCTGTATCCCCATTGTGTCCAGCATGCTAGAGCTTTAGCACAAAACTTTAACATTGTTGATGTAGACATCAACAAAGTGACACCCATGTTTCCCCATGCTAACACAGATAAAACAAAAGCAAGTTTCCAAGAAATCTGCTTGTCATTTGACTGCTGTTTAATTCAAACAGAGGTGTTTAAAATATAAAAACTTTGCTAACAAGTTCCAGACCAATTTGTCAAAAACAAGAGTGCCATGAAGGGACTGAGACACTACTAGTCAAAAGAATGTGTAGGAATCCACAAGAAGTCAATTTCTTCCCTCCTTTAATTTATTTTAATTGTGAAGTATTGAAATCATCTCACATATTCTTGAGAAACTCCAACATATCAAATCTGGTAACAAAAATATTTTCTCTTGTATTTTTCATTTAGAATGTCCACAAGGTAAGTGTGTTGAATAGGGCTGCCCTATAGCCCTTGATAGTAGAAACTGAGCATTGTCTCTCTTCAAAAAGGAAGAGAAGAAAATCAGCCACTTCGCTTATAGAGGAACAGCCAGGACTGACACATTTCCCCCTACACCAATAGCAAAAGATTCTCCACTTGGCATCACAGACCTTAGACACAGATCGTCTCCTGGACTGAATGAAGCAACTTTGCTTGAAAACTTTTCCCGGCCGAGAGATCGTTTAAGATGAACCAAGCATGAAGGTGGAGAATCTGCGGGATGTTGTGTATTCAAGAGCCCCTGTGCTGCAAAGAAAGGTTCCTCCTCTGGGATAAAGTCCTGGGCTGGTCCACCAGCAGGTAGAGAAGATCACTGAACCATGATCATTGGGGCCAGAGAGGGGCTATCAAAATCAGCTGAGCAGTGGAGTTCCTTACTTTGTGAAATGCTTGTAGGATCATAGTAAAGGGTGGGAAGGCACAAGCGAATGATCCCACTTCAGGCTGAAAGTGTCCACTACACAGGCCCTTTGGTCAGGAACTGGGGAAACGTAAAAGGGGAGCTTGTAGTTAAGCCTTGTCACGAACAAGTCCACTAAGTGTCTCCCGCAAAGTCTAAACAGAGAATCTGCTATGGACTGGTGCATAGACCATTCCATGAGGACTATCTTTCCCTTCCTGGACAGACTGTGTGCCAAAATATTCTTTTTGCCAGGAATGTGGCAAACTCAGAGGGTAATCCTCAGCGCGGAGAAGGGGCATGTGTGCCTCCTTGTCGCCTGAGGTACACTACCACCAATGTGTTGTCGGAGGAGACCATCATGCTGCAACCTATAATTTTGCTGACACACCTCTGCACAGCTAAGAACACTGTCATCATTTCCAAATTGTTGCTGTGGAGGGTAGATTCTTCTCAGGACCATGAACCCTGAAGAATCAGTTATTCCGGCTCCAAATGAGTGCCCCACCCTGAATCTGACACTTCTGTGAACAGATAGGAGTGGGGTTCAGATGCGTGCATGGGGACACTGGCCAGAAACAGGTCTTGATTTGTCCACCAAATCATATGATGGTGGAAATCCAGTCCTAGAGAAATCTGAGCATTCAGAGGGTCCTGTGGCTTCCTGTTTGCCAGAAGGAGAAATTGGAGAGGACACAAGTGCAGTCTGCCTAGGGGAACCAGGTCTGCTGTGGATTTCAAGGTCACCAGAAGAGGAAGAAAAAGACGAGCCAACAACATTGTCTTGGCTCACAAAGCCTCCAACAGGGTCAGGATCTCGTCTACTCTGTCCCAAGGGCCACAGACTAATCCTCCTGAAGATCGATGGAGATCACCCAGTTGCCAGGTCTTATGGCATTCCGGACTGAGACTGTGGTCTCCATCTTGGAAGGTTCCTCCTGCAGAAACCTATTTAAGGAAGAAAAGGTCAATAATTAGACAAAACTTTCCACGTTTCTTTGGTACCAGGAAAATTCAGGAGTAGAAGGCCAGATATTTGTGATTGAACACCCTCTCTACTACACCCTTCTGGAAAAGGGAGCATACCTCTTTCTTTAATCGCACCAGATTCAACTGGTGGAAGAGGGGGGGGGGCGGACCTTACTAGAGGAATATCTCGAAACTGAAGCTGGTATGCTCCTTTTATGATAGAGACACAGTCATCTTCCATGATGCCGGACCAAGCCTCTAAAAAAGGCTAATCCTGACATCTAAGGGAACCAACAGAAGAGGGACACTCTGTAGGAAAGGGGGCGAGTCCCTAGGGCTGTCCATTCTTTCCTTCAGAAAGGGAGAAGGGTCCACAAACTTCCTTTGTGGCACCCCCTTTTAAGGCCCGACTGCCAAGGGGGTGCTCTGAATTGGGGTTGTTGCCTTGACTGGGGCTGCATGGCTTTAAAGAACAGACATTGTGGCCAGTCAGAATGATTCACTTCTTGGCCGGTTTAAACGGGCTAGGAGCAGATGCGAGGGACCAGTGTTGCTGGTCTCTCAAATCCAGAGAAGCCACGGAGGTAATGAGCCCTCCGAAGAGGGTCTCTGCCTCCAGGGAAGCAGCCCTCAGAAAGTTCTTACTATGCTCCAGTAAGAATTTGGATGTGTCCAGAGCAATATCCCTGCGAAGGTGGAAAAGCTCCGCTGATAAAGCCATTGGCAAGGATAATGTATGCCTATATGTTTTTGCCACTGCTTCCAACAAACATTGAAGGGCAACTGGCAACAGGTTCCTCCTTCAGGCTGGAGGCGGCTGCCATAAAGAGGTTGGCATGCAAGGCTATGGTTATTAGTGACACAGTCTTTTGTTCTAAGCCTCCATTGTTTTCACTGGAAGGCAAGCCCAGGTCCCAGTGGAAATACCCACTTGTGCCACTCCAGCGTCCAAAGTGGGAGATTTATGGGGCCAGGAAGGGGTGTGAACCCTATAGCTAGCTGCAGAGACCAAGGGTCTCAATGTAGAGGGTAGGACAGACCACCCCTTGCATTGTCTAGCAAACTCCTGGCCCTTGCTAAACCTTTGGGAAAGCTCCTTTATTATAGCCAAGTGAGGAAGCAACAAGAGATTTGGTCGAGAGATAGCCCCAGAGAGTTTCTCCAAGCTGGATAGAATTTTAGCATCATCTGAGCCTGAATGCTTGGGGGACAGATCACTGGGCAAAAGATGGTAAACCTTGTTAATTGCTTTGTCAAAACACCTGATCTCTTCCTCCTCTGCCGCCTTGACAGATGGTTGGGAAGAGGTAGATGGTACCACCTTGGCCTGTTCTGCATCAAACTCATGAGAATCCATGAGGTTAGAAAGGACGTCTTCATCCCGCTCTTGCTCCTAGGAGGCAGGACAATACAACCCAATGTTTCTCTGTTGTGGGGGAGACTTGGGGGTAAGAGGGACCTTGACCCGTAACTCCTCATGTGGAGCTAAAGAACTGTCCCTAGCAGCAGACTCGGCAGGTGGGTGAGAGCGACTCTCAACCCTCCTGGGGTGTTTGGAAAAAGAAAGTCAGTTCCCCTTTCTCCTTTTGGACACCACTTCGTAAGAGGAAGATGTTGGTCCACAGACTGCAGCATTAACCTCTCTACCATGGGGCCAAGTCCATAGCTGCATGCAGGGAAGGGGCCAATCACTTCCCTGCAGTGGAAGGCCCTACATCCCATAGGGATTTTATTGGATTATAGGAAAGGGGGGATGCCAATTCGATCTCCTTTCCCAGTCTAACATTATGTACACCGACTCCCAATCCCAAGTGGGATTCAACAGTAGTCTGGAGAGAGGGGGCTCTCAACCCGATCCCTATCCCCATACCGAAGGGGTTCGAATGACTAGTGACTGGTACTCAAGACTGGTGTCCAGTGACCAGCACACAGTGACCGATCAAACAACTCTGACCTGCAGGAAGACCACTTCCCTGATCTGATAGACTTAGATAATAGCTCTCCCCTGTCACCAACAACGGGCCATTGGGACTTGAAGGCTGCTGCTCTACCCTCAAGTGGGGGTGAGACAATTTCAGCCAAACCAAGCTGTGGGCTAGTAGAGGATGCTGGTCCTCCCTCATGGGAGGGGGTGGGGGTGGGACTGTGCCGTAAGGGATGAAAGAGGATGCTGCCCCTCCCTCATGAGAGGGAGCAACTCGCTCTCTGCCCTTCGAGATTGGGAAGGATGCTGCTCCTCCCTAACAGGAGGGCATGACTCACTCTCTACTGTGTTATTACCTCCCTTAGGAGGGGCCCACTAACCCTAAGTGTCTCTGCTAATCCTTCTCTAAGACCTGAGGGACACAGAGAACTAAAAAACCCAACAAAATTCTAAGACGAGGAAGGAACTTTTTTTTTCCTTTATGTTCGGTGAGGTCCTAGACCTCATCTGTTCATAGACTGCAAATGGGACAACCATCTGTCCTCTTGCAGTCTGTACAAGATAGGCAAGGGGCTGGATGTCCCATGGGGCTTGTCCAGCAGCCACACTTACCCACACCCTACTTAGACATTGCTGCAAGAAAATGCTGAAAACAAGATTTACAAAAACTTCTATGTAAGCAGTATGTAAAAATATGATGTATTTGTGTGGACCTAATTTAAAACAGCAAGAACTTGCCCTTTCCAGGTATCATCTCAAAGAATTAAAACAACCACTGATGTTTTAATGCAAAAAAAAGGTCAACAATCCTAAGGTGAGTACTGAAGATTAAAAGAATTAAAACAACCAACAACACTGAAGATTTAATCAGAAGACGTCAACCAGGCTTGTTCGAGAACTGGAAATGAACAATTTACAAAAACTCAGCTTGGTAAGATTGCTAATAATAAGAATAATAATAAGGAATACTATCCTATACTGACTTTTAAGAATGAACTGGTGTTCAATTACTAAACACTTAACAGGAAAAACTGGTGTGCGACCTGCTCTTTTGAGATAAAAATCACACAAGTCAGAATAAAACGAATATGAATTCCAAAGATTCATTACTGTATTAAAACAATAAAAGAGAATCAAGATGAGTCCACAGACAAAATTGGCAAGGACAGGGATAACTAAATACCTACCCAATTTGGAAAAGTCAATAAAATAATTCTCGAACACAACAGTTACCCCAACACCTTTGTAAGGTATTAACCTCAATGCAAGGTTATAAAAAACATATCCAAAAATGCCCATAACTTGAGAGCCAATTCCTGATCTGAGGGTAAATCCACACAATAAAAAGGATGCATGTAACGAAAATGCTCAAATCACGACATATGACTCGAAGCGAAGGACAATTTCTCTTCAAAGTATTTTAAGCAGCAGTAATGTCTGCAACCAGAAAAAGAATGAGGCACAGAGCGCACGGGCAAAGTAGCTACGGATTGGATTTCAGAACATTATGAAATCCAAAACATTCTGGAATCACCCCAAGGGAGGATGAATTTTCATCATATGGTCAAGGGTATTTTCCATCCAGAAAAGAATAAGCTACGCAACAGCAACAGGTTATGCCATTACTTATTTTAAATTAAGTTTTAGCAGAAAAGTTTGCTATCTGTAATTCAAAGTGTAAATGTTTGCATTTATATATGCTTTACATTGACTATTCATTTAGATGGATTGCAACCGAGGTTAAATCTTAAATTACTGAAAACTGCAGCAAATAAAGTGTAATTTTTACACGCAAGTATTTTTGACACCATTCACTTGAATGGAGGATCTATGTAAATAATCATCAAATCTAATTTTTCAAAAATGATTTTATTATTCTTTACTTTTCAATAATGCTAGTACTTCAATACTTAATGCTCTTTCTCTTTTTTCTCTGCCCTTACTGATCTCATAACATCGATTTAAGGAAGTCAGTGGAACTGACAGATACTGGATACTGTATACATACATGAGCATTGAAACAATACAAAATGCTTTATAATTCTTTTTTTTAAAACAAAATAAGATGAAAATAAAACTCACACATATAAAAGATAATTTATTACTGTAATGAAGTTGAATTATCAAATAGCTGAGCTATGTTGATTGCTAGGAATGTAACAGTAAGGAAACAATGGATGGTACTCATGCACAAGAAAGCAGACTGAGTTGTAATGGTTCTTATCAATAATGCTCATGCACAAGAAGGTAGACTGAATTGTAATGGTTCCTATCAATTGTACTTGCGCACAAGTAGACCGAGTTGTAATGGTTCCTATCAATGGTACTTGTGCTCAAGTAGACCGTGTTGTAATTATTCCTACTGATGGTACTCGTACACAAGGCAGATTGAGTAACTCCCATCATTGGTACTTGTGCAAATAAAGGTAGATTGAGTTGCAATGGTACCCATCAATGGCACTCATGCACAGAAAGGTAAAAGGAGTTTTAACGTTTGCCATCGATGGTACTTGTGCACAAGAAGGTAGACTAAATTGTAACAGTTCCTATCAATGGCACTTGTGCACAAGAAAGTAGACAGAGTTTTAATGGTTCCTATCAATCGTACTTGTGCACAAGAAGGTAGACTGAATTGTAACAGTTCCTATCAATGGTACTTGTGCACAAGAAGGTAGACTGAATTGTAACAGTTCCTATCAATGGTCATTGTGCACAAGAAGGTAGACTGAATTGTAATGGTTCCTATCAATGGTACTTGTGCAAAAAAAGGTAAAAGGAGTTTTAATGTTTCCCATCGATGGTACTCATGCACAAGAAGGTAGACAGAGTTTTAATGTTTCCCATCGATGGTACTCATGCACAAGAAGGTAGACAGAGTTTTAATGTTTCCCATCGATGGTACTCATGCACAAGAAGGTAGACCGAGTTTTAATGTTTCCCATCGATGGTACTCATGCACAAGAAGGTAGACAGAGTTTTAATGTTTCCCATCGATGGTACTCATGCACAAGAAGGTAGACAGAGTTTTAATGTTTCCCATCGATGGTACTCATGCACAAGAAGGTAGACAGAGTTTTAATGTTTCCCATCGATGGTACTCATGCACAAGAAGGTAGACATAGTTTTAATGTTCCCATCGATGGTACTTATGCACAAGAAGGTAGACAGAGTTTTAATGTTTCCCATTGATGGTACTCATGCACAAGAAGGTAGACAGTTTTAATGTTTCCCATCGATGGTACTCATGCACAAGAAGGTAGACAGAGTTTCAATGTTTCCCATCAATGGCATTTGTGCACAAGAAGGTGGAGTTGTAATGGTTCCTATCAATGGTACTCATGCACAAGGTAGACACAGTTGTAATGGTTCCTATCAATGTAGTTTTTGCACAAAGAAGACCGATTTCTTATGGTTCCCATCAATGGTACCTGTGCACAACAAGGTAGACCAAGAGCAATGGTTCTTGTCAATGGTACTCAAGCACAAGAAGGTAGACTGAGTTGTAATGGTTCCTATCAGTAATACTCGTGCACTGCAACATCAAAGTACATACTTAAGATGATGACAGAGGTTGTGCCATCCCCGACTTCCTCATCCTGAGTGCGAGCCACTTCGATCATGGATTTGGCAGCTGGATGCTGCACGTTGATCTGAAAAAGAGTCAGGAGAAAATGGGCATTCTTGGGTCAATAGTCCTCTAAATGACGTGGAATGGTCAAAATCATACCCCTTAATGTAAAAGATATGAAATTAATTGACACGGACCGTAACTCTGTCCAAAATGGAGTAGACAAGACAAAACCCAGCAAAGATATATCTAGGTCAATGAAACAATGTTCACATCAAATTGCATTAGAATATGTTCAATGGCTCTTGAGCTATGCTGATTACAAGCAATCTCCCATGTAAAAAATAATAAGTTCATTGACAAGGGCCAATGAAACAATGTTCATACCAAACAGTATCAGAATATGTTGAATGGCTTTTTGAGCTATGTCGGTTGCAAGCAAAATACCAATTGAAGATATTATTTAAATTGTCAAGGGCCATAACTCTATCCAAAAAGGCACATCTTGGTCTATGTGATGATGCACACACCAAACTGCATCAGAATATGTTAAATGGTTCCTAAGCTATGCTGCTTACAAGGATCTGCTGTAGTAGAGATTTAAAAATAATGGAAAGGGGCAATAATTCAGTCAAAGTTGGACCTGAAAAGACAAAATGTTCAAAGACACATCTAAATTCAATAGACGATTCACCTACTGGATGGAATTGAATTATGTGTTAAGGATACATAGCTTTGGTGGTAACAAGAAGTGTGAACAGACAGACAAGAAGACAGATGGAGCGACAACAGACATGTACAGAAAATGGTGATTACTACAGGTTCCCACATCTCGATGGAGGGCCCCCAACTAAGCAACACTAACTTGACCAATATCTCAGGTCATGTGCAACATATCATTGCTACCTTTCATACCCCAACTGGCCAGTTAACAAACCCAGTCTTAAGATTTACCAGGACTAAATAACTGTACCACACATTCAGACTTTGACTCTTACATATAACAGGAAAGTGTATATTTATGTATTTAAATAAACTCTGGGACTTACAGAGAATCAGTTGTATGTAACACTGGGGTGTTTCAAACAATATATAACTCAGACAAAGCTACAGAAAGCAAAACTGTTTGAACATCAAATTCAATACTAAATGTATCAATGACAAGTATTGATAACAACAAGGATAAAATTATTGCCTCAAGCCTACTTTTGTAAAAAAAAGTATGAACAGATATAACAAGTTCAAAACTTCAAACATTTTTACTTTTAATTAGCAAATTCAGCAAAAACAAGCATTTTACATTTGTGTGAGTTATTTAATTACATCTCGAAGAGTGATCCTTTATTTTAAAGGTTAGATTTGTGCAGGTTTTGACAAAGTCACAAATTATGTGAAAATTTAACTCACAAAAATTTCTCAAGTTATACTTTATACCTCTTGACATGTATTACCTCTCTGAGAATGGCATTTCCATCATTGGTCATCACAATACCTCCCATGGGATCCATCAACATCTGCAAAGTTAATAGGAGTATGTTAAAGTTGATAAAGAAAAAAGCCAACATGCACATTACATTACTGACTGAATGAAACAGAATAAGAATCAATTTTATCAAGTTTATTTTACCCATCTTCAGCCAATATTGTGATAGAACAATCTGTTTCATTGAAAGACAGGTAAATTTGATTCCTGGATACATTATTACAATCCAAACTACTATTACTACTACTGCTAATTATCATCATCTTCATTATCATCACCACAGGATCATCATCTTCTACATTATGTATTCATTTTTCAGCCTTCTCCCCTATATTATTATCTATGTTTGACATCATTTCTTTCACACACTCAAAAAAAAAAAATCAAGGCATAAAATATATAAAGTAATTAAGTAATATGCTGTCCATTTATCATCTATGTTGTGTATTTTTTTACATTTTAACACTGATTATTTTATAGAAAATGGACAACAATGGTGTAAACCAAAAGACATGGTTTATGGAAGAAACCAAATTTAGAATTAAAATGTTTCTTCAATAATAATACATTAGGAATACCACCACTACCTCGCAATCCAGCCCTCCAAAGCTTGTTCTTTTTTAGAAACAAAGTGCTAAAAGTCATCTGCCCACCTTAGTGGTTGCCAGACAAGAGTAATCTCCTCTTGGACAGAGGGATTGGCACTAAATCCAGTCCATACTTCAGCCACTACTGGAGCGGATATGTATCTTATGTCAGGTTAGAAATGTAACTGTGGAAGTCCAGTGGCCACATCATTCTGAAACTGCTGAATGACCCTGCAATGGAACTTGTTGTGTTACTGCTTTAGGTTCTACCAAGTCAAACTAAGCTCATTGGGATGAAAGATCTCAGACAGCAAGTCATCTCAAATCTCCATCTCGTTGCGCGGATGATGTTGGTTTGGAAATAGTTACCTCAAATGCTATGCTAATGGTACTGTCCTAACCTCATGAGCTGATATGCACAAGAAGTTCATTGATCTTTGGTTAGTTCTTATACACAATGAATAACCCATCACATCCTGGATGAAAGAGCCAGAGCCAAGATCTTGTCCAGTCCTACCTACAATAGCAGTGATAAATGAGATCTCCCTTGTCTCATCAGCTCATTTCACTTCAGGTACCACTTTCAAGCCATTATGGGGTCCTATAGACGCCAGAGGCAAAGGGTCCAAGAAGAAGAGCTTTCACAACACAGGATTGATTCCCCGTGAACGGAAACCGTGAGCAAAGTTTCAGTCACCACTGGGATAAGAAAATAATCTCCAATGGTCTCATAAACAGGCAGCCCAAGATAATGATACCCACTGTTGCATTGAGGAGACCCCATAGGAGAAGAAATGCCATTTTGTAGTAAATTATGTTTCTCTGAAAATACTTACTCGATCATATTAACATTAGGAATGACTTTCTGCTACCTCTGGAATCCTACCATCCATTAAACGTAAAAGCATATTTATATTTATATCTCATCTAGTCAAAGGGAAGCAACTCTTACAGATCAGCTCCCCCTATCATGCTAGGTGGCAACCTGTAACCCGGATGTAGCCAATTTAAACTTTCGCAATCCATGAGACAGGATGCTCACTATGTGGGGAGAGTGGGAGGGCTTGATAGTACTGTGATTGGGTAACTATTTTTGGAGAAACATAACTTAGTACAAAATTTTCTTTCTCTGTCAAATACATTGCTAATTCAAATTAACATTAGGAAAAGAGGTAAGAGGAGAAGGAAATGCTGAGCAGCCAACCTCTACCCAGATCACCATGTAGGAGCATAATGAATGCTGTACTAGAAGGGTGAAATTCTCCCAACGCTAGTTAGCACAACCAAAATTATGTGATTACATGTGTGCAAGGAAGGACACTATGGGTCCCCACACCAGACAATTGTTTTACAATCAAAAATTACTCAGGTGAATCCTGTGAAAGTTGACTAGTCATACCCAAGAATGTGGTTGTGCTGTCATTTGCAGGGAATGGTAATTCTCTGGGCAGTAACCAGATGCCCAACAGGATTCAGTTGTTTTTCGGAAGGCCATTTTAAACAAATAGAAACTGAAAAAAGAAGAATGGGCTTACCAGCCAATTGATTCCCCTACGTCTTTAATTGAGACATTGCATTTAAAGGCCTAGGTTCGTATAAATCGCTCGTATTACATGAGCTGAAATCTTCACAAGTCGTACCTGGTCCTGTGAGAGGTCTGAGTATGCAGACTTCACAACTCCATTTAACCAAGTGGCCAGTGCCTGTAAGGTTATATCTTGCTTTCTTGCTTTAAATGGTAGGAAAAGCCTCTGGTATCCAACCTGGGCATTCTCTGTGTGCTGCTTCAGGTAGAATCTGAGAGCATGTACCAGGTCCTACAACTTCACCTCTCTCAAGGGATCAATCAGTGAGTAAAGTTGTATCGTTATTTTTAGGTTGCCAGTGGATGGCAGCCTGTTCTTTGCAATGAAACCATGCTGCATCATTAGAACAAACTGAATCATCATAACAAAACTGTAGGTAGTTCAGATCCATTGACAGGGCATGCAGCTTGATCAAACTGGAGGCAGTAGCTAAGGCTATCAGAAAGCAGGTCTTATATGATAGCTGCTTCAGTGGGGTGGTAGAAAGAGCTTGAACTTGGACAAGTTGAGCCACATCAAGACTCAGGAGAGGTTCCAGTTTAATAACAAGGTCAGCGAGCGTGGTCTGGATATGTCAAAATTGGTCAACAAGTCGGAAAGGTCCTTGTTGTGACCAATGTCGTTTCTTCTATGATGTCAGAAAGTATCGGAAATTATGGAACGATACTGATACCCCTTGATTGTCATAGGTGCCATCGTCTTTTCTTGTAAGAGAAAGAGAAAGAAATTACCGAGTTGGAGAATGGAAGCTGACAGTGGTATGACGTTGTTTGTGTGACACAAGTCACTTAAAACTCGCCATTTACTCTCGTATGCTTTCGCAGTAGAGGACTATCTGGCTGTAGAGATCCTATCTACAATTAAAGCGTTGAACTTCATTCCATGCAAGGCACTCCAGACAAGAGCCATGTGTGAAGGAGAAATTTCTCTGTATATAGATGAAATATTGCCGATCTCGACTGTTTGAGCAGCCTCGAGGTCGATATAATTTTCCTGGGTACGTTTATCGCCAGACTGAACAGAATGTTGATCCAGGATTTGTCCCACATAAGAGGGGCAATCAGAACTATCTTAGTCTATGCCCCTCATTTTCTGAATTAACTTCAGAATCAGAACTGATGGAGTCAAGATGTATCCCTAGATTCCCTCCCAGCTAATTGAAAGGGCATAGACAGCCTGTGCATTTGGGCCCAGGAACAGGGAGAGTTTGCTGTTCCACCTTGTCATAAATAAACCTACCATTGGTTGACCCCATAGGTTGAAAACTTGGTGGAAGATAGATGGGGAGATTGTATATAGCAGTTGGCCTCTCCTTGATAATGAATCACCCAGGATACTGGGCCTGCACAGGATGTGTTGGACTTGTAGTTTATCTGATATTGGGAACACCAATGAAGGTATTCCCATATCATAACACAATGGTCTAGTGACTTCATTCCCATAGTTTCAGGAGGCAAGTCACTAGGACCGAGTTGTCTGATTTTATCAAGACCATCTTTGTTTGAATGCAATCCCACCAGGTGCGGGAAGCATTGAGAAAAGCTTTCATTTCCAACATATGAAGAGCCTTCTATTGTTGTGTCCACTTGCTGCTGACAGTCACAAAGTCTGGTAGCAAGTGGCCACCCACCCACCCCAACCCGACAAATTGGCATCTGAGCAGATTGTGTACTAAGTTTTGTGGCTTCTAACGGTATTCCCACTGCTAATCATTCCCCATTCTGCCACTGAGACATTAAGTGTTTAATTTTCGTCAAGATTACTATCTGGTGATTATCAATATCACATATTAAATGTATAAGGTTCAATAAGGCGAACTCCTGTTCCAAAGACATTCTACGAACAAAGAAATAGCATGCAAACAATGCTGCGGTGAATAAAGGCGTCACCAAACAAATCACACGGACAATAACAAACCAATAGCAAATTGCAAAAATATCACAAAAATTACCGAAAAACACATAAATGTAGTATACACTACATTAAACAATGATCAGACTTACTATACTACAATCGAAAATAATAACGGATGGTTGATATGTGTAAATTCCAGTGGACATTCACAGAGGCCTCTTGACAGTCATAAGCAAAAGTTTAAACTGACTACATCCTGGTTACGGGTCCCCACATAGCAAGAGATGTAGAGCTAATCTGTAAGAGTTGCTTCCCTTTGTATGAGATATAGACAGAAAAACATTTTCACGTGTAGGAGGGCTGGATTCAGGAAGTAGCAGAAAATCATTCCTAATGTTGATGTGATCGGGTAATGTGTTTGGCGGAGAAATTTCCAGGCTGAGATGTGGTTCTTCAGAGAATAAAAAACATTATCAAGATGATTTCAAGGCATGTTCATGAAGGAGACACACACTGTTTATCTGCATTTTGAACTTGTTTTTGTTTTGTGGGATTTAACGCCATTTTCCAGCACATGATAGGCAATACATAGCGGCCAGTATGTTTTAGTGGAGTAGAACCACCAACCCATGGGAAGCTACTGGCAAGTTTTCTCACATACCCATGTTGGTTGGGCCGAGACTCAAACTCATGCGGACAGAGGTGAGATGTGTGAGTGATCTGTAACGGCGAGTGCTTTAGACTACTCGGCTGCCCAAGGTTCCTCATTTTGAACTGCATACCCAAGTCAATAAAATGCTGAGCTGGTACAAAAACAGAGCTGTCCTTATTGACAAGGAATCCATGGCAAAGCATAAGTGAAACAAGGGATTTTATGTCTTGATCTAGAGTATATCTCACCTGGTGCTTTTTCAGGATGTCATCAAAGTAAATAGAAATCACAGATGTGGAGGTGGATCTGAAATGCACGACTATGTCCATAATTCTTGTGAAAACCCAGGGACTGATCAAAAGGGTGTGCCCTGAATTTGTGTACCATATCTGTGAATGTGAAATCTCCCTCCTGAACAGCATTGAGAACCAGTCTCAGTGCCCCATTCCACACCCTGGTGCCCAAATGAAAAGGTTGAGAGAGCTTAGATCTATGATCAGCTATAGCTTGCAGTTGACTTTTTGCACCAAGAATAGACTGGAGCAAAATCCTGTTGAGTTTACATTAAAACAATCCCTATTTTTGCAAGAGTGGTGACTTGCTGCAAGATGTCAACTTGTACGGGTCTATTCAGACATCTGTAATGGTGGCCAACGTATATAATGCAGTAGGGGCTGAGAACATGTTCTGGAGCCCTCCTGAAGTGGCATTTCAAAGCAATGGAATATGTCAACAACCTAACCAGACTGTGCATGGCAAACCTAGAGCAACAGGCTGTGTGAGACAGTGAACAAATGGTGGGAACCCGTCCATGTTCAGACTTAGTTATGTCCAGTCATTTCCTATTAGTATCCATGGCAGTCCAGGGGATGGTACCAGGTGTCCGGGAATGGAGTGTTATCATAACTGGTACCGGGTCAAGATGGCACTGAGACTTGTGAAGTAAATGTCTCTTGCCAGTCCACTATACTTCCATATGCCTGACAATGGGTTAGCGTTTTGGCATCAGGACAGAGCAGAGGCCAATACAGAGCCAGTGCTGGAACTGTCATCATCGGGTGCTGGACACTATTTGTGCCTTGAAACCAGAAATGGGTACAAATGACGCAAATTATCACTGTACCTGATTCCACAACTCATTACTTGATATCTTGGCATCTGGGACTGGAACATCACCATAGTGAGATGAAGCATGATCTGTAGTCCTTGAACAGAGAAGAAAACAAATGGGGTGACACCGACACCTCTTGCAATGCAAGTCATGAAGCTGGTGAAGCCTGCCAAGACAGACAGTGAACTAGACCAGGAGTCTGGCCATACTGAGATCATGTAAACTACAGACAATCAGTGATACAGTCCTAAAAGCTCACTTCCACCCCAGACAATAGATTTTTTTCAATTTTTTGGATGGGATTTAATGAAATTTTTCAGCACATAATAGGCTATACATGGCACCCAGTTTATTTGGTGGAAGAACCACCGACCTACAGGAAGCTGCTGGAAAGCTTTCTCGCACACCCACAATGGTCGAGGTGAGACTCAAACTCCTGTGGATGGAGGTGAGATGTGTGAATGATCTGTAAAGGTGAGTGCCTTAGACCACTCGGACACCCAGGGCTGCTGAACATACTGTGTACAATAAATACACAAACGACTGCTATACAATTATTGATGGGATTTGTGTACCAGGTCGAGTACTACTATCAGAATTGACTTAATTTAGACCAAGGGAAGGTACCAAAAATGGTATCGACAGGGTACCATGCTAGTTTGATGTGTGTACTGTTTTCACAATCAGTACCCTGATTTACTTGATGTATGGAAGAACACATGGCTTCTTCCACTGTGGGCATTCATTGCACCGTGTCAAGTGCAGATGCTAAATTAACCCAATAAACAGATTAGTTAACCATGAAAGGGGAATGCCATCCCATGTATTACTAGATACATCTGACACCAGCCCACTTATTAACTCATGATAGCAACCAGCAGAAATTTGTCAGATCCAATGGATTAGTTAGGGCTGGGGTTTTAGTGAAATTTTGATAAATGTACTATCTCAGATTGGCAGACTGGTGTTAATTTCAAGCCAAGCTCACCACTAGGGAGTATCAAAACTCATACATGTATACTTCAAATGATGTAACTCACCTTCAACATCGATCTGGGCCCAAGACATGTTCGTATAATATCTGCAATAGCCTGAAAGAAAGAAAATCATTCTATGAACAAAGTTCCCATTGTTTTAAAAGTAAAATAAATGAAAGCCTTAAAACCATGGTATTTCTCAAGCAGTTTTATCATCTGTTGTATGTAATTCTATAAACTGATCAGCAAATCATTAAATTAGAAATGTAGGCAGTATTTTTCCCTCTGGGACTTGGTATGTATTCGAGTTAAACTGTACCTCAGCATAACAATGGCTATATGGTGCCTATTAAATGTTAAGTTCTGAAAATGATACAGGGATTAACAATGTTTATAAAAGTCAGCTTGACCAGGGCAATCTGACTGGAAAATTGAACTTACCGTTGGGAAATTTGAGCTTGCCCCAAACGTAATATCCCAACACAAGTAAAAACATAAGATAAATAAAATATGGGATATTTTAAGAAAATCATGTTATATTTATTTTAACTTTTGTTTTCTTTCTATCTTGGTAGGTCACCTAAAAACCATATGCAGATAATTAAAGTTATCAAAAAATATACATGTAAATAATACATGCAGATAGATGTAGATGAGAAAGGTTGAAGAATGCAGATATAGTTAGAAGAAAAAATGCAAACATGTACATGTATATAGACAGGTAATTGGATAGGTAGAAAAGGGTTTGAAAAAAGCTATATATTTAAACAAGAGAGAGAAATAGAGAGAGAGCGATGTTTAGGTAAAAAGACCTTGAACTGAACAATTAAACAACCAATGACAATATTCTAGCCAGGGATATGCATTAATCCGCCATGATTGGAACTTTCTTGCACGTTTCATAGCATCATACTGGTTATTTTTCTTTAAAACAGGTTTATTAGAGCTAGAAACTTCATCAAGTTTCCTTATTTTGCTTAGACAAGATAACAGACTCCTCTCATGAACCACATCAACAATAATCAAAGCTAGACTGTTTGTAATGATTTGTTTATAATAACAACGGAAGGATTTGAACGCTTATTTTATTCATTTACTTAACAGTTATAATCTAGTCACCTTGAAATCGGCAACATACATCAAAATACTTGACAACCCCACTTAATTGTTTGCCAAGCAGTAAGTACATATTGGTCTCCTATAATTATCATGGAAGCAACAAATCATAAACACTGCTTGTGGGTGCTACATTTTTGGTACATCGATTGCGTTTTTAAAGAAATTCTCCTGGTGGTTAATCGTTAGAGATGAGTGCCTTTTATTTCCAAACACACCTGTCAAAGAAATCTCACAAGTTAAATTATTAACAGTTAACACCTACTCACCTTAAAATCGGCAACATGCATCAAAACAATCTTTGACAAGCCGATTGTTTACAGTCGGCAAGCTCAAACTGCCCGAGGCTAAATTAGGACCTGAAAGTCGGCGAATCCCAGGTACATAGAAATATTATGATTAAATGTAAGTGCTAAGTTAAAATATAAATATTTATTCCTTATGTCAAAATGTGCTTTAAATAGTAAATATTCACATCACGTCCACGAAAAAATGCGAGACTGACCTTGATATCAACTACAAGATGGAAATGACATACGACAGATGAAAGAAACTGGCCAGTTATGTAATAGAAGAATGCAGTACATATAAACACAAAATAAAGGTGCTGATATATATACTGTGGCGAGATCGCAGGATCTTAAACTTGCAGAACATAAAGCATTATGAAAGGAACATGTCCCCTTTCTCCCGGTCTCTCTCAATTTTTTTAACTTGCCCATGGGCAAGTACCTTGGAAACTTGAGCTTGCCAGAGCCGAATTTGAACTTGTCCTGGAAGTCAGACAGTTGATTTGTAAATCCCTGTGATAGGAGCATGTTTTAATTAAATTCCTACCACCACCAATTTATATGGTAACAGCATAAAAAGATAGATAGATGTACAGCATGTAGACATGTGAGCAGAGAATATGAAAATATTCCAGACTGTTCATTTTGGGGATCATCATAATGTTTGGGACTGAAAATTGTGTCATTATTATTATTATCATCAAAATACATGTAAAATTGTGTCATTGTCTTCATCATAAAATGCTGCTTATGGCCAGTACAGGACTCCCTACCTCTTTTAGGAACTACTGTCAAGGTTGTTCAGGACTGAAAATCCATTTTATTTGCAAACAGTATGTGCAGAAAAACAGTTCATGTTCAATTTCTCCATGTTTTATACAAAATCCACTTCCCCTTGCCACTAAATGGAGTATTCATAAGTGTCAGTTACATTTCTTTTTCACTGCATACAGACTCCATATTGCTGCACGCTACATCAGAGTTTGTGGACAAAAAGGTATGGATTTTTTTATTACAAGTTATTCTTTTGCACACTCATTGCTAAATGTTACACAATACTTAATTGAAAGAAGTGGGATATCACAATTACCATAATTTTTAGCCATTTCTTTACAATCAGAGTACCATCCCCCACCCACCTGTGCTGAATTCTGCATTACCAATAGCCCTTAAGCACAAAATGGGGGGTTGGTCTAAAGTGCGAAAAGGAGACCTTTTCGCAAAAAGGACTTACCATCTACGAAAAGGACCTAGTACGTTTTTACTAACAGTTTCAATCATTATTTCTATTTCACAAATGAAATTATTTGGTGTAGTAACTCATTTTACATAGCATTTAATATATATTTTGTACTATAGAGTATTAAAAATGTGTCCTTTTTGCGAAACGTACTTACCGTCTGCGAAAATGAACCGAGGATGATTTTACTAACAGTTTCAATCAATATTTATATTTCACAAATGAAATTATTTTGTGTAGTAATTCATTTTACATAGCATTTAATATATATTTTTACTATAAAGTGTTAAAAATGGGGGAACAGGCTGATTCGGACCGGGCTGATTCGGACCAAATTACTGGCTGATTCGGACCATGTGAAATATTATTAAGTTTCGACTTGGATTTAAAAGTGTTATTTATATTTGTTTTAAATATGATTTTTATCTTTATTTCCCAGGTATGTTCAGCAGTTAAAATCTGCATTTAATGAAACAACAACCCCCCCCCCCCCGATTTTACGCGAGATAATGGCGTTGTTATATACAATGAAATGAAATGATGTAAGTCTGTTTATCTCATTCACCTTTGTGCTAAATTCAAATAGTTTACTTTATTGTACTGAGAAATAATATAATTAATAACACCAAAAAACAATCGTCAAAACAGTGGCCATGTGGTTACTTCTTTTTCGTCTATATACTTTATAATGTATTATTTAATTGTATGCACATTATTATTGAAAGTGTACACTGTACTAGAGCAAACATAAAAAGAATCCCTTAATTAGTTTAATCGCAAACAATAATAGCGAGAGCACCTAACCATCAATGTGCAAAGTCTGTTTGATTAATGCCGCTTCCAATGGATAAATGTACTTGATACTCACACGTGTTTGGTATAATTGTGTTATTGCAACCTCATAATTAATCCTTTAAGTAAAGGTAACGTGTGGACGGTTGTGAATGCGATAATTATCATAAAATTAATGGAGTTACAGATCTGTGACTATATTTGAACACTTACATCAAAGAAGAATCTCTTCAATAGCCCCAATTTGTGTTTATATTAAAAGATAATGATAATTGTTGAATGTACAGAAAACTAGTTATATATTACGGTCTGCATACTGTTGCTTTTATTCATTCTAGGCGTTCATCGTCAAAATGTCGAAGAAGTATACTTGTTTTGTATGTTCTCACAATTGTAAGACTGATTGTATTTACTGTGAGGTATGTGCATTTTTCTTATTACCTAGTTGATTAGCCATTTTTGCAGTAAGGGTGTAATAATGTTATTCTGTCATCTTGCATCAATGAAATTATTGCATTAAGAGAATGTCTCTTGAGGCAACTCAACAGAGTAAAGAAAAGAACAATATTTTTTTCATGTAATGATGCATCGGACCATCTAACCTGATATTCGAGTTAAGAAACTCTAAAATATAATAAAAATGATGCTATAATTTTACCTAAGTATCTGAATCGTTGTGTTTTGTATACATATAAGAAATTAAAGTATAGCAACAGATAATGATGCTGATAATAACTTAGGTTATTATCAGGGTGCATTTACAATTTATTTGCCGTCATTATTGGCTTGTTACTAGAAGGCACCAAAGATTGAATTAATCAATTAGTAATATATGGCATTCCATTGTTTTGCAGTTATATATAATATTACTTAAAATTTTCCATTCTACATAGACGTAAGGCATGGGTTCACTACAGTTGCCAGGACATAGACAAACCAGAAAGCAGAGAATGGTCGAAAATTGCGCTTGGTTACATATGTATTCAATGCCACAGTAGTGGTGACGGAGTGTTCGACTATGTGATGGGCATAGAAAGATTGAAACAGGTACGCACATCCTTTTTTCTCCATACAGTGTATCTCATATTAAGAGGGGGGGGGGGACTTCTCTTATCAGTATGAGCGTAAAACTAAAATCGTCGTTAATAGCAAGTTTTCATGTAAATTTTATAACACATTAATATAACGTACGTCACCCAAATCGATAATTTTTATTTAACATATCGATGAAACAACCCATGAAAGGAATTTTTGTCATATGTTAGGTATAATAGTTAAAGTAAAATTTTAAGTAATGTTTCAGAGCTGATTAAACAGTCTTGTATTTTTATCTTTGATTGCAGTCCACGAAACAAGGGCTAAAGAGATTAAAAGTAGCAGTGGCCAGAGAAGTGATGTTCTTGAGGAAAGTTCGCATTGAATCTGCAATACATACAGACTTTCATCAGCATGCTCAGGATTTTGTGTCGAATTTCATTTTATCACAGTATCACTGCTGCACAAAAGCTGCACTGAAAAGTACTGGTGATGGAGATTGTCTTTTTAATTCAGTGTCTACATGCTTGGTTGGAAATGAATCTATGGCAGTTGAATTAAGGTATAGATGTTGTTTAAAAATGGTTTCAAATAAGCATAGAATTCTTCGGCACCGCCTATATCCACGATTGGAGCTGATTTCTCCGGATTTTGACAAAGATTGTATGGACTGCGCCAAACCAGGTACTTATTCATCTGTTTGGAGATTCATCACCTTGTCAAATGTGCTCAACCTGGCCATAGAATCGGTCTACCCAAATATAAATGGCAGCAAACACATTTCATTCCAAATGTTGAATAATACTTTCATACCGCCCTGTACAGACACAGAAAAGGGGAAAATAACTATAATGTGGACAAATACAGTAAAGCCTGACAGAAACTTGTTTTCTGGTAATCATAGCAACAGACGCGACTGGATTCCAAACCATTTTGTACCATTGGTAAACAAAAAGCAACAGCTACAACCTAATACATGCATAAAAACAAGCGACGCAGCAAAGTGAAGCAGTTATTTCTGAAGAACACTCTATATACTTGTCACCAGAAACATCTGAATGTTCGAACACGCACAGTCGAGACCACGCAGAGAATGACGGCATTCTCTGGATATGCACAGACTGTGCCTTATTCAGTCCCCGTGGATACTGCAGATATAGATGGCGACGTTTATTTTGTGAATGTGAACAACTTATCTACAATTAGGGAGAAATCCATTTGTGGGCAGTCATCTATCCAGGATGAAACTGATAACAGTGACAAACATGAAAGTATGAAGGCAAAAAATGCAACAAATGCAAATAATGAAAGTTCTAGGAAAGAATGTGACAATGATAAATTAAACACTGCAAATGAATGCGACGTCGATGATACAAATTTTACTATAGGACCACTTTGTAACCAATTCATGGACATAAACACAATGATAAATAATTTCAAAGGGCCATATACCATCATGGAGGAAATTCAGACAGGGAGAAAAGACAGTATGTACTTCATGATAGACACTTCAAGAAATGTTGAAAATCGTAGAAATGGAAAGAGGTCTGAAATATGGGACCACTGTGGTGCTTGGAAAAAAGCAGCAACCCCAACATCCAACTACACTGAAAGGAATGGAAAATTAATAACTGTGGTTAACCAGCAAGGACAATATTGTTTAGAAAAACAGGTGGACAAAAAACATCAATTCGTTCCAATAGAACCTCAACCAAGCCAAAATGATATTCTTACAATCCACCGTCTCTACCAAAAGCTCAACGCTTCAAACACCGGTAAAGACCAGTTTAAGAGGAGAGTATCTTAGTTAGAAAACTGTCCGACATTTATGGCGCACGTCCCGACAAATGTGGCCATTGTCGAGTATATTGGAACATTTCCTCTGAGAGAGTACCATGAGAATGTCATCAATACAGACAGAAACATAAAATACATAAGAACGAAGCAATCAGTGAGGAATGATCTGAAAGAAGAACTGAAGGGTGATTCAGTGAAAACAGTAGAAAGGCGGATGAATAGGCAGAAAAATGATGACTATCAAAAACAAAGAAATTTTCAACAGCCGAGGAATATCAAATACTCCATAAACAGAGATTCTCGCTCTCCATTAGAAAAAAAGAATGCAGCTGACCAGATTGTACGTGTAGAAGAAATGACGAAAAGTCACAAATTTTGTAAAGAGTGTCAAACATATCAGTGGTATTCCGCATCCTGTAATAACACTCCACACAGAGCAGCAAATAAACGACATAAAACATTTTTGCTGCAAAGATGGCGGATGTGTTTTAGGTATTGATAAGACATTCAACCTTGGAAATTTTCACGTAACACCTACCGTTTACAAAGACTTATCAGTCATACGAAGGTCCACTTTAGACCATCCCATATGTTTTGGACCGACATTTATTCATACAAGTTCAACAACACGAACATATTCATCATTTTTGCATGATATTTCTGACAATTTAACTGACAAAGAACTATGTGATCTTACCGTAGGAAGTGATGAGGAATTATCGTTCAAAAGCACGATAAAGCGGTGCTTTGTCGGATGTACACATGTTCTGTGTACCTGTCACTTGAAACAAAATGCCAACAAATACATGGATGATCATGTTGGATAGCCATTGAAGGATAGACAAGAAATTATATCAGCACTGTTTGGTGATGAAGGAATTGTAGCAAGCCAGGACTGTGACACATTCAATACTCGCGTCAATAGGTTGAGACATTTAATCGACGAAAAAGATGCCAATGTCGGTGGTAAAAAATTCATGCCTTACATGAACAACAAGTTGTTGCCCTTATTAGCTGAACATGTGATCGAGCCAGCTAAAAAAGGTAAAATCTCTACAACATGGACAAATAATAATTCAGAAAGTGCCAACCATATTTTGAAATCAGCAATAAACTGGAAATTATGTGAGCTGCCTAAATTCATCAAAACACTGTATGATATTGTTGCCGGTGAACAAATTGAGTATTGTCGTGCTCTTCGAGATATGGGGAATTTTAAGTTGAGTACAACATTTCAACATCACTGGATTGATATAGATCAATGGACAAACATGTCGCAGGAACAGAAAGACGGGAGAGTAAGAAAATTTCTCAACAATGGTGGTAAAACCAATACAAACATTGTAGTGTCTAGAAACGGAAGGCGAATGGTACACATATCTGCTTCTGCAGGAAAAAAGCCAAACCAGAAGAAGCGTAACGCGCAAAGCGGTCACAAACACCTAATGCTAAACGAAAACTACATGTATAGGAATTTAATAGGGCCATTGTACGAACATGGGCTCGTCACCTATCACTGAAATAGAAATATTGGCTGAAACTGTTACTAAAAACATACTGGATCAGTAGTGGCATATATACAACATTTTGTCCCTTTTTTGATTTTTTCATATTTTCAGTATAAAAAGTAAGTCATTTTGGGACATCGCTCTTGCTCTGTCCCTCAACGCCTTCTTTTTATATTGAAAAAATTACAAAATAAAAAAAGTGCCCAAATGCTGTATATATATATAAAACTACTTAACACACTTCCACAGGTAATTATTAATAATACTTACTAAAGTATAGGGTCCACCTGTCCAGAATATTAAATACCGACAATCCAATTATGTTTACAACCTGAGTTTGTAACTTATGCTTGTTGACTCTTATCACAGTCATCTCAAAATGTTGTCTTTGTTCTTTTAACGCCTCATGATAATCATTGAATCCAATAACATTATTCACAATTATTTTCTTTATGCCTTTAACTCACTTCTTTATTTTTTCATCATCCGTTTTAATTGAGTACATCTTACTTCTTAGCCCAATAAATTCTTTAATTGGAATAAAAATAGTTTCGTGTTTAAATTTGCCTCTCGCTTTTTTATAATCATGACATTTAAGTCCAGAATTGTCAGAATAATCACTTAAATCAAATAGCTCACGATCTTTATACAAGTCTTGGTAAATATCTTCCGTTTTAATCTCATAACATTTTTATATAGAAAAATGAAAAAAATCAAAATAGTGCCCAAATCCGAAAAGTACCCATTTTTAACACTTTACAGTAAAAAATATATATTAAATGCTATGTAAAATGAGTTACTACACCAACAAATTGATTTGTGAAATTGAAATATTGATTGAAACTGTTAGTAAAAACGTACTGGGTTCTTTTCGTAGACGGTAAGTCCTTTTCGCACTTTAGACCAACCGCAAAATGGGGGACGGTGGCTAAACAGCACGCACCGTGAGTCATTTTTGTACTTCGTTTCAACCACTGTTTTTGCAATTTTCCACAGTTCATTAAAAGTTAAAATTGTTAATCAAGCTTATGTTCAAACAGAAGCATTCCTATTCATTTGACAGTGACAGCATGCACGATCTGGAATGTTCTGTTTATCATGGCGACGTCCATGTTCTCACATGTTCCTTACCTTGCCGGCCGCTATGTTCCCTTGCTGAACCTTGCGCCCGGATTCCCGCTTGGTTCTCTGATCTGAAATTGAAAAATAAATTGTTCGTATCAAATTTTTACAGGATAGATTTCATTTCTATTCGAATACAAATTAAAAACACTCACTGAGAACGATAATTGGTGTTCCACCGAGCATCATGTTTGCGGATGTAGCGAATCTAGTGCCACCTGCATTAGCAAGAACGAAAACTCCGTTATTGAGCTATAACTTGGTTGTCAGAGGTATCTGCCCTTTTCAAGTGATAGGTCTTCAATGCGCAGAGGAGTTCTTTTACGAAATGGAGCGAAATGTGACAGTTTTATGCGAATGGAATTAAAATATTTCCTTTTTCTAATACATCTTTGAAATAACCCTTTCATTCAAAATTATGGAGCATAATTTGCTTGAAATATTTATTTGAAAAGAAATATTTAAACTATTGTTACCTTTCATCACGTTATAGATAGATTTTAAAGACGTTTTGTTCGAAATGTAAATGACTCGTACGCGAATTGTTACCATAATTCCTCTCTTCGTTAAATTCTAGAAAAGAAAAACTTTTAAATACAAGAATGTATTACCAAACTAATTTAAAAAGAGAAAATACTAGATATTGAAAAAAAACGTTTGACTAAGATCAAAGTGTAGTATCCGTTCTTATCGGTGTCTTTGATCCTAGAACGAAGCAATCATGTATCGTCGTTTTGACGTTAATATTGATAAATATATGACGGATGCGTTCTTTCGCGACATTCATGTAGAAATGAATTTAAGACGGGAAGATGCCCTGAGAAAGCTGGAGACGGCCGGTGTTGAGGTTGCAGATATAGTCGGCATGTATAAGGAGGGGAATCATTCCCCATGGAGTGTTTTTAGTCTCTTCGAAAGAAAAGGCGCGCAATACCAGCGGAGCAGGCATCAAATACCTGGCTCACCTCACCATCGATGTACGTGTGCACTGGTTGCCACTATTAGGTTTCGGATGAGATCATCCGAGAAGTTCACAAGGAGTTTATAAATATGGTCAGTGTGGAAAAAGAAAAAACTTTAATTATGAACGACATTCTTGTGGAAAACGGAACTCGACTAGTGAAGTTGGAAACAACTGACTTAGACGCAAGACGCATCCCACACATGATCTCACTAGGGACGTGTGGGATGTTGCTAACTATGAAGGGAGGTCACCACCCCCTTGTGCCTCAGGTGCCGGGAAATGGACTGTCTCGCCTAAACCATGGTAATTCAGTTTTCAGGCTCCGGAACGCTTAAGGACAACGAAGGAGGAATACGGACCCAAAAATGGCGGGAACTATCTCACGTACAATGTCCATAGAACACGGACAACTAGTAATCTCAGGTGTATACCTGTTACTTATAATAATTTTATGTTAAGCTCTTTTTAGTGTATTATATATAACTATTTTCGATCACAACCAAAAAGGTATTCCTTTCATTGCTCACTAACGCTCTTTACTTTCCTTCCTTCCTCTTACTTCCATCATTTGGTAATTTCATGCCACGATTTATAAGGATGAGAGATCATCCTTATAAATCGTGTCATATTTTTCTTAATTATACATATTTCTCATTGACATAATGAAATGTCTACGAAAATTAACATTATCAGTCAAAATTGCAATGGGCTAAATATGAATGCACGTGTAAATTACACGAAATTATTGTTTTACTCAAATCCAGTAATATCGATATTTTTCTTTTACAAGAAACCCACATTGATAATAACTCTTCAGCCAATTAAATTCAGGAAACATTACGCTGCCATAAGGCTATTTGGAGTTTTGGCTCAAACCGATCTTGTGGAGTAACAGAACTTAATTTTAACACCCATATTGAATTTTCTAAATTTGACACCGATTTTTACGGTAGATTAATTTGCGTAGATTTGTATTTAATGGTTTTCCGTAACGTATTATTAATACGCACGCTCCAACTAAAGACTCCGACAAAAAAGAATTTTTTAATACTCTATACCCCTACTTATAAGGGCAGCACTACATCATTCTTGCTGGAGATTTCAACTGTGTTCTGAATCCAAAATTAGACAGAATATGTTTCTTACATCAATATAGCGACTTAGCAATTAGAAATTTGAGAGGGATGATATCCGATTTCCATATCATTGATACCTTCCGCAGATTATATCCTTCGTTAAAGATGTATACATGGTACAAATTTACTAACGATCCATCCCTTGCTACATTTGCGAGCAGGATAGATCGAATTTATATCTCAAAGAAGATACAAGATTTTATTTTAGACACACAAATTCTAAATTTCTCCCAGTCAGACCACGACACTGTCTTCCTATTCTCCATAAGTTTCGGAAAAGGATATTTGGAAATGCAACAATTCCCTCTTGCAACGCCTTACCTTATACACTCTCATCACCGAATTGTGCAAGAGAGAATTTCGTTATCATGATTTCACTTTGGAATTTTGGGATGAGCTAAAAGCTAAAATTAAAGACGAACTTATTAGATACTCGAGGGAACTTTCAAAGATTAAATATTCAGAAACAAAACTTTTGAAAAAAGAATATAATTCTTTGAGATATGAATATATTAAAAGCAACAGACCAGAATGTTTAGAAAAACTACACGAACTATCTTTGAGAATGAAAGAATTACTAAAAGAATATTATCAGGGATCAGTTATTAGAAGTAAAGCCAAAATTTTAGATAATAATGAAACATCTACCAAATTCTTTTTTCAAGCTGAAAATAAACGAGGGGAGAAAAAATGTATCATTGATATTGAACACAATAAATCTTTCATATTAGTCTAGTTTGGATATATTACAATGTTTCGAGACGTTTTACTCTGAATTATACACAAATGAACCCATTGATGAAAATTTATTCGACACCTTCTTTAAAGACTTACCACGCTTAACCGAAGACGATAACAAATCCCTCACAGGACCCATCACCAAAGATGAGGTGTGGAAATCTATTAACGACATGGAAAACAACAAATCACTGGGACCCGACGGACTGTCTAAAGAGTTCTATACAACATTCTTTTACATTTTCGGTGACGTACTGACAAAACTTTACAACATGATATTTGATTTGAACAACTTATCTGATTCTCAAAAACTCTCGTATGTTACTCTCCTTTGCAAAGACCCCCGAAATTCGACAAATATGAAAAACTGGAGACCTATCTCCCTACTTAATTTGGACTACAAAATCCTCTCTAAGATAATTACCAATAGACTAAGTAATGTGATGTCGAAAATTATCCATATATATCAAACCTGTGGAGTCAAAGGTCGATACATTTTTGACAACGGTCACCTAATTCGAAACACTTGCGGCTACATAGAACTAAAAGAATTATCATGTGCTTTTATTTGTCTTCATCAAGAAAAAGCTTTCGATAGGGTTAACTATACTTTCATGATGAAGGCATTAGAATCATTTGGGTTTGATTCAGAATTTATCAAATGGGTTTCTATATTTTATACTGATATATTTTCGTCGGTTATTGTTGACAATCACATATCTCAACCATTTCGAATTCTCAGGGGAGTAAGACAAGGTTGTAGTCTCTCTCTCCTATTCTATACGTAATAGTATACGAAACCTTTGCTGTCAGAATCCGTGCTGACAGTGATATAATAGGCATACAGGTTCCAGGTGCAAAAGAAACTTGTAAGATCTCCCTCTATGCGGATGATAGTACAGGTTTCTATAGCACAGACAAATCCATTGAAAAATACTTATTTTGGGCAAGAACATATGAATCAACATCTGATCAAAAAATGAATTTTAGTAAATCGAACGGAATGTTCATGGGCAAATGGCGAAGTCGCAGTGATCACCCTTTCGGCATATCATAGATTTATAGAAAAAAATAGTTGGTTTTCTTTTCGGCAACATGTTAACGCCAGACGATCACTGGAACAAACATTTTATAAAACTTTAAAAGACATTACTCTTTTTTACAAAAGTAGGAAGTTATCCTTTGTTTCAAAATCTAACATTGTCTACCTTTTATCACGCAGTAAAATTTGGTACACTGCAACTGTAATGGATTTGTCTAAACACTATACCATTTTGGTCAATATAAATATATTTACATTTATCTGGAAATCCAAATTTGAACCCCTTGCAAGGGCTATATGTTACAACACCTCTAAAGAGGGTGGCCTCAATATTCCTGATATAGAATGCAGAATAAGAGCTCTAAGATTTCAGCACATCTAAAAATTACTAAATGATATTTACTCCGCAAAATGTAAATTTTTCGCAAGATATTAGATCGGTCTACAGTTAAGAACTTTCAATCCTTATCTAGGCCTAAATAAATATACTCACACCCTGTACGTTCCAAACTTGTATGCATAGTGCATGACTATTTAAAAAAAATTCACAGAAAACAATCCATGACTTACTTTCGGCGAAATACCTACCAAAAACCATGTACCAATTAGATTTGAAGAAATTTGCTTTAGAACCCAAGATCAAAAAATTACATGATATTGATTTCTGCAGCGTGTGGAGTAATCTACATAACAAATTTATCGACCCAATTACCAGAGATGTGTGCTTTATAAAGTCATACACGATATTTTACCTGTAAAATTACAATATGTTGCTAAAAAGAATTTCACAATCTAAATCATGCACTTTCTGCGTTGAAATTGAAACTATAGACCACCTATTATTGGAATGCAAATTAATACACCCGTTGCAACTTGTGATCAAGTGGATCAAGAAACATTCAAGAAATACGTTCAACACCTTTTACACTTTCTTGAAATTCGGCCTTCTTCCGAAAGAGGCTTTCTTTCTCCGAGCCCGAGTTTGAGTTCGAGAACCTTTGCCTCCTATTAGCAGCTGAGTATAAATATGTAATTTGGTTCAAATGCGTTGGATCATATTATCATAAAGAAACAGTAACCCCGAATATACTACTATCCTTCTTTCTCTCCAGACTAAAATGTAGAATAAGAGCAGACTTTTATAGACATAACCTTATCGAATTCCTCGATAAATGGTGTTTAGCTAGTATTTTCTGCACCCTATATAACTTTGATTTAGTCATTGACCTTAATACGTAACCACTGTTCAACCTTTCATGCAAAATCATACTTAAATATTTGCCGTTTATACTAAAATAGTAATGTTTAACATATATTGTCCACTTTAAAATCTTGTAGCAGTAAACTCGTCTCATATCGTAACCTCATTTGTTTGTACTGGCATCAGAGAGTGTGAAAGACATCGCCCGGTGGTTATAGTAATGCGGCTGGCTGGGGCGCCTCCTTGGATTATACAGTAGATGTGAACTTAATAAATGTTCTGTCTCTACAATCCTCTACTAACATGTTTCTGTGCGATGTATTTATACTCATTTATGAAATTGTACTTCCCACATTGCCATTATTTCTTTTCCCATATAAAACTGTACACCATATTGTATGTATTGATTATGCGCCTGCACAGGTGATATTTGTTTATGTTAACATGTATATCAAACGTTTTTCCATTACCACTTAATACCTTACTGTGCTTACATTTCTTTCCTGTCATTGTATATCTCATAATTGCAGTGCTTTGAGCACACCTACATTTAATATGAATTTGTCATTTCTCTGTATACCGCTTTGCATGTTTTGAGTGCACGCCTGCACATGATAATTGCGGCACACACACACACACACACACACACACACACACACACATATATATATATATATATATATATATATATATATATATATATATATATATATATGTATACCGAATAAAAATCTATTTATAAAACTTATTTTATGTAATTGTTTTGGCGCAAAATTGGAAATCGTCATGCGAAACGGAATCGTAAAATATACATTTTTTTATAATTATTCCTACTATGTAATGCTATTTTACCTCAAACTTAATGCAAACAATAGTTTAGATAATTGTTTAAGGTAAAATGCAAAAAGTCATCACTTTCAATACTGTTGCATTTTAATTTATGTAGGAAACTGGAAAATTGGCATAAGAAATGAAGCATTGACGATTGATAGTTTCTGATTTTCTCAAGTTAATCAATCAGGAAAATCGTGAACTTTAAAAAATATTTTTGCTATTTAAAGCAATAAATTTTTTATTTCAAAATTTTCCTAATTGTTAAAAATGTAAATTCGTAATGAGAAATGGAAAACATACTGGCGTTAAAATAAAGGAAGTGTCTATTCGCACGGCCGCCATGTGCCCACAATAGAAACGAATATCTGCACGGCGACAGGTCAATGCATTAGGGACGAGTCCGAATCATGTAAACTCAGCTAAACATAACATGTGGCTGCCGTTCGCTAACAATATTCGCACTGTGATTGGTTTCTGTCTCACAGTTTGTATTATGATAATTATGATATGGTGTGCAAACATTTAGAGGCCAACCCCCAACCGCGCGATCATGGCGTCGAGGTGTCGTTTTCGAGCCACGTCCGTATCGTCGGCGTACTTGTTTGCTTCCGCGTCTTGGCGATCAACATATCGCTTTGTGTTGACATTTTCCGGTCGAGTGAGGTCGACCACATTGCAGAGGACCCGCCTGGCAGCCTCCTCGCCCTTCAGCTTATCGAACGACCTGCCGCCATCGCGAAACTTGCCATCAGCCTGAAAGACGATGAGGTTACCCGAGGCCCGTACGCTAGCAAGAGAGGTCCACGCCGGAGGCCTCTAGGTTCCCGACGTTATTGGCGATTACAACCAGGTCGTTCGGGTCGGAATCGCCGACGCGGTTGCTGTAGAACTACCGCCAGCTCGGCCTTGGTGTCTTACTGGGTGAGGCCCGCATGAGCCCCGGATACCACCTCGTCTTTCTGCGAGCGCCCGAAGATGTCTACCGGCATGACAATTATGGCCACAGCCGGCTTGATTCTAAACGAACCGGCGGGGTACCCACAGCGCCGCATCCAACAGTGCGCTGGGCGTCGGATCGTGATTCAGCACCCCGATGGATGTATGGCCGCAGAGTGGCCCGTCACCTTTTTTCTGGACAGGCAGGGCCTTGTAGGTGAGCGGAAGGGTCAATGGATCGCCACCGCGGGCCGGGCGGAGGTAAGCAACGAGCTCCGATGGCTGCGCGAGGTCATACGAGTCGAAGTAAAGCAGGCGGTTAGGGGTTGCCAGAACGCCACCCAATCAGTCCCGTGGTTCTGAGAGGTGTCGAGATTAAAGATGCCAGCCTTATTCCCCCTGCACCCCGACAGGTGCTCCAGCTCGTCTCGCATGCAGACGCCGGTGAAGTGCTTCAGTGGCCTGGCGAGCCGCAGCAGCTCAAAGTTGGAAACGGCCGTTGCTACCGCCGACACGCGAGTCAGAGGCCTCGACCTTATTTTTACTTGCGGCCAACGGCGTAACCATAACGTTTTAGGCAGCCAGATGAGGAGTAGCGTCAACCGGGAGCGCTGGGATCCCCTCAGCTTTCGTAGCAATCGCCAGAGAAGGGAGAATGGATAATAGTGGAAAGATTCACACTGTCCTTTTTCATGGCCTTCAGGGTCCCGACGGAAAGATTAAAGTCGACGCCGCGTTTGCCCTTGCGGGCAGCATGGAGGCGCTTGGCCTGGGCGCCGTCAGAATAGTAGGATGACGCCCGTGGAGTTCTCCGGCGCCCAATCGCAGCCTGGCACCGTGACGGGCCTTCCAAAACGTAGCGAGCTTATTCAGATGTCATTCGGTAATGGACACAAGGTTTCGTTCGTGTGGCATCGTGTGTATGTGTAAATGCCTTAAGCTTGAACTTTTATGATCTGGCGGGACCTCGACTACCTGCATTCGTTCCCCAGCCACCTCGAGCAGCATCGTTTTGTCCGAGAGAATGACGGCAAAGGCTCGGTAGTTGGTGCCGGCGGATTAAGGGTGGACGCAGGCCTTGAAGTTCATGTCAACGACGGACTGCTTGACAAGGTCGACGTACTCCAGACTGAAGTAGTAAATCGGGTAGATCCCGGTTAAATCCTTCTGGCTGATCTGTAGCCTCGTTTCCACGTTTTGATCCTGGCCCATGAAGCTCAGCATCTAGCGGTAGGCGCAGGCCACGTTGTTGGTCGTGTAGTCCAGAAGGATTTCATCGGTTCCCTCCTGGTAACCGTTGATGTGCGGCTCAATTCCGTCACGCCAAGCTTGTCGAACACCATCGTGTTGCGCTCCTGATCATTCTCCAACGCGCCGAGAGCTGGAGGCCCATGGAGACGTGCCGAGGTGCGAAAATGCCCTGCTGGGAGCTGATCTGCCTGGAGAAATGGCTGGAGACCGCGCTCTGGTGTGTGTCCGTTGTCATAGCCTGGAAGAACAGGGTACTCTGCCCTCCTCGCATAAAGTTACGCATGTTGGTTTCCACCGCCAGCGCCGGCGTTATGGCAGGCATCCACAGTGAGCTTCAAGACCGTAACCATGCCCGGGTCCGCGGCGTTTGCGCGGAATATAGCGTCGACGTTGGTGTTTTCGTGCGTCAGTGTCACAGTGTGCTTGCCGCCCAAGATGACCTAGCGCAGGAGCAGTTGCCTTCCGCGTCCAGCAGCCCTTATCGTATCGGGAAGACCAGGTTGAAGCGGATATTGACGGAACCCATCGCTGGCGTTCGGGCATCTCCACCCGGATTACTAACGTTTTTCTTGGTAAACTGGACATCGTCGGCATGGTCTGTGGCTTCCTATACGAACATCATCGTCCGAACTGCGCTCCGAGGGTAATGGTCGCCGTAGCGGGCCAAGCCGATGATGCTCGTGGGTACAAAGCCATTGTCTAGGCAGACTTCCACCTGGTGGTTGTTCGTGAGGTACCGGGCGCAGTCAAACACCGCGATGATACCATTGTTGACGAGCTCTACCTTATCCTCCTTCGAGATCTACCCTCACGACCTCGAGGTAGTCCTCGGCGGGTAGGAAGTAGCGTCAGGTGTCCTGGATCATTAGGTCCACCAGGCTCTTTTGGTTGGAATCGTGGGCCTCGTAGGAGTAGTACTGCAAGTCACGTATGCTGCAGTCGAGCAGCACGGGTGCCTCCATGTCAAAGGTGGGTTCCTCTGCGTCTTGAAAGGAGGCCATTGTGTATGCTGCCCCTGGGTCGACACTAATAAAGAGAGCGGCGCAGGGCCGCGCCTATGGCTAAATTAGCGTTGTGCGCCTCCCTCGGCCGCTAGGTCTGCGACCTTTTGTCGACCATCCTTGTTGGCCACGTCCCGCACGTAGGGCGGCATGTTTTGCCTGCGAACGACCGAAATAATTGGCGACTGCTGCGTGGTGGTCCTAGCCAACGGCGCGAGCCCACTTTAGGGGTCCTGCGCTGTGTGCGGCACGAAAAAAGTCACATTCGCGGCCAAACTAGGGGAAAAGCAACTTCCGTACTCTAACTACTGCAGGCCAGGGACCAAGCTGGACACTCGGCTGCCAGCAACTCCAAGCCGGGCGAGTCGCCCATCAGTTGCTTGGGCGCCACGTGTAACCGGCACGACCTGTTGTACTTGCGCAGCAACAACAGGAGGGACCGGCACAAGGCCGACGTGGACCTGATCAACGACCTAAAGGCCGTCAGGTGACCCGCCGTCGGCGAGCGGCTTGGCCGCATGCTCGTTACGGGCGTAATAAAAGCCAAGTTCGCGGTCGGTGGGTCGCAGCCACCTGAAGGCGGGCCCAACAGGCTGGAGCGATTGAGGCCCGTCTTGCATCCGTCTACTACAGACCCAGGGGTTACTGGAAGTGAAGGCGACGGCTAAAAGCTGGCAGCGGCCGCCAGAGTCCCGACAGACACTGCCAGGGATTGGCTAAAAAGACAGTCCGTGTAGCAGATTTACCTGCCGGCGCCACGCAAAGTCGTCGACCCGAGTTTTAGCGTCTCGACCCCCAACGAGGTGCACTAGTCCGACGTCCTGTTCCTGCCGCACGAGAAGGTTGGACGGCGCATGTAAAAGTACGCGCTGGCCGTGGTGGACGTCTCCAACCGCTGCAAGGCGGTAGAGCCCTTGTCCAGCAAGGAGGCTGTCGAACCTGCCGTCGCGCTGGAACGGATCTACAAGCGGAGACCGAGCCAGTGGACTACGCTGGTGAAGGTCGATCCCAGGCGGGATTTTATGGGCGCCGTGTCGCAACTATTGGCTATGCGTGGCTTCTGCGTGTGGCGCCGCAATGCCGGCGTCCACCAGGCCCAAGGCATCGTGGAGTGGTTTAATGGAACCATGGCCGAGCGGCTGTTTGGGCACCAGTACGCCTAGGAGCTGTTGCTTTCTAAAAGGGGTGGCGACGCGTAGCGTCGAATGGGTTCCACGACTGCCGGTCGTGGTGTCTGCCCTGAATGAAGAGGTGCCCCACATTACTGGCGCAAGACCAGTCGATGCCATCTGCGCCTTGCCTGCGGCACATGCGACCCGCTAGGGAAAGCCGACCGGGCAGCCGCTCAATGCTCTGGCCCCTGTGCGGTACATTTGAACGACTGGCGAACAGGAGGATTGGAACTGCCGCACCACAGATCCAGTATGGTCGCTGGATACGTACGTTATACTCGACCGATGGGAAACCTCTTGCCAGACCGTCATATACTACCTCAACAAGTCCCCCGATGGGGTGGGTAGATTCATGCAGCTTTAGGCGTTTTTGCGCTATTCTTCTATTTTGCAAAAGCAAGGTATCAAAGTATGTTGATAATAACAATAAATTTAGGTGATACTACTATTTGTCACGATTGATTTGCAAAATTTAACAATATGAGAAAGATCATTTTGTTAGCACTGCAGCTCGAAGTTCCGTGGATTCGTAATATTTAGGAATTTGTGCTTCTCTTCTACTTGCAAAAAAAAGGAAGGTATAAACATATGTTTATAATAATAATTTGGTGACACCACTATTTGCCACGGTTGATTTGTGAAATTAATGAAAACAGAAAGGGTCTTGCCTAACTAGTTAACTTTTCATTTGGTTGCCAAGGACGAGATTAAGTGCAAGATATTATTTATCTCAACAAAAAACATGTATTTAATAGGTGTCCGAATGTCCATAGGTTTAACATTATGGGCCAGTTTGGAGACCAGGGAAAATGTAATTTAAAAAAATCTCCAAAGGTTTAACATACCCTTTTATTAACTAGCACCACCACCTACTGACCAGCACCCACGCATACTAACCAATACACAGTGTTACTGACCAGCACCCTCATCTACTGACCAGTACATACACCTACTGACCATCACCCACATATATACTGACCAACACAGTCTTACTGATAAACACACATCTAATAACCAATATCTACGCCTACTAACCAGTAGTGTTAATGGCCAGCACCAACATTTACTGACCAGCACATACACCTACTGACCTCATCCACACCTACTGACCAACACAGAATTCTTACTGACCAGCACCCACATCTACTAACCAACAGCCATGCCTACTAACCAATGCACACTGTTACTGAGCGGCACTCACACCTACAAACAGATGTGTAAGGGTAGGATGTAAAGTTTGTGGGTAAAGTAATGTGGACAAGCACCTAATTTTAGACAGACCGTCCAACACCTTTTACAACCAAACAGAGGAAGGGAAGTCCCTTCGATATAATCCTGCCTAATGGCTACATACATGTATCCAAGATTTATATAGAGAGAGGATATCTATGTGTTTTGAGTAGATATAAGGAAATATTTCAATTTCACGAGTAAAACATTTCCTTATATCTACTCAAAAAACGTAGATTTTCTTTTTATTATATATTTTAAGACAAAACCGTCGATTTGCATGGATTTTTTCCTCTATTCTGTGCCAATGCGATTTACGGCTTCATTACTACATCAAAAATACTCGAAGTTCCGAAATTTACAATAATTTTAGGACAGCTACCTTTTAAAAATTTATCTTGTACAAATAATTCATCAAACTGTGTATTTTGTCAAATTAATGACTGTTTTCAAACGAAAATGAAGAGAATTTTATTTTCGTTAACATATTTCTTGCGTGGATTAATACAGTAAATATTGTTAGGGTAGGGGTATAATAGAAATATCACGGAGCGGTCACATCCGACATATTTCAGAGCGTAACATTTTAAACAAAAGTTTTTAATGATTGTGATTTTACTTGTATGGAATTTGGTTCTTGATTTTGTGCATATTTGCAGTCAGACGTGTTCCATAACAGACACTGCACCCAAATTTCTATTGTCACATAATTTCGGTTTGTAATCAACACTCATCAATGCCCAATTTCTCCATCGTTTTCAAACATGATTATGATTGTGTTGAGAGTAAGAATCGCTACTTAAACAATTTTATTACTATATTTAACCAAGAGTTTTTCGTAAAGTTGTGTCCGTTTGTCGTAGAGTGTAAACGGCACACTGTATGGTTGACAGAATATCTTATAGCAACAGTTCATGTAAGTTCGGTCACTAATAATTTGCAGGACTCATTTGGAAAACTAACTTAAAAAAGTTAGTACTTGAAACCTACTTGGCGGTGGCGGGTTGGAGTTCGTTTATTGGCATTTTTATGGCGCCTCCTTATTGATTAAATAAATTCATACTAGAGGGTCTACAGTCTTGACACATTTTAAGGTCTATTCATCCTGTGTGTGAGAGAGAGAGAGAGAGAGAGAGAGAGAGAGAGAGAGAGAGAGAGAGAGAGAGAGAGAGAGAGAGAGAGAGAGACTGATCAAAAGAAGAAGAAAGAAAAAAAATTATATAGGCCTAAATATGGAAATACATATTTGAATAACATACTTAAGGACATATATATTATCTAAAGGGGAAAACTTTAATTATTTTTTTTTTATATTTATCCCACTGATATATTTCAGTATCTCATTATGAAACATATAATAATGTTGGCGGTGTCAGCATATATTGTACTGATGTTATAAAATAGGTGTAATCAAGGGAACCAACACATATAACAACACTAAAATACGAAACTGTCACCGAATTTAGCGAAGACTAGGAAAAAGAAAAAAAAAATTAGATAAAAATGGCAGAGACTAAAGTAATATTAAATTTCGAAACTAATACGGACTTTAGCTGAGACTAAAATGATATCTGGCATATTAGTATATTCAAAATTATGGCCGAGACTGAAAGTAATACTAACATTTCGAAACCAATGCGGAATTTGGATGAGACTGTAAAAGAACACTTGGGAAAAAATTTAAACTTGATGGCTTAGATTACAAGTAGCACTATAATTCTCAATGTAATACAGAATTTAGCAGAGACTAAAAAAAAAGACTCAGGTAAAAATGTTAAAATTATGGCATAGACTAAAAGAAGTACTAAAATTTTAAAACTACTTCGGAATTTAACAGACTGAAACAATTTTTTTTTTAAATTATGACTTAAACTAAAAGTAGTGCTAAATGCAGAAACTAATGCCAACTTTAACCTAGACTGAAATAAAAATTAAAAAAATTATTACAGATTAAAGTGGAACTAAAATTCGTAAACTAATATCTTGCAACAACTAAAAAAAATCCGGAAAAATTTAAAAGATATTGCAGAGACTAAAAGTAATGTTAACATTCCGAAATTTATACGGAATTAAGCGGAGACTGAATAAAACTATGGATAAAATATCGAAATGATGGCTTAGACTGAAAGTAATACAATTCCGAAATTAATAGTGACTTTAGTGGTCACTGACAAAATTCGGAAAATATTCAAAAATTATGGCTTAAACTAAAAGTAGTGATAACATTCCGAAACTAATACGGAATTTGTCGGAGACTGAAAAAAAATCAGGAGAAAATAATACAATTATGGCTTAGACAAAATGTAGTACTAAAATTCCAAACTTAGTATGGAGCGGAGACTAAAAAACATTTCAAAAATATGTCCGTGACTAAAACTAATACGGAATTAAGCGGAGATTTTTCAAAATCTGGAAAAAATAAACAATATGACCGAGACGAAAAGTAATACTAAAATTCAGAAACTGATACGGAATTTAGCGTAAACTAAAATAACAGATCGCCCCCACTCCCCCAAAAATGAAAATTTTAGATAGAATTTTTACAAATTGTAAAAGAAAAAAAATGCAGTGCTTAAAGAAAAAAATATTTTACAAGTTACAAAACTACAGTTTCATACTATAAAAAAACTGGAAAATATTTAGCAAAGTTGTATAATAAAACGTACACATTTGAGAAAAAGTGGACCCCTTTTTCGAACTTCAACAGCTTGTAGAATACTATAGCCAAACATTGCATCTACTACTGAGTTCTGTATTTATACGTAATATTTTCATGCTTGAGTTACACCCTATTTTTTGTTGGTGAGCGTTAGCACATATGTATATTTTTCTTTGTGGCATACAGTGTGTGTATGTGTGTTTGTGTGTGTGAATCGACGGAGAGAGAAAGTTTGTATTTATATCTATTAATATAGACTGTGCAAACCAGGA
This sequence comes from Margaritifera margaritifera, assembly GCA_029931535.1. Classification (NCBI taxonomy): domain Eukaryota; kingdom Metazoa; phylum Mollusca; class Bivalvia; order Unionida; family Margaritiferidae; genus Margaritifera; species Margaritifera margaritifera. Next base: position 7,668,024 of record JAQPZY010001685.1, on the reverse strand, counting down.
GTCAGGACTTTTCAACAATTATGTACAACACCCAAAGCATTGTGTCAGGTGTTCAAGGGAATCTGTACAATCCTGACATTTAAAATGTTAAAGTGGCAATTTAAAAAAAAAGTTATATTATTAATAAGGTACAATATTTTTAAATGGTGTAAAATTCCTGTTTTACGCCAGCATTGAGGGGAGTTGGAGGCTTACTACCGTTTCGTTTTTTGTCCCCTGGGTGGGGGGAACGCGCGCAATTTTACGCGTGTAGGAACGAGACGCTGGCTCAATGCTTCCCCCACCCCCCACCAATTGTGAAAAGTGAACATCAGCCCCGGGGACGAAACACATGTTCATTTGGACCAATTTGTCAAGCAGAGATGACGTGCAATGTTTGCAATCATATATCTAATTCTAAATAATAAACCTCTGATAATAAGTAACTCAGAATATGTACAATTTATTTGGGTCATCATAAAAATTTTCAAATTGAATATTTGCGAAATTTACCTTTATATACAATATCAACAGAAAAGAGGGTGCCTATGTTTTTATTTCAGTCTTTGTGTGCATCCTGACTGCATAAATTAAGCAATTGAAGGTATGTATGTACATTTATATCTTAATACCAGCACAAAGAATGGAATCTATAAAATCTTCGCTATATACCATTCATATTTCAGTATACTATGCCACTGCTCATTCATGGCCTCATTTTTAATTTCATAATTTAATTTTGTCTTCTATATTGGTATATGGTGTATTATTGCACACACAAAATAGTTATAAAGGGGTGCTTTTCTTGTAGTATTTTCAAGTTCATATTATGTCATATGCAAAATCATTTTGAGATCTTTGTTAGTTTTGTTTCAACTTCTTTGCTAAAATTTGTGCTCATTAATGTAGTGTTATGGTGATGATATTTTGTGTAAAAGTAAATGATGAATATAATACCATACTTTGTAAAACTATGATAAAATACTGGTCTTCTTTCATATTTGTGTCTTGCATTGTGATCATCACTTGTAGATACATAGACTGAAAAACAGACAAATAGATATAAATTGATAACAAGAATGAATGACAGAAGACGTGTATATCTATATATATATATATATATATATATATATATATATATATATATATATATATATATATATATATATATATATATATATATATATATATATATATACTTATATAAATGGGGAGAGGTCACCAAGCACGAAAGAGCATAAGAAAAATTGACAAATTGGACATAAATGAAAAAGGCAAGGACACTAAGAGCTTCTGGTTTGACAGAAATTGGTAAATTAAAAGGAAGATAACTTGAGGTGGTTATGTACTCAGGGAATTACTAATATTTTAAGTACTTAATAATGACTCCCAATTTCCGTTCATAACTAACAATGTAAATCCAGTTAAACAAACTGAAAGAAAATCTTGAAAATTTACGTACATTTTAACTTCCTTTACACTGAAGACGCTTCACATTTGGCACATTTACTTAATCCTGCAATGGTAAATTCTGTCATTCTGTACTTAATAAAGTCAATCGTCTTTTAGTTTGCATACAGCTGTTTTGACAATGCAAAGTATCTTATGATACTTTATTCCTAAATTTCCGAGCCAGGCCAACAGATAGAAGTCTATCTGTTAAATGCATAATGATACTGGTAATGCTGTTCTTGAACCTTTTTTTAATATACAAGAACCTCACCCACGTCTGTACAGTGTGCACCAGTTTAGTCAATTCTCCATTTCTAGAGAGCAACTCAAAAGCAATTTCGAGATCGCCGATTGGCTAAAACAATTGGAAGGTCACTAATTGAGTTTCTATCAATCAGTTCTTGTCTCAACATATTCGCAACTTCGAGGTCAATCATATAGATCATACCTCGGATGTACTGTCGGCGCAGTACCTAAAAAAAAAAAAAAAAAAAAAAAAAATCATTCATTATCGTTCGCCGAAAATATCTTCGCTAAACCACACACAGTCACACACGCACACAATCTATTTGGACCACAACTGTTTCTGCGAGACAAAAATATGCCGCGAATGTGTGTCGGCGCAGTAATTTGCTGGGGGAAAAAACATCATATATTTGTTCGCAGGAAATTTCTCCGCAGAAAAAGAAACCCTAATTTTTTCAGACCACTTCGGCTTTTTCTATGATTGGACCGACTGTAGGATTAAGTGAGAAGATACGAATGAAACAAATAATTCGATCATTCGTAACTTCTTGGTCAATCCTTGTATCGTAAATAGCAGAGGTGTGATCCGTAGGATTGAGCTCGAAGTTACGTTTGGGTTGGACTGACCGAGAAGCTACGAATGAAAAAATAGTTCGATGCATTCACAACTTCTCGGTCAATCCTTGTTTTCGTAAATAGCCGAGGTGGTTCAAATGGAGCTATCGGCATACATTCTTGGCATTTATTTGTATTGCAGAAATAGCCGAGGTGGTCCGAATGGTCTTGACATCGAGAGCTTTAAAAGTGGATTACAATGGCGTAAATCGTACGTAAGTTGTTGAAAATCCACGGAGTCACTTCAAATTCTTCTTTTGTATGTAAGCTAGCGTTATTTCTGCGTGTGTAACTACATATCGTCCACCCACCTAACTTCCTTATCATCCTTGAATCGTGCGCCATGTTTCTCGCGACCTAACGCGCTTGTTTCGAGATAATGACGGTCCGCTGATCACATGTTGGCATTGTTTACATTTCTTGAACAGGAAAACCTACTTTGGGAATTTATACAACGGCAAAGTCAATGTAAATATTTGGTTTTAATCATGTGGGGTTCTTATACAACGTAAGAAAATGTACACTGGAAATGTGTATTCACTGTGGACCTGTTCGTTTCAGCATTGTTTCATAATAAACATATATTCTACATCAAAAGACATTGAATCTATTATAATAATGTGTATCCATTCACCAGTCTATTTTTAAATTTCTCTCTCTCTCTCTCTCTCTCTCTCTCTCTCTCTCTCTCTCTCTCTCTCTCTCTCTCTCTCTCTCGATTCATGTATTTATATGGTAAAGACAAGCAAGCAGTAATATAAATGCACAAACACTGCATATAGAATTAACGGGGGAAAAAATCATTTTTAATTATTTTTTTTTTTTTTTCAAAAACACGGAGACGCTATAAACAAATAATATCCATACCTTCGTATAACTGGCACATTCCGGTCATATGCCACGTGACCTTTTAGTCAGTGGCACGAACCATGGATGCTCTTCCGGAAATAAGTAAACTTACACACGCTCGGAAAAACGGTAATTCTGAACTAATGTACATGAATGCCTCACATTTTAACGATGATTAAATGAAGTAGATATAGTTGAACACTTTCTATGGTTATTTGAATAGATCCTCCTCACAATATTATAACGAACGCGTTCAAATTCACGAAATATGGAGGTTCGAGGATACTGATATTAGCACTTGATTACATCTTCATTTTGGCTTGACAATGTATCAATAAAGTAGCAAAGTGCTGAAGACACCGATGATCCGAGACGAGCGTAAATGACGAAACAATTTTGACATTCTCTCATTCATAACTTTTCATAGCTGTAACGCATATAACTTTGTAATAGCTTATTAAAAAGACAAATTTCTCCACGTGAAATTAACAGCCTGGTAACGGAACGATAAATAGCCCAAATAACTACTTGCACACCTTTGAACCTGCGTAGATAATTGATTGAATGCGATGTTCAGTAGGTAAGGAATCTCGATAATATTTTGATTAGATATATCACGTCTTGTATACAAGCTTTATCTAGGTTACACCTGCACATCTCAATATACCAGTATTTTCATTACGCACATTTGTTCCCCTCGAATTTTCACATACCGCTTTAAACACACGCCGTATACAAACTTGTATTTTTCAGAAGATTTATATCTCATCGGACACTGTCACTGCTGAGGACCCCTGAGCTCAACTGTCTTACAATACATACAATACACAATAAATGTAGTCTCTGAGAGAGAGAGAGAGAGAGAGAGAGAGAGAGAGAGAGAGAGAGAGAGAGAGAGAGAGAGAGAGAGAGAGAGAGAGAAATGTAAGACTTGGTATATTTCTATTATCAAAAAAGTCCTTATTACTTCTCTGTCATGGCTCACAAAGATGTTTGAATATATGCCAATTGTTGAAAATATATGACCTTTAGAACAGTTTTTGCAGTTAGATTTTAAACATTACCAAACCTACAAATGTACCCAATTCTGATGCATCTCTTTGCGTATCTTTGCATCTACGTTGATTATTTATGTTTTGTTTATATGCAGGAAAAAATTAAATCAACAAACAGAATAAAACACATTTACAAAATAAAATGAAATTTAATTAAATGTGTCTACTACGTGCAAACAAGCGAAATATAAACATGGAAATAAACAATTATAGATATGAAGACTGCATGGCATACGAAGCGCAGTCTATGAACATGCATCAAATATCTTATGCAACATATGAGCTGATGCGGAGTCTGATCAGACAAATGATATGTTAGAGTTGCAAGAAGTCTCAATTCAAACTCTGGACCAATTCCTTTTGGCCTCTGTCTCTAAAACCCTTTATAAAAAAGTAAAAATCTTAAAAATGAACAATCATCTCTCAACTTTGGCGAGTCATTAATTGCAGAGTTCTATTTGCAAGTTGTAACTTGTAACAAATGGCCATGATGTCACTCAGTATTTCTATACTGCAGGAAAATGTTGCTATAAAATATAAATTGCTTAACTTCGGTGAAAAATCATTGATCTTTCAGAGGAACAGCTTCTCAGTTTTGTCCGGCAACTTCTGAAAATGGCTGCCGCTATGTCAACAAGCTTCAGTAACATGTATAACGCGACATTTGTCTCTCTATAATCTAAATCTTTCATTACAGAAAGACTCTATTAAATTCTACCTGGAGCTCGGTCTTCTATCCACAAGTGTTGTCGGAATATCCATATTTTGGTTCATATCTCGGCGCTCATGTTCCACTTGTGCTAAAATCTGACCCACTGTATATTTACTATACATTGCATCCCCCATTTTTCTCAAATGCTTGCCAAATGCCTTAGAAGTTTGCTCATCACCCATTGTTCGTAAGATCTTCCCACATAAAACTAAGGTCTGGCGGTTATTTTCTTGAGATTCATTTGTGTTTCTCCTTTCTTCGCCACTGTTCAAGAACATGGAAGGTGGGGCAGAATTTCTACGAATCTGATGAACTTCGGCGAACTGACGACACACTATATCAGAAAACACATCCTTTTTCACATCATTCATTTCGGAGTTCAAGTCCATATCACTCCCTGCAATAATAATAATAATAATAATAATAATAATGTCGTTGTTATCATCATCGTCATCGACGTTTTTATCTTCATTCTTTCGACAGCAAAACAAGAAATCGAAACAAGAACAAATAGAGAAAGAAAAGAAATGAACTGCAAAGGAGAACTTCAGGATATAGTATTAAATATTTCCCTAAAAACTTACTCTCTATATATTGTTGCTCAGATATCATGCGGACGCTTATGCAAACCAGAAAGGAAGAAAGAATGAAGCTTACAACAATCAAAAGACATGTTTGCATTTTCGCTAGCCAAGGTTCTGATGTTTTAGCTTATTGACTGCGTTAGCCTATGAGGTTAATATATCTGAACCTTCGCTAGCATAGATGACATGTTTGATCCTTGATGATTTGCGAGAGGTGTTTGCAGATTTATCTTATATTTACAAGTGTGTAATGTTATTCAAATTTGACGCTCTATTAAAAAATAATCAACGTGACAAAGTGAAAGACAATTGTTTTACAATGATTTTAGGGCTAGAAGGATTCGTCACCCTTCGTGGCTTCGACCACACACTAGATACATTAGTGCTCTCTCTCTCTCTCTCTCTCTCTCTCTCTCTCTCTCTCTCTCTCTCTCTCTCTCTCTCTCTCTCTCTCTCTCTCTCTCTCAACAAGTAGGCGATGGGTCTGTGGGACAGAACTCCAGGTGGGGGTCCAGAGAGCGAAGCCCCCGCATTTTAAGCGTTTCCAAGGCATAATTTTAACCATCAAACTGTAAAGAAAACTTACACTAGGAAACGTTCCGGTTATTTACAGCCCCCCCCCCCCCCCCCCCGCTCACGTGTTATTCTTACTTGCTGTTTTCAAATGCTGAGATGTAACCTAAATTATGCAGTAAGGACGGGGGGGGGGGGGGGGGGGGGGGGGGGGGGAGGTCCCATCGTAAACGAAAGTTCCCGTATTAGCATTCTTTTGACAGATTATAGGTAACACGGTCGCCCATTGTAAACGGCTCATAAATCACGACCTATCTAATGAGCAACAAAATAAGTAATAAATGAACTCTAAAACTATTACAAGATGAAGTATGGGGTCATCACCAACAAGTTGAAGTTTCCAACAATATATCGTCAGCCCTCTTTCACAAACAGGTATCAAAACAATGAAGGTCTCAATAGATAACGTGAAAAAGTGGCTTACCTTCAGCTGTTGGACGACACTCTCGCAGTTTCGTCTAAATTACCATCTAGTATTTGTGCTTTATCGGGTATTATAACAAAAGGAAAATACAGGTGCAAATGAAAATGGCGGAAAACATGTATTTTTACCTCGAGTTACTTACCTGAGCTAAAAATAGTTTGCAAAAAAGAGATACAGTTTTTCTCCAATCCACAGCCAGTATGACTGTGATGTCATAACGCCATTCTAAATTAAGAACGAAAGGTGTTCCTGTTCGTGGAAAACAGCTGGGGTCGTATCAAAAAAGTTTATTTGAAGCACGTGTGTCAGACATTAAAATTTAACCATTTTAAAAGAAAGGACCAGAGAAGAAAGAGAAATAAAAATACAAACAAACATGTTCTTTATTATACTAGGAAATAGAAATGCCGAGTAATTGATGGAATTTTCATCAGCCAACATTGCCGTAACATCTCAGCCTTTAAATATTTCGTGATAAAACACATATTATCAGAGAGATAGTCTGAATTTTGTTCAACTCTGATAAATGCCAGGTAGTGATTAACTTTCACAAGATGCACTGAGATTGTTTCCGAGATATTCAAATTCTAATATCTCAGTTGGGTTTGTGTCTGATATGTACATATCAAATGTGTAATAGCCCAAACTAGCCTCTTCGTTCGTAACAAAATTAATGTATATAACTGTTTTCGTAAAAATCATTAAAATTTTAAACTGTCGAAGTAAAAGTAAATAATCAGTTCAAATAATCACGCACAATAAGTAAGAGGAGCGTACAAAAGGAAAACAAATGTTTTATTTGTTCTCCTATTTTTTTTAAGAGTTACTTTATCCTCTGCCATTATGCTCTTTTTAAAAAAATACATCAACATTGTAACTTCACGATTCTTAACTAGATAGTGTAGTCAAATGGCCACAATATGGTATGTGACAATAACATATTTTTAAATTTTTTTTTTCATTTTTATACGTATCTTTCGTTACGTTATCATGTATTTCTTTAACTATCATCATCAAAATCTGCATACATTTCAATACTGAGCCCAACAAACCACTTTTCAATATTTCAGGGAAGTTGCGTCATATTTTGAGACAGTCTTAGGAGTGGCCGAATTACGGTTTCTATTTTTGTGCATTATCCGGCTTCTAAACATAGCGTTCGGGAAGATCACATGATCACGGGAATAAATTTTAGGTAGCCGACTGGTCGCCATCTTTTGGTTTTGGCTGATAGGCAGGAATCCATGGAGAAAATTTTATGCTGAAAGGCTTTTTTTTAAAACCAGGGTGACAATCTGAATGACCGAAATTCAAAAGACCAGTGCCCAGGGACCATTGGGATAGACACAATGTCAGTAAAAACTGCCAGAAACGGTAAAAATACATTTGCCGAAATTTATAAACAACTGGGTCTTCTTCCTGGCTATCAAGGGCTCAATACTAGTTTGGATGAATCTACACAAACACCGAACCAAGCTTCGTCACCACTTGAAATCGTGAGGCGAGAAGCCGAAGTCATTGCTAACGATATCGTGTCTAATTATGAAAAGACGGATAAGAAATGTCCTGACAGATACTGCAAAACCATGAGGAAAACTGTGAAGGAAATTTCAGACCGACATGATATTGCTTTCAAGGGAATGGTGAATAAATTAAATATCGGAGAGATGGGACATAACGCTTTTGATGTATTTGCAACTGTTGCTAATGAAATCTTTGAAGATGGTCAGATAAACTGGGGTAGAGTTATTGCTGTTTATGCCTTTGCTGCTCGGTTGGCTGCACATTTTAGACAAAGTCAGCCTGACTTTGAAGAAAAGATTGCACTTTATGTAGGAAAATATGTAGGCAATAAAGTTGGTCACTGGATTATGGACAATGGTGGATGGGTAAGTTAAATCCATTAAATCTAGTGATTTATGTAAAAGAAAAATATTTTATTTTGTTTCTTCCCCCCCCCCCCCCCCCCCCCCCCCCCCCCCCGAAACTGCAGTTTATTTTACATTAACTGTGCGACAGGTTTTAACAGCTTATAGGTGGGGGTTTTTTTGTCATGTCATGTCAGCCACTGTTTGTTGTTTGAAACCAAGTTGAATCAATTTATTTATTGTAAAATATCGCAACATTAACACAAGTACTGCACTGATTGTATACCGACATTATTAAAATACTTGTACATAAGATCTACAGGAAATTAAAATGCATACCAGGGCTGCAGAAGTTTTATGAAAGCATGCCCTGCAGGGCAAGCCGACTGGAAAATTTAACTTCCCCCAAAGAGATTTGAGCTTGCCCCAAAATATGACAAGATTGCAATGAAAGTAAAAAGAATGAGTTACAATAAAATAGGGCTGCTTTTAGAATTGTTATATTTGTTTTACAAGTAAAGAGCTTATTTTATTTTTTCTTTCATAAAATAAACAGTTTGACAGTTAAGAGTTGTGCCAATAATTAAAGCTGTCAAAAAAGATAAACTTATAGTATATATATGTGTGTGTGTGTATCTGAACAACATTAGATAATTTTCTGAGTTTGAATCCATACAGACTGGAAATTTCTTGTTTATTTTACAGTATCATATTAGTTTTTTTTTTCTTTGCAACAAATTTATTAGCCTTGTTTGTGGAAACCTTGTCCAATTTTTTTTTTTTTTTTTTCCTAGATATACTAATGGACTCGCCTTTTTGACTGCATCAACAATGATGAAAGCTTAACTTGTAAATGAGAATGGTTTTGTAATGATTTATTTATTTACACACCTGTATGATTTGAGAACACATCTTTTTATCCATGTAATTATTTTCCACACAGTATGTATTGGTCTCCTGTAATTACTACGTAAACAATAGATGATAAACACTGCTCATGGGTGTTAGATGTTCCAGTACATTGATTATGCTCTGAGAAAAATCCATATGGCGATCCATTACAGACAAGTACCGTTTATTTCCAAACGCACCCGTAAGAGAAATGTTGCGAGTAATGTCATTAACAATTGTGCCATAATCCAGCCGAAGAAAAAATTTGTTGTTTGGGTGTGCATTGAAAAATAAATGAGGGTAGGTAGGTCGGTGCAAATTTTGGGGGGGGTTTGGACTGGTTTAAATGCAGTATAAACTAGAATACAAGCGTCACTCGCATCCTGAATTTAACTCTGATCGTAGTTGTATCCCATTGTTAATTTTGTTCCCACATTTTTTTTCTTCTTTTATTTCCAAATTTTTTAACAAAAAAATTGTAGGGTCAGTCGGGTAACCAGAACCACACATACTTTTTTATTTGGCCTCACCTTGAAATCAGTGACATGAATCAAAACAATCTTTGACAAGCAGACTTTTGGGTGACTTTTAAGAATGGGTTGATTTAGCTGCTGGTCTGCCAGCCTTTGGCGTGTGGGTTTTGGGGAGGGCCAGTTAATACTGATGGCCTGCGAGACTGGTTAAATTTTCCAAAGTCATTATTGAAGAAATTCTATTAAATCATGAATTTTAATCTGACAGTATTTTTCTATACCAAGTACGTTCCATTGTTTTGTCAAACATACAAGTGTTCATATCATTGCATCTTATATAGACTGGTTCTATGCAGGACCGTCGTAAGGGGTGGGCTATATGGGCGACTGCCCGTGGCACCAAGCACAAAGGGGGCATTTTGCTGAGTTTCCTGTATTTTTTTTAGGGGGAGGTACCGCTTGCTCGTGGGTGCTGTTTTGTCCAGCGCAAAACTTGTGACAGCTTTGGTTTTATGGTCTCTTACAGTAAATTATAAATGGTGGTGTAAAGAGTGTGTGTACCAGATTATGTATGCCACCAACTTTTTTAAACAAATAAAATATGTGACAATTTATGCATTGGTTCATGAATCAAAATGGTAGCAGCCTTAAATCACTAGCCATTAACAAATTACTAACCATGGAAAAATGTATGTTGAATTAAAGGAGTGAAATGATTAATTGATATATCAATACTTTTTCCATATCTATACAAGAAGTAAGGAATTGATACAAAACGATACTTACTATATACAAGTTACTTTCATCCTCGGCAGTCGTGAATAATTATTAGTCGTTTGCCTTTTTATTCTTTAAATTGAGAATTCATGTGAGAAAAACAATTGACAGCACCCACTTGCCTTTTACAAATTAAGAAACACAAGGTGACTAACTTGTTGGTTTTAAATCTGCCCCCCCCCCCCCATTTCCATGCTGATTATTTTATCCCGTCAGCATGCTCAGCCACTGATAACATATATCAACGTAAAGAAGACATTCCAGATTTGTTCCCTGTGTATAATTTAAGTACTTTACTGATCATTTAATAATCACATTTACTTGAAGTTTCTCTGTTGCTTCTCATCTTTTCTACTTGGATCGAATTTGAGGGCTACACTTCCTGTGTGTCACGCAGTGAAATAAGTTGCATTGAATTCTGATTGGTGGTTATTGTTTGTTCAAGTCAAGAGTAAAACAATAACCAAGTTTCTGAACTAGCTGGAGCTTATTCACTACGTGACACATCAGAGTTTGCTGTATTGGTATCCAAACTCTATTCAAATAGATACAAAGCAACAGAGAAACTTGTGCGCAAAAGTATTTATTAAATGATCTGTAAAGTACTTGAATCGGATGGGATATAAAAAAAACAAGCGCAGAGTGGGGGGGTGGCAGATTCCAAACTGCACGAGTAATAGTCATCTTGTTAATTTGTAGAAGGAGAGTGGGTGTTGTCAATTATTTCCTTTTTCACTGACAGAAATGAGTGGCTGTGGCAATTATGTATCTGCAGGAAATACAATGTGAAGGATTTGGTTGTTAGTCTTCTCTCCTTCTACATTCTGACTTGTTCTAGATAAGATTTTCCTTGCATGAGGAAATTGCACTATTTGTTCTGTTTTGAAGATAACAATGTAATGCCCTCCAAATTTAAGTGAAGACATGAAATTGGTAATAAGATGTTTTAAAGCATTCATGCAGTGCAAAACAAAGGGCGCAGTGACCAAGACAAATCCTGCAACTGATCAATTGGAGCTGCCTGAGATGGCCTAAAAGACAGAATAAAAATCATTGACACCTAACATGTAGTCTGTTTGGAAGTTTAGTTTTTTTTAAAAATCTTGTTGAGGATGAGAATGGCATATGAACAAATGATAAGTCTATGTCTGTATGTAATCTGCAATACTAGAAACAACCAATATGTCAATACATAAAAAACGGCACCACCATAACACTGAGAGACCTTCTAAAGACGAAAAGACCATCAAGTTGATATGTATATCAGTAATGTATTGCTTTGTAGGCTGTGTATTGTGAATCGTATCAATACACAGCAGAGGTGTATTGTTTCACCCCTATTGAATTATAAGCCACCGCAGGAAGAAAAAAAAAACAAGAAGAAAGGTGGGAGCAGCAAAGGAGGTATGAGAGAAGAAAGATTGTGAGATCATTTGCCAAAATGGGAGCAGGAGTTTAGCTGTTTGGTGTACTGTGAAATAGGCATGACATGCAAAGCATGCAGTAAATGTATTTACAAAAAAGGAACTTTTGTTGCAGGATGTAAACACTATAAGAATGATAGTATTATTTGCTGTGGAAAGTTAGAGAGCCATTACAACATTATTTTTATTGGATTGGAAGGGCAAGTTGATTTTCCGCAGGGCCTGTTGATTTCCATGTGAGCTGACCATGTTGACCAGTGCAAAAATCTGTGTTGACATTCGGTGCACATTTCATTGGACCATAAAGTCAGTCAGGCAGTTTCATTAGCCAGTGTAATGATTAGGGAGGAGCCTACTCCCTCGCTGCCTGTGGCTTTGTTTAGATTTAAAAGTGGAAGAATCTGATATACTTACTAAATATTATGGTTCAGATATAACTGGTAACAAATTAAAATATAAATATTTTCCCTTTTTGTCCAACCTTGCTACAAATGTTAAACATTCACGTGATATGTGCACAAGAAAATATGAGACTGACATTGGCTCTAAGATGGAAGTGGCAGACTTGTAATAAAGGATCAACAGATAAATTAAATTGAGTCTATGTGTTTAATAGACTCTAATCTACAAGTACATAATCTGGGATGAATGAAATAAGTTACACTCGTTACATAAAACACCTCAGTTGTATGAGATTACAACATGCAGATATTTAAAATTATGTGCATTATGCAGAAAGCATAACTTGAAATTAATTGGAGCAGGAGTATCATCGTTTATTTACTTAGAAAGCTTATTGACATAGTGTATAATTGATGATATAAATCTACTGGAAGCAGAAAGCATATTATAGCACACATACAGGAAAATATAATTTCCTTGAATCAAAAAGCATGCTATAATTAAGAAAGAGCACACTACAGTAGCTAATAGAGCCATGTTCAGCGGCTACAGGATGGAATATTCTGGCTACTTGTTAATCTGTGAAATTGACTTGGAGGCATTTATTCCTTGAAATGGGGAGTGAGTTCCAAAGTTTTGCACCAAAATATCTAAAAGAATTAATACTGTAACTTCATGTTCTCACCCTGGGTATTTCTGCAGTATTTCTGTATCTAAATATAACTGGGAGATTTCCTATTTATAATCTTAAAACACTCAAGTGCAATTGACCTTAGGTTTTTATTTTTCTTAGAGATGGCAGATTTGATATTGCCTAATTACACTCATATGCGCTTTGACATCATGCTTTGATAAGAATCATTCAGCACACTTGAGTCCATCGTGCTTTAAATCCTTCCATGATGTTTGAACCCTTGCATTTTATTGAATAGCATATTTAGAAAAATTGTGCCAGAATTTTGGAACTTGTTATTCTTCACTAAAATATAGATGATTTATTTTGTTTGTCGGAGAAAAAAAGACACCCCCTCCTCCTCCTCCCCCCCCCCCCTGGTTAATCATATTAAAATCCACACTTTTTTGTGTTATGTGCAGATATATTTTTTATTTCAAGTGATTATCAATATGGTATGCAGGGTGTGCCTGTATATAAATAACATGTACCTGCCTGGTCAACCATAAATCTAGATTTGAAGGGGTTTGTGTGTTTTTTTTATAATCATGCTGAATTACTGGGTTGTTGATAGAGTGTCATGTACTCGCATTCTAACATTTTATGAATCATCATTTTTTTTTCTTTCTCCAATACAGGATGCGTTTGCAGATTACTTCTCAGACCAGAGTGCAGTGGAGGATAAGATCTGGAAGGGACTTCTTTTCACTGCAGCTCTAGGAGGGATCGGTGCCCTGGCTGTTATGGCACGATGAAGGCACACATTCTCTTGCAATATACTCAAGAAGCAAATAAATGTGGGTTAAAACTAACCATAATTCAGGGAAGCATTTACAGCTGACAACATTTTAACAAACAATGTGGGTATAATCAGTTCCAGCTCTTAGAATTTCAATGATTCTTTTTATAGAAGCAACTAGTTTTGAATGGTCATCTTGGATATATTGAAATAATATTACAATCCATTATCATCTTGTTAAGGAACTTGATGTAATTAGGAACAATCAATGGTTGTCAGTAAAAGAGAATCTTCTTTTAAATTAAAAGTATATACTTGAGAATCGTTAGAAATGAAAGTTGAATTGTAGAACAAAATATTACAATTAGAAGAAAAAAAAACCTTCAAAACATTTAGGCATAATATCTGTATTGAAAAATATTTAATTTCTGTACATCAAAGATGTAATGAAGTGGAAAACATTTGAAATTGCTTAGTGTTTTGTGCCATACATAAGATTAATTATTTCAGCAGCGGTTTCACAAAATGAGTAATTGCATTAATACTAGGGATTGTGGGAAGCAGGAACTTATTTATTGCAAATTGTAGCAGTTATGTTATTTTATTCACTTATAGCAGCATCTACATTTATCTTCTAATATTTTTGTATAACTTCATAAATGGATGTTTCTAGGGTAATTGGGAACATTATGGGTAAAGATCAATTATAATGCAACTTTCAGGAGGAATTTCCCCATATATCGGAATTCTACATGATTTTGATATATTTACATTGGAATTGGGATTTCTTTCTAGTCCCAGAGGACCCAGAATAGGTTGAAAGTGCTGATTTAGGGCAGAACAATATTTTTCTTTAATGAAAAGGATGTTGTCGAGAATATTGCCGACTTTGTTCACTGTAAGTTCTTATTTTGTACCCGATGGTAATGTATGGTTCTTATCTGCAGATCTTGAAAATCCTTGATATCTTTTAGATGTCTTAATTCGTGAATTTGAAAATGAATGATACCAGTGTCTGCAATACATGTGTATAGAAAAAAAATATCCAATGCTAGATCCCCTCGCCCCAATGGGGCATGCACAAATCTATGTGTATTTTATTTGTTCATCAGACTATCTGTCCTTCACTAACTGTAATGCAGAACTGGCTGTTTTGAAATGTTACACAAAGAATTTGATTTGGAATGATATTTTACAGTACAGAAGCACACATGAAGGTTATTTAGTAGCAAGGCAATTGATGTGATGTGCCTTGCCCAGAAACACACTACAGTAGCTGACCCAGGCAGATCCTATGGCACGATATGTACCTGAACCCTCCTTGTCACGACTCTCGCATGCAAATAATTTATGCATAGTAAAAGTCTTTGATCTGTTAAACTTGATCCTTAAAGGAAGATATAAGTGTTTGATCAATAACTCTTATTTTATAGGTGGTTTTGGTTCCTTTAGCTAAACTACTAGAATGAAAATTTATATAACAGTGGTGGCAAAAATCCATTGTCCGGTAGCATGGAACAAATTTTGGAAAATTTTCTGCACAAGTTAAGATTTCTGTCACTTGTGTTTATTGTGAGTTTATTCCTTATCTTTATTATACAAAATGCTTCCATCTTCCTGTTTTAGTAATCTGTATGCCAAATTAAAAGAACCTCAGAAAAATGCAATCTTTCTGTATTTTTTAGTGCTTTTTTAATTGATTGTTATCACTTAGTGGATTTTTTAAATTAGTTACAATTCTACTCTTGCCATTTTCTGAAAGGCTGCTAAATATGAATTGTTTTTTAATTAGGTTGATCAGATCGTCTTTTTTGACTTTTCTCTATGATCTCAATTAATGCTATAGCTATGGAGAATATTGTTTGAATACAAGCACCTTTATGATGGAGATCTGTTGGAGTATTGCAGAAACTATGGAGGTATTCCGATTGAATTTTTTAATGGGGCAGTGTAGTAAATTGATCCATCGATCGAAATGTCTAAAGCGCGACAGTAATGTGTTATGTTTAGACAAAATATAACAGATTTCTTTAGGAAACTCAGCGAGATGGAAAGATCATCTGTTAAGGACGAAACTAGGGAAGATGAAATATCTGACGGTTTGTTGCCAACTGAACATAGCGCAGAAAGCTGTGATACAGAAATAGCCGGCATGATGTCGTTTACTACAGTTTAGGCCATGCAGAAATTCTGATATTTCGACAGAAATATCCAAGGAACAACATGCCTGAATTGTGGAAAATTGTGCTTTGGATACCTGAAAACCAGTTCCCGAATCTATTCAGACTGGTCATAGTTGCAGCAGTTCTTGCCTTTACGAAAAACTGATTGTGAAAGGTGATTCAGTTCTCAAAGCAAAATTCACACTACTCGGCGAAATAGGGTAACCACAGACCTTTAAAACTCGATCACTGTAGTAAGAAAATGTCAGAATATCTGAGAACAAAACAAAATAAAATCCTATACAGATATATAATTTGGATTAAGTATTTTTTTCTTATTTTTTTTCTCTGAGATATTTTGTCATTTTCCTACTACAGTGATAGAGTTTCAAAGGCCTGTGGGCTAACATCTGAAACAATAAATAAACTGATGACTATACAGATGTGTGTGTGTGGTCCAGTAAATTATTTTCAGTATGCAAAGCCATATTTGAATGGCAGTGATAAGAAACAAAGAAGAATCTTTACCATCTGAGCAACAATTAGGTATGCAGCTACCATATACATTTATTCTCAAAGAAGTGGTACAAAATCATTAAATGCTCATTTTAAATTAGGTGTTTCTACACCTTATAATAATGTTGTCACCCATCATCTACCATTCGGCTTAGTTTACCCTTGCCCCCCCATCCCCCGATGATTCCCCCCTCTGAAGGTAGGTGTGGGGGACCTCCCCGTCTTAAGAAAATTTCTGGCAGCATCTCTGGTTTGCTATACACTGTTCATGTGTCTGTATACAGATCTTCTGGCGAATAACGGTCCTTTCCAAGTAAGTGTACTGGATCCAGCAAGGCATTGTGTGTCTGGGATTGATGAAGATAAATGTAAAATAAAACAAAACACAATGAACAGTGCATAACTAGCTGAGTCTTTGTTGAGGGCAGTTACAAACAATAGCTACATAAGGCTTCTTTTCATTCCCTGTTCATCACAATCCTCATATACACCAAATGTCATTTGATCTCGGAGAGTTGAGCAACTGGTTAATCCAGATATTGTTTGAAGTGTGAACAGCTGTACAAGTTGGCTAAACTGAGAGTCAGTCTTCTGTTTCACGGTCATATGTAAGCTGTCAATTAGTAGTGAAATTGGTGTTTTGTCCAGGTGCACAAAACAAAGGAAGTTCAGTTGAGTTTCTTTTAAAAGAGATGGCAATAATTTAATTTATAGAATGGATTAAAGTGAACATGATGTAGTTATCTTGTGTGGAACATAAGTTTGGGAGAAAACAACATGTATTTTATGATTTTGTTGAATAGTGTACTAAATTTGTTTGACATAATAATAGTACATGTAATAATATAAAAATAATAATTATAATAATAACAATGCTGGTATTCAGTGGATGGTATTTGTTCAATATCCAAGTTTGCAAGGTGAAACTGCATACAGAAGTCACCTGTTTACAAAGGCCAGTTTTGCCTTTTCCCATGGGTGGCAGCTATTGTCAGGTATGTATGTATATATGCATTTCTCTCTCTCTCTCTCTCTCTCTCTCTCTCTCTCTCTCTCTGTATATATATATACACACACACACACGTTTATCACCATTTAGTGATACAGTGAATGCTTTTTATTTGATATTTTGAAACTGGCAATTTATTAACTAGATTGGTTTGTTAGAGTTGCCAAGTCTACTACTAGTCATGTCGCATCAGTCAACTATTTAAATCTAAATATATGCATAACGATGTGTCTATATCAGACAAATGATGCTGATAGTTTCCATTAATAATTCCATACCAAACAAGTCATGCTGAAAGTCTCCATTGATAATTCTATATCAGACAAGTCCTGCTGAAAGTCTCCCATTAATAATTCTATAGCAGACAAGTCATGCTGACAGTCTCTATTGATGATTCTATAGCCTGAGTACATGTTTTTGGCTGGTATCATTATAAGTAATGCTATATAATTACATTTGTTATGTAAAAATAATGCAGAACTGAATACGTAGATGTGTAATTTATAGTAGTTAATTGAATCTTGGTAATAATTGGATTTTTTATCTTGTTTTTGTTTACTTTCTCTCTTATTGGTGCTGAAAAAAAGGATTTAACAGCTGTCAACTGAAAATGTTTGTCCCATTCATTTTTCACATTAATTCAAACTTGTTTGATTTTAATTTGCTTGATTTCTTAATGAAATAAATATACATTTCATTGTCTTGTCATAAATTTGAAAATCGATTACATTGATGTAGTTCAGTAGTTGACACATAAATGTGCAGAAGAAATACTCTTATCCTTATATCTAAGTTTACATACACTTTTGTTTTCCCATTTTTTGTCTTGCCTGCAATGAACACTGCAGAAGGCAAGACATCGTGGTCATAATGTCCATCTGTCCATCCAACATCAACATTTGGTTAAAGATTTTTAAAGGGCTCTGTCGTGTTTTCATTGGAGGATTATCATCATCAGACTTTACCCTCAAATTCATCAGTGGGAACTAAATATCCATAGAGATTGATGGCCAAAGAGTTTTATGATCAAAGTCACAGGGAGTAATTGTTGAAATTTTAGTTGGATGGTCAGTGGTTCAAGTTTTTGGATATTGCAGTACTATCTAATATTGCCATGGATGAATTTTCATCAGACAACGATATTTACCATTTTTTAAATATTGCTACAGGTGTGGGGGTCAAATGGGCAAGGTCACAGTGGCCCATTATTTGCAGGGGGGGGGGGGACTTGTATCATGTATTTATGGTTAGGCATTGGACTTCTAAGCAGATTCACCAGTGTACACAGTGCAGCCTTGGGAATGATGCATATATGTGTCTAAGGTCAAGTCACGTGGTGAATAGTTGATTAGTTTTTCGGGGTAAAATTCGTAAGAGCAGTGTGCAGCAACATCACAACAGACAAGATAAATAGATTTATGGATTTTTTCAGTTCACATAAATTTGGATACTTTGTCTCACCTGTGAATTGCAAAACATGGATATCACTTTTCTGGCTGAGACAGTATAATCAGTTCAAATTATGTGTTAAACTTGCTGAAAGTTATACATGTTCAACATCTGTGAAGGTTGCATTGGTGGCATCAACATTAAGATTCTGTTTTTAAATTGTTTGAAAGTCATATATCGTAAAGTGTCTGTTTTCAACTGAAACTTCGGTATATTACTAGGCCTAAAGTTTGTACCCTGAAATGTTGGGGTTTCCTGTCTCACCAGCTTGAGCAAGAGTAATTGAAACAGCATTGACAGATGAGATACCGTGTTTCACAGAAGCTTTTTATCTGCTCTTTATTATCCCTTTTAATTAGAGACCAGAATCCAACACGATCTGAAGTGATCTGTTCTGGCACAAAAGACAGGTATTTTTCCCATCCAGTTCCAGCCCTTCTCACAGGGTCGTTGATGACTTCTTCTGGCACAACAGTCTTAGTAATTATATTCAAAACACACACATACGCATGGTTGGAATGGATTTGTATGATGCACATTTACTGCTTTAAATTTCTTCATGTAAATTTCGCGATGTTTCAGAATGGTTTGAGACATAGTCTTGTACGCTTCTTCAGAAAATTGTGCTAGGACCGGACCATTCAGGAAAAATATAGTGCATGCTCAGGGATCTAAATTCCAGAGAAGGCTACTGATCTGGGTGTCAAAAAGTTGGATATACCTGTCAGTATCAAAGTAAAATGGTTTTCACACAATAACCTGAGTTCTACTGCAACATACATATTACTGCACAAAAAACCCCGACATACTGTGCTTGAGGATGCAAAGGAACCTAATGATTTCGATCTCTAAAGGTCAAAGATAAATATCATTGACCTACAAAAAAGAAATGGATCTTTGGCCATCAATCTCTACAAAACAAGAATAAACTTGTATGTAATTTTGGTTTATAATATAATTTTTTTATCGGCTATAAAGGTACATATGAAAATAGATTGCAACAAAAATTATGAGTGACGAGGTTTAGGAGGTTACAAGTCGTAAGGCTATGTGGTAAAAAGTCCCAAGTATAAATTCCCAATTCTAGGGACGGGGCCCCCAAAAATTGTATTGTTGAAATCGTCCCCGTGATGTCAAATGGATTCTAAATGAAAATGGTGCACATCCCCCAGCGGAAAGCCAAAATAGCCGCCATGGCATCCATCTTAAAAATCTTTTTAGCGCTTCTCCACCTGAATGGATGATCATATCGACACTAGCACAAGTAGTATAAAATTTAGTGTGTTAGGAACAATGGATATGTTCAGTAAGACCTTTTAGATAAGTTGGGGATCGGTGGGATATGTCATCTCAAGAGGACATTTCTTTTTCTTTCTGTCTGTTTTATTTTTATTTTTGGCCACTGCTAGCGTGAGAATTTATCTTGATTCTAACACAACTTTTTTCTTTTTTTTAATACAATATATAGTTTATTTTGTGTAATTTTTTCTTCTTTCTTTGCATGGCATTCTTTCACGGCTATACAGTAGTTTTCTGTTGTTACAATATTAACTTCTCACCAGCGCTCATGCGTCATGCTTGCTAATTCGCGTATCGGGTGCTAAATTATTTCAAGAAGATAGCGAAAATCAAGGACACTTGCATCTGTTTCATTTCAAATAAGTCTCTCTTTTATTTCTATCAAATTTTATACTCTACCTCTATAACTATGTAAACGATCAAGCATTTCATTTTTTTATTTTATTTTTTATCTTTTCTATTTTTTTTTTTATCTGGTGAATAATTTGTAGGCGATGATACGGTAAAATATGTTTTCATTTGCTGATTATTTATGTATTTATTTATTTGTATATAATAAAATAACTAATCGAGCACTCTGCTTGTATTAACTTGGGTGGATATTTGCAAATGCTTTGGGAATGGTTCATTAATAATTGGCTTTCATTAGATTGACGTTAAATGATTTCATAAAAGGTAATGACTGCCTATATTCCTCGTATTCAGAAGGGTTTCCAAGGCAATGCTGTTGGATATCTACTCTTTAGAAAGCTGACGAAATATTTTGCCTTTGTTCCATTGACGTCAAATATTATAAAAAAAGATATTTGCCGTATATTACTTATTTTCTGAAGAATTTCAGTGTCAGTGGGTATGTAGTTCAGGCACATTGTGTCGGATAATACAGAAAAATGTTGTAATGTGACCTTGTGCTATATGAGGTTAACCGAAAGATATTAGTCGGCCTTTGGTCTCATTCTTTGCATTCTAAAGCAGTACTTGATAGACCTTCTCTATTACATACACACTGAATGTGTATTGTATTAACTGGGCAAGTGCCAACAAAAACGTAACTGCAGACGACTTTTCCATGTACTTGTTATGTTGACATTTGGCGGTTTTGATAATCACACAAGACCATTAGTGTGACACCTCGGTAGGTTTTATTGCAAAACTTAGATCATCGTCGTCGTCGTCATCATCAGTCTTTATTTTCTCGAAGATAATATCGTCAGAAACATAACATAAATCAACTAAATATCAGCTTGCAAGCCAGTGCATAATAATGAGCATACAGTTGAGAGACATGCGAATTAGCAAACAAGTATGGCATAATTATGAGCATAAGTTGAGAGACATGTGAACAAGCAAATGAGTAAGGAATAATTATGAGCATAAGGATAAGACACCTGTGAACAAGCAACTGAGTATGACGATGTTACAATAATATTTCAATATTTTTGTCACTATTAAACCAAGTAAAATTTGGTAGTCTATGATCTGGGGTGATTGAGAGAGGACACAGCATGGGCAGATGCGGCGGATGAGATCGTTTTCCTTTAAATTCTCATAAACATCTAAACGCATTGTTGGCAGTGACGTAGCGAGGGGGGGGGCGGCAATTTGGTAAGAGTACCATATATATCACAAATAATCTGAATGGAGTAGGGGCGTAATTTTGGTAGTTGGCCCTGGGCGGCACTTTGCCTCGCTACTCCACTGATTGTCCACAACAACAACAAAAATCGCGAAACAAACAATACGTTTCCTATAGTAAATTATCTTCACATATGGTCCAAATTATGCCCTGGAAATGCTTAAAATGCAGGAGCTTCCGGGGGCTTCGCCCCCAAACCCCAACGTTATTTCTGATCCCCCACTGAAAATACGGTACGGTTGCAACGGTATGCAAATATCGTTATCCAGTTATCATTACAATGCTAAGTTTTGACGTTGCAATGGTATTCATATACTGCTGCTAATAATATTATGGGAGTTTTTGTTCTTGCAATGATCTATTTGATTGTTACAAAGGTATATTTTTTCGTTGCAACGGTACTATCCTTGTTGTAGCGGTAATTTTTATGGTAGCAACTCTAACATTATATGTTACCGTTGCAACCGTAATATTACTATTTGAACGAGACAAGAAACCGCTGCAACAACAAAGTAATACTGTCCCGCCGATATAAGAATATCGTTGCAACAGTATATATGCCGTTTCAACGACACAAGTGTTGAAAAGTACCGTTACAAAAACAAAATTCAGCGCTGCAACAACATTTGGATACCGTTTGAACGGTACCTTTAGTTTCGACCCTTGTCATACACCGAAGGTTTCAGAAGCCCTCCTTTACACTGGATCCATCAACAATGCTAAATAGCTATCATAGTGAGTTACTGTTGATTTGAGAAACATCGGGTGAAAAATAAAGGTTACTTTAGTCCTTGTAGTGATTGATTTATTTCATTTTCTGCCAAACATCGATCGGTTGCGTAGCCTTTGTGATTATATTGTTACCACTCTATGGCCTAAAAATATGTAACAGAAAGAAGATGAAACCAAGAATGTAAGTAAAATCAACAAGCAATATACTTCTTGACAATTAAAGTGAAAATTCAAATGACACTTACAATATTGTGAATTAAAATCCAAATAATCAATAAAATCCAAATAATCCTAAGTTTCGTAATCACAAGTCCAAAATATAGACTGTTCCGAATGAATTCCGGTAGCTTTGAATGTCCTGATATGCCAGTAGTCTTGACTGTCCTGATATGCCTGAATGATGTAATGCAGAATATATTTGAATGAATTCACAAAAATCCCATAGTCATGTATCAATCCAAAAATGAGAACGAACACTTTAGTAATTCCAATGAATATTTTAAATATATAATTCCTCTCTCTGAATTTGCTCGGATTTTCACAGCACAACTATAAACATCTGATTGTTAAACCAAATTCTTTAAAGACTGATAGTTAGCATAGGAATGAAATAATGTAACTTACCAAACTTCCTATATATAAACACAGGTCACCTGACAGCATTTTCTAGAAAATCATATGGCTTACCTGACAAATATCAGTAATTCTCGTGGAAAAAACAGTAAAATAGTAAACAAAAGCAACCCTTACCTCGAATTCTATGTAAACAACTTGTTTACATCCTATAACCAAGGACAAAGTTAAATATGTAGGACAAAAGTTTAATATGTAAACATTATACATAATACAATATTTCAACTTTTATTCAGAAAGGTAAAAAACTTCAACTGGACCAGTTATACATGTTGAGTTGAACTCTTTCAATTATATCCGTTATTAATAAAATAATAATAACTTTAACTATGGGATATATTATCTCGCCAGAATAGTCGGTGTCAGATTAATACTATAAAGTATCGATTTTGTCTCCCTTCTGTCCTGCAATTTTAAAGGAAATAGATTTTAGCAAAACATGAATTAGGTGCAGCAACTTTAGTAGTGGATATAATGGCATTTCTGGACCATAAGCAGAATTTCAAATTGTACGATCTTTATTTGCTTGGCCTTCACCCAAGCGTAAATAAATAAATAGAATGAGAAACATGCAGAAAATCAAATTACAGTAGTCTCAATTTACTTACCTTAAAATTACTAGACCTGTCATACTATGGAAACAATTGGCGAACGCAAAAGAATTTGAAACTGTTTACACATCATATACAGCGACTCGGATGGAGATTGGGACTTTCGATCAACTATTTCATTAGCTGTATTAAAAAAAAAAATACTTCAGGTTCCATAAATGATAAAATACTATACAGAGTGAATGTTAAGGGACGAAAATTAACATTTAAACAATACCAAAAAATATATTTAAATAAATACGAGATTAAAATGGAGGTATAGAGAATCAAAATTCGCAAATGAGACATTACTATGGAAAATGTCAGATAACATCTGCTAGTTATGGTTTACGACTGTTAAAAAATCCAGAGACAACAATCTCTTAACAGACATAGGCAACATAAATTGCGTAACGGGAGTAGAAAGGTATCGCCACTGCTTTGTGAAATCATACTATTATTATTATTATGATTATTTAAGAAAGACCAGTGTGACACCAAAGGACAACAGGTAGCAGTAAAAAAAAGAACACTATTGAGCAAATAACTCTGGGTTTATTTTAACGAATCTTAGATGCAAAAGCACGGTGCAAAGATAAAAAACCAATACATTTAAACAGGTCACCTTGCTACATATGTAAAATTTAAAATTGCAATCGAAGTTGTAGAATTAACGTCGCCATTATCTTGTACCCGTGAGTGGTGCCTGGATGTATCCCGTGTGACGTCACGCCACCTTTCCTGATAATGGTCATTCTAATGCATTAGAACTTTTAAGTGCTCACAGGACAATAATTAAGGGTGGACCTTTTACAGAGTACCATTTGTGAAAAATTTAGATCTATATCTCACTTTTGTTTATGATATAACCAAACACATTAATACAGATTTGGTTATTTGGCAAACCTACGAACAAAGAAGATAACAGGCATCGAATGCATTTTACCAACCAAAACAAAATTGTGAAGAAGATAGAAATTGTTAGCTTCTGTTTATCTACTTTAAGCTTTAACTTTGCCAATAAACTACATAGAGATAACAGAGTAGGAAGAAAAAATATACTTAACACAGAAAGCATTCCGCAAGATTATTAAACGACTTGGTAGATATATCCTACCTATGCTAGATCACTTTACATTTCTTTTAATTTTTAATATTCTCGTACGAGAGCACTAAAATTCAAAATTATAAAAATCTTAGCAGTAATCAAACTTTTCAAATAATTACTGGACCAGCAAGACGGCATTAGATTTGATTTATTAGATACGGGTATTTGGGAGCTGTTCTTATTTCTTGAAGTAAAAGAGCATTTCATTATCGAACTGTCTCTCTTGAAGTAAAAGAGTATTTCGTTATTGAACTTTCTCTCGAAGTAAACGAGTATTTCTTTATTGAACTGTCTCTCTCTCTCAGCTGTATACAAGATATGTTGAATATGATGGGAGAATGGTGTACCCGGCATGCTCAATGTAAATAGAACAGCATGTCCAACAATACTGGACTGTCTTTCTTTGCTTAATACACGAGGAAAGTTGACTATAATAGCAGAATAGTGTCTATAGCACGCATGATGTAAGGGGACAGAGAACGTGACAAACATTAAGCTTTCTCAGCATGTGTAGTTATGAGGTGATCGACCAAATCTTGCAAAACTGCGGTTTGAAAACAAAATGCGTGATCTGAAAAGAAAAGAACAATAATTTGCTTCAAATAAATTATCTTATCTGCTCCTAGGACATCCTTCTCAAGTCTGACATGGATATTATAGTGCCTGAACAGATGCATAAGACACTTTATAGGTTTGACTGAGCGGGGGAGGGGGCTTCCACAGGAAAGCCGTTTGGTGGACCTTTTTATTTTGAATGTTGGCATCTAAAATTATGGGCGATAATATATTGCGCTTAGATTTAGCCAGCGATCATAATTATTTTGGCAAAGTACACCAGAAACTCTTAAGTGCGCAGATACATTGTACTGCACTGTATCGCATGTGCAATCTCAAGTCATTTCTGACCAGTCCTATCGATTTATCGCTAAATGGCATGTTGTCCTTTGAGGGTATTTCCACCTTGGTAACAAGGTGATCGTAGTGATAATAGACACTTTGTATGAAATTTGATGTGTGTGTGTGTGTTCATATTTGCAATCACAACAAGCAGAAATTACACTGAGGTAGAAGTGATGTACATGTTTTTTTCATGCTCCATTCACTTTTTTGCATTGACATAAAGCAGATGAACCAAAACTGTTGCATTTATGGTCTTGAAAATTTCATTTGCGCATTCACCTTTATCACTATTGTTCACATCTTTAAAAAGTAAATTGGTTTAATGACCTTGTTTTCTTGCCAAAGTGCCTGTGTTAAGTTTTTGAATTATATACCGGCGAGACATAGCATTCTACTAAATTTCTTGTTGGTTCATCCTGCGCACTTACCTTAAATATTGGGTTTTTTTTTTTTTTAATGATAAGCCTAAAAGAAGAGCAAAACTCTTGAATTATGATTAATTTCATGGATTGGAAACGTGATAACAGCTCTGTTACATGCAGTTTCACTCGCGTCCTCTCTCGGTACTTTTCTAAAGTACCGATGATGTTCTTGTTTTTTTATGGTTTAAAATGTTCAAAGAGCCTATTACATCAAACAGATCAAAGGGCGCAGATCATATGGGCAGTCAGCTTACAAACAAATTTAAAGGAGTTTAGAGGATTTTCAGAGTGAAATTGTATGTGCAAGAAAATATTATTATCATTTATTTGTTAACAAAATAGGATCGTATTTACTGATAATTGACTAGAATTCAAGCATTTCTCGCGGGATGAGAGCAGGCATCTTTCCTTTGGTGATGACCTATATTTGTATGGCCTATTTTAGAGATATCAATCACGATTTCTTACGATTACAGTTGATTTATTTATAAATCTAGTAATATAAACATACAAAATAGTGTATATGTTATTAGTTATTAAAGAATGGTAGGTTATCAAGTAAAATAGAATGTACAGACATGTATTTCCAGCATAGTTAACGTGCCAATGATAAAGTCAGATAAAGCAATACACACGAAGAATAAGTTTTGATCCAAAATAAATGAATTCAACTGCCCTCCCCACCCCTAGCCCCGCTTTATGCAGGAAACTCATTAAAGTTTTCGGAATGCAATATTTTAAAACTGAATATTTACATTAATTAACACTAATAACACTATTGTATTCTATTTTCAGGAACTATTACGCCTTTGAAGCTTTGGCATTCCTACGGTGACACCTATCCACATCAATAATGTTTAGAATGCAAACCTGCACATAACGGCCACGTGTTTAGAGTGAACACCTGAACATAATATACGCCTGTTTAGAATAAATGCCTGCTCATTCCGGACACATGTTTATAGTTAGCACACGATCATAACGGATAAATATCTTATATATTTGAATGGCAACAATGATTGACAGAAAACGCAAATTACGTATTCACTATGTTCATAATGTTTATCAGTGTACTGATAACATATTCACCTTTTATTCTGTGCGGTCTTTACTTACAGATACAATCCAAATTAATAGCTTTCTTCTTTTTATGCACCTAACACATGTAAAATCGTTAACTATAAAACATTCCTACTTAAATAAATCAAAAGAGTTGAACATATATTGAAATATTTCAAGAGAATTATCACTAGAGATTCGTATAACAGAAATGTCAATGAGGATATCTTTAACGGATTTGTGTGAATTTCTGAAAGAGACAGCAATATTTAAAAAGGACTATCATTTCAAAATTTCGACAATTTGGTTCTGTGAAAGCTCAATTAGACAACGATCAGAATTATGAGCGACCCATCTAGGAGATAGAACAAGCTGAGCATATACATTTTTACAACAGAACAAAACCTGCAAATATATTAACTGAAGGCGAAATGGATAATTTTCATTTAATGTTTATTCGACATTTTACATACCTAACTTCGACTGGAAATAGATAGATTTGCCTGAATGAGTTAAGAACAAAAAAGAAAAGCGTGTATAAATGTTAATGACTAAAGATGGGAAGAGTTTTTATGCTGAGAAATCTGTGATAAAATTCAAGTTGATCATGTTTAGAAATATTTATAGGTCAAAAAGATTGCAGAGGCAAGCCCCCCCCCCCCTCCCCGCCCTGACGACAAAGCATCATCTCTGAATTTTACTGTTCGGGCGAGGACGTGTAAAAGTCAGAAAATGTCAGCTCATCGCCGAGCTGTGGACCGCCGTCCATTTTTTTCGCCAGTCACGAGGTAGTACATGTGTAAAGAAGTGCTGGCATCCTCGTCATTCTTTTCGTCACACTGCTAATCAATCAGCCTTTCATAGAGGCAACAGAGACGCTCGTTGCGCTTGTGGATATACCTGGCCTGGGCATCTTGGAGTTCTTCCATCGCCGCGTTCAGCGTCG
Organism: Margaritifera margaritifera; assembly: GCA_029931535.1. Lineage (NCBI taxonomy): Eukaryota > Metazoa > Mollusca > Bivalvia > Unionida > Margaritiferidae > Margaritifera > Margaritifera margaritifera. The sequence continues at coordinate 7,639,827 of JAQPZY010001685.1, read as the reverse complement.
GTTCGACCTCATTTGGGCTCACTGCAGAGAAAAGGAAGTTTAAGCCAGTGAATGCGAGTACGTTGACGATTGCCGGTCGACCATGAGAACAGCTGTACCCATTAGACGGGCTTAATGATATTAGCAAGAATTATGTCTTGCTTAATTAGCACGTCCCGCGTCCAAAGGCTCAGCGCTTGTGATGGTTACGGTCTTTGCTGCGTCTTCGAAGTTGAGCCGGCCAAGGTAAGCCGGTTTCATCTTGAACACGCGTATGTGTTACGACTCTAGGTCCTAAAAATACGTAATAGAAAAAAGTGAAATCAACAATGTAAGTAAAATCAACAATCAATTTATTTCCAGACAATTAAAGTGAAAATTCAAAAGACACTATAATTTGTGAGTTAAATTCCAAATAATCCTAAATGTCCTAATCACAAGTCCAAAATAATAAAATATTCCGAATGAATTCCAATAGCCTTGCTTGTCCTAGTGTACCACAAAGATGTAATCCAGAATGTATTTGAATGAGTTCACATTAATCCCAAAATCATGTATTAATCCAAAAGTCAATGAGCACCTTTATGTTTCCAATGAATATTGTAAATGAATAATTCCTCTCAAATTATATCTCATTTCAACAACACAACTAAAATGGATTCCTTACAGACTGATCTTTCAGAACCGAAATAATAGAACAGGAATGAATTTGTTTACCAAAATCTGTATATAAATATACACGCCTACATGAGCTATGTCACAACAGTCAAATTGCGAAATGCCTATGAAAATACTATGTAAACAACTGGACAAAAGTTAAGTATGTATCTTCAAATAACCATACAACTTACAATCATAGACAAAAGTTAAGTATATAAACATCATACATAACGTATGGCAATCATTGAATACCCCACTTCAAGGCCGCCAAGTACAGCTCCGTGATAAAGGATGTCTTTAGCATACGGTGATATTGACATCTTGCACGGTTTTTAACAAGTTTTTGTTTGCAATACTATTCCATATAATGGGGGTCATGCTCCTGGCACGCCGTGTAAGGTATAAAGAATGAGAGCAGCTATCAAAGCCAGGTCTCCCCAGCGAACATAAGATGGCATTTCCTCCTGCTCCTCTGCCGCATTTTTAAAATATTTTTTATGGCATATATCTTTGCTACCTCTTAGTCGCTCATTGCCTCGAGACCCGCAAAGGTAAGGTTCCGACCTATGTATTCTTTCGCGGCGCCAGCAACCAACTCGTACAAACGGTCACGCTGCTGTGCTAGTGATGATTTGACACAGCACAGGTCGTTAATCGCGTGAGTGGCGTTAGCCGGCTTCTTCTTTTCTGAAGTCAAACCATATAGTATCTAGTCAATAATCGTGTTACTTTAAGCAAACGCATGGTTCTTTCGAGTTCTGGATATGGCTGGCTGAGCGCTTAACTCCAAGTAGCTTACAGATAATATACTAGTAGGTTAAGATCCCAAGTGTTATTGGGTGGCTGGTGGCGTACAAAATATGAAGCCACCACATTACAATGTCGAGACGTGGATAGACTGGTAGGACACTGGTGGGACTGTGCGCAGAAGTAGCTTACCAAAACTGTTTTTTCCTAGAAACTCGTAGGACTCTGCTCGACGTAGGTAATGTTGATGTGTTTGTACAAGTAGTAAAGGAACCCTTGAAAAATAATTTTGTGCAACATTGGAATTCTAGGCTTGAATCTTCTAGTCGAGCAAGGCTATATATTCATCTTGCAAATAGTTTTTCATATAAAGAATATCTTCTTTCCACACCTGATGTATGGCTTATTTTACTCCTGATATATATATCTATTCATCAAGCCATCGTTTACTTTTCTGCGCTGGACCAAACAAGTTACAGGCTGCATAACGTGCCTAAGTTTTGTCTGGTCCGATAAAGTTAAGCTCATCTTTGGATTGCCGGTACTTACAGATATATGCGACTCTTCGAAAACATTCCTTCATCAATTTGAGAACGGATGTTGATGCAAAGGTAGGTTTCTACCATTCACTCGAATCAACTCTCGGAATCCTATTCCATGGAAGAATTACATATGTGTCTGCAAAGAGTCCAATCACTTGTAATTCCATGAATACGAAATTCTTAACCTCCTCAGTGAAGAGCCCCTTTGCAGCACACACGTCAGCGGCGAAAACTGATTAGCTCAAAAACTACTACTTACATGTTTTAGCAATTAAATAAACACAATTTAGTAAACTCATCTTTTTCATTATTTTTTAGAAAAAGCGAAATGATATGTATTGCAATAATTTTTATTTTAAGAGGTAACTTGTAATGTAATCACTCGGTGTGATTTTTTTCCTTCAGGCTATTCCGTTTTTTTTTTTCCCAACATGCCACCGGTGGATGAAGTCTGCATCATAATCTTTCAATTAATATTATTCAATATTTAATAAAAAATACACTTTCTCAACCAGCCTCAATCAACAGCTATATAAGATGATAAATTATCACTTGCTGCACTGCTTCAGTTGATGATGATGCACTCGTTTTTCCTTTTCTTTTTAATGTAATTGTTTTTTATTTTTTCTTCTATCTTTCAGGATGTGGGGTGTCTTCATCTCCAGGTTGTTTGTTAGTTCATTTGTAATAATTAACATAGATTCATGACTTATAATGATTCATATTTGTACGCATATGACTAATGTTTTGATAATGATTCATATTTTTACGCATATGTCTAATATTTTGATAATGATTCATATTTTTACGCACATGTCTAATGTTTTGATAATGATTCATATTTTTACGCATATGTCTAATGTTTTGATAATGATTCATATTTTTACGCATATGTATAATGTCTTGATAATGCATTTTCAATTAAACTGTGTGATTTTGAAGATACTGATTTATTGTTTATATGTGTATGCCATTACTTCACTTTGACACTAACTAATGTTGTATAATAATATGTTTGCAAATGGCCGATAGGCTAATAAATTATACAACAAAAGATAGTGGCTGTGTATTACTTGTCTCCAAAAGAATATCAATGTCAGTGGGTAAGTAGTTAAGACAATCGGTTATATTAGGACATTATGTTACATGCTTTAAACAGCTGACATCGGCCGGCCTTTGGTCTCATTCTTTGCATTCGAAAACTGTACTCCGATAAGCTGACTATTAGGCGTATCGATTGTGTATTAGATTAAATTGTACGAGTTCCAACAAAAACGAAACTGCTTACGCCATATGGGACAGCTACAGCCATCTAGTTTCATTTTCATTGAATAATTATAATTCTTTTTCTTTCTTTCTTTCTTTCAAATCTGATCGGCTGATAACGATCGCTGCACTTTTCTGTCAATACGACCGTTTGTCACCAACTAGCCTTTTATATTTTCATTACCGTGTTTTGCTGTAATCTAAAATAAAAAGCTCAAAATGCTGGATTTCTGGCCCGGTTTCACCTCAAATCGATCGAAATAACTAGAAAGGGATTTTAGAATACAGTATTATGTTTTATTTGGTTAAAATCACTGCATAGTTACCACAGAACTATCACCAAATGTCAGAAAGCATGGATCTGGCAAATCTGCTGAATATGTCCATGCATTTGACCTTAGCTCTCAAGTCCCCACTTCAGTATAAATAGGGACTTAGAGAGCTAAGGTAACCGCAGCTAGTCTACTACATATGAAAATCTAGCAATTTAGGATACGGAAGACTATTGGAGAGGGAGAGGACATGGGCATAGAAGCTAGCAGGGGGAGGGTGTACGGTTTGGTTTGGTTTGTTGTTTCGCGGCACAGCAACACAAGTAGGTTATTTAGTGCCAAGGCAATTCGAGTAAAGAGCCTTGCCCAAGGACACACTACGATAGCAGGCCCAGGCTGATCCTATGGTAGGATTCAAACCCGCACCCTTTCAATTGCGTGTCCGGCACGCTAACCACTGAGTCACCATGGCTCCTGCTACCAGTAGTCACCTCTTACGATATGTGGGAGGGTGCATGTGGCCTATTCAATATCCATGGGCCCGAAAAGCGGGGGTGGAGGGGGTGGGGCGGGGACGCAGTGGGCGATAGGGGGGCGCAGGAGGCTATCGTTTCCCACGTAAAAGTATCCCAACTTTGAAGATGTATTGGTGGGAAGTCAAATGTCTGCAAAGAAACAAGTCTTCCACTTCGACGGTAAATTTTTGGGATTGTTTCTAAAATGGCAATAAAAATCAGTCTTAATTTAGAAAGTTTGCTTGCAGATGTTGGAGAAACACTTTTATAAATTGTCCATAAAGCTCCCTCCTACCGTGTAAATATATTTGCACACACTCTAATGTGGCTGTCCCCCACCCTACATATGAAACATTTTCGTTTGAAGGACTCGCATCCACCCTCAAGGATTCTGAGCTATTCCAGTGGGGACTGCAGGAGATTGTATCCATAAAGACTTGTACCATTTCTCACATTTTTTGTTAATCTTTAAGTCTCTGCCTTTATTTACCTCATTAAACAAAATCAATTCTGGCAAGTTAAAATGGTGAACTTTTACTCCCAAAAAGTTGCAGATTGTTACATGTTAGATCATGATCACTTTACTGAATAGTGCATTTGCATGCTATTTGAATTCCTATAACTCTTGAGAAGGTAAAAATAAAAAAAAATTTTAAAAAAAATTATGCATTATAATTTCTTCAACTATAATGTGGTCATGTGGTCAGGAGGAAAACTTTCTCCTTATCTGGGGCGAAATAAATTGGATATAAAGTTCAGTTTACGAAAGTAATTTTGTGTGATCTTTGCATTGCCTAGAGTTTGACGGATGCATGTATACTAAACTTATCAGATGGCAGTATGTAAATAAGGTGACATAGACACAAGTCATATTTTTCCACATTACACGTGTGTAATATTACTTCATAATCCCACAAATGACGTTTTAATTTCATATAAGGAAAATGCGTAATATCCGAGGCGTGCAAATGAATTTCAAAGCAATTTTACTGCACAAATGGACGAATTACACTGGTCTACAATTTTTAGAAGTCGTCTGCTTCAGAGATAAAATGTGCTATTTATTAGGGATTTTGATGTGCTGAATTCAAATATGACAATTAAAGCAACTGATTGGATACTGTTTCCAAGATATTTAAGTTTTTACATTTTACGTCTATGTATATTGTGTACATAGTAGACTTTTAATCACAAATTGTAAACCTAGGTCTTTTCATGTGTTTATGGTTGCTTTACATGATAATATTTCACCTGTCCTGTTTATGTAACACTTTAAAAAAACAGCAAAAGGGTTATATAAATAAAAAATATATTGAAACAAAAGTCAAAAAACTATTATGTATATATAAGTACATAGTTTAGTCCTTATTCAGTGTCTATTCGGCGCTTCTTGGCTTGTCTCTTGTATTCATTAAATGGAGCATCTCTTGTCACTGTCCAGCAATAGTCTGCAAGCATTGATGGGCTCTATTTGCCCTGATAGCGTTTCTCCATTGTTGCAATGTCCTGGTGAAATCGCTTGCCGTGCTCGTCGCTCACTGCTCCGCAGTTCGGTGGAAAAAAATCTAGGAGGAGAGTGCAAAAAATGTATCTTTAGTGACATGTTGCAACCAAGGATTTTGTGTGCTTTGAGGAGGTTTTCCACCAACTCCCTGTAGTTGTCTGCCTTGTTGTTTCCGAAAATAATTTGTTGCCACTAAGTGGAAGGCTTTCCGTGCCGTCTTTTCCTTGCCACGCAGTGCACGGTGAAATGCATCATCTCGAAGAAGTTCACGAATCTGAAGACCAACAAAGACACCTTCCTTTATCTTAGCTTCACTTAACCTTGGAAATTTTCCACGGAGGTACTTGAAAGCTGCTTGTGTTTTGTCCATGGCCTTGACAAAGTTCTTCATCAGACGCAGCTTGATGTGCAAGGGTGGTAAAAAATCTTCCTTGATTCAACAAGTGGTGGATGCTTAACACTTTTCATCCCAGGCTCCAGTGACTGTCGGAGTGGCCAATCTCTCTTGATGTAGTGGGAATCTCTCGCACGACTATCCCATTCGCAGAGAAAACAGCAGTACTTTGTGTATCCAGTCTGCAGACCAAGCAAGAGAGCAAGAACCTTGAAATCGCCACAAAGCTGCCACTGATATTGGTCATAGTTTACGCACCTCAAAAGTTGTTTCATGTTTTCACAGGTTTCCTTCATATGGACTGCATGATCAACTGGAATTGATGGCAAAACACTGCCATTATGCACCAAAACAGCTTTAGGACTCGTCTTCGATGAATCAATGAACAGTCTCCACTTACTGCCTTACTCTTGGGTAGTTCCAAATCCCTGAATAGGTCATTCAGTTCACCTTGTGTTATGAGGTGTGGTTCAGAGGAGGAGGATGGTAGAAAATATGGGTCATGTGACATTGATGGTTCAGGACTAGAAGTTTCATCCTCTTCCTCTTCCTCGTCTGACTCAAGTGAGAATGATTCTGGTGCATCAGGAACCGGCAGTCCTTCTCCGTGGGGTACTGGGCGTATAGCTGATGGAATGTTTGGATAATGCACAGTCCACTTTTTCTTCTTTGACACACCTTTCCCAACTGGAGGCACCATGCAGAAGTAACAATTGCTGATATGATCTGTTGGCTCTCTCCAAATCATTGGCACTGCAAAAGGCATTGATTTCCTTTTCCTGTTCAACCACTGGCGAAGATTTGTTGCACAAGTGTTGCAGCATATGTGTGGGGCCCACCTCTTGTCCTGATCTCCAATTTTGCTGCCAAAATAAAGGTGATAGGCTTTCTTAACCATAGTGGTTATACTGCGCTTTTGTGATGCAAAAGTCACTACACCACAAACATAGCAGAAGTTATCTGCATTGTTCACACAAGTACGAGGCATCTCTGCTCACTTTGGCTAAACAGAAATCTGTCCCTTTGCAAAATCAAACACTGACAAATAAGAGAGAACGACACTGTATGATTTGTAGAGCTGATATAGGGCAATTTCTTTAGCAGAGTGATGTAAGCTTAGTTATGATTGCATCATCCATGACTTATAGGAATAACATGATGCAATTCATATCATGTATGACGCAATACCAGCTTCAGATTGCATCATTCATTGTTTTGCCTAAAATGCAAGTACTGTCCAAACCCAGTCATAGATTTATTTATAGATCCAGTCAAAGATGTATTGTAGTCATTTCTGGTTTAAATTGAGATCCCTTCCCTTTATAACTCACTTATCCTCCGCCATTCCCAAGTCAAGGGTCGTATATACTGACCCAGTATCATATCTTTAAAACTAGAACCAATCAACAATTTTAAGCATCATTTTCGTTCTCAGTGACCCAGAATTAGAAACGTTTGACGACTTTTATTGCGGAAGCATTTTGGCTGTAGACCAGTGTTATTATTGACTCGGATTCACGGAGTATGTATGTATGTATGTATGTATGTATGTATGTATGTATGTATGTATGTATGTATGTATGTATGTATGTATGTATGTATGTATGTATGTAATAGTGTTTTACGGCACCTCAGCACAAAAGTGGCTATGTAGTGCCAACTAAAGGCAAAGTTCGAAAAATGTAAAACTTAATTGAGTAAAATCTTAGGAAGATTAACCCGTCCAAATAAATATAAAGATTAACTACAAAAAGATAAATTAGAATGCGTAAAAATTCTAAAACTTTGTAAAATGTATATAAAATAACAAATAAAGGTAACACATGTAAAATCCTTAAAACATGATTAAAATTTGTTGTATAAACCACATTCCCTTAAAAAGTCCAAGATGTTCTCGGGTGGTACGTATTGTACAGTTTTTGCAAGCAGTTCATGTCAAACTACTGTCTCACAGGGTGGAAATCGACACACTCGACATGAATGTGTTCCACTGTCAGTGGACACTGGCATAGTATGCATTCCGGTCGAGGTTCACCTTTCAGGAGGCGTGCATGAGTCGGGTATGTGTGTCCGATACGCAATTGGCACAATACCACCTCATCTCTCTGATTTGTTCTATACGAGGGATGCCACTCTCCAATAGTGAGTTTGATGTTCTTATATTTGTTTGTGGAGTTTTCATTCCACATATTTTGCCAGGTATCACGAACATGCTGATTTATACAATATTTCAAGTCAGTAAATGTAATTTTCTATTCGGAAACGTGTAGCTGCAGGGCAACTTTGGCTGCTTTATTTGCCCTATTATTACCCTTTATACCAATGTGACTAGGCAGTCAACAGTACAGACTACTTTTCCCAGATTGTATGAGAACATCATGTGTCTGTAATATATGGGATATCAACGGGTTGTCAAATTTAAGATTCTGCAAGGCTTTCAATATGGAAAGGGAACAAGCTTTACAGAAGCACTCAAATCACCGTGTTGATCGGCAACCACTACTAGTTATTTAACTCTTCTGCTAAGTTATTGCTGATTTGAGGGAAATACAGTTACTTTTGTACTACTTTAATATATATATATATATATATATATATATATATATATATATATATATATATATATATATATATATCTGTAGCGTACTAACGGGGAGGGGAGCGGACGGGGCGGTTGCCCCAGGCGCCAGATGTCTTGGGGCGCCAAAACAGCTGATAAAAATTCGGGCCTTGTATTCTGGCCCTTTGGGCCATAATCATCGCCCCGTGCGCCATTTACCCTTAGTGCGCCACTGATAGATAACAGCATACGGCAAAGCAGTAAAATAAATTTTGATTATCTGGCAGAATTTGGTCACACTTTGTTTCCGTGTTATCGGCTGTGGACCCTTAATTAGTGGGTTTAGACGAGCTCAATATTCGACTCAACCAACATTTGAGCAACAAATTAAGCACCATTTCAACAGCAATCGACTTTCAACACAATGTAAAATTCGCAAATTATCAAATTATTAAAATTATCCTAATTATAGTAAGGACTTTGGTTATCGGTTGTCCTTTCCTACTTTCTTTCCCAACTGTAGGTGTAGCCCTGGAAATCATATGACTACTGCCCTTATTGAATTAATCAATTTCAATAGCCATATATATATATATATATATATATATATATATATATATATATATATATATATATATATATATATATATATATATATATATATATATATATATGTGTGTGTGTGTGTGTGTGTGTGTGTGTGTGTGAGTGTGTGTGTGTGTGTGTGTGTGTGTGTGTTTTGCGAAATTCTACTAAACATAAATTCTGCATAAGAAAGTCCATATATCTAGAATTAAAGACATCTCATTGGAATCTGACCTTAACTTGCAAACACTGGCTGTTCAAATGAGCCCAGCAGAGGTTGTACCTGCAACATTTAGAAAATGGCCAGCAGTACTATACCTCGTTTATACATTGTAAATACAAAGGTAAAAAAGAACAAATGAAATTATGTCAAATATTAGAAAAGCGGAAGAAAGAGTGGTTTAATTTCTAACATTTAATTTGTAAAACATTTTACCAAACCTGCTTTTTGCTGAAGTTTTCTTTACTGCAAAAAATTCAGTAAGTCGCTCGAAACTCATGTCGATGCTGAAGAGAAGCAACTCCAACAGAGTGGACATTCTTACAAGAGTTACTTCCCGTGATACTTTAATATCCGGATATATTCAAGAAAAACTGACAAACAACAGCGTAAAACTGGTGTTAAACCAGTCCAAGCGCTTTCGGAAACTACAGATTCCTTTTTCAAGGACACAAAGCCACAAACGAATCAAGAACCCACAAAACACAATACTATATTTACATAGACGATACAACGAAATAATGAATAAAATGAGCAAGGTTGAACGAGTCTAAACAATGCTACTTTTTAAGATGCATCCTGCTAAAGTGTTCGTAAGGTGGAAGTGGCTAGAACTACAGGGGCTCGAATCGTTGCTTAATATTTACCAATAAGTTATACATGTACTATATATTAATATTATTATGATTTATAGCTAAATTGTAACTAACGATACGAGCCCACCTATAAATCATATATGTACTATATAATAATATTAGTATATAGTACATATATGATTTATATGTAAATGGTGAGCAACGATACGATGCCCTTTGGCTAGAACAAAGGACTCCAATTGATGACGTAAATAAGTAGGTCACCAATGAGATCGTCGCGCCCTCTACAATTGTCCAATTACATTATTTCATCCCTAATCCCTGTTGAAATGGCTGTTTCTTAAAACTTGCGGAAGTTATGTACTAAAGTAGTAATTGAGTTAGTACTAATTAATAGCGTAACAAACGCTTTTAGATAGATTTATATGCATTTTTTTCATTTGACAATTTTACAGAAAAATGGTAGTTAAGACCATGGGTTTGAGAAAGCGAATTCACGCCAGGAAAATGTCATTTTGGTAACTTGTAAATTCCTTATTACCTATGCACGGACAAATGACAGTTTGGATTCTTCTTGGTTTAAGCTGCTGGGTTTGAGTGTTCGCAGCCGGCGAATCCAATATGTTTCTTTGGATTTCCTATTTTCTGTGCTCCATTTTGAGTTATGGGCGATTCCAGTCAAGATAACATCATTGAAAGTATGGCTGGGAGAAGAGAAATGTTCCGCCACTGAGATCATTTCCAATTTATTGGTTTGCCAGTCTGATCTGTGAAGATTCATTCTAATATTTAATTTCTGCGTTTCTCCAACATATTGGGTGCTGTATACCTTGCATATGAAGAGGTAGATCGCATTTTCTGTGCTGCAATCTAATCGTATGGTTGTGAATATTAAACTTTTCACCTGTGACTGCTGGAAAATGTATTTGTTTCCTTCATGTGCTGGCACGTCTTAAATTTTTTGTTTCCACGAGGTTTCGATTTCCCATCTCTTTTTTTATTTTATTTTTTTTATTTAATTTGTCCTGACTAGCATGTCCCTCAAATTTTGAGGTATACGGAATGGTACAATTGGTTTGTGTGGGAACATCAATTTAAGCGGTTTACACGATTCAATAGTTGGCCAATGTTTGTGAATGATGCGACCTACTCTCTGGGTGGAACGTGAAAATGAAGGGTGTTCATTCCGCGTTTTCTTTTCCCGTGTATTTTTTGGAGGCCAGCACGGTTTGATTGCTTTTCTCTTTGTATCGCTTCCGCTATTATATCTTTCTTGTAGCCCCACTTTGTCAGATGTTGGGTTAGCTCTCTGCACCTTGCATCGAAATTTAAGCCATCAGAGCAAATTCTCCTGATTCTAAGTGATTGACTGTAGGGGATATTTTGGGTACAGTGCCTTGGGTGGCAGCTGGATGGAAGTAGGTATTGATGTTTGTCAGTCGGTTTGGAATAAATGTATGTATGGGGTGTGTTATTGACAATTTTAGTTTTTGTGTCAAAAAATATATGCTCAGTGTTCGAAATTTCGGCAGATAATTTGATCGAATGATGGAAAGTATCGATCTGCATGATGAATTCGTCTAATTTCCCCTCCCATCTTTCCATTTCATTTTCACATCATCAATTAAACGTACCCGTCAGTATGGTTTATAGTTTACAGAGGCCAGAAGTTAGCTTTCTAATCGGCCCATAAAGATATTTGCATATGAGGGTGCCATCTTAGTTGTGTTTTTTCATTTGTTGGATTTAATGGCACTTTTAACACATTATTGGCTATATCATGACGAGGAAATAGGAGCTACGTGTCTTTCCCAAGGACACACAGAGGCAGCCGACTAAGGCTGGCCTGTGCGGGTATCTAACCCTCGACCCTTGGATTACGAGTCCGACGCTCGTCCAATTGAACCACCGCGTGTCTGTTACGATAATATTGCTGTGGGAAACACTAAAATCTAGCTTTCATAAAGAAAATTGGTGGATAAAAGGGGCGTGTGGGAATAATAACAATAATAATAATAATAATAACAACAACAACATCTACACACGATAAACAAAACTGCAATATTCCATCCTATATATGTCGGCTAAAACGTGCAATTTTCAACATGGTATTGTCACCGAGGTAAATTCAGCACACAAATTACTAAAATATACACTGAAATAAAGCCTGTTTTTTTTAATTATTTCTGTGAATGTAGGTTGATTCCATTTGTTTAGATTGAAAAAATTGATTTAAACTACAATACGCTATGTGTTCAGTATTAAAATATGTCACTTGTCTATCAATATGGCTGCTGATGAAATGATATGGAATGGGACTGTTCCAGATTTACGAGGCTTTGGAAGAAGCCATAGATTCGAGTATTGCATTAGAAGACCGATACATTTTAGGTGTTGTTAGTTTTTCCTCCGAGTACAAAAATGTTGACAGGAAAGAAATTTAAGAAAAACGAATTTTATAGTTGCAGCCACTTCGATACTGCATACATGTTTCAGTTTTTATAATTCTCAGAAAACCTATCAATATTATGTATTAATCACAAAATAGAATATACAGGACAAATATAATAGGAATACCTCTGTATAAGCAACACAAAACAAAAAAGTGCACTACATGTGCTCCTTTTACCATGCGGAAAACACATAAAATATGTGATTTGACAGACGGATGGAGGAACACACTCACAGACAGACGGATAAAGTGCATACTATAAACCCAGTTTCTCAAAATGGGGAAATAAATTCTATTTGGGTTCTTCCTGGACGCGAACTCACATCCAGAATTTGGATTCGGAGTTAGACATTCCAGGCCTACAATATATCTGCACCCGTGCACTCCGGGGGTAAATTTCCAGTATGCTCAAATATTGTAGTGACTTTTTAATAGTTGATTCGCTACAAGTAGTAGCAGTTGTAGTAGTAGCGGCAGCAGCGAAATAGGTATTCGTTGACCCGTGCGGATGCAGGTAAAACAGTCTCTAAACCGAGTTAATACTGAAGGTTTATGATGATTACACCCACGGACATATGACTTCAAATGAACACCGCAGAAACTAAACATTGCAATTAATTCTAACTACTAAAGTTAGAAGTACCTAGACTACATTATGTTAATTACAAATTGGTAAAAATATTTAATCAACTGCCACTAGAGCGAACAGTCCATTTTTGGTTAGTTTCTAAAACTTCAAAAACTGACGAAGACCACTGTAAAATAGTTGGCAAGGCGAGACTGAGAAATATTTGGCGAGGACAAATTAATGTCAAATGTTAAAAGAGTTAAAGGTCAAGGACTCGGAAGCAAATTATGAAGATTGTTATTAACAATAGTTCCACATGCGTGACACAGTTGTTCTCCACATAAGGTATTGTGTTACTTCGTGTTGTATAATAGTGTTGATATCATATAAGTCAACACAAGTTTGTGTGCATTAGTATAAGTCTCTTATAAATTGGGACTTACATAAAAAAAGGAACAAGGAAAATTTGTTAACAGTGACGCACGTTATATTCTTTATTTTACCACAAAACTCCAACAGCAATGCTATAATGCTGAAATAATCAACCAAAAAAAGCCAAAGACAGAGCTGGACGATGGATTAGAGCAGGGCAAACATCGATGTAATATTTATTATACGTGTTTGTAAGACGAGAGAGAGAGAGAGAGAGAGAGAGAGAGAGAGAGAGAGAGAGAGAGAGAGAGAGAGAGAGAGAGAGAGAGCTATATTGGATTAGAGAGAATAAATAACAGAATTCTAGTGCTAGAGAGAGAGAGCTATATTGGATTAGAGAGAATAAATAACAGAATTCTAGTGCTACAAAGCCGGCAGCATGTAAAAATGCCAGTGTACTTGTAAAGAGACCGCAACAATCTGGCATACTAAATTTTTACATATAGCACACAATTAAATGTCTTCTTGATCAAGTGTCCTTTCAACTGACATAAATGACTGTTCATTCAGTTGTGAATAAAAGCTTTAAAAAAAAGTATCCCATCAGTCAAATCAAAAATCTATATAAATAAAAAATATAGCAGTTCATAAAATAGCAGTATAAAAAATATTTCCTTGTGTAATTTTATCATAAGCAATTACTATATAGTTTGCTCTTATTCTTTTCTATTAATATGTACATTGCAAATATTACATAACAATTTTTAATTTTATTCCTGTTAAGATTCACATCTGTGAGAGAGAGAAAAAAGTATTCACCTTGAATTAAATAAGTTATCAAACTGTTTGTTTAAAGATAATTGTCGTCTGGCACAAACATGCATATCGTTTTGGTAAATTGTTTGTCGAATTAAACATTGTTAATTTATGATTCTGGGATTGATTTATTAACCAAGCTAGCAGCAGAAAGAACTAGAAATGTGTTCATAGAACATATATGTCCCACCACAGGGGGCCTACTAAACACCGCAAAGTCAGACAAAGTCTGTTTATTTTTGTTATATTTGTACATATTTGAATACATTATACTATATTAACTTTGGTTTGATATTTAAATTTTAAAAAAGCGTGATTTAATGTTGTTTGAAAGTAAAATTGGTACATACGCACCAATAGTTGTGTCCCTTTATTTAGCCTTGTGACGACGATATATATGCCGACAATTGTTAATAAACGTTCATTAACGAGTTATTTAACAAAATAATTATATTATTTAGATTTACACAATAATATTAGGACAGTATTATATTACATAAGTATAATATAAATATTTAATAGAACAAAAGTTTTAAATGTGAGTGACATAGTAACAGGGGTGTATGTCAGAGAGAGAGAGAGAGAGAGAGAGAGAGAGAGAGAGAGAGAGAGAGAGAGAGAGAGAGAGAGAGAGAGAGAGAGAGAGAGAAAGAGATTATTATTATTATTATTATTATTATTATTATTATTATTATTATTATTAAAACGAAACTGCATAACGTCGCTGTAATTCTAAAAACTCGATGTTGACTTTAGAAGCGAAAATCTTTTTTTGCTTTTCAGAATAACTATAAAGGGACACACATTTTGCGGAAATACTGAAGTAATAAATCAATTATAAGTTTTAGTTATGGTCATTTTAAAAAAAAATTATCAGTAGAACAATTGTGCTTTCTAAAAGTACAGAGAACCGTGACGATTAGACTTCTGGAGTGTCATATTTAACAAAGGAAACGAGTTTCAAAATATTGAATAAATGCGAAATGGAAAATGTCATTGAACATTTGTTTGACATTTTGCATCCAAAATTAAGACAGAAGAACTTATCGGGAAATGAATTGGCTCAGATGAAGCAGTCGTGGGATGAACAGCATTACAATGAACAAGATAGCATTGTATATGAATAATCACAATTCTTATTGAGTTCACAAAGTACATGTATTACCATACGGAGAAATAAATACTCTAATAACGATACATACAACTCTACAAACTAAAGTCTCATTCAAAGTATGTTTGTTTTGGGGGTTTTTTTGAGAACTTTTTCCGTTGTTCTTTTAATCTCATCTAGAAAACATGATTTTCTTCAAATACATGTACAGAAAGCAGATATACGACAAACTACACAATTATCATTTACCTCGTTCAGTTGGAAGAGAGCATTCATGTAGCTATATTCTTCACCATCATTGTTCTTAATGCAAACTCGGCACATACAATTATACTTTCCAGAAAGAACATTTAATTCACTAACTGTGATGCCTTCACACAATGCATGTACCCAACTTTCACAAGAATCACAATGGACCGAATCATTGGCACAATTCTGTTTGCAAACAGCGCACGGGTACTGATGGAGTTTAACACGCTTACGAGCACGGGCAGAAGGCATTCTGACATAACAGTAACAGTACCTACGTTTGAGATTGCCGACGCCGGTATATAATTAAAGGTTGATTAAATGATTACTGTTTGAACAGTACTGCATGAACAGATTTGTATAACTGCTTGAGACAACGTAAAATAGCCATGAACCGCGTTTGATTTTGCCGACAGCGGCAGAGTAATTTCTTACTGTTTGTAGCATAATCGCTTCTTCTCATTATACCGCAAACATTAATAGCAACAGAAAAGATTTGTATTACTGCTTAAGACACTGTAATGATTATGCTGAAACAAATTAGGACATTAACATGTGAAATGATGTTCTGTATTTGTACTATACATCTTGTCATGGTCTATCTTTTTCGATGAAAGTACATCACGAATTTATGATTATGAATGTTAATAGAATATTTAATTGACACATAATTTATGAATCTGTCTTTGTCATACGATATCTTAAGTTTATTACATCAAGTTGGCATACTATATTCTATTAAATACTTATATATTTTATATTACTTTCATAATATTATTACGTGTCTCACAATAAGATAATTATTATATAAAATTATTAAATCTGGTTTTGTCACATTGAGATTGCCTTTGTCATACGCTATCTGTGTTATATGACTTTGTCATACTCTATCTGCCTTTGTTCTATTAAATATTTCTTTATACTTATGTAATATAATAAGTTCCTAACATAAATCACGCTTTTTAAAATTTAAATATCAAACCAAAATTAATATAGTATAATGTATACAAATATGTACAAATAAAACAAAAATAAACAGACTTTGTCTGACTTTGCATGACTTTGTCTGCCTTTGTCTGACTTTGCGGTGTTTAGTAGGACCGCACCACAGTGTCTGAAATGACATACACACAAAACGTAATCAAGGTGTGATGGACGTACGGATGGACAAAGGTAGCACTATATGCAGGGTACTTCTCAATGCGCAACCGTACAAGATACAAGATTTGTATTAGCCAATAATGAAGCACACGCAGAGGCAAGATGATATACCATATGCTATGTCTGATACTTCTCAGTTGTACCGTATGAAAACCGAACTGCCATTGGCAAATCGGGCGTCTTAGATTCTGATTGTACGTATCGTTATGGAAAAGCAGCCACGTGCCACTGACCCTGAATCTGTGCCCAAGAAAAAACGTATTAAGAAAGAGCATACATTGATAATGACCACACCTTAAATTACGTCGGTTCCCACTTTGAGCACTGATATTTTATTGATCATAATCTTACAATTTGGAGTTTGATGCATTTATATTCACATTAGGATTTTATGCATCAATTATAAAGAAAAGAATTCCACGGATGCTAAATCTCGTCTGCTCGATGGTAGGTAAATAAGAAATGTAAAGAAACATTTTTACAATCACTATTTGAAACCAATAGTTGGTTAATGTAACCCACATTTGTTGCACAATGGTGAGGAGTAATCCTTGAGACAATGCACCCATTAAAGTGTTTGTGCAACTGTCTGAGAAACAGAGCTTTAATGCAAAAAAAGTTGCATCACTGAAGCGTGTAAAGTACCACACCACCGTGGCAACACTTACATTAGGTGATGGCGTTTATTTATTGCATACATATGATAGAACCAGGACATCAAATCAGTAGATTCCAAAATTCTGATCAGTAGATTGGCTTCAAAATCAGTTGGATATTTGATCAACATAAATTTTATGCGTTTTATGGGGGATTGAAAACAAAACAAGTGCAGTTTTGCCATTATATATATATATATATATATATATTCTCTTCATATTATAATAAAACAGCAAGTTTTGAACATGAATCAGATTCTCATACAAATGTTACAGTAATGATTAAAAAATTTATAGGTCAGGATATTTTCAATTAAGTGAAAGAGGAAGAGTTGTACATCTACAGTTAACTGCAAAGAATTTTTTGTGTCTAAAATCCACAATCATTTTTAGTTTCCTTCACATGTTCACTGGCTGGTGACCACTGATGACATTTATTGTGATTATTAAGTTTCACACTTAATTGCTCTGGAAGTCAAACAGTTGATTTGGAACTAACAAAAAGCTATAAAACTTGGTAGAACATGTCAAAAAAATTCTGCACAGTGGTTTTGGAGGTGTCGAAAATAAACTTTCCACCTGGTTGCTATTTAAGTCAAATGATTGCTAGGGAAGCGGCTTGAAACAACTTTGATAGAACTAATCCTAAGGTATATTTTTACCAAGTTTGATCAAAATTGGCTTTGAGGTTTCAGAACAAATATCAGAAATAAGTTTTACCTTTTGTTGCTATGGAAAACAAATGAATGCTAAAGAAACCATGAAAAATCCACATGACTTTGATAGAAAATGTCCAGGGAAACATGCTATAATGAATTATTAAAACTGGCTCAGCAGTTCTGGAGATGACACAAATGTGCTAAATTCTGACAGACACGATTGATTATGCATGATGTACGACACATAATTGACACAGTATATATGCCATATCATTACATGACCTTTAGTCAGGTGAGCTAAAATGCAACCCTTTGACAATTAGAATTTGGTTACATTTAGACACCTTTCTGCATCACTAGAATATCACAGAAACAATAAAGGTACTCTCTATAAAACATGTAAAGTGATACAGCGCAAATTGTGTGAAGGACACACATGGCCTTTGGTCGTGTTAATAGCTTTAACATGATATTTATATAATGAAAAGCATGTTTTCTTGTAAATTATTTAATTATTTTATATATATATATATATATATATATATATATATATATATATATATATATATATATATATATATATATATAAACACAACCATACATTCATGTAGAACCTGAGCGAAAGAGACATCAGACCATATTCTAATAATTAATAATATAAGTACAATGTACAGTATTCCTTCTATATACTACTCTTCATGGGAGCCATGATAGTTACATTATAACTAAGGAAGGCTTATATTGAGAGATGTTCAAACAGTTACCCATGTTATAACTGAGGAAGGCTTATATTGAGGGATGTTCAAACAGTTACCCATGTTATAACTGAGGAAGGCTTATATTGAGAGATGTTCAAACAGTTACCCATGTTATAACTGAGGAAGGCTTATATTGAAGGATGTTCAAACAGTTACCCATGTTATAACTGAGGAAGGCTTATATTGAGGAATGTTCAAACAGTTACCCATGTTATAATTAAGAAATACTTATATTGAGGAATGTTCAAACAGTTACCCATGTTATAACTAAGGAAGGCTTATATTGAGGAATGTTCAAACAGTTACCCATGTTATAATTGAGGAAAGCAAGGCTATATTGAGGAATGTTCAAACATTTACCCATGTTATAACTGAGGAAGGCTTATATTGAGGAATGTTCATACAGTTACCCATGTTATAATTGAGGAAGGCTTATATTGAAGGATGTTCAAACAGTTACCCATGTTATAATTGAGGAAGGCTTATATTGAAGGATGTTCAAACAGTTACCCATGTTATAATTGAGGAAGGCTTATATTGAAGGATGTTCAAACAGTTACCCATGTTATATTTCAGGAAGGCTTATATTGAGGTATGTTCAAACAGTTACCCATGTTATAATTGAGAAGGGTTTATATTGAGGGATGTTCAAACAAGATTGTGTCTTGACAGTGGATTGCAGCACAAAAAACTTGGTACTTAATGATATTAAATCATATTATAATTGATTCACATTAGACAAGAACTAAACTAAAGAGAAAAAATAAAATAGTACTGAAAAAACAATATCTTACCAATTTAATGGAATCCATGACTAGACCCATGTTATAAGAGAGGCTGCAGTATACTGAGGGGCTTAAAGTGAGGGAACACTGCACATTGAATGTGAACAATTTTATTATTTCATACAATGGAGGGGCTTTTTAGTGAGGGAACACTGCACATTGAATGTGCACAATTCTAATATTTCATACAATGGATATTACACTGACTCTATCCCATACAATACAAGCAGGGGGGGGGGGAACAACTATGTAAGATAATGTACATGTACAAAAGAGACAGTAGCAAACAGAATATATTCCTTACAATATAGTTTGCCATTTGTTTCATTTTTTACTCCAGTGCCTACATTATATATTATTCCTTAACTTTAGGAGACATTGCTTACAATAATTTTTCTCATTTATAATATATAAGGATACATTTTAAGCTAAGTTAATTTAAACAGTAGTAGTAAAAATATCTCAGTTCTTTCAACAATAATGAGCTAATAAAAAAAAGAAATAGTTTGTACTGCGTACACAAAGCATTACTCTCTCTCAACCCAAAATGTGTACACTATTGGCATGTGACTTGTTTCTATAATCACAGACATATTATCTATCGACAAATTTTAGATTTCAATAACTGTAGACAGAACTGTTTAATAATATTCATCTTGTCAGAAACTGGATTTATCTTAATAAGAAAAATGCTAATGTTTCAGATTGTAACAATGACTAACCCCATTTTTTTAAAATCAGAAGCATCATTCCTAATGAGGAAAATTAATTTTGTCATAGGATCTGTACTTATAGATTTCAGGAAAGCATTTGACATGGTGGATCATGAAATCCTTTTAAGCAAACTGAATATTTACCAATGTGATCACTGATGACAGCACAATTAAATGGTTTACTTCATACTTAAATGAGAGAACACAACATGTTTATATAAATGACATTCGGTCTGAACCTGGAACAATTAGATATCAAATTCCACAAGGCTCAATTCTAGGTCCATTACTATTTTTATTATTCATTAATGATCTATCCCTTGTATTGAGGGACTCAATTTATCTACAGATCTCTGTGCAGATGACAAAACATTATCAGACATCCAAAACACAAAAAATGAATTGGAAATTTCTTTACAGGCTGCCGTAAACAAACTGGACAACTCATGCACAAGCAATGGCATGGTAATTAATACTACTGGTAAAAGTAAAATATTACTTATCTCAACATGTCATAAAAGAACAAATCATGACATTGATGGAAGGATATAAATTTGCAAATGGTCTGTCATGATAAAGTACTTGGTGTTTTTGTAGATAATACTAAATGGTCTGTCATGATAAAGTACTTAAAACTAAATGGTCTGTCATGATAAAGTACTTGGTGTTTTTGTAGATAATACTAAATGGACTGTCATGATAAAGTACTTGGTGTTTTTGTAGATAATACTAAATGGTCTGTCATGATAAAGTACTTGGTGTTTTTGTAGATAATACTATGTAGAATAAGACATTTTCTCCCAGAAAGGCACAGAAAACTATTTTATAATAGTTACATACAGCCCTGTTTAGCTTACTGTAATAAAGTATGGGGTAATTCAAAAATGATAAAAACATAACAAAGCTAGCACATCTTCAAAAAAGAGCATTCAGGCTAATATTAGACCAATCAGAAAACAGAGAAAACTGATAAGTTAATAATATTACCTTTTAAAGACTGAATCCATTTGAGAAAAGCTAAGTTAATGTACAAGATATCCAATAACAGTGCTCCTGTCTATTTACCTTCACTATTCCAGTATAGGCTACCTGGTAAATCTCCCAACCGGAGAGCCAAATCTACCAAACAGTATAAACTTCCCAAACCAAATAAGGAATTATTCCAAAGAAGTTTCCAATACTCAGGAAACTTTGCTCTGGAATAGTATTCCAGTAGAGATTAGAAATACCTACTCTAATTCTTCCAGTGGCTTCAGAGATGTAGTTAAAATAAATAATTAAAAAAGTATATATATATATATATATATATATATATATAGAGCGAGAGAGAGAGAGAGAGAGAGAGAGAGAGAGAGAGAGAGAGAGAGAGAGAGAGAGAGATTTGAGTGAGAATGAAAACAACTGTATTTGTATTGCATATTTTATGTATATTGACTATGTGAGTTCAGATCTGTGGGTGAGTGTCTGTGTGGAGGAGAGAAAGAAAAGAAAATGAATATATTGTTGTATATGCAACCTGATATCTATATGTATGCATATGTGTGTGTCTGTTTGTATATTTATATATAAAAATGTTCCTTTGTATGAGGGCCTCAAGGTAGATTAGTTCTTCAGCTAATTGTGTCGCCCTCTTTAAATAAAGTCATTATTATTATTATTATTATTATTATTATTATTATTATTATTAGAATAAATGATAGCTGTTGGTTACACTAATGCAGTTAGTATACAAAATTACAGTAAAATGTACAGGAATAAAAAATAGTTCACCCCACTATATGAGCTTGAAAGAAACTCAAAAGGAACAAAATAACTGGATGGTAAAATTTTGAAGTTTTGGGTACTGTATATACTTGCTTATAAGTAGAGTCCAAATGCAAACTGCACAGACCCAGATCTGCCGTCGCATAATGTGCTGGTAGATCTAAGTATATGCAGTTTGTTAGGAGAAATCAGTAGAACAAACAATGCAGACCCTGATCTTCCAGTGCATTATGCGATGACAGATCAGGGTCTATGTTGTTTGTAGTCGGACTTGTCTTATAAGCAAGTACAGATGGTAGTGAATCTGCCTAAAAAATACAGCAACAAAATCTAGTTATAACATGAAAATAATTAATTGATATGCAATAATTGGAAATTCATTCCACCATTAAAAAAAGTATGAAGGCTTGGATATCTCAGTAATTTTAATTATATGATATTATGGTGTGTCATATAAATAATACAGCTATACGTTTCATTTTATTATTGTACAATACAAATGTGAAGTCAAAAGCATGATGTATATACAAAGTATATCTTTTATATTTATCTTGATGTTTTAGTGCTGGACGATTGAATATCTGGAGTTGTAATAAAAAATAATTTTGTTTCTTGACTCTGTATAAGCGAGACATTTTTTGTCAGGTAAATAAGAACAGATGGAGTTATCAGAAAGCACAGATTGGTGTAGATAATACAGTATATACTCACTTATAAGTCCAACTGCAAACAACATAGACCCTGATCTGTTGTCACATAATACACTGGCAGATCAGGGTCTATGTTGTTTGTTCTACTGATTAGTCCTAACAAACTGCATAGACCCAGATCTGCTGGTGCATTATGCGATGGCAGATCTGGGTCTGTGCAGTTTGCAGTTGGACTTGACTTATAGGCAACTACATACAGTAATTCATCCTCCATTCTTATCCTGACATATTGAAAATCAGCCATAAATATAGTTTAGGAAGTAATCCATTTATGAGGAAAGTTTTTCATAACTTGGATTCTGAATGTGAAAATTTTACATAATTGTCATTGTGAATGTGAAAATTTACATAATTGTCATTGTGAATGTGAAAATTTACATAATTGTCATTCTGAATGTGAAAATTTTACATAATTGTCATTCTGAATGTGAAAATTTACATAATTGTCATTCTGAAAGTGAAAATTTTACATAATTGTCATTCTGAATGTGAAAATTTTACATAACTGGCATTCTAAATGTGAAAGTTTTATATAACTGGGATTCTGAATGTGAACATTTTACAGCATATACTAATTGATATCAATGATACAGTGGTAAAACAATTTCAGATTTGTATGAGTATTTTCACAAAAACCTCTTATCCATAACTATACAAAACTGATAAAGCATTTGAAATAGCACACTAGTCTGGAGAGAAAATCACAGAAAACTGGCATTTAGAGAACAAACACTTTATAGTATTTTTTACTCGTAATATAAAGAAATATATAAATCATATTAATGGTGTGATTTTTACATTGGAAAAATAAAATTACAATACACTAGACAACAGATGACCTCTAGCAGGTTAGACAATAAAGTTACAATACACTAGACAATAGATAACCTCTGGTAGGTTAGACAAATATTGTTGTACTTAACATTTTCATACCATACACTGTATAACTAGTAACTCCTTGATTTATTTTGTTAGTAATCACAAGTTAAACAATGCTCGCTGGATTGGAAAAGTCTCTAAAAATGGATTATGGGTAATTTTCAAGGTTAACTCAACTTTTATTTCCAGGGCCTAAGTTCAAGATGCATGTTAAACATTTGAAAGGATGTCTGTAACCCCTTCTAACTTAAAGAAAATTGTTATTTTTTTTTTTAATGACACTGTCTGGTTTGAAAAAAACAACAACTTTAATTACTGTTTTCAAATACAACTTAGGTTCTCTTTTGGAAAATTCATAGTTTTCATCACAGATGCATGTCTGTTAAGTCAACATTTCATCAGTCACAGTTCCCTTCTCAAAGACTAACAATTTTGGCAGCACAAAGAGAAAGCCTACATACTCTGAATATACCCATATATTTAGAAGGAAATATAGTATGTACAATAAAAATGTTAACTTTATGATCAATATAAACACATATACTAGTATGTTCTGATCCTGTCTTGTTGCTGTAATTATCTGGACAGAATGTGTTGCATGGTTCTTGAGTTATGCTGGTTACAAACAACATCCCATGGAGTTAATTGTCAAGGGCCATAACTCTATCCAAAATAAAGTTGATGAGACAAACCCGTAAAAGGCATGTCAAGACTTATGAGACAATGTTCTTACCAAATTTCATTATAGTATGTTGAATGATTCCTGAGCTATGCTGGTTACAAGCAACATCCAAGTGAAGATATGCAATTAATTGTCAAAGGCAGTAACTCTATTAAAAAACGGAGGTTATGACACAAAATCCATAAAAGGCACATAAAGATCAATGAGGCCATGTTCATACCAAATTGCATCCAAATATGTTTAATGGTTCCTGACCTATGCTGGTTACAAAGATCTGCTGTGGGGAGATTTAAAATTGATAAAAAACTTTTAGGCAATAGCGACCTCAAAAGATGAACCTTTAAAAGGCACATGTACATGTCAGAGGCAATACACCTACCAAATGGCATCCAATTTTATGTGTAAGCATTGCAGTAAGTGTGAATGAATGAACAGATGGAAAAAGTGATTACAGTATAGCTCAATCATCTCAATGGAGGGCCCTAATTAGTACCAACATGCAAATGCCCTGCAATTTGAGCCAGACTGCAGACACATCAGTAGCCACATTTAAAAGCTGTATTTAAATGCTTTTTATAATATTATCTCTTGTAAATGTATCAATATCATGCTGAGTCCCCCCCTTCTCTCTCTCTTGATATTTATACTGATCATTATTTCAAAAATATTCAATTCAAAGAAAAACAGCTTATATCTACCAAGATTATGGTTATGTCACATTATCTTGCCAACAAAATGTCTTTACTACTGTTAATTAGTACAAACATGCAAATGCCCTGCAAAGTGAGACAGCCTGCAGACATTTTGGAGGACATATATAAAAGCTTTATATATACTTTAATAACTCATAAAATAAAAATATAATTTATTTACAAAAAATATCTAGCAAATATTTATGTCATCTTTTGATAAATATAACGTAGTACAAGGACAAGTCTACAACCAAAAATGCATTTATTTCTTAAGCATATATATTTTCACCAACACAATTTAAGGTATAAGAAAATTTACTGTATTTAGACTGTACAACAGCATAAATGTAGCAAAAGAAAGACAGTAGCACAACCCTAAAGGTGGCACTCTCATGCTATAACAACCCTAGAGGTGGCACTCTTAAAGTTGGTAATCATCCGTATTTTAAATTTTGCAAGTGCATGTATTTTTAAGTGTGAAATTTGGAAAACAAAAGAACAAAAGAGAAGGGTCCAAAAGTGTGCCATTCCTCCATTCCTGGAGTTTTCTCCCCCTATATTTGACATGGTTTATTTGACAGGTTTATGACATGGGGGGGGGGGCACTACTCGATATATATAACTGAATTCATGAAAGTCAAAGGAAAGGGAGTGGAGGTACTGGCAGATAATCATGACTAGGGAATATTTTTTATACAAGAGAACACCCATGAATACCAACTTCAAACAATAGTGCTACCTCTGGGATAACAACTTTCCATGACCTTGAGTGATGAAACACCTGAAGAAAAGCATTTTCTGCCTTAAATCACTACAATTGTTTCAATAAAAAAAAAATATATAGTATATATTTAAAAGGGACTAAAGAATGACTGAGACAGTTACAAGAATGGTTAATATTAGGCTCCCAGCAACAATAATTCAGTAAATGTGTCAGAATGTGACTAAATATCACTCTGAAATACTGATTCATTAAAAATGTCACAGATTTCATAAACAGACATATTTTCTGCTGCCTAAAAAAAAATAACATATCAGATCTACAAATTTATTAAAAGGGTCCAAAAAGGCAAATATATATGCAGGTACTTTTTAACATATGTAATTAAAGGAGGGGAGATATTTACTTCTTTTGTGTACATGTTCTACATGATATGAAAGATGAAAATGAAAAAGACTTTTTAAAGATCCAGGTTGAGACAAGAACAAAATTATGGTACACCAAATAGAATTACTCTATTCAACAAGAGTTCCTCAAAAGGACTGTTACTCTACTCTCCGAAAAGAATTTCCATGAATCCAAGATAAGGCCATTTCTTCTTTTTAATTGCTGCATGTTGAAACCACATCCAATATTCTTGAGTGATAACAAGATTTTCAAACTGGATACTGTGGCAGCTATATTGGATGTCAGATCAGTACCATTTTTATTTGGGACCAACTAGACATCATTATAAGTCTTGTGGTGAAAACTCCCAAGTTAATATGATTATCCATTCATGGTAGCCATATTGGATGTCAGGTCAGTGATAAATAGGTTTTGATGAATGGCCATCATCGCAGCCATATTGGACGTAAGATTGGCACCATTTTCATTTAGGACAAACAAGATATCATAAGAAATCTTTTGGTGAAAACCCCATGTTGATATGGCCATCCATCCAAGAGGAGTAGCGAAAATATTCACATTTTCTAGACAGCATAAGAAATCTTTTAGTGGAATCTCATGTTGATATGACTGTCAGTTCAGGACAAGTATCAATAACAAGAATTTAAAGATGGCCACTGTAGTAGCTATATTCAAAGTCTGAGCATCATCATTTTCATTTAGGATCAACAAGACCTTGGGTTGAATGTTTGTGTAAAGTTTCATGGCAATCCTCAAAATAGTTTAGGAGGAGCAACAAAAATAAACTTGTACTAACATACGGATGGATGCTAGACGACAGAAAAAAGGGTATCCCATAAGCTCTTCTGGTCTATGACCAGTAGAGCTAAAAATCAAGAACTACCTCTTGAATACATAATGCTGGTGCCAAAGAATGACTAGATGAATTTGATATAATACTGTCATGTAATATTACCATGGGATGCCTATCACCATGGTATTTGATCATTTCCATTCAGCACTATCATCACGCATCACATCTGAATAACTCATATGTAAACATGTTAGGAAGTTCACATACCCATGAAGATTAAAAATGTGAAGAAAAACTCTATTCATGGTTAAAAAAATCGTAGATTTTCCTTACAGTTACACATTTAAGTTATCAAATCCTATTAATACCCTATCCAGTTCCAATCCCTTTTTTGTACTTTTCATTCATAACATTATGCCAAGCACAATGTGAACAAGTCATTTGCTTCACAATTTAAACAATACAAGCTGAATTGGTTACATGACTAAAGTTGTTCAATAAAAATTTGGGGAGGCCCATTAAGGGTGTATTGTCAAACTTGTGAGTTTTGTTCCAGTGTGGGTTCTTAGATCCGTAGTATAAAGGCAAGTTAATGAACCCTGTCATCTCTTCAGATTCATAAAAGGTGCTTTCTAGACATGGGGCATTCAATTTAAGTTTTGGGGGATTGTTGTTAACTACAAATATGCCATTTACTATAATATAAGAATATCATAAATCATAATTATTTAATAGATCTACTACAACTCGGGCATGCAAAAATCTTAATTAAATTTATGAATTTAATTTTGAAATTTTTCCCAAATCTTTTCTTTTTTACTTTGATACCATACTACTGATGGTCACTGTATTTCTCAATTGCCGTGGTAATAGGACGTTCTCATTTTAGAGCGCATCCCATCAGAGGTCGCCTCATAATACCCATCACTTTGGCGGACCCATTGATTGGAAATAAATATCATTCACCATGACCAATGCCTCACACGTTGATTACTGATGCCATAGAATAAAAATGAAAAGTTAGTATACTGAAACTTTAAGTAGTAACGTGGCAATAGGACATACTGGCCTAGGACCTATTTTATAATACTTGACTATGCTGAATGCTTCCTTTGAGAATCTGTATTCCTAATTTAGGAAAAAGAAGCAAATTTCAGAAAATCTCACCTGTGTCCATGTATCCCTACCCTCAAGCCCCCACCCCCACCTACCCCTGTATATGATTCGTAAAAAGTTGAACACAAAACTTTAATGTTGACAATAATGCCACTGTCACCAAACAAAAGTGATACCTACATCTCACCATGATTTATGCAGGTGAGACAAAAATCAAGTTCTACTTTTAAATATATAATGCTGGCCCAAAGAAGATGAGCATACAGAAGTGTTACATGGAATCAGATAGTATCTACCAGTATTTTTCAAATATCACACTCCCTTGTAGAATCGAAACTCCTAATTTTAAGGAGAAAGTAGTCAATTTGAGAAACTTTTGCTCCAGTGGGGTCCTTTTACATATGGGATTAGACATGGAACTGACAACATTTTGTAAATACTGTAAATTTATTTATTCTTGTGCATATCAATTTCGGTGGTTTTCCAAAAAATGATATTTTAGTCGGTGCTTAAATTCATGGAGTTTGGCAGAAGTTCCAATGTTTCCAAAGTAGAAATACTGTTCACTGGGTCTTTAAATTCATAGTTTGTAACAACCACGAAATCCATGGAAATTGGTACCTCACAAAATACAGTGAATTCATAGTAAGTATTAATGAAGGAGACATACCATTGTCATGGATCATAAAGTAGAATTATGCTGGCACAGTATGTATATGCTGTGATTGTACAGTAATAACATGTAGAGAGGAGTCTTTTTTACATAAATGGGGCGTGGGAGTGTTCTGTTTGATGACAAAAATTCCAATCATGCACATGCTGAATATTCCTGCTGCAGTATATTGTGGTTGAGTATAGCTGAGGATTTAAGAGTAAGATGTTACAATTCAAAATAGCTGCGAGGAATCAAAGTTACACGCTTATATCAGATTTTTCCCCCAATAAACATCCCCCACATATCTTCAATAGACTCTTCTATATGTAAACACAATGCCATCATATCATGTGTACATTGTCTACAGTGAAACTATGTACAATGATACAAAAAACTACTGCTATTAATTGTTACAAATACATAAGATCTAAGAATAAAAGTAAAGTATAGTTAAACTGACTAAACCTCAATTCATTGGAGATGAACATTAGCTGATTTTAAACATAGGTATTATTTTTGTGACTTTTGGCACCACTGTTGTTTCCATTACAGATGACCTTCATACTGGATGCAGTAAAAAACTCCATCTTTACCGTTATGCCTACATAATTTTAGACAAAAAACATTGTTATTGTGCTACCTAAAATATATAAATTGAAATCAAATTTTTTATAAGAAAATACAATTTTCTAACACTTTTACAATGTTATTTCAGCACATTTTGCATCTAATTCAGACATATAGATTCTAAAATTGATGACAATACTAGAAATAGGAATACAGACCAAGTGTTAGCAAAAGTCAAATACACAACTGTACCGATCAGAGTATCTGGATATCACCTGGATCTTTAAGCTACAAGCATGTGCAAATTAAAGAAATATATGTACAGTTCAGTCTTGTTCATCTGGACTCGTTTATGTTTTTGGATCTGTATGGCTGTATGTTGGGAACATATTTCCTTCATGATTATTTAAAACAATGCTCAATGTGAAGTCCATTAGCTGTATTTGCGATCAGCAGAGGTAACATAAATATGCCTTTTATGTACCAATTTTGCATGATATGTGTATCAATTTACCAACTGTCAGGGTCATCATTTATTATATTTTTCATTGAGATGGAAGACTTCATCTGCTGGAATTGGTTCATACCAATCATCCGCATTCTCTGCTCCAGGTTATGATGATTGATGATGCATTCGAGTTCTAAATTTCTCACTTTGAGGGGTCAACATCATCTGATTAAGCTTGGACAGAAAAGCTGGATCCACTGCAATAGAAAATAATTTACTCTGTCTGCTGGTGCATATCACATACCCAACTACAAACAGGATAGACTCAAATCTGCCATCACATGTTGTGCCAGCAGATCATTGTCTACGTATATACTCGCGTATAAGCTAATACCAACTGCAAACTGCATAGACCCAGATCTGCCGGTGCATTATGCGACGGCAGATCTGGATCTATGCAGTTTGTAAGGACTAATCAGTAGAATAAACAACACAGACCCTGATCTGCCTGCGCATTATGAGACGGCAGATCAGGGTCTATGTTGTTTGCATTTGGACCCAGATTATACACGAGTATATATGGTATATTGTTCATTGTATCCATGATTTCAAGTGGACAGCACAGACCCTGATCTGCAGCGCATCATGTGACATCAGACCTTGAGATCATAAAACTTTTTGAACAGAGTTTGAACTTGAAATTTTGTGTCAACCAATCACAAATGACATTACATTTTGAAACAAATTTTTTTTGGATTGGCTGTGGCTGGTGGAAACTCAATCTCAAATTCAAGCTCAGAGTTTTATGATCTCACTTTCATTAAACATGTCAACTCTGAGCAAAAACTCGGCTCAAATTTTATGAATGCTGATTATTTGTAAACTATAATAGGATAATAATATTTAACAAATCTTTTGAAACAAGCTGGTCATTTTGGGTATAGTATTGAAATATTTTAATCCTAATTTTGACATTAAAGAAATGTTGCAGAGACACAAAATTGAGAAAGTTTCATGAAAAAGTCAGGCCGGCTAGATCTGGGTCCACAATGTTCACACTTGGTATGTGTTATAAGCATTAAAAAAGATTGATGAGATGTAATGCAATGAATCATACTAAAAACAATATACAGCTGTAGATCATTTCTTCAGAAAATTATACACACTCACTGACACATTGCTAATTAGAAATAATGAGAGGAAATCATTAAAACATCTATATAATGACAACACTTATCATAAAATTAGGGAAATTGCAATCTTAATCCCTTAAATCTTAATGCCATCCATTAATCTTTAATCTCTTTCAAAATTTAACTTTTTATAATAAATATAGACGGATCCAACTGACAAATGTTGAAGTAATTCTTTCACCATGTCAGTGACCCCTACTTAGTATGGAGTGTCTCCTGATTTTATTAACTCAAACCAACAGCATGGTTACCTGCTGTCAACCTGATATCAGGGATTGTACAGCATTGCATAATACAGCCCAGCTTGTATGACAACAAAAAGACAAGGTCCCACAACATTTTCCAAAATATTGATAATATATATTAACTTATGTTTTGACAACTTAAAATATATCACTTTGATTTAGCTTAAAAAAGTCGAACTACTTCATGCAAAGGCATCAGTAATTTTATAACAGTTGTAAATAATTAATTATTATGATTATATAATCATATACAGTGCTAAAGCATTCAGGTGAGTCTAAACCCTGGGTCAGGCTGCCTTTAATCCTGCCACCAGTTTATTGTATTAGTTGATCCATTTATCTATTTGTTTTCCAAATCTTTTTCTTTTAGGTCTAGGTAATGTATGGGGCATACATAGTAATGACCCTGGATGGACTCATTATGGTGGCAGACTATTAGGGCTAACTTGTGCTCTAGCAAAAATGTCCAAATAGCAAACCGTGTATTAAAGTCTCTTGTGCTAAAAAATAGATTCAGAGTGAAAAACTAAGCATAGTGATTTTTGTTTTGTTTTGTCAGCCATATTATTTTTACATTCTAACAAAGCATACTAGCACACAATTCTCAATTAGTATCTACCATTATTAAAATTAAACAAATCAACAATACCATGAAAATAGAGTACTGCAAATGACACATAATACCCTGCCAACATAAGGTTGGATGTGCTGATGTATTTTTTGCAGTATACTTTGAGTACACATAACAAGACCTGTACAGTCATGGATCCAACAGTACTCATAGGTAAATCTTCATCCATATGGAATTTGTTCTGGGCCAAAAATTTCCCCAAGATTTTGAGCTGTTCTTTTTTTGGGCAAAGGGAAACATGTACCAAGCTTCCTAGAAATCATTTATAGAGAAATTTAGTTACTTTCCAGAAATAAAATGCAAAGGTGAAATCTATTTTTAGTACCACTGACCTTGAGCTTCAAGCTACTGACTTCCACCCTGATAGGGCTCTTTCTTTGGTAAAAAGATTATAATACATGTATCGAGTTGCACTGAAATTGGTTGAAGAGAACTTAAATCTGGTTTGGAATGAAATGCAAAGGCCAAATCTAATTTCTGGGGCTAGGGGAAATGAATGTATTAAATGTTGTTCAGAAATGAAATACAAAGGCAAAATATATATTTGGCAAATGTGACTTATACCTTGGCACGAATGACCCCAAACTCTGAAACCAAAACAGATACCTGCCTGCCCACCCATCCACCAATCTAGATGGACAACGGTAAATTATCATACCTCACAAATTTCTTTGGAGAGTAAATCTACTACTTTTTTTTCAAGAAGAAAAGACAAATATTTGTTACAAACAGAAAATTACTGCAAACTGTAATGACAAAAATTTATGTGACATAATGCAGACATTCTTGTACAGGTCATTCATTTCATCAGAACATTATCAAAACTTTTATTGTTTATTTTATTAATTGTTTTGATATTACTGTGAATCAAGTAATAATGCCTGATGATATTTCTAACGATGTTATGACATCATGTAAATCAAACATGTAATGTCCATGGCAGATGAAAACACTTCCGGGTCATTTCACTACACTATGTTGTGCTTATATTAATACAGGAGACCCACTCTTTGTCCAGCCCACTTCTTATTTAGCTAAATAAAAATCTTTAACATTAAGGTTAATCTAAGGTATGGACAGATGTATGAATGGACACATATAGATGCCAAAGTGATCATAATGTCAAGTTTCTGCTAAGGCAGGCTGAACAACAAGAGTTCCTTGTAGCGACTGATGCTTTAACAAGATTGTCAAGATGGTCACTGTGGTGGCCATACTGGATGTCTGAGCAGAACTATTTTCATTTAGACCAGCTAGACATCATTAGAAGTCTTCTGGTGAAGATAATTTCCAGGAATTCAAGAAAAGGCTATTTCTTTTTTATAACTGCTGAGTGCTGAAACAATCTTTGATATACTTGAGCAATCAAACTTTCAAATTAGCTGTTGTGGCAGCCATATTGAATGTAAGATCAGGATCATTTTCATTTAGGACAAACTAGGCACCATTAGAAGATTTTATGTGAAAACCCCATGCCAATATGACCATCCATTCATTATAATTATACTATGGT
The DNA here is from genome assembly GCA_029931535.1 of Margaritifera margaritifera. Taxonomy (NCBI): domain Eukaryota; kingdom Metazoa; phylum Mollusca; class Bivalvia; order Unionida; family Margaritiferidae; genus Margaritifera; species Margaritifera margaritifera. The sequence continues at coordinate 7,606,670 of JAQPZY010001685.1, read as the reverse complement.
CCCGGTGGATTCTGAATCGTACCCAGTACTAAATCTCATAAACTAACAGCATTCCACATCTCAAATGCAGATAAGAATATTATGTTTTTGAAAAAACAAGGCAGTAACATTAAACATTGGCAAGAATGAAAGAAATTTTTAAGGTATGGAAGGAGCTTAATATTCTTATCTACATTTGAGATGTGGCATGCTGTTAGTTTCTGAGATTTGGTACTGGGTATCATTCAGAATCCATTAGGACCTTACTATAGTGACAAGATTTTCAATATGTTCATTGTGGCGGGCATACTGGATGTTTGTGGTGAACCATTTTCATTTACAACCAACTAGATATCATAAGAAGTCTTTTGATGAAAACCCTATATCAATATGACCATCAATTCTGGAGGAGTAGTGATAACAAGATTTTCAAGATGGCTGCCATATTTGATTGGAACTATTTTGATTCAGAACAAACTAAACATCATAATTAGTCTCCTGGTAAAAACCTTATGTTGATATGGCTTTCCATTTATTAGGATTAGCAATAACAAGATTGATGGATGCTGTGGTGGCCGTATACTGGGTGTCAGATAAGCACCATTTTCATTTAATACCAACAAGACATCATAAGAAGTCTTCTGGTGAAAACCAATGTTAATAACACTTTTCATATAGGAGGAGTAGTGATAAGATTTTTAAGATGGCCACTGCATTGGCCATATTGGATATCAAATTGGCACAATTTTTATGAAAGACCAGCTAGACACCATAAGAAGTCTTCCCGTTGTAACTCCATGCTGATATGACTTTCTGTTCTGGAGAAGTAGCAATAACAAGATTTTCAAGATGACTGCTGTACTGGCCATATTGGATGCCAGTTCAGCAATATTATCTTTTAGGACTAACACCATTAAAAGTGTTTTAGTGAAAACTCCATGCTGATATGACCATCCATTCAGTAGTAGTGATAACAAGATTGTCAAGATGGCCACTGTGGTGACCATACTGGATGTCCAAGTGGAACCATTTTCATTTAGGTCCAACTTGGACATCATAAGAAGTCTGGTGAAAATCGATATGATTACCTATTCAGGAGTAGTGATAACAAGATTTTCAAAAGGCTGCCATACTGGATGTCAGATCAGTACCATTTTCATTCAGAACCAATTAGACTTCTTAAGAAGTCTTTAAGCGAAAACCACATGTTGATATGACTATCCAATCAGGAGGATTTGTGATAACAAGATTTTCAAGATGGCTGCTGTGGTGGCCATAATGGACACATGAGCAACACCATTTTCATTTATTACCAACTAGACCATGGGATGAATGTGTGTGTAAAGTTTCATGGCAATCCTCCAAATAGTTTAGGACTCGTGCTAGTGGAAGGATACATGTAGGATGATGGACAATAGACAACAGGCCATCCCATAAACCCTTCTGATCTATGACTAGTAGAGCTAAAAACCATTGTTTTTTTGTCATGTGACAATAGAATCTTACATTTGTGATCATTTAAAATGATTATTTGTGAAACTTATTGACTAATTTAAATTTTTTGCTCAGCAAGGCTTGAAATAGAAATTATTCAACTAATCTTATAAATTTCATTTGAAGTGAGCACTCTTGTATTAATCTCTATGTCATATGAATCTGACATCTGTTTTACCCCTTACACAATTCACATTATTGTCTGTAATTATTTGTTATATTTTGGATGATTTTTGGGGATGTACATATAATTATATGGTGAATGTCAATATAAAATTTTAAATGTAAAGTTAGAACCAAATAATTAGAAGTCAGAGAGTTAATTCCACAGCTTGAAGATAGCATGGTCAGTTTGGAGTGGAATTGAAGTTAGTACAGTTAAAGTGTTCAGTACAGTTTAGTAGAGTGATAATCATGGATCTTCAGTTGTATAAAGTGGATATAATAAAGGAGTTGTAATACATTACAAATGTAAACATGGTGAAATTCTATGATATATAATGTATTGACTAAGTGAGAACATGTTTTAAATTCCATATTAAGACAGAATGAGTAATCCAAACTTATCATTATGAAATTGTTGTAATAAATATATCATGAACTAAAATGCTGAGCTAACTCCCTGGCATACACATGCATTGCAACCAGCTTCTGCATAACACAGTCAACTTGGTATAGTCAAGCCTCAATAATCAAGTACGGTAGAACCACTCCCATTGCTGCCATAATATGTTCTATTAACATAATTGTAAATTAAAAGATCTTAAATTGATTAACATCCATAAAATCTTTTCTACTCAGCTTGTTATACACATTGTATTGAATCAACTCCAACTTCTGTAATCCAATTACATTAGACTTCGCATTCCAAACTTTCAATATTTACCATATATACTCACTTATAAGACAGGTCCAACTGCAAAAAACATAGACCCTGAGCTGCTATCACATAATGCACCAGTAGGGTCTATGTTGTTTGTTTTACTGATGACTCTGGGTCTATGCAGTTTGCAGTTGGACCTGACTTATAAGCAAGTATATATGGTATGTTTCTCATACTGATATTTTAATATTTATTTTCTGTTGGAAATGCATCCCACACATCCCATAAATAATAATATGTCTCATGACTGTGACTCTAGATGTTTGGTTGTGTTTTACCTAACGAATGTTGAAGATAAGCAGGGAATATTGATCATACAATACTATTTTTGAGATCTCTTCACACTGTGTATGCACAGTTGATGACTGCACTTTCATTGCTAATGCTGAACAGTTCTCTTTTGTGCAACATACTGCAATAATGAATTTTTTTTCCAAGAAATGTGGAGTGGTTTTTCCTTCCTGACACCATGTTCTGGCTATGATACAAAATAAAGTCCTGGTTGTATATAGTTTTATCACATACACACATAACATGAAGTCTTATGGTCATTTTGGGCCTGTGCATTTTTAAGGGCTTCTTTTACAACAGTTACATTTTTGCTCCGATTTACAGAAAGAAATTTCTGTGAATACTCCATCCCTCAAAATAACATGATGTCAATGGTCACCATTGAGAGAGAGAGAGAGAGAAAAATTTTGAAATGTAGAAACATAAACCAGTGCCATTTTAAGTTGATGTGGACCCAGAATTAAAAATTAGACCCTGACTAGAAATTTTAACTTTTCAAATTAATTCCATAACATTGGATCATACTTTTTATATTGGTAAAATGTGATATGTTCTAGTGTTTCATTTAAACTTTGTTCAATCAATTCAGAACCTGTCTGCTTGTCGATTGGTCCACTGATAGCCCCCCACACAATAGATCTATTACTCATTTCAAATTTATCTTGTTGTGACATGCAAAATGTGAAGATGAAACATTATGCTACTAATAACTCAATTTTCCAAGTATAATCAAGTGCCAAAGTTCCTTTTTTCAGGATGCTTTTGTCATATAGTTCTACTGAATCTGATAATCCCTCTGACTGTTTACAAACATTACAGTAACATCATTGAAATAGATCCACAGTGATGCACACTGGCCATGTGCAGATGATGATCTGTTGGAAATAATTGAAAAAAACATAAAAGACTTTATATAAAGTTTATTGTAAACATAAATCTTCCCCCCTCATAAAACATTAAAATACAATATATTTTTTGGACACAGTGGAGTAGTTCTTTTACAGCCATCTGGACATGCAAAGTTTTTGAGGAGTCTTAAAATGCAAGGTCACCAACACATCCGATATTTTAGGGGTGAAACGATACACCTGTGCCACGTATCGATAAGATTCACGATACACAGCCTACAATATGATACATTATCGATTTTCAGTTTAAAAAATAAAAAGGCAAATGACTAATAATTATTCATGATTGCTGAAGATTAAAGTAACTGATATAGGGTAGAGATCATTTTGTATCAATTCTTCACCTCTTTATCGATACGTATATCGATATGGCAAAAGTATTGATGCATCGATATATTGATGAATCGTTTCACCCCTACTATATTTACAGAATGAGCACAGATATGGAGTCAATGCTGATCTGATTCCAAATCAATGACCATTGATTCTGGTGTACCAAAGGGCACTGTGCTTGGTCCCATATTATTTTAAAACTATATAAATGATTTCTCCCTTTCAGTTAAATCAAAGTCCATTATTGCACAGATAACTAAAGAACCCAGTGCTGTCCTCTTTACAACGGAGATGCTACAAAGTGGTTGTGGGCTTGCTACCAGCTATAAAATATGCTGATTTTCAAAAACCTTTAAAACAAAAACCTAACATTAGGCCAAAGCAATTCAACAATTGTGAAAGTAGAAATATTGTAGACAAATGAGCAATTGACAATAGCAGAGCATTTTATATACAGCGGTGTAATACTGGTCTGTTTCAAAGTCTTTTCTCTGTGAGAACCACTATAGATTGGAACAACTTTGACAAAATAATGGTGCATTTGGAAACAGTCAAAGACTTAAGAAAAATAATCTATCATCTCTACTGAATCCCCACTCTAGTGCACAGGTGCCAAAGTGACTATCAGCCTTGCACCCTACTAACACAGAAACACTTGAACAACTACGATTAATCAATTTTCTCATCGCAGGTCACAGCACCAACATAATCCAAACCATTTGATCCCAAAGTCAGTCTCATTTGAAGTTGTCATCAAAGTATTTTTTTTCTCATTAAATTTTGATGAAAAACAAGTTGAGATGTTAACAATATCATTGTTAAAGATGCTTTTTTAATCTTTAAAATTTCTATATTTTACGTTATCTTTTTATTATTTCCTTGGAAAATTAGTTAAAATTAAGATATTGCATTTTGCGAGATTGTTGCAGAACTCAATTTGCAGTGGCAGTGGGAATTTGAGAAAAGCAAGAGCACAGTCTGGGGAGCAGTTTGGGATTGGTATTGTTAAAGATATGGGATGAAAAGAATCTCAATGACATCGTATGGAACAAACATTTTAGTAGCAAAGAGGTAACCTCTCTCTCAGCTTTTTGCAAAAGGGGGGATAACTATGATAACTATGAGAATCAGGTAAATTATCCTCTATTTAATAACTGTGTAAATCTTACAAAATTCGAAGCAAAAAAGGTAAAAACACATCTTTCTATTAAATATATGTGACCAAACTGTGCACTAACTGGAACTCAAATTAAAGTGAATAACCCAATCACATAATATTGGTTTTACCATGATGCACTAACATCGTGTAGAAGACATTGAAAAATGAATTACAAGAGGAAAGAATTTGCAATATATGTCATGAAATGAATATGATATTTAAGGAAACTGATACAATTTTATACAGACTGAATACATGCATACAGAAGAATGAACTGGATAATATACTTTATTTATAAAAGCTCAATCAAGGTGTTAGTAGAAGCAAAGAGCATTTCACATTTCTCTAAAAAAGATGTAATATATGTACTCACTTTTAAGTCAAGTCCAACTGCAAACTGTACAGACCCAGATCTGCCATCGGATAATGCACTAGCATATCTCAATGTATGCAGTTTGTTAGGAGTAATTAATAGAACAAAGAACACAGACACTGATCTGCAGGTGTGTTATGCGATGTTATCTGTTCTACTAAATACTCCTAACAATATGCATAGACCCAGATCTGCCAGCACATTAAGTGACAGCCAATCTAGGTCTGTGCAGTTTGCCATTGAACTCGACTTACATGTATTAAGCGAGTATATATGATATATTTTGGTCACAAAAAAGTGTCCTCTGTGTTAAGGACTCTTATTGTGGATTCATGAGTGTTCTTTATGGATGGGTGACCTTTATACAGGTGTCCTTTATAGGAGGTTTCATTTTATATGCAAGGGACAGATTCCAACTCGAGTATATTATGTCTTGACTATATATTATCACTGCTGTAAGTTAGAGAAAAAATGGCCATTCCTGAGAAAAAATATTGTAAGCTTTTCTGAATGGAAGAAACCAAGACATAAAACTGTAATTAAGTTTACTTGTAATTCTCTAAAATGCTGCTCAGATTATCAGATTCTTTAAAGCCCTCCATTCTTTTCTGTGCACAGTGAAATATACAGCAAAGATGATCATAACCTTGACTAAAATTATCTAGATTCTTCAAATGTCTGAAAAAAAGTATTTCTTGTAGTTTTCTCTGACACTGTAGAGCTTTGTAGAGAATGTAATGCATTCTTCTAATGCCCTAATTTCCCTATGTGGTACGGATCTAAGGCAAAACACCAACAGTCATGAAAGCCATTACAAATATCTGCACTTTTTAAAAATACTCTTAATCCCCACCCCCTCTCATATACGCTATCATGAACATGGTGCAAGTGTTACGACTCTATGGTCTAAGAAAAATGTAACAGAAAGAAAGTGAAACCAACAAATCAAGTAAAAATCAACAAGCAATTTATTACTAGATAATTAAAATGAAAAATCAAAAAGTCACTTACAGTAATGTGTTTTGAAATCCTAATAATCCAATAAGAATGATTGTTCTAATCACAAGTCCTAAATATAGAATGTTCCGAATTCACGGCTGTGTCCTTGAATGTTATGATGTGCTAATGGTCTCCAAAGTCCTGATGTACTAGAAATCTTGATGTGCTGATGTCAAAATGAAGTATTCCAAAATCTCTGAATAAGTTCAGTTAAATTCCAAAATCATTAATTAAAAATCCAAAATCCAAAAGTTTATGAGCACTGTTATAATCCAATGAATATTTAAAATAATTCCTCTCTTAGAATTTGGAATGAATTTTCACAACTGTAATAGCTCTTTACAAGACTGATGGTAATGTCAAAACTGAAAAAATGTCCACCAAACATGGCATATATAAAGATTGGTCACATGACAGAATGTTCTAGAACATGAGTCATCTTAATGGAATTTTTACTTGTAAACAACAATCAACCTTGACCTTCAAATTGAGAAAACATATTGATCAAAACAACCTAATTCAAGGACACTAGTTAAACATGTTTTTCCTGATAACATTAAGATTTAAGCAAATATTAAAGTGAAGAAACATTTATAATTTCCTAAAATATTTATAATATTATATAAACATCATACATAACACCTCCCCTCATAAAGAAAAAGAAAGATTTATATAATAAAGCTTTCTTTTGAATATACATCTAATACTATAATAACCAAAATTACATATAAATCATGTTTTATGATACTGGACTTAATTACATCAAGTAATATTACATTTCTATGCACGTGAGAGTGCATCTGCAATCACATTGTCTTTTCCCCTAATGTGTTTGATGTCAATGTTATATTCTTGCAATATCAAACTCCATCTCAACAATCTCCGATTTTTATCTTTCATTTTGTTGATGAAAGTAAGGGGATTGTGATCACTGTACACAATAATTGGAGAAAGAGCTGAGGTAACATACACTTCAAAATGCTGTAAAGCCAATATCAAAGCCAAACATTCCTTCTCAATTGTGGAATAATTTTTCTGGTGCTTGTTTAGTTTTTTAGAAAAATAACACACAGGGTGATCCACACCACTTTTGTCTTCCTGAATCAATACTCCACCAACCCCTACATCACTTGCATCAACAGATAATTTAAATGATGGGCTAAAATTTGGTGCAGAAAGAACTGGTGCATTCTTAAGCATGGCCTTTAACTTGTCAAAAGATTCCTGACACTTGTCAGACCAATGAAATTTGGTTTTCTTACTCAATAAACTTGTCAAAGGTTCAGCAATTTTGGAAAAATTGGAACAAAATTTCCGATAATATCCAGCCATACCTAGAAATCGCATCAGTTGCTTTTTACAAATTGGAACTTGAAATTCAGAGATAGCTTTGACCTTAGCTTCTATAGGTTTAACTTGACCTTGACCTTGTCCCACAATATGTCCTAAAAATGTGACACAAGCATGGCAAAACTCACTTTTGCTCAAATTAATTGTCAGATTCGCATCGCTGAGTCGATCGAAGAATTTTCGAATGGTTTCCAAATGATCTTCCCAGGTGTTGTTGTAGATAATGACGTCATCGATATAAGCGTCACAATTATCAAGACCAAATGTTATCATGTTCATCAGACGTTGAAACGTTGTAGGCGAATTTTTCATTCCAAACGGCATGACTTTATATTGATAAAGTCCATCTGGAGTTGCAAATGCTGAAATTTCTTATGCCCTTTCCATCAGTGGAATTTGCCAGAATCCTTTTAAAAGGTCAAACTTGGTGACATATTCTGCATTTCCAATTTTATCAATGCAATCGTCCATTCTTGGGATTGGAAATGAATCAGTTTTGGTGACACTGTTGACTTTTCTATAGTCAGTACACATACGGAATGTATTATCTGGCTTGGGAACAAGAATACATGGTGAACTCCAGTTACTTTTACTTGGTTCTATGAAATCATTCTCCAGTAGATACTGAATTTCTTTCTTCAGATAGTTCTGTTTGAGAGGATTCATCCTATAAGGATGCTGTTTCACAGGCGCAGAATCTACAATGTCAACGTCATGATAAATTTTATTTGTTCTTGTTGGAACATCAGGAAACAAGTGCTCATAGTCATGTAATAGCTGTTTTAGTTCATTTCTTTCCTGTTGTTGTAGATGTGAAAGTTTCTGGTCTAGGTTGTTCAATATTTCTGAATTCCGAAGATTGGTTATACCAGAGTCACTATAGTCTGATCGTACTCCATCGTTGATATCTTCACTGTGTGGGACAGGTACAACTAAATTAACTAAATAATTAGCTGAGCTATCTCTGTCAAAATATTCCTTTAACATATTTATATGACAAAGTTGTTTCTGTTTCCGTCTCCCAGGAGTGTTAATGATATAATTTAAGTCATTTACTTTCTTTTCAACGGTATAAGGACCATAAAATTTAGCCTGAAGAGGATTCTGAGGTATGGGAAAGAGAGCCAGAACTTTGTCACCAGGTTTAAAACTCCTTTCCTGTGAATTTCTGTCATACCTTAATTTCATTTTTGACTGAGTAGTGTGAAGATTAGTTCTTGCTACTTCACAGGCCTTTGACAACTTGTATTTGAAATCAGAAACATAATCAAGAAGATTAATCTTTGAGTCTTCATTTGAAAGAAGTTTCTCTTTCAATAATTTCAATGGTCCACGGACAGTATGACCAAAAACTAGTTCAAAGGGACTAAAACCCAACGACTCTTGAACTGATTCCCTAACAGCAAACAACAACAAATGAACACCCTCATCCCAATCCTTTTCTGTATCAAAGCAATATGATCGAATCATATTCTTCAAAGTTTGATGAAATCTTTCCAAAGCACCTTGACTTTCAGGGTGATAGGCAGAAGATTTAAACTGTTGGATGCCTAATTCATGCATAACTTGTTGGAAAATTCCAGACATAAAATTTGACCCTTGATCCGACTGGACAGATTTGGGAAGGCCAACAAGTGTAAAAAACTTCACCAAAGCTTTCACAATAGTTTTAGTTTTTATATTTCTCAGAGGAATTGCCTCTGGAAATCTTGTAGATGCACACATGATGGTCAACAAGTATTGGTTGCCTGACTTGGTTTTAGGTAAAGGACCAACACAGTCTACCATTATTCTACTAAATGGTTCATCAAATGCAGGAATAGGTTGCAGATGAGCCTTAGGTATCTTCTGATTGGGTTTTCCTACCATTTGACAAGTGTGACAAGATCTGCAGTATTTAGAAACATCATTTTTGAGTTTCGGCCAATAAAAATGATTCAAGATCTTGTGATAAGTCTTACGGACTCCTAAATGACCAGCCAAAGGAGTTTCATGGGCTAAATTAAGAATTTCCTGTCGATATGACTTAGGAACAACAATTTGATAGCTCACTGACCACTCGTCACCAGCGGGTACATCAGGTGGTCTCCATTTCCTCATAAGGACCCCATTTTTCACAAAGTAACACACTGGAACTTGTGTGGCTTCAGTTTCACTAATAGCCCTCTGAAACAAACAAGATATCTCGGGATCTTGCTCCTGTTCAACGACAAGGGATTGTCGTTTGTCATCCTGATTAGAACAAAGAGAATGAGTTGCCAAAAGAGGATCACTGTGATCAATACCATTTGATTGATCAATACCTGAGGAAAAAGTGACCTCATCAAAAAACTGACCAATACATGTGTCAGCTAAAGGAATAATATCCTGATCAACATCAATCTCAAGAGCTCTTTTTGCCATAGCTCTAGTAACTGCACAAGCAGGGTACAAATCAGGGATTTCAGTTTCGACAGGATCGACTTTCTGATCCAAACAACGCTTGTCAGTTACAAGTGGATTAACCACAACCTTATCTCCAGCTAGGTCATTGCCTAGTAATAAATGAACACCCTCTATGGGTAAAGAAGTCACTGCCCCAACAGTCACAGGTCCAGAAACTAAGTCTGATGCCAAATTTACACAATGGAGAGGAACATTTACAAAGCCGCACTCTACTCCCTGAACAAGAACACTTTCACTTGAAGAAGACTCCTCAGACAAAGGCAAAGTACCTGATAATAAAAGACTCTGAGAAGCTCCAGTGTCCCTTAATATTTTAATTGGGATAGGTTTGGCAGAATCACCAATAAGTGATATAGAACCTTCTGACATGAATGGTTCATAAGCCTCCAAAATAGAATCAGACTGGGGTTTGTTTGACCCAACAAATGTATTGCTTTCAATACAAGACCGTGACCTTGACCTCGTAGAAATAAGAGCATTTGGAAAAGCTCTGTCTTTACTCTGTTGCTTATTTTTCAACTTGAAGCAATCAGAAATAACGTGCCCTTTCGTTTTACAATAAGTGCACGTATGAAGAGATAAGGATTTCTGATCAGTCTTATCAGATGTTTGATTCCTAACAGTTGTGCTGTTGTGAAATTTGGAAGTACTCGAATGAGATTGAAATGGTTTTTTACCAGAAAACTGCTGAGAGGACGACTTACTGCCAAATGAAATTTTGTGAGTCAAGGAATAATCATCAGCCATACGAGCAGCATTTTCCAAAGTTTCCACTTTCTGCTCGTCAAGATAGGTTTTAACATCACTATGGATGCACCTCTTGAACTCTTCAATTAATACGAGCTGTCTGAGGTTATCATAAGCTTGATCAACTTTCTTGGCTGAGCACCACCTATCAAATAGTTGTTCTTTATCCCTTGCAAATTCGACATGAGTTTGTCCAGTTTCTTTTCTACAATTCCTAAACCTTTGTCGATATGCCTCTGGTACCAACTCATAAGCTTTCAAGATGTACTCCTTAACCACATCATAATCAGTGCTTTGTTGTACCGACAGTGAAGTGTAGACTTCACGAGCTTTGCCAATAAGTACACTTTGTAATAACAAAGTCCAATGCTCTCTGGGCCATTTCAAGTTTTCAGCTATTTTCTCGAAATGAAGAAAGTATTTATCTACTTCTTTTTCCTGAAAAGGGGGTACTAACCTAATATATCTAGTAACATCAAAACCTGGACTTGTGTTTAAAGGAGTGGAGTGTGCTCTGTTTGCCAGTTCTAATTCTCTTAACTTAAATTGCATTTCCCTTTCTTCTCTTTGCATCTGCATCTGTATTTGTCTATCTTCTTTCTCTCTCTCTCTCTCTCCATCTGCATTTGCCTTTCTTCTTTCTCTCTCTCCATCTGCATTTGCCTCTCTTCTTTATCTCTCTCCATCTGCCTCTCTTCTTTTTCTCTCTCCATCTGCCTCTCTTCTTTTTCTCTCTCTCTCTGAATCTGAAGCTTTGCTAACTCTAAATCCATCTGGTTCTTTAACTCTAATTCCCTTAATTTCCTGTCAGAACCAGATACAGGCTTTCTCTTCGAACTTAAAGCACTATTTTCAAAAATTCCCTTTCCTACTAAATACTGAATCAAAATAATCTTTATCTCCTGTTTTGTCAATGATACCTTTGCCTCAGATAGACTGTATTTTCTGGCAAGCTCGAGCAACTCATCCTTTCTCATGCACTCTAACCCCTCCTGGGTAGGTTTTGAAATGAAATTTTGAACATTAGATGCCATTGCAAATGCTTGTTGGTTTCACACAAAAAAATTTCTCAATTTAAAAATCTTTGCCAAAGACAAAAAAAATTCAGAGACAAAATCAATATGAATTTCAAAGATAACTTTAATATCTCTAATATGCTTTAAAGAAATTCAGATCCCAGAAGACGAGCCCCCAATTTCTGTTACGGCTCTATGGTCTAAGAAAAATGTAACAGAAAGAAAGTGAAACCAACAAATCAAGTAAAAATCAACAAGCAATTTATTACTAGATAATTAAAATGAAAAATCAAAAAGTCACTTACAGTAATGTGTTTTGAAATCCTAATAATCCAATAAGAATGATTGTTCTAATCACAAGTCCTAAATATAGAATGTTCCGAATTCACGGCTGTGTCCTTGAATGTTATGATGTGCTAATGGTCTCCAAAGTCCTGATGTACTAGAAATCTTGATGTGCTGATGTCAAAATGAAGTATTCCAAAATCTCTGAATAAGTTCAGTTAAATTCCAAAATCATTAATTAAAAATCCAAAATCCAAAAGTTTATGAGCACTGTTATAATCCAATGAATATTTAAAATAATTCCTCTCTTAGAATTTGGAATGAATTTTCACAACTGTAATAGCTCTTTACAAGACTGATGGTAATGTCAAAAATGAAAAAATGTCCACCAAACATGGCATATATAAAGATTGGTCACATGACAGAATGTTCTAGAACATGAGTCATCTTAATGGAATTTTTACTTGTAAACAACAATCAACCTTGACCTTCAAATTGGGAAAACATATTGATCAAAACAACCTAATTCAAGGACACTAGTTAAACATGTTTTTCCTGATAACATTAAGATTTAAGCAAATATTAAAGTGAAGAAACATTTATAATTTCCTAAAATATTTATAATATTATATAAACATCACACATAACACAAGCAAAAGATCTTCTAATTAGTTTCAATCAAGTAAACAGACAACAGCTGTGATTTGTGCAAGATTTAATCAATGTTAAAAGTAAGTCAATTGTATTAGCAAAGTTATCACACTTTTAGATAACAAAGCACACCAGTACACATTAGTCTACCATGAGGAAGTTAAGCATTAGTATCTCAATATGAATAAAACCAGAATAAAATGTTACCTTTCTCTGTTTCTTTTTTTAACATTAACATAGTCTGAAATTTAAATTACTAATGAATGAATAGGGACAAAAGATGAAAACTGAAAACCTTACAATTAAAACAAAACCAGGAATTTCTCAGAATTCCATGTCTCTTGCATGGTGCATGATTACAATCTAAAATAATCACTCATACACAAAAAGTACTGTTAATGTGATCTTCTAATTAGTTTCAATCTGGTAAACATAACAGTGCTGTGATTTGTGCTAGATTCAGTTAAAGTCAAAAGCAGACTCAGTAAATTCAAGTACAACTGCAAACTATACAGACCCAGATCTGCCATCGGATAATGCGCAAGCAGATCTCACTGCACGCAATTTGTTAGGAGTAATTAATAGAACAAAGAACACAGACACTGATCTGCAAGTGCATTATGTGATGTTATCTGTTCTACTGAATACTCCTAACAAACTGCATAGATCCAGATCTGCCAGTGCATTATGTGACAGCCAATCTAGGTCTGTGCAGTTTGCCATTGGATTTGACTTATATGCGAGTATATACAATATAATTTGGTCAAAATAAAGTGTCCTCTGTGTTAAGCATATATAGGGACTCTTATTATGGATTTATGAGTGTCCTTTATGTATGGATGACAGTCATACATAGGTGTCCTTTATAGGAGGTTTCACTGTATATATAAGGGACAGATTCCAACTCGAGTATATTATGTCTTGACTATATATTATCACTGCTGTAAGTTAGAGAAAAAAGGGCCATTCCTGAGAAAAATATTGTAAGCTTTTCTGAATGGAAGAAACCAAGATGTAAAACTGTAATTAAGTTTACTTGTAATTCTCTAAAATGCTGCTCAGATTATCAGATTCTTTAAAGCCCTCCATTTTTTTTCTATGCACAGTGAAATATACAGCAAAGATGATCATAACCTTGACTAAAATTATCTAGATTTTTCAAATGTCTGAAAAAAAGTCTTTCTTGTAGTTTTCTCTAACAGCGTAGAGCTTTGTAGAGAATGTAATGCATTCTTCTAATGCCCTAATTTCCCTTTATGTTACAGACCTAATGCAAAACACCAACAGTTATGAAAGCCATTACAAATATCTGTATTTAAAAATACTCTTAACCTCCACCCCCTCTCATATAAACTATCATGAATATGGTGCAAGCAAAAGATCTTCTAATTAGTTTCAATCAAGTGAACAGACAACAGCTGTGATTTGTGCAAGATTTAATCAATGTTAAAAGTAAGTCAATTGTATTAGCAAAGTTATCACACTTTTAGATGACAAAGCACACCAGTACACATTAGTCTACCATGAGGAAGTTAAGCATTAGTATCTCAATATGAATAAAACCAGAATAAAATGTTACCTTTCTCTGTTTCTTTTTTAACATTAACATAGTCTGAAATTTAAATTACTAATGAATGAATAGGGACAAAAGATGAAAACTGAAAACCATACAATTAAAACCAAACCAGAAAAGACAGACAGATGGATTGACAGACATACAGTTAGGAATTTCTCAGAATTCCATGTCTCTTGCATGGTGCGTGATTACAATCTAAAATAATCACTCATACACAAAAAGTACTATTAATGTGATCTTCTAATTAGTTTCAATCTGGTAAACATAACAGTGCTGTGATTTGTGCTAGATTCAGTTAAAGTCAAAAGCAGACTCAGTAAATTCTCTTGGCAAAGTTATTTTCACACTTGCTGATGACAAAACACACCAGTACATATTAATTTTAAGAAGATATTAACCTTCATAATGATTTAACTCAAAAAAAAAGAGTACCATGAATGACCCATTATATGCCTGCCCGATGTTTAATAGTCTGTTATGTAGGCACTAGTAGAGCATCACTGGTCTCAATACCCTTGACATTTGGTTATGGTTTGCTGTCTTGAACTAAATTAGGGACTTGTACATGAAAAGGGTTTGGAAACTCTCTCACCTTTTATATTATGCTATGGTCACTACCTCTCTCACATGAAGTTACTTGGGCATTTGTCATATTATTCCATGTTCACTACATCTCTCACATGAAGTTACCTGGGCAACACAGTATTATTTAATGTTCACTATAGCTCTCACATGAATTTACCCAAGCAAGCACAGTATTATTTAATGTTCACTAAAGCTCTCACATGAAGTTACCTGAGCAAGCACAGTATTCTTGTGTCCACTATACCTCTCACATGAAGTTACCTGAGCAAGTGCAGTATTTTGCTTCTTACATCCAGTGAATTGTTTATGCTGTTAACCAAACTTTAAAACTCAATAACATAAATTTACAAGTCAGATCCTTTTTAAGCTTTCAATTAATGAACAAGAACTTATGTATGTTGATTTACATGATATCAATTATGTCCTATAATAAGCTTTTGACAAATCTGTGTCAAAATTTAAATGTCAGTTACAAAGAAACTTTAGAACTTTCAAATAAGGGACAAAACATTTCTGCTTATTTAAATCATTTTCACTTTGTCTTAAGATATGCAACATAAATAAACCCTTTGGCAGAAGAAAATAACACACTTGGCCTGATCAAAGCATGAAAAGTGGCAGAAGTTTAAACATTTAATAATTTTTAGGCCAAATTCTTATCTCAATGACAGATGAACTGCACCTTGTGTCACTCTAAAATTTTAATCAATAGAAAGAAATATATTCTGAATAAATTGAAATAAAGTTTGTTGAACAAGCCTTCTGCAGAGGGAGAAAAGCAACAGATTCACCTCACAGGTAAAACAACCTGTTCATCATATCATTGTTCAATCAAAGTTTGACAGGTACTTGTAATGAAACTACTTACTAATTCATGCGTTAACTTTTGCCAGATTAAAAACAAAATGGTTTAATCTGATCAATGTAATAGGTTTACAGGTGCACAAGCTTAAGCAAACTAGTGTATTTTTATACGTAGAGATTGATGTTTGAATGTCTTGTATAAAATTAAAAGTCATAGTCAAACGTTTCTTATATATAAATCAATGGTTTTATAGCCTTCTGTACTTTCCATCTATTTCTTTTTCTTTTTCACTCCCACTAAATCTCATTTGATTTGGTCAGTATGTGCCATCTCAACAAGTCATTGTGACATCAATCAGGAGTTTCCAATCCCTTCCATGTATAAGTCCATGACTAAACTTACTGTGAAGAAACCATTCATTTTTATTAGACTTGCCATGACTATAACCTTTGATCTCCAGACCCAAAAATCTATAAGTTTCTTTATTACCCAAAGTGCAAGCAATCTCCAAAGTTTGGTCAAGGAACTTACTTCAGAACAAACGTTACTGTGCAAAACCCATTTTTCTCTGAGCCACAATGACTCTGATATTTGCCTTTATGACCCCAAAATCAATAAGTCTCTTTCATACCCTGGGTGCAGGCACTGCACAAAGTTTGGTCAAGGTATGTGGTCTTGAACTTAAGTATTTATGCAAAAAAAAACATTTTTCTTCTTTCAGTTCCTGTGACCTTCAACTAACCTTTTCATCCCAAAATCAACAGGCTTCTTTCTTACCTAAAGCGTAAACCATCCATAAAATTTGGTGAAGGTACATGGTTGAGAAATGAATTTTTGTTTTGCAGAAACCATTTTTCATTTTTCAGCCAGTGAACTTGATCTTGGACCTTTTAATCCCCAAAACAATAAACTTCTTTCTTACCCATAGTGTAAGCCATCCACAAACTTTGGTGACAGTACATGGTCAAGAACTGAAATTTTGCGCAGAAATGAATTTTTATTTTTCAGCCACAGTGACCTTGATCTTTAATCTTTTAATACCAAGTGCAAGCCATATACAAAAAAAAAGTCCAGGTCTGTGATGCAGAACTAAAGTTAATGTGCAGAATTCTTTTTCTTCTTTCTGGCTATGATCTTAACCTTGAACCTTTTCCCCCCAAAATCTACTGACTTCCTCCCTGCCCTAAGTGCAAGCCATACACAACATTTGGTCTATGTCTGTGATGTACAACTACCAGTAATGTTATTGTGCAGAAACCATTTCTCTTCAGTCACAGTGACCTTGACCTTTCATCTTTAGACCCCATTA
The DNA here is from genome assembly GCA_029931535.1 of Margaritifera margaritifera. NCBI lineage: Eukaryota > Metazoa > Mollusca > Bivalvia > Unionida > Margaritiferidae > Margaritifera > Margaritifera margaritifera. The sequence goes on along the minus strand of JAQPZY010001685.1, from coordinate 7,589,482 downwards.
TCAATAGGCTTTTTGCTTTTTCCCAAATGCAAGCTAGTTACAAGGTATGGTAATGATATATGGTGGAGAACTCAAGTTATTGTGCAGCAACAAGCAAGGTGACATATGGAAATTTTTGTTATACTTAAATTTGTCGATTTGGGTCCAAGTGGAAGTTAGAATCATCCCTAAACTCATTTTGTTCAAATTTTACTTCAGCAAAGTTCATCTAATGTAATTTTCTATGCAAGAGAACCAAGACTCACAGAAATGAAGTATAATATACATATCATTTTAATGAATGAACATTTTGGATCACATCCTAGTAAAATGGTCACCCCAGACTAGGACAAATCAATTTAGCTTTATTATATGTTTAATGTATGATCTATTTTTAAATATCTTTCCAAGTGTAAATTACAGTATAAGGGAAAGAACTCTGTCAAAACTTGAGCTAATCAAGCAGCAAATTTGAGTTACCTCCCTTACATCAGGTTTATCCTTTTCATCATATTTATGTAACATGAGTGTTATATTTATATTTGAATGTAACAAGTTTGTAGCTGAATATAGACTGAATATGCATCCCATATATTTGTTAAAACTGGAATCACGATTATTTAAAATATATTTAAACTTCCATAAATTGGATTGTCTATACACCAGCATCCTTGAGACTGGCCATATATTTTGGTTCCAATCATGCCATTCTAGTACTCTAGTACTATATATAATCAAACTTCTTTAAACTGGACACCTTTATAAAGCAGCTAAAAATTTTGATCTCAGAACATTCTGACATATGGAAGTTTTATTGTACAAAGATTTTGGTATGTTTTTGGTAGATAATAATAATAATAATAATAATAATAATAATAATAATAATAATAATGGATAATAATAATAATAATAATAATAATAATAATAATAGCAGCTGAAGCTACAGCAATATTGAATACTGCTGATCTTTACTCCCCTGTCCATTAGTCTGAATTTAGTTAATGGTCAATTTTGTATCATGCTTTTAAAACTTAATATTACCATTTACAAAACAAAGGGCAGTTATCATATAATATTTTCAGCTTTCATAATTACCTCCCTTGAAATCAGTGTCTTCTATTTTGTGCTTCATCCTTTCATTTGCAACTTTTGGCAGAAACTGATGCCATGAAATAAATTTATTTTCCAATTCCAATGTGTATAAAAAACAAGAATAATAATTATATCTATTGTTCTACAGATACTAAACTCTCAAACAAGTGCCATACAAGACAGGTTTAATTCCTATAATAACAATAATAAAATACTATTTTTACCTGATCCAAGTTTTGCTGCCATTGGAATGACTGGCTCGCTAGCTCTATGTTTAGGATCCTTGTATTGTGAAGATGGAGCTGGAGACCCACCGAACTTAGCTGAAACATTTGTGATTATAGCGGTGTCATCATATTCACAATTGCCATCACCACCATATGAAGCCCTGCCAACTGAAGCAGTTAATGGTTAGTATTGACACCTCTGGCTGCAGGTAAGAGTCAATGGTGAGGAATAATACACTTATACTCCAATGATAAGCCCAGGGGGTTTGTATCATATATTTTTTAAAAATGTGGGGTGGTCTTATCACAGGGAAAAAGGCTGTCTTGTATATTTACCAATTTTTTTCCAAAAGTAGTAGATGGGCTTATTATCTAATATGGGCTTATTATAGGAGATTTATGGTACATGTGGTTTTACAAATAAGGTTGAGAATATGTTATTTATAAAACGTATTTAATGTGAATTTTATATTTTAGTATAGAATACAGTGGAATCTATTCATAATGAACTTGGAAGTAGCAAATGTTAATATGACATTATTACCTTGAGTCTGAAAAGCTGTACGGTGTAACTAATATATAATTTGTGCTTTAAACAATTTTTTTTTTAAAGGAATATTTGTATTGGTTCTCTTCACTATAAATGGATTCCAGTATAGTTAGTCAGTGTAAAGACAGTACAGTGACCATCTTTTTATAAGGTGACCCCTTCTGCTGTAAAAAGGCGGCCTTATAAAAAAGGTGGCCTCTAATGAAGGGGACAAAATGGTCAAAATATACTATTTTGGTGTCAGGCAAGGTGGCCTTTCTTGAGAGGGTTCTCTCAAGCGAGGAACCACTCTACAGTGGAAACTTAGAAAACTGGAACTTAATAAAACATGTTTCCTGTCTGTACCAGGTTTTAATGAAATAAGATAAAAGAGAAGTCCAATCTCATGTTTTGAGTAAAGGCCAAAGTTGAGTACTTGATACAAAAAATGTTTAATGATATGGTAAGAGTGGTCCCAATAGTAAACACTGAACAAAAGATGTAAGTTACAAAACATATTCTGGTCCCCAAAAATGTTGAATAAAATTATATGTTTCAAATCCATCAAATAAAAGTCAAAATTCTGATGAAAAATATTGGGTCTTATATGTGTCACACATAGTCAAAGCACACTATTTGATGACAATGTGATCAACTGGGAAAAATATATTGAATCTCACTTAACCTGGATTTTTTTTATTGTATCCAGTTTTAAATATTTTTAGTGCCAGTAATTATCTCTGTAATTGTGAAATATCTCTAAATGTAAATGTTATATTGCTACTCATTTTCCTCTTTTGTATCTAATTTTGTTCACTTCAACCCAATGCATGTTCCCTAACATATGTACAAACTGTATTAAAAATTTTAAACTATTTCCTAGAGTGCCATAACTGTCTTGCTACAATGAAACAGTGACTGAATTTGTGGGGTCCAGAAATGTCATTAAATACCCCTATCCATATGTACATAACAAGCTGCATTAAGAAATATTAATATCAATATTAGTAGCTATTTCAGAACCTGTCTTAGTGGATACTTTCATATAAGCAACACCTGGTTATAACAGACACTAATCACAACCCCTCTTTATTTTATCACACTTTTTTTAATTCGGAGGAACTGTCCACAACAGACAGAATTTTATGGAAAATTCAGTGTCCTTTTATAAACAGGTGTCATTATACTGTGGATTCCCTTTTTCATGATATACCAATATTTGTTGATTTTGTGGTTACTTGAAACAAGTCATATTTCATGTTGAAATGGAAGGTGTTCCAACTGTAAAGAAAGATACATCCCAAGGCACATTAAGAAATGTAAGTACCAACAAAGTAGTCATTTTATCTGACAAAATCACAAATTGTCAAAAATACTAATAAAAAAATGAATCCACAATATCCAGTATTGTCATATGTTCCATCTCAGCTGGGACACAATTATACCTAACCTCCATTTCCTCATCAATAATGTTAGAACTTTTCAGGTTAGTAAGAGTGGGGATGCCTTTATGTGTATGGTTATTTTGCAGTCAGCTGTTTTGTTTCTTTCACCCTTTCACCACACATGTGATGCTGTGATCAAAACATTGCATAAGGTTAGTGATAGATGTTAGTAGGGTTTAGTAGGGTAGGCTTGAATTATGAATTTTAAGATAATTTTTGAAGAACAGGTGGTTAAAGAGTAGCCTATAATTTAAAATCTACAAAAGAAAAGGAATAAAAGGACAAATCTTATTGCACATCTACACCAAACACATATCTAGCCAGCAAGTTTCATTAAAATCCTCCCAGCTGTATGGGAGAAGCAATGACAAGCTTTGTCAATGATGGACAGACTGACAGAGGGACAGTCTGAGAAACAGGGGCAATAACAATATCCCTGCTCTTTGCTGAAGTGCAGGGATAATACAATTCTTCAAGCAGTTTAGGAGGTGAAGTATTTACAAGCGTAATTCTCAAAATTCCCCTTTTTTCAACACTTTTTCAAGAAATTATTCCCCAAAATTGGCCATAGGAAGAAAGTAAAATTTTATTGTACATCTGCACTAATCACATATCTAGCCTACAAAGTTTCAATAAAATCCTCCAGCCAGTGTGGGAGGAGAAGCAATGACAAACTTTATTCCAAAAATACCCCTCTTTGGACAATTATTCAAGAAATATGCCCCCAAAATGGACCAGAATAAAGAGGTAAAACCTTATTTCATATCTACACCAACCACATGTCGAGCCTGCACATTTTCAATACAATCATCTAAATGGTGGGAGAGAAGTGATGATGAACTTAATTCTTCATATATCCCCATTTGTGACAATTTTTAATATAATGTCCCCAAAACAGGCCTGAGGAAAAAAGTAAAACCATATGGCACATCTATTCCAACCATATGTCTAGCCTACAAAGTTTCAATAAAATCTTCCAACCTGTGTAGGAGGAAAAGAGATGATGAGCTCAATTCTCCAAATATCCCCCCTTTTTTTTCCCCTGACAAATTTTCAATAAATGTCCCCCAAAATGGGCCGGTGGAAATAAGTAAAACTTATTGTATATCTACACAAACCACATGTATAGCTATAAAATTTAATTAAAATCCGTCCAATCAGTGTTGGAGGAGATGTAATGACAAGCTTTGTTATGGACAGACAGACAGACTGACAGATGGACAGACTAATGCACAGGGCAATGACAATATCTGCACTCTTTACCTAAATAATAATAATAATAATAATAATAATAATAATGTCTTCATTATAAGAGGGTGACTCAATTAGATACAAAGAACTAATCTATCATGAGGCCCTCTATTAAAGATAATATTTACAAGAAAAAATAAATGTCAAATTCATACTTAAGAATTACACACACATGCACACATTTTCACCTGTGTCTACATAATTGCACTGATAATATAGCAATATACAAAGATGTGACACAATCTGCTTGCACAGAAATCTATTGAAGTTTACTGGTAGTAGTAAGTAAAAGATCCAAGTGTTCAATATATTTACACTGACACTGAAACAAAGCAACTCCATATTACTTAATGCTTATGTGTCAGAAAAAAGTGTATGAACCAAATTACATGGAAATGGCAGCAGGATGTTGTTGAAACAATATTTAACTTTTATATTTCATGCAGGCAAATTCATCCTTCTATTAAAGGATTGTGCAATTTGCGCATCTTTATTTTCCTTTGGATTCCATACAAGGGCACCTGAATATTGAAAAGCTTCTTTTAAAGAGTTATGTTTTAGGTTTTGGAAGTTTGTGGTTATTTTAAAAAAGTGGACCTCAAATCAGGAGTATATGTATTGCCCTGCTCCATTTAATGAAAAAGAGAATGTAGATACTTAAAAGCTGATTTGTTAGATATGTCATATATCAGCCCTGCTTTTCTGAGAAATATATGTTCATGTATGCATACAAGTTTTAGCCGATCTATTCCTTCAAAAATGTTATTGAATGGAGTGTCAAGTACAATTTTACAAACTCTTTTTGTAATTTTGACAGCTTTTATAAGTTTGTTCTAGCAGATTTTCCCTATGAAATATTGCAATAGAAGTAGCGATAACAAGATTTTCAAGATGCCAGTTGTGGTGGCCATATTGGACATCAGATTGAGAACATTTTCATTTAGAATGAAATATACATCATAAGAAATCTTTTACTGAAAACCCCATGTTGATATGACAATCCTTTCAGGAGGAGTAGCAATAACAATATTTTCAAGATGGCCACTGTGGTAGCCATATTTGATTTCCAAGCAGTATCATTTTCATTTAGGATCAACTAGACCATGGGATGAATGTATCTGTAAAGTTTCTTGGCAATCCTCCAAGTAGCTTAGGAGGAGTAGCGATAACAAACTTGTGCTAAAGGACAGGCAGACGACGGAAGACAGACAGGCAATGGATGCCAGACCAGACCATGAGCTCTTCTGGTCTATGACCAGTAGATTTAAAAACAATTTAATGATGTCTTTCTTGCCAAAACCTTGCATATTTACATGTAATAAATAAATAAATACTAAAAATTGTTTCTCATTCTCTGATACTCCCCAATAATTAGAAATTTGTATTTTATATCAAATATTTTTTTAATATAATATTCATGGTAATTTGTATGGCTATTGACTTAATTACATTGTCATCATCATCAGATGATGATGATGATGATGATGTTGATTATTACTGTTATTGTTGTTAATTAATAAAGCTAAAACTTGCTAATCCAAATTTGAACTGACAAAAATTTCATCAAATTACACGAGTTATGAAAATAAAACTGTATTTGGTTAAGGTGTATTGTGTGGGTTTTTTCTACATAAATCAAATGTTATATTTCAAAATCAATTTTTAAGTGGTATTAATCTCAAGACTTTTGTGTATTTTCCAAAATAATCTGAATGTGTTTCCTTGCAAATTTGTCACTGTTAAATCGTTAAGCCATGATTTAAAAAGACCGACTGTATTTATAGAATCATTATACTATTTATAACTTTAATTAATCAACAACAACAATAATAATAATAATAATAAATAAATAAAACGTTTGAAATAAATGTTTAAAGGATACGTCACTGAATGATTACTATCATAAAATAAATTTTAAAACCAAGCATTTTAAATTTAAATACTTGCTATCGTTAATTAATTAATAAATAAAAGTAATTTCAAAATAAAGGAAAGATTTAATTCTAAGTGAGTACAGCACTACATAAACAATACGAAAACTTTAATTAGCATACGATCTCAATTGTTTTTTCTTATATAACTTGGGACCTTCTCACAACAAAGAAATAAATGTTTTTATGAAAGTTATTCTGCTGGTAATGATAAAACAATGCTTGTATTGTTTCTAAAATACATCGACCTTGTCTTGATTATGATTAGAATTCGTTGTCAATATTGTTATATGGAAATGTAAAGTTCTAATGGAAGGCAGTTTCAAAAAAGAAGGAAAGAAAATCAAATTTGAAATTATTATAGATGGCAGCAAAATTCAACTGTACTTTGAATGTTAATAGCAACATATCATTTTAATTACTGGCAAAATTATAAGAATGAAAGCAGTGTTTGGTATTTCAAAACTGCATCAGGGTAAGATTAGAATTAATCTGAATGGTACTGACCAGCTTTTCCTTTGGCACTATCTAATAGGGAGATAATTCACTGATGAAGGCCATAGTAATGTTTGCTCTGGATTAATAAGATTAACTGTGCTTGATATACACATAAGTCATGTGACACACAAACCAGTGATGAAACTTTCGGTTTACTTGCAATTTTATGTTAAAACAGAATGTTACAATGAAAAATGGAGTTTACCTTGTGTAAACAAGTCAGGATCATTGTAATACTCGCATGCAGGTTCTTCAAACCCCTCAATTACCTGCTCACCTGCAAAAAACAAAAAAGAGAGAACACATTTAGGAAATAATGTATTTTTTTTTCTTCCCCTTTTTCAAGCATTGATATCATTTACTTGTATACCTGAATTCAGTAAATAAATATTCTTTGAAGTGAACATGCAGGTTGACTATTGGATGGATTTATAGAAAGCAAACAAACTATGAATTAAGACAATAAATTTATGTACAATAGGGCGTTAGCTGCATGATACAAAGCCTAAAATAATCATGATGCAAGAGTCAATGTGACCTACTTTTCTTGCGGATGCAATATTTGGTCCAAGTAAATATGAATGCACTTATCAAGCTTGATATTTGTACATGTAATCATGTTAAAAAATGAAGCTTACGAAAAGTTTAATGAAATTACTTGAGAAGATTAAGTTATGTAAGAGCATTATGCAATGGCAGATCTGCGTCTGTGCAGTTTACAGTTGGACTTGACTTATAAACATGTACATACAGTACTAAAATATACTTCAGATCATTCATTGGTTTGTAAATGTACAGTGCCCCCTGCTATGACACTGTTAAGGGTAGCCACAAAAATGTACCATGTATACTGGGGTACATCATGCATCATTTATGTTTTATGTGAAATCACTTATCAGTACATTAGAGATTCCCAAAGGATAATATAAGAACATATACATACCAATGCTATATAAAGGATCATGCTGTCCTGAGGGTCTGAAAATGATGGACCACTGCACTTTGTTTTATATAACATGAATTAAAATAAAATGTTACATAATAACAGAGAACAACATTTGCTCATGGTAGAAGATTGAACTTTTATCATCTTGAGCAATTTTATATTAAAACAGAATGTTACAATGAAAAATGGGTGTAGATAGGGAGTTTACCTTCTCTACAACAGTCAGGAACATTGTAATAATCACATGCAGGTTCTTCAAACCTCTTAATTATCAGCTCACCTGCAAAAACCAAAAAAGGGAGAACACATGGGACAGAATGATAATGATAAAATTAATTTAAAATCAATATTTGTATGGTCTCTTAACATGGTAAAGTATATCATTATAAAAGATTATCAATTACATGATTATTACATTATGATGTAATCAATATTAAAGAGACTGAATGTAAAATGCCACGATTGAGAGAGAGAGAGAGAGAGAGAGAGAGAGAGAGAGAGAGAGAGAGAGAGAGAGAGAGAGAGAGAGAGAGAGAGAGAGACCTGTATGCAGAATTGCCAAAGATAGATGACTACATGACTGCACTTGTTTTCACTAAAACTGTGGATAAAAGGTACATAAAACAATCCAGGATATCATACTGGAATTTTTCTTTTGTTCGTTTGCAGAATTGAAAGTACACAGGATTTGACATATGTTTGGTTTAGATTGGTGTTTTACAACACAGCAACAGATGAATTCAAGGCAGGTTCAGACTGGCACTCTTGTCTCACCGGGAAATTTCTGATAATTTCAGGTGCTAAGGTGATGGAGGAAGGTTGGCAGTCAGCTACCATGGTGTTTCCATGTGTAAGGCAATTTGCATTTCTTTGCATAAGAAACATGAACAAATTAACATTTTCTTGTCGATGATGACCAACAGTACAGTAGCTTTGATAGGTACACATCTTTTCTATAAATAAGTAAACTAAATAAACCAGATATTGACTTAACCCCCCACCCCTTGGGATCTCAAAACATACTTTTCAAGTCTCAACCCCCACCCCTACTGTCTGGGAGGTTGGCAGGTTTGCTGCAGACAACCTTCCACTTGGGCCTAGGACTTAATGACCCTTCAGTGATTGATTTACTTTAGGCAAGCCAATTTGAGTTCAGTGTAGCAATGGACAGTTCTGGCATTGAACAATAAGTTCCACCCACTTAGTTACTGTTGCTCTGGCTAACAAGCTATCGCCAAAATGGCAGATTCAGTAGCATCAGTAATAGATTCATTGGACAATATTCCCGACAATATTTCTGAAACTTTCCTACCTGATGGGAAGAATCTTTCAGCTCGTACGTTAAAGAAAGGCTTGAACTATTAAACATAAGGATATATTCAGGAAATTAGGATTTACGATGGCGAAAATCAGGTGAAAGTTGCAGCATGTTGCTGTCGGTCTATGACTGAGAACGAACGAACATCCTCACAAACAGGTAGACATTCGCTAGAAGAGGACAAAATAACAGAATCTATCTGTTCTTGCAAACTTGGGTATGTTTATTAATTTAATCAGAATTTGTAGTATGACTTTAGTAATGGTTTTTAATTATTTTTTTAAAATTTAAAATAAAGCTTTCATTTTGTATTCGCACCCGTTAAATTTATATCATACATGTATAATTGTCATGTAAGAATAAAAAACCAAGTACTTATCTACAATAAAAATAAATTGTATTTATTATCAATTAATAACTTAATTATGTTTAGGAAAAAAATTAAAGTTACAATAAATAAATAAAAAATTTTATACAAAGTTTCCTGAGTGATTGATGGGAGTGTTCTACGTTCTTTACGCCGCATTAACATGTATCCTCAGTTGGACGGATAAAAGCATTTTATAAGGATATCATTGATAAACCAGTAAATTTAAATTATTTTAAATCCATGTAAAACAATAATTTATGATAATCTCTTAAAAAAGAAAGAAATAATAATGGCACATCGAAATAAACAACTGCAGACATGTTGATGGGGTATATTTGCATCTGCTTTTACCTTTGTTCGCTAATTAATGTGATGCATTTTATCTTACTTTATTGATGTCATAACATTTTGAATGTGTTATAAAGTCAGTAATTTGTAAGAGGTAAGTTTTATTTGAAGTGAGCATGAACAAAAATGCAATAAATGGCAGTACATAACTTGCTGTTATTTATAGTCTCAGGCCTAATAAAGACAAAAGAAATATTTATTGCAGTTTCACATCTTCACTAGCTAAAATATTTAAAAAAATAAAAAAAAATCCATAATTAAAATTTTATTTACAAAAATTCAATTTAAAATTTTTGAAATAAATGCTCTCAAAATCCAGCTTTTCAAGGATAGATACTGAATAGAATTAGGGCCACTCTAAAACTTAATGTACAGGGTGGAAATAATTTCAAAACCCCACAACCCACAGTATTTTATTACATTTCTCCACAAAAAACAACCTGTGCCAATCAACTACCGGTATGTAGTTTTGCCAGACCATTAGAAAATAGAAAAAGAAAACCAATTTTTTTTCAACTTGACACCAATTACAAGTAAATGCAATAAAATCAACTCTAATGAAGTATGATGCAGGATTCCAATATTCCATATTTAATTTTGCAAAAACCAAACAATCCAAGGTAATAAAAAGACAAAAATAAACAACATGTATGCACACAACATTTTCTTTATTGCATGCAATATTTTGACTGAAAAAAATATACAGTTCGAACATAACCATGCAATTAGTATAAAATTGTATTCAAAATTTTCACAATCACAACAAATAATGTCATTATTTTCAAACAGCTTCATCCAAGTTTGTTTTTGGTTAGGGAAAACTTGCAAAAAATTCCCCTTAAAACAATTCAGTATAATGACAATCTGCATTGCATGTGCCCCAAAAACAATGGCAGACCATTTGTCTGATAAATTTTCAGTGATTTTCTGCGTAATCTGTCAAATTTTTTTGCAATGTAATAAGAAAGTAATCAAGCGTGGTCTTTTGTTTGTGAGCAAATGTGATGGATAGCAGCGCATAACTATGCAGTGAATTTGATGCCTATTTTTGATTGGTTGAAAATAATTAATGTGCCTGGTTTGATTGACAGGTCAGAACTAAATGTATCCATTAGAATGGTTAGAACTATCCATTAGAAGACCTGGATCTTTTCTGTATGTATTGGATCTTTTCTGAATGTATCTAAGCACAATGTATTAATTGCAGTTCATTAAAAAAAATTTTTTTTAAAAATGGCAATGCATATTTGTTTTTATTAACTGACCTGGAGTCAGTAGCATTGCAGAATGCTGCCATTTGTAATTTGCTGTAACCAAGCAAATGTCACAAAGGGAGACAATTCATGGGGGGTATACTTAATTACACTGTTACCTCGTTAAGTGGGTATCATCAAAAACTCAACAACTTTTCACAAACTGAATTATTTAATCATATCATTTCAGCATCTCACCTAAAGCCAGAAACAGTGCTCACAATCTGAGAGACTGCAACTAACCCTTGCTGTTATTTCAATCAAGTGGCAAGTGAGTAGATGTCCTTGTGCAGCCTTGAGCATAAGATAAAGTGCAACGAGAGAGAACCAGCGATTTTCAGTCACACTCACCATTGGTTTTGATTGTAAATAAATGAATTTGTATCAACCCTATTTACTCCCAATTAACTGATTGTAAAGGATTTTAAAAAAAAAAAAAAAATTATCACAACAGAATTTTCATGACATGTAAATATTTGCCCTAGACGTAAAAGTGGCATTTTGGATTGTTGTAAAAAAGATACGGATTGACAGCATTTACTTTCATAACCAAAAGAAACTTCAATTCAATGACTCTTTAATCTTGATAAAGATTTTTTTTAAATAGATAAAAATTGGTTGCCATAGTTACCTGCTGGTGTTTCAACAGGACTGGATGACTAACTGGACTCTGAGAGGCCAAAGAAAAAAGCAAGGGTTAGGTTAGCTAAAAAGATTATTAGTCTGTGAAAGAGAGAAGGAGTACAAGAGAAATCAAATAAAAAACAAGCCTTTGAACTTGATTGCAACCAATGAAATTCCCGTTTCCAACTATCACTGAATTTTGTGTGATATTTCGGTTGCTAGGATTTTGGCATTGGCACGCTCAGACATCTTGACAAACTTTAAACACCGAAGTCAAACTTACCCAGTTTTATGCTACCTGAGCTCTTGAGTAATCAAACTTTTATAATGAAAATTATGAAACAATGTACACACTTAGAGAATTTATGAAATGAGAACAAAAATTACCTAGAATGTAGAAAATAATGCAATTACTTCAAAGATTGTTTCAAATTAAATATTTAGTGTTGCTGCAGTGTTCCAGCTAGAATCTGAAAAGGGCAGAGCACCAGCCCAAAAAGAGGGCACAGAGTGCATGAAATTCTTGCAAAAAATGTTCTTAATTTAGGGTCTCTCAAGATAGGTGGTCTCTCATAGCAGTGATCTTTCAAGACAGGTTTTACTGTATTTACATTTGCTGCCATTGGATATAAAAGAGTTTGACTATTTCATGAATAGCACCAAAGCTCTAAAACTGCTTTGATATGTGTATTTCTAATAGGTTGAGACTTACCAACAATCTAGTCCAATTCTGACTTATTTTGAACAGTTTATAGAGATTTTTCAATATAGAGTTACCCAGGCTAATCAGGTGGCTTTAATGCAGAAGCAAATGCAGTATCACCAGATCAGCTCACATTTTGTTCCTAGAGATGAGGTGGTTCACGTTATGCACCAGATGCTGACAGCGTAAATATCATGTAACCTGATATTTGAATGGTTAATCCAAATCTGCATTCAGTTAACAGACTATAATGTGTATATATTTTACTGAAATAGGTGGTTTCATGCTCAAGAAAAATTAGAAAGAAAGAATAAAACTCAAAATGTGAGTTTCAAGCCCAAAAAGTATTTGTTGGTGGGAAAAAAAAGTTGGCACTATGGTGAGAGAATTTTACATACTTTCTACAGCTGGGGTCCTCCTATGGATCATGCTCTGGTAGTCGGGTGTGTCTAGCATAAAGGCCTGAAGGTTGTTATTGGTCAGGAGTTTAGTGGTAGGTCCTGAAGTCTGGATGAAGAAGTCCATTATGTCTGATAGGCACATCATGGGTTGATGCTGATAAAATAAGATACCATGTTGAACAAAAAGATTTTCCAATATGTACCATATATACTCACTTACAAGTCCAGTCTAACTGCAAACAACATAGACCATGATCTGCCATCGCATAATGTACACATTATGCAATGGCAGATCTAGGTCTATGGAGTTTGCAGTTGGATCCAACTGACAAGTGAGTATAGATGGTATGAGATTCATTTGTTTGTGTTTTTACCATGAAGAATATCACATTTAATTACATGTATATCAATAAGATTTTGATAAGTTACAAAATCCTTGTTTAATAAATGATCAAATTACTGTAAAATCAGGAATATTTCTGGGGATAAAATTTGATGGTTTGGGAGTAGAGAGACGATTTTGTAGGTTCACACTGTCAATTATGTTAATATCCAATCTACAATACTATCTATTGTGATGGATTTAATTTTGTGGATATTCGTTGCACATAAAAAAAATATACCCCCATGAATATTCCTTATTTTACAGTTTTCTGTACATGCATAAATGTGAGTTTAATGCAAAAAAATACCTTGTAAACCCTTGCTTCAAAAACATGATCATGCATAATATAACCAGTTAAACAGGCATATAATGACCACTCAGGGGACCGGAGTTACTATTACATTTTACAACAGTTAAACGGCATATAATGATCACTCAGGGGACCTGGGCTACTATTACATTTTCCAACGAACGAACGAACGACCTGAGCTACTGTTAAACAGGCATATAATGATCACTCAGGGGACTTGAGCTGCTGTTAAACAAGCAAATAATGATCACTCAGGGGACTTGAGCTACTGTTAAACAGGCATATAATGATCACTCAGGGGACCTGAGCTACTGTTAAACAGGCATATAATGATCACTGAGGGGACCTGAGCTACTTTTAAACAGGCACATAATGAGCACAGGGGATCTCAGGTACTGTTAAACAGGCATATAATTATCACTCAGGGAACCGTAGTGACAATTACATTTTACAACAGTTAAACATGCATATGATGATCACTCAGGAGGCTGGAGCTACTATTACATTTTACAACAGTTAAACATGCATATAATGATCACTCAGGGGACCTGAGCGACTATTACATTTTATAACAGTTAAACAAGCATATAATGAACACTCAGGGGACCTGAGTGACTAATACATTTTACATGCAATTATGAAATATTTTCCTTTCTTTAACAAAACTATATTTTTCAATGATACATTTCCTGTTTCAAGTCTACTTAAAAAACACTAACATGTATGCATCACATTTATGGATAATTAAAATACTGCCGGTAGTTAACTAACAGACACAGGCAGTGCATCTACAGAATAAAGTTTCAAAAGATAAATCCCTAGCTAGGTGAATATCTGAAGGAAACAGACTGGAGATTATATGAAATCTGTTCTTTCAAGAACACAAGCAAATTATTTTACATACATGTATATGAAAATTAAATATATTATCTAATTATCTCAGATACTTTAAATCATGATATGTAAGCCTCATTAAATGTTCCGAGGTGTGATATTTTACTGGTTCTAGACATTGAGGCCTGGCAAAATATTCTGTGAATCTGATGCTTCTTTTCCATGTGTATTGATGGACCCACAGTTCAAATAAACTGTTATCTGGAATCACATTTTATCATAGATGGCTAAGAATGAAGCCAACAGATTTGTAGCTGAAGCTCAGTATTATGTAATGGACAATGCTGTACTGTATTATCTATGCCACTCTGATCCAATGGTTGGTCGGTTAGTTTTAATGGCACTTTCAGCACTTTATTTGGCTATATCACACTGATATAATGGAAGCTAAATGCATTTCCAAGGAAAGACTGAGGTAGCCAACCAGGGCTGGCCTGGGCAGGTATTGACACCGTGACCCTGGATTATGAGTCCGACGCCCTATCAACAGAGTTACTGTTGGTCCACAAACAAAGGGACACAAATGGACAGCAGACCTGTTGTAATTTGTAATCAGTAATTGTAACCATATGTAACTGATTCTGAATCAAGATTACTTTCTGATAACTATAAGCTTATATTTCTTATGAAAAACAGTGCTCTCTCTTTATAATGCATTTCCAGGGAGCCATAAAAGTAACCCATGTTTTAAGTGAGAGAGCCTTCTACTGAGGGATGTTCAGACAAGACGGTCCCATAAAAATGCATAAGAAAATAAGAAAAGGGTATCTAGTAATGTCAAATCACATTATAATTGGTCCTCATTGACCATAAACTAAAATTAAGTAAAATAATTCATTATGACCAATGATAAAACAAAATATAAACAATTTAAAGGGATCCATGACCACATCAACATTATAAGAGGGCAGTGTTATACTAAGGGGTTTTATAATGAGTGAAAACTATACTTAGGACTTCAACTATGATTTTAAATTTTATTTAAATGAAAGCATGAAGCCTTTGAGTGAGATACTGAAACAAAAAGAAATTTTCTAGAATTGCAATTTACATGTGCCTTTTATTTTAAAATTCAAGTGACTCAAAAGTAGTTAGCTTAATTATTCAACTTTTCCCATCCATTCCGATATATATATATATATATATATATATATCTGTTTGGTAATTTTGTTGTAGATAGCGATAAAGATAACGACAATGAAAAGACCTCCTTGTGCTACTCTTAAGTTAACAATTATCATCAATTTTAATGCATCAAAATTTGTGAATAAAATGAATTATTGATTTTAAATCAGTAGCAATGCATTTTTTTTCAATGTGCTTCAAGAATGTAAAGATTAACTGTATTCATGTGTCTTGCATACAAATTTTCTACAGAGGTTTACAAAAATCTTTATGCAAATTTTATGTACAAATTCAAAAATCCACTTTTACCTCTAATTTTTTTAATATTTTGCAAAAATGTCTAAATAAATTATACCAATGTACTCTCTTATCTTTTGCCAATAAAATAATACTATTATTGCAAAACAATAGGGAACAGATGATATTTGGAAGGCTAGGTAAGGAGTTTCTAATACCCCTTTACCTTAGTTGCAGATAGAAACCATACACACTAAATACTAATGACCTAAGATTTACATTAAAACATATATGAAAGCATGTGGGCCATGCCAAAAAAAAAAAACTACATATATGAAAAAGGCTGTATTATAATCCTTGCCAATTGAAGATGTATTTAGGCAAATACACTTACATACATGCGATAATTTCCAATTTCCTCACAAACTCCTGGGTTTTGATCATGATTCCTGAGGGGACATTTTTTTCCATAAATTCCCATGTCTGAAGTTGCAAAACTCAAATGCTATTAATTGCCTCCTATAATCAAACGCCAATCCTTCTAAATCTCTCTCATGCTATTTCCTTTTATTTGGACTGCATCCACTGGACCCACCAGATTCAATTCTCATCTCTGCGATGCAAGATCTCAGAGATAAAAACTCGAGAAGGTTGGCTGTGCATGCCAGTCAACAGCTTCTATTATATCTTGGATCGAAACATTTGCTTTGTTATACTGAGACAGTTCTAATCTCATGAGTGGAAATGAGGCATATCTGTTCCTGTGACAATTCAGAATAGGCCAAGCATTTTACCCACTTCAGCCATGACATCAGGGTTTGAGGTTTATTTCTAATTTCTTTCCTTAACTGAAAGAAAAAGATATCAGGACCAATGGCTCTTCTCCATCCAATTCAAGTAATGCTTGAAAGCACAGACTTGGTCTTGTGAAGCTGCCCCTCTCAACATGTCAATGGAGGAGAGAGAGAGAGAGAGAGCAGATGGCCACTTTTTGATTGCCCACAGATGTCAACCACTTCTTAGCTATGAAACCCGGTTGTGTCGTTAGTACCACACAACTATCTGATCTGAAATGGAGTTAGTTTGAATCCATTGAAAGGGCATACAGCTCATTTACCCTGCATACCAGGGCTGGCACTATCAGAAAACATGTCTTGTAAGATAGCAGCTTTAAGAAGGTTCTGGCTAAGAGCTCTTACTTACTCGAGTTGAGTGAAGTCAAAATCCATGACAGATTCCACTTAGGAAACAAGGTGAGTGATTTAGACACAGGTCAAAGTTGGCTAGCAATTCTGATAGGTCCTTGTCATGTCTTATATTTGCTCTACCATGATGTCTGAACAGAAATTATTGAGCAGTATCCATTGGTAGTAAAAGGAGCTAACCTTTTCTCTTGAAAAAGCCAGAGAAAAAAATTAGCCTGCTGATAGATTGAAATATTCATAGGGATGACATTGTTGCCTCTGCGCCAGTCCCTCAAAACCCACCATTTCACGTGATAAGCCTTCAAAGAGGAGGGCCTTCTTGCTTGGGAGATTCTCTCCATGATTGAAGGTTGAAACTCTTTTCTATGCAAGACTCTCCTGACAAGAGATATGCATGAAGAAAAAACCTGTCCAGGCAGGGATGAAACATTTGCGGGCAGGGATCTTCCTGAGGATGTCTATTGCTGGGTCAAGCAGATCATTCACCTAGGACTTGTCCTGTCTGAGAGGGGCTACCAGAATCACTTTGCAAGCCTGGTCCCTGATTTTCTGAATGACTCGTGGAATAAGAACATTTGGAGGAAAGGCATAGCCCAAATTCCCATCCCAACTGACGTCCCAAGCCTCTGGATCCAAGATCAGAGAGATGAAAGTGGGCAGCTTGTGATTCTGCATCATCGCAAATACATCTATCATCATATGCCCCCAAAGTGTGCTAATCCAGTGAAAGATCGATGGGTGAAGAGACCACTTGGTGTGCATAGTCTTGCCCCTTCTTGACAGAGAATCAGCCAAAACATTGAGTTTGGCAGGAATGTGTCTGCTCTAGACTATTATTTTGTGCTGGGAGCACCAGCATATAAACTCCCAGACCAGGACACATAAGTCAGGATATCTGGTCCATCCATGCCCCACCCTCGTTTAAGGAGGTAAGTGACCACTACAGTATTGACCGACATTACCTGGATTACTTTCCCACACAGCTGATCTCTCCAACAATCAACAGCTTTCATTATAGCCTTCATTTCTAAAAGGTTTATATGAAATGCCTCCTTCTCTGGGCTCCAGTTGCCACTTACCACTGTGAAGTGAGGTAACAGTGAGCCCTCCCAATCAAATGAACTGGCATCCATGCAAACTGTAACGTAACACAAAGGGGATGGGGCTGGGTAAATGAGATCCAAAGACCCTCCAAGACTACTTGGATCACCCATTCATTGTGTGGAAACAGGTTGACCAACTTGACGAAAATGAAGATTGGCTGCAACCAGGAGATTCTCTGTGGGCAGTCAATGATTGGTGGTTGTTATGAGGCTAGGGGAAAGAGAAACTTTGTTTCCTTCCCCTTTTAAAATTCTGCTGCCATCTGAAACAGGATTGTGGCTGAGCCTGCTGTTGATGAGTTGGATGTTGCCAACTGTCCCTCTGCCTCCAATCATCTCTTCATTGTGACAGAGAATGTTGAGGTTGAAAAGTTGGAGACGGTAAAGAATGCTGGAGGGGCATCTCTTGCACTCCCTGCTTCTGCACTTCTTCAATACAGCCTCTAAACAACAGCAGCAAACCAAACAGCAAAGAGCATAAAGCAAAAGAGTGATGAGGCTACAGAGATGATGAAAGCAGAAACATTTCTCATTGTATTAAATCAAGGTTAAAAAGCCATAAGGGCATTGGCCATGGAATGGTGTGCTGCCCTATTTATGACTTTGGCTATGCAAGCCATTGATTCAAATGCATGTTTATTGCCAGCTTTTTTGGCCAGGCAACAAATTGCCAATGATGCCAAATCCAGCATTGATGGCATCACCACCATATTCAGCACAAGTTTTTAAGTTACATCAAACACCTGGCAATCAACCTTGGACAACAGCAGTGTGGACATATGTACTGCCAGAATGTTCTTATCGACACACACAACACTGACACTGTATGTGTCTGAGTGTGTGCAGTACCAGCATGTGAATAAACTAGCAGTAACAAGCTTTCTGAGAAAAAAAGCTTTAGAATTACCCAGGTTCTTGATTTTGTCCAAAAGATGACCAGAAATCTCACCAATTTTCACAGAATGCATTAGGAAGTCGATGGAGTGATATTCTTCCTCATCTTGAATGAGGCCTTGACTTTATAGTTTGTGTTCATAGATGGAGGCAGTTGGACAGTGTTAAAATCCAATAAATTTCCTCTACCGTGGCCTTAATACTGAATTCTGTTCTCTCCATAGTAGAATCAGAGTTTGGCAGCAGATCAAGGTTTTCCCTGCACTCACTGTGGGGGTTGTCCTCGTCCAGCAATGCTTTCATGTCTGTGTACAACAATTCAAGTGGCATGGATGTAGTAGTACCATCATCCCTATGGCATGGATGTAGTAGTACCATCATCCCTAGGTGTTTATCTACCGGATATGCAAATAATGTTGGCCTGCCAGAACAGAGGGCTGGTTTGGCAGTCAGCTGGAAAGCTGGCTGGCTGGTAAAATTGACAGACCAGTTACACCAGTCCATGTATGGTTCCATGTACAAGGGAATGGAAGGCTGGTATGCAGCATGGCCCATTGAAAGGACTGATCTCCCATTGCTTGGTATGCATAGCCCACCTGAAGGTGTGACTGGATGGTCAGCAACCAAGATAGTGGTGTGAGGTAATATTGGCAGGTAAGAAAATTCTACCAGATCAGTTTCATACCCAAAGTGACCCATTATACAGAAATAAGTCCATGAAGGGGGACTTATGCCCACGGTGCTGCCAAATATTGCAAGAACAATCTCCCAGTAGGAATGGGTGGGGATGAAAGGAACTATGCTGTCATCTCTTTAATCAACCTCCTCATGTGTGTGTAGAGTGGTGTAGCATCAATGCATCCATGTTGTTTATCTCTAGCTGCCTGGATGTGATGGTAGCTGATGGCCCTTTCCAATGAATCTCTGAAGGGAGAGGTGCTATCAGAACATCTCCCACTATACTCACAACAGAAACATATCACTCCATTGATTTTGATATCATCTTTCTATCTCTTGCCTTCAAACTTTTCCGTAGGGCCAAAGACCAAGTTCCCTCTGACCAGGAACAATAAACACTACAAGGTGCTGTTGATGTACACTTAGTACAAGCAAGGCAAGTGGCATGATTGTCCTCATTGACCTTGAACTTCATGCATTTTGAGTATGTAGTTGCCATTGTATTCTGAAAAGACAATAAACAAAAAAAAATGGAAATAATAACTGAAAATTTCACTAAATAGACAACAACACCTGTAATAACCGAAATAAATAAAATTCAACTGTGTTTGTAGTACAATATACAGTCTGCACGCACGGTGCATGGTACCAATACTTACCAACTTAACAGGTCAGAAAAACCAAGTCCACAAAATTTGAAAATATTAAAAACTATTTTTTCAAAAATCACAATAAGATTATCAGTCCTTTGCTGAAACCTTACAATACAATATTACACCACACCTATTGATGGATGGATTGATATAAAGATCTTGAACAATTTGTAGAGACAATGCAGGACGATGTTGATTGTACTGAAGCAAAAGCTTGAACTGGCAAACAACCTGTTGATGGGAAGGTACTGGGTAATAGCTTCTTCCCTTTGTCTATATGATATATAGATGGGAAAGACAACATTTTTATCTTTCCAGGATCACTGGATTCCCTAATTTTAATGTGATCAGAGACTGTATTAAATGGAGAAAAACCAGGTAAGGCTCATCTACAGCGAATTATTGAAAATCATGAGGTGTATCATGAACTGGCTAAGGTAAATATGGGGGCAGCACAAGCAAAATATAAAATACCAATGGGTCCCTAATTTATGTCTGCATGTACTCACAAACCAGCAGGCCCGTCAACAAAAATATGTCCTAAGTGGATTGGTCCATATTACATATGTATGAAAGCTGGGGATACAATATACAAATTAATGCACCTTAAGACAGCCAACAAACTGCTCAAGTCAGTAATTTATGCAAAACAGATTGTGTTCATATTATAGCCCAGAACTAAGACTCACAAATCTACTATCATATCTTAACTGGTCAACAGCAAGAACTTGATCCAGAGCATTGCAGAAATGATGCAGCACAGTGGGACCTAATCTGAGACTGATAGGCAAGCTGCCCAGTGGGGATACAATAATTGAGGTCAAGTACCTAAACACAACTCATGTTGGTTACAGAAGACAAAGTTTTGTCATCTGCAATAATCAGAAGGAAGAGTTATTACACAGTAAAATGGAAATTATTCAACATAGCAATATCATGGAATTACACAGTAAAATGGAAATTATTCAACATAGCAATATCATGGAAACCCCAGAATAAATATATTGGAGATATTAATCAAAGAATTCTACATTCATAAAACTTTAAATGGCTGGAAACATAAATAACTACACAGTCCCTGGTGAGATAAAACATTAAATGGCTGGAAGCATAAATGACTACACAGTTCCTGCCTGAGATAAAACAAAAACATAAAATTAAGATATCAATTAACTTGTTCACCTTGCTAAGAAAAGCTTGTCAAGATCAAAACAAATAAAAACATTTATTTACTATCATTTGTACATGGTCATATATGGGTCTTGCCCTGTTAAATTGCTTCTACAAAATTTAATAGGTTAAGATCCACATAAAACCAAGTACAAATTACAGTAAATAAATGTTTTTAATTATCATATTGAAAAATTCAAGTTTTATAATTTTCATTTCAATAATTTGGTGATAATAAAACTTTCACAATTTCAGTAATGAAGAATATGGATTTTTTAAACTTAAGTAGTGAAGCTAATATTCAATTTAGTAAGATAAAAAGTCTTCAGATTAGGATGTTTAATTTCAAAAAATAAATTTGATCACTTGCACTGACAAGGAATAAATGAAGTGAAAGAATATAGGGAGTGCAATGTTGAAGTTAGCCTGAGTAAGTGCAAGTGCCGTGACAGTGGAGCTGGTTGACAGAGTTGCAACCAGTGTATAGATGAACAACACCCAGAATGCACAGATTCTAGAGGAATAAATAACAGTAAAACTGACATTATGTTGGTGTTATCCAATATTATCTAATTCCCCATTACTTGGCCCCTGATCAATTAAACATGAGAAATGAACAAATCACCTTGTGTTTACATTTGAAACCTTGTCTTGAGTATCTTAGTAGCTTGTTTTTACTAAAGCATAAAGACAAAAGCACTTCTAATGGAAACTGTGATGCATGGCATAGTCATTTTCTTTTTACTTACCATTAGATTCCAGTGCTGAAAGTCTGTCAGTTTACTATAAATATCCAAACAATATCAGGTAAATCTTAGGATGGAAAATTGTCTGCTGAGAAAATGTATACTCACAGAGTAATCAGACTGAGAAATTGCCCTTCACAGAATAATCAGACTGTGAGATTGACTCTAATTCTGTGAGATTTTATCTCAAAGAGTACTCAGACTGAAATTGTCCCAAATTCTGTGATCTTATCTCAGAGTAGCAAGACTGTGAGATTGACCCTATTTATCTCACAGAGTAATCAGACTGTGAGATTGACTTTAATTTCATGAGATTTTATCTTGAGTAATCAGACTGTGATATTACCTCTAATTATCTCACAGAGTATTCAGTCTGTGAGATGCCCCTAATTTTCAGTGAGATTTTACCCCACATAGTGATATATTACAGGTATTAATGTTTGCAAATCCAGCAAATGTAGCCTATTAATGATACATTTTCATGAATTGCTCATTAGACAAATACACCTTTTGTAATATAACTAAATAGCTATTATTGTAATTAAAATTTCTGCAAATTTATCTCTCTTGCAGAGCTCCAGCTAGGAATTTCTTATTACAGAGGGGTGGGCAAGAAGGGGTGCCTTTTTAAAAAAAAAAGACATTTATTCAATGAAAAAAGAGTCATTTTCATATAACCAAAAGACTTTGTGAAATTTAGAATGTCATGTCATTGGAAATAAAAAAATATAATAAAAACAAAAATACATGTGTATAGAATTGAAAAAATTTACAGTTTAAAAAAGGAATTTAATAGGGCAAATGGCAGACTACTAAGGTCAGAGGGGAGGGTCACATGGGCAGAATGGGAGCTACCCTCGTCTGTTTTTATCTGTCTGGAACCCTGCCTTGCATCTGTTAATACCTACATAATTCTGAACATCGATCTTGTATCCTTCTGCTACTTGTGCCACTTCATAGTGTTCAAATGCACACCCGCTGCAATAAAATTAAGAAGAAGCAAAGTTTATTGAAACTTCATATGAAATAATTAAAGCTTTATTATTGGTTTCTGTGTCTCAGTAATAGATATATAACTACCATATATACTCACTTATAATCCAACTCCAAACTGAATAGACCCAGATCTACTGTAGCATAATGCACCAGCAGATCTGGATCTATGCAGTTGGTTAGGAGTAATCAGTAGAACAAACAACATAGACCCTGATCTGCTGGGGCACTATCCAATGGCAGATCAGGGTCTATGTTGTTTGCAGTTTCATTCAACTTAAAAGCAAGTATACATGGTACTACTCAAAGTAGCTATAAAAACATTTTCTCAAAAACGTATACCAGTATGGGTAAAAATTTATAATCCAGTCACCATTTTTTAATGCAGTTTCTCCAAAACATATACCAGTATGGGTAAAAATTTATAATATAGTCACCATTTTTTAATGCAGTTTCTCCAATTATATTAAATGCATCATATTGATGTGGAATGAAGTGAATTCATGATCCTTGGCTTGCAAAAATGTACTGAATGCATCCATTAGAAATTAATTTTGTTAGTAGTAAAGAATATGTTCTTTATCATCATGCAGGGGTGCTACCGCCTCCATGGCCCCTGCAACGTGGGGGGGGGGGGAGGGGGCATTCAAGAAGAGGGCCAAAAAATCCCAAGTTTTATTATACTGAGGGACCCATTTCTGAATTTTTGCAAAGATGGGGGGGGGGGGGGCTAAAACTTCAAGTTACACCACTGCTATCATGTTAAAGTTCAATAATTACTTTCTGATGACTTATTGACCTGTACCCTCTCCAGAAGAAAATCACAACAACAGTGAACATTCAATATCCACCATTTAACATCCATGTATGACCTTTGGCATTAATTACCTCCCATGTGTGCATAGAGGTTAAGTACCTATGAATAAAATTGTACAATGATAATGTCAATGTCTTGGGCAAGACCCCTCAAAATTATTTATATAAATAAAATGATATTATCATTCTTGATCTTGATTGGCCAACATATGATGGATTTTAAGACTTCATACTTCTTTCGAAGAATATCTACAACTCAGTAAATATTTTAAAGTGAAGATGCAATGAGATAGGAGAAACAAGAAAACATCAGTGACAATGATGATGATAAAAAATAATAATTATGATGATCACAATGCCAATGAAAATGATGAAGATGAAGAAATATTCCCTTAAATCTTGTTTTAACTCCAGATTGATACATGTATTTTAATCAATCCTCAATATGGGAAAACTGTTAATTAAACTTTATATTAATCAATTCTCAATATGCAGAAACTTAATTAAATGTCATTTTAATCAATCCTCAATAAGGGGAAACTGTTAATTAAAACTTATTTTAATCAATCCTCAAATGGGAAAACTGTGGCTTATTTAATCAATCCTCAATATGGGGAAACTGTTACTTAAACTTTATTCTAATCAACCATCAATATGTGGAAACTGTTAATTAAACCTTATTTTAATCAATCCTCAATATGGGGAAACTGTTAATTACATTTTATTTTAATCAATCCTCAATTTGGGGAATCTGTTAATTAAACCTTATTTTAATCAATCCTCAATACAGGGAAACTGTTAATTAAATGTTATTTTACTCAATCTGTAATATGGAGAAACTGTTAATTAAACCTTATTTTAATCAATTGTCAATAGGGGAAATTGTTAATTAAACCTCACTGAAGTTTCATGAGAATAGAAAAATCTAGTTTTCAGGTTTGATAATTTCTCCAAGAAGTGATTCATTTTTGTCACAAATAGAAGAACTGATTGACCACTGAAGAAGAAAAAAGTTGTTTTTTTGGGTGTGTGTGTGTGATTTACTCAGGATAATCAACCCTCTTGGAGATGGCATAGCTGCCTGTACTCATATGGGTAGTTCCCTCTCTCAAAAGTGTGTTTCCCATTCCCAATTTCTTGGCTTCCATCAGAATTTTCTCTGCAAAGTCCCTTGAACAGCCTGATATAAACCAGCTAAAATTGAAGAAAATAATACAGATCTACTAGACAAGTACATTTACTTGTAAACAGTGTATTAGCTAAGACCTATCAATTCTCAACACTCTTGATCATAGTCTTGAAATAATCCTACACCTACCCAATGTTTGATATTTAATAACTTTGCTCAAAACTCAGAATTAAAAAAAATCAGGATATCCTTAAATATAATTTCATTCCTAATAGCAGTGATAGTGAAAAGCCTTTATGATCCTGTACTTTTGAGTACAAGTTTGAATTATTTTTGTCAAACAATAGCAAAATTATGATCCCTTATGTGCCTTTGACATCAAACAGTCATCTACTGGTACTTGCCTGTGATTAGTATAAACATCACTGGTATGATGAAATTCTCACCTATTTTTGGACTAATTAAATAACTGACTCCATTTGTATTAGGGCCAATAAATCCTTTTACTTAAACAGCAAGTTAAATCTGAGGACCAAATATATTAATACTAATTAGTTCTAACTCTTATCAGAACCTATTGTATAATTACTTATTTTTCCTTTATGTTGACCTTTCTTAATATAATGATGTTTGTTGCCGGTATATGCCAGCCTCATACACCTGTTTGAGAGCTTTGGTAGCTCAGTTGGCACAGCATTGGACTCAAAATCCATGGGTCGCATGTTTGATACCCACCCAGGACAACCCAAATGAGCTGCCTCAGTGTGTATTTGGGAAAGGCATTTAGCTTTCATTTCCTCTGCATGTTATAGCCAGTTATGTGTTGAAAGTGCCATTAAAAAAAACAACCAACAACAAGGTGAGGAAACCCTGTAGTACATTATCTGGTATGGCAAAGTAAGCTGTCAAATTAGCAATGAACAATATTATAATCAAAGTATGGAAAGTTTGCCTCACCTTGGGTATATTAAAACATTAGTTTGACAGAAAAATACATGGAAACAGAGAGGGCATGTGTTTGTGTGAAACAGAGACAGAACATTCACCTTGGTACACCACTGTATCTGGGATCCCTGTAAAATCTGTGTCTCTGAAATAAACAATACATATATGCATTAGTAAATTTTGATAATGGGAGTAAAATTAAGCCACTGAAATTTTACAGTTTATGAGTGTGGCAAAATCTATTTTAATCTGAAAAAGAAATATCCAATGAGAAAGATTATCAGCCACCTTGTATATACTGATAAACTGTTACAAAAATCATCACTGTAAGTTGTTTGACAAATTATGTTATTTCTTCCTTTGAACTTGAACACTTTATAATCTCCACCTCAAAGCAAATCTCCAAAAGCATATTTTCAAAATACAGATACAAATTGGAAATAAAAAAGTGTATTCACCGTTTATACTTGCTTATAAGTCAATTCGAACTGCAAAAAATATATAATGCACTGACAGATCAGGGTCTATGTTGTTTAGTATACTGACTGCTCCTAACAAACTGCATAGACCCAGATCTGCTGGTGCATTATGCAATGGCAGATCTGGGTCAGTGCAGTTTGCAATTGCACCTAATTTATAAGCAAGTACATACGGTATACATCACTGGTGATCACCATTTGTCCTTCTTATGGGGTCATTTAGTAGGAATAATAATGGGCAGATGTAAAAACACTTAGTTGTCTTCTATTGAAAATCTTCACTGCATTTGTATAGCGAAGCAAATATTATATAAATATAAGGGTTTATTTCCAACCCCCAATATTGAATTTGTCCATGGCAACCCCCCAAAAAAACCCAAATGTATGGCAACACAAGCAATGAAGTATTTAATCAACAAATTACAATGTAAATATTCTTTTTCCAGAAAGATTTTTTAAAAATTATGCTATGGTAACACAAATCTTTGACTTATGGAGCAGAAATATGGAGATACGAGTATGCACCTGAAATTAAAAGTATTCATAATTGCTTCTGCAGAAAGATATTGAAATTGCCACAAAATGCATCCTCTATTGTGGTTTCATGTGAATGTGGGCAATATATACTTTTTCTTTCTTATGTGATGAGATGTGTGAAGTATTGGATAAATTTAGTTACAATGAATAGGAATAGATATCCAGCACAGCATTATATTATGTTAAAAAGATTGGGTGACACTGGTAGAACCAACTGGGCAATTAGAATTAAACTTTTGTTATTTTAAATATTGATATGACTGTTATTTTAAATATTGATATGACTATGCTCTTTTAAATATTGATATGACTGTTATTTTAAATACTGATATGACTGTTATTTTAAACATTGATATGACTATGTTATTTTAAATATTGATTTGACTATGTTATTGTAAATACTGATATGACTGTTATTTTAAATATTGATATGACTGTTATTTTAAATATTGATATGAATGTTATTTTAAATATTGATATGACTGTTATTTTAAATATTGATATGACTGTTATTTTAAATATTGATATGAATGTTATTTTAAATATTGATATGACTATGTTATTTTAAATATCAATATGACTATGTTATTTGAAATACCAATATGACTGTTATTTTTAATATATATATATTGATATGAATATGTTATTTTAAATATTGATATGACTATGTTATTTTAAATACTGATATGACTATGTTATTTTAAATATTGATATGACTGTTATTTTAAATAGTGATATGACTATGTTATTTTAAATACTGATATGACTGTTATTTTAAATATTGATATGACTGTTATTTTAAATAGTGATATGAATATGTTATTTTTAATATTGATATGACTCTTATTTTAAATATTGATATGACTGTTATTTTAAATATTGATATAAATATGTTATTTTAAATATTAATATGAATATGTTATTTTAAATATTGATATGACTGTTAGTTTAAATATTGATATGACTATGTTATTTTAAATAGTGATATGACTTATTTTAAATATTGATATGAATGTTATTTTAAATAATGATATATGTTATTTTAAATAGTGATATGACTGTTATTTTAAATATTGATATGACTGTTATTTTAAATATTGATATGAATGTTATTTTAAATATTGATATGACTTATTTTAAATATTGATATGACTGTTATTTTAAAAACTGATATGAATGTTATTTTAAATATTGATATGACTGTTATTTTAAATATTGATGTGACTGTTATTTTAAATATTGATATGAATATGTTATTTTAAATATTGATATGAATGTTATTTTAAATATTGATATGAATATGTTATTTTAAATACTGATATGAATGTTATTTTAAATATTGATTTGAATATGTTATTTTAAATATTGATATGACTATTTTATTTTTAATATTAATATGAATATTTTATTTAAAATATTGATATGAATATGTTATTTTAAATATTGATATGAATATGTTTGGATTGTTCAAGATATAGCTGATGTAGATTTATTTTTGTTACAATTTAAACAACATATCAATGATAATATGCTACAAGAGATGTCAAACAACCTTGCCAAATCTAGTAAGGCTTTCTATTATAAATACTTTAAATCTCAATTGGATGTTGAATTACACTCAAAATTGGATTGCAAGATAAATATTGATAGGCTAAATCTCAGTTATAATGCTCTTCTCCTTTTCTCTATCTCAGTTATAATGCTCTTCTCGTAGGCTTTATCTCAGTTATAATGCTCTTCTCATAGGCTTTATCTCAGTTATATTGCTCTTCTCATAGGCTTTATCTCAGTTATAATGCTCTTCTCATAGGCTTTATCTCAGTTATAATGCTCTTCTCATTGGCTTTATCTCAGTTATAATGCTCTTCTCGTAGGCTTTATCTCAGTTATAATGTTCTTCTTGTAGGCTTTATCTCATTTATAATGCTCTTCTCATAGGCTTATGATAGAGACCAGTAGATGTATGAACATGATTGGACAAATCAAGGAGTATGCCCTTTGTGTGATAGTGACCTAATTGAAGATGAGTTCAATATGTTAATGCTTTGTCCCGACTATGATGATTTGAGACACAAATGTTACCCAATAAATATGTCAAGCATCCAAGTTATTAAATGTTTTACTCATTGGTACAATCGAAAGTCACGCATATTATTTGTAGCTTCCTTCCAATATTATATCACATTATGTGTAGTTGTTTTGTTTCTTGTTTTTGTTGGTTTTAACGGCACTTTTAGCACATTACTGGCTACATCATGCAGAGGCAATGTGAGCTAAGTGCCTATCCTATAGACACACAAAGGCAGCTGACCTAGGCTGGCATGGGTTGGTATCGAACCCGCAACCCTTGGATTATGAGTATGATACTCTACCAAATGAGCTACCATGGCTCACATTATATGTACATTATATATATATATATATATATATATATATATAGTATGTGTAAGTGCACTCTTAAATTTAGGATAAATCATGTATATATGCAATGTATTATGGGCTGGTGGCCTTGAATTACTCAATAAAGATTTTTGCCTTTAAAAATATTATATTTTACTGAAGAATGAACTGTATTAAAGACTGTAAACCATCATTGTACAATGCTCTCATCTCTGTCATGTGTTGTTTTTAAATTGTTCTTTTATGGATATATTAGAACAAAATTTGAAGTGCTAGACCTGGTAATCAATTCTCTTGTGAAAATTTTATTTTCTGGATTGAATGGCTATAGGATACATGAAAGTCTAAGGTAGGCACTTTCTTTTTTTTTGGGGGGGGGGGGAATGAGTGAGGCATTTATTAGGTGGGTGTATCTATTATGCATAACATGGTATATACATATAAATATATCATTATTCTAAATCAATAAAATGGAAACATAACTGTTGATGTAGAAGAACTAGTAACCACAACAATTGTGAGGTCTTAAACTATGGACAGATGGAAGGTAAATTACTGAGGTTTCGTTGTATTGGAGACCTGAGCAATGTCTTTCGTCTACATGTACTTGTGACAGTAGTGGAGCTATTGTGAATTTCCTGCATAGGGAATGAGATTATTTGTGCTCACATTGAGAGTGATGTTATGTTGTGATCTAATAAGACTTGATTACTGAACAGAGCAATATTCACATTACTGGTTGAGTGATTTATTTCAACCTATCATCTGGATAGAAAATGTTTGATTGATTATATCAACCCATCATCTGAATTGGAAATGTTTGATTGATTATTTCAACCTGTCATCTGGATAGGAAATGTTTGAGTGATTATTTCAATCTATAATCTGGACAGGAAATCCTCACATTACTATTTGTGTAGTATTCCATTAGTATGTTGTAGAATAACCTGTTACTCAACAGAAAGTCAACAATCTTGATTCAGTCAGACATCCAGTCACAAGATAGAGACATTTTCAAAAATAATTTCTAGATTGATAGATAAATTATACAGTAATAGTCTTCAGACAGTATGACTTATTAGATTATGGTGTCTAAGTATTGGTATGATATAATAGACTTGGTTTGGATTTTGTGTGTAAATAAATTTGTTTGCTTAAAATCAGGCCTTTGTCTGGTTGCTAGTCTTATCCCCTCTTGGTCACTCCTCTGATGGACTAAAACTAAAAAATAATGTTGATGAGTACTGAATATACTCACTTATAAGTAAAGTCCAACTTCAAACTGCACAAAACCAGATCTGCTGTTGCATAATGTGCTGACAGATCTGGGTATATGCAGTTTGTTATGAGTTATCAGTAGAACACACAACATAGACCCTGATCTGTCAGTGCATTATGTGCTGACATATCAGGGTCTATGTTGTTTGCAGTTGGACTCAACATATAATTGAGTATAGACGGTACTCAGGGTCATATTTATCCAAAATCCTAAAGACATAAAACTACATTATCAAATTTAGTAGCCATCTGATTAGAATAAGTTTCACAGGAGGAAAATATTGTTGTCAAATGTGAGATTCCAATTAACATGGGCCATAACTGTGTCAAATTATGTGGATAATTGTCTATAATTGCATTAACTCAGATGTTCTTGTCCATTGATTTGATGCTTCAATATTCTGGACAATGTATGTGCTTCATTTCCATATATTTTTCTCTTTCTCATTGGTTTAGAAGGAATTTGGAACCAAGTTGTATATCCTTTATATCACACATTTCTAAATTTTTTTACTTTAATTTTTGGGGTCTGCAGTAGAAACACATGTGTTTTACAGAACACAAACATATGTCTGGTTGTTTTACAAACACAAACACAAACATATATCTAATTGTTTAACAAACACAAACATATCAAACAAAAACATATGTCTGGTTGTTTTACAAACAAATATCTAGTTGTTTTACAAACAGAAATACATGTCTAGTTGTTTTACAAAACACAAACACATGTTTAGTTATTTTACAAGCACGAACAGGTATCTAGTTGTTTTACAAAGACATACACAGGTCTAGTTGTTTTACAAACACAAAGACATGTCCAGTTGTTTTACAAACACAAAGACATGTCTAGTTGTTTTACAAACACAAAGACATATCTAGTTGTTTTACAAATGCATATCTCATTATTTTACAAATTTGTATCTAGTTGTTTTACATATGCATATCAGGTGTTTTTACAAATGCATATCTAGTTGTTTTACATATGCATATTGTTTTACATATGCATATCTAGTTGTTTTACAAATGCATATCTAGTGGTTTTACATATGCATATTGTTTTACATATGCATATCTAGTTGTTTTACAAATGCATATCTACTTGTTGTACAAATGCATATCTAGTTGTTTTACAAACACAAACATGTATAGTTGTTTTACAAACACAAACACATATCTAGTTGTTTTACAAATGCATATCTAGTTGTTTTATAAATGCATATCTATTGTTTTTTAGGTTGTTTTTTGTTTGTATAGAGCAACATTAAGAAGTGACTTGACTTGCTTGGGATATTGATTTCAGAGCAATGTTACAATGAAGCAGAAACAGCTTGATAATGAACTTGGATTAATGTAATTTCTGCATTTAAAGATGGGATTGTTTAATTCTAAGTTGTTTATAATATGTTATATCTAATTATTTCAATTTCTAATGAAATTTTATTTAAATGAACCAGTTTAAATAATGTTAACTGAGTTGTTACAGGTGGACTCCACTCTTATCATATTTGCTTGTGTAGACATCTCCCCAACTGTGAAATGCATAAACTCAGATCAGCTGTTATATAATGCACAAGCAAATCAGGATCGATACTGTTTGTTCTACTTTTGATTTTAAATGATCAAAGTAGACCCTGATCTGCCAGCGTATTATGAGTCAGCAGATTATTTTCAAAACTGCTCACTGTATGTTGCATGTTATTTCATTAAATACAGTAATCCACGTTATGAATCTGGCCACAAGAGGGTTGTTAATTTCAACTTATAACTTGACAAACATGATATGCTGTAGAGTGTTTATTAATATTCATGTAAATGTACTTAAGATACCATATATACTTGCTTATAAATTAAGTCCAACTGCAAACTGCATAGACCCAGATCTTCTGTAACATAATATGCCAGCAGATCTGGGTCTATGCAGTTTGTTAGGAGTAATCAGGAGAACAAATAACATACACCCTGATCTGCTGGCACATTATTTGTTGTTTGCAGTTGGCCTTGATTTATATGTGAGTATATACAGTAAGCACAAAGAATTGCTGTTCATGTTCATAAGGAAATTTTCCATTTTAGACTGATTTTATCCAGAGCTGTGGGGATTTGTTTTTCTTTCAATAGATCCAGGAAGTCTGAAACCTGGCACAGCCAATAAAATGGGTACATTTTTACCTGTCAATTATTTCTTAAAACTGATCTAGCATGTACCTGCAACAATTAAGTCAAACTGTAAATAAGGTAGATTTAGTCTATGAAGAATGAGGGGAATTTTTTTCTTTTAGTAGATCCAGGGTACATTCTGACCCATCAATTATTTATGTAACTTTATTTATTTACCATACATGTACTCATAGCACTTACCTACAACAATACAGTCAAACTGGAGATATGGTAGATTTTGTCTATGAAGAACTTATATGATTGTCTATTTCATGTTTGACTGACTGGTAAATTAAAACCTATTTATTTTCATATTTCACTGCAAAAATTGGCTTACAGAACACCTTAATAAAAAGGACAGATAAATAAAGACTAAAAGAAAATCTTTTGGAATACTCAGTGAAAATTCTGATATAACTGTCTATAAAACAGAGGACACCTTTCTAATCTGAACAGATAACACCTATTTTTTTCCCAAATGTCAATTATCACAAATTGATGACTAAACTTTTCTCACAGTGACTATTTATCAAGCACCTGTTCATCTGTTTGCCAGAAATAGGTTGGAATATATTTGAAATTTCAATATATCTTCATACCAGTAAATCGTATTTTTGGAATAAACTTATTATTGTATTGTTACATAACATGTAAATACTAGACCATACATGCATCCTGTGATATAAATTTTGAGGGTAATGGTGGGAAAGCAAATCGAGTTTGTAATTAATTAATCAATTAATATGTTATATTACTTGTGCAAGCCAGAGACTGTGACAGTTAATATGAGACCACTCTCATCTTCACATGACCTCTCCTTTTCATAGTTAAGTAGTGACTACTGAAAAAAACTGGAAGCTAATTATTAAAGAGTTTTCAATTACCTAACTGAACCTCATTTAGTACAATTCTATTATCAGCCTCTTTGATGATAAATGCAAGTTTTAGAACTCAATGTTATGTTCTGTAATAAAAAAATGTAAACATTTAAAAGAATAAAAAGTGCAACTTACACTGTGAAGTTGCAGGCATTCATTGAAAAATAGCATAACAGGTTTTTGTATACTTGTATTAGTGTGAGCAAAACAGCAGATAATTGTACCCAAGGCTGGATAGTAAGGTGCTTCAGTTGGCATTATTTAGTGTGTACTCAACTGATGCACTATATTTCTCTGATGAAAATCCAAAACATGATATGGATTAAAGGCCATCCCAAACTTTTCACCAAATTTGACAAATTCTTATGTAAGAAAGCTTTGTCCAATCACAAGTTCACTGTCCTATCATGCAAGATTTACTAATAGTAAATAACTACCATATATACTCACTTATAAGTTGAGTCCAACTGCAAATTGCACAGATCCAGATATTGTGCCAGCAGATCTAGGTCTTTACAGTTTTTTAGGAGTAATCTGTAGAACAAACAACATAGACCCTGATCTGCTGGCACATTATGCAGTGGTAGATCAGGGTCTATGTTGTTTGCAGTTGGACTTGACTTATAAGTGAATATATACGGTATGCTAATTTTTCCCTGCTTGGGTAATATTACATGTATTGACAAAGACTGCTCAAAGAACTATCTGAGAATGAAAGCATGCCAAACACTCTGCTTTTCATAATAGATCTCACTTGAGTATGTACTCAACTCAAAATTTAGTTCCAATATAAAGCTTTTATTTTTTATAATATCAGACTCAAATACATTTGTAAAGATAGAACTCTAAATTAGAAGCAAATCAAATTTAAATTTAAAACAATATTCCTTCTGCATTTTCTAAATAATGAGGTCCAGAATTTGAGCTGCATATTTCCTCCAAGTTCATATATTCTATAAAAGCAGAACCTGATGATCCTGCTGACTGGTACCTCATTATCTGTAAATTTGTGTGCACTTTTTATTTATAATTTTTTAAGATGTATGAATAAGTATGATCAAAATATTAATTACTGGTATAAATGTCACAAAATTTCTAGATTTGGGAATTTACAACATTATAATAAAACAGTACACGGTATGAAACATTAAAACACAAGCAATAATTCTGATTCTTATTGATTGATTATAGTGTATGAAAAATAGGAAGGTACAAAAATATACAGTTCTTCTGTTCTCCCTTGTAAGTATAATAAATTCATATACTAAAAATTCATATACTGGTATATCTTGTTCTTTGTCACTCATTTCTCATGTAAAAACATGAATATATTGCTGTGCTATAGATCAAGTTTTGTGAATAATTGTTAACCACTATCTACAATGTTCTTTTGAAAATCATGAAAGTTAAGACCCTACAAATCATCTCATTGTGAGTGTAGAGAAAACTATAAATTATTAATATTTTTACAAACATCTAGTCTCATCAACATCTGACAGTGGAAATCAGAGAGTTTGAAAATTGTGATGGGTCATTCCAGACTGGATTCTAATACTGTACACATAAGATCTGTGGCATCAGTCATAAATTTCTATTCAAAAGTATTGAGTTTTAGAAAATACTATCATTTATAACTTTCCATTGCAATTTTAATTACTAGTAAATTGAAAAATTGGTTCATTTCCATAATGATAGATAATGATACTGTTGTACTATCAAAGATCACATTATTTTTAATTTGTCTGATGCTGATGTTCATTTCATTGACTTGATAAATTTTAAAAATCTGTTAAAGCTAGGATGGTTTTGTTTGGTTCAGTTTTGTTTGGTTTGATTTGGTTTGTTTTTTATGGCACAGCAACATATAAAGGTTATTTAGTGCCAAAGCAACTTAAGGAAAGTATAGTGTCTTGCTTACAGATACACCAT
Organism: Margaritifera margaritifera; assembly: GCA_029931535.1. NCBI lineage: Eukaryota > Metazoa > Mollusca > Bivalvia > Unionida > Margaritiferidae > Margaritifera > Margaritifera margaritifera. The sequence goes on along the minus strand of JAQPZY010001685.1, from coordinate 7,553,623 downwards.
GGTACATGTAGCTGACCGGGCTGATCTGGTGGTAGGACTTTAACCCAGATGCTTACAGTCACACTATCCACCGAGTCTGTAATGCTATCCACTGAGCGCCAGTGGCTTTATAGCTAGAATTGGTCTGGAAACCATGTGCTAAGGACTGCAAAAGTTCCTTTAACCTGTCAAAATTGACTTGAGGAATAATGAGCAATTTGTCCACATAAATATACCATCACTATCCTACATCCCACCCCTACTCCATGATGGAGATGAGTTTATATTCACAAAAGCACATAACTCTTCTGAAAATAGTATGAGTAAAATGACTGGTCAACATGCATATCTTTTTATAATGAGCAATCCACTAAAAACTGCAAGAGCAGCTTCATTCATACATTTTATAATACATTTCCTCCTGCTGTAACCAAAAAAGGGCAATAACTGTACAAAAATCAAGGGAGAACAAAGCCTTGTCCATATATGCATTTTTCATCCATAAAAAACTGCAAGACAAGTTGTGTTGACAAGATTCTGCCTTAGGTACACTGCATTCAGCTGCAAGGGCAATAACTCTAACAAAAACTGCTAGAGCTATGTGATTTGTTCATATGCACATCTTGAAATGATGACCATAACATGTACAAAGTTTCACGGCAATCCATCCAAAACTGTGAGACTAGTTGTGTTCACAAGATTCTGTCATACATTATATCATGCTTCATGTAAGAAAGGGTAATACATATAACAAAAATTGCAGGAGTAAATTGATTTGTTGATATTCACAACTTCAGATGATGATCTTCATATTTCCCAAGTTTCATGGTGATCCAATTAAATCTGTGAGATTAGTTGCATTCAGAAGATTGTCATACACTGTATTATGCTGGAAGTAAAAAAGGGCAATAACTCTTATAATAATTGCATGAACACTGATTTAACGTTATGTGCATCTTCAGGTGACGACTATAATATTTACGACCTTCATGGCAATCCATCAAGAACCGTGGGACTAGTTGCGCTAACAAGGTTGTGTCATACACTGCATTAAGCTACAAGACAAAAAGAACAATAGAACTCTAACAAAAATTGTCGGAGCAAAGTGATTTATCGATATGATAACAGAATTTTGCCACATGAACATCCTGCAATGCATTAAGGATTTAGGTTGAACATAAAATTAAACACTCATTCTTGTGTATGCATAACTTTAACAATTTAATGAAAATATTAACTGGGGCAGATATATGTCATTTGTGGACAGCTGTCCCATACATAGAAGCTGAATATATAAAATAAAAATTAGAAAAGGGCTTCATAAAGGTGTTCTATATATGGCAGTGTCCAAGGTAGGATTTCTTCCCATTATATATATATATATATATATATATATATATATATATATATATATATATATATATATATATATATATATATATATATATATATATATATATATATATATATATATATAATCATGCACTAGTCTGAGCATCTGGCAAAATATGGTTCTGAAATAGGATGCATACAAGGAAGTTTTCCCTGCTCTTATGCTCAAGGTAAAATATGTATAATATATTTTTACCTGGATAACCTAGTAATAAATGGTCTTTGTAAAAGTGACAAAGTTTGTGTGTGCAACTTTTGCATGATGATCATCAAACTGAAGACGATTGCTTCAGTGTTAATTACTGAAAAAGTAAGCTCAGGGTAAGAATCTATGTTCCAAGACAATAATTCTCTAAATAAAATTTAATCTGATACAAAAAATAGTGTGTACTTCATGTATTATAGAGAAGGAATCGTACAACTGACATGTGCTGGTGACACATTCTTTCAGTAATTATCCTTGTATATTTCATAAGATGCCCCTAATTTAAAATAATTACTACTAGTTATTACTATGTATGTAATATATTTATTTGCCATGCACCATTCGCCATTGTTTCATAACATGCACTTACAGATAAATCTGACTATTATCTCAACTGCATAAGCATGGTGACATAAAGCAATCACTTTTCCACCACTGCCGGCATCATTATCAACAATGGTACAGTTTTGCATCAAAGTTTCTGAAAGTCATATGTCTTCTACATCAGTGGCTGCAATTAAGTGAAATTCTTTGATAATAAGGTCTAAAGTTTATGCTGCGATATGCTGGGAGTGCATGTCTTGCCAGTCTCACATGCTTAAGCATCATAGTGAACAGTGTTCAAGTTTTGTGTTAAAGTGTTTGAAACTCACTGCACCAGTGCATTCCATTGAAACTTGAGGATAATAACTTGTCATTTGACAAGTGCTGGTGACAAATTCTTTCAGTAAGTATCCTAGAAGTTGGAATATTTCATAAGATGCTCCCAATTTTAAATAAGTACTACTAGTGATTACTATGTCATATATTTATTTGCCATGCATTACTTACCATTGTTTCATAACAGGCACTTACAGATAAATCTGACTATTGTCTCACCTGCATGGTGACATACAGCAATCATTTTTCTGCCACTACTGGCATCATTATCAACAGCGATAAAATTCTGCATTAAAGTTTCTGAAAGTCATATGTCTTCTACATCAGTGCCTCCATTTAAGTGAAATTCTTTGATAATATCACGATAGGTCTAAATTTTATGCTGTGAAATGCTAGGAGTGCATGTCTTAATTGCTTGTCTCACCTGTTTAAGCATCATAGTGAACAGTGTTCAAGTTTTGTGTTAAAGTGTTTGAAACTCACTGCACCAGTGCATTCCATTGAAACTTGATTACTGTCAACAAAAAAATTATTCAATGATATGTTACGAGTTCCTGTCTTGCTTGTCTCACCTGCTTAATTATAAAGCTTGGTTCATCATTGTAACCAATGTTAAGGTTTTGTGTTCAAATTTTTTAAAGTCACATCTCTTCTAAGTTTCTTGCTGCATTTGAGTAAAACTTTGATAAAATATATTACCATAGGTCTAAAGTTTATACGCTGATATGATAGGAGTTCCTGTCTTGTCTGTCTCACCTGCTTCAGCAGAAAGCATGCTTCATCATTGTAAACAATGTTGAAGTTTGTTAAAAGTTTTTAAAATGCTGTATTTTTAGTTAAACTTTCAGGTAATATTTCTATATGTCTAAAGTTGATACACTGATATACAAGGAGTTCCTATCTTTTCTGTCAAGTCTACTTAAACATTATGGTCAAGAATGTTAAAGTTTTGTATGAAAGATAATAAAAGTCAGATACAGGGGTTATATTGACAAACATATGGGCATTGGTGAGACACCAGGTTTTGCAGAACACTTGTTTAAAAACTTTTTTAACTTATATTATAAATTTAATATACCATTTAGGTAATTTATACATTTTATAGCTGGGATTTTTTAAATATAATTGCAATGCTTGTTTCCCAATCCTGAATGTATTTATCCTATACAATTTTCCGAGAGATTTAGCAAAAAAATATTGTTTGAACAAATTATTACTTGTTATGTAAGTAATTATTACCAATATGAATTTGAGTGGAAATTAAAAGTCTATTTAAATGTGACATCAATGAAAGATAATTGAGATTAATTCTGTAATTGATTATAGTCACAAATCAATCACTAAAATGCTTGTTGTTCCATACATAAGCCTAGAAAGATACAGGTTGACTAGGTTTTTGTTGTTGGTGGTGGTGGTTTCAATAGCACTTTTAACACATTATTAGCTATATCATGCCAAGGAAATGGGAGCTATATGCCTTTCCTAAGGACACAAAGAGGCAGTCAATGTTGGCTAGCCTGGGTGGGTACTGGTTGACTGAAGAATAATCTAAGTCTATAGAATTTTCCAACTCCAAAGCAACCATATGCAAATAAGATGGATAAACCCCAAATAAAATGTCACAAGTTTTACCTAGATTGAGACATATATCACCTTTATACTAAACTAATAAAGAAAATGAAACAATAAACAGGTATTGATAAAAAAAATCAAACCAAAATATGGTTGTGTGTGTGTGTGTGTGTGTGTGTGTGTGTGTGTGTGTTTGTCCACTAAAATGTTATCCTCCAATAAACATACATTTTAATATAATTTTATTTTCTACAGAATTTTCCAATTAAAATTATCATTCATTTTTTAAAAATCTGACTCATTGCAGAGCCATAAAATTTACCTGCTAAAGAGTTGTTGAGAGGAAACTATCTTCTACATATTTCCTGCAAAGGGAAGTGACTGTTGCTTACACATTCCTTTACAGACTGAAGATCTTGGATCTCATACTACAGGAAAAATCATGTGTATCCTTTGACTGTATTAACTGTATTGACATACTGTACAATACCTTGCTATGATAATTGATAGAGTGAATAATTAAGACACACTGGCCTCATTCCTTATACCAATCATAAAATCTAGCCTCAAGACTTGCCAGTATCCAAGGCTTCATGACTTTAACAAATTTATTGGGAAATGACATTATAAATTCTGCAATGTATGTACCAGTCCACCTTCAATCAAAACACATCATAAAGACTGTTATATTTTGTGCTATACTTGAAAAGTGAACCTTTTTCTGTGTTTGTTGTAAATATACAAATTTTCCAGAGATTTTTAGACACCTTTTATTTACTCATCAATCAAATAAGAAAACATTGTCTGCAATACAATTATTTTTTTTTTTTTTATTTCACTGAAGAAGGTTGCTGTCAACCTAAATACCAACCCCCATCTGCTCCCAATCATTGTCTAAATCTACCTCTGGATAAGTATTTTGTTTGAACACTGGAAATGATGTTTATGAATGACTTTAAAAAATAAATGGTCATAAAAAACATTTTTTTTTTTAAATTAACATTTTTGATGTTCCCTATCAGATATTTTTATTCATCAAGAAGTCAAACATTGTCTTGTACTTTTTGCTGGTTTGGTCTTGTACTATTTGCTGGTTTGGTCACAAAGTTCAGCATCATCTTTGATTGTATCAATCATCAACAGGAACAACTGTCTTTGACATATATATCATAACAGGGGTGAACACTCCAATAAAATCTAATTACATATATATCATAACAGGGGTGAACACTCCAATAAAATCTATCATTGTGGGATGGTCATCAGTCTAGATCATTTGATGTTAATCATATAATCATATATATATATATATATATATATATATATATATATATATATATATATATATATATATATATATATATATGTGTGTGTGTGTGTGTAGAGAATCTTTCATGAGCACTCATATCATTTTGGCACACACCACAAGTGTTCAGGATAAATCTAGAAAATCAAAATTCTACAGGCAATGAACTGTCTTTTGTAAGGTGTTGGTGAGGTCATTTTACAGATCTTTAAGTCTGCATGTGATGTCTTGTTAACATACCTCATGATGTACCTAATCTACATGTAGTAAAACAGCCACTTCACATGACAAATTGTTGGTATACCGATGAAAATATCATGAAAATTATATTTCAGTGGTATGAAATATGATTCAGTAAAACCTATCTTGAAAGACCACTAGTATGAGACCACCTGTCTTGAGAGACTAGATTCTTAATTTACAGATTTATTGATTATATAGTGCTATGACCGGTGCTGAGAGACCACCTGCCTTCAGAGACCATGATTTTTTTGAGCAAAATGATGGTCTTTTCAGACAGGTTTTAATGTATTAATCTAAGAGGATTAAAACATAACTTTGCAAGTGATGTCAAAATTGTCTGAAAAATCTGTATATAAACTATTTTCACCTTCAATCTATAAACAATATAAACATTTTTTTTAAAATGCAAAAAAATAATTTGGTGTCACTCAGCAAGTTATTTTCTATGTCATTCCTAAAAAAACTGAATAACTCCTATGTTTTGAAAGCCATAAGTGGCAATGCAAATTATCTGTACGAGTTTCTTTTTTTTTCTCTGTGAAATAAGCACGTGTGTAAAATTGTCTAATAAAACAGATATATTTGCTTTGTTAATTTTAACTCTAAAACAGTTAAACAGACTTCAGACAATGTAATGCTTACACCTTGTTTGAAGTTATGATTAGATATTACACATATAAGGGCTGTACTTGCCTTTTGTAGGACAAAGGTCAATTGGTATTAGTCAATGCATCAAGTCATAACAGTTAAAACATGAAATGTTAGTAGCAACTCCTGAGTGTTTTTAAGACATTTGTGGCATATTAACCGTATATACTGTACCCCAAAAGTCTATATTTTGACCTCTGTCAAGATTACATATATACCAGGAAAAATAATTTGTCCATATTTGTGAAATTTAGCAAGACCAGGTCTCAGTTTCACAGGACTTAAATTAAGTCTAGACTTGAGACATTTGGAATTATATATCAATTTTCTTTTAAATAATGGTATAGGTTTATGATCTCTGCATAGTAGTCTAACAGCTGTACAGCAGAAAGTACATATACGGTATTTCAATTTGACTCAGTACATTAGATCGTGGAAAGAATTGTCGCTTGTAGCATTAGTATATCACATGGTTTAGCGCGTGAGAGATGAACTTCTGACCTAGATTCTATGAGTAAATACTTTATTAACTGTTAAAAACGATGGTACACTGGTACTTTAGAGATGTCATACATAACCTTGTTTCTGATTGGTCTGGAGAAGGTTGTTTTTAGAAGGATAATATGGGTTTTTATTTCGATTCTGCGTATTAAGAGACTATATACATGTAATAGGATTTATAGCAGCATTTTAGCATTCCTAGCATAGTTTGACAGCCTGAGAGGTCATAAACGAATTTGGTTCTTTTTGTGTGTAGATATTCTACTTTAGTGATATATATTCATACAGTACATTCTGGATTAGTACTGTTTCTTCAACTTTAGTAATTATACAGCTCTGTGGAATTATTGGAAACATTTCTAGAACTTGTGTTATTCCATATTCACAAGGACTATTTGGAATTTATAAAACTTGGATATAACTGATTCTTATTAACACATCAGTACAGCAAAGGTTTCATTCGGAATCTACTTCATTCGGAACATCTGGATTAACTTCTGGATCAGTGAACTTTAGAACAATTTAGGACTTTTAAGGATATTCTATACTATAACTTATTTTAGTTCTTTCACTTTGATTGTTTGTTGAAATATTTTAATATTTTAGAAAATTAAATATTTGTGTTTTAAATCTTGAAAGCTTGTTTGAGTCTTTTCTTTTGTTACATTACCCCTAGTCGTGACACATTTGATTGGTCAATTAAATCAGACATAAATTTCAGCCAATCAGATTGATGGATTCTTTTTAATTCTGGACTTAAATTTAAGTCCAGAATTAAATTTTATTGGTGAAACTCAGGCCTGATCCCAATTCCAACATCACAAAACTTAACTTAAGACTTGTGTTGGTAAAATTGGGCCTGATTGTTCAATTTTAAGTCCTGGGTAGATAATATATAACTGGTATGGTCAAATAATTTGAAGAAGACATCGTTTGTAAGAGGCCAGACAAATGTTTTGCATAAGTCATCATTTACCAAGAGACCAGACAACTGCATTGGATAAGTCATAATTTACTAAGAAACCAGGAAAATGCTCTTTTACAAGATATACCATGCACTAAGAGGCTAGATTGATCTGACAGGCACTTTTGTGCTTCTTACTTAGGTATAGAACAGAGCTTCACAAATTCACTTGCCAACGCCCATGACACGTTCAAAATTGGCTCAAGCAAGCTCAAGTTTGCATGATACTTGCCCGTGGGCAAGTCCAAAAAATTGAGAGAGAGAGAGAGAGGTCATGTTCAGCTAGTAATGCTTTATGTTCTACAAGTTTTATACTCTGCAATCTCACCACAGTATATATATATATATATCAGCATATTTATTTCTCATTTATATGTTCCACATTCTTCAATTACATAACTGCCCACAGTTTCTTTCATCTATCAATCCATTATTTGACATGATATACTGTCAAAGTCTGTCATTTCCATCATGTAGTCAATGTCAAGGTCAGTCTCACATTTTCTCGCGCAGACATGATAATGTGAATATGTACTATTTATAGCAAGTTTTGACAAATAGGAAATAATATTGATATTTGAACTTATCAGTTATATTTTAATTGTAATATTTGTATGCATAAGGGATTGGTCAACTTTTGAGTCCTAACCTAGCAATGGGCAGTTTCTGATCTGCAAATGTGCCATGATTGCCGACTCTAAATAATCAGCTTGTCAAAGATTGTTTTGATATATGTCACCAAATTCCATTTGACAAGGTGATAATTGTTAATAATATAACTTGTGATATTTCTTCAACAGGTGTATTTCGAAATAAAAGGCACTCATCTCTAACAATTCGACACCTGGAAATCTAGCACCCACAAACTGTGTTTATCGTCTATTGTTTACATGATTATTTCATGAGATTAATATATATTTACTACCTGGCAAATAATTAAATAGATAAAAGTAAGTGTTCTCAAATCGTTCTCAAAAGTTGGTTTGTCAAAGTTTGTTCAGATGCATGTTGCCTATTTCGAGGTGAAAATTGGATGACATGGAAGCGAGTGGACACAATGCTCCCCAGAAAAAGCAAAGAGTGAATTGATAGACAATGGACTATTTCAGTGATGGACTCAGTTTTACCTTGTTTTATTACTGGACAGATACTTAAAGCTGCATGATCAATTTTCATTAAGTGAAAACAAAGATTTAAAAAAATTGTATGATATATTGAAACATGATTAAAATTAAATTAACATGGTTCTGTTCTTGGCTGTTTAATTTTTCAGTTTAAGGCTTTTTTACCTAAACATCTCTCTCTCTATCTCTCTTTCTCTCTCTTAAATATCTAGCCATTTCCAAAACTCTTATCTACCAATTCATTTATCTATTTGCATACATGTATATGTCTGTCTTTGCTCTTCTAACTATATCTGCATTCTAACCCTTCCTTTTTTTCCTCATCTACTTATCTATTTACATCTAATATTTAAATATATCTTTTTTGATAACTTTAATTTATGACATGGGGTTTGAAGGTGCAAACAAAGATAAAATGAAAACAAAAGTTCCTTTAAACATCCGATATTTTATTTTACCTTATTTTTTCACTTTAGTTATGATATTTTGTTGACATGTTTTTGTTCAAGTTCAAATCCCCCAAAGGCAAGTTCAATTTTCCAGTCAGCTTGCCCAAGGGCAATCTGACTTTTATAAAATTTGTAAAGCCCTGATAGAATAAAAAAAATGGAGACCTGCTTCTAGAAGAGATCATGATTCAGTTGACAATATGCCATCATATAAAAGAAATGGAGACCTGCTTCTAGAAGAGATCATGATTCAGTTGACAATATGCCATCATATAAAAGGTCTTGTAAAAGGACTTCTTCATTGAACAGCCAAAATATTTGTATCCTAATGGACATCTAACTGTCATTCAACACTTTTGTAACACAATGGACAAGAAGTTTTAATATCTAATGTTCCCTGTCATGCAATAAAACAATTCAGTCTGTTTAAATTTGTGAAAATGAAATTTGAATTACAATGGTTATGTAGATAGTGTAAAGATCAAGGACAACTGATTTAGTCAAATTTGTTAACATTATGTCCTTTGATATTAATGAAGCATTCGAGAATTCCAATGATTCTGATCATACTAAAAGAAGATCAACAACTCTGTGATCAATAAAAAGTATCAAACTAGTTTCCATAACAAGGTTATCGTATATACTCACTTTGAAGTCAAGTCCAACTGCACATAACATAGACTCTTGTCTGCCATCACATAATGATCTGGCAGATCAGGGTCTATGTTGCATGTTGTACTGACTATGGGTAACAAACTGCATAGGCCCAGATCTGCCAGCAGATTATGCAATGGCAGATCTGGGTTTATGCAGTCTGCAGTTGGACTCAGTTAATATATGGTATTCATCCTAATCAGAAGTGTCCTTTAAATAATATTTCACATTGTACTTTCAGTTGTCAGTACATTTGCAGAATAGGTATGGGTGAGGTCTATACTATTTTTATCTCTCTGACAAAATGATTCAAGATGACTTGCTTGTTTATACTATTAAGAAACCTCTTGCAGTTCCACACTAAATGTTGCACTGAGACCAGGCCCCATATTCTATAAGCTAAAGCTCAAAGTCCAAAGATTTTGATGTCCTAATACTTTCATGGTAATATGGCTAGAATTATACAACTTTCCATATCTACTTAATTCTGGTTCCCAAACTAGCAGCAAAATTTCCATGATGCAGATGTCCTCCAAGGATGATATCTAATGTTTTCAATTTTAAAACTGAACTTGAGTTTCTTGTTAAAAATGGTTAAGAACAAATGACCAAATGTGTGGCATATTCACTATTACCAGTCTGGTGATGATTCTCAAAGAACAGGGGGCCAAATGTGTGATTCACTATTACCAGTCTAGCGATGATTTTCAGAGAACAAGGGACCATATGAGTGGCAAATTCACTATCACCACTCTAGCGAAGATTCTCAGAGAACAGGGAAGCAAATGTGTGTCAGATTCACTATTACCAGTCTAACAATGATTCTCAGAGAACAGGGGACCAAATGTGTGGCAGATTCACTATTACCAGTCTAATGATGATTCTCAATATTCGGTTGAAGTCTTCATTGTGCTAGCAGTCGAATACAATTATGCAACTGACTAAAGGCATTTTTCCCTCAAAAGGGTACAAATTCATTTTATGACAACATCAGCAACATTGCTGAGAGTCCAACAGAGCCTGTCATGTATGTATCGGAGGAAGAATCTTTCTCTCTTGATATCTGCTGTACACTGTGGAATGTTGTATGCCTGTGTATTTACTACCAAAATACTCCAATGTTTTTGTAGGCTCAGATTTTTGCTGTCTTATGAAATGCCTCTTCATTACTGACTAATAATACAGTAGCCAATTGATATTTTAAAACTTGTCACAGGAATCTCCCTGGGATGGGCCATCATCAATTTGCATGAAAAGTATAACAGATACAGTTAAACTGAATTTATTTTTGAATGTGCCCTCTATATGACCAATTTAAATATAGCATTTGTTTTGCTCCAAGAGCAATTTTAAAAGATACTTTGTCCATCATATATACTTGGTGGCCCTTAAATTTTCAAATGGCCATTTGATTTTCTTAATTTTACATTGCTTTATATAGGAACTAAGGTCACTGGTCCTTCAAAAGGGCCCACTGGTTTTCTGAGCTATGGAGATCCATGCTTGATACATATACCGTTGCAACTGCAAGGAAATGATGAAGAGTGCATACTATTGCCTTTGTTCATAATACTAAGGTTGGTAGTTTTACCTACTATAAGGTTTGTACCTACAGTACTGTATCTCATCAATACCAACATACATGTATGTGTAAATCGACCTCCATAACTATTTTTCAAATATATAATGCCCTAACAATAATTACAATGAAATGTCAAACTGTTAGGTCACTTGTTCATGCTATAAAAGTTTAATGCACTGTATCATGGCTATTGGTCATCATTCTTACCCTAACACATGGTATTCTCAATGTCCATTGGTGGAAAGCATATTTTTTCTTTGAATAATACCAATGCTTTTCAAAAGACATATTTGAATTATCAGTCAGCAATTTCAACATATTTTATTTTCATGTCTCTCAGGTTCTGCCTATGGCATGGTATACTTTTAATTTTGGTAATCAAAATAAACTAAGTCTGAATGTGACTTACAGTTTGTATGCGAGAATAATTGATGGAATACAGAAAAATGTATCACTGAATGATACTACATGATTATTTCAAAAATGCAACATCTGTAAAGTGTATTAATTAGTATACATGTATTAAGAAAGAGATATATCAATAGTGTAACTGTTTAATAAATGTATAATGTGTCATATACAGCACTATTTACTTAGTTTTATGTACTTTCTCTCTCTCTCTCTCTCTTTCTCTCTCTCTCTCTCTCTCTCTCTCTCTCTCTATATATATATATATATATATATATATATATATATATATATATATATATATATATATATATATATATATATATATATATATATATAATTCTTGATAAATTTTTTAAGCTATTTTATCCCTGCAAATACTAATCCTAAATAGTGTATTGCCATTATCAACAGGAGTTACATACTTCCTCTGTACATAAATAAATTTGATGCACTGTTTGTAGTTGTGTTTTGTTTTGTTTTTGTTTTTAACATATATCTTGGGGTAATAATTAAGTGAGGATTGATTTTTTTCCAGCATATTCAGGACATTATAAAACAATGATATACAAAATTTCATAAGTTTAAATTTTCTACATCCTTCATTTACTATTTAAAAATCCAAAAAGTACTCTGAATTCATTAATATTTACGCGGTAACATTTCTGTGTATTTTGTGGTGGCTACAAACCAGGAATTGAAAGATCCAACAATAGAAAAGTTCAATTCATATAAAACAATAGGACTACTTCCCCAATGTGTGAATTTAAGTGCCCATAAAAATGTCATTTTTTGGGGCAAAACCACTTCTTTGCTCATCCATGGTTCATTCACTTCACAAATTTGGAAACACTGCTGGAAAATCAAGTCAATATACAGTAAAACATCAAATATCTGTATGCTGTTTATCCGGACATATCCAAACTTATAGATCCTATAGGCTAACAGAGTGCACCTATTAACATAATGTATCATGCTTAAAATGACCAGTTATCTAAAAAACCAATTATACAGAAAAAAATCCATGTCTTCCCATATCATTTGATAACAGATGTAGTGTACTGACAAAATCATCACCTATTTGGAGTTATTTCTTTAGATAAAGTAAGTCATACATCCATCAACACAATGACTAGTGATTTCTAAAGTGGTTATATAATGTAACAATCTATTTTTAGATATGAGATGACTTGATTCAATTCGTTCAAAGATAAATAGCTACAAAGAAACAACATGCACGTAAAAAGTCAGCCCCAATCAGTACCATAATCAATATATTTCTTGATTCTCAGAGAATTTTCATTTTCCTTGGTCACTTTCATACATGTGATATAGCCCTTATTTCCAAGAGATTTTCCTAAATATATACAATGAATCAGGAAGTGTTTTTCTCTCTTTTTTGGACAACTTTTAAAATCTGTATCAGAGAGTCAGGAAGACACTAAAATTCCCTACATGAGATTTGACATTATCTTGAATATGATACTTCAGACAATGTCAATATTTTTGTCATAGGTAGATATAGTGGAATGGATGTGCAAGTCACTTTTTAATTTTAAAATTGAATGCATGGAAACCTTTTAAATCTTGAAAAAAAGAGCTGAAAAATTCCTCAAATTTGAGGAAATCCTCAAAATTTCTTCTGAGATAAGGCAAGACTTCATTAGGGAAAATTAAAGATTTTATGACTGTTAAATCCCTGATGAATGCTGAATGCTCATTGAAGAAAAAAAATCATTGTTTCCAACAAAGCAATAAAAAAAGATATTAAAAAATCTCAATATGAGGAAGACATTTTGAGATGTTTAGTAAAACTGACTAGGGAGGTATGATATGTACACAATTTTAATCAATATATTAAGTTTACATCCATAATTAACTTAACTCCTTAACTCTGGAATCAATAACTATTTTACATCTACTTACATTACTCTATTACAATCTCTATTTTGAGAAAAAAAAACTTACGGAACTTAATGAAACTAGGTACAGAACATCTAGTGCATCATTTTTCATCATCCTGTGATGAGGTTCAATTCCTTCTTAAATTTGTAAAATATAAAATCTTACCATGGTAGGTCTTCCAGCCATACTTGAGTTTCCACCAGAACCACTACTGTGACTTGATATAGAAGTGAGATCCATTCCGAGTCCTGAGTCTGCGATAAATATTGGGCTACCTTTTTTGTGGTAGTCTATATCTGACTGAATCTTTTGAATATGATCTTTTATCAGGTCAAGGTCAGCCGGTAAAGTACCCTGCAATGGGTTCAAAAGGCCAATCTAATGGTAGATCTATGAAAACTTCAGACAGAATCAGTTGAATTTAGCCTAATGTCTTATTAAGATCATCCAGTGGGTGGGGTGAGCCTTTCTAGAGGTTGAATAGTTAAATTTTGTCATGGATTTTAAAAGGTTAGTATCATCATAAAGCCTCTGTTAGGTCAAAATTTCAAGGTCATTTAGAACACAATGATATACTCATTTATAAGTTAAGTCCAACTGCTAACTGCACAGACCCAGATCTGCCATTGCATAATGCCCAAGCAGATCTGGATCTATGCAGTTTGTTAGGAGTAATCAGTAAAACAAACAACATAGACCCTGATCTGCCAGCGCATTATGCGAGAGCAGATCAGTGTTTATGTTGTTTGCAGTTGGAATCAACTTATAAGTGAGTATATACAGAATAGTATATATCATTATCATGGAATATTTTATGTATCATATATACTCGCTTATAAGTCCAGTCCAACTGCAAACAACATCGACCCTGATCTGCCGTCACGTGATGTTCTGGCAGATAATGGTCTATGTTGTTTGTTCTTTTGATTACTCCTTACAAACTACATAGACCCAGATCTGCTGGCGCAGTAGGCAGCAGCAGATCTTGGTCAATGCAGTTTCAGTTGGACCTGACTTATAAGCGAGTATAAATGGTAATTTATCCTTCCAGCTTGCAACATTTCATATACTCTGAACAGATCACTCAGCATTAAATGCTGAAATTATAAAGAAATGAACAGTAAATTCACAATGTAAAATTTGATCATGAAAAATCAGCATTTTTGCATTATCCATCCATATATCATGCAACTATGGGAAAAACTCCGTACACTGCAGAAAAATATATACAGGTGGACAGCCTGGTCTGCAACAGCGTATCTGGGTCTGCTCTGTTTGCAGTTTGGTTTAGATCATATAGAGGTTACATGCAGTATCTTTTTCTTCATACTGTAATGTCTCTAATTTTTCAATCATTTCTTATTAATAATTTTGTTTTCAGGTGTACAAATAATGAAAGGACAAAAATAATTATACTTTTCTTAGGTACATAAAAATTTCTAAAATTTTGAAAAGTTCTTTATTCCAAAAATTAAAGTACCAAAAATAATCATAATTTTTACGGACAGATGGTGACTGAAAAATTGGATTGTATGAAAATTTACACACAAAACAATAATATCATGAGTAGGTTTACACAATTTTGGCAATTTTACTTATTTCTTAAATGTAAAACTCCATTTCCAAGACCACTTGCTTATAAGTTGGATCCAACTGCAAACTTTATAGATGCAGATCTGCCGTCGCATAATGCGATGACAGATCTGGATCAGAGCAGTTTGTCAGGATTAACCAGCAGAACAAACAACATAGATCCTGATCTGCCTCTGCATTATGCGATGGCAGATCAGAGTCTATATTCTTTGCAGTTGGACCCAACTTATAAGTGAGTATATATGGTGTATTAGATAGATTTCTGCTACCTCATGTGTGAAAGGCACATTAAAATTTTACTCGTAATATTCTAACAAATAGTGTTGTGTATATTAGTATCATTTGAAGCTGAAATATTTTGATACCTTTTATTGGATAACTATAGTCCTTTGACATAACTATTAAATATAATATGAAGTATTAAATTGCAAATTTCAAGCTAATCTTCCCATATCTTGTTTTGGCATGTTGTTTTAAGTTGTTGCTCGTTCTTAAAATCCTTGAGTGTAACATCAGAAAAAATATCCTTAGTTACTGTTAATCAAAAATAGTTCCCAATCCTATGTTAATAACTTTATGCTTGTCCTATGGAGTTTTATTCAAATACTATGGCAAGTAATACATCATTTTGACATTTACAACACAAAGGGGGGGGGGGGGGAGGGAGGGAGTAGCCTAATGAAAATTTAAATATTTTAAAACAAAGTTCTGTGTAACAAAAGCACTTGAGCACATTTTGAAAAACAAGCATATTTCAGGCTTTTATTATGATTCGTACTACTTACCTTGACCAATCCAACGATGTATGCCCGCCATATTTCTCTCTCATGAAACATCTTGCTCTGGAATTGAAAAAAGAAAAAAGTGACTTTAATCACATTACCGCTGAGGAGGAGTGGAACCCAATATTTAAATTCATGAGTTGAATTTTCCCACCTGTACTAATTTAACTCATGACTCATCTAAAACAAGAGGCCTATGCTGACCTAAGATCGCTCTTCTTTCTCACTTTCTTCTAAAATTAAGCTGAGTATAAAATCAATGTGATTGTTAATCAATGGTTGAAAAACCTACATGCCAGCTTTAGCCCTATTAAAATAATTAAAACTGATCAAAAAGTTTTTTGGAAAAAAAACGATTTTTAAAATATTTTTGTTATTTTTATTTTCAGTAAAGACAACTCTAATGAATACAGCTCCCTAAATCCAGACTCTTCTGCTCCCTTTTCTTTCATTTACATCAATGAAAAATCAAAATTACCATAATTCTCCGATAATAAGTCTATGCTTGATGAAAAGTCCATCACCCACTTTTACAAAACTTTTCCAATATATATTTTATGAGACTTTTTCTAACTATAAACCCAGTTTCCACTTTTCAAAATTTTTTGATTAAACCAGGTCCCCTGATCTCTTCATGAGAAAAATACTGTAATTAGTGGCTTCAACAAATCATTGAGGAAATAATGTTCCTAATAATTATAATTCAGATTCAAAGATATTCTGATAAAAGGAGTCCATATTAAACAGGCTTCATTGTATTTAAATTTATAACTTAAACATTTCACAACAAAAATTAGAATTCTGTGAATTTAGAAGGCTTTAAGGAAACAATATTGGGTCACTGCATATGCACATGAAACACTACTATTACTGAGATGATTGTACAAATTAACTTTGCTTTTTCATCTTAAGTTACCTTGAATCTGTTTCTTCTGTTTGCTGTATACAAATCAAACTTGTAACCATTCTTTGTATCTCCATATCGGACTTTGAACTCTGTATTGCTGTCAAAGGTTAGCAGCCCCACTTGCTGTAAAAATAAATAAATAAAGATATCAACAGATTTCTTCATGAATAAAATTGAATGAAGTCAAAAGCATGTATCCTTGCAACAATTACACAGACTTTTTAAAAACTAAAATGCAAGAGTTATTGTTAAAACTTTTGATTTCCTCCTTTTAACAACTAAGCTTCCATAAATTTTTCAAGACAAGTAACACACTTGCATTGGATCACTACTGTTCCAGGTTTTGATTTCTGATTTCAGCACATGCTCTTTAAAGGATATTTTTAAAAAATGTTCCTTTATGGAGTTTAGCACATGCCCTTTTAAGTGCACTAAAATATTCCTTTATGTAGCTCAATAATTGTCATGCCTTAGCAGTACATGTGTATTTATATAAAAACTGGATTCTCAAAATCATTTTGCCTGTTAACTCTTTAAAAATGTTTGTATTGTTTTTACAATTTCTAGTACCAATTGGCAATGATCCTAAACATTCATAAATTTCGGAGAGGGTGGGGGTGTAATCAATACAAGAGAAGTAAAATAAATTATGCAAAATTATTTAAATCAATCACATTTTACAGGACTTTGATTTTATGGGCATTTCTCCAAGATACTGCTCAGCTGGTAACATGTACTTGATCTTTTGAATTTTTGGTTAAATTTAGCATTTGACGCACACATGTTATGTACATATGTGCCACCCGCTTTTACCAAATAAGCCAATTCTGCCAAGATATATACTGCATAAAAAATTGAGGGTATTCTTGCACTGTAAAATGTATTATCTATGTAACGTGAGTATGTTATTTCTGTGCAAGTCTGTGACTCAGTCATGTAGTCCGTGTAGAATGACCACAACCTTATAATTTATTCTGTTGATATCAAAATAAAAATTACAGAAAGTTGAACAAGCATTACCATTTTAATAGGATACAAATCTGGGTGTGTCTGATATACATTGTTGTCAGATACACAATATTGTCCAATACACAATCTTGTCAGATACGCAACAAAAAACACCATATGAAGTGATTTAAACAAATAATAAGCACTTACTGCCCCTTCAAGCAGAAATGCAGCTTTATTGGAAATAAAATACTGAGAAATAATGTATACTTTTTTCTGTAGAAAAGAATTTACCCTCATTGTGCAGAAAAAAATCCATATACATAGCTCCATTTGGCTTTGCACTCATTTTATTTCACCAGTCATATGTTTATCATGCATAAATAATCCATGGAATTAATTATGTGGATATGTACACAATCAAACCTGTGTATAACAACCACCCAGTTTAACCCATTTATAATCTCCAAGGTAATAGAGAAAACAAGTTTGCTGTAAACAGAATTTCATTATGAACATTAAAAAAATTCATTGATCATATAATCAATTGAACTTTAAATATTACTTTATTCATGGTGGCATTTCATTAAATCTATGTTTGTTATGAACAGGTTGCAGTGCATCATACATATATATGTATATGTATCAGAAAAGTAAGTAACATGAGACACACTGGTTGTTACAATATGTGCATATATGCAAGTGTATGTATCAATATTATATATAAATGCAAATGTGATATAATTGTATTTTTATATATAATTAGAATCAATAGTTTTGATTAAAAAGATAGTAAATATCTCTAATTCCCAAAGTATTAATTAACACAAGAATACCGCCCAGTTTCTAACTTCCCATTCATGTCAAAAATGTTTAGAAAAAGTTGTTCTATCCCAGCTTGCATCTCATCTGAATTCAAATAGTCTTTTTAGCAATGTACAGTCTGCCTATAATCCTATCCACAGCACAGAAACTACCCTTCTGAAAGTAGTTAATGACCTTCTCTCTGTTTTGGATAGTGGAAAGATTACAGTCCTTACCCTCCTTGACTTGTCTGCAGTATTTGACACAACAGACCAGGATATATTACTTTACCGTCTCCAGCATGTATTTGGCATTTGTGATACAGCCTTACTATGGTTCGAGTCATATTTAGTCGACAGGACACAAATTGTGTCCGCAAATGGAAAACATTCCAGCCCAGTTGATCTATGTTTTTGTTCCACAGGGTTCTGTTCTTGGACTATTCTCTTCATTCTGTACACTCAGCCGCTCCTAAGTGTCATAGATCGTCATCCGGTGTCTCACCAATTGTACGCTGATGACACCCAAATATACAAATCTAGCCACCCAACTGAATTTTATGCTACCATCCAATGCGTAGAGAGGTGCATTTCCAATGTGAAGTCATAGATGACATGTAACAAGCTGCAGATGAATGATGATAAAACTTGAGCCATTCTGATCACAACGCAAAAGACTTTCTCATTGCTATCCTTTACCTCAAACAATAAGTATCAGCAACACCAACATTAAATTCACACAATCAGGACAAAACCTAGGAGTTACTCTCGACAGTACTCTCTAATTACACCAACATGTCAGTAACATATGCAAGGCTGCATATCTGGAGCTAAGACACATCAGCTCTATTCGCAATTTTTTTTCAGTTGATGCTACTAGAACACTGTTGTGTTCCTTAGTACTTTCAAGACTGGACCATTGTAATTCACTTCTATCTGGTTCGTTTCAGTACCTACTACAGAAACTTCAAAAAGTTAAAAACACAGCTGCTCGGATCATACTTAGAGTGCCAAGAACCGAGCACACCTTCCCCCTGTTTTGTACCCTACACTGGCTACCCATTCAATCCAGATTCAAACACAAAATTTGTTTTATATGATACATTTCGTTGACTGGCTCCAGTCCAAAATACCTATCTGACCTCACCCACGTGTACACCCCAGGAGGATACTTACGCTCCTCTTCTGGCACTCGTTTTCTCATTATTCCCACTATCAAAATGAAGTCATACGGACAACGTACCAGGGCCCAGCTACATGGAATGAATTGCCCATTGAACTTAGACAAAAGGACATGTGATCTCATTCAAGAGTGCTCTTAAAACTCACCTATTTTGACTGCAAGAACAGACTTAAAGACTTAATAATGTGTCCTTACCTTAATTATTTTCAGCATGTTTTTGTTTTCTAATTTCATGGTGTTTGTTTTTGTAATCATGTCTTTATATATGTTTTTATGTGTTATCTAATTTTGTAAAGCGCTTAGAGCTTCTAAAGGTTTGGCGCTGTACAAAGTCCTCATTACTATTTTTATTAAGAATATATATGGTACAGACACTTGCAGTCAGCAGTAGTCATCCAAATTTGTTACTCTAGGTCTTTATTATCACTAAATGTTTGTTCCTTCAGTAAATTCAGTACATTGGTGGGGAAAATGTATGATTTCCTCTTTGGCAATGCACATATTGTATAACTATGTTGAGTAAAATATTTGAAGATTCAGTTCTTTGGCTAATTAAATAAAATTATATGCTTGTAAAAAAAATTACTATTTCCCATAAAGTAGTAGCAATCTCAGAGGATATTTTAAAAATGAATATTGACAATTCAAAACTGCAACCTTTGAGACATTTTTCTCATACAAATAAGTTAGGAAAAAGTGCTTTTATTCTTCTTAAATTTCTAAATAAAAAAACAAAAACGAATTCCGCAGAATGCCATGTCTCACATGCTCTGCCACGGCATAATCCAGAAACCTTGCATAGTCACTAAAAGTGGATCACTGTGACCTTAACAGCCGGTCACTAAGGTGATTAATATTCCTAATATAAATACACCCATGAAATTTGATGACTGTACACACAAGAGTTCAAGGAAATTGAGCCAAATTAAAAAAAACTTACAATCACGGAAGCATGAAAAGTTGTTCCCTATGACCTACTTTTGCCAAGGTGAGTTGTACCTTCCAAGATGAATACACCCATTAAGTTCCAAGACTGTTCATACAACAGTGTCAGATAAAGTGAGCTAATACCCCAAACTTTACATAATCACTGGAACTTGACACATAGATCATAGTGGCCAACTATTCCCCGTGACAAGTGGTACCACCAAGATGAATATACACATTAAGTTTCATGACTGTACATACAACAGTGTAAATAAACTGAGCTAAATGTGAAATATTAACATAATCACTGAAGTGTTAAAAGTAGGTCACTATGACCTACCTTTGCACACGGTGAGTAGTACCCTCCAAAGATGAATATACCCATCAAGTTTCATGACTGAATATACAAGGGTGTCAGAGAAGTTGAGCTAAATCATAAAACTTAAAGTAATTGCTGGAGCGTAAAAATAGGTAACAGTGACCTACATTTGCCAATGGTGAGTAGTAATACACCCATCAAGTTTAATCACTGTACATGCAAGATATCAGCTATATCCCGTGACCCCTATATCTCGAACATGCTTTGTAGGCGAGACAAACATCATACCCCCAGTTTTTAATATTTTGTTATAACATTTTTGTTTCTTTGACCCCGTCAATAATTTTAATGCCGATCGATAGACAAAATAACGTTATATAAAATGATCTGCAGCAAGCGGAACACCGGCAGATATATGAGTGTGACGTAACATAAGTAAATGACAGTGACGTCAAAATGTCGGAAGAGGAGAACAATTCTGCTCCTGAACAAAGAGCATACTGTAAAATGTGTGCGCAATTAGGTTACTCTTCGACTGATGTCAAGGCCGATTTGGATAAAGTTCACGGATATAATTCTCTAGCATATTCTACAATTTTGAAGTGGTTTCACACGAATCCATGGAAGATGACCCACGTTCTAAAAGACCATTTTCTGCGATTTGCGCGGGAAGTGACTGCTGTGAAGGGGACAATTGATGAAGATGCTCGATATATTTCTTTTATTACGGGCATTAATTCGTCAGCTGTTTTTAATATATTGAAGAATCATCAAAAAACAATTTTCAAGATGGGTCCCACATTTGTTGACGATTGATCAGAAACAGATTCGGGCTGAAATCGCCAAACAGCTACTCGATAGATATTAAAAGAGTGACACAAACGATTGAATGAGTTTGTCACAGGTAATAAAACGTGGAATTTCTTCTTCCCGACTTAATAGAAAATAATAAAGTTTGAATCGGAGAAAACGAGCAGAGACCACAAATCACTCCGCGTAGCCGGACTGTCAAGAGAGTTTTATATGTAATATTTTTAGATGCAAAAGTCCCGGTTGTTCAGGTACCTATGCCTGACTCTGCTATTGTCACTGGACATTTGTATTCCTCCAAAGTAGTGCCAAAAGTTGCGGAACACTACCGAACCACCCGTCCGCTTACTTTTACCCGAGGTATCCATCTACTCCATGACAACGCACCGGCGCATAAATCCGCCGTCGTGACAGACTTCCTGAAGGACCACAGCGTCCAAACTATGCCACATCCTCTGTACAGTCCTTATTTGGCTTTAAGTGATTCTTGGTTTAATTCCGTAATCAAAGATTCGCCGAGGGGCAGATGATTTGAAAACCGCCACGCAGTTGGAAGTGCAGTTTTCCAGTGTATGATCAACGTACTAAAAAGTGAATACAAAATGACATTTAATAATTGGATAATTAGACTTAGAGAATGCGTAGGGGTGCATGGTGAGTACTTTAAGGGGGTGCACTGGTGTACTGTTCACTAATAAAGAACTTTGCTGTACAGCGCACTGATACTCATAACTTTTTAAATACCCCTCGTACCGCCTCTAACTTGTTAGCGTGTTGTACAGTATGACGCAATGCAGGATAGCGAAATAATGGACCGCAAAAAAAAAAAAAAAACAATAGCATTGACTCTGATCTGACAGCGCATTATGCAACGGAAGATCTGGTTCGATGTTATGTCTTTGTCCCCCTCAACCCAACCCACCCACCACCCCCACAACAACCCTGTAAAAATAGTATGTGAAATGTGGCAATAAAAAGGATACTTTTCACATTCTTAAATCTTGCCAAGACTTCGAGCAAAGTTAAAAGATTTGCTCAAAAGTCACCCATTGTTATATTTTGCATATTTCTCAATAATGTGTTCCGATCATCCAAATTGCTTTGGCATCAATGGAACGGTTAAAAAAGAAAAAGATTTTGAGGACGATCCCGCCTCAAACGACGACGTTGATGACCACGAAGATAATGTACATAAGAATATTTTGATGATGATAATGACTAGGATGATACTGACGATGATATAGGGATGTTGATGACAACAACGACGACGTATAACTATAAAGTATCCGAACTTGGAGAACTGTATTTTTCAAGATTTGTAGCCAAAAAAAAGTACCTTCCTTTCATATCTGTAATTATTTATGTCGCTCTGACCAAAATCAGAGTGAGTATATATGATTCCAAGTAAAATTCACTCAAATGATTTATCTGCCCCGTTGACAGTATCGTCAAAATATCTGGCTTCCATCATCACTGATGCAACATCATGTTTCGACCGTACTTAATGACCGTTTTAACTTGCAATCAAAATTTTCATACAAATGTAATAGAACGGACAATAGCCAGAACCGAGATAACCACGCCTGATGAATCGCCAAAACCGAGAAAACAACGCCAGATGAATGGCCAAAATGGAGATAACTATGCCTGACGAATCGCCAATACTGAGATAAGGACGCCTGACGAATCGCCAGAACCGAGGTGACTACGCCTGACGAATCGCCTTAACCGAGATAACCACCCCTAGCAAATCGCCAGAACCGAGGTAACTATGCCTGACGAATCGCCTAAACCGAGATAACCACCCCTAGCAAATCGCCAATACTGAGATAACTACACCTGAATGATCACCAGAACCGAGCCAACCACAAATACTCATTAGCATAACATTGTCTATAAAACCGAAGTTTTCCTTCTGAATTTTAAGATGGTGTCACTTTATTAGAAATATATTTTCGGTTGATTATGAAAATTTACTATAATTTGGATGAAAAACAACGATGGTATTAAACACGGAATTTATACAAGTTATGTAGTGTAAACTGTCAAGGTGTCTAACCATTAGGGGAGCAGACTTCAGCTTAGTCAGATAAGCTCAACACGACAGGTGTCATTACGTTACGTAAAGGATCATATGTTGCCTGGGACAAGATTGGCTAACGGTCCATCGGAATTTAAAAAAACAACAATTGACTGACAGCTGGTGGTAGATAGGTATTGATATGTGGAGTTTGTGGATTCTTAACTCGGTGAAAATCGATACTTACAGATTCAGGCGAAGTGTCTTCATCTCTGAATATGAAGAGAATCAATTTCTTACACTGTTTTAAGACCAGCCAGTATTTGTTCCAACCATTTCTCTGGAAAAAGTGAAACATAACATATTACTATGGATCTGTCAGCAAGAGTGGTCATCAAAAATAACGTGGTTCATGGGAGTTATAAAGTGTGCTTCGCGATAAGTGAGACAAGCTTATATTGAGGTATGGTGCAAGCATCGCTGTGTCATAATGAGGTAAACAAGACAAACAAACCACACAAAAATAATTTTGTATGTGATAAACATGTATTTATATATCTGGTTCTATTTAGCCAAAAACTAAAATCAAGTGAACAAAATTCATTAACAATGGCACGACTATAATTTAGCTAACCGGATGGGATCCATGACAACGACAGTGTTACAAGAGGGGTGCATTTATATTGAGTGGCTTAGTAGTGATAGACGACTATTAAAGCAAGACGAAATTATAATTTAAAAAACAAAAAACAAATTACGCCTTGTGAATTATGAGTAAAGATTGCTGTACTAGTGTCGTTTATAGATGCCGGAGACGTCAAAAAGTCTACATATTTTTCATGAAAGACTAGTACTACTATTTTGGTGCATATGGCGCATCTACGTAAACGAATTTTTTTTACCCATGACAAAAAGTCTGAATGGACTGTAGCCTTACTCCGTCACCCACCTTTCAAACAAAATTTTGGTTTTTCGTGATAATTGTGGTTTTCCAGGCAAACTCCATTTAGAAAAACTTTTCTCCGCCACAGCCCAATCTCCACCAAAACTCCGATCTAAATATATTTTCTACATGGCAGACAGGTTGCGTGTTTTCAATGTCATCACAAATGTATAGCAGATATCTAGATACCATACGCGGTTTGCTCTATGAACAGTTTTCCCGGGGCATGGTGGGAAGGGTTCGAATCCGAGGGTTGGGATTGTTTCCTTAATGTTTCTCCGGCAAACGTTAGCACACAGCAAACCTTGCATGATCGATATTTTAACATGATTCAACGGTAAACCAAATTATATACCAAATCACTACAAAAATAATTTTGTTTTAAATATAAAAATGTATATACTCAGCAGCATGCGCAACCTGCATATTTGAGTGCGGCTGACTTGACATAATCGCGTGCGTTTAACAGGCATACTTATGAAGAATATATATATATGTATATATATATATATATATATATATATATATATATCTATATATATATATATATATATATATATATATATATATATATATATATATACACACACACACAGTAGAACCTGGAAGACCACCCCTTCTGCCAAAAAATAATGGTCTCTCAAGACAGGTGGTCTCTCATGACAGGTTATATCACTATACAATTAATAAATATGTGCATTGATAACATGGTCTCTCAAGACAGGTGGTCTCTCGTAGTAGTGGTCTCTCAAGAGAGTTTTTTTTACTGTATACATATATATATATATATATATATATATATATATATATATATATATATATATATATATATATATATATATATATATATTGTCTTTGACACAAGTATACAGGTCATATGGATGTAATAGATAGGGATAGATTAAGATAAACAGAGACAAAAAAGACAAACAATAAACACAAAAGGGAGCGTTTAATTTACAAAAGTTTACATAACTAAGTCTAATGAAAGCATTGTTTGACAATTTCATATGTCGCGCATAATTGGTTTGAGCGCCGATGATAAAATGTCAACCTAATTGCTATTGACCTTCAAAGAAAAATAAAAAAATAAATATTATTTTAAGGTCAATACCAACTAGGTTGTCATATATGATACGTAATATAAGACGTTATCATCGTGTAAAAGTGAAGAGACAAGATAAAGAAACGTAAGATCAGAAAGTGAGAACATGGAGTATATATCCGTTGTAAGTCCTATGGGTATTTAAAGAAAAGGAAGCTTCACCTTTCATATGCTCAATGTAATTTCTGTACCAAACTAATATCCATGATCTAAATGAAATATCTTGATATATTTCAGTTAATATATAAAAGAGTCGTGACTCAGTTTAAGTGTGAAATCAGCATGCAAATCAAGACCTATTTTCAGTTTCTAATTTGCTCATAAATTTGCTAACAAATGTGATTAAGTTTTTCACTATTATTTAATTTGTATTTGTCATTAAATGTTGATATTTCAAAATATTCGGACATATGTAATAATATTTCCTAATCAAATTCAGTCTAGCCTACCTCAAAAAAGTGCACACTCAAAAAGGTAAAGGAATTCGTCACCCAAAACATTATTCTGACATTTGGTACATTTTCTTTCTTCATATGGAATTTTATCTCATAGACCTGTTTCAACAGGTAATTTATGGTTTGACGTCCTGAATTTGAAGACAAGTAAGTACACTTTTTAAGGAAATTTTATTAAATACTCTTCCAACTGGATCCCTGTTTCAATTTTTTTTCCTATATGAAGGCTTTTATTTTCTTATCATAAAATAATTCACATCTGTACGTCAGGGTCTCGCCGTGGGGCACATTAATGTTTAATGTATTTAAAAACATTAGTGCATGACCCTAACATAAATTGACCTCTTGGATAATTCGCTTATAATTTTACTAACAAATATGCATAAGATTTTGACTTTTATTTCATTTATATTTGTCATTAAATGTTAATATTTCAAAATATGGACGTATGTAATAATATTTACTAATCAAAATTCAGTCTAGCCCGCCTGAATAAATTGACATATTGGATACAGGTTCATCTTATTTGCATATGTATTGTTGTCTATATAAATTTACATCTTGGATACAGATCCATCTTATTTGCATATACATTGTTGTCTGTATAAATTGACATATTGGATACAGGCCCATCTTATTTGCATATGCATTGTTGTCTGTATAAATTGACATATTGGATACAGGCCCATCTTATTTGCATATGTATTGTTGTCTGTATAAATTGACATCTTGGATACAGGTCCATCTTATTTGCATATGCATTGTTGTCTGTATAAATTGACATATTGGATACAGGTCCATCTTATTTGCATATGCATTGTTGTCTATATAAATTGACATATTGGATACAGATCCATCTTATTTGCATATGCATTGTTGTCTGTATAAATTGACATCTTGGATACAGGTCCATCTTATTTGCATATGCATTGTTGTCTATATAAATTGACATATTGGATACAGATCCATCTTATTTCCATATGCATTGTTGTCTGTATAAATTGACACCATGGATACAGATCCATCTTATTTGCATATGCATTGTTGTCTGTATAAATTGACACCTTGGATACAGGCCCAATCTTATTTGCATATGCATTGTTGTCTATATAAATTGACATATTGGATACAGGCCCATCTTATTTGCATATGCATTGTTGTCTATATAAATTGACATATTGGATACAGGCCCATCTTATTTGCATATGCATTGTTGTCTATATAAATTGACATATTGGATATAGGTCCATCTTATTCGCATATGCATTGTTGTCTGTATAAATTGACATCTTGGATACAGGCCCATCTTATTTGCATATGCATTGTTGTCTTTTTAGGCTTTTTAAAATAAAATTGAACAGAGTGTTAGATTGCATCATTTTAAGTTAAATTCCATAATCTGAACCTTTTTGCACCAATAACTTACAAGATATTGCAATGTAAAGTTATTATATATTTCAACTAAAAGCCACTGAAATGTCCTAGCTGTCCTATTTAGGTAGCAATAATTAGCCTTATCGATCATTAATTGATTGGTTGATTCATTACATATGCTTGACACGACGGTCGAGAGTTGAGAGGTCAATTACATTATTAATTACCCATAACACTTCAATATTTTCATCACAGATTTGGGGGAAAATACTTTTATCCGCACTTAATAAAATCCGAATAGAAAGGAAATCACTAGACAGCAAGAAAACGAACCAAGGTAGTCATCATTTTCATGTAATTTTTCGGGAATTTATCACTAGAGCTTGCAATATTTTAAAACAAAGACACAGTTTGAAAACTATCCAGTAAATGCATAAATTCAAAAGACGTGGTCATCGTAACAATCTAAATTTGTATCATGAAAAAATCCGCACTTTTGCATTATTCATCCGCAATCCGCAACTTTGATGAAAAGTCACTGTCATGCGGAAAAATGCGTACATGTGGTCAGTCTATATTTATATGGCAAATTCTCTTTCTGATACTGTGTAAAACAGAAGTTATATAGTTTTAAGAACGGTTTCCTTATGCACGCTGAATTTTATTTATATTTCAGGTATGTCTGTGTTAAAATTTGTTTAAAAAATATCTAATAATACAGAATGATCAGTATCCGTATCTATATAGCGTGTAAAACCGGTAAATCTGTCCCGATAACGATAAGTTTAATTTGAACGGCATAACAACCGTGCACAATACAACATTGATAGATCTGCGCCTGGCTCATTACCCGATCAACTTTTTTTGTATAATATGGAAATAGTACTAAATATAAGCAATTGTTCTGAAGTAGAAGTATTTATATAATTTAAAACCTTTGCAAATTTATCCAGATAATAAATGACACCTTTTGGCCCTGAAAACATTTGACTGCATAGTGTTGCTTTGTTACTATCTTCCGGAACTGAAAGAAATATGATAAAAAGTTTTCGCTCAGTTATGTTCTATGAAATTAGTTTTAGATCGTCTACTTTGCACCACGAAAATAAAATTATAACATCTTTTTAGAGTCTATTCTTAGTACCTTTACCTTTTATTTTAGACACATGTTACATAATTTTAACATCTTTACGTTTAATATTTTTCTTGTACTTCATGTTTACATTTATTTGGAAGAGTTTATCTTCTTAAACTCTTCTGGAATCGACTTTTACATGTTTCCAAAGTTACCTTTAGTTGGCACCATATAGCCACTATTGTGTTGAGTTGCAGTTAAACGCTATTACATACATGCATACATACAGTTATCTCAGCAGTTTTCCCGACAATCTCAAGTCACATGACACTCGAGCCAGAGAAAGTCTTTAAAATCTACAAGACCGAACCAATTTTGACTGGCCCATGAGATTAAAGTCTTTAATTCTCACAACATTTTCCACAAGATTGGTGTGTCTAAAATCCTCAGTATTTCAAAAGACCGACATGATTTATAATGGCACCAATCTTCGGACTACCAGCATTATTTAAGACTCCGTGAGACAGTCTCTATCATAAAAGTTTTTAAAATCCAATGCTAGGTCTGTTATACGTTTCATGATCATGGTGCCGAGCCATTTTTCTGTTGTAAAAATGTGACCGATTCATATAACTTTCTAGATGTTAACTCAGCAGTCCCGATTTAATTCAGTAGGGAAAGGGACAAGGCATTATAAGAATTTAAAAGAATGTAAAATTGTCTATAATCGTTACACATAGCTGCTACCTATGTGTCTACAAGCTTTTATACTCAACAGAATTGAGTATGCAAAACCGGTTTTCTTTGATATTCCAGTATATACAGGTTGGATAAAGGTCGTTTGTACAGAAATCGGGTCTGTGATAACATTTAAATAAGTCTAAAGTGAAATAACGTTATGAAAGGTAGTTCACTTTTGCAAAACGAGCTTTTACTGTGCAGCTCGAAACGGCGTGATCATTACAGCATGACGTCGTTAATTGGCGTCACATTTATCATGGTATACCGCAGCACTATGAACTCTGGGAGAGATTGGACAATATTAAGTGGTCACCTCTTCTGTTTCTTATTACATAATGAAAAAAAATTGTTTTATAATTTTAATAATATTAGTAACAGTCATGTGAAAAAAAATGACAGTCAACGAAAGGTATACGAGACCTTTGGAAATCTTTAGCAATTTACGACATACACGGGTTTTCTGTTACGGACAACCGATGCCATCTCCATAATTGTGTCATACTGAAGAAATTCACTAACCAACGTACCCTTATCTTGGTGTATTAGATCAGATTGTTAAAATACTCATTTGGCTATAATTTTATGGGCATTTAGCGACAGGGTATTTTTGCCCATATTTGTTTATGTAATGACCCTTACTTTGTGACAGATATTCAAATAAGAGTTGCGCCAAAAAATGAACACTAACCTATTTAGTTGGGGGGGGGGGGGGGGGTAGTTTTGGATTGCTTGGACCTTAGCTATGTAAAAATAGAAAAATAAACAACATTTCACAAGCGACGATTTTTAAGTCTTTTATGTTTACGACAATTATCTGAGTTCTGTATGCACACATAATGGTTGATAAAACATTACCTAGTACCAAAACATGAATAATAAGACAGTGTTGAATAGTGTCTAAAGTAGCAAGTGTGTATATAGCATACCTTGGCTGGATTTACTAATCACATCAAAACAGTGGACATAAACATGTGTTCTTAACCTTAAATAACCCCGCCTGCCGGCTTGGGGATGTGTAATAGGCCCGATGCGACTACCTGTATGTCGTACGAACCGACTAATGGAGGTAGGAGCCGCAGTAGTTCGGTGGTTAGCGTGCCGGACTCGTGACCGAAAGGTTTACTTGTTTGAATCCTACCATTGGATCAGCCCGGGTCGGCTACCCTGGTGCATCATTGGGTAAGGCGCTGTACTCCAACTGCCTTGGCACTAAATAACCTACTTGTGTTTCTGTGCCGTATAACATCAAAGCAAACCAAATCTTAAATAAAATCTTTCAAACATTTAATGTCGAGTGACAAAAATCAGACAACTATTTTACTTCACCCGAAACTCGGCATCTCATGATGCCCGTAATGAAACCATAACGCAAGTGAAATTCAAATAAAAATAAATTTAGTAAAAAAAGAAAAAAACACACAAAAAACAGATTATTATCCAGATTTTCTTTCCTTAGATATGAAATATTAATTTATTAAATCAAACACATTTAATCAGTAACTTGTATGCGTGTGCCAACATTGGGAATATGTACAAAAAGATTATAGTAATGACGAATATAAATAAAACTGATGTCTTTATGTTTTCATATACAAAGTATATTATGTTTTCATGGTTGCAACTTTGATTTTGCACCCCCACCCCCCAATCCTTACTTTTATTCGCATATAAGAAGTAAATCTTCATTTCAAGGAACTCACTATAGGAATGGTTAGAAGTGACACAGAAAATCAATAGTAAGTACATCTCTCATTGTCACTGCATTTATCTGTAAATTATATCTTCCGATTGCAATAGTTTCAAGAGCACAGACACTTTGGAAAGGAAAATCAAGCAAAATACAAGATTTCGAAAGAAATAGCATGTTTAACAATGTAAATTTTGAACATGAAAAAAACGCATTTTTGAATTATCCGTCAGCATCGCAAATATGACAACAACAAACAATCAGTATATTGCAGAAAAATCCGCAAGTGTTTTTAATGTTTAATGTCAGTCACAAATTGGGATGGGTTGGGGTGTGGGATAATAAAATATTACCTGTGAATCCTTTTGTTCTATCCATCCTTCGTGGAATTTCCTCCCCATCAGTTGTGGTCTAATAGTTCCCGTATCTTTTTTACAATCCAAACACCTAGTTTAGCAGGTCAAGACTTTCCAACACTAGGCAAGTCCTCTACCCGTCCGCTATCATGTGTTCAAGACACGCTTCATTTTTGAATATTCTGACTCAGGTGATTTCTTTATGGCTGTCTTAGCTAAGAGGAAGTAAAAATAAATTCGCCCTCTTTGATACAAATGTACATCGTATATACAGAGACATGTGTGCACCAAAGCACCAGTTTTGGAAAGGTAGAAAATCACTTCAGCAGACGACTAAATAATGGTGATGGAAGAAGTATTTACATACGCGTATAACTCGATCTGTCATACTCGCAAGTTACGCATCGCTGATGATATATAACATACTGGGAAAACGGTAGATTATCGCCCCTCGTAAATTTGTCACGATCAAACGGTTAATTCGGGTTTGATACATTTTTAATTTGAAACACAATTTTTTGCATATATTAGAAAAACAAAAGGGTCAGGCACAAGTCCTTCCAACTTAGAATAGCCTTTCTGATTGCTCCACTTAAAAGTTAAACGTTCTCTCATATTCAAACTCTGCTCAAGGATGATGATTTACCCGACTCATGTGTACCCAGCTCACATCTATCTCTCGTGCTGACCCAGAATACTTGTAGTATGTTGCGCCTAGGATTAAGAAGTAAACGTATGCATACTGGTCATTGCCATATTAGAGGAATACAAACAGTAGGCACATTTTATCAAATTAAACTTATGTTACCATCTAACGAAAATAATATCTAACTGCTTGGATTGAGTGAAAGCAAACTTGGGACTGATCATCCAGACAATGCTTTTCAAGTCAAGTATTTTCAGTTTTTTCGAAAAGACAAAATTGATGGATCATGAAGTTTGGCAGTCTATGTGCGTGATGGTATTATATGTAAACACTGGGAAGATTTTGAAGTTAATGATTTCGACAGCATGTGGTTATAAGTTTCTCCTAAGAATAGCAAATCTTTTCTTGTCGGTTACCTCTAAAACAAAGCCAAATTCTACGGTAAAATAGAATGAAATATTTGAATATCAGATTGAAAACGTTTAAATGAACAAAAAGAATTATTCCTCTCTGGTGACATTAACAGGGTCTTACTAAATCCACAAATTAAAAATTACTGGCTCCATTACATGACCTCATTTGGACTGGTTCAGCATGTAACTAAACCAACTAGGGTTGTCCCTGGCAAAAGTCAAACTCTAATTGACAATATTTATTTTAATTCTTCGAGTAATGTGTTTTTATTGATGTCCACTCCATTGGCCCGAGCGACCATTACCTCACATTTGTAACACACAAGACCAATGCTTCACTCCCAAATCATCTCACTATACAATTTCATATCGATCTTTCAAAAATTGTAATGAGAAGTTCCAAGATGAATTGAAGTATGTCCCATTGGATATTATACAAATGTTTGATGATATCGACGATGCTTTAGATTTTTGGTACTCACTCTTTACAGATGTCATTGATAAGCATATTCCTTTGCAAAGCAATGAGTCAAACATGTTAATCAGCCAAACTGGCTCACACCCGAAATTATCCAAGCAATGAAACACGCGATCGACTTAAAGCAATGCGAAACACTGACCAAAACCAAAAGATGAGAAATGTTGTAAGGCTCACAAGGTTAAACCCCCCCCCCCCAAAAAAAACAAAAAAAAAACAACAAAATAAACAAAGACAACATTTCATTACCAACAACTGATTGACGAATCTAAACAGAAACCAGGACACATACTCGTTATTCAAGGAAAGTCAAGTTTATGGAGGATATTCCTCTCGAAGACGATGGGAGCGTGTTTGACTCCAGTCAGACTAATCTTGTATTCTTCGATGATATCTTAGATCAAGAAGAAATCAAACTTTGGTTTCCACGAAAAGGCATCATGGCAGCGCCAGTATTTTTTACATTACACAAAATTCATTCTAACAAAGCAAAGCCCAGTGCACCATCAGTCTCAATGCCCGTTATGTGGTGTTGATAAATGTCTCAGGTGTTGGTTACACAACTGGGATCGCCATGGCTCAAATTTGCTTATTTGATCGATTTAAAAGCCACTAACCCTAATTATTTGAGACTTCGTACTTACTTGTTTCACGATCTGAGTCACGAAGGTGGTCCAGTGATTTGCATATCGTTTTCGTCTGTCTAAAAGAATAAAAACCACGTTCACTAACTCCATCCATGACATTTTTATAACCTCAATTAGATCTCATCATCCAGCTAGATTGATTCGCTCACTCTATGCCAATAGTCGCGAAAAAGATGCACAAGTGCGTTTTCATTTGTTGGAAGCTAGTCTCGAAGAAGTTTTGCGATGGTTTACCTTGACGGAACGTCAATTACTGCAAGGAATCGTTCACATTCCTCATCAAACGCAACGTTTTTTTCGAATATCAAAAGGTGGCATTGACACAACTCGCGGATCCAAGACTCTATATCCAGACCTAGAAACAAATTATCTTGAAACCTGGTGGAAGTGAATTTCTTGGAGGAGTAATTATTCATTATCTTCTACGATGGGATCCTAATACAGCAGTCAAGGAAAAATAAAAAACCCAAACAAAAACAAGACAAAGAGGAAGACAAAGAAGAGAACTGCTGCTGGTACACACAAACAATAATCTCACAAAAAAAAACAAAGAAGAAATCGAGAAAGACCAAGACCACGACCACTACCCCAAGAAAGAGTGGTAATTGCTGCTAGAAAGCGAAAGTACCCACGGTAACCACACATGCAGTCACGATGGCCTCGGCAGTCTCCTCAACTCCATTCTTGATGATGTCAGCGGAACCCGATTTAAGAAAAGTGTTTCCTAATCTGTTAAAGACGCCCCCAAATCGATACCCGCTGCTAACGCTACTCCTCTTCCGTCTTCTGCTGCTGCTACTGCTGCTGCGAAAAAAGTGGCACAGCCTAAGAAATAAGTGCATGACAGAACGGATTTGTTACACAGTTTAATCGATCTATCAAACCAATAACTTACACGATTTAGTCCGTTGAAAACTGCTTCGTTTTGTCATCGTCCAGTGTCCAATGTAATGCTTGAACGACGTCCCGACAAGTGAACACGAATCCTTGTTTAAAATAATATGCTTCGACATAAGTTGCCTCAGTCACCTTCACAAGATCATTTCCAAAGATCTTATGGCAAACTCCTTGGAAAATGGCAACAATTTTTAAAAGCCTCTCCTTTAGCCAAACATTGAGATGTGTTGTCGGTGTTAACCAAAGAGAATGCACCGATGCGAAAACAGATCATTCAAAAGGCTCATAAAGAAATCATCAATATTGTGAATGTTGATTGAATGTGTTGAATGGAATTGTACCCTAGACGAAGACACAGAAACGGTGATTATCATGACGTCGTCACATTCTCGCAACATGGTGAAAAAGGAACTTTCAGTTGACCATAAGAAAAAAGTGCTCGTCCACCGAGGAGGATTTCTTTCACTGCTAGCTAAAGTCGCTGCTCTCATGTTAGGAGCAGTAGCGCATCCTTTTTACGATGAGCCGTGCACTCTGCTTTCATTTAAAAAGGACAGTGCAGTTTCGAAGAACATAAATACTATACCACTTGACTCTATGGAAGGATGAAAATCAATGTTAGTCCTTTACAACGGTGGACGGACCTTCACCGCAGGTACGAACAAGGGATACCGCACTTGCCGCCCAATCCTAATGTCACCGAGACGGCTCAGTTACAACAAGAGTTAAAAATCTTTGATGGATTCATCAGACTTTGTCAGAAACGGATAAATCGCAACGGTACGGAAAATCATTGCAATGTTTCAAAGTTTCACCAGAAAACCTTAGACGAGACTACTAAACCCACTCTCAGTGGCTTCTAGTATTTGATGACCGACAGCGGCCACGGGGACGACGACGACGACGACGACACTTCCACTGCATAGAAAGAGAAAGAGAAATGAGAAACGTTGGACGATTTCCAAACCCAATCAGCTAAAACACCAATCACCGAAAGTTTTGCAGCGAAGTTGACACTCACACGGATTCGACAATAAATGAAAGCTAAGGTAAAAAAAATGTATGTCGACGCCCTCTGGGAATCAACGTCCACTCACATTGCTCGTCAGACACGTAAAGCATCGAAACAAAAACAACCGTCTCAATTACAACAATCCAAGAACATTGGATATTGGTTGTCTTCGTAAGAAAGGACACATTTTTGGCTTGCATTCACTGCGATACTGCACACGCTGCTGGCTAAGGAGGAATTCAAAAATTGTATCGTGCTGCAAAGGCGAAACTCAAAAGTGTATGTCTCCACGACGTACGACGGATGGTTTGAAGAACAATCGACGTATACATTACACAAACCCATTCGACTAAAATTTTCAAAAAGTCAGACGAAGGTAGTAGGGATTGATCGTCAGTGTCAGGAAGATTTGGCTGATCTTTCTCACTTGGTTTCGTACAATCGATGTTACAAGTATTTGTTTTGTGTGATCTATGTGTTTTCAAAATGTTTCCGAGTTGTACCTTTGACATAAAAGTGGGTTCCGAGTTAGTGCTAGCTCTGAAAATCTTGCTGAAACAAAGTGATCGACATCTTCAGCGATGGCAAACGGAAAAACGCACGGAATTTCTCAATCGACAGTTTCAAGAAGACCTGAAGGAACGACACATTAATTTTTCACCAGCGAAAATCCTCCTAGTTTCGATTCTTGGATAGCAACTTCGCAACTCATAGAATATACAACGAAGAAGAATTCGTGAACATGTCGTTAAATCTCGCGTCATCCTTACCAGTATCATCACTACAGGAGTCGCAGAAACAAAACCAACAACAGTAGGTGTGGTGTGGAGAACATGTCCAGAAAAACAAAATCGACTTTTCCTGTTAGACAGTCGTCATGCGTTGTGCGATTGGAGCTGCTATTGGAAGCTTGAGTCTGTAACTAGGCGAAAATCAACCGTGGATCATTTCACTCAGTGGTTTTATCTTCTTCCCAGTTCATCGTTGAAAGTTATCGACAGTAGCAGCAACGGTAGCAACGGCAACTCCATTAGCAAAACAACAAAAGTCACAGCAACCCCTTGGAGCCTTTGGAAAGTAGTCCTATGAAACCAGGCGACTCCTCGAAGACGAGAACTATAGAGCTATGAATAATCAATTTTATTTGACTTTACCGATTGACAGTTCTCTGAACGTGTTTCCCACCAAAAAACTGTATTGTTTCACGACGTAATTACCTCAGTCCATACAACTAGACCACGAAGCTCATTGAGAAGTAGCTTTGGCAGAAATGATTCACCATACTGAAGTCTTGAATATCACCAGGGATCAAACGCATTTCGTTGTAGAAATACCAGACTAACAGGTACAAGAACACTTGGGCAGAAAAGATGCGTGCATTTACGAAAAAAAAAAAAACATGACATCGGCAGCCACTGCAAAATTGAATGTGTCTGACACGAGAAATCCTGAAGGGTGTTAATTAATGCTAGAAATCCCGTCGAATCTTTTCAGAATGTAATTCAACAATCATAAAATGTTCTCCAAGATTATTTGCTATTCTGGGTGGAAACACGAGCTATTCAGTCGAAAGTCATCAACA
Source organism: Margaritifera margaritifera (assembly GCA_029931535.1). Lineage (NCBI taxonomy): Eukaryota > Metazoa > Mollusca > Bivalvia > Unionida > Margaritiferidae > Margaritifera > Margaritifera margaritifera. The sequence continues at coordinate 7,516,328 of JAQPZY010001685.1, read as the reverse complement.
ACAATGACATATTCATCTAGTATTTTCGATCCCCAGTCGAACTGAAAAAGGACTCAACTTCATATTTGTGTACTCAGATGTCATCAAGTAGAAGGTGATTGGAAACATAGAGGCTACGTTGCCGAGAGTGCTTCCTTTCAAGTGGATTCTGCAATCAGTACTAACGAAGAACAAAGAACTACCTATCACGTAGACCAAGAATTTGTTCATCCACATTACCTTCATGTCAGTAAATGTATTTTGACAGTGTGAATATCGGTATAAAGGAGATATTATATTCACCAAAGGAAAAGTCACCGTGAAATTACATTTTCTCAAAAGATTCTCCTCGAGTGACTTGTAACTGACGTATCCTGTGTTCCGAGGAGTAGCTTGACAACGAGGACATGGTTTGGATAGTCAATCGCTCTTTCGCACTGTCGAGCCAGTCTTGAAACTTTCGTTCACCAAGGACTGCATGCTTTGGAAAGTCACGCCCTATCGCAAGGAAAAACAATTCATCCAAAATGTGCTGGTCGATCGACATACTCCCAAACAAACATTGCTAAATGCGGGGGGAAATGTGCTGATTCAGACCGGAAAGGAGCTCTTTGGGCCCCAAGAAACACTTATAAATTCACATTACACCTTCGTCGAAGAAGGTGTTTTATCATCCACGCAGCAGGAAGGACAATGCAAAAAGAGGCGAAGAAAAAGACTTAGACAACACGGACACGGCAGGTATAATAAGAGACGCTAAACCGTCAGGTAAATTGGACGTTTTTGATTACTAAATCATTCAGAAGCAAAGATCGTGCACCGAGATTCTTGCGATTATTCCAGGACAGAACTCGATCTGTTTGCTATGCTACCTATGCAAGAATCCCAGTTGGTAGAATTCCATCCAGTGTCGTCCATTACGACATCAGCTCCCATTGAGTTTAAAATCAAAGGGTAAACCAAAGACTACATCGATCTCAGTAACAGTTACCTGTTCTTCAAAGTGGATGTGGTCAAAAACGAAGCCAAACCAAACGCCTAGGGTGGCTCCCGTCAATAATTTCATGCATTATTTGTTCAGCGAAGTGGATTCGTACCTGAACAACACCCCAGTCAGCAGCAGCATGGACACTTACCCCTACCGAGCCTACCTAAAGATCTACTCGCCTACGAAAAAGAAGCCAAAAACACACACAAGATGCTTGTGTGGTGTGGAAATCCGATACGTTCAACGCGTTCAACGACACGGTCTTGACAGAGGACGAGGGCAAAGAAAATCAAACAAAGTCGTAGTTTGGAAATGGTTGAACACTTGGACCTGTGGCTGCAAGACAAGTGTTTGTTTAACAGTGTGGATCTGAGACTGAATCGAAATAGCACATTGTTCCATTTGATGACCAATGCTAATGATTTCAAAACCATCATCAAAGAAGCGAGACTGTACTTTGGGCGTACAGAAATCTTACCTCGAATGGGACACCACATTAAACCGAAGTTAACATAGACTAGCGTATCCAGTTTACAAAGGGTGATGATGAAAATAAAGATAACGTATCGGTGATGATACATCATACGAAATCTCTTGGAGATACAATATATTTTATCAGTGCATATGGAGTCGAATATTAATTTAAACGTGCTATCATCTACCTAATATAGAAAACTGTAGGGAATCTAACGGTGATTACAAATTTACCTTGTCCATTTTTCTAGATGACCATGTAATAATAATTCACAGAGAATGAGGTGGTTCTGTGACAGGAATGTACCCATGTATGCTCTAAACATTAGAGTATGTATATAGGTGCATTACATTATATGACTGTTTCTCCACCCAATCATGTTCTGCCAGCATATAGTAAAATAAATACATTAGTTATGTTAGCCATACAATCTATCTGATAGCTAACAGAACATCATTGGGGTGGTCTCGCGGGGCTCACAAGCACATGTGATGTAAAATCATACGTTTCTGACCAAACCTTGTGTCGAATCTCAGTGCCCTGACCGTGGTTGTGCCCGCTGGTGCGTGCTGACCGCCGCCAAGTTTTACTATTGATATTAAAGGGAACACTTATATAATAATTAACACAATTCAAGAATAGCAAAATAGTTTTAGGATTATGGTTTGTTCCCTGGGGTAGTCGGGCATTGCTACTATTAAGGCCTCTATCCCTAGATCCCTAGAGTCATGCATACATTTTATTTGGTATAAAAGAAAGGAGAGCCGCGGTGGCTTGAGAGGTTAGATTTAGAGTGTTAGACCAACAAAATAGGATTGGAGCTCCTCGTGGCGTCCCACCGGGGATAATACTAATATTGAGAATACAATGAATGCGCAGTGAATACGCTAAAACTAGAGATGCACCTAAACTAAACCTTACACAAAGTGCACTTCTAATGCACTACATTTAAACAAGAAGTGCACTCTGATTTGTATACAAAAATAATATAAAATCAGTGAAATACTAGTGTACAACTAGTTTATTCATACTGAACAAGATTGTAAGGTTTAGCTTGGGCGCACTGGTACACGCGGAATACTGCCAAAACACGTGGCTAAAATGTCAATAACAAGTTTTGCCCATTTTCTCTTTTAAATTGTATACTTTCAAGAAATGTAATAGCTCACGAAACACTACAATCTATTTGGTCTCCGAAAAGTCAATTAATTCTTATAAATACATTGTGGGTTTTACAATTACTTCAACACTTTGTGACGTCAGTATGCAAGAACGTACTTTGAATCCAGTATTTCTTCAAAATTCTCCCTTAATATAAATAAATAACTGACTGAATGTGGAAGTATTTCGCTCAAAATGAAACCATAACATGAGTTGACGTTTAACCAAAGCCAATTAACGGATACAATAATGCTCATCACACAATATACATCACCCAGTTCAAAACGAGCAAGGAAGAAAATAGGTCAAAAGTATGAATCAGTTTATTATGTTATTTGACAACTGATACATTTGAAATTCAAAATTGGTGAAACAGAATTTAAAAATTTTAAACAATGTTTGCAAAAGGATACCTCCCTAACTTTAGCGAGGAAATATTCAAACTGAGGCAAGTAATATTAGGCGATCCCGATGTTTAGAAACTATAAGACTTGAAGAGAGAGGATATTCAGGGCATGTTTTGCTTGCAAGAGCTATCTCTGTACGACAAACAGGATGATGTGTACAAAGCTGGAAAGATTTTGAAGACCATGCGAATGAAAGGCAAACAGTGTGTGTACTTGTCAAATTGAAGGGATATGATGAATCGTTTAACAGTTGGGAACCAGCAGAAAACGTTTATTTAGTTAAAATAAAAACTGGTATCCCAATGATAGATGTCAGTATCAAGGGGTCGAAAACTTTGAGTTACTATCAGACAACTAATACAAGTCCCTGAGAATATCAAAATTCCAACAAAACACACAAATGGCAAATGGAACGTTTGGAAACCAAGAATCAGAGGCAGAAAATAATATAGGTTAATACTATGAAAAGATTCAAAATGGAGAACTTCAACCTGCAGTGAACACGACTATTCACTACCCTGCAGTGAACACGACTATTCACTACTCAGGAGGAAGGAGAATTAAGGGGCTATGTATATGCTTTGGAAAATATCAAAGCAAAAATAGAGTTAATGAGAGCTGATGCTGAAATGTGTGAAAAACACATTAAAGAGCTTAAAATGGACATCTACAAAGAAAACCCAACCAGAAAGGCTGTTTTGCAATAGTTGGAAAGGGTCAAAATCGTAAAACCTCGAGTAGCTGGACATTTAACAGTGTTGGTAGCAATTTCAAAGAAAACTGGGCCAAAAATTACAATTGCGTGAAAGGCTGAAACACCTGTTCAAAGAAAAGGGTTGAACAATTGATTCGGAGATTGTAATGACTGTATCAATAGTTGCTCTGTCCATAGCAAATGTGGTAAGAAGTGCCGTTTTTCTACTCCAACTCTACCTACTTCCACCATCTATTTTACATTGAGACATAAGTTTCGGGAAATAAACGGGAAATTTATATACTGATTTGGCTAACTCTGGTATGTTTTTGTCTATCAAATATTAAGGAAATCCCGTAACCAAATGTTGCCATCTACATTGCTCAGTGTAGTTGATTGTGCCAAAATCTCATGTCATATTGTGATCTGTATCTTTTCATAGAGTCATCACTAACACAATTTAAAGTGCAGTTTTCAAAAATGTTTAATGGTTTGTATGTTCAGTGTAGTAACTTTGAATCTCGTTAAATGCATGTTATGTTAGCTTGGTTAAGGTGAGTTAACCATTATAATGCAATATACTGAGTTGCAGGACAAGAGCAAGTTTCTGTACCGGTTATTATTATTATATTTTAAAAAATCTGAAGTCCATTATTTAAAATCAAGAAATCAGTGCGTATTTGGCTTCTCTTGTGCAAATACATTAATCCTCTGTTTACTATTTTCCCGCACTCACGTGTAATTCTCTGCTGAGTTTGCACTCTAATCCTGTCATTTCACCCATTGTAATTCCACATTAATCTCGCTTGTTTTACGCAATCACTGCATCTCTGGTATTTGTATTTCTCCATTTCTTCCATAAATTTCTCTAAGTGGCATTTGTAATATTTTACAACTGTTTCTTCCATTAATTTTATTAGCTCAATTTCATTTACTACAGAATGTCTGTGAAAACTAGAACTTCAAAGTCTGTATATTAGCACACTATAGAAAGGTAAACTGGTTTGTTTCTTTCACCAAGATGTCGTGCACATTCTTTACAAATCAACTAATTTTGGGGGGTTTTGTGGTAATTCTTTGTGATTGAAGGATTTGTGGATTCCAGGAAAAATGTATAGTTGATTGAGTAGTCGTGTTAGTCTGTGTCATATCGTCTTGGAATGAAATTTGGAAGCTGTTTAAATGTTTTGATGATTGTTTCAATGTCTGTGTAATTTTCATTGCCTTTTATCCTGTACACAATCTTGTAGACCAGCTAGTCTTTAACCTTGCATTTGTTTTTCAGCTTGTTTGTGATGTCGTTTGAATCAACTTCATATTCTCAAATGTTGTTTCTTTTAATTTCTTCCGTGATGTTTTTCATTACCGTCTTAGGACATTGCCTACATTGTAATCGCCTTATCACGTTTTCATGTGTACGATTTTAATACGAATTCGCATAAAATGCATGTTCAAACTCCTTTATTTTGTAATATACTGTTTTACCAGATCTGTCACATTCCAGAAATTGGTTCTGTTTTGAAAAAAAACTGGGATTTGTTGTCAATTTGTCAAAGGATAAAATTTGCATTATGTCTGCTGATGGAAAGGAGAGTATGTGCATACCATGTATTGAAACACACACACACACACTGTAGTAAAAAAAAGAGTACAAAATCCCGTGACTTAAGAAAACAACAACACTCCTTTGAATTATAATACTTGTATCAGTTATGACCATGTGAAAGCCACGTGACTCTGTAGACGAAAAATACATATATGTGAACATTATCTTCAGGCGCTAAGTATCCTTGTCTGCATGACATACATATAGGTTATTTATAATTTCAAAAATAACATAATTATGTTTCAAATAGCAAGCATGAGAAATGTTGATGGAATTGATTGGTATGTTAAATATATTAATCTTGTGAATGCTTCAAGGATTTTGAAAGATTGTGTAAACATCAAAGAAACGTTTAGATTATTTCTGAACATGCAATGTAAATATGATCCTCATCAACATGGAATGCAATCATAAATTAAAATTTCTGATTCGTACAATAAACAATTTGACTGAGAGGCTTGTTTTGTTTAGTTGGTTTTAACGGTACTTTTAGCAGATTATTGGCTATATCATGCCGACGAAATGGGAGCTAAGTGCCTTTCTCAAGGATATACCGAGGCAGCCGACCCTGGCTTATCAACCAACTCTACCAATGCTCTACCAACTGAGCTACCGCGGCTCCCTTTCGATGAGAGGCTTACAAACAATTCAACTAGTTTCCTTCTTTCTTGTGTGAAACTTTACGAAATCGGACACTGTTGTGACCGATTCATTGAAGTAGATAGTATACTAAGGTTTAATCAGCACTGGAAAAGATTTGTTTGTGACCTATGAATTCGGCCAGTTTGTAGAGGAGACCGGGTTACAGAGGGGCGGGTTTAGGGACGTTTCACAGTATATTTATTGCTCGAATAATGGTCGAGGGAAAACTTGAAGAAATCTACGAATAAAAAACACTATTTTCCACCAGAATTTTTTGAATGATAAATACATCATTTCAATAATTTGAATACATCATTTTAATAAGGGAAATATGTCAATTGCCTGAAAACATCCCCCCCCCCCTAAAAAAAGGGGATGGGGCAATTATAGGTGCGGATACGCTGATTATGTCAGATTTGCATGTACTATTTAGTGAGACGTCCAGTTTACACAGACTCATTTTTAGTTGTCAAAAGTCTCTCGATGCAATTTAACCAAATTTGCCAGGTTAGCACCTTACTAACCTATTTTACACGGCCTACTGCTCTTGTATCTGGCTATTAGGTCAATGTCAATCACGTGTGATCTCCGACCCGCTTAGTCATCTTGTTTTACCTCTCATCCATGTAAAAATCTGCTTTCAAGGGATTAAATCAGTATTGATGAGAATACCTTACCGTTTTCAATAACACCACCACAAAGTACTACTCAGAATTTTCTATTTCGAATTATGATTTATAATGAGAAACCAAAATTCAAAAATGTATTTAAAAAATGGCTTACACCATTTGTATGATACCTTCCAGTGCAACTTTGAAGTGGCAACTTTTTGATGAATTTGAAATGGGTACAGTTGTTCGTAAAGATAAAAAAAAAAAAAAAAAAAAATTACAACATTTTGGTATTTCAAAAAATTTGGTATTAAATGTGGCTTGAGTTTGAAATATATTGACTACACAAATGCAAACATTGGAATGGGAATTTCTCCTGCTTTCAAAATGAGTAAACATGAATAAAATCCATTTTGAAAATAATAAGAAAAGAATATGTTTTCTCAATAAAATAGGTTATAATCTTTATTCAAGTAATTTAGACACTGGACCAACTTACAAATGACATACATACATGAATGACAACGAAACAGCTGGTGAGTGAGGTAAAATGTGAAGATAACAAGTCTTATAAATTATTATACAGTGTTCGTCATATACAGTGTTCGTCATATCAGAATCTGGAAACTGCTTTATGTGTTTTGCTGCGCACATTAAAAATTTAGTAATATAATTAAAATAATCTAAAATTTTTACTTTGTAAAGCAGATACAAAAATATTTCTTCAGATGTAAATATAAATACCTTGATGAATACGACTGATATTGAAGCTGAATGCCTTACTGACCCTACAGTCTGACAGAAAATGAAATTCGATATTCAAGCTGAATGCCTTACAGACCCTACAGTCTGACATAGAAAATGAAATTCGATCTCAACATCTGGATTGCAAAAGCTATATATTATTTTATTTACGGTGTATGATCACATCTTCCTGTGTTTACTCTCAGCATCAGACAACTAGTAGATGTAAAGAGAGCTTCTGGACTACCGACCAAAGAGTACCAACAAGTATGTCGACCAGCCAGGCTCGCCACATGTCGACAACAGCCAGATGGCGGTCCACCAGGGCATTCCATTGGGACCAGCGGGGGCGCCCGGCGCCCCGTTCCCGCATGTTTTTGTCGCATAAGTGCAACGTAGACAAAATCGGCCGATCAATCCCCCGATGTAGAATTGGATTCCGGACCACCGCCTATGCTCTTCGGACACGCCATTGTAGATAGTAAACATATCGTCAAACTCTAGGGAGTTGCCTAGCATGACGTAAGTTTCCTTGATGATTCTTTTCTTGTCAATTCTTGTCAAATTCTTTAGTAGTGTATTGCTGAAAACTGTCAGCTCCAGCCTCTTCGTCTTTATTCTTCATGATATAGGTAATTTGGCGCCTGGTCAGTCCAATTTAATCTTCTCCGTGACGTTGGTCAACTGAGAGATTAATGGTGACACCCTTGCCATAATAAGCAGCTAACCCGAGTGTTTTCTTTTGTTCGTCGGTCAAAGTTAGACCAAAATTAACATATGTGTACGTTTTTGAAGTCATGCTTTTTTTTTTAGTAAATAAGATGAAGACGAAGTATATTGTCTAGGTTGTCTAATACGATATTATTCGCAAGTTCACAGAATAAGTATTGCATGAATTTATGTTTTAAACATATATTGTTAATCACACATATTATAGTGATAGATCCACTTAGATATACACCCTACTGCTGAGCCGTTAAGATGCGGGACAACTGCTTTTGCCTGGCTCAAGCTGGGTAGCACTAAACGATGTGGGAAATTGTGCCTAAGCACGTACTGTGGCACACACGCTTATAAATATCAACCGGGAAGGGAAGTAAAGCCATGTCGCGTGTGTCGTTGGTACAAAGGCAGAATATATCCTATGCTTGGGCTGTGGAGATGATATTCTCCACAAACTCTTGAAGAAGGAGAGAGCAGTGAAAAGGCATATTTAGCTGTGCTCAATTAGCTTTTACACAAGATAACACCCATTTAGAGAAAAACACTCACTTAGGAAAACGATGTGTAATATAACACATTTGATCGAGTTGCTTCGCAAAGGGCAAAAAACACAAAGTGAATATGGATATGCGCTGAACGCACTACTGGCGAGTAGGGCTTATCAGACAGTTCAAGCTCCTATGCGCAATGTTGAGCTGGCAGTTCCGGCCAAACGGCCAGTTCCATCTCCTAGGCGCAAGGTTGTGCTGTGTATGAGGTTTATATAATATTATAAATATTTTAGGAAATGATAAATGTTTCTTGACTTTAATATTTGCTCAGACGTTAATGTTATGTATAAGTTTACATGTTTAGCAATTGTCCTTAACTTACGTTGTTTACTTTGTATTTGAATTCAAGGACGGTTTTGGTAAACAAGTTGTTTATTTAATTTGATGTCAGGGTTGATTCTGTTGACAGATAAAGAGTTGTGTGTTAAAAGTCACATACACAATAAAATTTTCTAGAACATTCTGTCATGTGACCTATCTTTATATATACCAATTTTAGTGGAAAGTTTTTAGTTTCAACCTTACCATCAGTCTGTAAAGAGTCATTACAGTTGTGAAAAATCATTCTAAATTCAGAGAGAGGAATTATTTAAAATATTCTTTGGATTATAAAAGTGCTCATAGACTTTTGGATTTTGGATTTTGAAGTGATGATTTGGGGATTTATGTAAAGTTATTCAAAGATATTCTGGAGTACTTCATTTTGACACATCAGCACATTAAAGACTACTGGCACATCGGGATATTAAAGACTATTGACACATCAGTACATTCAAGGATACTGAAATTCATTCGGAACATTCTATATTTAGGACTTGTGATTAGGACACTTAGGATTATTGGATTATTTGGATTTGAATTCACGTTACTGTAAGTGTCTTTTGATTTTCATTTTAATTATCTACAAATAAATTGCTGGTTGATTTTTACTTGATTTGTTGGTTTCGCTTTCTTTCCGTTACATTTTTCTTAGACCATAGAGTCGTAATAGTGGAACAGACAGTTCAAGACACACAGCGAGTTCCGGCTTCTAGGCGCAAGGTTGATCTTATTGTTTCGACACCACGATCAGTTCCAGACCCGCAGAACGCGACGCATAAGGCTGATACTCAAGTGCCTGCTCCAAGGCAGGATAATGCTCCAGTCGATGAATACATCGATATGCTTATCGCTGAGTTCAACCTCAAAAGAAAATGAAAAGCGCGGCCAATATCCGAAGGCAACTGCCAGCATTTGTAGAGCTGAAAGGACTGCCAAGGCAAGACAACGTGATTCTGAGAGACTATTGTGACAATGTGCAAGAAAAGCACAGGCTCGAAGCCTACGCTTCTGTATTTCTTAATGCCATAGCGCCTAGTACATAAGCTGTACTCAAAAAGGAACCGAGAACTATGGATGGCCTAAAGTTCAGTCTCGTGTTGACGGCACAGTTGGAGAAAGCTGCACTGCCAGGCCTGCAAAACGTATACAACGAAAAAGCTGATCAAAACAGCATAAAAGTGATGGCCTATTTTGGTACGCTGCCACCACCGAACTGCGCATTGATCAGCTGCTGATTAGCTGCTTGCCCAATCTAATGCCTTCATGCTAAGTCACATTGAAAAATACATGCGCGAGGGATTTGGATGGGTATTTGTCACCTGTCAAGTGCTTGATATCAGTGTGTCGAAGTACCACCCGTTCATAACCGGAGCTACATTCCAACACCGAAGTGCACACCGCCACGATCAGTTATAAATGTGAAGGACAACGATTGGGCCATCCTGTTTGTTTTGTACCCGTCTAATTATCAATGTTGATAGCCCAGACAAGTATTGCCAGCACCTGGGCGAACTCGACGTTGCTGGCATCGACTTTCCCGTGAAGGTTAGTGACAATGACAAGTTCGAGCGCCACAACCCAGCACTCGCATTTAGTGTCTCTGCCTTGAAAAATGGCCTCTACCCTCTACGCATTAGCGAAAAAGTAAGGCAACATACAATAGACCTCCTGCTGCTCACTGATAGACTTCTTGCTGATCATGTGGAAAATAGCCATTATGTCTGGATGAAGGACCCCAGCTGCCTACTATACAAGCGAAATGGGCACAAGGAAAGAAAGAACGTCTGCCGCCGGTGCCTCCACGTCTTTAGACGGGCCAGCCAATTGGAAGCCCACACGAAAGACTGCCGCGGTATAGTCGAAAAGCCACAGCGAGTGTCCTTACCAGAGCAAGGCAAGAACATCCTAGCCTTCAAGAACCATCACCGCCAGATGCGTGTCCCGTACATCATCTATGCGGATTTCGAGGCACTGAACATACCAGTGGAAGACCCTGATTGCGATCTGGATAAAATTCAAGTCAGAAAAAAGCCGACCAGGTCCCGTGCAGCTTTTGCTACATTGTCGTCCGCGGCGACAGAGTCTCTAAGAAGCCGGTGTTATACTGTGGCAAGGAGGCTGTTGCCACTTTCATCCAGAGCCTCGAGCGTGATCTGAAGTAGATTTGAAAAGTGTTTCGAAATAAGGCCGAGATTTTAATGGACGGAACGACCGCAAGACTTTACAGGAAGCCGCAGACTGCTACATCTGTGGCAAGGCACTAGGTAAAGATAAGGTGTGAGACCACTGCCATATCGCTGGCAAGTACTGCGGCGCAGCCCACAAAGCATGTAACCTCAAGCTGTGCATCTACTCCGAGAAAACAAAGGTACGAGTTGTGCTGCATAAGCTGCGCGGCTACGACGGGCATATCACAGAGGCTATCGGAACAGCCTCGTCTGGGAAAAATCAGCGCCATTCCAAACAACATGCAAAAATACATGAGGTTCTCACAAGGGCAGCTGCAGATTATTGACAGCAGTCTTGAAAAGCTGGTAGCTAACCTACCGAAGGAGGCATTTCGCCTTTCCGGTGGACTAGCTAGGCACACGGCGTCTGATATCGGCTTCTGCCGATAGCGGCCTTCTACAGCCAACTCAGCCGCGCCGGTATATCTAAAAGGATTATGAGCGCGCGCAGAGCCTGTGGAAAACATTTGACTGTCAAAATATTGGCAGCTACCACGACCTATACCTGAAGACCGATGTGCTTCTACTGCCAGACGTGTTCGAGACATTTCGCGGTGACACCTCGCTAAAGAACGACGGCCCATAACTGCAGAACACCCAGAATGAGCTGGCACGCCCTCAAAGGTACCAAGCTCGAACTGCTGACAGACATCAACAAGCACATATTCTTCGAGAAGGGCATTCGCGGCGGCATCTGGGTGGTGAGCCGGCGGCACGCAAAAGCGAAAAACCCAATGTGTCCAGACACTGATAGCTAAAAGCTTGTAAGATGGATATCCTACCTTTACTCCAACAACCTCTAAGGTTCGGCCATTACTCAGTGCTTGCCGACAGGCGGCTTATAGTGAGTTGACCCGTCTGAAATAAACAAGTGCTAATCACCGCAGCAGATGCACCCAAGGGATACATACTATAAGTCGACCTCGAGTATCTGGAGGAGCTTCATAACAGCGACTATTTGCTGGCTCCAGAGACCATAAGTGTTCCAGGAGAGTGGCTCAGCGACAATCAACGTACATTACGGAGCGTAGGAGTACCTAAATGAGCTATTGATAGGATAATAATGCCTTTAGGTGGTATCTGAGGTGGTTGCTTTGTTACGCCGCACTCACCGGTGCATGTGTAGTCCGAAGCTCCTCCAGTAGTCCCATTTTATGTCCTGCACTGGTTCGACACGAGGCACAATATATACAAACGCACAAAAATAGCTGCCGTTTTGTTAGATGCAACGTCGACATGGGTTAGAATTATTTGTAGGTCACGTAACTGACGGCGAAAGCTTTGGCTCATCGCCGAGCTCTGGACCGTCATTTGTTTTTCCGCCGGATGTATGAGAAAGCGAATGCTATGCTCGTATCTTCTAGTCGAGCAAGGCTAAATATTCATCTTGCAAATAGTTTTGCATATGAAGAATATCTTACTGCTATTACTATTAAGAATTTTAGAACAGCACTAACTAAATTGAGAACATCATCTCATCAACTCTATGTTGAAACAGGTAGATTTCCTAGGCCACAAGCAATATGATATGAAAAAGAACATTTCGTATATGTAATGTGATAGCGGGCGAATTTCATTTTGTATTAGAATGTTACATAGAATATAGACGCAAGTATATACCTAAATATTATTGGAGGCATCCATATATGGACACAGTTTTGACCAACTTTCAAGTAATAATCAGAACATTATACTAAATTTAAGCAATTTTATTTTTAGATCTTGTAAACTTCACAATGAATTATTGACGTCACAGGTGGCTGATGCAAGTTTAATGTTAAAGAAAAGCAATAGCACGAACAACAACAAAAAATCATACAAAGTGACAGAAGTTCCTCCGATTATTACTATGACCCGTTTTGACGATGGACCCTGTCTATCAAACTATAAGAGAGACAATGTTAGTAACTTCGAAACACTTCGTCCACACCTAACTCTCGATCTCTGGCTGCTATTCCAGTCCATGAAATCTCTCAGCCATAATATATGGCTCATTTTACTCCTGATATATTTTTCTATTTATCAAGCCATCGTTTACTTTTCTGCGCTGGAACAAACTGAAGTTACAGACCCCAAAACGTAAGAATTGCGCGAATGTTTGCCTGGTCCGATAAAGTTAAGATCAACTACAGAATGCCGGTACATACATAGAAATGCGACTCTGCGAAAAATTCCTTCATCAATCTGAGAACGGAGGAAGATGCAAAGGTTTGGTTTCTACCATTCACAAGAATCAACTCTCGGAATCCTATTCCACGTAAGAATTACATATGTGTTTGCAAAAGTCCAACCACTTGTAAGTCCATGAATACGAAATTCTTAACCTCCTCAGTGAAGAGCCCCTTTGCAGCATACACAAGTCAGTGGTGAAAGCTGATTGGCTCAAAAGTTACTACTTACATTTTTTTAGCAATTCAATAAACACAATTTAGTGTACTCATTATTGTACTTATTATTTTTAAGCGAAATGGTATGTATTTCATTCATTTTTATTTTATTTTATGTAGTAATTTTTTATGTAGTTACTCGATATGATTTTCTTCTTCAGGCTATTCATTTTTTTATCAACATGTCACATATGATTATAGTATGCGCCATAATCTTTCACTGAATGTATTAAACATTTAATAAAAAGTAAACTTTCTCAACCAGCCTCAGTCAACTACTCTATAAGATGATAATTATATATATATTTTTTTACGTATTTTGCTTTAACCGCTTCAGTTGCTTTTGATATACTTCACTTGTATTATTCTTGTCAATCTGATTTTTTTTCTTCTATTTTTCCTTTATTTATTTATTGCTTTTCTTATCCAGACGGTTTGTTAGTTAGTTCATTTGTAATAATTAACATAGATACAAGAATTATAATGATTCATATTTCGACGCATACGTCTAAAGTTTTGAGTATAATTCATAATATTGCATTTTCAATTACTCTGTGTCATTTGAAGATACTGATTTACATTACATATTGTTTAATATGTGTCTGTATTTGTGTATGTAATCATATGTGACAGCTACAACCATCTAGTTTAATTTTTATTGCACATTTATAATTCTTTATCTTTCTTTCTTTCCTTCACATATGTTCGGTTCATAAAGATCGCTGCACTTGTCTGAAAATACGACCGTTTGTCACCAACTAGCCTTTTTCTATTGTTATTACCATGTTCTAAGGTAATGGAAAATAAAAGGCTCAAAATGGTAGGTTTCTGGCCCGTTTGCACCTCAAATCAATATGAATAAGTAGAAAAGTGATTTTAGAACACAGTATTATTTTTTATTTGCTTAAAATCACTGAAGAATTACCATATAACTATCATAGTCAGCGTTACAACAACGTTGCATCAACATTGTTCTAAAGTTGTGGCAACGTTGTTATATAACCTTGTGGCAACGTGATTTACTACGCTTGCTGGAATGTTGCTACAACGTTGTTGTTTAACGTCATAATATAACATTCCTACAACATCCTGACAACATTCAAAAACTATATTGAAAACTTGGAAGAATGAAAGCTACTTGTGTTTCTGAAATACATATGCTCCACTGCTGGCAAGAAAGTCCAAAACTACAATTAAACATAACAAAAATGTTAATATGACCATCAATCTAGGAGGAGTAGCGATAGCAAGATGTTCAAGATGGCTGCCATTGTGGCCATATTGGATTTAAGATCGGCACCATTTTCATTTGGGACAAACTAAACATCATAAGTCATTTGACCATCCATCAAGGAAGAGTAGCGATAAGAAAATTTGCGCACTTGGAAAGCAGTGATTCGTAACAATTCGCTCAAATTAGTTAGAATCTATAATTAAATTTTTTAAAAAGTTCAATAGTAAGGATACTTATTTAATCAAAATACCTCTGTCCATTCCAAAGTATGCAGATAGACCTTAGGTTAAATCTGTGTGTCAAGTTCATGGCAACCCTCCAATAAGTTTAGGAGTAGTGATAACAAACTTGTGTTAACGGATGGACGGACCATTCCATAAGCTCTTCTAGTCTATGACCAGTAGAGCTAACAAACTTGTGTTAACGGATGGACGGACCATTCCATAAGCTCTTCTAGTCTACGACCAGTAGAGCTAACAAACTTGTGTTAACGGATGGACGGACCATTCCATAAGCTCTTCTAGTCTACGACCAGTAGAGCTAACGAGGCTGAAAATGTAACCAGTATTACAAAAATATTGCGGACGATTCAACAGCTAAATTTGGCTTAAGAAGGTAAACACCATTGTTCACATGTTTCAATGGTGAAAATCGTAAATTTGTGTATTATAAGGACCATCTGATTTAAGCACGCACACACACACACACACACACACACACACACACACACACACACACACAGAGACACACAATTATGCAGTATCTCAAACTCGCTGTCTATACAGAAAGAGTACCGGGTGTGAAATTAGTACCCCGTCGACAAAGGAAGTAGGGTACTAATATTAGTACTAACTAAATTACATTCGTCTTCTTCAATTGTTTTTGTGCAGTCACACTTAATAAAACTGTACGTGTGGGTGGCCATACAACAGAATGGGCAGGATCCCATTTAGATGCTTTTAATGCAAGCATTGAGGATACAAAATGAAATTCATTAAATTGGATACAATTTACAGATCATCTAGCTATGATGGGGAAAATGCTTTCTGAATTTGTTTACCTAGATCAGCAGTTTCTGTGCAGTTGTTCCAACGTGGTTTACGTGCAAACATTGTTCACTAATGATGGTATGAAAACCTTTCATGTAGTTTTGCTAACAAGTTTTATAGGCCAAAGGTACAGACATTTGTATATTAAAAGAGATAAGTGGGTATAAAAAAGAAAACAAGAGAGCATATATTTTAGTAGCGCTTTATTTTATTCTGTTTATTTTCTTGATTTTATTAAGATTAAAAATCAGAATCTGTATCCTCGACAGCAAGGTCAATCTGTGTTTTCTTCCTCTGCTCAGACCCTTGCAAATTGAACAATAATTTTAATGTTTGAACAATACTCTTATTTCAATTAAAATGATTCAAAATATTTTTGTAAAAAAATCAAATTTCAGCACTTGATACTTGAGCATAATTCCTGAAGATCTGACATGTACAAATTAAGTAACAGTACTTATAGATTTGCTAATTTGTAAATTATGTAGCATCAACTGACTTATATGTTCAAATTGAAAAATCCAATGCAGAATTATTCTGTTTTTCTTTAGTTTCTTGCTTTATAATTATTTCAATTTTTTAAAGAGGTTGATCGCTCCTCAACATTATCATTCTTCAGCCTCGACTTTTTAAATAAAAAGACCATGTATACAATAATCAATTGTTTTGATTGTTCACGTATTTAATGAATATATAATTTCGAATAAACCCATCCTGCAAAATGATAAGGTAAACAAAGATTTTCCATGGATTCCGGCACAAAATGGTAGCCAGATTAGAGAGTAATTTCTGATTGCTGCGGTAGTGACAGTAAGTGGGTAGAACATCAACACATCATAGCGCATTAAGTACAATCTGAACACAATTTTAGTGACAAAGACCCTCATCCATTTGAAGAAGAGGGAGAAATTTCAAATATAGAAGAATTTAAACAAAGAAAGCAAAGTAGGGCTTGCAAATGTGATGTGCAATTTGTGTACATTTGGTTGATATTCTGCACGATTTTCTAGAAATTTGTGTGACTCCCCAATGATGCCCTACTCCCCTCCCCCAGTTCTTCCAGGTCTAGCTTTTCCATATTATTACTGTGCGAATAGACTTTATAGCTCTTGACATGCTGTGTTTATTACTCACAAAAAGCTCATGTATATAATTATCGCTGATAAAATGCCAGTATTTGAGTATTTACCACAATCAATAACATGGCTAATTCATGTTTGTAATTATCAAAATGTAATTACCATTTAAAACATGCATTTTTTTCTATTTTTTTTACATTTATCCATATCAACATGTATACATCTGTTTAAACATAAATAATTCCTGTCAATTTTGCTTTTATTTCATTTTATTATACTTGATTTTTACAAAAATAATTTGGTCAAGAACGATAAATCTTGCGCTCTTGATCGAAGCGCGTGCGTAATTAAAAAATGTTAACTCTAGGCATTTTTACCACGGCAATCCATCCCCATCCTCGCTTTTGTGTCGATATAATTTATTTAATAAAATCAGATAAGGGTCACTGAAATAAGCCAAAAATGTATATAATTTTATGGCTAGAATGAACACTGGCCGATAGACCTTGTTTTCTTTGTTTGAAAATAGCACCGCCTCGCATGCAGCATGGTGTTTAATTACATGTGCAAGAAAGCGTCCATAGACATGATAGAACAATCAGCCAAAAAATCACAATAGAAACGTCACTTTCTGCAACTAAAGTTGCGAATTATAGATTAATTAATGTTCATACCTTGACGGTTCAAAACAGCTGAAGGCAGCAAATAATTCCTCGTCTCAGCCACTGATATTATTCTGCCGGTACAGGTAAAACTACAAAACTACGGTTCGTAGATTCGAAAAGAATTTATAAAGTAATAATCGTACTTCATGTTTGTAATCATAATAGCTGACGAATAAAATCTTTTCGACAAAAGTTGCAAAATTCCTTCAGTTATTTCTTTGAAAAAAAAAAGGAAAAGCAAAACAAAAAACCCCCCCAAAAAACAAAACAATGATTGTTACCCCTCGTAAGGTTATGTTAAGCACAACATCAGTACAACGTTGTAAAAACGTTAATATTATCTTTTTAAATATGACACTATTTGTTGTACAAACTTTTTTGATCAATGCATATACATGCTATTCAGGGCCGTCGCAACTTTGCGCTGGAAGAAACAGCGCCCCGGGCGAGAGTCGCCTTCGGCGTGCCTTACTCGGGAAAAAATACCGCCAACTCAGTCAAATGGCACCCCCCACGATTGGCGCCCCGGGTGATCGCCCGTTTCGCCAGCCCCTTACGACAGCCCTGATGCTATTTGTAATTTTCTATATTTTTGAGATCAGCCAGTAAAAATTTTCACGTGCAACGTTTTAGCAACGTTGCTAGAACGTTATTTCCAACACGTAACCAAATTACAACCTTACATCAACGTTATAACAACGTTGTGTGTTAGCTGGGATATCACCAAATGCCAGAACGCAGGGATCTGGTAAATCAGCTGAATATGTATGAATTTATATGCTTAAGAAGCAACTCAAATAGAGTGGACATGCTTGGAAGAGTTATTTCCCGTGAATTACTCTAGTTAAGGGGAAACTGTATTTTCATTATAGTACAAAGAAAACTACAGGTATGAAATTAACGAAAAGAAACAAAAATTAAAATCCAAATATACGAAAAATTGAGCCACATATTTTTCCTATATAGGGTAATAAAGAACAAAAGGTTCTTGTATGAAATAAAAAAGATCAAAAGGTACAGTTCAAAGTAAATGCAACAAAAGGATGTATTTTAAATAAATGCAACAAAAGGAAAAACTGCTGACAATGGACTGACACAGGAGATAAAGGCGGCGCCTCAGTTGGTCTAGTTATAGAATTGTAGGTTTATGACTATTGAAAATTGCACCCCGAGTTAAATATTGCATGTGACATTAACTGGAATTATAAGTATCTGTTTTTGTATTTGTTGCATTTAATGGCAGTTTTAACACATTATTGGCTATGCCAAGGAAATGGAAGCTAAGTGTCTTCCCCAAGGACACGCCATGGCAGCCAATTAGGACTGGTCTGTGTGGGTATCTAACCCACGACCCTTGGATTCGAGTCTGACGCTCTACCAACTGTGCTACTGCGTACCTGTTATGATAACATTGCTGTTCTAACTACTAAAGTTGGCAAGTACTTAGACTACATTATGGTAATTACAAACTGGTAAATCCACTAAAAAATATTAGGCAAAGCGAGGCTGCCAAATATTTGGCGAGGACACAATAATGTCAAATTGTAAAAAGGGTCAAAGGTCAAAGACTCAGCAGCCAATTATGAACATTGTTATTAACAGTAGTTCCACATGCGTGACACAGTTGTTCTCCACATCAGGTATTTGTGTTACTTCGTGTTGTATAATATAGTTGATATAGTTGATATCATGTAAGTCAACACAAGTTTGTGTGCATTAGTATAAGTCTCTGATACATTGGGACTTACAGAAAAAAAGGAACAAGGAAAATTTATCAACAGTGATGCCTATTCAAACGCATTATTATAAAGCTGAAATGATCAAAATGAAGCCAGACACAGATCTAGACGAAGGATTAGAGAAGTGTTAAACATCGATATACCATATATACTCGCTTACAATACGAGTCCAACTGCACAGACCCAGATCCGCCGTCACATAATGCGCCGGCAGATCTGGGTCTGTGTAGTTTGTTCTGAGTAATCAGTAGAACAAATAACACATTATGCGACAGCAGATCAGGGTCTATGATGTTTGCAGTTCGACTCTACTTATAATGGAGTATAGACAGTGACATTAAGTATTATACATGTTTTTAAGAAGATTTGAGAGAGAGAGAGAGTAAGAGAGAGAGATTTATTTATTTGATTAGAGAGAATAAATCAAAGAATTCTAGTGCTATAAAGCCAACAGCATGCAAGAATGCAAGTGTACTTGTAAATACATAGCAATAATTTGGCGTACTAAAATTGTCACATATAGCACACAATTAAATGTCTTCTTGATCACGTGTCCTTTCAACTGACATAAATGATTGTTCATAGAACATATATGTCCCACCACAGTGTCTGAAATGACTGACACACAAAACTTCACCAAGGTGTGATGGACGTACGGATGAACAAAGGTAGCGCTATATGCAGGGTACTTCTCAATGCGCAACGTACAAAATACAAGATTTTCATCAGCCAATAATGAAGCACACGCAGCGGCAACATGATATACCATATG
The DNA here is from genome assembly GCA_029931535.1 of Margaritifera margaritifera. Lineage (NCBI taxonomy): Eukaryota > Metazoa > Mollusca > Bivalvia > Unionida > Margaritiferidae > Margaritifera > Margaritifera margaritifera. The sequence continues at coordinate 7,496,273 of JAQPZY010001685.1, read as the reverse complement.
CTATGTCTGATAGTTCTCAGTTGTACCGTATGAAAACCGAACTGCCATAGGTAAATCGGGCGTCTGAGTTGTGCTTTAATGATGCGTTGATATCCACAGTATGTTCTTTACGAGTGTGATATGCTCATCCCCCGTCTGCGAAGGCAGATGGCAAGAGCTATGTGGACAGCGCAGGGCATCAGCTCAGGTGCAGTAGGAACCGATGGCTATCCACTGCATCCGGACGTGTCTCCAGACGTCTCGACATTCTTGTGCCAATGGATTCAGGCAGACCTGGACGAGAGAGTGAGTGCGCAACTTTCCCTCACTTAAATCCAACTCACGCGCCAGTCATGACACTATTTCCCGAGCACCACCACCAGATACCTTCAAGTCCTGTGGCGATGGGCGAGGGACAAAGCAGCAGGTGTGGATAGACTTGGAGTTGTAGCTGCAGACCAACACACAGGCGGTTCAGGGCATAGGGTCGCTTTTCACTGGACCGAAGCAGCAGTTGAACTCGGCAGCCCCCTGGGTGAATGAGCAGCCCTCTTTAGGATCACACTGCTCACCTCCGTAGCATGATGAAGGGGCTAGAAAAGGTGCCCTAAACATCGCCTGCCTCACACTGACCCTGATCAGCACACCGCGGCTGACGGAGATCCCACTTTAGCGGTCGAAAACCTAACAAGAAGACAAAGGTGACGTAACTCACCATCGGTGCCTGGAACGTATGTATACAATGGACAGTATATCAACAGATAGACCAGAGAGAAGAACAGCTCTAGTTGGTAGACAACAGGCCAGATTAAACATCCAGATAGCAGCCCTGAGTGAAACTCGCCTAGCTGAGGAAGGACAACTCACCAAAGTAGGAGCCGGCTGCACGTTCTTCTGGAGTGGCCGAAGTAAAGAAGAGCCACGCGAAGCTGGTGTTGGGTTTGCCATCAAATCACAGCTAGTTAGCATGTACACAAATCTCCCAAAGGGCGTAAATGACAGACTAATGTAAATGAGACTCCCACTGTCTGGAAAAAGACATGCAACTATCATCAGCGCCTATGCACCCAACATGACCAACCCATATGAGATCAAGGACAACTTTTATGAAGACCTGGAGTCTCTTATTGCAGAAATACCAGAGGCAGACAAGCTCATCATCCTTGGTGACTTCAATGCTAAAGTTGGCACAGATCACCAGGAAAACTGGGCATCCTTCAGAGACTCTGTGTACTCAACTGCATCCAAAACCTTTGGTCCCACCACACGTAAACATCAAGATTGGTTTGATGAGAATGATGCTGCTATACAGAGATTTCTGAATGAGAAACATCGGCTACCGAAGGCCTATTTAGAAGACAGCACTTCATCATCTAAGAAGGCAGCCTTAAACAACATCAAGAGGACTGTCCAATGCAAACTCAGAGAGTTGCAAGACTCGTGGCTGAGCAATAAGGCAGATGAGATTCAGTCCTACACAGACAGGAATGACATGAAGAACTTCTATGATGCTTTGAAGACAATCTATGTGCCACAGTCATCAGGAACATCTCCAATACTGAGTGCTGAAAGTGCCACGCTGCTCATTGAGAAAGAAAAGATACTTCAAAGATGTGCAGAACACTTCAACAACATTCTCAATCAACAGTCATCTATCAGTGAGGCAGCAATTGATCGACTGCCCCAAGTGGAATCAAGATATCACTTGCTGATCCTCCCGAGATAACTGAAACTGTGAAAGCAATCGACCTGCTGTCAAATGGCAAAGCACCTGGAATATATGCTATACCAGCAGAAGTCTATAAGGTCAGAGGTTCGCACATGACACAGAAACTGACTGAACTCTTTCAGTCAATGTGGACTCAGAACTATACCCCAGGAGTACACGGATGCATTCTATCATCCACTTGTACAAGTGGAGAGGCAAAAGACAATCCTGCGACGACTATTGGGGCATCTCCTTGCTGTCAACAGCTGGCAAAATCCTTGCCAGAATTCTGCTGAAACGTCTTGTGTATCACATCGATCAAGAGCTTCTGCCAGGGAGTCCGTTTGGCTTCAGGAAAGGACGAAGGACCACATATATGGTATTTACAGCTCGTCAACTCCAGGAGAAATGCCAGGAACAGAACTCCAACCTGTACATGACATTCATTGACCTGACAAAAACCTTTGACACAGTCAGCCGTGGAGGCCTTTGGAAGATCATGGCAAAATTTGGTTGCCCAGGGAAATTCATCGTGATGGTTCGGCAATTCCATGATGGCATGCTCACTCGTGTTGTGGATGATGGTGAGTTATCTGAACCATTCCCAGTCACCAAAGGGGTCAAGCAAGGCTGTGTGTTGGCCCCAACCTTCTTCAGTATGATGTTCTCTGCCATGCTTACTGATGCCTTCCGTGACTATCACACTGGATTCGACATCAGATACTGGACTGACAGCAAGCTGTTCAATCTGAGAAGACTACAGGTGAAGACGAAGTTACAGGCAATGACTGTTCGTGATCTCCTTTTGCTGACAACTGTTCCCTGAATGCCAAATTGGAGTCTAACATGCAACACAGTATGGACCATTTCTCTTCAGCTTGTGACAATTTCGGTCTCACAATCAGTATTAAGAATCAGCATCAGGAAATCCTTACGTAGAGCCTACCATCACAGTAAATGGCAGTGGACAAGTTCACCTTTCTTGGCAGCACACGGTCCACACCAACGCCAGAAGTTCTAAAGCAAGTGTAGCCTTTGGCAGATTATGTGCAAATGTGTGGGAATGCAGAGGCATCAGTCCACAAACAGAACTTAAGGTCTACAAAGCCATGGTATTGCCGACCCTGTTGTATGCTTGCGAAACCTGGACGCTGTACAAACTCTATGCCAAGAAGCTGAACCATTTTCACATGGGCTGCCTGAGGAAACTGATGAGGATAAGATGGCAGGACAGGGTCCCAGACACTGAGGTTATCACACGGGCAGGCATTCCAAGCATCCACACTCTGCTGATGAAATCACAGTTGAGATGGGCAGGCCACGTCACCAGGATGTCAGAAGAGCAACTACCAAAGAAGATCTTCTATGGCCAGCTGAAGGAGGGAAAGTGATATCATGGTGGTCAGAAGAAACACTTCAAGGATTCCCTCAAGTCATCCTTGAAACACTTCACTGACCCTGAGTCTTGGGAAGATCACACACAGGATCGCTCCACCTGGCGAAGTCTCATCCATACTGGAGCTACAGACTTTAAATGGAGAACTGCAGAGGAAGTGCAGAAGCGTGAGCAGCATAAATCTCAGAACTGCAGCATGTCCTATATTGATTAAGCAACCACAAGAGGCATCTCCTGTCCAGTGTGCCACAGACAGTTCAGAGCACAAATTGGCTTGATCAATCACTCACATACTCACAGAAACCAGACCAGTTAGTGATGTCATGGTCATTTTCGAACTTGAAGGATGAACAACATGCATCAATTATGAAGAAAACAATTCCATGGAATGCTAAATCTCGTCTGCACAATGGCAGGTAATTAAAAAATTTAAAACAAGATTTTTGCAATTACTATCTAAAACCATTTGTTGATCAATGTAGCCTCTTTTGTTTTTACAATGGTGAGGAGTAATCCTAGAGACAATAAAACCATTAAGTTGTATATTCTCAGTCTGAGAAATGGAGCTTTAATGCAAAAAGACACTACATCACTGAAGCATGTAAAGTACCACACCAACACTTACTTTAGATGATGGTGTTTATTTATTGCTATGTCTTTTCCTGTTAAAATGTAGATGCAGAATGCCACTGGCAACTTAGCAAACACTTAAAGTTGCCAACAACATCGAGGCAGGTGAAACAATACTAAAACTCCAATATTTTGGGTGACCTATATTAAGGAATAAACAGTTACCATTGTATCTCAATTCTGACCGTCACAGAAGAAAAACATGGCTGCTAGGCAGGACCCAAAATACACAACTCTAATAAAACATATCCCAATAAACATTTCTACCAAGTTTGATCAACATTAGTACAGAAGTATTTTTCTGAGGTGTAAAAAAAATACATTTTCCACCTAGTTTCTGTGGAAGCCCAAAAAATGCTAGGGAAGCATCCAAAAGAAAATATTGGCAGAACTCCAACAAAAAATATTACTAAGAACTTTATTCACACTTATATATTAACAAAACCCAAAATTCATGGAGTACCGGAGTGAAAGTGACACGAGACCATATTCTAATAATTAATAACATAAGGACAATGTACAGTGTTCCTTCTTTATAAGACTCTTCATGGGAGCCACAGAAGTTACCATGTTATAATTGAGGAAGGCTTATATTTAGGGATGTTCAAACAGTTACCCATGTTATAACTGAGGAAAGCAAGGCTTATATTGAGGGATGTTCAAACAGTTACCCATGTTATAATTGAGGAAGGCTTATATTGAAGGATGTTCAAAACAGTTACCCATGTTATATTTGAGGAAGGTTTATATTGAAGGATGTTCAAAACAGTTACCCATGTTATAACTGAGGAAGGCTTATATTGATGGATGTTTAAACAGTTACCCATGTTATAATTGAGGAAGGCTTATATTGAAGGATGTTCAAACAGTTACCCGTGTTATAATTGAGGAAGGCTAATATTGAGGGATGTTCAAACAGTTACCCATGTTATAATTGAGGAAGCCTTATATTGAAGGATGTTCAAAACAGTTACCCATGTTATAATTGAGGAAGGTTTATATTGTAGGATGTTCAAAACAGTTACCCATGTTATAATTGAGGAAGGTTTATGTTGAAGGATGTTCAAAACAGTTACCCATGTTATAATTGAGGAAGGCTTATATTGAGGGATGTTCAAACAGTTACCCATGTTATAACTGAGGAAGGTTTATATTGAAGGATGTTCAAAACAGTTACCCATGTTATAATTGAGGAAGGCTTATATTGAGGGATGTTCAAACAGTTACCCATGTTATAATTGAGGAAGGTTTATATTGAAGGATGTTCAAAACAGTTACCCATGTTATAATTGAGGAAGGCTTATACTGTTGGGTGTTCAAACAAGACTATGTGTAACAGTGCACTGCAGCACAAAAAACTGAGTACTTAATGATATTAAATCATATTATAATTGATTCCCATTAGACAAGAAATAAACTAAAGTGAAAAAATAAAATAGCACTGAAAAACAATATCTTACCAATTTAATGGAATCCATGACTAGACCAATGTTATAAGAGAGGCTGCAGTATACTGAGGGGCTTAAAGTGAGGGAACACTGCACATTGAATGTGAACAATTTTATTATTTCATACAATGGAGGGGCTTTTTAGTGAGGGAACACTGCACATTGAATGTGAACAATTTTATTATTTCATACAATGGAGGGGCTTTTTAGTGAGGGAACACTGCGCATTGAATATGCACAATTTTATTATTTCATACAATGGAGGGGCTTTTTAGTGAGGGAACACTGCACATTGAATGTGCACAATTCTAATATTTCATACAATGGATATTACACTGACTCTATCCCATACAATACAAGCAGGGGGGGGGGAGAACAACTATGTAAGATAATGTACATGTACAAAAGAGACAGTAGCAAACAGAATATATTCCTTACAATATAGTTTGCCATTTGTTTCATTTTTTACTCCAGTGCCTACATTATATATTATGCCTTAACTTTAGGAGACATTGTTTACAATCATTTTTCTCATTCATAATATAAGGATACATTTTAAGCAAAGTTAATTTAAAAAATATTAGTAAAAATATCTCAGTTCTTTCAACAATAATGAGCTAATAAAAAAAAGAAATGGTTTGTACTGCATACACAAAGCAATACTGTCTCTCTCTCAACAAAAAATGTGTACTCTACTGGCATGTGACTCGTTTCGTTAATCACTGACATTATCTATCGACAAATTTTAGATTTTAATAACTGTAGACAGAACTGTTTTATAATATTCATCTTGTCAGAAACTGGATTTATCTTAATAAGAAAAATGCTAATGTTTCTGATTGTAACAATGATTAACCCCATTTTTTTAAATCAGAAGCATCATTCCTAATGAGGAAAATTAATTTTGTCATAGGATCTGTACTTATAGCTTTCAGGAAAGCATTTCACATGGTGGATTATGAAATCCTTTTCAGCAAACTGAATATTTACTAATTTGAGGACAGCACAATTAAATGGTTTACTTCATACTTAAATGAGAGAACACAACATGTTTATATAAATGACATTCTGTCTGAACCTGGAACAATTAGATATAGAGTCCCACAAGGCTCAATTCTAGGTCCATTACTATTTTTATTATTCATTAATGACCTACCACCTGTATTGGGGGACTCAATTTCATCTACAGATCTCTATGCAGATGACAAAACATTATCAGACATCCAAAACACAAAAAATGAATTGGAAATTTCTTTACAGGCTGCCGTAAACAAACTGGACAACTCATGCACAAGCAATAGCATGGTAGCTAATACTACTGGTAAAACTAAAATATTACTTATCTCAACATGTCATAAAAGAACAAATCTTGATAGTGATGAACTATGTCTAACATTGAAGGATATGACTTGCAAATGGTTTGTCATGATAGAGTACTTGATGTTTTTGTAGATATACATCTATCATGGACTGAACATATCAAATATATCATTAAAAAGTTAATTCAAGTTTATGGTTTCTCAGTAGGATAAGATATTTTCTCCCAGAAAGGCACAGAAAACTATTTTATAATAGTTACATACAATGCTATTTAGATTACGGTAATACTGTATGGGGTAATTCAAATGATAAAAACATAACAAAGCTAGCACATCTTCAAAAAGAGCATTCAGGCTAATATTAGACCAATCAGAAAAGAGTGAAAACTGACAAGTTAACAATATTACCTATTAAAGACTGAATCTATTTGAGAAAAGCTAAGTTAATGTACAAGATATCCAATAACAGTGCTCCTGTCTATTTACCTTAACTATTCCAGTATAGGCTACCTGGTAACACTCCCAACCGGAGAGCCAAATCTACCAAACAGTATAAAATTCCCAAACCAAATAAGGAATTATTCAAAAGAAGTTTCCAATTCTCGGGAACTTTGCTCTGGAATAGCATTCTAGTAGAGATTAGAAATACCTACTCTAATTCTTTCAGTGGCTTCAGAGATGTAGTTAAAATAAATAATAAAAAAGTATATACAGTAAAACCTGTAATGAGCGACCTCTGCTATGAGCGACCACCTGTCATGAGTGGCCACAATTGTAATGCACGGATAGATTTTATTATATAAACGCACTGTTGTGAGCAACCACATGCAGAATGCGACCAGCGACCGTGATTTCTTGGCAAAATATGCATTTCGACACTGCTATGAACGACCGCATCACAAAACAGAGATAAACACAACTGACCTTTATTGAACCCTTTGTAATCACAACCGCTTAAGAAGCAAAGACGTTAAAACAAAATCAAAAACTTTTTAACAAATTAGGCTGGCTACCGGTTTCTTGAATTGTACAGGTCATGCATGTAGTGTCATATGTTGTAGATTGTAAACCAGACTAGAGTACATGCTGATTACTCATTTGGAAATACCTCGGCTATTTCTGCGAGACTAAAGTATGATCCATAGGATTTCCCATGTATGGGAGCTTGTTCTAAAATAATACTGCTATAAATGACCATATCGCGAGAACTGAGACAAACACCACTGGTGTTTATTTTATCCTTTGTAACAACGACCGCTTCCAAAGTAAAGACTGTTCTAAAAAAAAAATTGTAAAAACAAATTAGACTGGCTACCGGTTTACTAACTTTTGCAGGTCATGCATGTAGTTTCCTTTGTTCTAGACTGTAAACCAGACTAAAGCACATGTCACTAACTGCCATTGTAGTGCCAAAGTCAATATAGCAGTCGCATAGATCATTTGCTTTGGATTTAATCCGTATTGCCTGGGGTGAATGAGGTCTTTGTCTTTGTCTTTAATACCAGTAGGTGAGAATTGTTTTCCAGATTCGATTGTCATTGTGAAAGGCTTGTGTTGTTTGTTGGGGTGTTTTTGATGTTACAGAGATTAGAGCCCACACACCAAACCATCATCTGTTTACCTTAGTGCAGCCAGTTACACCCTCTGTTTATAGAGTTTATCCCTTTGTATCGTCGGTGAATAAAGTCTTTGACTTTTGTCTCCAAATAAATTTATTCCGTTTCTGGATAAATTAATTGTGTCTTTTATTTCATTCATTGGTACATATACATTGTATATGTATTCCATATTTCCCCAAAGCTTGATCAAAACCGCTACAGTCGTTATTACAATTGATCCCTTATAACATTAACACCTAGAACTTTAATAACAATGGCAGAACCTCCAATCAAAAAGAGACAAATTCTAACATTGGAGGAAAGAATTAATGTAATTGAAAGAAGTGAAAAATGGGAGACCGTTTGCAACCTAGCAGCCACTTGAAACAACGGTAAAACACAAATTTAGGGTGTTATAAAAGACAAGGAGTCAATTAGAAACGACCTCATATGCTAATACTAGTACATGTATGTGTGATCTTCAAATATAAATGTGATTCATGTTTAATGATTGATGTATATCTTTATTACTATTTAAAATTATTTTCAGATTAAATGGATGCAATATTTTAACAAGAACTATGAAGAAAGAATAAAATAAATGTACATGATTGTGCTTATTTTTCCCACTTAAACAGTGCTGAATTTTGATCTTGGAAACTGGTCTTTTCATACAAACCTGTAGGAGTAAAAAATACTTCACCCCACTTTGTGAACTTGAAAGAAACTCAAAAGGAACAAAATGACTGGATAGTGAAATTTTGAAGTTTTGGGTACTGTATATACTTGCTTATAAGTCGAGTCCAACTGCAAACTGCACAGTCCCAGATCTGCTGTCGCATAATGTGCCGGCAAATCTAAGTCTATGCAGTTTGTTAGGAGTAATCAGGAGAACAAACAACACAGATCCTGATCTGCCAGTGTATTATGCAATGACAGATCAGGGTCTATGTTGTTTGTAATCAGACTTGACTCATAAACAAGTAAAAACAGTAATGAATCTGCCTAAATAATGCGGTAAAAAAATCTGGTTATAAAAGGAAAATAATGAATTGATATGCAATGATTGGAAATTCATTCCACCATTTAAAAAAGTATGAAGGCTTGGATATCTCAGAAATTTTAATTATATAATATTATGGTGTGTCATATCAATATTTTTTACTTGTAATATAAAGAAATATATAAATCACATTAAAGGGTGTTTTTCACCCTGGAAAATACATTTAATTTTATTATTATACAATACAAATGTGAAGTCAAATGCATGATGTATATACAAAGTATATTTTTTATATTTATCTTTATGTTTTAGTGCTGGACTGATTAAATATCTGGTGTTGTTATAAAAAATAATTTTGTTTCTTGACTCTGTATAAATGAGACCTTTTTAGTCGGGTAAATAAGAACAAATGGAGTTAAGAAAGCACAGATTTGTTGTAGATAATCATATGCAGTATATACTTGCTTATAAGTTAAGTCCAACTGTAAACAACATAGACCCTGATCTGCCATTGCATAATGCACTGACAGATCAGGGTCTATGTTGTTTGTTCTATTGATTACTCCTAACAAACTGCATAGACCCAGATCTTTTCCAGACATATTGAAAGACAGCCATAAAAAAAATAACCAAATACAAATTTAGAAAGTAATCCATTTATGAGGAAAATTTTACATAACTGGCATTCTGAATGTGAAAATTTTACATAGTTGGCATTCTAAATGTGAAAATTTTACAGCATATACTAATTGATATCAATGATACAGCTGTAAAACAATTTCAGATTTGTATAATGAGTATTTTCACAAAAACAAAGAGTGGAAAAACCTCTTATCCTTAACTACAAAAAACTGATAAAGCATTTGAAATACCACACAAGTCAGAATTAGAGAAAATCACAGAAAACTGTCATTTAGAGAAAAAACACTTTATAGTATTTTTTACTCGTAATATAAAGAAATATATAAATCATATTAAAGGGTGTTTTTCACCCTAGAAAAAAAAGTTACAATACAATAGAGAATAGATGACCTCTGTTACAATACACTAGACAATAAATAACCTCTGGTAGGTTAGACAATAAAGTTACAATACACTAGACAACAGATAACCTCTGGTAGGTTAGACAATAAAGTTACAATATACTAGACAACAGATGATCTCTGTAGGTTAGGCAAATATTGTTGTACTTAACATTTTTATATCATACACTGAATAACTAGTAACTCCTTGATTTATTTTATTAATCGGAAGTTAAACAATGCTTGCTGGATTGTAAATGTCTCTAAAAGTGCATTATGGGTAGTTTTCAAGGTTAACTCAACTTTTATTTATGTGGCCTAAGTTCAAGATGCATGTTAAACATTTGAAAGGATGTCTGTAACCCCTTCTAACTTAAAGAAATGTTTTATTTATTTATTAATTTTATTGACACTGTCAGGTTTTAAAAAGAGAAACTATAATTACTGTTTTCAAATACAACTCAGATTTTCTTTCAGGAGATTTCTGTTATATTTGCTAAATACATTATCTCTACCATGATAAGCCCAGGCAGCCCCACCTTGTAAATGTGATGAAAAGTGGACAGTGGGCTAATTGTTGACAAGGTTTTCTAACATATAAATTTGCAGAAATTTTGTTAAGTGTTTAGATGGGTTTATCATCAGAGCAAATAATAAGTATGTTCTGACCCTGTGTTGTTGCTGTAATTATCTGGACCAAATTCATAGTTTTCCTCACAGAAGCATGTCCTGTTAAGTCAACATTTCATCAGTCACAGTTCCCTTCTCAAAGACTAAAAATTTGGTAGCACAAAGAAAAAGCCTACATACTCTGAATATACCCATATATTTGGAAGGAAATATAGTATATACAATAGAAATGTGAACTTTATGATCAATATAAACACATATACTAGAATGTTCTGATCCTGTCTTGTTGCTGTAATTATCTGGACCAAATTAATAAATATCATTACAGTTGCAACCATATCATATATTTCAATAGAACCCCTCATCAGAAGTTGGTGAATGACTTTCAATATAAAATATAAAATGCCAGATACTTGACCATTTGTTCCATAGGTCGTTAGAAGAACTTGTGTTGGGAAACCAATGACAGGAGAAGATGGCCATTCAAAGGCCACGACTCCTGTAAATGATGATGTGGAGTGCTTGAAATCCAACTCTTTCAAGGTCTCATCAATACAAGCAACATCCCATATAAAGATAAAAATATTTAGTTGATCAACAAGGGCCATAACTCTGTCCAAAATGGAGTAGATGATACACATAGAGAGAATATTTTTAATGATTCTTGAGCTATGATGATTGCAAACAACATTCAGAGTTTTCAAGTGAAGACAAAATATGCTTGACAAGGGGCATAACTCTGTCCCAAATGGAGTAGATGAGACTAAGCCCATAAAAAGGTACATGTAAGTGTATCAGGCAATATTCATATCAAATTTCATCAGAATGTGTTGCATGGTTCTTGAGTTATGCTGGTTACAAACAACATCCCATGGAGTTAATTGTCAAGGGCCATAACTCTATCCAAAATAAAGTTGATGAGACAAACCCACAAAAGGCATGTCATGACCTATGAGACAATGTTCTTACCAAATTTCATCATTGTATGTTGAATGATTCCTGAGCTATGCTGGTTACAAAGATCTGCTGTGAGGAGATTTAAAATTGATCAAAAATTTTTAGGCAATTGGTACCTGAAAAGATGAACCTTTAAAAGGCACATGTGCATGTCAGAGGCAATACACCTACCAAATGGCATCCGGTTTTATGTGTAAGCATTGCAGTAAGTGTGAATGAATGAACAGATGGAAAAGGTGATTACTGTATAGCTCAATCATCTCAATATAGGGGCCTAATTAGTACCAACATGCAAATGCCCTGCAATTTGAGCCAGACTGCAGGCACATCAGTATTTACATGCTTTTTTATAATATTATCTCTTGTAAATGTATCAATATCATGCTGAGTCTCCCCCCCCCCTTCTCTCTCTCTCTCTCTCTCTCTCTCTCTCTCTCTCTATCTCTCTTGATATTTATACTGATCATTATTTCAAAAATATTCAATTGATATATTCTTTTCAAAGAAAAAGAGCTTATATCTACCAAGATTATGGTTATGTTACATTATCTTGCCAACAAAATATCTTTACTACTGTTAATTAGTACAAACATGCAAATGCCCTGCAAAGTGAGACAGCCTGCAGACATTTTGGAAGACATATTCAAAAGCTTTATATATACTTTAATAACTCATAAAATAAAAATATAATTTATTTACAAAAAATATCTAGCAAATATTTATGTCATCTTTTGATAAATATAACATAGTACAAGGACAAGTCTACAACCAAAAATGCATTTATTTCTTAAGCATATATATTTTCACCTGTACCAACACAATTTAAGGTATAAGAAAATTTACTGTATTTAGACTGTACAACAGCAAAAATGTAGCAAAAGAAAGACAGTAGCACAACCCTAAAGGTGGCACTCTCATGCTATAAAAACCCTAGAGGTGGCACTCTTGTAAGAAGAACCTTGGAGGTGGCACTCTTGCTACAAGTTGGTAAGCATCCGTATTCTAAATTTTGCAAGTACATATATTTTTAAGTGAAATTTGGAAAACAAAAGAACAAAAGAACAAAAGAGAAGGGTCCAAAAGTGTGCCATTCCTGGACTTTTCTGCCCCTATATTTGACATACAACAGGTTTATGACATGGGGGGGGGGCAGGGCACTATTCGATATATATAACCAAATTCATGAAAGTAAAAGTAAAGGGAGTGGGTGTAATGGTAGATAATCATGACTAGGGAATATTTTGTATACAAGAGAACACCCATGAGTACCAACTTCTAACAATAGTGCTACCTCTGGGATAACAACTTTCCATGACCTTCGGTGATGAAACAGCTTAAGAAAAGCATTTTCTGCCTTAAATCACTACAATTGTTTCAATGAAAAAAATATATAGTATATTTCAGAGGGACTAAAGATTGACTGAGACAGTTACAAGAATGGTTAATATTAGACTCCCAGCAACAATAATTCAGTAAATGTGTCAGAATGTGACTAAATATCACTCTGAAATACTGCTTCATTAAAAATGTCACAGATTTCATAAACAGGCATATTTTCTGCTGTTTAAAAGAAACCAACAGATATCAGGGCTACAAAATTATTAAAAGGGTCCAAAAAGGCAAATATATATGCAGGTACTTTTTAACATATGTAATTCAAGAAGGGGAGATATTTATTTCATTTGTGTACATGTTCTACATGATATGAAAGATGAAAATGAAAAATAATTTTTAAAGATCCAGGTTGAGACAAGAACAAAATTATGGTGCCTGCAACAATTTTAGAAGAAAAAAACGTTGTTATTGTGCTACCTAAAATATGTCAATTGAAATCACATTTTTTATAAGAAAATACAATTTTCTAACACTTTTACAATGTTATTTCAGCACATTTTGCATCTAATTCAGACATATAGATTCTAAAATTGATGGTTATACCAGGAATAGGAATACAGACCTAGTTGTTAGCTAAAGTCAAATACACAATTGTACAGATCAGAGTATCTGGATATCACTATCTTTAAGCTATAGCATGTGCAAATTAAAGAAATATATGTACAGTTCAGTCTTGTTCATCTGGACTCGTTTATGTTTTAGGATCTGTATGGCTGTATGTTTGGAACAGATTTCCACCATGATTATTTAAAACAATGCTCAATGTGAAGTCCATTAGCTGTATTTGCGATCAGCAGAGGTAACATAAATATGCCTTTTATGTACCAATTTTGCATGATATGTGTATCAATTTACCAAATGTCAGGGTCATCATTTATTATATTTTTCATTTAGATAGAAGACTTCATCTGCTGGAATTGGTTCATACCAATCATCCGCATTCTCTGCTACAGGGCATGATGACTGATGAAGGATTCGAGTTCCAAATTTCTCACTTTGAGGGGTTAACATCTGATTAAGCTTGGACACAAAAGCTGGATCCACTGCAATAGAAAATAATTTACTCTATCTGCTGGTGCATATCACATACCCAACTACAAACAGGACAGGCTCAAATCTGTCATCACATATTGTGCCAGAAGATCATAGTCTACAATGTTCATTGTATCCATGATTTCAAGTGAACAGTACAGACCCTGATCTGCAGCACATCATGTGACATCAGACCTCGAGATCATAAAACTTTTCGAACAGAGTTTAAACATGAGATTTTGTGTCAACCAATCACAAAGGACATTACATTTTGAAACAAATTTTTTTGATTGGCTGTGGCTGGTGGAAACTCAATCTCAAATTCAAGCTCAGAGTTTTATGATCTCACATTCATTAAACATGTCAACTCTGAGCAAAAACTCAGCTCAAATTTACTGAATGCTGATTATTTGTAAACTATAATAAGATAATAGTAATTGACCAATCTTTTGAAACAAGCTGGTCATTTTGGGTATAATACTGAAATAAATTAATCCTAATTTTGACATGAACGAAATGTTGCAAGGACGCAAAATTGAGAAAGTTTCATGAAAAAGTCAGGCCAGGCTAGATCTGGGTATACATTGTTCACACTTGGTACATGCTATAATTATTAAAAAAGGTTGGTGAGATGTAATTCAGTGAATCATTCTAAAAACAATATAGAGCTGTAGATCATTTCTTCAGAAAAGTATCCACACTCACACATCGCTAACTAGAAATAATGAGATGAAATCATAAAAACATCTATATAATGACAACACTTATCATAAAATTAGGGAAATTGCAATCTTAATCCATTAAATCTTAATGCCATCCATTAATCTTTAATCTCTTTCAAAATTTAACTTTTTATAATAAATATAGACAGATCCAACTGACAAATGTTGAAGTAATTCTTTCACAATGTCAATGATCCCAACTTAGTATGGAGTGTCTCCTGATTTCTTTAATTCAAACCAACAGCATGGTTATCTGCTGTCAACCTGATATCAGGGATTGCACAGCATTGCATAATACAGCCCAGCTTGTGGGACTACAAGAAGACAAGGTCCCACAACATTTTCCAAAATACTGATAATATATATTAACTTATGTTTTGACAACTTAAAATATATCACTTTGATTTAGCTAAAAAAGTGAAACTACTTCATGCAAAGGAATTAGGAATTTTATAACATTTGCAAATAATCATACACAGTGCTAAAGCATTCAGGAGAGTCTGAACCCTGGGTTAGGCTCCCTTTAATCCTGCCAGCAGTTTATTGTATTAGTTTATCCATTTATCTATTTTTTTTCTCCAAATCTTTTTCTTTTAGGTCTAGGTATAGCTAATGTATACATAGTAATGACCCTGGATGGACTCATTATGGTGGCAGAGTTAGGGCTAACTTGTGCTCTAACAAAAATGTCCAAATAGCACACCATGTATTAAAGTCGTTTGTTCTAAAAAGTAGATTCAGAGTGAAAAACTATGCATAGTGATTTTTGTCAGCCATATTATTTTTTGCATTCTAACAAAGCCCACTAGCACACAATTCTCAATTAGTATCTACCATTATTAAAATTAAACAAATCAACTATACCATGAAAACAGAGTACTGCAAATGACACATAATATTCGGCAAACATAAGGTTAGATGTGCTGCAGTATACTATGAGTACACATAACAAGACCTGTACAGTCATGGATCCAACAGTACTCATAGGTCAGTCTTCATCCATATGGAATTTGTTCTATGCCTAAAATTTCCCAAGATTTTGAGTTGTTCCTTTTTGGGCAAAGGGAAACAAGTATCCTAGAAATCATTTATAGAGAAATTCAGTTATTTTCCAGAAATAAAATGCAAAGGTGAAATCTATTTTTAGTACCACTGACCTTGAGCTTCAAGCTACTGACTTCCACACTGATAGGGCTCTTTCTTTGGTAAAAAGATTATAATACATGTACCAAGTTGCACTGAAATTGGTTGAAGAGAACTTAAATCTGCTTCAGAATGAAATGCAAAGGCCAAATCTAATTTCTGGGCTAGGGGAAATGAATGTATTAAATGTTGTTCAGAAATGAAATACAAAGGCAAAATATATATTTGGCAAAAGTGACTTTTACCATGGCACTAATGACCCCAAAATGTACAGGGTTCTTTCTTGGGTTAATATATATACCGTATTTGCCGGTCTATAAGTCGATACTTTTTTACCTGGAAGTTTGGGCTTCGTCTTATACTCCGAATCGACTTATATATGGATTATGTCATTGAACCGTATGTTCATGTAATTTTTCGTACGCGAAAATCGTTGCATACAATGTACCAATAAATAATACCTATAAATAATACATGTACAGACCATCTTAAGCATTTTCCCAATTAATCAGGAATAGCATAGTGATACCATTAATATTCATGAAACCGGAAGTTACTAGCGAAAGTGACAAAGCCAAGGTGTTGATCTGGCTTCGTCTTATACTCCGCATCGACTTATATATGGATGAAGGATTGAAAATTGACTATATCAGCGAATTAGACTTATACTCCGCATCGACTTATAGGCCGGCAAATACGGTATATATATATACATGTATATATATATATATATATATATATATATATATATATATATATATATATATATATATGTGTGTGTGTGTGTGTGTGTGTGTACCAGGGCAGTGAATTTGTGTTGAAATCTGTTCACCTGAACTTAATTTAAATTTCAGAAACCAAAAAGAATACCTGCCTGTACACCGATCCACCAATCTAGAAGTTGATATGAAGGTGTTAGCAGAAGTGAAAAACCACTTCACATTTCTCAGAAAAAGATAAACCATATGTACTTGCTTATAAGTCCAACTTTAAACTGCACAGACCCAGATCTGGCATCATAGAATGTGCTGGCAGATCTTGGTCTATGCAGTTTGTTAGGAGTAATCGACAGAATAAACAACATAGACCCTGATCTGCCTGTGCATATATTACAGAATTAATTACATATTAACAGAATATTAGAGTATCTTGTTTGCATTTGAATTTATCAGCAAGTATATATGGTATGTTTTCCAACATATTGTTGATCATAAAACTGTTCAGCATGCATGTGCAACTCTCAACTACGAATACATAGTATCAACAGCTTGCAAAAATAAAATTTTACAATCTAAAATATCTGCTTACCTTCAAAACCATCAGGCAATGCATGAAAATGGAAGCAATACCAAATATTTAGAGTCAGTGTAAATTCAATACAGTGATACTACTAGAGAATAAATTAGAAAATTTGATAGGAATTTATACAACTGTGGTATTAGTATATTTACCTAGAGTAAATTCTGTCAAAAGAGCACACTTATGGGATGTACACAGGTATCCTCTATATGAAGAAAACTGTCCAATACACACTGAATTTTTCTTGTAACTTTACCCATTTACCCGCTGACAAAATCATTACCCCAAGAATTTATACACACAGGTTTATTAAAGACATCTTTATACTAAACTAATTCAAGTCTCCAAATAAGGTAAAAAGGTGAAAAAGCCTAATCTGCTTGATAATTCTCAATACTACATATGACAAGGTCCCTATATATATATATATATATATATATATATATATATATATATATATATATATATATATATATATATATATATATATATATATATTGTGAAAATGAATACCATGTATACTCGCTTATAAGTCGAGTCCAACTGCAAACAACATAGAACCTGATCTGCCATTGCATAATGTGATGACAGATCAAGGTCTATGTTGTATGTTCTACTGAATATTCCTAACAAACTGCATAGACCCTAATCGGCTGGGACATTATCTGACAGCAAATCTAGGTCTGTGCAGTTTGCCATTGGACTCGACTTATAAACAATTATGCACAATATATTTTGATCAAAATAAAGTGTCCTCTGTGTTAAGCATATATAGGGACTCTTATTGTGGATTCATGAGTGTCCTTTATGGATGGGTGACCTTCATACAGAGGTGTCCTTTATGGGAGGTTTTACTGTTTATACAAGGGACAGATCCCAACTCCAGTCTTGACTACATATTATCACTGCTATAAGTTAGAGAAAAAAGGTCCATTCCTGAGAAAAAGATTGTAAGCTTTCTGAATGCAAGAATCCAAGACATAAAACTGTAATTAAGTTTACTTGGAATTCTCTAAAATGCTGTTCAGATGATCAGATTCTTTATAGCCCTCCATTTGTTTCTGTGCACATTGAAAAATACAGTTAGAGAATGTTCCAAGAAAGACTTTTTTATCAAAATTTTTCAAATGTCTGAAAAAAGTCTATCTTGTAGTTTTATCTAACACTGTATAGCTTTATAGAGAATGTAATGCATTCTTCTAATGCCCTAATTTCCCTATGTGTTACAGACCTAATGCAAAACACCAACAGTTATGAAAGCCATTATAAATATCTGCACTTTTTAAAAATTAACCCCCACCCCCTCTCATATACGCTATCATGAACATAGTGTAAGCAAAAGATCTAATTAGTTTCAATCAAGTGAACAGAAAACAGCTGTGATTTGTGCTAGATTTAATCAATGTTAAAAGTAAGTCAGTTCCATTATCAAAGTTATCACACTTTTAGATGACAAACTATACCAATACACATTAGTCTATCATGAGGAAGTTAAGCATTAGTATCTCAATATTAACAAAACCAGAACAAAATGTTACCTTTCTCGGTTTCTTTTTTAACATTAACATAGTCTGAAATTTAAATTATTAATGAATGAATAGGGACAAAAGATGAAAACTGAATACCCAACAATTAAAAACACAGAAAAGACAGACAGATGGACTGACAGACAGAAATACAGGAATTTCTGAGAATTCCATATCTCTTGCAAAATCTAACATAAACACACATACACAAAAAGTACTATTAATGTCTTCTAATTAGTTTCAATCTGGTGAACAGAACAGTGCTGTGATTTGTGCTAGATTTAGTCAATGTAAAAAATTCACTTAGTCAATTCTACTGGCAATGTTATTTTCACACTCTCTGATGACAAAGCACACCAGTACATATTAATTTTAACAAGATCTTATCCTTCATAATGATTAAACTAGAAAAAAGAGTACGATGAACGACCCATTATATGCCTGCCCCATGTTTAATAGTCCCTTATGCAGGCACTAGTAGGGCATCTGGTCTCACTACTCTTGACGTTTGGTTAAGATATGTGGTCTTGAACTAAATTAGGGACTTATACATGAAGAAGGTTTGGAAACTCTCTGACCTTTCATATTATTCTATGTTCACTATAGCTCTTACATGTTTACAATGTGATGTGTAGAGCAAAAGTCATTTTCCGGAAATGAAATTAAATGGCCAAATCTATTTTTAGTGTCAGTGACCTTGAGCTTGGAGTTGCTGACCTCCAAATCAATATGCTGTTTTTTTTCTGGGGCTAGGGGAAATTTTTAATGTATTAAATGTCGTTGAATTCTTTTTGTTATCATCCAGAAATGAAATACAACGGCAAAATATATTTTCTGCAAAAGTGATGTTCACCAGCACTTAATTGAAATTTCAGAAACCAAAACAGATATAACAGGCCTGCCCACCCATCCACCAATCTAGATCGACAATGGTAAATTATCATACCTCACAACTTTCATTGGAGAGTGAATCCACTACTTTGTTTTCAAGAAGAAAAGACAAATATTTGATACAAACAGAAAATTACTCCAAACTGTAATGACAAAAAAATGATATGACATAATGCAGACATTCTTGTACAGGTCATTCATTTCATCAGAAACATTATCAAAACTTCAAAATTTCTAAGGATGAGACATTTTTCCACCTAGCATGCAAGTTAAGAATTAACAGTACACTCTTTTATCAAATTAATGAAGCCATATCATATTTTTATTTTATTAATTGTTTTGATATTGCTGTAAATCATGTAATAATGCCTGATGATGTTTCTAATGATGTTATGACATCATGTAAATCAAACATGTAATGTCCATGGCAGATGAATGCACCATTTCACTATACTATGTTGTGGTTATATTAATACAGGATACCCACTCTTTGTCCAGTCCACTTCTTATTTAGCTAAATAAAAATCTTTAACATTAAGGTTAATCTAAGGTTTGGACAGATGTATGAATGAACACATACAGATGCCAAAGTGATCATAATGTCAAGCTTCTGCCAAGGCAGGCTGAACAAGATCTCCTTGTAGGAACTGATGCTTTAACAAGATTTTCAAGATGGCCACTGTGGTGGCCATATTGGATGTCCGAGCAGAACCATTTTCATTTAGGACCAACCATCATTAGGAGTCTTCTGGTGAAAAGAATTTCCAGGAATTCAAGAAAAGGCCATTTCTTTTTTATAACTGCTGAGTGTTGAAACCATCTCTGATATTCTTGAGCAATACAATTTTCAAATTAGCTGTTGTGGCAGCCATATTGGATGTAAGATCAGGACCATTTTCATTTAAGATAAAACTAGGCACCATTAGAAGACTTTAAGTGAAAACCCCAAGCCTATTTAAGACAAACTAGGCACCATTAGAAGATTTTTGGTGAAAACCCCATGCTAATATGACCATCCATTCAGGAGAATTAGATACAAAATTTTGAATATGTTCATTGTGGCAGGCAAATTGGATGTTTGTGGGGAACCATTTTCATTTAGGACCAACTAGATATCATAAAAAGTCTTTTGGTGAAAAACCTATGGTGATATTGCCATCAATTCTGGAGTCCTGAAACAATCTCTGATATTCTTGAACAACAAAATTTTCAAATTAGCTGTTGTGGAAGCCATATTGAATGTAAGATCAGGACCATTTTCATTTAGGATACACTAGGCGCCATTAGAAGACTTTAAGTGAAAATCCAAAGCCAATATGACCAGCCATTCAGGAAAATTAGTGACAAGATTTTCAATTTGTTCATTGTGGCAGGCATATTGGATGTTTGCGGTGAACCATTTTCATTTAGGACCAACTATATTTCATATGAAGTCTTTTGATGAAAACCCTATGTCAATATGACCATCAATTCTGGAGGAGTAGTGATAACAAGATTTTCAAGATGGCTGCCATGGCAGCCATATTTTAGGTCAGATCGGCACTATTTTCATTCAGGACAAACTAAATACCTTAAGTAGTCTTCAAATGAAAACCTTATGTTGATATGGCTTTCCATTTAGGAGAAGTAGCAATAACAAGATTGATGGATGCTGTGGTGGCCATATAATAGGTGTCAGATAAGCACAATTTTCATTTAGTACCGCAGGCACCAGGTGGCCGAGTGGTCTAAGGTACTCGCCTTTACTGATCACTGCCATCTCACCTCTGTCCGTGTGGGTTTGAGTCTTGGGCTCGGCCAATGTGGTTATGTGAGAAAGCTTGCCAGTAGCTTCCCGTGGGTCGGTGGTTCTTCCCGGGATTTTCCCGGGTTCTTCCTCCACCAGATATAATGGCCGCCATGTACGGCCTATCATGTGCTGAAAAATGGCATTAAGCCCATAAAACAAAACCAAACCATTTAGTACCAACTAGACATCATAAGAAGTCTTCTGATGAAAACCAATGTTAATAACACTCTCCATATAGGAGGAGTAGTAATAAGATTTTTAAGATGGCCACTGCATTGGCCATATTGGATATCAAATTGGCACAATTTTTATTAAAGACCAGCTAGACACCATAAGAAGTCTTCCTGTTGTAACTCCATGCTGATATGACTTACTGTTCAAGAGAAGTAGCAACAACAAGATTTTCAAGATGGCTGCTGTACTGGCCATATTGGATGTCAGTTCAGCCCTATTATCTTTTACGACCAACTAAACATCATTAAAAGTGTTTTAGTGAAAACCCCATGCTGATATGACCATCCATTCAGTAGTAGTGATAACAAGATTGTCAAGATGGCCACTGTGGTGACCATACTAGATGTCCAAGGGGAACCATTTTCATTTAGGACCAACTTAGACATCATAAGAAGTCTTCTGGTGAAAACCCCATATCAATATGATTTCCTATTCAGGAGTAGTGATAACAAGATTTTCAAAATGGTTGCCATACTGGATGTTAGATCAGTACCATTTTCATTCTGAACCAATTAGACTTCATAAGAAGTCTTTAAGTGAAAACCACATAGTGATATGACTACCCACTCAGAAGGATTAGCGATAACAAGATTTTCAAGATGACTGCTGTACTGGCCATAATGTACGTATGAGCAACACCATTTTCATTTATTACCAACTAGACCTTGGGATGAATGTGAGTGTAAAGTTTCATGGCAATCCTCCAAACAGTTTAGCACTCATGCTAGTGGAAGGATACATGTATGACAATGGACAACAGTCAACAGGCCATTCCATAAACCCTTCTGATCTATGACCATTAGAGCTAACAAATCATTATTTTGTTGTCATGCAACAACAGAATCTTACATTTGTGATAATTTAAAATGATTATTTGTGAAACTTATTGACTAATTTAAATCTTTTGCTCAGCAAGGCTTGAAATAAAAATTATTCAACTAATTTTATAAAGTTCATTTGAAGTGAGCACTCTTCTAATAATCTCTATGTCATATGAATCTGACATCTGTTTTACCTATTACACAATTCACATTATTGTCTGTAATTATTTGTTATATTTTGGATGATTTTTGGGGATGTACATATAATTATATGGTGAAAGTCATATGAAATTTTAAATATAAAGTTAGAACCATGTCACAGAAGTCAGGGAGTTAGTTTGGCAGCTAGGAGAGAGCGAGGTCAGTTTTTGGAGTGGAATTGAAGTTAGTACAGTTAAAGTGTTCAGTACAGTTTAGTAGAGTAATGACCATGGATCTTCAGTTGTATAAAGTGGATATAATGAAGGAGTTGTAATACATTACAAATGTAAACATGGTGAAATTCTATGGTATATAATGTATTGACTAAGTGAGAACATGTTTTAAACATACACTGCATTGCAACCAACTTCTGCATAACATAGTCAACTTGGTATAGTGAAGCCTCAATAATCAAGTAGAACCACTCCCATTGAAGGCATAATATGTTCTATTAACATGACTGTAAATTAAAAGATCTTAAATTGATTAACATCCATAAAATCTTTTCTACTCAGCTTGTTATACACATTGTATTGAATCAACTCCAACTTCTGTAGTCTAATTACATTAGACTTCACATTCCAAACTTTCAATATTTACCATATATACTCACTTATAAGACAGGTCCAACTGCAAAAAACATAGACCCTGAGCTGCTATCACATAATGTGCCAGTAGGGTCTATGTTGTTTATTTTACTGATGACTCTGGGTCTATGCAGTTTGCAGTTGGACCTGACTTATAAGCAAGTGGTATGTTTCTCATACTGATATTTTAATATTTATTTTCTGTTGGAAATGCATCCCACACATCCCATAAATAATAATATGTCATATGACTGTGACTCTGGATGTTTGATTGCGTTTTACTTAATGGATGTTGAAGATAGGCAGTGAATATAGATCATACAATACTAGTTTTGAGATCTGTTCACACTGTGTATGCACAGTTGCTGACTGCACTTGCATTGCTAATGCTGAACAGTTCTCTGTTTTGCAACATATTGAAATAATGGATATTTTCCCCCAAAAATGTGGAGTGGTTTTTCCCTCCTCGCACCATGTTCAGGCTATGATACAAAATAAAGTCCTGGTTGTATATAGTTTTATCACATACACACATAACATGAAGACTTATGGTCATTTTGGGCCTGTGCATTTTTAAGGGCTTCTTTTACAACAGTTACATTTTTGCCCCGATTTACAGAAAGAAATTTCTGTGAATACTACATCCCTCAAAATAACATGATGTCGATGGTCAGCATTGAGAGAGAGAGAAAAATGTTTAAATGTAGAAATGTAAACCAGTGCCATTTTAAGTTGATGTGAACCCAGAATTAAAAATCAGACCCCAACTAGAAATTTTCACTTTTCAAATTAATTACATAGCATTGGATCATACTTTTTATATTGGTAAAATGAGATATGTTCTAGTGTTTCATTTAAACTTTGTTTAATCAATTCAGAACCTGTCTGCTTGTCGATTGATCCACTGATAGCCCCCCACACAATAGATCTATTACTCATTTCAAATTTATCTTGTTGTGACATGCAAAATGTGAAGATGAAACATTATGCTTCTAATAACTCAATTTTCCAAGTATAATCAAGTGCCAAAGTTCCTTTTTTCAGGATGCTTTTGTCATACAGTTCTAGTGAATCTGATAATCGCTCTGACTGCTTACAAACATTACAGTAACATCATTGAAATAGATCCACAGTGATGCACACTGGCCATGTGCAAATGATGATCTGTTGGAAAGAAATGAAACAAAGGTAAAAGACTTTAAATAAAGTTTATTGTAAACATAAATCTTCCCCCCTTACAAAAAATAAAATACAATATATTTTTTGGACACAGTGGAGTAGTTCTTTTACAGCCATCTGGACTTGCAAAGTTTTTGAAGATGCAAGGCCTAGTACAAACTGCTCTACAGATGATGTCAGTAAACAATGCCACTACCCTCATGTGTGTTTTTGTGCTTGTGACCTAAAATATGGTTAGGCCTAAATAACCAGTCCAACATTTTAATGAATTAGGTAAATTTTAAACACGAGTTTGTTTTTTTTCAAAATAATCAAGGTCACCAACACATCCGATATTTTAGGGGTGAAACGATACACCTGTGCCACGTATCGATAAGATTCACGATACACAGCCTACAATACGATACATTATCGATTTTCAGTCTAAAAAATAAAAAGGCAAATGACTAATAATTATTCATGATTGCTGAAGATTAAAGTAACTGATATAGGGTAGAGATCGTTTTGTATCAATTCTTCACCTCTTTATCGATACGTATATCGATATGGCAAAAGTATTGATGCATCGATATATTGATGAATCGTTTCACCCCTACTATATTTACAGAATGAGCACAGATATGGAGTCAATGCTGATCTGATTCCAAATCAATGACCATTGATTCTGGTGTACCAAAGGGCACTGTGGTTGGTCCCATATTATTTTTAAACTATATAAATGATTTCTCTCTTTCAGTTAAATCAAAAGTCCATCATTTCACAGATGACTGTCTGTTGTATGTAAAACTTCATCTCTAACTGACCTTTTGATCCTACAGAATGACCAAAACAATCTTCAGGAAAGGGTTAAAAACTGAGGAATGTGGTTCAATGCTTTAAAAAAATGCTATGTGATGAGTATACATAGCAAGTCATCCAGCCTCTATGTTGCGGGAGAATATACTCTTCAGAAAGTAAATGAGAACTCTTATCTTGGCTTAACACTGTCACAGGACATGAAATGGGGTTCACACATCATATAAATCACCAAAATGAGGTAATACTTCCTAGCTTTCTTAAAAATAAATCTGAATTACTGCCCTCAAAATTGCTGCAAATCAGCAAACTTAGTATTTATGCAGTCAATACCAGAATATGGTTTGATTATTAGAAACAGATACTTTGCCTGTGATGTAGATCAACTTTAAAAGGTGTAGTATCAAGCAGATAGGTTCATCAAAAAATAAATCTACAGATGTGGGCTATGTACCTAGGATGATAAAGAACCCAGGGCTGTCCTCTTTACAAAGTAGATGCTATGCAAATAGACTTGTATTCCTCTACAAAGTGGTTGTGGGCTTGCTACCAGCTATAAAATATGCTGATTTTCAAAAACCTTTAAAACAAAAACCTAACATTAGGCCAAAGGAATTCAGAAATTGTGAAGGTAGAAATATTGTAGACAAATGAGCAATTGGCAATAGCAGAACATTTTATATAGAGCAGTGTAATACTGGTCTGTTTCAAAGTCTTTTCTCTGTGAGAATTGATTGAAACAACTTTGATAAAAAAAATGGTGCATGCAGAAACTTTGAAAGACTTAAGAAAAATAATCTATCTCTACTGAATCCCCACCCCAGTGCACAAGTGCCAAAGTGACTATCAGCCTTGCACCCTACTAACACAGAAAGAGAAATTGAAACACCTGAACAAATATGATTAATTAATGTTCTTATTGCAGGTCACAGCATCAATATAATCCTGATCACTCGATCCCAAAGTCAGTCTCATTCGGAGTTGTCATTAAAGTCTTTTTTTTTAATTAAATTTGGATGAAAAACAAGTTGAGATGTTAACAATATCATTGTTAAAGCTGCTGGTTTAATCTTTACAATTTCTATATTTTACGTATCTTTTTACTCTTTCCTTGGAAAATTAGTTAAAATTAAGATATGGCATTTTTGCGAGATTGTTGCAGAACTCAATTTGCGGTGGCAGTGGGAATTTGAGAAAACCATGAGCACAATCTGGGGAGCAGTTTGGGATTCGTATTGTTAAAGAAATGGGATGAAAAGAATCTCAATAACATCGTATGAAACAAACATTTTAGTAGCAAAGTAACTTCTCCCTCAGCTTTTTGAAAAAGGGGGGATAACTATGAGAATCAGGTAAATTATTCTCTATTTAATAACTGTGTAAGTATTACAAAATTCAAAACAAAAAGGGCAAAAACACAGCCCTCTCTATTAAAAAAATGTGACCAAACTGTACACTAACTTGAACTCAAATTAAAGTCAATAACCAAATCATACAATATTGGTTTTACCATATGATGCACTAACATCGTGTAGTAGGCATTGAAAAATTACTTACAAGAGGAAAGAATTTGCAATGTATGTCATTAAATGGATATGATATTTAAGGAAACTGATAAAATTTTATACAGACTGAATACATGCATACAGAGGAATGAACTGGATAATATACTTTATTTATAAAAGCCCAATCAAGGTGTTAGTAGAAGCAAAGAGCATATCACATTTCTCTAAAAAAGATGTAATATATGTACTCGCTTATAAGCCAAGTCCAATTGCAAACTGTGCAGACCCAGATCTCAGTGTATGCAGTTTGTTAGGAGTAATTAATAGAACAAGGAACACAGACCCTGATCTGCCAGTGCATTA
Organism: Margaritifera margaritifera; assembly: GCA_029931535.1. NCBI lineage: Eukaryota > Metazoa > Mollusca > Bivalvia > Unionida > Margaritiferidae > Margaritifera > Margaritifera margaritifera. The sequence goes on along the minus strand of JAQPZY010001685.1, from coordinate 7,469,101 downwards.
TGCGATGTTATCTGTTCTACTGAATACTCCTAACAAATTGCATAGATCCAGATCTGCCAGCGCATTATGTGACAGGAAATCTAGGTCTGTGCAGTTTGCCATCGGATTTGATTTATATGCGAGTATATACAATATATTTCGGTCAAAATAAAGTGTCCTCTGTGTTAAGCATATATAGGGACTCATTGTGGATTCACGAGTGTCCTTTATTGATTGGTGACCTTCATACAGAGGTGTCATTTAAGGGAAGTTTCACTGTATATGCAAGGGACAGATTCCAACTCCAGTATATTATGTCTTGACTGTATTATCACTGCTGTAAGTTAGAGAAAAAAGGACCAGTCCTGAGACAAAGATTGTAAGCCTTCTGAATGGAAGAATCCAAGACTTAAAACTGTAATTAAGTTTACTTGGAATTCTCTAAAATGCTGTTCAGATTATCAGATTCTTTAAAGCCCTCCTTTTGTTTCTATGCACAGTGAAATATACAGCAAAGATGATCATAACCTGGACTAAAATTATCTAGATTTTTTAAATGTCTGAAAAAAGTCTTTCTTGTAGTTTTCTCTAACACTGTAGAGCTTTGTTGAGAATGTAATGCATTCTTCTAATGCCTTAATTTCCCTACATGTTACAGACCTAATGCAAAACACCAGAAAGCCATTACAACTATCTGTACTTTTTAAAAAATACTCTTAACCCCCACCCCCTCTCATATACGCTATCATGAACAAAGTGCAAGCAAACGGTCTTCTAATTAGTTTCAATCAAGTGAACAGAAAACAGCTGTGATTTGTGCTAGATTTAATCAATGTTAAAAGTAAGTCAATTATATTAGCAAAGTTAGCAAAGTACACCAGTACACATTAGTCAACCATTAGGAAGTTAAGCATTAGTATCTCAATATGAACAAAACCAGAATAAAATGTTACCTTTCTCTGTTTCTTTTTTAACATTAACATAGTCTGAAATTTAAATTACTAATGAATGAATAGGGACAAAATATGAAAACTGAAAACCGAACAATTAAAACAAAACCAGAAAAGACAGACAGACTGACAGACAGACATGAAGATAGGAATTTCCCAGAATACCATGTCTCTTGCATGGTACATGATCACAATCTAAAATAAACATTCATACACAAAAAGTACTGTTAAAGTGATCTTCTAATTAGTTTCAGTCTGGTAAACAAAACAGTGCTGTGGTTTGTGCTAGATTTAGTCAAAGTAAAAAATTCACTTTGTCAATTCTACTGGCAATGTTATTTTCACACTCTCTGATGACAAAGCACACCAGCACATATTAATTTTAACAAGATTTTATCCTTCATAATGATTAAACTCAAGAAAAAGTACTGTGAACAACCCAATTTGGATACGCATGCCCCATGTTTAATAGTCCCTAATGGAGGCACTACGAGGGCATCAATGGTCTCAATACCCATGACATTTGGTTAAGGTATGCTGTCTTCAACTAAATTAGGGTATTGTACATGAAAAGGGTTTGGAAACTCTCTCACCTTTCATATTATTCTATGTTCACTACATCTCTCACATGAAGTTACCTGGGCAAGTGTCATATTATTCCATGTTCACTACATTTCTCACATGAAGTTACCTGGGCAAGTGTCATATTATTCCATGTTCACTACAGCTCTCACATGAAGTTACCTGGGCAAGTGTCATATTATTCCATGTTCACTACATCTCTCACATTAAGTTACCTGGGCAACCACAGTATTATTTAATGCTCACCACATCTCTCACATGAATTTACCTGAGCAAGCACAGTATTATTTAATGTTCACTATAGTTCTCACATGAAGTTACCTGGGCAAGCACAGTATTATTTAATGTTCACTATAGTTCTCACATGAAATTACCTGAGCAAGCGCAGTATTATTTAATGTTCACAATAGCTCTCACATGAAGTTACCTGAGCAAGCACAGTATTATTTAATATTCACTATAGCTCTCACATGAATTTACCTGAGCAAGTGCAGTATTATTTAATGTTCACTATATCTATCACAAGAAGTTACCTGAGCAAGCCCTGTATTTTGCTTCTTACATCTGGTGAATTGTTTACATTGTTAACCAAACTTTAAAACTCAATAACATAAATTTACAAGTCAGATCCTTTTTAAGGTTTCAATTAATGAACAAGAACTTATGTATGTTGATTTATATGATATGAATTATGTCCTATAATATGCTTTTGACTAATCTGTGTCAAAATTTAAATGTCAGTTACAAAGAAACTACAGGGATGATCCCTTTAGAACTTTCAAATAAGGGACAAAACATTTCTGCTTATTTAAATCATTTTCATTTTGTCTTAAGACATGCAGCATAAACAAACCCTTTGGCAGAGGAAAAAAACATACTTGGCCTGATCAAAGCATGAAAAGTGGCAGAAGTTTAAACATTTAATAATTTTTAGGCCAAATTCTTATCTCAATGACAGATGAACTGCACTTTGTATCCCTCTATAATTTTAATCAATAGAAAGAAATTTATTCTGAATAAATTGAAATAAAGTTTGTTGAACAAACCTTCTGCAGAGGGAGAAAAGCAACAGATTCACCTCACAGGTAAAACAACTTGTTCATCATATCATTGTTCAATCAAAGTTAGACAGGTACTTGTAATGAAAGTACTTACCAATTCATGTGTTAACTTTTGCCAGATCAAAAACAAAATGGTTCAATCTGATCAATGTAATAGGTTTACAGGTGCACAAGCTTAAGCAAACTAGTGTTTTTTATACATAGAGATTGAGGTTTGAATGTCTTGTGTAAAATTAAAAGTCGTATTCAGACATTTCTTATATATAAATCAATAGTTTTATAGCCGTCTGCACTTTCCATCTATTTCTTCTATTTTTTCACTCCCACTAAATCTCATGAGATTTGGTCAGTATGTGCCATCTCAAGAAGTCATTGTGATATCAATCAGGAGTTTCCAATCCCTTCCATGTATAAGTCCATGACTAAACTTACTGTGTAGAAACCATTCATTTTTATTAGACTTGCCATGACCATAACCTTTGACCTCTAGACCCAAAAATCTATAAGTTTCTTTATTACACAAAGTGCAAGCAATCACCAAAGTTTGGTCAAAGAACTTACTTTAGAACAAAAGTTGCTGTGCAAAACCCATTTTTCTCTGAGCCACAATTACTTTGACATTTGCCTTTATGACCCCAAAATCAATAGGTCTCTTCCATACCCTGAGTGCAGGCACTGCACAAAAGTTTGGTCAAGGTATGTGGTCTTGACCTTAAGTATTTATGTAAAAAAGCATTTTTCTTCTTTCAGTCAATGTGACCTTCAACTAACCTTTTCATCCCAAAATCAACAGGCTTCTTTCTTACCTAAAGCGTAAACCATCCATAAACTTTGGTGAAGGTACATGGTTGAGAAATGAATTTTTGTTTTGCAGAAACCATTTTTCATTTTTCAGCCAGTGAACTTGATCTTGGACCTTTTAATCCCCAAAACAATACACATCTTTCTTACCCATAGTGTAAACTATCAACAAACTTTGGTGACAGTACATGGTCAAGAACTGAAATTTTGCGCAGAAATGAATTTTTATTTTTCAGCCACAGTGACCTTGATCTTTGATCTTTTAATACCAAAAACAATAGCCTTCTACCTTACTCCAAGTGCAAGCCATCTACAAACTTTAGTCCAGGTCTGTGATGCAGAACTAAAGTTATTGTGCAGAATTCTTTTTCTTCTTTCTGTCTGTGACCTTAACCTTGAACCTTTTCCCCCCAAAATCTACTGACTTCCTCCATGCCCTAAGTGCAAGCCATCCACAACGTTTGGTCTATGTCTGTGATGTACAACTAATGTTATTGTGTAGAAACAATTTTTCTTCAGTCACAGTGACCTTGACCTTTCATCTTTAGACCCCATCATCAATAGGCTTTTTGCTTTTTCGCAAATGCAAGCTAGTTACAAGGTATGGTAATGATAGATGGTGGAGAACTCGAGTTATTGTGCAGAAACAAACAAGGTGACATGTGGAAATTTTTGTTATACTTAAATTTGTCGATTTGGGTCTAAGTGGACCATTGTTCAGAGGGTCTTTAAATCTGAGGTTTGTAGTAACACAAAAATCAATGAAAAATAGTACTCCACAAATAGCAGTAAATTCACACAATATATTGATCATGTGATCAATATTAGCATTGCTATAATTCAAAATTGAGCTGTAAAATATTGTTGAATATAATCACATTTTTATTAAAAAAAAGAAAAATATTCACAAACTAAATATCACTAATAATTTGAAAAGAGAAAGTGAAATACATTTAAGATATTTGAAAAATTTAGTTTCTCACACAAAATATTAACAAGCCTTTCCAAGCTAAGAATAAGAAATTTTCATGCATGTCATACCAGATTTATTTTCAGAACTTAAGCCAATCTTATTTTTCATAAAATTGATCCTATTAGTCTAAAACTTCATGATCCAGCTCCACTGAACCAACTTAAACTTCTCATAGAAAAAAAAACATTGGATCAACCCAACTCTTAGATTCCAACATCTGATGCTTTAAATCTTTCTAGTTGAGATTTTAAGACTTTCTTTCTTAAAAAGTTTGGATATCTAGCGGCCATGGGGTATGAATTTTATCTTCAACCTAATTCAGTACTCAGAGTATTTTTGAAGTTAGAATCATCCCTAAGCTCATTTTGTTCAACTTTTACTTCCTGCAACACCAGCAAAGTTCATCTAATGTAATTTTCTATGCAAGCGAACCAAGACAAAGACACACAGAAATGAAGTATAATATACATATCATTGTAATGACTGAACATTTTGGATCACATCCTTGTAAAATGGTCACCCCAGACTAGGACAAATCAATTTAGCTTTATTATATGTTTAATGTATGATCTATCTTTAAATGTTTCCAAGTGTAAATTACAGTATAAGTGAAAGAACTCTGTCAAAACTTGAGCTAATCAAGCAGCAAATTTGAGTTACCTCTCTTACATGAGGTTTATCCTTTTCATCCTTTTCATGAGTGTTATATTTATATTTGAATGTAACAAGTTTGTAGCTGAATATAGACTGAATGTGCATCCCATATATTTGTTAAAACAGGAATCACAATTATTTAAAATATATTTAAACTTCCATAAATTGGATTGTCTATGCACCAGCATCCTTGAGACTGGCCATATATTTTGGTTCCAATAATGCCATTCTAGTACTCTAGTACTATATATAATCAAACTTCTTTAAACTGGCCACCTTTATAAAGCAGCTAAAATTTGTGATCTCAGAACATTCTGACATATGGAAATTTTACTGTACAAAGATTTTGGTATGTCTGAGAAGTAAATATTGACAAAGAAAATGGATAATAATAATAATAATAATATTAATAATGGATAATAATAATAATAATAATAATAATAATAATAATAATAATAATAATAATAATAATAATAACAATAATAGCAGCTGAAGCTACAGCAATATTGAATACAGCTGATCTTTACTCCCCTGTCCATTAGTCTGAAAAATTTAATTAATGGTCCCTTTCTTATCATGCTTATAACACTTAATATTACCATTTACAACACAAAGGGCAGTTTTCATATCATATTTTCAGCTTTCATAATTACCTCCCTTGAAATCAGTGTCATCTATCTTGTGTTTCATCCTTTCATCTGCAACTTTTGGCAGAAATTGATGCCATGAAATAAATTTATTTTCCAATTCCAATGTGTATAGAAAACAAGAATAATAATTATAAGTGTAAAGCCAAAGATATTTTTGAATATGTGTTGTATTTCTATGGGTAAATCATGAATGTGACATATTCATATTTCAGACATATAAATGAGTTGAATTAACCCAAAAGATGATGGACGCCTGTTTCAAGGGAGGTAAAATCTGAATAGAACTGAAAATTTTATCAATGAATCAGAATTAAAACTGAAAACTATCTATTGTTCTACAGATACTAAATTCTCAAACAAGTGCCATATAAGACAGGTTTATTAATTCATGTAATAAAAATCATAAAATACTATTTTTACCTGATCCAAGTTTTGCCGACATTGGAATGACTGGCTCGCTAGCTCTACGTTTAGGATCCTTGTATTGTGAAGATGGAGCTGGAGACCCACCGAACTTAGCTGAAACATTTGTGATTATAGCGGTGTCATCATATTCACAATTGCCATCACCACCATATGAAGCCCTGCCAACTGAAGCAGTTAATGGTTAGTATTGACACATCTGGCTGCAGGTAAGAGTCAATGGTGAAGAATAATACACTTATACTCCAATGATAAGCCCAGGGGGTTTGTATCATACATTTTTTTAAAAATGTGGGGTGGTCTTATCACAGGGGAAAAGGCTGTCTTGTATATTTACCAAATTTTTTCTAAAAGTAGTAGATGGGCTTATTATCTAATATGGGCTTATTATAGGAGATTTATGGTACATGTGGTTTTACAAATAAGCTTGAGAATATGTTATTTATAAAACGTATTTAATGTGAATTTTATATTTTAGTATAGAATACTGTGGAATCTATTCACAATGAACTTGGATGTAGCAAATGTTAATATGACATAATTACCTTGAGTCTGAAAAGCTGTACAGTGTAACTAATATATAATTTGTGCTTTAAACAATTTTTTTTAAAGGAATATTTGTATTGGTCCTCTTCACTATAAATGGATTCCAATATAGTTAGTTAGTGTAAAGATAGTACAGAGACCATCTTTTTATAAGGTGACCCCTTCTGCTGTAAAAAGGCGGCCTTATATAAAAGGTGGCCTCTAATGAAGGGGACAAAATGGTCAAAATATACTATTTTGGTGTCAGGCAAGGTGGCCTTTCTTGAGAGGGTTCAATCAAGTGAGGAACCACTCTACAGTGGAAACTTAGAAAACTGGAACTTAATAAAACATGTTTCCTGTCTGTACCAGGTTTTAATGAAATAAGATAAAAGAGAAGTCTAATCTCATGTTTTGAGTAAAGGCCAAAGTTGAGTACTTGATACAAAAAATGTTTAATGATATGGAAAGAGTGGCCCCAAGAGTAAACACTGAACAAAAGATGTAAGTTACAAAACATATTCTGGTCCCCAAAAATGTTGAATAAAATTATATGTTTCAAAGCCATCAAATAAAAGTCAAAATTCTGATGAAAAATATTGGGTCTTATATGTGTCACATATAGTCAAAGCACACTATTTGATGACAATGTGATCAACTGGGAAAAAAGTACTGAATCTCACTTAACCTGGATTTTTTTTTATTGTATCCAGTTTTAAATGTTTTTAGTGCCAGTAATTATCTCTGTAATTGTGAAATATCACTAAATGTAAATGTTATATTGCTACTCATTTTCCTCTTTTGTATCTAATTTTGTTCACTTCAACCCAATGCATGTTCCCTAACATATGTACAAACTGTATTAAAAAATTTAAACTATTTCCTAGAGTGCCATAACTGTCTTGCTGCAATGAAACAGTGACTGAATTTGTGGGGTCCAGAAATGTCATTAAATACCCCTATCCATATGTACATAACAAGCTGCATTAAGAAATATTAATATCAATATTAGTAGCTATTTCAGAACCTGTCTTAGTGGATACTTTCATATAAGCAACACCTGGTTATAACAGACACTAATCACAACCCCTCTTTATTTTATCACATTTTTTTATATGGAGGAACTGTGCACAAAAGATTTTATGGAAAATTCAGTGTCCTTTTATAAACAGGTGTCATTATACTATGGATTCCCTTTTTCATGGTATACCAATATTTGTTGATTTTGTGGTTACTTGAAACCAGTCAGATTTCATGTCCTAATGGAAATTTAAGTACCAACAAAGTTGTCATTTTATCTGACAAAATCACAAATTGTACAAAATACTATAACAAAAAAAAATGAATCCACAATATCCAGTATTGCCATATGTTCCATCTCAGCTGGGACAAAATTATACATAACCTCCATTTCCTCATCAATAATGTTAGAACTTTTCAGGTTAGTAAGAGTGGGGATGCCTTTATGTGTATGGTTATTTTGCAGTCAGCTGTTTTGTTTCTTTCACCACACAAATGATGCTGTGATCAAAACATTGCATAAGGTTAGTGATAGATGTTAGTAGGGTTTAGTAGGGTAGGCTTGAATTATGAGTTTTAAGATAATTTTTGAAGAACAGATTAAAGAGTAGCTTCAAATTTAAAATCTACAAAGAAAAGGAATAAAAGGATAAATCTTATTTGGCAGAATGCAAATGAAATTTATTCAAATAATTGCTGTAGTTTCTGCTTACCCCATCAGCAGCTTGTACCCCCCCCCTCCTACCGATTTTAAAAATGAAAAGCATCAAGGATGTAAAAAATGCACAAAACTTACTCATTTCATTCATTGATTTATAATTTCTAACTCAATTGCCACCAAGCAGTCCCTAACATTGTCACCTTCTTAACATTTCAAACCTAACGGAACTTCAACACTAACATGGCCTTCCACATTTGTGTGCGTGAGTCTGTGTTTGTTCACACAACAGGAGTGATGTAATTCATAGTGTTCCATAAGCTCCGGATAACTGCATACATTTTCATAATGTTGAGATGTAAAAGCATATTTTCTCCCCCTTTTTTTCAACCTTTCTGGAAATATTAGAATTAGACATTGCATACATTGGATGCAGATGACACAGTGTTTACCTTCTATGTATGTGTAGGCCTTGCCATCCACCCCTTCATTGAAAATGGACTCTTTCAGCAACTGGAAAATGACAGTGAGCAGGCTCCTCAATTACATTCAAAACTTCCGTTTAGTTTGAAACTCAAAGAAGATGACAATGTTAGGGACCGCTTGGTGACAGTCGAGTTAGAAATTATAAATGAATGAATGAAATGAATCAGTAAGTTTTGAGCACTTTTTATATCCATGATGCTTTTCATTTTTAAAATCAGTAGGGGGTACAAGCCGCCAGTGGAATAGGCAGAAACTATAAGGAAGAAATGTTTGATAATTAGAAATTGGTTTGAGAGGTCAATGTGCTATTAAACAATCAATATTCCAGTAAGTACAAGTTGATAAGTTATTACATCATTATTATTGAATTTGCCCATATAGTGCTTTGCATACTTTGCTTGAGACACAAAGAAAATGATCAATTTTCCTTTCAGTGTCAAAACAGTGACAGAAATCACAACATGTGTTTCGGTTTTGGTCAAGTTACTCAAACTGGGCAATTTAGCACTATTCATAGGAGTCGGGAAAGAAAGGATTTTAAAATCAAAGCCATGAGGATACTTCAGTATTAGGATACTCTCAGGACTGATTTCAGCATTATGATATATCTTTAAGACCTTTAATTTATTTTTCCTACATTTATTTTCATTTCTCCATATCAGTTTCAATTAAATTCTCAAATCTGTACATAGCAAACATACCATTTTGAGGTTTGAAAGTCTGATCTGTGATAACTGGCTTCGGTGCATCAAACTTCCGCCTGATTGATGCAAATGAATGATTCAGACTCATCTCCACCCCTGATTCTACTTGCTGCTTGGACTGACCTTGACTCCATTTTTGCCCCTGACCTTCAATTGGAGGTGAAATGCCTGCTGTTGGTTGTAACCTTTGAAATGTGGGATTTGATGGAACTGTGTTTGGTTGTCTGATGGGTTTAATTGTGGTTACAGCAGTTGCTGATGGTAAATCCTCTGGCCTAAGTACTTTCTTCAGTACATCTTTTAGTTCTTGCTGAATGTCAGACATCTCATTGACTGCTGGTTTCAGTTGGGACTTTGGAATGGATTCACTCACTGATGCATGGGACATTTTTGGGAGTCTTTCTAAGCTGGAGATAGGAGGAGGAGGTGGTGGCACTGTTGAAGCAGTTCAAAGAAAGAAAGGAAGAAAATCAATTAATAATAATAAAAATAATAATAATAAGAAGAAGAATAATTAGACATATATGCAGTCACATACATTCATATCTATGTACAGGCCTGTTCTGATAAATATGTTGTTCTTATATGGCAAACTATATACATTCCTCATCTCTTAAGTCCTTTGAACCAATGAAAGATCAGAATGTTTCCTACACATCTGTGAATTTCTTGCAGTAATATTGTGGAGGGCTTCATAAATACTCAATAAACAAGCTGAATTCTCCAAATTCTCCTTTTTGGACAATTTTTCACAAACTTTTCCTAAAAATGGGCCAGTCGTACTGTGCATCTACACTAACCACATATCTAGCCTACAGTGTTTCAATACAATCCTCCAAGCTGGTTGGGAGAAGAAGTGAGGACAAACTGCATTCTCAAAATACCCTTATTTTGACACATTTTGAAGAAATTTTCCCAAAAATGGGCACAGGAAAAAAGTTCAACCTACTGCACATCTACACCATACACATATCTAGCCAGCAAGTTTCATTAAAATCCTCCCAGCAGTATGGGAGAAGCAATGACAAGCTTTGTCATTGAAGGACAGACTGACAGAGGGACAGTCTGAGAAACAGAGGCAATAACAATATACTTGCTCTTTGCTGAAGTGCAGGGATAATACAATTCTTCAAGCAGTTTAGGAGGTGAAGTAATTACAAGCGTAATTCTCAAAATTCACCTTTATTCAACACTTTTTCAAGAAATTATTCCCCAAAATTGGCCATAGGAAGAAAGTAATATTTTATTGTACATCTGCACTAACCACATATCTAGCCTACAAAGTTTCAATAAAATCCTCCAGCTAGTGTGGGAGGAGAAGCAATGACAAACTTTATTCCAAAAATACCCCTCTTTGGACAATTATTCAAGAAATATGCCCCCAAAATGGGCCAGAGTAAAGAGGTAAAACCTTATTTCATATCAACACCAACCACATGTCAAGCCTGCACATTTTCAATACAATCCTCTAACCGGTGTGAGGGAAGTGATGATGAACTTAATTCTTCATATATCCCCATTTTTGACAATTTTTAATATAATGTCCCCAAAATAGGCCTGAGGAAAAAAGTAAAACCATATGGCACATCTATTCCAACCATATGTCTAGCCTACAAAGTTTCAATAAAATCTTCCAACCTGTGTAGGAGGGGAAGTGATGACGAGTTGAATTCTCCAAATATCTCCCCTTTTTTTTCCCCCCACAAATTTTCAATAAATGTTCCCCAAAATAGGCCAGTGGAAAAAAGTAAAACTTATTGTATATCTACACAAACCACATATCTAGCCTATAAATTTTCATTAAAATCCCTCCAATCAGTGTGGGAGGGAGGAGATGTGATGATAAGCTTTGTTATGGACAGACAGACAGACTGACAGATGGACAGACTGATGCACAGGGTCAATGACAATATCTGCATTCTTTACTTAAATAATAATAATAATAATAATAATAATAATAATAATAATAATAATAATAATAATAATAATGTCTTCATTTTAAGAGGGTGACTCAATTAGATACAAAGAACTAATCTATCATGAGGCCCTCTATTGAAGATAATATTTACAAGAAAAAATAAATGTCACATTCGTACTTAAGAATTACACACACATGCACACATTTTCACCTGTGTCTCCATACTTGCACTGATAATATAGCAATATACAAAGATGTGACAGAATCTGCTTGCACAGAAATCTATTGAAGTTTACTGGTAGTGACAAGTAAAAGATCCAAGTGTTCAATATATTTACACTGACACTGAAACAAAGCAACTCCATATCACCTCCCTTACATGTAATAAAATAAAGAAATACAAACTGCTTATGTGTCTGAAGAAAGCGTATGAACCAAATTACATGGAAATGGCAGCAGGATGTTGTTGAAACTGAATATTTAACTTTTATATTTCATGCAGGCAAATTCATCCTTCTATTAAAGGATTGTGCAGTTTGAGCATCTTTATTTTCCTTTGGATTCCATACAAGGGCACCTGAATATTGAAAAGCTTATTTAAAGAGTTATGTTTTGGAAGTTTGTGGTTATTTGAAAAAGTGGACTTCAAATCAGGAATATATGTATAGCAATCTTTAAAGCAACACCATATGATGTAAATGTAACTAGATAAATCCGTGGGTTGGATGCAGCTCATAGGCTGTAGGTTGCACATGCCCAATTTATATGCTCATTCTGAGGTAAGTTATTATCCACTTGTGATGTCATTGATATACTCATTCCACAGTAAGCTATTATACACTTGTGATGTTATTGATATGCTCATTCCAGTCATCTATTATCCACTTGTGATGTTATTGATATGCTCATTCCACAGTAAGCTATTATACACTTGTGATGTCATTGATATGCTCATTCCAGTCATCTATTATCCACTTGTGATGTTATTGATATGCTCATTCCAGTCATCTATTATCCACTTGTGATGTTATTGATATGCTCATTCCAGTCATCTATTATACACCTGTGATGTTATTGATATGCTCATTCCACAGTAAGCTATTATACACTTGTGATGTGACTGATATGCTCATTCCACAGTAAGCTATTATACACTTGTGATGTGACATATGCTCATTCCACAGTAAGCTATTATACACTTGTGATGTTATTGATATGCTCATTCCACAGTCAGCTATTATACACTTGTGATGTGACTGATATGATCATTCCACAGTAAACTATTATACACTTGTGCTGTTATTGATATGCTCATTCCACAGTAAGCTATTATACACTTGTGATGTTATTGATATGCTCATTCCACAGTAAGTTATTATACACTTGTGATGTGATTGATATGCTCATTCCACAGTAAGCTATTATACACTTGTGATGTTATTGATATGCTCATTCCAGTCATCTATTATACACTTGTGATGTTATTGATATGCTCATTCCAGTCATCTATTATACACTTGTGATGTTATTGATATGCTCATTCAAGTCATCTATTATACACTTGTGATGTGACTGATATGCTCATTCCACAGTAAGCTATTATACACTTGTCATGTTATTGATATGCTCATTCCACAGTCAGCTATTATACACTTGTGATGTTATTGATATGCTCATTCCAGTCAGCTATTATACACTTGTGATATGACTGATATGCTCATTCCACAGTAAGCTATTATCCACTTGTACACCAAATATTGTATCATTCGTTATTCACTATTTGTAAGCTGGTTTTATCAGGGAAAAGATTCATATGGGTATACTGTAATCTTGATTGCCTTTGGTAGTAGTACAAGTCAATCAACAGAGACCCTGATTTGCCGTTGCATTATGCACTGGCAGATAAGGGGCTATGTTGTTTGTTCTCCTGATTGCTCCTTACAAATTGTAAAGACCCAGATCTGCTGGTGCATTATGTGATGGCAGATCTGGGTCAGTGCAGTCAGACTCAACTTATAAGTGAGTACATATGGTAAGTAAAACTTGTGTTTTGTCCTTATTATGTAGCATTCCATTTTTCTTGCACTATGACTGAAGTTTGTTTTAGTACACTTTGGAGAGTACATTCAAGTTCACTCTGAGATTATTTTTTTTTTGGTATCTAATAAGGTCGTTATCATTTGCCTAAAGGTCAGCTATTAATATACTTGCTAAAGTCTGAGGTAAATCATTGGAACAGAAGCAGACCTAAGACTGACCTTTTGTGGCACTCCACAACTCACAGGTTTTTCTTCAGAATTTCAGATGACCACTGAGTGATAACTGTTGAGATTGGTGGATTAACTATGATTCAAACCAAGAAAGAGTATTTTGACTACAGTGATAGTTTTCAGCTTCTTAAAAATAATTTCATGGTCTACAAGATCAAAAACCTTCCTGAAGTCAACAAACTTTCCATCATCTAAGGCCTTGAACAACTTGTCTACCATTGGTTATAGAGCCATTTCACAAGAGTGGTTGAAACCTGACTAGTTTTCATGGAAAAGTTTATGTTTTTTTTTTAAATCACATTAGGGAATAATGCACATGTTTTTCTATTAATTTTGACAAGGAAGGAAAAATGGAATGAGTCTGTAAAAGTAAAAAGTAAGACTTATTATGCACATTATTTTCAGTCTCTTCAAGATGTAGGCTACAGAGTGCAGCAAGTATATTCTATCCATGCTCTTTCTTTGGATAAAGAAAGAATGAATACAGAATGCCATGTTACATGCCATGAGTCAATACAGCAATTTATTTTCCACGGTGGTTTTTTAAAAGTTTTACCTTTGTAAAATGGGTAAAAGAAATCCTTGATGCCATGAGTAATAATGTAATCTTGTAAAGAACATAAAAAATACCAAGCAAATTCCAGGAATTGATGTCCCACCCCACCCATCCCATTTTTTTATGGCCTAATCAGTCAAGCTGCTTATAAAATTTAATGGAAATCCTTTAACAACTCAGAGAATTATTGTGAGAAAACAAACATGGGTGGGTCTGTCACCATCAAGGGCTATAATTCCACTAAGTAATGCAAAACACTGACAATCAAACTCAGCCAAAGTTTCATGAAAATAAGCTGCATACCAAATTTGGTTGAAATCCTGTGATATTAAGGGAGTTACTGTGCAGAAACAAAAGTGGGTGGGTCTGACAATTAAGAGCTATAACTCTGCTAAATGATACAGAATACTGACAATTAAAGTAAACCAAGGTCTCATGAAGCAGCATACCAAACTTGGTTAAAATCCAATAATCAACAACAGATTTCTTGTGCAGAAATGAAAGTGGGTGGGTCTGATAATCAGGTTCTATAACTCTGTTAAACAATGACACAGAATGTTGAAAATGGAACTTAGCCATGGTCTCATTAATATCAGGCAGCTAACCATATTTGGTTGAAATCCAATAAAAAACAAGGAATTTCTTGTGCAGAAAAGAATGTGGGTGGTTCTGACAATCAGGGGCTATAACTCTGCTAAACAATGACACAGAATGTTGCCAATCCAACTCAGACAATGTCTCCTAAATATCAAGCATCTTATCATATTTGGTTGAAATCCAATAATAATCAAGGGATTTATTGTGCACAAAAAAGTGTTGGTCTGACAATCAGGGCTATAACCAGGGGTGTGCAGATATACCAATATATCAGTATACTTGTATTGTGGTATAGACAGTGACTCTGCTAAAGAATGATGCCAGAAGGCTGACAATCGATGTCAGTCAAGGTCAGTCAAAGTATCTATAGTAAAAACACGTCTTATTGTGTTGAGGAACAATCAAAAATAAATTATTAAAGACTAAAATCTACATTAATTAAGCACATAATTACTGTAAAGCAACAGTATATACAATTTAATACCATACTTGTTGTATCTGTCAATTTTATTATGTCATGTTTGATAATATGCAATGATGCTGTGACGTGTAGTATAATTTTATTTATAACACTTCAAATCTTACACATTTTTGGAATCGTATCATCTTTGATATTCTGGAATGAAAACAAAATAATCCCAGGAGAGAAAAAGGTAGATTTTATTGAACTTTCTGCACCATCACAAAGTAAAAGTTTAATGCCACCTAAAAGATAACGTCTTACGCTTCCACGTTTATGAAAGGAGCTAGCTAAAATTCCTGACAAGGAGGACATGAGATCACATGCATTTAGGTGCTTGGACAGTCGTGATCTCCATTAGAAGATTTGTCCACCGGAAAAAGAGCAGGATGCATTCTCACCATGTTTACCCCTCTTGTGTCCTTTAATGTCTGCGCTAAAGAAAACACTGCACTTCACATTTCACAGGTGTGATTCCTTTTCTCTCCAGAACATGTTTTGTGGTGACTCTATAAATTCAATTTACATGTATATGAGAACCCTTCTTACAAAATTGTTGTAGGTGTAAATTCCATCATTGGAGCTGACATGGCCATCATAATGACTAATTTTTTGGAAAGCGTTGTCACAATCTTTACACATGTATTTCTTGTATCTCCTTGCTCATGGACTGACTTCTTATGCATCTATTTCTTTTCTTGATGTATATTTTTTACCACTGATATGGTTCACTTGGTGTTTTTACATCTGAATCATAGGATCAGCCATGTCCCTTGCACAAAATTTCTGATCCATCCCTATGACACATCTGTATCTGTTGGAAGTGATTTTACTTTGTAATTCAATCTGTATGGGCATTCATTGCAAGTATATCACACAATGTCTTTGAATGATGATGGTAATGGTGATGATACTATTTAATAATGCAACTGCATCTTTGAAATAGATGGATGCTCAACTTCAGCCATGGTGGTTCTGGTATAACTTGGCTCTCTCCTCTGTTGTTCTCTCTTGTACAAGCTCTTTCTTTTGAAGTGCTTGTAAAGATACATCTTCATCCAGTACAATGAAGGAAGAACAATCTTCAAACTCCAATTCAGACATTACTGGACATTTCTCTGGAATTTAAAATGTGTAATTCAATGGAAATATAAATTTTATATTTAATTTCACAAACAATTTTCAAAGTCAATGACTTTTTATATACAGTCTATACTTGCTTATAAGTCGTGTCCAACTGCAATCTGCAGAGACCAAGATCTGCTGTTGCACATTGCACCAGAAGATCTTGGTCTATGCAGTTTGTTAGGAGTAATCAGTAGAACAAACAACATAGACCCTGATCTGTCAGTGCAATATGCAACGGCAGATCAGGGTCTATGTTGTTTGCAAGTTGGACTAGACTTTTAAGCGAGTATATAAGGTATTTATCCTTTTGATAATACATGTATTTACATTTGCTTTACCCATTCATTCTTTAGTCCTCTTCAAAAGTTTTGTTTGTTTGTTTTGGTTTTAATGCCATTTTTCAGCACATGATAGGCTATACATGGGGGCCAGTATATTTGGTGGAGGAAGAACCTGAGAAAACCTCAGGAAGAACCACCAACCCACGGGAAGCCACTGGCAAGCTTTCTCACATAAACATGTTGGCCAAGCCAAGACTCAAACCGATGTGGAGGTGAGATGTCAGTGATCTGAAAAAGCCAGTGCCTTAGACCACTTGGCCACCCAGGGCCACCTCTTCAAAAGTTATTATGTTCTTATCTCATATATATATATATATATATATATATATATATATATATATATATATATATATATATATATATATATAGGCAATATGAATATATCTCATTATTGTTAAAATCTCCTATTTTATTTCTTTACAAATGAAATTGTATCCTAAATAGGATAAATATTGATAGGTCTGAACTGTAAAATAATTAGGCATGGTGTGCAGAGGGTATTGTGATCAAGTACAAGTTACAGTAAATGAATGCTGTATATCGGGTTTGCATGCCGCCAGGTCTTTCCAGGGTCTCAAAAATAAATTTCCAGGACCTCAAATATAGACAGTGAAAGTGAAAATCATATTCAGAATGATGAGTAATACAAACCAAAAAAGCTGAAAAACAGGAGATCGACAACATAAGAGACCAAAATCACTGATGAACTGACCATGCTGATATTCCAGGAACCATAAGAAAAATAAAATGGTCCAAAATAATTTTAGAGGGAGCAAAATAATTTCACAAGAACTTTTCAAGGACTTAAAAACTAAATGTCAATTTTCAAGGCCTTGAATTTAAAAAGCCAAAATCCAGTACTTTCAAGGTTTACAAGGAAGCAAGGGAAACTTTGTGTAAATCAACATATTTAATTATTACAGTTTAAAAAATCTAGTTCAATAATTCAGTGATATAAAATTTTCATAGTTTCAACATTACACATATCTAGAATCTTTGCTGTCTTGATATTGCTCACTATTTTACTCATGATCACACTCTATATATTTGACATATACCGGTATAAAACCTTCATCTGATTTCACAGTCACAGCACATGTACTTCAACATCTGACTCTATGCTATCTATACTTTTCACCCCACACTTGTATTTATCATTCCTGTTAAATAATTTAAAGACATATTTCCTCATTCATATCTCCACTTAACATCAATTCTAACAGGTCACCCAAATCAGCTCCCTCTCAGTAACCCACTGTGGACACTGCAACTTCAAAACTATTTAACGCTTTCTGGTCAATAATTTCATGTGGAAGTATTCTCTGCAGGATTTCCCCTACCAACTTTGTATCAGGTAACTGAGAAAACATTAATGGTTTCTCCCTATACCTTTAACGACAACAAAAATTGCATGTGACAACTCTTCATAACACTCAGTTACTAACACTTCAAAACTATTTAATGGCTTCCTGGCCAATAATTTCATGGGGAAGTATTCTGGAAAGATGTCTATTACCAACTTTGTATCAGGTAATTAAGAAAACATTAATGGTTTCTCCCTATACCTTTAATTATAACTAAAATTGCATGTGACAACTCTTCATAACACTCAGTAAAATATCTTCTCTTCTTATCCCTAATTTTATGAAACACATGCAGATTGTGCAAACAGAGACTTCATTAATTTTTAAGTATCATGAATGTAGTCAAATCTATATTACAAATTACGATTCCAAATTGAAGGCTCTTTTTCTAAACTTGAATATCACTCACTTACATGTCTTTTATTTTTACATTTAAAAACTCTGCATTTATGAAAATATGAAAATGTATCACTATATTATTGAAATAAAATTTTCCAAAAATGTGATAATTCATTATGATAATTTATATTTATTCCCTGCAATTTGAACCTGTTCACAGAATTATTATATGTTTATGGTGCATGTCCTATATACAAAGGGCTTCATACTACAACCCTAGTAAAATAATGCTAATCCTTAGTAAAATGTAACGTCATACTTATCCTTAGCAAACTCGTACTAATCCATATTAAAATGTACAACCATGCTAATTCTAAGTAAAATAATGCTAATCTTTGGTAAAATGTAACATCATGCTAATCCCTAGCAAAATCATACTCTGAATGAAAGTTAATATACCAGTTCACAACTAAATACCTTTATCTTTGAATGGGTAAATCATGAAATTAAACATGTGAATATTTATAATTTGTTCACCGTCTTATAAATTATTAGTGACCATGTCAGTACATACATTTTGAAAAACATTTCCTAAAATCAGAACTGGAATAGCTGCTAAACACAAAAAGTTTTGTTTCTCTTTTGAGAGCAAAAAGCAAGAATTTTGCATAAGTATTAAAACCTGCAATTAACATATGTTATTCTTAATTACCGTATTTGCCAGCCTATAAGTCGATACTTTTTGACCTGGAAGTCTGGGCTTCGTCTTATACTCTGAATCGACTTATATATGAATTATGTCATTGAAATTGCTTTACCGTAAAAAAAAAATTAAAAAAAAAAAAAAATTCGAAGTACGAAAAGTATAGTGTAAAAAAATAATTATCATTTTTGGGAAGAGATCCTGTGCGAAAAAATATAGGACCCGACATGGAAAAGGATTCCGAAATATTTATGTGATTGTCAGTATTAAATTCACGTGCATCAGACGTAATTGCGCTAAAGCAGCATGCACTAGTAATATATGTTGTTTAAGTTTGCTTACATATGTTTGTAGTAGAATAGACAAGTTAGAAAACGGATAACTATGACATGGACATGTGTATTCCATTGCACATTTTTCTTACTGCATCTTGTGATCGGAATAAAAATGAGAGAGACAGACAGAAAGACAGATTTCAGCCCTTCTTCATGCTATTTTGCTTAATGTACCTTACTGACCCCTTTTAGTTGAAGCTTTTGTCAAAGAGAGAAAACAGTAATAAAATAGTCAATGGAAATTAAAACAATGCATACCATAGTCCTTCAGTTTCAAAGATATATAATTTATATTTAAATATTCACAATATTTATATTCATATAGACTCCATTTAGTTTAAATCCCAAGATGACCATTTAGCATGCTGTGTTGTGTTTTTTTGTTGTTGTTGCAAATACAATGAACTCTATATTCCCACGAAATAAAATTACCCTTTATCAGTAAGTGCATGTACACTTCCTGTAGTTAGGCGGCATTTTGGTTTGATCTTTGCTCATGAATTCAAAACTCTGACGCTTCTGTCGGCGAGATCAGAAGATGTCATTGGTTGAGAAACTTGCATGAGCAAGCACCTGGCATTACAGGTCATTACACAATCCTGCATACATTAACATGCTTTACAGGATCGATTACAATACCCTATGGGTAGCCTCATTTCCCTATTGGTAGCCTCACTAATTTAATCATATCTACTGCAGGTGTCAACTGGAATGACCTGGCCAAAGCTGTAGGCATATTTAATTAGAATGTAAATAACACTGCAAAGCCAGTTGGTTCTTTATGATAATGGATATAAAAACAAGAATGAACTGTTTATTCAGAGATATTAATTGATAATGGAATACAGCAATGCTCCTGTACATGAGTAAGATCACAATCATCAGGTAACTCAACAATACATATTACAATCGTCCTGTAACCTCTCTCTCTCTCTCTCTCTCTCTCTCTCTCTCTCTCTCTCTCTCTCTCTCTCTCTCTCTCTCTCTCTCTCTCTCCAAAAGCTACAAGTAAAAACTGCTCTGAATGCATACGTTCTTATACACTGACATAGCGTTGTTTCATCCTCTCTCTCTCTTACACACACATAGACACATATACGCATTCACTAAAAACAACAAGTCTTAATTGAGTTCTTTTAAGTTTTTATTATACATATAATTTGATAATGAGGTTACTGTTGCTCTAAGATAAGTTGTACTTATTTTTTGACAACAGGAGTTCATATCATTGCGTACAATGTACCAATAAATAATACCTATAAATAATGTGTACAGACCATCTTAATCATTTTCCCAATTAATCTGGAATAGCATAGTGATACTATTAATATTCATGAAACCGAAAGTTACTAGCGAAAGTGACGAAGCCAAGGTGTTGATCTGGCTTCGTCTTCTACTCCGCATCGACTTATATATGGATGAAGGATTGAAAATTGACGAAATTAGCGAATTCGACTTATACTCCGCATCGACTTATAGGCCGGCAAATACGGTAATAAGTGATCCTTGACTAAAAAAATATGATCCAAAATTATAAGCCTATTTGACTGCTATTTTTGCTAAATTTTGCTGTATCTAAAGTTACCTATCATAAAGTATGACTAAAAATTAAAAAAATACTTACCACTACCCTTGATTCTTTCAAGAATGTTCTGATCAGGAAAATCTGTACGCATATAATAGAATCTGCCAGGAGTGAAACTGGGAAAATCTGTTCTTTCTTGTACCACCTGTTCACTATATTATTTTTAAAATAATTATCCTGAAATGCCATTTTAATAAAAGAATATAAATTTAATAATTATGAAAAAGACTAAGATGAACCCTGCATACTGAAAGGACAAAAAGAAAAACTGTACAAAGGTTATAGACAATGTTTGTAACTTCAGCCTCAAGGGATTATGGGTAAAGTTTTAAGATTTTTCTCTTACTGGTTAAGAACTGTTCATGCGATTTAGTATAAAATTATACCAGCCTGTCAGCTGAATACAACAGCAGGCACTGATTGCCATTGCTCCCCATAGGGTTTGTACATTAAAGATAAATTCTACAACAATATTAAATTTCATGAGAGAAATTCTGCACTGTATCAGGGAAATCACTTTCCAGGCAGTACCAGGTTACTGGAGGTGTTCATTTTATATTATGTAACAAGTTAGCTACTGTAAGAATTTTGGGAAGATTGACCCAATAGATAAGAGGACACCTACTTCCAAGGGAGGTAAATCAGAGTGAACTGAAGCCTATATGCAGTACTCCTTCATTATAATGCGGTCCATGGAATTACTTCCTTATAGTGAGATCACTTTATAATGAAGAACATGATACATATAATTCCACTACTGGACAATAAAATGGAATCCATGACCATACCCATCTTATAACAGGAACTGTGTTATAATGAAGGGACTTTTAGTGAGGGAGTGCTATATCTATAGGTGAACATGCATGTGAAACCAATTTTTGGTGTAAAATGTTTCTTCCATAATACTTACTCAATCAAAATACCTTAGGAGTAGGACCACTACCTAGCTAATCTAGCCCACTCAAATTAACTTTGAGCTATAAAAAAGCCAAACGTTGTCTGTCCACATAGGTGGAAGTCAGACTAAAATGATCTCCATGGATATAGGGATTGGCATCAAATCCTGTCCATACTTCAGTTGCTATACTAGAGTGGAATGCAGACCATGCCAGTAGGATGTAACTGTGGAAAGGCTGGGAGGGTGTATCTGTATTATGATCAGGTAAGTATTATTGAAGAAACATATTTTAATCCAAAATTGGTTTCTTCTTCAAACACAATACCCAATCATAATACCTTAGGAGAATACGTCAGAGGCAGAGACAGTTAAATCCCCTTACACTGGAGCAGGCCCAGCTTTGGTCTCCCAAGGTATGTGAGGCAGCTTCCAACCTGAGAGAAATATACAGGCTGGAGTAGTGATTCCATATGACTGACATGGCTGACCAGGAAAAATGTTTTCCCTACAGATGCAGTGGAAGTCAGTAGACCGCATCACTGAGAAGCTGCCAAATGACCTCAGGGAAGTTAGCCTGTTGTGCTGCTGCTATAGGTTCCACCAGGTAAAAATGAGTCCTTTGGGATGAAAGATCTTGGAGGTAAAAGCTAGAGAAAGTCATCTGTGCTCTCCATCCCAAGGTTTGTATAATGTCTGTTAAGGTACAGTTGCACTCAAATGCTATGCTCATGGCGACTGCCCTAACCTCATGAGCCGAAATGTGCAATAACTTCATCTGATCTTGTGTTAGTTCTCTATATGCTGAGTGAATAACCCATCATACCCAGGACGATAGAACCTGAGCTGAGATATCAACATTTCCATCTTTCAAAGGTATAAATAACGGTCAGCAAGATCTCCCTCTTCGCATCGGCTCAATTCATTTCAGATACCACTTTAAGACCTCACTGAGTCCTGTAGATGATCCGGAGGTGAAGGGTCTAACGATGAAAGAGTTTTCACCACAAATGCTTGCCCATGAATGGGAGCCTGTTCTTATCAATGAAAGTAGGGACCATTGTGAATGAAGTTAAACCATAATGATGGAACTGTAGAGAGTTTGGATCAACCAACAAGGCATGTATTTCACTGATTCTGCCTGCTGTAGCTAGAGCAACTATGAAGCAGGTTTTATAAAAGAGATGAGCCAACAATGCTCTAGATAGTGGTTTAAATGGGGCCTTATTCAACCATGTCAGAACCCATTGTAGATTCCATTAGGGGCACAAAGCCAAGGCCTTAAGTCATGATAGGTCTAAGTTCACTAGAAGGTCAGAGAGGTCTTTGTTTTATCCTATATCCTCCCCTCCATGATCCCAAAACCTGTCAGAGATTGTGGAATGGTAACCTTGTAACCTTTTATAGTGATGGGTGCTAACTTCTTTACCTTGAAAAGCCACAGGAAAAAGTTAGTTAACTGGGGTAATGATGCTTTAAGTGGTGTGATGTGTTCCTGTGGTGCACACTGTGATAAAAGCTCATTCTTCATAGTTTAAATGATTTTAAAACAAACAGTTTTGTCAATCAATTGATATAAAATAGTTCATTTTTATATCATAAGCATTATCAGCCAAAATTGAATCAAAATTTCATGTTTTCATTATTTACTGTTTAGCAAATTACCTATTATGGGAAGGTAATTCCTCGATAGAAAGGGAAGCAATCTATAATAATAATAATAATAATAATAATTACATCTTTATTTTAAGTTTCAGCTTCAAATCTCATCATGCCTTTGATGGGACATAAGCTTTTGATGAGAGAGCACCATTGCTGATGGTTTGCAGCCCTATGTGTGATGGTGTTCCATGTCAGGCCACATTCTTTCATCTCTTTCTCTATAGTCATCCTTGATGCCTCTTAGGCCAACCTCTCTTTCATCTCCCGTCTGGGGTCCAGTAGAGGGCTTCCTGGGATGTGCATCCAGTGACATTCGGCAGACATGCCCCTGGGATTGCCATCTTCTTTTCGTCACAATCTGGACAAAAGATGTTGATTCTGTCCTTTCATGAAGATCTTCATTACAGTGATCCTGTTTGGCCAGAAGATGCCAAGAATCTTCCTCAGGCACTTTGGAAGATTTCAAGCTTTTGTGCTATCCTTTATGTTAGCTTCCAGTATTCTTAGCTGTACAGCAGCACTCCAAGGACATTATTAAATCCTCAGCTTGGTCTTGAGTCCAAGTTATTTGGACTTCCATGTGTATTTCTACATCCCAAAGGTTTGATTTGCTTTGTTAATTCTGGTCACTGCTTCTCTCTCTGAGTCTCCATCTGTGGACACTTTGCTTCCAAGGCATGTGAATTCCTCTACCTCCTCAACTGCGTCATTATTCACAGTGATAATATCATTGGTTTTATGGTTTTATATACTATCGGCAGGTAATTCCTTGACAGAAAGGGAAGCAATCTATAATAATAATAACATCTTTATTTTAACAAGGTGACTCAATTAGTTACCATATTTGCTGGCCTATAAGTCTATATTTTTTGACCTGGAAGTCTAGGCTTCGTCTTATACTCCGAATCGACTTATATATGGAATATGTCATTGAAACTGCTTTAAGTACAGATAATACCGTGATTTTGAGATGTAATTGGTAAAATTGAAAACAGGTCACATAGCTGTACCAATTCTTGTTCAATTACCATGTCAATAAATTGTTATAAACAAATATGACTACTTTTATATTATAATTTGTATCATTATTTTGTATGCATTTGTATGTGCTTGTATTTTCTGATTTCTTGAACATGAAATAAAAGAAAACAATTAAAGAATTCACAAATTCCGTTTTTAGTTTTGCATTTCAGCTTAAAGCAAAATGTAATGTCATCACATTACCCATGTTCATTCTTAACAAGCTGTTGTTTTGGAATCTCTCTTTGAATATAATTGATGGATTGGTCTTTAGTGTCTGACAACAATCCAAGCCAGTTAAACCCCAATATTGGCTTTGGGTAATAGGCAATGGCAGTACTCATTTGTTCTCTATCATTAATCCACATCAATTACAGGCCTGTACATAAATAATGAATGTTAGCCGCAGGCACTGTTTTCATTGTTGTAATATTAAAGATTAATTAAAAAAAAGTATTTTATTTATTCTTTTTATGTGACATTTCTCTGTTTTTCTGTCTCTATCGTTAACGTTCTTTATATTTCTCTCAATTTTGTCTTCCTCTACTCTATATGGATGAAGGATGGAATACTTACAAAATTAGCAAATTTGACTTATACTTCACATCAACTTATGGGCCAGCAAATAGGGTATTAAGAACCAATCTACCTTGAGGCCCTCTATTATGTACAATATTTACATAAAAAATATATGTATATAAATGTCCTCTTCACAGCTAAACACTACACGTACACACAGAAACACATGCACAACACACATTTTCACCTGTGTCTACACACTTGAACAGATAATATAACAATATATAAAGAAAAGTTTTTGACAGTTTATGTACATATTTACATGGAAATGTCTACAGGAAGTGGTGGACACTGAATATTTAACTGTTATATTTTGTTGAAGCAATCATCCTTCCATTACAGGATTGTGCAGTTTGAGCCTGTTTAATTTCATGTGGAATATTATTTCATACAAGGACATCTGAATACTGGAAACTTCTTTTAAAGAGTTCTTTTTTTGTTTTGGCAGTTTGTAGTTATTTGAAGCAATGGACCTCAGATTAGGAGTATACGTCCTGCCCTGCTCTGGTTGATTAAAATGATAATGTAGATACTCTGGAGCTGATTTGTCATTTGTGCTTTTCTGAGAAATATGCATTTATGTATACATACAAATTTTCAAGCTTCCATTTCTTCAAAAAACGTTGTTGAATGGAGTATCAAGTATGATTTTTTAAAACTCTTTATGTATATGATACAATAAGTCTGTTACTAGTGTGTAATAATTATTCCAATTCAGATCTCAATATTAAGTATTATTATATACTTTAGAAACAGTCCCATTAGCTTAATATTATTGCTACAGGTCAATATCCAGCGGTATTGACTATAGTTAAGAAAAAATATTCACTGTTTCCTTATATGGTAAACACACGCCCACATTCAATGAACTACTTCTGGCTATGGCTAAATAAAAATGTAGACAAAAATGCCGAAGACTGATCACACCATAAATCTGATGCCCAGCAGAGGCAAACAACGAGAGTAGCCCTTTCTACATCACGTTAGTGCCGAAGAATTGACTGTCTGAAAATGATGATGATTGGTATTGATCTTTATATACAACAGATCTAGAAAATATCATTCATCCAAATTAAATAAAGAGAATCTAATTATCTCCATTGACTTAAATTGATACAATGTATCAATGAATAACCTCTCTTTCATGTAAACAGTGCACTGTTATCCACTCGAATAACATTGTTTTATCCTGTACTAAGAATTTAATGAAACATGCAATGCCAGAAAAAATCTATATCCTTATTTTTAATTATTATCCAAGACCAACAGGCCACAATACCTTCACAATAATCCTGACGCAAACTGCATATTTCAAATTTACCCACTACCATGACAGCAACATCAAATAAGGACAATCACAACAACCAACTTTGACAGAATTTGAATGGCTCATCTTTTCATAACTGTATCTTCAATTTTCATTGATGTATTGCATCATTTTTCCGAATACCAATATTTTGCTGTGTTTGTTTGGCTACATGACATTTCATCTTCTTTACCAAACTTAGTTTAGTTCACAGCTGAATAAGAATCACCCCATGTACGCATGATCTTCTAAAAGAGTAAAGTACCGTATTTAGCTATGTATAACGCGCACCGATGTATAACGCGCACCCCGATTTTCGACCCAAAATGAGTGGGAAAAACGTAGTTCTGCCATATAACGCGCATGTGATATAATACATTTTAAAATCCTGACTACCGGTATTTCGCTCCGTTTTCATAGTGCAACAACAGTTGGTCATTTTGGATAGTGAATGAAAAAGTGGCCATATTGAAATTGTATTTTTCCGATTTCCTCTTCGTCGTCATCACTCTCGAAAAGTCGCTGTATGTCCTCATCTGTCATCATTCCTGGTGTTGCTGCATAATAGCTTTCATCTTCGTCTTCGTCTTCGCTCTCTGTGTGGTCTTCACGCTTAGCATTGTCCTCCCACAAGATGTCATCCTCTGTGCCATCCATTTTATTTGAGATGCGGCACTTTTTAAAGGCATGGATGATGATGCATGGCAAGTCGTGCCATCGTAAAAATGCATAGGCCCAGCTCACAGACCCCTTGTAGTCGTCTATTTCTTCTGTTTTGCAATCAATATTGCCTGAAAGCGAATCTCTGTCGTGAATACTGAGATTCCCTGTCTTCTTCTATCCATGACACATTCAAGGACTCCACTCTCTACGTCCGGATACTTTGCACTTGTCCCTCTGTCTGCCTATTTTGTTCTCGGTATTTTCTTCAGTCTTTCTTTCATTCTTCTCTACTCCCTAACAGAAGACTCTCCTACATTAAACTCCCTCCCAGCAGCTCTGTTACCATGTGTTTCTGCATAGGCAATGATGGTTAGCTTGTCTTTCGCGTTGTATGAATTTCTTATATGACCCATGTTGATACTTTGACTATATTCGTTCAGATTCAAGATCGAACACAATATGCTATGTGAAAGTTTAGGTCCGGTATTTATACTTATTTGGATTATCATTACACCTCTAAAATATATCTCCATGTCCAAGCTAGAATTTACCAAGACAATGCATTGTACTTATGTTTGACCCATCAAAGCTTTAGCCGGCGCTGATTATCTTTAAAAACACCACGCTGAGTCAATTAAACACTGCTCACTGTATTGTAACAAAGAAGTACCGTATCAAATACTGTTGTTTAAAATGAGAAATAAAACAAAGAA
Organism: Margaritifera margaritifera; assembly: GCA_029931535.1. Lineage (NCBI taxonomy): Eukaryota > Metazoa > Mollusca > Bivalvia > Unionida > Margaritiferidae > Margaritifera > Margaritifera margaritifera. The sequence continues at coordinate 7,441,201 of JAQPZY010001685.1, read as the reverse complement.
ACAAGTTTATTTTCTGAAGAAAAGTAAATACATTGCAAATTTACCTAGACAAAGCAACGTGACTATGTTTAGCACATCAAAGGTTTAGCCGGTGCCGATTACCTTGAAAAGACCACACTGAGTCAATGAAGCACTGATAACCGTTAAAAACACCACGCTGAATCAATTAAATATTGCTCACCAAGACAAAGCATTGTAACTATGTTGAGCGCATCAAAGCTTACCTGGCGCTGATTACCATGAAAAGGCCACATTGAGTCAATGAAGCATTGATCACTGTATAGTCGCAAAGATATCTCAAATACTATGATTTAAGATGAGAAATAAAACTAAGAAACAAGTTTATTTTCCAAAGGAAAAACAAAATGTTTTCTGACTTCATACATTAACGCTGTATCAGTGTTACCGTAACAGGCTAACCGTAGTCACGAAAAAAATTAGAACATTAACACTGCTTGAATTCTAATTATTATATTTCAATTCAAACACGAATAAATGAAGACAAAATTAATTAGATCCACAGTTATCGAATATTGAACATTTACAGGTACGGTAATCATATATTTGTTCCGCTGATAACCTTGAAAAGACCACACTTAGTCTATAAAACATTGAACACTCTATAGTCAGAAATAAATACAAAATACTATCATTTAAGATGAGAAATAAAAACTAAGAACCAAGTTTATTTTCCAAAGAAAAAAATATTATCCGACTTCATACATTAATTGATTATTTTGTTCCACAATGTGTCAGTGTTACCGTAAAAAAGAAACCGTATTCGCAAAAAATATGTCCCCTAAAGGTGCCTCTGATGAGAACATTAACACTGCTTGAATTCTACACATATTATATTTCAATTTAACCAAGAATAAATGAAGAAAAAATGTATTAGATCAACAGTTATGGAATACTGAACATTTACGGAACAAGTACGGTAATCCTCACAGTGGTATTTGTTCCGTTCCAATGCGGCACTTTGCACAGCTTTTGAACAAGTTGCCAGTCGTTATGTACATGTATTTCCGGTCAAGGCACAGAACAAAACGCTACACAGTGATGTGAAATGAAACCAGTTTATTAACATAAGCAATCAAAGAACAAGACTATTTGTAAGCATTATTTATTTCTTTAATACGGCTAGTACCGGTAAACAATTTAGTTACAATGCAATGTACAACGGATTTAATATTTCACAAGGAGTGAATGGGACACATGAAGGCGGCTATAGTGCCTTCATACTCTCGTCAGATCGACATGGAAAAAAACTTTTTTTATAGTTCTTGTATAAAACGCGCACCCCCGACTTAAGATAAGAAAATCAGGTGAAAAAAGTGCGCATTATACACAGCTAAATACGGTAGCATGTATTACTGCGCAGTGCTCAGGTTTCATTCATACAATGAACAATGTGTAAAATGTTCAACAAAGCATTGAAATAATATTTTGTTTTAGTTATTTTATTCCTATAACAGAATGAGTAATATGCTTTTTTTTAGTATATAATAAAAAGGTTATTGACTGAGTATTAAAAAATACTGGGCCATCATTCAAGTAGCATAGAATGCCCACACAATATTTTTCAAATACTCATTTAATAACTTATACTTATATTAAGTGGATAAGAATGAGATTAACAACAACAACACATATGATATACAGCATAACAATCCGTCATCATTCTTCTATATTCCTAATGACCTGGAGAATAACTGCATGTTTTTAGCAATAAATGGTATGCAAATAAATTTTCAAAAACGATTCAAGATTACAGACACCAGTCTTGTATTTCAAAGTTGCAACACCTTTAAAGATGCATGTGCATACAATCATAAATATAATTTTTATTGTTTATATACCACATTGCCAGTAAAGTTCTACAGGCGGCAGTAATACTACAATCACAATTTTCAACAAAAAAATAAAATACTGTTTTCACAAAGCATGCAACAAGAGCCCCTAAAACAAATGGCCAGTAAATGTGTTAGTAACCACTCCTCATTATTTTGACTCCAACCTTGTTAGTTACTGAAATTCTCCAATGATAAGTCCATTCTTTATAATAAGCCCATATTTTTCTGCTTATTTTACACATTTTTTTTTTAAGAATACCCCCGTGGCCCAGGATATAGAATTAATCTTGTATGCCTTACTGTATGTCGTATGAGGTGACTCATGGAGGCAGCATATTTACCCTGGAAATCCCGTGATGATATTCTTGCTGAGGAAGTCTTGTGCTTTTTAAAAGAGTACAGCTTATATAAAAAATGTGACTTTGTATTTAGAAGATTTTACCCATTCATTGCTTTTTGTACACCTTTTTGGGGATACCTAAACTTAGTCAGCACTAAACAGTCAGGACTGTGCTCATGTGCCTCTACATACATACATACGTACATACATACATACATACATACATACATACATACATACATACATACATACATACATACATACATACATACATACATACATACATACATACATACATACATACATACATACATACATACATACATACATACATACATACAGCTCTCTCTCATTTTAACACAGTAGTTTGGAGTCCATAGCCACCAACTGCATTATGTAGTCTGATCCACGGTATAGCGAGAACAGTGTTATCAACCAAACCACAGTATAGCTAGAGCCATGTATATACCAAATCAAGGTACATGTATAGGGAAATGATCAAATTTGTCAAATAATGTCTAAATAGGGAAATAAAGATATAATGCTAAGCTTTAGGTTGTTTTCTTTCAACCCATGTTGTCATACATTTGATAAACCAATTCAAATACAATGGTGTTTAATAGGGTAGTTTTATGGGGTCAATAGCAGTACCGCATTATATCCGGAATCACATGATAACAAAGCACATTATAACAAGGAAGGGCTGTACATTCATTTTTTAAAAAAGCCTAGTTCCATGCTGATAGGCAGCTGCCCCTAGGCTTATAAAAGGAGAAATAAAATACAGTAGCATATATATGACCTTTGTTATGATTTACGCATATTTTATATGAATAAATGTAATTAATCATAAGCAAACACTTCCTGGTTATGATGCAGATGATAATGGATATAGTAGTACATATAACTCCAACCTTTTTAATGACTTTTTTTCCAGATATTACAATCTCCCATGGATAAATATAATCATGCATGACATAAACCCTCACACCATTTTTGCTTAATTGTGTATAATGCACTTCCGACAGCAAACAGCCTAGACCCAGATCTGATATCGTACAATGTGTTGGCACATCATGGTCTGTTCTGTTCATTCTATTCATGATGTCAATTGTACAGCTTACAGCATAGACCCAGATGTGATGTTGTACAATGTGTTGGCACATCATGGTCTTTGCTGTTCAATATATTTATGATTTCTAGTGAACAACAAACAGCCTTTACCCAGATTTGATGTTGTATAATGTGTTGGCAGGTCAAGGTCTGTGTTGTTCATTTATTCATGATTTCAGGTGAACAACACAAACCTTGACTATATCTTGTTCTTGCTGACAGGTTTGATTTTGTTTGTTTTTTTATGGCACAGCAACAACAGTAGGTTATTTAGTTCTGAGGCAATTTGAGTACAGTGCCTTGCCCAAGAGCACACCAACATAACCTGCCCAGGCTGATTAGGTGGTAGGATTTGATCCCACACACTTTTGGTCACAAGTTAAGCATACTTTAAGCACTGTGCCACCACAGCTCCCTCTTGAAGACAGAATAAGGCTAATATTACAGCTCTTCTGCCATACTGACTTTTATATGGAATTCCTTATAAATTTATTCCAGGAAGACTTACTCCCCTTATGTACTCTTCTTACAAAAGAGGACTAACTTTCATATTTAAAAACAGATTGCTTTCTAAATTATCTGTGTTTTATTGCTTTGAGAATTTTTCTTATTTTCTTTTATTTTCTATGAAATTAAATTTAAAGCTGGCCATTTTTGGTATGTTATTTTCTGTTGCCAGGCTTTTCCCTATCTATTTGTATGGGTATACATTATGCCAAAATTAAAATGTGTTTGCATGCATAATATCAGAACAACAGTTACACAGGTAAATAATGGAGGTATGTACTAGGTTTGCACTCTCATCAGGTACAGACTAGTGTAGACCTTAAAGTTCTGGTGTATTATGCTACAGTAGATCTGGGTCTATCATGTTTTGCTACTGGGTGTTTGTTACATGGTAAATATAGCAGTTATAATTTATGGTAAATATAGCAGTTATAATGCAAACAAAATGGTTACAGGGATACATGTGTGTCAAGTAATCATTAACTGTTTACCGGGCATAGACACTGTTCTATTTCTTGCAGCAGACCTAACTTGCTTTCTTCTTAAAACTGAATCTAAAATACAATATGGATGAATTTAAACCTGTCTGAAGAATTTTATGATTCTCAATAAACAAAGGATTAAAAATCAATAACCAATAATAATGTTCTCATATTGCTCACATCATGGAAGAATACTTCACTGTCAGTAACTTTAAGATGCTTTGTGAATTCAGACCAAAGATATCTTGTGAAAAAAAGAAATAAATCATTTCCATAATGTTTAGCTCTACCTTAACAACAAAGAGAACTTATCATTCATGGATTTTCTAGATGATTTTGAGGTATAGCAATTCAAATCATACTAATGGCACATATTAATTTTTTTAAGGAACAGAGACATTTTTACTGTAACCTATGATGTCACAATGCTCCTGCCTTTTTATTTTAGATTATGTCTTCTAAATGTTTACTGTAGTCACTAGCAATTGTGTATTCAAGATATTAAAGTATGTTCTTTTTTTGACAAAACTACTGTATATACTCACTTATAAGTGAGGTGCAATGGAAAACAACATAGATCCTAATCTGCTGTTGCATAATATGCTGGCAGATCAGGGTCTATTTTGTTTGTTCTACTGATTACTCCTAACAAAACTGCATAGACCCAGATCTACTTGCACATTATGCAACAGATCTGGGTCTGTGCAGTTTGCAGTTGGACTTGACTTATAAGTGAGTATATACTGTATGTTCATGGTGAGCTAAAACAGTGTAATAACATTCTTTTTAAAAGCTGTTTGAAAATGTTTTTCTTTTCCTCTTCACCTATTCCAAACATGCTGTCAACTATCTAAAATATTAGTTAAAAACCACTTATAAAATATAAGCTAGGAGGTCTAAGTAATGAATTGGTCTAACACTCATATTGTAACTCTTGCAGTCAGGTTTACTTTCCAGTGCTTAATTATTCAAACATTAATTAGGCAACCCATCCATGGTTGGTCTTTTTTTCTGTTCATGTAGTAAGGTTTCAAGGTTTCCTCCACTACAATAAAGGTACACTATATACACAAAATCTGTGCCTTCTGAAGTCCAGTCTAATCTCATTATTGTAACTGATGTATATCTGACTATTATGGCAGAGACTGCACAATAAATGGAAGCAGATTTTAATCTAACATTAACTTATGTACATGGCCAAATGGCCGCACACGTCGTTAATCCCAAAATCAATCAATTAATCTAGCGTTAGTCAACTTAGCTGCCATAGAGGGAAAATGCTTTTTATTAGGATCTGATTGGCTGATTGGCTTGGGTTACTACTTGACATGATGACTGATTGGCTGGTTGGCTTGGGTTACTACCCTGACATGATGACTGATTGGTTGGTTGGCTTGGGTTACTACTTGACATGAGGACTGATTGGCTGGTTGGCTTGGGTTACTACTTGACATGATGACTGATTGAAACCTGATTGATCACCTATTAATATCCATTAGCTGTAGACCAATGTTAATTAACGTACATTTCAATGCACCACAAGATAAACTGTTAGACGTTAAGTTTTTCAAACCTTGTTCAATACAGGTAGATAACTATAAGCTCCACTTACTTGATTAATCACAGGTGTGTATGCTACCTATCCTTTCTAGTCCAATGGCCAGCTTACAAACTGGGCTTTTGATACAATACTACAGGAAAAATCTATCAATTGTCATTTTAAAACTGAATCTGATTATCTGATAGTCAGATTTAACTGAGTTTTTAATGGGGGATCAAAGTCAGTTAATTTCCCATGAATCCAATAGGTAGTGCCAGCAGAAAACCCAGTCCAACAAATCTCTTTATTTTACACTTTTGTATGTCTCTGTTTTGTTTCAGTTTGTTTTCCTTAAGAAGAAAATTATTTTGCCACAATAACATCATCTAGAGATAAAATATGTTTCTATAAACCTAAGTGACAAATGTAGACATGGGGTTCAATGTGAATGAAGGTATATACAAGTATCTTTCTATTTACTTTCAAGTCAACAACATCTAAAAAAAACAATTTAATGGTGTCTTTCTGGGCAAAAGCTTGCATATTTACATGTAATAAATAATTAAATAATCAAAAATTGTTTCTCATTCTCTGATAATCCATGTTATTCAGAAACTTGTATTTTATATCAAATATTTCTTTTTTATATAAAATTAATTGGAATTTGTATGGCTATAGACTGAATTATACCATGATTATATCATTATTATTATTATTATTGTTGTTGTTGTTGTTAATTAACAAAACTAAAACTTACTAATCTGAATTTGAGCTGGACAACATTTCATCAAAATTACATACGAGTTATGAAAAAACACTGTATTTGGTCAAGTTGTATTTTTGGGGTTTTCTACATAAGTTAAACATCATGTTTCAAAATCATTCATTAAGTTGTACAAACATTTCATCCAATCCTGCACATCTGATGTTACGCATTTTTAACGTATTTACAGCTTTAACCTATTGCTTTTAGTTAACTGAATTCCACATATAAAAAAAATCAATATTTTATTACAGTTTGATATGGAAATGTCATATTGTACCTTGAATTTGTGAATTTATATGCTTCTGTTAATTACAGCTGAAACAATAAGTTCAGCATTGCAGCAAAACAAAAACTATTTGAGGAAATGTCATTTTTTTTACCAGTTTGCAACCCCTCTTACAAAAGATAAATTATTTCATTTTTAGAAAATGTGAGATCTAGGTCAATCTCTGACACTTTGATCTGATAAAATAAAAAGAATGTGCTTAGTCTTTTAAACTGTGGCTTTTGCTCGAGTGCAAAGGACAACTCAAACTATACACAAGTTATCCAGTAAATAAAAAAATGGACACTTGAAATTTGAAAACATAATGACCTACATATGACTGAATGAGTAAGGAAAATTTTGATTCACTGCTGAAAACAGGAGGTCCAAAAATGAAAGTAAAATAGTGCCTGCACAGAATTAGACACAAAACTGAATTTGAGCATGAGGGGTGTGCTTGTTTCTGTTTAAATTTTCTGGCAAACATTCAGTAAAAAATATAAGAATTTACTTGTTTATTTAAAGTGAAGGTAGATGTTTTCAATGCAATAAGCAAACAATTAGAATTTACTCCAAAGGCAAACAACAGCATGATGCAATCCTTAGGTGTGCAGGATCACCTGACATCATGATATTATTCTCAAGACTTATGTGTAATTTTCAAATTAATCTGAACATGTTTCCCTACAAATTTTTCACTGTTAAGCCATGATTTAACGAGACTGGCTATATTTGCAGAATCATTATATTATTGATAACATTAAGATAATAATAATAATAATAATAATAATAATAATAATAAGAAGAAGAAGAAGAAGAAGAAGAAGAATAAATAATTAAATAAATAACATTTTTTTAAATGAATGCTTAAAGGATATGTCAATGAATGATTAGTAAAATTAAAATATTTTATACTGTTAATTAATTAATAAATAAAAATGATTTCAAAATGAAGAAAGATTTGATTCTGTGTGAGTACAGCACTACATAAATAATATGAAAACTTCAATTAGCACAAGATCTCAAATATTTGTTTTTTGTTTGTTTTCATTTATTTATTTTTAAAACGTTTCTGATATAACTTGGGACCTTCTCACATCAAAGAAAAAAATCTTCAAATGAAAATTATTTTACAGGTAATAATAAGATAATGACATGTATTGTTTATAAAATACATCAACCTTGTCTTGATTATGATTACAATTCTTGTGAATATTGTTATATGGGAATGTAAAGTTCAAAATGGATGGCAGTTCCAAAAGGAAGGAAAGGAAATCAAGTTGGAAAAATATATTTTTGATGGTAGCAGAAATCAACTGTATTCAGAATATTTTAATAGCAAAATATTTGCCTTTAATTACTGGAGAAATTATATGAATGAAAGTGGTGTTTGGTATTTCAAAACTGCATCAGAGTAAGATTATAGATTTTCCTGTAACACCATCTAATCAGGAGATAACTGACTGTTGAAGGCCAAATCAAAGTTTACCCAGAATCAACAACATTAAACTGTGCTTGATACATGTGACACACAAACTAATTATGAAACTTTCCTTTTTGCTTGCTTTTTTATGGGTGAAACAGTTATTTATAATGGTGAGATATAGATATTTAATGCTCCATATAAACAAGCCATATTTAATGTCTCGTGTGTCTGCTACTTGTCAATGCACTCAAAAATATCCTACACTTATATATACCTGCTTGGTCCATCTGTCTTGGTAGGGGAGGGGCAGGTTGGTAGGGAACATCAGAGTCAATCCTGTGTGATCCTGGTATGTGATTACATGGGGGAGGGGGAGGTGGTAAGCCTCTACGTGCTGTATCTTTTTCTATCTGTTGCTGTTTAGCTTCAAGACAAAAGTTTCAAAATTGCAAAACATAGGGAAAAAAAACATTTGTTATACTGTATTTACCTGCCATTGCAGAATGCACTGACAGATTAGGTAGGGTCTACAGTGTTTCTTCTACTGAAGACTTCCAGCAAACTTTATTTATTTGGTAACTGATTATGTCCATAAGAGTGAGGATTATACTTAAATTGTGAAGCTCAAAAATCGGAATATGCAGGCTCTGAAGAACTCACAGTACTAATTATAGGGAAGAATGGGAACCAGTCTAGAAATGGATGAAGATAAAATAGAGCAGTGGTTCCCAACCTTTATGAGTATGAGGACCCCTTTTCAACCCCAAAAAATTGCACGGACCCCCATATGCTAATAGTTGTACTTGGCGGGGATAAACATTGAGCAGCTTGGCACACTAAATTCGAACATGCCTTTCTCGCAGCAGTGGGGATAACAGAGGAAAGCAACAGCTGACTGGAGGAGCAATACTTACTGTGAAGCTATGTAAATTCGCGGACCCCTAGGAATAATCCCGCGGCCCCCCAGGGATCCGCGGCCCACAGGTTGGGAACCACTGAAATAGAGTATATATGGGTTTGGCTGGCCAGGATTGGTTGATAATGAAAGTAAAATTGTAGTGAAAAGAATCTTTTGAGAGTTTATCTTACTTATAATGGAAAAAAATAGAGACTATGTTTTACTGATGGAATTTCAACCCTTTTACAGACCTGAGTTTGGAAAACTCATTTCTGAAATTAGCACCTGACTCTTTGGTGCAGAATTGAAAGCACATGTTTCAAACACATGCAGATCCAAAAAATGCAGTGGCTCATACTGTTTTCTCTATAGAGAAGCTTGCATCAAGGATATGTTTATACTAATAAATATAGGTTTGATCATGAGCATTCAGAAATTTAAAGTTATTAAATTTTTAATAACATTGTGTTTGCATAGGTTAACTACGGGAGCTGAATTAGTACCGTGAGTCCTATAGAGAATAACAGCCCTACAGTGGTTTCACATATGCATATACAATTAACTTTACTATAAATGAAAAATTATGGTTCTATTTGTGCATAACAAGCAAAATGAATACCTTTTGTCAACCTCAGAGTAATTTTCAGTGGAATATTAAACACATTGTCAGATATGACAATTGTTGCCATGAAAGGGGGGGGGGGGGCAGTGCTATAGAGTGTGTAGATTTGACTATGCAAGGTGGGGTGTTTTGCACATTGGTTAATACCTATGCAATCAAATATATAAAGTTAAACAATTTACCATTCATAGAGTAATTATGGTCACAAAAATGTAGCATATTATAGGTGAAACAACCTTATACTTAGGTACATTCTAAGCAAGGATATGTTTAGTAAAAACTGCATCATGTACGTTTTATGTGAAATCACTTATCAGTACATTAGAGATTTCCAAAGGATAATGAAAGTCCATAAACATACCAATGCTATATAAAGGATCATTATGTACTGAGGGTCTGAAAATGAGGGACCACTGCATTTTGTTTTATATAATATGAATTAAAATAAAATGTTACATAATAACATAAAAGAACATTTGCTCATGGTGGAAGATTGAACTTTTATCATCTTCAGCAATTTTGTATTAAAACAGAATGTTACAATGAAAAATGGAAGTAGATAGGTGTTTACCTTGTCTAAACAAGTCAGGATCATTGTAATACTCGCGTGCCGGTTCTTCAAACCCCTCTATTACGTCATTCAAATTCTGCAGCTCACCTGCAAAAAACCACAAAGAAAGAACACATGCAATAGAATGATTATGATAAAATTAATTTAAAATCAATATTTGTATGGCCTCTTAACATGGTAAAGTATATTGTTATAAAAAAATCTGAAAACCAACCAAAGTTAATTTAGGAAATAATGTTTGTATTTTTTATCTTTCCCTTTTCAAGCATTGATATCTGTTACTTGGATACCTGAATTTTCAGTAAACAAATAGTCTCTGAAGTGAATATGCAGGTATATATATATATATAAATTTATGTACAAGTGGGTGTTAGCTGCATGATCCATGATACAAAACCTAAAATAATTATGATGTAAGAGTCACTGTGACCTACTTTCTTGAGGATGCAATAATTTGTCCAAGTAAATATGAATGCACTTATCAAGTTTGATAATTGTACATGTAATCATGTCAAAAATGGAGCTTATGAAAATTTTTATCTAATTATTTGAGAAGAGCAAGTCACTGTGACTTAGTTACTTTTTCCTGGTTTGGGCACTGCTCCTCGAGACTGATGCACCCACCAAGGTAATTTTTCAGCCTAATTTCAGAGGAAAGTGAGTGTATTTTTATCAGAATGATATGGATAGGTATCATTTGGAATCCAGTGGAATTCTTATACAGTACTGACTGAAACCCAACTTATTGTAGCTCATTTTTAGAATAACAAATTTGTGCAAATGACTTCAGTGAAAATTCATCAGAGAAACTCGACAGAATTTAAGCTGCCCCAGTGGAAAATGATTTGAGAAAACCAGCGGATTTTAAGCAGAAATATAAACATGAGTTTTCAGTGGAAACCAAGCAGACAGTTCCAGCGGAATTTTAGTGGAGACCTGAATTATTTGGTCAGTGAAGTTTTTGCGTAAAATAAGCGGACTTTCAGTGGAATCTAGAGCAAAGTAATTATGGACACATTACAAACTCCTAGTTTTCATGAATGTGTTTTTTTTTTGGCAAATGAATATTAAAAAAGAAATTAGTTGAAATAAACAGGGGTCAGAGATATACTTAAACTACTGAATCAGACTATGGAATTCATATAGGTCACCTAACTTACTTTCAGGAGAAATACCATATATACACACTTACAAGTCAAGACCAACTGCAAACAACGTTCACCCTCATCTGTTGACACATTATGTTGTTTGTTCTACACATTATGTTGTTTGTTCTACACATTATGTTGTTTGTTCTACACATTATGTTGTTTGTTCTACTGATTTACTCTTCACAAACAGCACAGACCCAGATCTGCCGGTGCATTATGTGACAGATAATATTTGCAGTTTGCAGTTGGACTTGACTTATAAGTGAGCATATATGGTAAATGGGTATTTATTGAATATTCAGATAAAATATGACCATTAAGAGTGCAGTAATATCACGACTTTAAAATACATTGCCTGCACTTTAGTTTTGTTTCTTTCCTTTAGGTAGTCCACTTTTGTAAAATCACTGCTTACTGTGCAACTCAAAATGACATGATTATTACATTATGATGTAATTATTAAAAAAAAAGACTGAATGTAAAATGACATGATTATTACATTATGATGTAATTAATATGAAGAGACTGAATGTAAAATGACATGATTATTACATTATGATGTAATCAATATTAAAGGGACTGGATATAAAATGGCATGATAATTACATTATCATGTAAGCAATGTTAAAGAGACTGGATTTAAAATGACATGATTATTATATTATGATGTAATCAATATGAAAGAGACTGGATGTAAAATGACATGATTATTACATTATGAAGTAATCAATATGAAAGAGACTGGATGTAAAATGACATGATTATTACTTTATGATGTAATTAATATGAAAGAGACTGGATGTAAAATGACATGATTATTACATTATGATGTAATTAATCTGAAAGAGACTGGATGTAAAATGACATGATTATTACATTATGATGTAATTAATATGAAAGAGACTAGATGTAAAATGACATGATTATTACATTATGATGTAATTAATATGAAAGAGACTGGATGTAAAATGACATGATTATTACATTATGATCTAATCAATATTAAAGGGACTGGATATAAAATGGCATGATAATTACATTATGATGTAAGCAATGTTAATGAGACATGATGTAAAATGACATGATTATTATATTATGATGTAATCAATATTAAAGAGACTGGATGTAAAATGACATGATTACATTATGATGTAATCAATATAAAAGAGACTAGATGTAAAATGAAGTGATTGTCACTTCTATCTCTTATTCAATAATGAAAAATAAAAATTCTTATACAATTTTAATAATAGCAATAACAGTTCTATGAAAGAAAACAATAATGTCAATGAAAATTCTACAAGATCTTTGGAAATATTTAGTGATTTATGACCTGCCATAAAACTGGCAACACATTGTGGAAAACTGATGTGATTTCAATAATTCACAAAAGAATATACCCTTTTCTTTGCTTATTTGATAAACGAAATGTATGATCTTCACTCCACGCAAATTTTATGAATTTTCAAATACTCTATGAACTATTATTGCATGGGCAATTAGTAACAAAGTTCTTTTTCACATAATTTTCTGTGCAATGGCCCTTACTTGTGGATAGATATGCAACTAGGAGTAGTGCAAGGAGTAGTGCAAGAAAATACTCATCAACCAAGTGATTTTGGATTGCTTGGACCCTTATCTATGTAAAAATATCAATTTTTAAAACAGTTTCAAAGTTCAAATCAATTTTCTTCAACAATATTTATGAACATTTTTGCCAAAACCTATCATTATCTGTTTACAAACAGCTGAACAAAAAACACTATTTTTTCCATTATTGGTGAGGATTTCAATTTTATTGTTATGCCAGGACTTTGTTACAATGCCAGCAAATTTTTAAAAATTTATTTCGAAAAATATTTTCATCATACAAATTATCAAAATACTTATATTATATGATGATTTACCCCATTTTGTTTTGAAGCTGTTAGTAAACTTTTGGAGTTACAAATTGTAGTTCTTCTGTTGACCATGAGAACTTTCCAGTTATTTTAGTGACACAATGTTTTCAGTTGGTTTCCAACTTTTAAAAGAATCATTATTTCTCACGTTCCTGTAGGTGTATGATTGTGTTTTCCAGTCTAGACCACCAATGGAGGATATCTCCATCTTTCATCATGTGACTGTTGTCTTTCACCACATGACCTTCTACCACGAGCATACTGCACACAAAATGGCTAAGACTCACAATTTCCACCATCTCTTGAACATTCTTTCCCAATAATATTTCAAGATAAACATTAATTGCAGCACATTTACATAGTAAAATAAGCAGCGTTTGAAGTTAGTATCCCACAAACAGGACATTTTCACACTGATCGACCTAGCGCTATGTATTCTGATTTCGAGTCAAAAAAGGCATTGTTGTAATTGTTATTTTTTTATAATTCATATTCTCATTATTATTTGTAAAGGGTAAATCAATTGTAGATAAAAGTTTAATTGAGGACTATATGATTATTTTGCATCTGTCTTGATTAATCTTATGGATAAGAGTGGACTTTATTTCTTGACCTGTTCACATTTGTACTATTGTGCAAGCTATCTGCAGTATATAGTTTGGATGCCGTGTATTGCCATTACCTTAGTGGTCTCAACCACTGTTTTTTAACACATTTATGTATTTAAATGTCATTAAAAGTTTACATTAAATTTTTCCGTGTAAACAAAACATTTTATGCTCTATCTTAAACACTCTGATCTAATTCTTATTAACTTTTTATGTGTGTATATTTACACATGATTTTTTTATGGTGAAAATTGTCATAGTTGTGATCTAGAAGAGAAATACTAATTTTGTGGTTTAATTTTGTTTGACCTAACATTTTCTATAATTGGTGGTTTTCAAATTTTAATAGATGACCATGTTGGCCTAGAAAAATTATTAATTTTATGTTTTTAGAACTTCAAAAACATAACTATATAGTGCTTAGAAACTCAGCTTGGTCAGGCATTAGTCGTACTTAAAGGCATAATTTATTTATTATTATCAAATAATTAAGAATATAAAATTAAATTCTTTGATTATTAAAATGATATATTGTGAATAAAAGTCTCTAAAATCTTTACATGCAAAAAAGTTGTCCCAAAATCCATGTTTGCTAGTCATAGAAAAAACTTGAATACTGGATGTCAGAAGCTTGATGAAAGTACAATTAAATGTATAATAAGAATCTTGGTAATGAATGTATTAAATGAGAGAGAGAGAGAGGGCAGAGTAGGTTGTGAGTGGTTGCTGAAAACTGTGCTGCTGGAAACTAAGTTTTAACCAAAAGTAATTGTTCATTATTTTAAATTAACCATGACTGGAAAAATTGTTTACAAAAATTAAAACAGAAAAGAAGAGATTGAATAGCGAAAGGTAAGGATTAAATATCAGAGGCTAAACAAGGATGTCTGCGCTGTCTCAGCATCATGAAAAATAGAATATCATGAACTAGAGCTTTCATTATCAGCTAAACATCAAATGAAAATACAACATATACAATCATTGAATTCTTTTGCAAGAGAGAGAGCAGAGATGTAAGACTATGCTCACATCTGCTGAAGACGCGTAAATCCATACTCATACTTTTACAAAATAAAAATACCATATAAACAATACCATATATTGGATGAGGAAGTTTCATATGCAGCCACTATTTTTAAAAAAATGCATGATGAAATTCTCTTAGCGAAATGTGGTTCTCTCAATAAGCATATCTTGGTAAAATATGGTTCTCTCAATAAGCATATCTTGGTAAAATGTGGTTGTCTCAATAAGCATATCTTGGTAAAATGTGGTTGTCTCAATAAGCATATCTTGGTAAAATGTGGTTGTCTCAATAAGCATATCTTGGTAAAATGTGGTTGTCTCAATAAGCATATCTTGGTAAAATGGGGTTGTCTCAATAAGCATATTTTGGTAAAATGTGGTTGTCTCAATAAGCATATCTTGGTAAAATGTGGTTGTCTCAATAAGCATATCTTGGTCAAATATGGTTGTCTCAATAAGCATATCTTGGTAAAATATGGTTCTCTCAATAAGCATATCTTGGTAAAATATGGTTCTCTCAATAAGCATATCTTGGTAAAATATGGTTCTTTTCAGAAGCACATTAGTATGAAGCAGACACATTGACTTTAAAGTCCCATTGTTGGTGAAGGTGTTCTTAGCTACATGTGTATTAATATATTTACATGGATATTTTTATTTTTAAAAAACTCTAGGTTTAATTCACAATATGGACAGATAGAGAGAGAGATAGTAGGTTGTCAGTGGTTACTGAAAAATGCACTGCAGGATACGGAGTTACATCTAAAAGTTAATTTCATTATTTTAAATTAATCATGATTGGGAAAAGATGTAAAATTAAACCATGAGAATACAGAGAGAAGGAGAGAACAAATAACAAATAAGAAGGATTAAATTCAGGGGCTGAACAAGTGGGTGCATGCAGTTTCAGCATAATGAAATAGACTATCACAAACTATCGATTTCATGATCAGTTAAAAGTTAACTGATAATACGATTTTCCAAATCCTCAAATTCCTTTGAGAGAGAACTGTATGCAGAATTGTCAAAGACAGATGACTACATGACTGCATTTATTTTCACTGAAACTTCCGATAAAAGGTATATAAAACAACCTGGTATACTGAACTGAATTTTTTTTGTTGCAGAATTGAAAAGTACACAGGATATGCCATATGTTTGGTTTGGTTTGGTTTTTTAACAGCAAACCAGCATATGAATTCAATGCAGGGTCAGACCGGTGGTCTTGTCCCGCCCTGAAATTCACTGATAATTTCAGGTGCTAAGGCAATGGGAGATGATTGGCAGGATCAGCTACCAAGGTGTGTCCCTGTGCAAGGCAATTTTTTTACATATTTCTTTTCATAAGAAACATGAACAAATTAAAATGTTAATGTTGACAATGGCCCACAGTACAGTAACTGAGATAGCTACACATCTTTCCTATAAATAAGTAAACTAAATAAACCAGATATTGATTGAACACTAATGAAGAGAGAGAGAGAGAGAATGAGAAATTGAATTTGATTTTGGATACAGACATCTATCTGGATGAATTGAATGTCATATAATTTTAAACCAAAAGAAGAAAATGCAGGCAAGCAAGCAATAACTGATGGTGTGAGGTGTTTCTCCTTCTTTGTTGGAAAACAAAATCTCTGAACATCTGAGACTGCAACTTAATTATCACAGAGAAAGAGAGAGAGATTAGTCATGGAATCATGACAATTTTTGTGCGAGCTGTATTGTAACTTCTGATGATGACCATAATATATAATACATTTCACAGCAATCCACAAAATCTATAAGAGTAGTTGCATTCACAAAATTCTGTCATACACTGCATCCAGCTGTAAGTCAAAAAGGGCAATAAATCTTACAAAAATCAAGGTAGCACAAATATATTTCAATATGTGCATCTTTAAATGATGACCATAATATGAACCAAGTTTGCATTCACAAAGATTGTGTCTTACAGTGCATTCACAAAGATTGTGTCTTACAGTGCATTCACAAAGATTGTGTCTTACAGTGCATTCAGATACAGGACAAAAAGAGCAAAAACTCCAACAAAAATTGCAGGAGTAAAGTGATTTGTCAATTTGTGTATCTTTAGGTGATGACCATAATATTTATTATGTTTCATGGCAATCCATAAAAAAACTGCAGAAATAGTGGTAATAATGAGATTGTCATACACTGCATTAAGCTACAAGACAAAAAGGGTAATAACCCTACACAAAATTGTGAGAGCAAAGTGATTTGTCTATATGTGCATCTTCAGGTCATGTCAATATTTACTAACTTTCATGTCAATCCATTAAAAACTGTGGAACTAATTGCACTAACAAGATTTTGTCATACACTGCATTAAACTACAAGATATAAAAGGCAATAAAATTGTGGGAGCAAAGTGTCTTGTCAATATGTAAATTTTCAGGTGACAACCAAAATATTTACCAACTTTAATGCCAATCCATCAAAAACTAACGGTATTAACAAGATTGTGCAGAATTGACTGATGGACAGATGAAAGTATGGACACGAGGGTTACTATGTAGTTATTGTCACCTCTATAGAGGGGAAGGTATAATAATCAGACTATGAGCTCTATTGAATGGTGCCAGCACCACTGAAAATTTGTTTGTGCATCAAGTTTCATGACTGTACATGAAAGAATTCAAGAAAAATGAAACAAACAAAAATAGCTAGCATGTGTTCTCATGTATATAATGACAACCACCACCACCACCACAACCACAATAATGCCCTCTAAAAATGATACTATGCTTCACAGATAAGACAAAAATATTTCATACCAGCCGCTTGTGCTCTGTAAGCCAGTTCTGACATGGTAGTTGTATTACGTACAGAATGAGATGCTGCAAAGGTCTTACTTCCACTTGCAACTGAAAATATCACAAGAACACCTCTGGAATCTTGATACAACCACTGAAACTTAAACTGTATATCTTCAATACAATTATAATTTGACAGTGCATTTGTAAAATACTTGCTTTTGGAGTTAAAATCTTAATGGGTTAGTGGTCAACCATCCACAGTAAGACTCACATTTTTTTAATTCTCTTCTATCCTCCACCCCAAAGACAACCAAGCACCATCAAAGTTCAGATTTTCTCACTTCTGAGAATGATCAACATATATTAAAACCAATGCAATAAAAAATGTGTTAAAGCATATTCTTCAAATGAATGATCAAACTGGAATCAGGGACAGTTGGGGGGGGGGGGGGGCAGCAGAGCCAGTACACACACCACTAAAAATGAGTTCAAACAACCGGAACATTTCATAAAGTAAGTTTTCTTTGCAGATAGACGGTTAAAATTATGCCCCGGAAACACTTAACATGCAGGAGCTTCTGAGGGCTTTGCCCTCTGGGCTCCCACAAGGGGTTCCATCAAAGAGACCCCTAGACTACTTGTTTATGCACCCCCCACCCACCCCAACAATATTCCTGGATCTGACCCTGGGAATGACTCAACTAAAAATTAATTACAGTACAATTTGTACAAAATGCATGAATTAAAATGGTATGAGCCTCAGGACAATTATAAACCATTGCAGCTGAACCTCAATAAGCATGCAATATATTAATCTAAATCCAATTAGGAATCATACACATGCAAAGGGGTCATGAGTTTGTATCTTTCTATACATCCTCACATGTACCGTATATACTCGTTATTAAGTAGGATCAAACCACAAACTGCATAGACCTAAATCTGCCATCACATAATGTGCCAGCAGATCTGGGTCTATGCAGTTTGTTAGGATTAATCAGTAGAAAACACAAAATTTACCCTGATCTGCCAGAGCATTATGCACTGGCAGATCAGGGTCTCTGTTGTTTGCACTTGGACCCAACTTATAAGTGAGTATAAACAGTATATACCAATTCATAATAAATTACATATATAGTGAATTTCATTTTATCGACAAAGCAAAAAAGTTATAGCAAGCTTTTCAACCTTAGCTTTAAAATTATAGGGATTGTATAAGGCACTGGGTATAGGGATTGTATAAGGCACTGGGTATAGGGATTTTATAAGGCACTGGGTATAGGGATTTTATAAGGCACTGGGTATAGGGATTTTATAAGGCACTGGGTATAGGGATTTTATAAGGCAGTGGGTATTGGGATTGTATAAGGCACTGGGTATAGGGATTTTATAAGGCACTGGGTATAGGGATTTTATAAGGCACTGGGTATAGGGATTTTATAAGGCACTGGGTATAGGGATTTTATAAGGCACTGGGTATAGGGATTTTATAAGGCACTGGGTATAGGGATTTTATAAAGCACTGGGTATAGGGATTTTATAAGGCACTGGGTATAGGGATTTTATAAGGCACTGGGTATAGGGATTGTATAAGGCACTGGGTATAGGGATTGTATAAGGCACTGGGTATAGGGATTTTATAAGGCACTGGGTATAGGGATTTTATAAGGCACTGGGTATAGGGATTTTATAAGGCACTGGGTATAGGGATTTTATAAGGCACTGGGTATAGGGATTTTATAAGGCACTGGGTATAGGGATTTTATAAGGCACTGGGTATAGGGATTTTATAAGGCACTGGGTATAGGGATTTTATAAGGCACTGGGTATAGGGATTTTATAAGGCACTGGGTATAGGGATTTTATAAAGCACTGGGTCTCAAAAATATAGGGAAGATTTTTTGAACAAGTTATTGTTTGATGCTCAAATAATTGTCAAAAATAAAACTGAAATGTCTAAAATAAAATTTAAACTGTTGTATTGAGTGTATCTCTAACAAATACTAGCAAGGTTAGTCATGTGTGCATAGCAAGGGTATAGGGTTAGTCATACTGCTTGTAATATAGCAAAGGTAGATAAAGGTCAGCCATGCACACATGGCTAACCTATATAATTGAAAAGGGTTAGAACTTAGAAATGCATGTACCCAAAATTTAAAAGTCTAATTTTGATAATTAATTATTCTAGAATCACACAGTAACTTTTTATAGAACTTTTCCAGGGAAATAAAAAAAAATATAACAATTACAATGTACTGATATTACTAGTTGAATAATGTAGTTTGGGGATTAAAACTAATTTTAATCATGTAATACTTTCCTGTCATGATTGCATTGCTATCTCTTTTCCTGATGCTTATCCCCAGTATGAGGTGAATTCCATCCTCCAATTAATAACTGACTGAAAAGACATCAGAGCAGGCAAGGAGGAGGGAAATTAGGTAATGATAGCAAGTAAGTATTACATTATTAAAATTAAATTTACCCCAAAAACTATAATTTAATAGCAGTGATACAATACTTGCTATTATTGCATTGCTTACTTAACCAGCCTGGTGGGATGCTGATGACCCCAAGGTAAGCAGTCAGAGTGAACAGGCACTGGGTACTGATGAACAGGCACTGGGTACTGAGTTTAGACACTAGGCACTGGTTATCTGACAAGGCGTTGAACTTTGATCACCAGTCTAGGAAAGAGGGTTGGGCTGACATCCCCCCTTTCTCTGCTTTGTTCATTCCCTACTGGGATAAGTCAATTGGGTTCTGATCACTGGTCTTGGAAAATGGATTGGGTCAGTACCTCCCTTTCCCTTTATTCCCCTTCAATCCCTACAGGGCTTAGGAACTCCCACCACCTGGTGGTGAGTCTGTAATGTCTTATTCTTCTCCCATGACACTGTGGATGAGTTTCCCATTGCTCCTTGGGTCAACAGACTGGGCAGGCCATAGGTCCTCCCCATCCACTTCTCAGACTTTGTTTGCAAAGAAAAAGGATGGGTGCTGCCACATATCTCCAACATCAAGAGGGAATCATCAATCTCATTTTCCAAGGAGAAGGATCGAATGGGATAATTCTGTCTTGCATTGTGTGTGGAGACAGGATGATGTACCCTCAATCATAAAGTCCCCTTCTCCAAGGAGGGGCAAAAGAAGAGAATGCCCTGCTTCACTACATGAGCAAAGACAGGATGAATAACTCTCAATTCTATTTGACTCAAATGAGTTCAAGTTGGAACCAGTTGTGTTGGGTGTTCTCCTCCCTTGGGGTCCACATCTCCATTCCACCATACAGCTCAGGTGATAGAGAATAAGAAAGTTTGTTCTACTGACAATGTGTTAAACTTCTTGGTCTGTGTTCAAAGCCCTCTGGGTCTTCAGACACCAGGATCCTTACCAGTTTGAAGAGGCTTTTGGAGGTACATTCTTAAATAGACCTTATGTTGTTCCCTCAAGCAGCATTGGTTAAGGAGTTCAGAGCTAAAGAATATCAAAGTTTGGGGATTTTTCATCAGGTCAGAAAGTTTTACACTTGCCCCAGGTCACTGGTATTTTTAAGACTAAACTGTCATGCCAAAGTGAAGACACCAGCAGATATTTCTATAATTTCTTCACATTAAAATTAGGCCTAGATTACTTAAAGGTGTCACTGTAATTGTGAATACAGTACCATTAGGAAATTGAAGGCTAGGTGGGCAACTGCAATATCTCAAGTTACCAACAATGTCTCTTATTATATATTTATATATATTTCTATAATGGGCCATGTATTAGAAGGGTTTAAAACCTGCTGTCCTCACCAATAGCATAATATTTTCATAATTTTGACCCAATTTATGTGTTTTTGTTCTTAGTAAGAGTGTAACAAGTGTAGTGGAGATGTGTACAGTGTTGAGTAAAATGAGGACAGGGACAAATAACATTTGCAGCTCACTCATCCCAGGGATGAGTTCTTGGAAACAAAATTTCCAGAACCCTGAAACCACAATTAATGTAATATTTCTAACAGTTTTTATTCTTTTTTTGGAGGGTATACAAATAATTAGAGGTACAATATTAATAATATTTTGGATTACCTAATTTTCATTGGACAGAAGTTTTCAGTACCAAAAATTAAAGGACAGATACATAAGTATGGAGCACAATCCATCATGATAAATTGTTTTATGTCCTTTTTAATCCTATTTTGTGGAGAAAAAAAAAGAAAAAAATTTGGTATATGCTTCTCCCACAAAAATACTTTATACCGGTATGCTTCCAACAGCATAGACCTAGATCTGTCATTGCATAATGCACTGGCAGATCTGGATCAATTCAGTTTGTTAGCACTAATCAGTAGAACAAACAACATAGATCCTGATCTGCTGGCACATTATGTGATGGCAGATCAGGGTTTATTTTGTTTACTTATAAGCACATATATAGTAGAGGGATATTATAGATACTTTGGGAAAATTCAACGCAAAATATGTAACGATCAAATAAATATAGGAATTTTATAGGTACTGATATATAAAGCTGGTTTGGAGGTCTGTTATAGGATAATGAAATCAAAAATCATTTGAAATTGGTTACTGTAAAGACATGCTTTAGTACTAATCAAACACATAGGAAGTAGTTAATTCAAGATCTTGACAGCACAAAACAATTATACTATCAGCACTAATTAGGACACAGTCCAATAAGAGAGCAGTTTCTTTTCTTTGTAGTCATATGTTTGTAAAAAAATCAGTGTGATTTTAAATCAACATGTACAACTATTTTCAGATGTATTACTAACTGATACAATATTGTTCTTCACAAAACATTATGAATTATCAATATTTTGCTAACAGCATAATGGAAAAATCAATGTATATTTTTTTATATCAGTGTAAAAGGCAAAGGAAATACAGACAGCATAATTTAAGGAGAGAAACTGAAAAAGGAAGAGAAAAATGGTTGGGAAAATGCAATGTTCTGAGCTGGCTATTCTGGACAAAATTGGTAAAATGGATATTATGTATGCGAAAGTCAAGGAGCTTACCGAACCTAGAAAAGTTGTAAACAAAAGCATAGCAATTAAGGACAAAGATGGTGTCTCATACATGTAATACTACTGGTGGTAGACCCAAAATACCATTTTAAAGGAAGTCTATCACACATAACGTTTTATATCAAAATCTACTGCTTTTGAAAATTAACAGAATTTTTAAAAAAAATGGAATTTAAAAAAAAACAAACAAGCATGGTATTTTTACGCGTTCTACGAACACATTAGAGAAACCAGCCAGAACCAGTCCACTGGGGACTAGAAATGTTCCACCAGTACAGCAACCAGTGCGATGATGTGTAGCAGAGAAATAGGATTAGAATTGTTAAAGAACAGCTGACATGTGACCACAGCAAGCTGTTAATTGATTACCTTATTGTTGTAATTTGGGTAGTTTAAGGCCAAATGTGGGATGTTTGTGTTATAATTAATAAAGGGATCAAAGGTGGTCCATGATGTTTTCTGAGCCTTTGATGAAAATTGGCCGACCTCTGGTGGAGGAGAGATAAAATAGAGAGACCGACCATAAAAAATTATTTTGGCATACACACTGGAGTAAGTATTTTGATTTTTTGTCTTGTTCAATAAATTATTGTATTGTTCAAGATGTTTTCAGAGGAATATTTAAGGACAGCTCTTACATATTTTGTTCAATTCATGTCATAATGCTGAAACGTGTACTTTCTCCCAATGCTAAGAAACCCCCAGTTAAGAAATATTGCAACAAATTCAACAATGCTTGGATATCAGAGTTTAAGTGTGTGCAGGTGAGTAGCAAAGGTCCCAAGTTTGCATGCACATAAATTAAGTTCAAGTCCTAGATAAAATAGATCAGTAAAAGTATATTACAAGATAATTAATTTTAAAGTTGGGATAAATTATTCATAAGAAGCATCAATACATTATGTATTTTTTCATTGTTTATTTCAAGTCTAAATCAATCTTTATTTTTTTTAAATTTACAGTGGTGAAACCTGCCAACAGATTTTTGGATCTGAGCCATGAAGAGAAAGAAGCCCTTGAGGGTGAGGCTCAGGAATACATTCTAAGTCCAAGTCAGGAACTTCCTTTTCGGGATGAACATAACTTGGAAGAGTTTTGGAAAGAAGTCAGCAACCTTACAAACCCAGCAACAGGAAAACTGAAGTTAGAACTTCTTTGCAGGCTTAGTGTGGTTGTCTTGTCATTACAACATTCTAATGCTGATATAGAGAGGACATTCTCCATTCTTTGCAAAATACAAGTCATTCAAGGGAAAATATGGACCAGAGCAAAACAGACAGTCAGACAGTCTGTTAAGTGTGAAGCTTAATAATCAAAATGAATGTCATCAGTGGTCAACAGACAATGATCTTGTGAAGGAAATTAAAAATCCTATTGGATTTTATCAAAAAAAGTCTTTGCAGTGAACTATAGGATAAACAACTCTTCCCTTTTCTTGTAATTGACAATATACTGACTCGTATTAATTCATTATTACTGTAACATTTTCCATCAGAATCTGAATCTGATTCATGTTCAAAACTTGCTGA
This sequence comes from Margaritifera margaritifera, assembly GCA_029931535.1. NCBI lineage: Eukaryota > Metazoa > Mollusca > Bivalvia > Unionida > Margaritiferidae > Margaritifera > Margaritifera margaritifera. The sequence goes on along the minus strand of JAQPZY010001685.1, from coordinate 7,416,791 downwards.
TTTATTATAATATGAAGAGAATACATATTATAGCAAAAAATGCACTTGTTTTGTTTTCAAACCCCTTAAATCACATCAAAATTTATGCCAATAAAAATCAACTGGTTTAAAAGCTAATCTACTGATCAAAATGTGTACATCTACTGGTGTGAAATCCATGAGCATGCAAAAGTTACCAAATGCTCTTGAAATCAAACATAAATAACAAACTATTCTCATTTAAAATAATAACTTTATTAGCAACTGCTTTGTGAAGTCTAATCAACAGTATTATTTATATAACTGCACAAAGATCAATAGTAAATCTACAGTAAAAAGAAAACATATTTCCAGTTGATTCTTAACATAAATTTTCCCAAGACTCTCCATTTGACAATATGGAGCAGACTTTTAAGCTTAAAAACAAAAACTTTATTTTTCAAATGCGAATTGAATTTTTATGTATAAAATAAATTATGAAATGTAAATCTTCCTTTTAAATTATATTTTCAATGTGAGATTTATGTCCATAATATCAATTTTCCTATGGTACGATTCAACCAAGTGTTCCATCGAACCTCTCTGCACTATTTGTTCATTTTGAATATGAATTGACAATTGTTGAAAGTGGAGTTTGCCATGAAACCAGCAATTGAAAAAATATTGTTTGAAGTGAATGTCAGTATGCTATTAGCAGATGTACATGGGACAGAATTGGAAATAGCCTGCTTTGGAATAGGGTCAAGATCTGTCTCAATGGCCCCTGGGATTGCCAGAGAATAAAAATAAATCTAGGTTATAAGTAAATTTGATCCCTCTTTGAGGATGAAATAGCTCGCAACCAACCGGATTTATACAGGTATGAACACACCATTTTAGACTTCATTAGATGTGTTTTATCCAATCAGCTCACATATTCAATGTTCAATAATATATCATCTCAGGTGAAAGGGGCTCATCTCAAGGGTAATGCTAAATTTCTGACCTCAATGAAGGGAATTAACAAATAAGTGAAGAAAACTAATCTCTTGACTTGTTTGCATATTTTTCTGTGTAAATGACAAATTGTTGTTGTTAAAAGTAGTCCTCATCCCCATACATGTAACACAACCCAGATTTCAAACCAGTAGATTTACAAATTTTGATCAGTAGATTGGCTTCTAAACCAGTAGATTTTTATCAGCATAAATTTTACATTTCGGGGGGATGGAAAACAAAACAAGTGCTTTTTTGTCCCATAATATGTATTCTCTTCATACTATAAAAAAACAGCAAGTTTGAACATGAATCAGATTCGGATTCTGATGGAAAATGTTACAATAATAATTAAATAATAGTAGTCAGTATATGGTAAAATAATGAAAAAGAAAAAGTTGCTTATCTGATAGTTCACTGCAAAGATTTTTCTTTTATAAAATCCAATAGCATTTTTAGTTTCCTTCACAACATCACTCTCTAATGACTACTGATAACATTCATTGTGATTATTAAGATTCACGCTTAACAGGCTCTCAACAGTTTTCTGGTCCAGATTTCTCCATGAATCACTTTGTATTTTGCGAAGAATGGAGAATGTCCTCTCTGTATCAGCATTAGAATCTTATAATGACAGGACAACCACGCTCAGCCTGCAAAGAAGTTCTAACTTCAGTTTTCCTGTTGCTGCATTTGTAAGGTTGCTGACTCCTCTCCAATACTTATCCAAGCTATGTTCACCCTGAGGAGGAAGTTCCTGAATTGGACTTTCGATGTATCCCTGAGCCTCATCCTCAAGGGCTCCTTTCTCTTCATGGCTCAGATCCAAAAATCTGTTGGCAAGTTTTGCCACTGTAAATAAAAAAAAATAAAGACTGATTTAAACTTGAAATAAAAATTAACAAAATACATGATGTATTTATGCTTTTATGAATAATTTATCCAAACTTTAAAATTTATTATCTTGTAATATATTTTTAACTTATATATTTTATCTAGGGCTTGAACTTAATGTATGTGCATGAAAACTTCAAATAGTTTATGAAATACAAAAGATGCATACCTTTGAAACACAATGCAAACTCAGGACCTTTACTACTCACCTGTACACACTTAAACTCCGATATCCAAGCATTGTTGAACTTGTAATATTTCGTAGCCAGTTGTTTTTTAGAATGTCTTGAACAATACAACAAAAATTAAACAAGTAAAATATCAAAATACTTACTCTAGTGTGTCTGCCAAAATCATTTTTTATGGTTGGTATCTTTGTTTTACCTCCCCTCCGCCAAGGGTTGGCAGATTTTCTTCAAAGGCTTAGAAGACATCATGGACCACCTTTTATCCCCTTATTACTTATAACACCTCAAAAAACATCCCACATTTGGCCTTAAACTCCCCAAATTCCAACAATAAGATAATCAATTAGCAGCTTGCTGTGTACATATATCAGCTGTTCTTTAACAATTCTAATCCTATTGCTCGGTCATGCAACATCGCACTAGTCATTGTAGTGGTAGAGCATTTCCGGTCCCCAGTAGACTGGATCTGGCTGGTTTCTCTAATGTGTTGATAGAACGCATAAACATACCATGTTTGCTTAGGTTTTTTTGTTGTTTTTTTTTTTTTTTTAATTTTTTAAAAATTCTATAAATTTTCAAAAGTGGTAGATTTTAATTACTAAACGGTATGTGTGGTAGATGGCCTTTAAAACAGTATTTTTAGCCTACTGCCGGTAGAATCGCATGTATGCATCCCAAAGTATCAGATGTCACAAATTTACATTACTCCCTTATTGCAACTCTGTCCATGTGAGCCATAGAGTATACTTCCTTGTAATGAGACCACCTTATATTGAAGTACATGACATGCACAGTACTCCCTCATTATAATGCTGACTATGGGAGCCATAAAGCATACCACCTTATAGTCAAACCACCTTATAATAAAGTACATGATACATATAACTATACTACGACCTAATAAAATGGGATTCATGACCATGCATGCCTTATAAATGGAAGTGTGTTATAATGAAGGTCTTTATAGTAATGGAGTACTATACTTACCTATATATTTGAAAATGCATGCATGTGCAGTACAAATTACAGTATTCACTTACATATAATGCATATCCAACACCACAAACACCCAGTCTATCGATCAATTATGTAGATCTGGATCCTTGGTGTTCATATTTGGGTGTGCATTGTACATGTGTAAATATTATATAGAATTTGTGGATTATAACTTGTGGGAATAAATCATAACAGTTTTTAACTTGGATGTTTCATCAAACTATATGCTCAAAAGGAATCTGCCATGACCATTCCATACTAACCCAATGGTCGCCCAACACCACTTTTCCTACTCTCCTGTTCATAAGTCACCGCACTAAAGGTACGTGATTGTGAAGGATATGGTTTTGGCGCTGGTTCCTCATAGTCTACAAGTGACAAAACAAAGCACTACACATCAGATAAAAATTATTTTCTATGCTGATATCATAAACGATTTACCTCATTTATTCTAATTTAGACACAACTCTAAATTAAGAAACTTTCTATATAAATTTTGAAAAAAAGAAAAAGTGAAAAAAATGTACCAAGTGATCTACTTCCAATTTTGTGCTTAAGTGGGACATTGAGGTTTTTTCCTGTTCATTCTTTTCTTAAAGTATGACCATTTTTATACTGAAATGTGCCATCACTTGTAAAAAGCTGAAGTTGATGACAACTGAATTTTTAAGCTTTTTTTTTACGAAAAAAGAACTTACTGGCTGCAGCATACCTGTCAGAACATGAACTGTCAGATAATGCACGTAACCTGTATAAACAGTAAACAGTTGTGCTTAATGCTCAAGAAAAACTATCACCACAGGGCAATTTATACAGTTAATTAATGGTCATAGAGGTGGTTACAAATAAACAACCACTGCACAGATTACTTAACACAGATTACTTAATTGACTGACAATAGCTAGAGTGATGTTGAGTGGAGCACTGCTGTGGGAGAGCCCTGAAGTGGAACAATCCAATGCATTTGTAGTTAGGTAAATTAAAGAGAAATGTGTTGAAGAAACAATGGTTATTACTTCATTGCCTTAAATGATAATATTTAAGCCAGCTTTAATAAAGATTATTAGCTAATTCATGATCAGCTGCAATGTTTCTTTGAAGCAGAATTTGGCTACATATTTATTTTAACATAGTTGGAACAGTGTGGAAGTGTAATTCATTTTTTAAGACAAAATGTCAAAACTCATCTGTGATTCAAGAAAGTATAAACTATTGATCAAAGTCCAGCAAAACTATAGTTTAGAACTCCTGGTTGACAGAGTTTGACTTTGTGAAGTGCAGCAGCAAGGGGGAGCAGTTTATTCTTTGCACATACTGCAAACACCATATTGACATTTATTGACAGACCATTGAATTTTTAGAGTGAGGGAAGGTCTGGGATTTAAATGAAAAAACAAATTCTGACCCTCAAATAAAGAATGTATTATATCCATTATAGTAGCAAGTATCTTGTGGTAAAAGAAAAGAAATATCCTGGCTTGAAAAAAAATCCCAAGCTCCCCCAACCCCATGATATTGTCAGTCCTTTAATCATTCTGGAGTATATGACACCTGCCAACATAGTAATGTCACCAGCATCTGGACAATGAATAAATGCACAGGTCAATCCTAAAAGTAACTAACATGTTTCAACATTATAACTAGCATGACCATTGCATGTTTGACACTCCCTCACAACAATGTAGATGAAGAAAGATCATTTTCTATAACAAGATCTTCAGTGAAGTTTGAACAGTACCATCTTGTCTGTGATTAGTACAAAAATGAAAAAACATGACACATGCATGAACTTAAAATACCCACTGAACTATTGAGAGTAGCAAAGACTGCATCTAGTTAAGACATACTTGCCATATTTACAGACAGCGCTGGGGCAGTTTTGAGACTCAAAAAGTGTACTTTGAGGTCCCAAGGGGAGTCAGTGCATGTTACCCCCCAAAAGCGACATCATCCAAATGAAAATAAGCTATTTTTTCAAATCAGCCTACAGCAAATGACTGGAAATTCAAATCTGAATAAAAGAAAATACTATCTGTTTTCTCTGAAGCATTTAATATACTTACAAAGAAAAAAATGGTAGACTTTGCATTGTCAAACAACATCACACATTTGGTCACAACCTCACAGACATTAAATACAATAATACACCAAGTTACTGTCTTTAAAATCCATTGGACAGTGGAATGTAGTTTTAATTACATGCAGTCTTTGCTGCTTTCAATAGTTCAATAGTTGGTTTGAAGGTAATGCAAGAGTCATTTGTGTTCACAAAATATGTCTACATTCTTCCTTCACTGATGTGCTTCCATGTCCATGTTGGCGCTAGCAATGGCCAAAGTCACAAAAAGTGATAAAACCTGTAAGATGGTAATGAATATCCATTTCAAAACAATGAATCTGGCAATGAAAACATTCAAGGTTTGTGGTAGTTGGCCCAGTTGCTGAAGTCTTTGACCACTGTTATTGTAACATATTTTCGAGGTTAAAGTCACACCTACGGCAGTGAAGATTTAATTTATTCTCAGGCTGAATTAATGAAAAAAGGTACTAATTTATGCAAATACACAATTTGTCATTTGATTAATGATTTAATACTTTTAAAAGAAAAGTAATTAAGAAAACATGGGTATTTATTATAATAAATGCTAGTAGATAATAAGTGAACATTAGTGTTAAATGAAAGCAAGATCTGGAATGGAAAATTCCATGGTGTAGTTCATTTCAGGTTAATCAGATATTCAAACATGTTAATGTTTTCACGATTTACTTCATCACATTTATTGCAATAATGTAAATGTCGAAGGAAAATATGAGAAAGTTAAGGTGGCAAAACTGTCAAAGCAAATAAGATTATCTCATTTTTTTAGCACTTCTAGTGCATTTTGTACTACAATTTTCCTTTGTCCCTTTAAAATGTTATGTGTCCCCAAAATCTGGAGGGTGAGGGACACAGTGTTCTCTGACCTTGGGATCCTAGGTGCAACACTGCATTAGAGATTGAATGGTGCTGTTGTCCAACCTACTGAAATAATCATGTTTTGCATTTTATATATGGAGTAAAAATCCTACTTCAAAGAAACGTTGCCACTGATCACAAACTTTAATAAAGATGGCTTCAACATTCTCATTCAATGCAGTCAGTGATGTGTAATAACTTTTGTTCTTCAACATGCTTCTTTTTGTCGTACTTGACTTCAGACAAATTGGGTTGTTCCACTTAGTGTACTTTACCTATGCAAATTAGCCTAATGGGGCTCTCCCTCAGTAGTGCCCAAAGGATTTGACACGACACATCAACCTAGCTATTGTGAACCAATTAAGTAAATCTCCAAAAGGTGGCTGTTTATCTCTGACCGCCTTACCTTTTAATTTCCTCTAAAACAGCTGTATAAACTGCCCCGAGGATAGTTTTACATGAGCTCTGGCCAAGACTGTTTACTGTTTATATATACACCACAGATTATGGGCATATAACATGGTAGTCAAGAAATATACATTTTTTTCTGTTTGTTTTTCTTGGAGAAAAAAATTTCCGCTAAGATCGCTGAAAATCGTGTTTTTGGAAACACAACCGTGTCGGGTTGTTTGGGAGTCCCAAATTGTGTTTTTCACGTGACACGTTGTGTTATGGCATGTATGGTTAAGACTGTATTCAAATGTCCAATGGACTTTAAAGGCAGAAACTTGGTGTATTTTTTGTATTTAATGTCTGTATGGTTGTATTTACATATGTGTGTGTGTTGATGATATTTGACAATGATTTGTCTACCAACAATTTTTTGTTTCAAAGAGTATTAATTGCTTCAAAGACAACATATTTTATTTTATTTTATTCAAATTTGAATTTCCAGTAATTTTATATAGGCTTACACGAGTATATAACTTATTCTTAATTACTGTTTGTGTCACATGCACTGACCCTACCCCCCACCCCTTGGGCTCTCAAAACATACTTTTCGAGTCTCAAACCCAAACCCCAGCCCCAACTACTGTCTGGGATGTTGGAAGGTATGCTGCAGACAGCCTTGCACGGGGGCCTAGGGCTTAATGGTCCTTCAATGACTGATTTACTTTAGGCAAGCCAATTTCAGTTCAGTGTTGCAATCAGAAGACCTAGATTTTTCTGAACTTATATAAGTGTAATGTATTAAATGCAGTTCAGTAAAAAAAAAATTTATAAATAGCAATGCATATTTGTTTAGTATTAACTGACCTGGAGTCAGCAGCATGGCAGAACACTGCCATTTTGTAAGTTGCAACCAATTAGATGTCACAGTGGGAGACAATTCATGAGGGTGTGCTTAATTATACTGTTACCTTGCTAAGCGGGTATCATCAAAAACTCAAGAAACTTTTTACAAACTGAATTATTTAATCATTTCATTTCAGCATCTCACCTAAAGCGGGAAACACAGCGCTCGCAATTTCAGAGAATGCAACTAACCCTTGCTGTTATTTCAATTAAGTGGCAAGTGAGTAGATGACTTTGTGTAGCCTTGAGCATAAAATAAAGTGCAATGAAAGAGAACCATCAATTTCCAGTCACACTCACCAAAAGTTCTGATTCTAAATAGATTAATTTGCATCAACACTATCTGATCCCAATTAATTCATTCTAAAGGATTTTTTTCTCTCTAATATAAATGATCACAAAAGAAATTTCATGACTGCTGTAAATATTTGCCCTAGACGTAAAAGCGGCATTTCGGGTTGTTGTAAAAATGATACAGATTAGCAGCATCTGGCGCATACTTCGCACCCCCTCATCTCTAGGAACAAAATATGAGCTTATCTGATGAAAATTATGGTACTTTCATAACAAAAAGAAATTTCAAGTCAATGGCTCTTTAATCTTGATCAAGATTTTTAAAAAATAGATGAAAATTGGTTGCCATAGTTACCTGCTGGTGGTTCAACAGGACCAGATGACTTGCTTGACTCTGAGAGGCCAAAGAAAAAAGCAAGGGTTAGGTTAGCTAAAAAGAATATTAGTTTTTTAAAGAGAGAAAGAGTGCAAGAGAAATCAAATAAAAAACAAGATTAAATAGCATTAAACCATGAGATAAAATGAAAGAACAAAAGGAAGGAATTAAAGGGTACAGTTCTTGAAATGTCTAGAGAATTCTGATGTTAATGCAAAACTGTTAAGAGAATGCAAGGAACAACATTTGATTCACGGTTGAGTAATCTTTGCAACTTTTATAATGAAAATTGTGCAACAATGTATTATGAAATTTGAACAAAAATTACCTAGAATGTAGAAAATAATGCAATTACTTCAAAGTTTGTTTCAAATTAAATATTTAGTGTTGCTGCAGTGTTCCAGCTAGAATCTGAAAAGGGCAGAGCACCAGTCCAAAAAGGGGGCACAGAGTGCATGAAATTCTTGTAAAAAATGCTCTTAATTTAGGATCTCTCAAGACAGGTGTTCTCTCATAGCAGTGGTCTTTCAAGACAGGTTTTACTGTATTTACATTTGCTGCCACTGGATATAAAAGAGTTTGACTATTTCATGAATGGTACCAAAGCTCTAAAACTGCTCTGATATGAGTACTTTTAATATGCTGAGACATACCAACAGTCTAGTCCAATTCTGACTTATTATCAACAATCTAGTCCAATTCTGACTTATTACCTACAGTCTATAGAGATTTTGCAATAGAGAGTTACTGGCTACTCAGGTGGTTTTAATTCAGAAGCAAATGTGGTATCTGACAGTGCAAATACCATGTAACCTGATGTCTGAGTGGTTAATCCAAATCCGCATTCAGTTAACAGACTATAATGAGTATACATTTTACTGAAATATCATGTTCAAGACAAAAATGACCAGTAGAAAGAAGGAAGTAAAAATCAAAACGTGAGTTTTCAAATCAAAGTATTTTTGGTGGAAAAAAATCTGCAGTTGGGTGAGAGAATTTGACATACTTTCTAAAGGCTGAGGGTTCCTAGGAATCGATCTCTGGTAGTCAGGTGTGTCTAGCCCTAGGGTCTGAAAGTTGTTATTGGTCAGGAGTTTAGTGGTAGGTCCTGAAGACTGGATGAAGTAGTCCATTACCTCTGATAGGCACTTCATGGGTTGATGCTGATAAAAGTAAGATACAATGTTGAACAAAGGGTTTCCAATATGTACCATATATACTCACTTATAAGTCCAGTCCAAATGCAAACAACATAGACCCTGATCTGCCATTGCATTATGCACCAGCAGATCAGGGTCTACATTGTTTATTCTACTGATTAGTCCTAACAAAATGCATAGACTCAGATCTGCCAGCACATTATGCAATGGCAGATCTGGGTCTATGTAGTTTGCAATTGGATCCGACTTATAAGTGACTTTAATGCAAAAAAATATCTTGTAAATCCTTGCTCAAAAACATAATCATGCATAAGATAAACAATTAAACAGGCATATAATGAACTCAGGGGACCCAAGTTACCATTACATTTTACAACAGTTAAAGACATATAATGAACACTCAAGGGACCCAAGTTACCATTACATTATACAACAGTTAAAGACATATAATGAACACTCAGGGGACCCTAGTGACTATTACATTTTACAACAGTTAAACATGCATATAATGAGCACTCAGGTGACCCTAGTGACTATTACATTTTACAACAGTTAAAGACATATAATGAACACTCTGGGGACAGGAGCAATGATTACATTTTACAACAGTTAAACAGGCATATAATGAACATTCAGGGGACCAAAGCTACTATTACATTTTACAACAGTTAAACATGCATATAATGATCACTCAGGGGACTCAAGCAACAGTTAAACATGCATATAATGAGCACTCAGGTGACCCTAGTGACTATTACATTTTACAACAGTTAAACATCCATATAATGAGCACTCAGGTGACCCTAGTGACTATTACATTTTACAACAGTTAAACAGGCATATAATTGATAAATGAAACTAGACTGACCAAGTCGACGTTTTATTGTAATTTCATGAACCCCATAAGTGCCTTAGTGATCACATGAGATGACATTGGTCACTTATGGGGGAAGTGAAATGAACATTCAGGGGACCCTAGTGACTATTACATTTTACAACAGTTAAACAGGCATATAATGTTCACTCAGAGGACTGGAGTTACTATTACATTTTACAACAGTTAAACAGGTATATAATGATCACTCAGGGGACCCTAGTGACTATTACATTTTACAACAGTTAAACAGGCATATAATGTTCACTCAGAGGACTGGAGTTACTATTACATTTTACAACAGTTAAACAAGTATATAATGATCTCTCAGGGGACTGGAGGTACTATTACATTTTACGACAGTTAAACAGGTATATAATGATCACTCAGGGACCTGAGCTATTGTAAAACAGGCATATAATGATCACTCAGGGACCTGAGCTATTGCTAAACAGGCATATAATGATCACTCAGGGACCTGAGCTATTGTTAAACAGGCATATAATGATCACTCAGGGACCTGAGCTATTGCTAAACAGGCATATAATGATCACTCAGGGGACTTGAGCTGCTGTTAAACAAGCATATAATGATCACTCAGGGGACTTGAGCTGCTGTTAAACAAGCATATAATGATCACTCAGGGGACTTGAGCTACTGTTAAACAGACATATAATGATCACTCATGGGACTCAAGCAACTGTTAAACAGGCACATAATGAACACTCAGGGGACCTAGGCTACTATTACATTTTACAACAGTTAAACAGCATATAATAATTACTCGGGACCTGGACTACTGTTACATTTTACAACAGTTAAACAGGCATATAATGACCACTCAGGGGACCTGGGCTACTATTACATTTTACAACAGTTAAACAGGCATGTAATGATCACTCAAGGGACCTGAGTGACTATTACAAATGTACATGCAATTATTAAATATTTTCCTTTCTTTAACAAAACTTCATTTTTCAATGATACATTTCCTGTTTCAAGTCTACTTAAAAAACACCAACATGTATGCATCACATTTATGGAGAATTAAAATACTAGTTAACTAACAGACACAGGCAGTGCATCTAAGGAATAAAGTTTTAAAAGATAAATCCCTTGCTAGGTGAATATCTGAAGGAAACAGACTGGAGATTATATGAAATCTGTTCTTTCAAGAACACATACAAATTATTTTATATACATGTATTTGAAAATTCAATATTAGTATCTAATTATCTCAGGTACTTTCAATCATGGTATGTAAGCCTCATTAAAATTAAACATTATTCACTAATTATTTTAGATACTTTAAATCATGGTATGAAAGCATCATTACGATTAAATATTATTCTCTAATTATCTCAGATTCTTTAAATCATGGTATGTAAGCCTCATTAAAATTAAATATTATTCTGTAGTTATCTCAAAAGCTTTAAATCATGATATGTAAGCCTCATTAAAATTAAATATTATTCTGTAGTTATCTCAAAAGCTTTAAATCATGATATGTAAACCTCATTAAAATTAAATATTATTCACTAATTATCTCAGATTCTTTAAATGGTTGGTCCGTTAGTTTTTATGGCACTTTCAGCATTTTATTTGGCTATATCATGCTGACTAAATGGGAGCTAAGTGCATTTATAAGGAAACATTGAGGCAGCCAACCAGGGCTGGCCTGGGCATATTGAACCTGCGACCCCTGAATTATGAGTCCAAAGCTCTATCAACTGAGCTACTGTGGCTCCACAAACAAAGGGACACAAATGGACAGCAGACCTGTTGTAATTTGTAATCAGTAAGTGTAACCATATGTAACTGATTCTGACCTTAATGTAATTACAAGTAATTGGTAATTAGAAATTTGTTTCATTACAAGTAATTGCAAGTTAATCATTTACAGTCAAAAATTACCCATAATCAAGATTACTTTCTGATTAATATAATATTACATTTTTATAAAAAAAACAGTGCTTTCTCTTTATAATGCCTTTCCAGGGAACCATAAAAGTAACCCATGTCTTAAGTGAGGGAGCCCTCTGCTGAGGGATGTTCAAACAATGTTGTCCATAACAATGCATAAGAAAATAAGAAAAGGGTATCTAGTGATGTCAAATCATGTTATAATTGGTCCTCATTGGCCATAAACTAAAATTAAGTGAAATAATTCATTATGACCAATGATAAAACAAAATATAAACAATTTAAAGGGATCCATGACCACATCAACATTATAAGATGGACAGTGTTATACTAAAGGGTTTTATAATGAGTGAACACTATACTTAGGACTTGAACTATGATTTGAAATTTTATGTAAATGAAAGCATGAAGCCTTTGAGTGAGATACTGAAACAAAAAGAAATTTTGTAGAATTGCAATTTACATGTGCCTTTTATTTTAAAATTGAAATTACTTCCATTTATAAGGAATAGTTATTACCTATAAAATGTGAAATAACAGAGGTTGAAATATATTTCTGATATTAGAGAAATATGATTATAAAATTTACTACAAAGTAATCGACTACATTCTCAAAAGTAGTTAATTTAATCATTTACTCTACCAAAAAGTACCGCATATACTCGTGTACGATACAATACAAACTGCATAGCCCCAGATCTGCCATTTTATAACGTGCCAACAGATCTGGGTCTATGCAGTTTGTAAGGACTAATCAGTAGAATAAACAACATAGACCTTGATCTGCTGGCGCATTATGTGAATGCAGATCTGGGTCTATGTTGTTTGCATTTGGACCTGGCTTATACGGGAGTATATACGGTAAGTAATTGTAATTGTAATCAAGACTCATTATCCCTGCATGCCACATTTACACGTCATGACCCTAGTTACGAGCTCTGTGACATCAACATCATTCATGATACACATAAGCGGGTGTTGTTACATAAAAAGAGAAAGATGTAGTTCTACAATGATACCAAATAATGTAGACTTTCTACTTACATTAAAAAATACAGCAGAAAAAAAAATACTTTTTGAGACCAGATTTGATTTGTTTCAGAACTGGAGTTTGGGATTTTTAACTTTTTACCATTAGATCTAAAGCAGACTGGTCTGAACTGCACAGACAGATGAACCTTTGCAAAAAATAGGGTAAGTTTGAGATTTGGAGTAAAAAGGGGCAAGGACACAAAATCGTGGGTCCAATAAGCAAAGAAAAAGAAAAAAAAGTCAAATTTTCATCCTTCTGTATCTGCGTGAGCAAAATAGCCAATTGAAAACATGTTTTATACACTTACCGGGCAAAATAGCCAATTGAAAACATGTTTTATACATGCCACTGGGAACCTCACTTAAGCATCCGGCAAAATGAAATTCTCTTGGAAACAGATGTATTTGAATGCAATCAGAAGTAACAACAACAAAAATGCGTTTTCTACCCCCATTTCAGACGAAAATGAAAAGAATCTGCCGGTGAAAATGAGTTAATAAGTAAATGTAATTTAATTGATTACATTTAAACTGATGTACAGATGTCAAGAAACATTTAGCTATGACACATATTATCTGACATCTAGAAGTAATATCAAAATGCCTTGAGAGGAGGTCACCAAGGTATTCATAGAAGCAGGGTCAGTATAAAAACAAGGGTTGGAAACTCCACAGAGCTTGCATATATCACTTTTTGATACGCCAATAATAAGGTTCCCAGTGGTTGGTTCAGCAATAAGATCAAAGGGTGGAATTTGCCCTCAGGCTAGCTGTGTTTAACTAGTTGACAGGTTGGGTTAAAGTTAGCTGTAGCAGTGTTCTGTTGGAATGCAATTCATATTTTCTACCTTTCCTAATTTAAATTAAGATTTAAGATTTTGCTAATATCAGTACAAAAATAAACATCAACTTTTCCCCTCCATTCTGATATTATATATATATAGTAATTTTATGGAAGATAGTGACAAAGACATCTTGCTACTCTTAAGTTAAGAATTATTTTCAATTGTAATTCATCAAAATTTGTCAACAGAATGGATTATTGCTTTAAAATCAGTAGCAACGCAGTTTTCAATGTACTGGGAGCATATAAAGGTAAATTTTATTCATGTATCTTGCATACAAATTTTGTAAAGAGATTGACAAAAAGTCATTATGCAAATTCTATGTGCAAATTAAAATTTCTTTTTTAGCCTCTAATTTTTTTAAAATTATTTTACAAAAATGTCTAAATAAATTATACCAATGCACTCTCCCATCTTTAGCCAATAAAAGTATACTATTATTTCCAAATTTTTAATAATGAAACATAGGAGCTGTGTGGTTTACAAAATATGTACCATGAACAAGTTTCTCTGACCCCTTCAATAATCCACTTTATGATGTTACAGAGCACTGGGAACGTCATTTGGAAAACAATATTTGGAAGGCTAGGTAAGGAGTTTCTAATCCCCTTTATGGTAGTTGCATATGAAACCACAGACATGAAATACTAATGGCCAAAGATTTACATTAAAACATATATAAAAGCGTGTGGGCATGCCAACAATAAAAGCTACATATATACAAAAAAGGCTGAATTACAATTGCCAATTGAAGATGCATTCAGGTAAATACACTTAAATACATGTGATAATTTCCAATTTTCTCACAAACTCCTGGGTTTTGATCATGATTCCTGAGGGAACATTTTTTCCATAAATTCCCATGTCTCAAGTCGCAAAACAAGCTCAAAAGCTATTAAATGCCTCTTACAATCAAATGGCAATCTTTGTAAACCTCTCTCATGCTATTTCCTTTGATTTCTGAAGGTGCATTCATCCACAGACAATCCAATTTTGACAATGAACACCTCCATGTAGTGCTGATACGAGCTACTACATTACTTTACTCACAGTAGCTCAGCAGTTTGTGTGACAGATTCCTACACAGGAGTAACGAGTTCAATTCGCAGGCCAGGCTGGATTAGCTGCTGTGTTGTGTCCTTGGGCAAAACACTTCACTGTCATTGTCCAACAAAACTATTAAAAAAAAGCTGCTGGGAAAATACCTTAAAGTGGGCTTAGCCCAACCAAACCAAGATGTTCTTGTGCATCACTGCATCAATGTTCTTGTGCATCACTGCATCAATCATATGAATTAAAGTTTGATGATGACTCACAAAACATTCACAAAGTTTTAATTGTATCAGAAGAAAACAGGATTTATGTATAAAGAGATTATATAACCCACCCATATCATTTAAACCAATTAATCATATGAATGTAAATCCATCATAAATTTGAAATATGGAAAATATTTGATTGTACTATATTTTATAATACAAGCAATACACCCAAAATCAAAATCAACATATAAACATCAACAGAAACAAATCGGAAAGATAGATATGCCAATAAAAATCCAGATTTTGGAAAAATATTCCAGATTTTTTAACAAAGGATTCCAGATTTTATATTTGGGGTTTATCACATGAATGGACTTAGATATTCAAGGCCCACAAAACTCCAAAAGGATATAGACACTGTATGTGGTACTGATTGTAGACCACAGGTTTTTCCTTTGAAATCAACTAAGGCTAGTGAAATTGTAACGCTTATATATGATGAAATCATGCCACTGGCACTCCTGAGTCAATCTGAACTGACCAAGCACAGAATGTCCTGTCTCACCTGCTGCAAGAATTCTGCACTACTTTCCAAATCACCAAATTAAGCACCTCATTACCACCCAGAATGCAATACACCTTGTGAGAGACACAACAGTGTTATATTACAAAAACTATGAGCTTACAATGATTTTAAACAAACAAACTACTTAAGCTGAGCTACTCCCAGCATCATGCTATACCAGCATACAAGTCAAAAAAGCATGCACCCTACTTCCTTCTATTTGGATGGAAGCACCATTTGCCTATTGATGTAGCTCTTTTTCCTTAGACTGACATAGGAAAGTATATTTTTTATTAAATTATATTTCTCTGAGAACACATACGCAATCACAATAACATTAGGAATATAAGCTTCACTACCTCTCTTTCCAGCAATCCTGGAAATATGACAATTTTGTCTTTCCAATCTATATATCATATAGGTAAAGGGAAAGGACTCTTACCCATTATCTCCCCTATCCACCACTGGGTGGCTACCCATCAACTGGTTGTTTACCAGTTTAAGCTGAGTGATATGTCAATGAGGATGCTTGCATTTGTGGGGAGGTGTGGGAGGGTTTCATAGCAATCTGATTGTGTAAGTATTTTCAGAGAAATATAATTTACTACAAAATATACTTTCCCCATTGAATACATTTCCTGATCACATTAATGTTAGGAGAAAAGGTAGGAGGATTAAGATTAGAAGGAAATGCAAGAGCATCCAACCTCTACCATTGGCATTGTTTGAGGGAAGATTGGCTGAATTCCCTATAGGAAGGATAAATTACTCTTCTAATATGAAGAGAGCACAACTGATGGTCACATAACACATGACAACACCACTCACAAAAGGATAAATTAGTGACTTTTCCTTTCTGGACTAAAATCTTTGGGCAAGTCCAGTGAAAGAGCTAATCCCATGCCCATGAAGAGATTGTGCTGACATCAAATGGGTCTGGTGCTCATCTGGACTGCAGCCACTGGAGCCACCAGATTAAATTCTCATCTCTGCAATGCAAGATCTCAGAGATAAAAACTCAAGATGGTTGACTGTCCATACCAGCCAACAGCTTCTCTTATATCTCGTATTGAAACATTTGTGTTCATACGTGAGATTTGTCAAGATAGTTCTAATCTCATGAGTGTAATACCTTATAAGGTGCATCTGCTCCTGTGACAATTCAGAATACACCAAGCATATTATACACTTCAGCCATGACATCAGGGCTTGAGGATTTTTTTTCTCTTTTCTTACCATAACTGGAACAGTATTACCCTTTACCCTTTACCCTCATTTGTGCAGCAGAGACCCCCATATTTTTAACTTGACCCCCAGTTCTGACACCAAGGTTTGTTTTTTACTCAATCTGATCCCCAGTTCTGACAGGAATGGGATTTTTTACTCTAAATCTTGCACCCCTAGGGGAAACTCATACATGCCATAACACGACGTGTCATGCGAAAAACACGATTTTGGACTCCCAAACGCCCCGACACAGTCGTGTTTCGAAAAACACGATTTTCAGCAATCTTAGCAAAAAAGAAAAAAAAATTCCCACACAAAAAAAAAGAACATTTCTTGATCACAATGATATATACCCGTAATCTGTGGTATGTATAAACAGTAAACAGTCTTGCTCAGAGCTCATGTAAAACTATCCTCGGGGAAGTTTATACAGCTGTTTTAAAGACAATTAAAAGGTAAGGCAGTCAGGGATAAACAGACACTTTTCAGAGTGTTACTTAATTGGCTCACAATAGAAAGGGTGATGTGTAGTGTCAAATCCTTTGAGCACTGCTGAGAGAGAGCCCATTAGGCCAATTTGCATAGGTAAAGAACATTAAGTGGAACAACCCAATTTATCTTAAGTTAAGTACATCACAGAGATGAGTGTTGAAAAACAAATGTTATTACACTTCACTGACTGCACTGAATGAGAATGTTGAAGCCATCTTTATTAAAGTTTGTGATCAGCGGCAATGTTTCTTTGAAGTCAGATTTTTACTCCATATATAAAATGTAAAACATGATTATTTCAGTAGGTTGAACAACAGCACCATTCAATCTCTAATGTAGTGTTGCACCTAGGATCCAAAGGTCAGGGGACACTGTGCCCCTCACCCTCCAGATTATGGGGACACATAACATTTTAAAGGGACAAAGGAAAATTGTAGTACATAATGCACTAGAAGTGCTAAAAAATTAGAGAATCTTATTTGCTTCAACAGTTTTGCCACCTTAACTTTCTCATATTTTCCTTGGACATTTAAATGATTGCAATAAACATTTTATCATGTGAACAAGTAACTCATGAAAGCATTAACATGTCTGAATATCTGGTTAACCTGAAATGAACTGCAGCATGGAATTTTAATAATTTAAAAGTATTAAATCATTAATCAAAAGACAAATTGTGAATTTGCATAAATTGGTACCTTTTTCATTAATTCAGCTTGAGAATAAAATAACTTTTCACTGCCGTAGGTGTGACTTTAACCTCAAACATATGTTACAAAAGCAAAGGTTAAAGACTTTAGCAACTTGGCCAACTACCACAAACCTTGAATGTTTTCATTGCCAGATTCATTGTTTTGAAATGGTTATTCATTACCATCTTACAGGTTTTATTACTTTTAGCGACTTTGGCCATTGCTTGCGCCAACATTGACATGGATGCACATTTGCAAAGGAAAAGTGTAGGCATATTTGTGAACACAAATGACACTTGCATTACCGTCAAACCAACTACTGAATTATTGAAAGCAGCAAAGACTGCATGTAATTAAAACTACATTCCACTGTCAAATGGATTTTAAAGACAGTAACTTGGTGTATTTTTGTATTTAATGTCTGTGAGATTGTGACCATGTTTCTGGTGATGTTATTTGACAATGCTAAGTCTACCATTTCTTTTGTTTGTAAGTATATTAAATGCTTCAGAGAAAACAGATAGTATTTTCTTTTATTCAGATTTGAATTTCCAGTCATTTGCTATAGGCTGATTTGAAAAGATATCTTATTCTCATTTGGATGACATCGCTTTTGGGGGGGTAACACACACTGACCCCCCTTGGGACCTCAAAACACACTTTTTGAGTCTCAAAAAAAACCCAACACTGTCTGGAAATATGGCAAGTATGGGAAACTCTGTGGAAGAAAAAGATATCAGAACCAACAGCTCTTCTCCATGCATTTCAAGTATTGCTTGCAAACACAGACTGGGTCTTGCAATGCTGCCCCTCTCAACATATCAATGGAGGAGAGAGAGCAGATGACCATTACCCACAGAAGGCAACCAGTTCTTAGCTATGAAACCCAGTTGTGTCATTAGGACCACAGAACTGTCTGATCTGAACTGGAGATAATTTGGGTCCACTGAAAGGGCATACAACTCACTCACCCTGCATACCAAGGCTAGCACCATCAGAAAGCATGTCTTGTAAGATAGCTGCTTATAGCTCTTACTTATTTGAGTTGAGTGAAGTCAAAATCCATGACAGATTCCACTTAAGAAACAAGGTGAGTGATTTAGGCCTATTCGGGTCAAAGTTGGCTAGCAAGTCTGATAGGTCCTTGTCATGGCTTATATTTGCTCTACCATGATGTCTGAATGTGTCAGAAATCATTGAGTGATACCTGCTAACATTAACAGGAGCTAACCTTTTCTCTTGGAAAAGCCAGAAAAAAAGTTAGCCGGCTGATAGATTGAAGTATTCAAAGGGATGATGTTATCTCTGCACCAGTCCCTAAAAACTCACCCTTTCCTCTCAGAAGCCTTCAAGGTGGAGGGCCTTCTTGCTTGTGAGATTCTCTCCATAATTAAAGGATAAAACTCTTTTCTATGCAAGGCAAGAGATAAGCATGAAGAAGAGGCCTGTCTGGACAGAGATGAAACACCTGTGAGCAGAGATGTTCCTGAGGATGTCCATTGCTAAGTCAGGCAGATCATTCACCCAGAACCTGTCCTATCTGAGAAGGGGTACCAGAATCACTTTCCAAGTCCAGTCCCTTATTTTCTTAATGACTCTTGGGATCAGAAAAGTTAGAGGAAAGGTATAGCCCCAAATCCCACCCCAACCGACTGCCATTGCATCCACATCCAAAGTTTCTGGATTCAAGATCAAAGAGATGAAGGTTGGTAGCTTGTGCTTCCTCCTCATTGCAAAGAGATCTACCATCAGACACCCCCAAACTGTGCAAATCCACTGAAAAATCGATGGATGAAGAGACCACTCGATGTGCATAATCTGGCCCCTTCTTGACAGAGAATTGGCCAAGACATTGAGTTTGCGAGGAATGTGTCTGCTCTAGACTTATCTTGTGCTGGGAGCACCAGCATAGAAACTCCCAGACCAGGACACATAAGTCTGGTAATTTGGTCCCCACTGTTTAAGGAGGTACAGAATTGTCAGACATTACCTGGATTACTTTTCCACACAACTGATCTCTCCAACAATCAAAGGTGTTCATTATAACCTTTATTTCTGAAGGTTTATATGAAATGCCTCCTTCTCTGGGCTCCAGTTGCCACTTACCATTATCAAGTGAGGCAACAGTATGCCCTCCCGCAAACCATATTGTAACATAAAAGAGGATGAGGCTGGATAAATGAGATCTGAAGCCCATCCAAGACTACTTGGATTACCCATTCATTGTGTGGAAACAGGTTGATCCAAGCTTGATGAAAATGGAGAAGTCTGGCACCAACCAGAAGATTATCTGAGGGCAGTGGGATCAGTAAGTGATTGGTGGTAGCTGGGAGGCACGGGGAAAAAGAAACTTTGTTTTATTTCCCCTTTCAAAAGTCTGCTGCCATCTGAAACTGAGTTGTGGCCAAGCCTGCTATTGATGAGTTGGATATGGCCACCTATTCCTCTGCCTTCAATCATCTCTTCATTTGTGGCAGAGAATGTTGGGGTTGAAAAGGTGGAGGAGGGGGAGGGGCACCTCTTGCACTGCCTGCTGCTGCACTTCCTCTATACAGCCCCCGTACAACAGCAGTGAACCAAACAGCAAAGAACATAAAGCAAAAGAGTGATGAGGCTTCAGAGATGATGAATGCAGAAACATCATATTAAACTAAGGTTAGAAAAAGCCATAAGGACACTGGCAATGGAATGATGTGCTGCCCTATTCATGACTTTGGCTAAGTGATCCATTGTTTCCATCCATGTTCGATGCCTGCATTTTTGGCTAGGCGAAAAATTGCCAAATATACCGAGTCTAATATTGATGACATTGCCACCATATTCTGCACAAGCTTTGAAGTCACATCAAACACCTGGTGATCGACCTTGTAGAACAGTGGAGTAGACATTTTTACTGCCACAATATTCTTATCGACACTCAGAATGTTGATGCTGTATGTGTCCAAGTGTGTGCAGTACCAGTGTGCAGCATACAATACCAGCAACAGGCTTTCTGAGAAAAAAGCCTTAGAATTACCTGGGTTCTGGATTTTGTCCGAGAGCTGACCAGAAATCTCACCAATTTACAGAGACTGTGGGAGGAAGTGAAAGGAGGGATGTTCTTCTTCATCCTCAATGAGGCCTCGACTTCATAGTTTGTGCTCATAGACATAGGCATTGGGCAGTCGGATTGTGTTAAAATCTGATCAATTTCCTCCACTGCAACCTTAAAACTTAATTCTGTTCTCTCCATTGTAAAATCAGAGTTAGTTGGCAGATCAAGGTTTTCCCTGCATTCACCGTAGGGGTTGTCCTCTTCCAACTGCTTGCAAGACTGCGTACAACATACCAAATGGCATGGAAGTGGTAGAACCATCATCCCTAGGTGTAGGTTGGTATTAATATACCGGATATGCAAATATTGTTGGGCTGGCAGGGACAGAAAGCCAGACAGGAAGGCCAAAAGACTGGCTTGGCAGTCAGGTGGAAGGCTGGCTGGCAGCTTAAATGGACAGACCAGTTATACCAGTCCCTGTATGGTTCCATGTACAACAGGATGGAACGCTGGTATGCAGCATGGCCCATAGGACTGATCTCCCATCACCTGGTATGCACAGACCACTGGAAGGCTGGACAGGAAGGTCAGCAACCAGGATGGTGGTGTGAGGCAACATTGGCTGGTAAGAAAATTTGGCCAGAGCAGTTTCATACCTAATGTGCCCCATCATACAGACCCTTATGCCATGCTTGGGCATGCAGGGGGACTTATGTTCACTGGGCTGCCAAATATTGGGAGAACAATCTCCCAGAAGATCCAAAGTAGTATGAGAAAGGCCCAGGTAATGTTGGCCTAGGGGGGCAGGGGAATGAAAAGAACTGCACTGTCATCTCTTTAATCAACCTCCTCATGTAGAGTTGTGTAGCATGAATGTGTCCAGTGCCACCAAGCTGTCCATCTCTAGCTGCTGAAATGTGATGGTAGCTGATGGTTCTTTCTGATGAATCTTTGAAGGGAGAGGTGCTATTGGAACATCCTCCACTATACTCACAACAGAAGACAATTGTGGTTGGAGGCTCAAAACATCACACCCCAATGATTTTTATTTTGTCTTTCTATTTCTTGCCTACAAACTTTTCCACAGGACCAAAGACCAAGTTCCCCTCTGACCAGGAACAATAAACACTAAAAGGTGCTGTTAATGTACACTTAGTACAAGTGAGGCAAGTGGTACGATTGTCCTTGCTAACCTTGAACTTCTTGCATTTTGAGTATGTAGTTGCCATTGTGTTCTAAAAAGACAATAAACAAACAAAACACTGCAAATAACAAAATGTTCAAAAAATATACAACTGCACCTGTAATAACACAAATAAATAAAATTCAACTGTGTTTGTATTACAAAATACAGCCTGCACACATGGTATCAATACCTACCGACTTGTCTGGTAAGAAAAAACGCATATCCACAGACTTTGAAAAATGTTAAAAACTATCTATTGAAAATCACAAATAAGGTTACCAGTCCTTTGCAGAAACCTTAATATACAATATTACACCACACTTATTGATGGATGGATTGATATAAAGAAGATCTTAAACAATTTGTAAAGGCAATGCAGGACGATGTTGATTGTACCAAAGCAAAAGCTTGAACAGGTAAAAAACTGGTTGATGGGAAGGTAATGGGTAATGGCTTCTTCCCTTTGTCTATATGATATATAGATGGGAAAGAAAACATTTTTATCTTTCCAGGATTGCTGGATTTGAGAGGTAGCAGACCTTATTTCTCTAATGTTAATGTGATTGAGGACTATTCAATAGAGAAAAATCAGCCAAGGCTCATCTACAGCAAATTATGGATAATCATGAGGTGTATCATGAACTGGCTAAGGTAAATATGGGGGCAGCACAAGCAAAATATAAAATACCAATGGGTCCCTAATTTATGGCAGCATGTACTCACAAACCAGCAGGCCCATCACCAAAAATATGTCCGAAGTGGATTGGTCCATATTACATATGTATGAAAGCTAGGGATACAATATACAAATTAATGCACCTTAGAGAGGCCAACAAACTGCTCAAGTCAGTAATTTATGCAAAACAGATTATCTTCATATTATAGCCCAGAATTAAGACTCACAAATCTACTATCATATCTTAACTGGTCAACAGCAAGAACTTGATCCAGAGCATTGCAGAAATGATGCACCACAGAGTAACCTAATCTGAGACTGATAGGCAAGCTGCCAAGTGGGAAGACAATAATTAAGATCAAGTACCTAAACACAACTCATGTTGGTTACAGAAGACAAAGTTTTGTCATCTGCAATAATCAGAAGGAAGTGGTATTACACAGTAAAATGGAAATTATTCAACATAGCAATATCATGAAAACCCCAGAATAAATATATTGGAGATATTAATCAAAGAATTCTACATTCATAAAACTTTAAATGGCTGGAAACATAAATAACCACACAATCCCTGGTGAGATAAAACTTTAAATGGCAGGAAGCATAAATTACCACACAATCCCTGCCCGAGATAAAACAAACATAAAGTTCAGATATGAAATTAGCTTGTTTACCCAGCTTAGAAAAGCTTGTCAACATCAAAACAAACGAAAACATTTATTTACTAGAATTTGTACATGGTCATATATGGGTCTTGCCCTATTAAATTGCTTCTACAAAATTCAATAGGGCAAGATACACATATGACCAAGTACAAATTACAGTAAATCAATGTTTTTAATTATCATATTGAATAATTCAAGTTTGACAATTTTCATTTCAATAATTTAGTGATAATAAAACTTTTACAATTTCAATAATGTAGAATATGGATTTTTTAAACTAAAGTAGTGAAGCTAATATTCAATTTAGTAAGATAAAAAGTCTTCACTGACTGGGAATTAATGAAGTGAAAATATATAGGGGGTGCAAAGTTGAAGTTAGGCTGAGTAAGTGCAAGTGCTGTGACAGCTGAGCTGGATGATAGTTAGAACTGTGACCATGTGAAATCTGCAGAGTGCAGTGTATGTACAGATGAACAACGCCTAGAATGCACAGATTCTAGAGGAAGAAATAATAGTAAAGCTGACATTATGTTGGCGCTATCCAATATTATCTAATTCCCCATGACACAGCCCCTGATCAATTAAACACAAGAAATGAACAAATCACCTTGTGTTTACATTTGAAGCCTTATCTTGATTATATTCTATTTACTGAAGCATAAAAACAAAAGCACTTCTAATGGAAACTGTGATGCATGGTACAGTCAATACTTTTTTTTTTACTTACCATTTGATTCCCATGCTGAAAATCAGTCAGTTTACTATCAATATCCAAACAATATTAGGAAAGATCTTAGAATGGGAAATTGTCTGCTGTAAGAATTTACACTCAGAGTAATCAGACTCTGAAATCGCTCTTCATTCTGTGAGATTTTACCTCACAGAGTAATCAAACTGTGAAATTGCCCCTAATTCTGTGAGATTTTACCTCACAGAATAATCAAACTGTGAAATTGCCCCTAATTCTGTGAGATTTTACCTCACAGAGTAATCAAACTGTGAAATTGCCCCTAATTCTATGAGATTTTACCTCACAGAGTAATCAAACTGTGAATTGCCCCTAATTCTGTGAGATTTTATCTCACAGAGTAATCAAACTGTGAAATTGCCCCATATTCTGAGATTTTACCTCACAGAGTAATCAAACTGTGAAATTGCCCCCAATTCCGTGAGATTTTACTTCACAGAGAAATCAGACAGTGTAAATATTCCTAATTCTATGAGATTTTATCTCACAGAGTAATCAGACTGTGAGATTGACCCTAATTATGTTTGATTTTATCTCAAGGTAATCAGACAGTGAAATTACTCCAATTCTATGAGCTTTTACTTCTCTGAGAAATCAGACTGTGAGATTGCCCCTAATTTCATGAGTTTACCTCACAGAGTAATCCGACTGTGAGATTGCCCCAAATTCTGTGTTATCTCACAGAGTAGTCAGATTGTGAGATTGACCCTATTTATCTCACAGGGAAATCAGACTGAGACTGAACCTGATTTCATAACAGTTTATCTCAGAGTAATCAGACTGTGAGATTGCCTCTAATTATCTCAACAAGTAATCAGACTGTGAGATTGCCCCAATTCTGTGAGAATTTACCTCACAGAATGATATATTACAGATATTGATGTTTGCAAATCCAGCAAATGTAGCATATTAATGATACTACATTTTCATTAATTGCTCACTATAAAGTTACTTATTTTGTAATACAACTTAGCAGCTATTATTGTAATTAAGATTTCTGCAAATTTAGCTCTTTTCAGAGCTCCAGCTCAGAATTTTTTTATTACAGAGGGGTGGGCAAGAGGTGTGCCTTTTTGAATAAAGGGTCATTTATTCAATGGAAAAAGGGTCATTTTCATGTAACCAAAAGACTAGATGAAATTTACAATGTCATGTCATTGGAAGTAAAAAACATATTAAAAACATAAAATACATGTACATGGAATGGAAAAAATTAACAGTTTTAAGAAGGAATTTAAAAGGGCAGATGGGAGACTACTAAGGTCAGAGGGGAGGGTCACATGGGAAGAATGAGAGCCACCCTCATCTGTTTTTATCTATCTGGAACACTGTCTTGCATCTGTTAATACCTACATCATTCTGAACATTGAGCTTGTATCCCTCTGCTACTCGTGCTACCTCATAGTGTTCAAATTCACACGTACTGCAATAAAATAAAGAAGAAGCAAAGTTTATTAAAACTTCATGTGAAATAATTAAAGCTGTAGTATTGGTTTCTGTGGCTCAATAATGGATATAAATGTATAAATATAACCACTACCTATATACTCACTTAAAAGTCAAGTCCAGCTGCAAACTGCACCGACCCAGATCTGCCATTGCATAATATGCCACCAGATCTGGATCTCTGCAGTTTCTTAGGAACAATCAGTAGAACAAACAACATAAACCCTGATCAAAAACATATATTAGTACGAGTCAAAATTTATAATCCAGTCACCATTTTTTAATGCAATATCTCCAAAAACATATACCAGTATGGGTAAAAATTTATAATCTAGTCACCATTTTTAATGCGATTTCTCCAATTATATTAAATGCATCTGCACTAGCCAAGGATGATCAATCCACTTTATTCCATATCAATGTGGAATGAAATGGACCAATGACCCTTGGCTACCAGAAACGTATCAAATGCATCCATTAGAAATTTACTTTGTTAGTAGAAAAGAATATATTCATTATCATGTTAAAGTTCAAGGGATGATCTTTCAAAATAATAATTTTCTGATGACTTATTGACCTGAACCCTTGCTAAAAGAAAATCAAAACAACAGTGAACATTCAATATCCAGTACATCCATATATGACATTTGATATTAATTACCTATCAATAAAATTGTACACTAACCTTTGGTATTAATTACCTATCAATAAAATTGTACACTGACCTTTAGTATTAATTACCTATCAATAAAATTGTACACTGACCTTTGGTATTAATTACCTATCAATAAAATTGTACACTGACCTTTGGTATTAATTACCTATCAATAAAATTGTACACTGACCTTTAGTATTAAGTACCTATCAATAAAATTGTACACTAACCTTTGGTATTAATTACCTATCAATAAAATTGTACACTGACCTTTAGTATTAAGTACCTATCAATAAAATTGTACACTGACCTTTGGTATTAATTACCTATCAATAAAATTGTACACTGACCTTTGGTATTAATTACCTATCAATAAAATTGTACACTGACCTTTGGTATTAATTACCTACCAATAAAATTATACACTAACCTTTGGTATTAATAACCTCAAGACATCCCCTATGCATAGAGTTTAAGTACCTATCAAAACAATTGTACACTGATGATGTCAGTGGCTTGGGCAAGACGCCTCAAAATTATTTATATTAACAATTACCGGTATATGGTCATTGTTGATCTTGATTGGCCAACATACTATGGATTTTAAGACTTCATATTTCTTTCAAAGAATATCTACAACCCAGTAAATATTTTAAAGTGAAGATGCAATGAGGGAGGAGAAACAAGGAAACATCAGTGACAATGATGATGATAAAAAATAATAATTATGATGATTACAATGTCAATAAAAATTATGATGATGACAAAATATTGCATTAAATCTTGTTTTAACTCAAGCTGGATACGTGTATTTTAATCAATCCTCAGTATCGGGAAACTGTTAATTAAACCTCATTTTAATCAATCCTCAATATAGGGAAACTGTAAATTAAACCTTACAGAAGTCTCATGAGGATAAAAAAAATCTACAGTTTTCAAGTTTGACAATTTCTCCGAGTGATTCATTTTTGTCACAAATAGAAGGATTGATTAAACCACCGAAGAAAAAAAACGTTTTTTTTTGGGGGGGGGGGGGGGAAGAGGTTTACCCAGGATGATCAACCCTCTTGGTGATGACATAGCTGCCTGTGCTCATATGGGTAGTACTCTCCCTCAAAAGTGTGTTGCCCATTCCAAAATTCCTGGCTTTTGTCAGAATTTTCTCAGCAAAGTCCCTTGAACAGCCCGATATAAACCAGCTGAAATTGAAGGAAATAATACAGATCTACTAGTACATTTACTTGCAAACAGTGTATTAGCTAAGACCTATCAATTCTCAACATTTTTTTTATCACAATCTTGAAATAGTCCTACACCTCCCCAACTTTTGATATTTAATAACTTTGCTCAAAACTCAGAATTAAAAAATGTTTCCAGAATATCTTTATATATAATTTCACTGTTAATAGCAGTGATAGTGAAAAAGTCTTTATTATCCTGTACTTTTGAGTACAAGTTTGAATTATTTTTGTCAAACAATTGTGTGCCTTTGACATCAAACAATCATCTACTGGTACTTGCCTTTAGTATAAACATCACTGGTATGATGAAATTCTCACATTTGTTTGGACTGATTAAATAACTGACTCCATTTGTATTAGGGCAAATAAAATTATTTGACTTAAATAGCAACTTTAGTCAGAGCACCGCAGATATTAGTAATAACTATTTCTAACTCAAATCAAAACCTATTGTATAATTGTTTTTTCCTTCATGTGGACATTTCTTAATATACTGATCTTTGTTCTTGGTATATACCAGTCTCCTACACCTGTTTGAGAGCTGTGGAAGCTCAGTTGGTAGAGTACTGGACTCATAATCCATGGGTAACAGGTTTGATACCCACCCAGGCCAGCCCAAATGAGCTGCCTCGGTGTGTCCTTTGCATGATATAGCCAATTATGTGTTGAAAGTGCCATTAAAAATCAATTATGCACTGAAAGTGCCATTAAAAAACCAACCAACAACAAGGTGAGGAAACCCTGTAGTACATTATCTGGTATGGCAAAGTAAGCTGTCAAATTAGCAATGAACAGAATTATAATCAAAGTATGGAAAGTTTGCCTCATTTTGGGTATATAATAAAACATTAGTTTGACAGAAAAATACATGGAAACATATAGGAAATGTGTTTGTGAGAAACAGAGACAGAACAGTCACCTTGGTACACCACTGGATCTGGAATCCCTGTAAAATTTGTGTGTCTGAAATAAACAATACATATGTGCATTAGTAAACTTTGATAATGGGAGAAAAATTAAGCCACTGAAATTTTGCAGTTTATGAGTGTGGTGAAATCTACTTAAATCTGAAAAAGAAATATCTGCCACCTTGTATACAGGGAAAATAGTGTTGCTCCCACAATGGTGATGTATACAGGGCAAATAGTGTTGCTCCAACAATAGTGATGTATACAGGGAGAACAGTGTTGCTCCCACAATAGTGATGTATAGAGGGAAAATAGTGTTGCTCCCACATATTTTCAAATACTGATAAAAATTGGATATAAAAAAGTATTACATTAATTTAACGCATATAATTGCTTATAAGTCAAGTCCAACTGCAAACAACATAGACTCTGATCTTCCTTCGCATAATGCACCAGCAGACTAGGGTCTATGTTGTTTGTTCTAGTTATTACTCCTAAGAAACTGTATAGACCCAGATCTGCTGGCACATTATGTGACAGCAGATCTGGATCTGTACAGTTTGCAGTTGGACACGACTTATAAGCGAGTACATATGGTACAGATCACTGGTAATAGAACACCATTTGTCCTTCTTATGGGATTGTTCAGTAAGAATAATAATGGGCAGATGTAAAAACACCTAGTTGTCTTTTCTTGAAAATCATCACTGGCATTTGTATAGTGAAGCAAATATTATATAAATATATGGGTTTATTTCCAACCCCCAATATTGAATGGGTCCTGGGCAAAAGTAATGCCTGGCAACACAATTTTTTTAATCAACAAAGTACAATGTAAATTAGTTAAACATTTTTTCAACTGTTTGATACCATGGTAACACAAATCTTTGACTTGTGGAGCAGAAATATGGAGATATGAGTATGCACCTGAAATTAAAAGTGTTCATAATCGCTTCTGCAGAAAGATATTGAAATTGCCATGAAATACATCCTCTATTGTGGTTTGATGTGAATGTGGGCAATATATTCTTTTCCTTTCATATGTGATAACATGTGTGAAGTATTGGATACAATTAGTTGCAATGAATAGGAAGAGATATCTAGCACAGCGTTATATTATGTTAAAAAGATTGGGTGACACTGGTAGAACCACTGTTATTTTAAATACTGATATGACTATTATTTTAAATACTGATATGACTGTTATTTTAAATACTGATATGACTATTATTTTAAATACTGATATGACTATTATTTTAAATACTGATATGACTGTTATTTTAAATACTGATATGACTGTTATTTTAAATACTGATATGACTATTATTTTAAATACTGATATGACTATTATTTTAAATACTGATATGACTATTATTTTAAATACTGATATGACTATTATTTTAAATACTGATATGACTATTATTTTAAATATTGATATGACTATGCTATTTTAAGTACTGATATGACTATGTTATTTTAAATATTGAAATGACTATGTTATTTTAAATACTGATATGACTGTTATTTTAAATACTGATATGACTTATTTTAAATATTGATATGACTATGTTATTTTAAATATTGATATGACTATGTTGTTTTAAATGCTGATATAACTGTTATTTTAAATACTGATATGACTGTTATTTTAAATATTGATATGAGTATGTTATTTTAAATACTGATATTATTATCTTATTTTAAATATTTATATGATTATGTTATTTTAAATACTGATATGACTATGTTATTTTAAATGATATGACTGTTATTTTAAATATTGATATGACTTATTTTAAATACTGATATGACTATGTTATTTTAAATACTGATATGACTGTTATTTTAAATACTGATATGACTATGTTATTTTAAATATTGATATGAATATGTTATTTTAAATATTGATATGAATACCGGTATGTTATTTTAAAAATTGATATGAATCTGTTATTTTAAATACTGATATGACTGTTATTTTAAATACTGATATGACTATGTTATTTTAAATATTGATATGAATATGTTATTTTAAATATTGATATGAATACCGGTATGTTATTTTAAAAATTGATATGAATCTGTTATTTTAAAATATTGATATGACTGTTATTTTAAATACTGATATGACTATGTTATTTTAAATACTGATATGACTGTTATTTTAAAATACTGATATGACTGTTATTTTAAATACTGATATGACTATGTTATTTTAAATACTGATATGAATATGTTATTTTAAAATTTGATATGAATACCGGTATGTTATTTTAAAAATTGATATGAATCTGTTATTTTAAATACTGATATGACTGTTATTTTAAATACTGATATGACTATGTTATTTTAAATATTGATATGAATATGTTATTTTAAATATTGATATGAATGTTATTTTAAATATTGATATGACTATGTTATTTTAAATATTGATATGAATATGTTATTTTAAATATTGATATGAATATGTTTGGATTGTTCAAGATGTAGCTGATGTAGATTTATTTTTGTTACAATTTAAACAACATATCAATGATAATATGCTACAAGAGATGTCAAACAACCTTGCCAAATCTAGTAAGGCTTTCTATTATAAATACTTTAAATCTCAATTGGATGTTGAATTACACTCAAAATTGGATTGCAAGATAAATATTGATAGGCTAAATCTCAGTTATAATGCTCTTCTCGTAGGCTTTATCTCAGTTATAATGCTCTTCTCATAGGCTTTATCTCAGTTATAATGCTCTTCTCATAGGCTTTATCTCAGTTATAATGCTCTTCTCGTAGGCTTTATCTCAGTTATAATGCTCTTCTCATAGGCTTTATCTCAGTTATAATGCTCTTCTCATAGGCTTTATCTCAGTTATAATGCTCTTCTTGTAGGCTTTATCTCAGTTATAATGCTCTTCTCGTAGGCTTTATCTCAGTTATAATGCTCTTCTCGTAGGCTTTATCTCAGTTATAATGCTCTTCTCACAGGCTTTATCTCAGTTATAATGCTCTTCTCATTGGCTTTATCTCAGTTATAATGCTCTTCTCATTGGCTTTATCTCGGTTATAATGCTCTTCTCATAGGCTTTATCTCAGTTATAATGCTCTTCTTGTAGGCTTTATCTCAGTTATAATGCTCTTCTCATAGGCTTTATCTCAGTTATAATGCTCTTCTCATAGGCTTTATCTCAGTTATAATGCTCTTCTCATAGGCTTTATCTCAGTTATAATGCTCTTCTCATAGGCTTTATCTCAGTTATAATGCTCTTCTCATAGACTTTATCTCAGTTATAATGCTCTTCTCATAGGCTTTATCTCAGTTATAATGCTCTTCTCATAGGCTTTATCTCAGTTATAACGCTCTTCTCATAGGCTTATGATAGAGACCAGTAGAAGTACAAACATCATCCTATATATCAAGGAGTGTGTAATTGTGTGATAGTGACCTAACTGAAGATGAATTCAATATGGTAATGCTTTGTCCCGACTATGACGATTTTGAGACACAAATTTTACCCAATTAATATGTCAAGCATCCAAGTTATTAAATGTTTTACTCACTGGCACAATTGAAAGTCCCACATATTATCTGTAATCTTGGAACATTTGTGCACAGAGCATTTATTGGAAGGGAATCTTTGATATAAAAACAAATATAAGTGCAGTGTAAGGATTCAGAACTAGCTTCCTTGCAATATTATATCACATTATTTATATCACATTATATGTATATTTGTTTTGTTTCTTGTTTTTGTTGGTCTTAACGGCACTTTTAACACATTATCGGCTACGTCATGCCAAGGAAATGGGAGCTAAGTGCTTTTCCCAAGGACATACCGAGGCAGCCGACTCAGGCTGGTCTGGATGGATATCAAAACAATCAACCCTTGGATTATGAGTCCAACACCCTATGAACAGAGCTACTGCAGCTCCCCTCAAATTATATGTACAATTGCACTCTTAAATTTAGGATAAATCATGAATATATACAATCTATTATGGGCTGATGACCTTGAATTACTCAATAAAGATTTTTGCCTTTAAAAATATTATATTTTACTGAACGCTGAACTGTATAAATGACTGTAAACCATCATTGTACAACTCTGTCATCATGCAAAATTTCTGTCTACTCTGTTTTAACTTTATAACAAGATTTCAGTAATTTCTTTTGATAAATTGTATTACCTCAGTTATTCAGAAATTGCAACATCATAAAACATTGTAAAAAGAAATTAAGGCCAAACAAAAAATTGATATATAAATTAACACACACAGTTAACTTCAGAAACACTAATTACTGATCCAAAGTATTCAAAGAACTCTCGACAGCAAACTTGTTGGGTCAAAAAGAAGGATAGAGCAAAGTATGTTTAAGGAGCCCTTTATATTGATCTACCTATAAGACACACCAGGCATGTGTAAATTAAAGACCCAACATTAAAATTAAAGTGTTCCCTGCAAATGAATTTGAGGTTGCTTTACAGCTCTCAGCTGTTGTGGTCCAGTTGATACAAAAATAAGAACGTCATCACCCAGCCTCTGTGAAACAAGCATAGTAAATGTACATATCATCTTACTGCTGAAATAAATATGTGTATTGAATTTCAAAAGCCAAGTGGCATGGCACAACCTGTAGGTTCGTGTTTTGTTTTTAACCTCGTCCATTCGTGAATATGACATATATAGCACAGTTTGGAGTGCTGGCGGTCAACTCTCTTGTGAACATTTTTGTTTTTAATTGGTTTTAATGCCTATTGGATACATAGAAATCTAAAGTAGGCACCTTCTTATATTTTAAAAAATAATTATTACCCAGATGCATTTATTAAGCAGAATATGATAATTGTTATAGATGTGCTTCACTATAATTAAATCCATCTGATGCCGACTAATTTTAAGTAAAATAATTATAGACATCAGCCATGCCATAAATATATTCACTTTATCATAAATCATTTATATAATGTTCTATGTTGATATGTTAAAAAAAAATGTATGTGTCTAATAAGGAATTTTATGATATTCTAGTTGATGTGAACACAATATGAATAAACTGTAATCTAATACATGTATTTATAACTGTTTTTATCCTAAACCTGCTATACTGAAAAAGTCTTTTTTATTCAATCTTGTTCTGATTAAAAAAAAAAATTCTAGATTCTATACACTGTACTATAGTGCTATATGGTATAACCATGAAAATGTATTTGTTCATGTATATTGCATTACCAACTAACATCACTGAAGATTTGCTGTTGTACAATGCACTGGCAGATAAGGGTCTGCACTGTTCATGTTACTTATGGCATGATTATAAGCAAACACTATAGACTGTGATCTTCTGGTACATTACTTGGAAATTGGAGATCGTACTGTATACAGCTCTCCCCATTATAACACAGTTAAGTTGGGGTCCATAACTACCGACCACATTATGTACTGAACCGCATTATATTGAGAACCGCTATATATATGGAACCACTATTTATATTAAGAACTGCACTATGTATGGAACCACAATATATTGAGAACCGCTATATATATGGAACCGCTATTTATATTAAGAACTGCACTATGTATGGAACCGCATTATATTGAGAACCGCTATATATATGGAACTGCTATTTATATTAAGAACTGCACTATGTATGGAACCGCATTATATTGAGAACCGCTATATATATGGAACTGCTATTTATATTAAGAACTGCACTATGTATGGAACAGCATTATATTGAGAATAGCATAATATGCCGAACCGTTGTATAGCAGGCCCTATCATTTTTTAAAATGCCGAACCGTTGTATAGCAGGCCCTATCATTTTTTTAAAATAATGGTGTTTTGGAAAGGAAATGGAAATACAAGACTAAGCTTCACCTTGTTTTCTTTCAACCCATATTGTTATACACCGGTATGATTTTGGTCATGGGTCCATAGTGGTACTGCATTGTATCCAAAATTGCATTATAATGAAGCGTGTTATAATGAGGGAGAGCTGTTTGGTTACAGTATTTTTCCAATGATAAACCCATGCATCATTACAATCCCATACACAACTATTATAAAATGATGACAAATAATTTTTATCTAAGAAAGCCCTCAACTCAGCTACTCCAATGATAATCCAACCCACAACTTTTCATCACATTTTTTAGACAGACCGCTTGGGCTTATCATGGGAAAAATGCTGTTTATGCATGTGATGTATTTTGATAAAACTGTAACAAGTTCACATTATATTGGTGTTATTTATATTTTTTTTCAAAAAATTATACTTTGCAGGGGTTAAAACCTTTTCAAATAAATATTTAAAATACTGTATATACTTGCTTATAAGTCCAACTGCAAACAATGTAGACCCTAATCTGCTGTCACATAATGCACAGGCACATCAGGGTCTATGTTGTTTGTTGTTCTGATTATTACTAACAAACTCAGATCTGCTGGTGCATTATGCAATGGTAGATCTGAGTCTATGCAGTTTGCTGTTAGATCCAACTTATAAGCAAGTTTATATGTAAATATTACTCACTACACATATACCAGTACTTTCACTATTTGTGAGGAACGAATTACACACAGACACAAAGTATACACATATGCCATATACTGTCTAATATACACATCCAGTACATTTAAATGTGTGAAGAGAGTGCATTAATAAGACCCAAAGATCTAAAGGACATTGTTCTCTGCGAGTAAATTTGTAGATCTAAAGGACAGTGTTCTCTGCGAGTAAATTTGTAGATCTAAAGGACAGTGTTCTCTGTGAGTAAATTTGTAGATCTAAAGGACAGTGTTCTCTGCGAGTAAATTTGTAGATCTAAAGGACAGTGTTCTCTGCAAGTAAATTTGTAGATCTAAAGGACAGTGTTCTCTGCATGTAAATTTGTAGATCTAAAGGACAGTGTTCTCTGCGAGTAAATTTGTAGATCTAAAGGACAGTGTTCTCTGCGAGTAAATTTGTAGATCTAAAGGACAGTGTTCTCTGCGAGTAAATTTGTAGATCTAAAGGACAGTGTTCTCTGCGAGTAAATTTGTAGATCTAAAGGACAGTGTTCTCTGCGAGTAAATTTGTAGATCTAAAGGACAGTGTTCTCTGCGAGTAAATTTGTAGATCTAAAGGACAGTGTTCTCTGCGAGTAAATTTGTAGATCTAAAGGACAGTGTTCTCTGCGAGTAAATTTGTAGATCTAAAGGACAGTGTTCTCTGCGAGTAAATTTGTAGATCTAAAGGACAGTGTTCTCTGCAAGTAAATTTGTAGATCTAAAGGACAGTGTTCTCTGCGAGTAAATTTGTAGATCTAAAGGACAGTGTTCTCTGCAAGTAAATTTGTAGATCTAAAGGACAGGGTGTTCTCTGCGAGTAAATTTGTAGATCTAAAGGACAGTGTTCTCTGCGAGTAAATTTGTAGATCTAAAGGACACTGTTCTCTGCGAGTAAATTTGTAGATCTAAAGGACAGGTGTTCTCTGCAAGTAAATTTGTAGGTGCTAAAGATGTTGTGATCCATTTGAGACATAAATTAGTAGAAACATCACCAGGACTCTAGGAACCACTATAGCACATGTTGTTATCATTTCCCTGTGGAAATAAACCTGTGTATTGAGTTGCAAAGGCCAAGTGGCAACTGTAGCGTCGTGTGTTGTTTTTAAATTGTTAATTTATGGATACATCATGTATAGAACAAAATTTGAAGTGCTAGACCTGGTAATCAATTCTCTTGTGAAAATTTCTTTTTCTGGATTGAATGAATATAGGATACATGGAAGTCTCATTTTCTGGACTGAATGCCTATTGGATACATGGAAGTCTCATTTTCTGGATTAAACGCCTATTGGATACATGGAAGTCCCATTTTCTGGACTGAATGCCTATTTAATGGATACATGGAAGTCTCATTTTCTGGATTGAATGCCTATAGGATACATGGAAGTCTCATTTTCTGGATTGAATGCCAATAGGATACATGGAAGTCTCATTTTCTGGATTGAATGCCTATAGGATACATGGAAGTCTAAGGTAGGCACTATCTTATTTTGGAAAAAAAAAAGGGGGGGGGGTGCATTTATTAGGTAGGTGTATCTATTATGCATAATATGGTACATGTATATACATATAAATATATCACTATTCTAATTCAATAAAATGGAAACATAACATTTGATGAAGAAGAACCAGTAGCCACAACACATGTAAGGTCTTAAACTGCAGACAGTTGGAAGGTAAATTACTAGATATAAAACTGACAAGAACTGAAGTACTTACAGTGTATTTTAAATCATATCCAATCATGAAAATTATAACGATACCAAACATGTGATCTCTTTATTGCCATGCCTTGTTAATTTCTCCATCATCTTTCAAATTATCACTCAAAATGTTGACTTTAACATGAGTTTGTGATGATTTTAACATAAGAATAGTAATTTTTAATAATCATATGTTCTGGTGATAAAATATCTAGACTAACACAGTAACAATTTCAGTAGTGGTTATAAATCATTTCTAAAGACATTAAAGTTGCAGAGATATTTGTTGGTATAATAAATTAACATCTATATACATTTAGCTGTATACCAGATTGGATTGGACAACCAACACAGGAAGAGATATTAAGTTGAAATTAAATAATACAATGAAAGTCTTTTGCCACACCTTTATAAAAATTCACTTTCACGTTGTCATTCTAAAGAATCAGTAGCTATGAAGTGACATGACAAATTTTATTCAAATCCTAAAAGAGACAGCGGAGTTTTATTGCAGAAACTTAATGATCTGTCAAATATAAAATTGTTAGTGTGCCCAATGAGATACAGATGAATAATTATCCAGAACCTTTGTGTTCCCAGAAAATACAACTTTTAATGTAAAATGGCCATGTCACAGAAGAGTCACATGTAATTATGTTTTTGCCTGTTGTTTTATGTTATACAAGTATTTTCATTCAAATTCAGTTTTATTTTACTGACTGCACTTTTTACTATGCGGAGATCTTAACCAATTGTGTTTGTCTTGAATTTAGTACAATTTTTGCTTATCTAATTATGCTGCATACATCCTTACTCACTGTATTTGACAGACTGCTGTGTAATGCAGCATAGCACTTGATTTATTTCTTCCATTTGTGACTTTAGCCTACTATGAATATAAAAAGCTTACAGTTTTTAGCAGTAGGAACAATTAAAGCACTTTGCTTTATCAATGAAAGATCATTTGGTTGCTTATGGCTGGTTCACCAGCTGATGATGTACCATGTTAGTATTATCTTATCATTTTAACTTATTCATCCTTCTTTCAATCATGTATGTGTGTTAGACAAAGTATATGTATTTTACTGAAGAATTCAAGATTTTTTGAAACTGTCATTGTGTCAGTCAGATTTAACACTGCATGTCACTGCTAAACTGTTACTATGTCAGCCAGATTTAACTGCAAATCACTGCTAAAATGTCCTTGTGTCAGTCAGATTTAACACTGCAAATCACTGCTAAACTGTCATTGTGTCAGTCAGATTTAACACTGCATATCACTGCTAAACTCATTGTGTCAGTCAGATTTAACACTGCAAATTACTGCTAAACTGTCATTGTTTCAGCTGACTGATTGACTGAATTAATGCCATGACCGAATGTACAGTGATCATTTCAGTTGCACTCCATACCCATAGGGTTCACTGTATTGGATACCTGAGCAATGGGTTTCATCTACATGTACTTGGGACAGTGGTGGACTTGATTACTAAACAGAACAATATTCACATTACTGGTTGAGTGATTATTTCAACCTATCATCTGGACAGGAAATGTTCATATTACTATTTGTGTAGTATTCAATTAGTATGCTGTAGAATATACCTGTTACTCAACAGAAAGTCAACAATCTTGATTCAGTCAGACATCTAGTCACAAGATAGAGACATTTAGAAAAATAATTTCTAGATGATAGATATATTTGAAAGTATATTCAATAGTCTCCAGACAGTATGACTTATTTTTAGTAGAATGGTGTCTGAGTACAGGTATGATATAGCAGACTTGGTTTGGATTTTGTGTGTACATAAATTTGTTTGCTTAAAATCAGGCCTTTGTCCGGTTGCTAGTCTTATCCCCTCTTGGTCACTCCTCTGACGGACAAAAACTTTAAAATAATGAGGATGAGTACTGAATATACTCGCTTATAAGTCAAGTCCAACTTCAAACTGCACAAAACCAGATCTGCTGTTGCATAATGCGCAGACAGATTTGGGTCTATGCAGTTTGTTATGAGTTATCAGTAGAACACACAACATAGACCCTGATCTGTCAGTGCATTATGCGATGGCAGATCAGGGTCTATGTTGTTTGCAGTTGGACTCAACATATAATTGAGTATAGATGGTACTCAGGGTCATATTTATCCAAAATCCTAAAGACATAAAACTACATTATCAAATTTAGTTGCCATCTGATTAGAATAAGTTTCACATGAGGAAAATATTGTTATTAAATGTGAGATTTTTAAAATTATTTTTTAAATTTTTAAAACCAAAACTTTAAAATTATGAGGACAAGTAAAATGATTTTAAAATTTTTTAAAATTATGTGGATAACTGTCACAAATTGCATTAACTCATGTGTGATATAAAGGATATACAACTTGGTTCCAAATTCCTTCTAAACCAATGAGAAAGAGAAAAATATATGGAAATGAAGCACATACATTGTCCAGAATACTGAAGCATCAAGTCAATGAACAAGAAAAAAATCTAGTCAATTTTACCTTTAATTGACAGACTTTGTATTTTTTTTAATCTTTTTTGACATTTTTTTCAAAATTATTTTTCAAATGCAAAACATGCAAAGTATTTCGCAGGAAAGTTCAAATGTTAAAAATTGTGAATTGGAGAATGTTTAAAAAACATGCAATAGAGATACATTTTGAACAATCCCCTTAACTAGCGATAAGATTATTTCTATTCACTGTGAGATTTGTATTGGCAACAGTTCAATTAACAGTCATTATTATCTGCCAAAATATGTACAACAATAGAGAATAGGTAGATTACATCTGACTAAACTCTGTGAACGACAGCAATAACAAATCCAAGACTTCTATCATCTCCATCTTATCTGTGCTCTCTGTCCACACATCCAAATGTCTATATGTCTGTCTACACATCTGAATGTCTATATGTCTGTCCACATGTCCAAATGTCTCTATGTCTGTTCACACATCTGAATGTCTATATGTCTGTCCACACATCCAAATGTCTATGTATGTCCACACATCCAAATGTCTATATGTCTGTCCACACATCCGAATGTCTATAATGACTGTCCACACATCCAAATATCTATATGTCTGTCCACACATCCGAATGTCTATAATGACTGTCCACATATCTGAATGTCTATGTCTGTCCACACATCCGAATGTCTATAATGTCTGTCCACACATCTGAATGTCTGTATGTCTGTCCACACATCCGAATGTCTATAATGTCTGTCCACACATCTGAATGTCTGTATGTCTGTCCACACATCCGAATATCTATATGTCTGTCCACAAATCTGAATGTCTATATGTCTGTCCGCATATCAGAATGTCTATATGTCTGTCCACGCATCCAAATGTCTATATGTCTGTCCACACATCCAAATGTCTATATATCTGTCCACACATCCGAATGTCTCTATGTCTGTCCACACATCTGAATGTCTATATGTCTGTCCCAAATCTGCTTTATTACAATACATTTAGTTCAAAAACTATTAAACATATAGTAATTAAACTTCAAACACTTTTTTCTATTATCATTATATGAAAATGATTTAATTAAATTTTCAGGCTATTACTTCAGTTTCTGTAAAAAAAATTGTACACATTTTAAAATTTTGGGACTATGACTTTTATGACAAAAACCTCATTAGTACAATTTAGCACAAACCACTTGAGGTAGACAAAAGATATTTGGTATGCATTTTTGTATTTATCCTGTATAGATGACCTGAGTAGATTTTAAATGCTATCATAAAAATTGTTCACTTTTTTTTAATACATTTCTAAATTTGTTTGACTTTAATTTTTGGGGTCTACAGTAGAAGCACATGTGTTTTACAAAACACAAACACATCTGGTTGTTTTAAAAACACAAACACATGTCAAGTTGCTTTACAAATGCATATCTAGTTGTTCTTTTCAGAGTGTTTTTTTTTTCTTTTTCGGATCAACATTAAGAAGTGACCTGCTTGGGATACTGATTTCAAAGAGCAATGTTTAAATGAAGCAGAAACAGCTTTATAATGAACTTGAAAAAAAAATTATTTCTGGATCTAAAGAAGGGATTTTTTAATTCTAAGCTGTTTACAATATGTTATATCTAATTATTTCAATTTCTAATGAAATTTTATTTAAATGAACCAGTTTCAATAATGTTTACAGAGTTGTTACATTGTTACACTGTTATCATATTTGTGTGTGAACAGCTCCCCAACTGTGAAACGCATAAACTCAGATTTGCTGCCATATAATGCACAAGCAAATCAGGATCTGTACGGTTTGTTCTACTTTTGATTTTAAATTATCAAAGTAGACCCTGATCTGCCAGCCTATTATGAGTCGGCAGATTACTGTCAAAACTGCTCACTGTATGTTGCATGTTATTTCATTAAATACAGTAATCCATGTTATGAATCTGGCCACAAGAGGGCTATTAATTTCAACTTATAACTTGACAAACATGATATGCTGTAGAGTGTTTATTAATATTCATGTAAATGTACTTAAGATACCACATATAATTGCTTATAACTTTAGTCCAACTGCAAACTGCATAGACCCAGATCTGCCATAACATAATTCACCAGCAGATCTAGGTCTCTTCAGTTTGTTAGGAGTAATCAGTAGAACAAACTACATGCACCCTTATCTGCTGGCACATTAGGGTCTATGTTGTTTTGCAGTTGGACTCAACTTATAAGCGAGTATATACAGTAAGCACAAAGAATTGCTATTCATGTTCATCTGGAAATTTTCCAAAGACTGATTTTATCAAGAGCCGAGGGGATTTTTTTTCTTTCAGTAGATCAAGGAAGTTTGAAACCTGACACAGCCAATAAAATGAGTACATTTATACCCGTCACTTATTTCAGAAAACTTATCTAGCATGTACCTATAGCAATTCAGTCAAACTGTAAATAAGGTAGATTTTGTCTATGTATAAGGAGGGAATTTTTTTCTTTCAGTAAATCAGGGTGTTTGAGACCTGGCACAGTCAATAAAATGGATACATTTTGACCCATCAATTATTTATGTAAATTTATTTATTTACCATACATGTTCTGATGGCATTTACCTACAACAATTCAGTCAAGCTCGAGATAGGGTAGATTTTGTCTATGAAGAACTTATATGATTGTCTATTTCATGTTAGGCTGACTGGTAAATTACAACCTATTTACTTTCATATTTAACTGCAACACTTGGCTTACAGAGCACCTTAATAAAAAAATTCAGATAAAAAACAAACTAAAGAAAACCTTTTGGAATTC
The DNA here is from genome assembly GCA_029931535.1 of Margaritifera margaritifera. Taxonomy (NCBI): domain Eukaryota; kingdom Metazoa; phylum Mollusca; class Bivalvia; order Unionida; family Margaritiferidae; genus Margaritifera; species Margaritifera margaritifera. Next base: position 7,374,673 of record JAQPZY010001685.1, on the reverse strand, counting down.
TCAATGAAAATTCTGATATAACTGTCTATGAAACAGAGGACACCTTTCTAACCTAACAGATAACACAAATTCATTTTGCCCCAAATGTTGATTAATTATCACAAAGTGGTGACTATTTATCAAGCACCTGTTCATCTGTTTGACAGTTAATATAAGACCACTCTCATCTTCATATGACCTCTCCTTCATAGTAAAGTCATTTGGTTAAATGCATACAACTTTGTAACTAATGAATCAATTACCATGTCACATTTTTTGGTGCAAGCCTACAGACTGTGACAGTTAATATAATACCACTCTCACCTTCATAATTAGGTAATTTGGTTAACTGCCTATTATAATGCAGATGTAGCTGTACATGTGTGAGTATGTAATTTGGTTAACTGCCTATTATAATGCAGATGTAGTTGTACATGTGTGAGTATGTAATTTGGTTAACTGCCTATTATAATGCAGATGTAGATGTACATGTGTGAGTATGTAATTTGGTTAACTGCCTATTATAATGCAGATGTAGATGTACATGTGTGAGTATGAGTACAAAGAGCATCTGATAAACTTTTTCAATATAAAGGACGCCTGTTTACAAAGAAATGGTCCTGTTACATGGATAAAGAAACTAGTCAGGAACTGGGGATGACTAGACCACCCCAGCAGATGGGAGGGAATGCCTCCACTTTCCTTCAGGATGTTTCTTCTTCCAGCCTTAACATAACCAGAAGTGAAGGTGACCCTCCATCGGATACTAGTCTACCAGATCCCAAATCTACATGTAGCTTAGTAAGCCTCTATGAGAGTGCATCAGCACTTCTATCTAGCTCTTCTACAACAACATTCATTAGAAGAGATGTCACTTACTACCAACAAGCATACCATGAATGGCACATTATATGCCTTCCCCATGTTTAATAGTCCTCTGTCAATAACTGAAATTTTTATGCATAAACCATTTTTCTTCTTTCGGTCAGAATGACCTTGACATTTTACCTTTTCACCTGAAATCAAAAGGCTTCATCCTCATCCCAAGTGCAAGCCATCCACAAATTTTGGACCAGGTCTGTGATGGAAAACTAATGTTATTGTGCAGAAACCATTTTTCATCTTTCAGTCAGTGACCTTCACCTTTGACTTTTTGACCCCAAAACTAATAGCCTTCTTTATTACCCCAAGTACAAGCCATCCACAAAATTTGAGATATGTCATGTAGAACTAATGTTATAGTGCAGAAACCACTTTGCATTTTTCAGTCCCACTGACCTTGACCTTTAACCTTTTGACTAAAAAATTATTATGATTCTTCATTACACCAAGTGCAAACAATCCACAAAATCTGGTACCCATACATGATAGAAAACTCAAGTTATCATGCACAAAACATTTTCCTAAATTTGTGTCCAATCTATTTTTAAATTTTTCAAACTTTACCTTTAGTTTGTGCCATATAGCCAGTATTGTGCTGAAGTGCCTTTAAACACTAATACATACATCTTTCAGTCATAGTGACCTTGACCTTTGACCTTTAGAACCTGAAATCAATAGGATTCTTCTTTACCCCAAGTACACACCATCCACAAAGTTTGGTAACTGTAAATATTGGAGAACTTTGAGTCATTTGAGTTATTGTGCATAAACTGTTGTTCTTATTTCAGTCACAGTGACCTTGACCTTTTAATCCTGAAATTGGTAGGGTTTTTCTTTATCTGAAGAGCAAGATATTCACAAAATTTGGTAGTTTGGTAACTGTTGATGTTAGAGAACTTAAGTTATTGTGCAGAAACTATTTTCCTTCCGTCAGGCACAGTGACCTTGACCTTGGAGCTTTTAAGCCTGAAATCAATAGGGTTCCTCCTTACCCCAAGTGCAAGCTATCTACAGCATTTGGTAACTCAAGATGGTGGATAACTATAGTTATTGTGCAGAAACCAAATTGGTAACAGAAGGGTGGATGGTTGGATGGACAACTTCATAACATAATAGACTCTACCTTATGGTGGGTATATGAAAAAGAAAACTGTCTGACTAAGTTAATGAATTCCAAGAAGTTAAGCATTTGCTACTTACTAACCACATATAAAAAGACCAGGAAAATCCTATTCAAGTGTGTCAAGTTACATAAGATAGGTAACTACATCAAACAGTGCAGCCTTAAAAGTAAAATTATATCTTGAGGTCTTGAGATTAACTTGCACCCAAGGTTCACAATTTGCTCAGAATTTGAATCCTCATTGAACAAAATCTTATGTGAAACCTCAAAAAACTAAACAGCCTGATCACAAATAAAGTACTGGATTGCAATACTGTCAACTGCACTATTTGCGTGAATATGAACAAAATAGATAAATCCAAAATCCTTTAAAGCACTTGTACCAACCTTTAATATACTTCCAAGTTATGAGATCACTGTACCATGTAACATTGTTTATTTACTCACCCGTCAAACATGCGGTAAACAAAATGTAGATGACACCTAAAGTTAATTTCAAGTAAGAATGTAATAACATCTCAGGGACATCTGCAAAAATATGGATACTTCAGTATCTAAACACTTCAACCTACCCAACTGCAACACAGATTGTGTTCAGTATCAATAGAAATTATTTTGTCTGACCCAGATGTATCCATTAGCAACATTAAACTTAAATATACAGGCTTGTTTTCAATACACCAATTACACGCTCTCAATCCAACAGGGATCAACATCAAAATCGGAGTCCAGGCATTATATTTTATTAGGTCCTGTTCTGAATCTATTAGAACTGAAAATGGGGGCTGGAGGGAATGGCTCCTATTCGACATGTAGGAGGGATTCAGTACAGAGTAAAAATTGGGCTTGTCAATATGATCTGTGACTTTTGCACATTTGGTCAATTTTTTAGCACAATTTTGTAGAAATCAGCATGAATCATGCAATCGCATGTCCTTCAATAGGTCCTGTATGTTACTTGACTGTCCTTTATTGACAGTGAAATGAAAGACAAATCTGATACTAAAGTTCTTAAATCTGATCTGACATGACAGGCTTGTATGTAAAGCAAAACCTGGCTTGAGATATCACTGATGAAGGAGACCACCTGTCTTAACAGACCAGGTCCAAGTTTCACCAACAGAAACCTCAAAGTTTATTCAAGACTTGAGACATCTGATTGGTCAATTTTAAGTCCAACTTAAATTTCAGCTAAACAGATCGCTGGATTCTAAACTTAAATTTCAGTCAAGACAGGTTCTGCTGGTGAAATCTATACCAGGCCTGAATTTAAACTCTGACTTGAAACTGACCAATCAGGTCTCAATTTCATCAACATAAGACTCAAGTTAAGTCTAGACTTTTGACATCTGATTGTTCAATCTGAAGTCAGACTTAAATTTCAGTCAATAAGATTATTGGTTTCTAAATTTAAATTTAAGTCTAAACTTGTTCTGCTGGTGAAACTGAAGTCAGAATCTAAATGTACAGATTAACTTCTTTGATAGTTTAATGATCTCTTTTGAGAGACCACCTATCTTGTGAGACCTTTTTTTTTGCAGAATGGGTGGTCTCTCAAAATAGGTTTAACTGTAATAATAATCTTGTTAGACATTAAAAAATTGACTTTTCTCCTTTAGGGCCTTTTTAATTCCAACTTTACTGGAGCCAATGGAGAATCTATTTGTGGTCGTGCTACTGAAAAACCTTGGAAGCTAATTATCTAACAGTTTTTAATAACGTAAATGAACCTCATTTTGTACAATGCTATTGTGAGTTTTCTTTTTCATAAATGCAAGTTTTAGAAATCATTGTGTTATGTTCTCTAATGACAAAAATTTGCAAGCATTGTAAACATTGAAAAGAAAAAGAAGTGCAGCTTATACTGTGAAGTCGCAGGCATTCATTTAAAAATAGCATAACAGGTTTTTGTATAAATGCATTAGTATGAGCAAAACAGCAGATAATTTTACACAAGGCTTGATAGTAAGGTGCTTCAGTTGATGGTATTAAGTGTGTACTCAACTGATGCACTATATTTCTGTGATGAAAATCCAATGCATGATATGAATTAAAGGCTATCCCAAACTTTACACCAAATTTGACAAATTCTTATGTAAGAAAGCTTTGTCCAATCACAAGTTCACTGTCCTTATCATGCAAAGATTTACTAATAGTAAGTAACTACCATATATACTCACTTATAAGTTGAGTCCAACTGCAAATTGCACAGATCCAGATATTGTGCCAGCAGATCTAGGTCTTTGCAGTTTTCTAGTAGTAATCTGTAGAACAAACAACACAGACCCTGATCTGCCATCACAATATGCAATGGCAGATCAGGGTCTATGTTGTTTGCAGTTGGACCCGACTTATACGCGGGTATGTATGGTATGCTCATATTTGCCTGCTTGTGTAATATTACATGTATTGATAAAGACTGCTCCAAGAACTATCTAAGAATGAAAGCATGCCAAACACTGCTTTTCATAATAGGTCTCACTTGAGTATGTACTCAACTCAAAATTTAGTTCCAGTATGAAGTGTTTCTTGTTTATTTTTGATAATATCAGACTCAAACACATTTGTAAAGATAGAACTCTAAATTAGAAGCAAATTAAATTTAAATTTAAAGCAATACTCCTTCTGCATTTTCTAAATAATGAGGTCCAGAATTTGAGCTGCCGATTTCCTCCAAGTTCATATATTCTATAAAAGCAGAACCTGATGATCCTGCTGACTTGTACCTTATTATCTGTAAATTTGTGTGCACTTTTTATTAATAATTTTTTAAGATATATAAATAAGTATGATCAAAATATTAATTACTGGTTTAAATTTCACCAAAATTTCTAGATTTGGAAATTTACAACATTATAATAAAGCAGTACACAGTATGAAACATTAAAGTACATGCAAAAATTCTGATTTTTATGGAATCATAATAGTGTATGAAAAATAGGAAGGTACACAAATTTTTAGACAATGGAGTTCTTCTATTTTCTCTGGTAAGCATAATAAATTCATATACTGTGTATCTTATTCCGTGTCACTCATTTCTCATGTAAAAACGTGAATATATTGCCTGTGCTATAGATCAAGTTTTGTGAATAATTGTTAACCACTATCTACAATGTTCTTTTGAAAATCATGAAAGTTAAGACCCTACAAATTATCTCATTGTGAGTGTAGAGAAAACTATAAATTATTAATATTTTTACAAACATCTAGTCTCATCAACATCTGACAGTGGAAATCAGAGAGTTTGAAAATTGTGATGGGTCATTTCAGACTGGATTCTAATACTGTACACATAAGATCTGTGGCATCAGTCATAAATTCTATTAAAAAGTATTAAGTTTTAGAAAATACTATCATTTATAACTTTCTATTGCAATTTTAATTACTAGTAAACTGAAAAATTGGTTAATTTCCATAATGATAGATAATGATACTGTTGTACTATCAGAGATCACATTACTTTTAATTTGTCTGATTCTGATGTTCATTTCATTGACTAGATAAATTGTAAAATCTGTTAAAGCTAGGATGGTTTGGTTTGGTTTGGTTTGATTTGATTGGTTTGGTTTTTTATGGCACAGCAACATTAAAGCTAGGATGGTTCAGTTTGGTTTGGTTTGATTTGGTTTGGTTTTTTATGGCACAGCAACATTAAAGCTAGGATGGTTCGGTTTGGTTTGGTTTTTATGGAACAGCAACACATAAAGGTTATTTAGTGCCAAAGCAACTGAAGTAATGTATAGCATCTTGCTTAGAGACACACCATGGTAGCTGACCGGACTGATCTGGTGGTAGGATTCAAACCCACATGCTTCCGGTTGCGTGTCTGTGCTATCCACTGAGCAACAGTGGCTCTAGAGCAGCGGTTCCCAACTGCAGGTCGTAACCCAAATAAGGGTCGCGGGGAGTCCTCAGTAGGGTTGCAAAGGGTCATCAGAAAAAAAATGTTGTTGGCTTTTCTAATGCTGAAAAGTGCCCTGAGGGTCAGAAGGTCCTGTTGGTGGCCAATTTAGGGTCGCATCAAAATAAGGTTGGGAACCACTGCTCTAAAGCTAGAATTGTTCTGGAAACCATGTGCTAAGGACTGAAAGAGTTCCTTTAACCTATCAAAATTAACTAGAGGAATGATCTGCAATTTGCTCACATAAATGTACCCTGACCTATGCCACATTCCACCTCTACTCCATGATGGAGATGAGTTTATAGTCATAAAAGTGCACAACTCTTCTGAAAATAGTGTGACTAAAATGACTGGTCAACATGCATATCTTCTGATGATGAGCAGAATATGTACTATGATTCACAGCAATCCACTAAAAACTGCAAGAGCAGCTGAATTCACACAATTTTGTCATACATTTCCTCCTGCTGCAATCCAAAAAGGGCAATAACTCTTACAAAAATCAATGTAGAACAAATATTTGTCAATATATGCACCTTTCGATGATATGTAAAGAGTTTCACAACATTCAAAATAAAAACTGCAAAACAAACTGTTTTGACAAGATTCTGTCTTACACCGCATTCAGCTGCAAGAACAATAACTCTAACAAAAATTGCTAGGGCAAAGCGATTTGTTAATATGCGCATCTTGAAATGATGACCATAACATGTGCAAAATTTCATGACAATCCATTGAAAACTGAGAGACTAGTTGTGTTCACAAGATTCTGTCATACACTATATCATGCTTCATGTAAGAAAGGGTAATAACTACAAAAAAATTGCAAGAGCATAGTGATTTGTTGATATTCGCAACTTCAGAAGATGGTCTTAATATTTCCCAAGTTTCATGGTGATCCAATTAAATCTGTGAAATTAGTTGCATTCAGAAGATTGTCATACACTGCATTATGCTGCAAGTCAAAAAGGGCAATAACTCTTATAAAAATTGTGTGAACACTGATTTGACAACATGTGACGACTATAATATTTACCAACTTTCATGGCAATCCATCAAAAACTGCGGTACTAGTTGTGTTAATAAGATTGTGTCATACATTACATTAAGCTACAAGATAAAAAGAACGATATAGCTAACAAAAATTGTGTGAACAAAATAATTTATTGATATGCACATCTTTATTTCATGGCAACCCAACAAAAACTGCAATACCAGTTGTGCTAATGAGACTGTGTCATACACAGCTACAAGACATAAAGGGCAATGACTCTAACAAAAATTGTGGGAGATAAGTGATTTATCTATATTAGCCAAGTTTCATGGCAATCCATCAAAAACTGCAGGACTGGTTGTGCTAATGAGCTTGCATGCTGAATGAAAGAAAGAATGGACATATGGAAGGACAATTGGATCAATAGACAAAATATTAACTGAGATGGATCTATGTCATTTGTGGACAGCTGTCCTATATATCGAAGTTGCATATATAAAAAGAAAATTTAGAAATGTTTTCATTATATGGAGATTTAATTTAATAATATATGTCTATACAATCATGCACTAGTCTGAGCATCTGGCAAAATATGGTTCCGAAATAGGATGCATACAAGGAAGTTTTCTCTGCTCTAATGCTCAAGGTAAAATATGTATCATATATTTTTACCTGGACAACCTAGTAATAAATGGTCCTTGTAAAAGTGACAAAGTTTGTGTGTGCAACTTTTTGCTTACACGATTCAATGATAATCAAACTGGTGAAGATTGCTTCATAATCAAACTGGTAAACAATTGCTTGATTCAATGATGATCAAACTGGAGATGATTGCTTCAGTGGCAATTACTGAAAAAGTAGGTTCCAGGTAAGATCTATGTTCCAAGACAATAACTCTCTAAAAAACACTCCTTTGATACAAAATAGTGTGTACTTCATGTATTACAGAGAAGGAATCGTTCATTTGACAAGTGCTGGTGACAAATTCTTTCAGTAAGTATCCTAGAAGTTGGAATATTTCATAAGATGCTCCCAATTTTAAATAAGTACTACTAGTGATTACTATGTCATATATTTATTTGCCATGCATTACTTACCATTGTTTCATAACAGGCACTTACAGATAAATCTGACTATTGTCTCACCTGCATGGTGACATACAGCAATCATTTTTCTGCCACTACTGGCATCATTATCAACAGCGATAAAATTCTGCATTAAAGTTTCTGAAAGTCATATGTCTTCTACATCAGTGCCTCCATTTAAGTGAAATTCTTTGATAATATCACGATAGGTCTAAATTTTATGCTGTGAAATGCTAGGAGTGCATGTCTTAATTGCTTGTCTCACCTGTTTAAGCATCATAGTGAACAGTGTTCAAGTTTTGTGTTAAAGTGTTTGAAACTCACTGCACCAGTGCATTCCATTGAAACTTGATTACTCTCAACAAAAAATTATTCAATGATATGTTACGAGTTCCTGTCTTGCTTGTCTCACCTGCTTAATTTAAAAGCTTGGTTAATCATTGTAACCAATGTTAAGGTTTTGTGTTCACATTTTTTTAAGTCACATCTCTTCTACGTTTCTTGCTGCCATGAAATAAAACTTTGATAAAATATATTACCATAGGTCTAAAGTTTATACGCTGATATGCTAGGCATTCCTGTCTTGTCTGTCTCACCTGCTTCAGCAGAAAGCATGCTTCATCATTGTAAACAATGTTGAAGTTTGTTACAAGTTTTTAAAATGCTGTATTTAGTTAAACTTTCAGGTAATATTTCTATATGACTAAAGTTGATACAATGATATGCAAGGAGTTCTTTTTGTCAAGTCTACTTAAACATTATGGTCAAGAATTTTTAAAGTTTTGTGTGAAAGATTATAAACGTCAGATACAGGGGTTATACTGACAAATATATGGACATGGGTTTTGCAGAACACACTTGTTTGAACAATTGTTTAACTTATATTACAAATATACATGCAATATACCATTTAGGTAACTGATATATTTCATACCTGGGATATTTATATAATTGCAATGCTTGTTTCTCAATCCTGAATATGTTTATCCTATACAATTTCCTGCGAGATTCAGCAAATAAATATTGTTTGAACGAATTGTTACTTGTTATGTAAGTAATTATTACCAACATGAATCTGAGTGGAAATTAAAAGTCTATTTAAATGTGACAGCAATGAAAGGTAATTGAGAATAATTCTATAATTGATTATAGATACAAATGAATCACTAAAATACTTTATGTTCCATACATAAACCTAGAAAAGTACAGGTTGACTTGGGTTCTTTTTGTTGTTGTTGGTTTTGACAGCACTTTTAACACATTATTGGCTGTATCATGCCAACAAAATGGAAGCTAAACACCTTTCCCAAGGACACATATGGGCAGCCGACCCAGGCTGGCCTGGGTGGGTACTGGTTGACTGGAGAATAATTTAAGTCTATATAACTTTTTCAACTCCAGAGCAATCATATGCAAATAAAACCCAAATAAAATGTCAGATTTTTTAAAATCTGGATTCAGACATATACCACCTTCATACTAAACGAATAAAGAAAATTAAACACTAACCAGGAATTGATAAAGAAAAGGAACCGAAATTTTGTTTTTGGTTATCCTCCAATAAACATACATTCTATGATAATTTTATTATGTACAGAATTTTCCAGTTAAAATTATTATCAGTCAGTTTTTAAACATCTGACTCTATGAAGAGCCATAAAATTTACCTGCTAAAGAGTTGTTGAGAGGAAACTATCTTCTACATATTTTCCTGCGAAGAGAAGTCACTGTTGCTTACACATTCCTTTACAGACTGAAGATCTTGGATCACATACTACAGGAAAAATCATGTGTGTCCTTTGACTGTATTAACTGTATTGACACACTGTACAATACCTTGCTATGATAATTGATAGAGTGAATAATTAAGACACACTGGCCTCATTCCTTATACCAATCATAAAATCTAGCCTCAAGACTTGCCAGTATCCAAGGCTTCATGACTTTAACAAATTCATTGGGAAATGACATTATAAATTCTGCAATGTATGTACCAGTCCACCTTCAATCAAAACACATCATAAAGACTGTTATATTTTGTGTTATACTTGAAAAGTGTACCTTTTTCTGTGTTTGTTGTAAATATACAAATTTTCCAGAGATTTTTAGACACCTTTTATTTACTCATCAATCAAATAAGAAAACATTGTCTGCAATACAATTATTTTCGCACAAAAGTAAAGTGTCCTACTGAAAAAAGAATCACTGTAACTATTATGATAACCACATAGCACTCTTAAGAAAGTCAATAAGAGACAGGTGTTGATGATGTGCTTGGTCACAACACTGAAAACAATGGTATTAAACAGCTGTAAACAAATAAATGGTCATAAGATAAAATAAAAATATTAACAAATGTTGATCTACCCTACAAGTACTATTGTCTTTCAAAATGTGTGGTAATAAGAACTTGTGTAATTGTACTCTTAGCTGGTTCAGTCACTAAATACAGCAATATCTTGGATTGTATCAATAATAATAATAATAATAATAATAATAATAATAATAATAATAATAATAATAATAATGTCTTTTTTTTAAGAGAGTAACTCAATTAGTTGAGTACAACTAATTTTTCTTGAGACCCTCTACTATATATATATATATAAAATTACAAAATTTTATCACTCACATAAAACAAAGTATCCTCCTCATATATGTTCTCTCTCTCTCTCTCTCTCTCTCTCTCTCTCTCTCTCTCTCTCTCTCTCTCTCTCTCTCTCTCTCTCTCTCTCTGTGGTAAAATAAGTATTTGCAAGTAAACGCACCCATGAAGATATTACTAAACTACATTAGGAAAGGAGAACTGATTTACCTACATATATAAATTACTGTTTCAGGCCTTTTTTAAATGACTTGACTTAAAATAAAATCTTCAAGTACGTATACATATCAGTTGATGATCACTCATACTTATAGATATATCATTAGATGAATTTGCCTAAATGTGGCAGGTACCGGCAGTAAAATTTATAGCAGTGTTATACTTTACCATCCAATAGTATTCTGCATAAAAGCAGGGAAAGTGTGAATATGACAATGTCTTTGACATACATATATCATAACAGTGGAAAACACTAATAAAACCTACCATACAATGAAGTATGGTCATTAGTCTAAATCAATATAATGAGTACTTATGTTAATTCAGAATATGTGATATATGTCTCAGGAAAAGATCTACAAAATCAAAAATACAATCACAATTCTTTAATAAAGAGTTTGAGTTAAACCTTTTAAGATATCTTGTAGTCTGGTATTCTGTAAATGGATCTTTAATATGCCTTCCCAGTAAAACAACTACAGTATATACTCACTTATAACTCATGTCCAACTGCAAATTTCTATGCGGTTTGTTGAGAGTAATCAGTAGAAGAAATAACACAGACCTGGATCTGCCAGCACATCAAGTGATGACAGATATGGGTCTATGTTGTTTGCAGTCAGTCTGGGCTTACAAGCGAGTATATATGGTATCTTTTTTAAAATATAATGTAAGTATGTGTATCTGTTATGGATGGTGGTTTCAGTATGTGACTTAGATATTAGATCATTATATTGTACATCTTGACTGTATACATGTTGGCAGTTAAAATAAATACATGTATATGTTAATTATACTGTATCTTTGTTTATTTAATCTTCAACCAATTACATATGAATAAATGGGAGCAATAAAACATGACTTTATCTACTATATAAGGTATTATGAATTATATCAAAGACTGTCAAACACACTCTATAGTAGTCACTAATCCTTTTTCATACCTCAATTGGTATTTCATTTTCTATTCTTCATTAAATATGAACATATAGGTGTACTTTTGCTGACCTAGTTCTGTCTTCCATTTTTTTAAGGTACTATAGAGCCTTGATTGTGCTGATGTGCTGTTTAACCATATTCAATCAATCAATCTATGTTGTTTTCTGTTGGACTCAACTTATAAGCAAGTACATAAGGTAATCATTAAGAAATTACAAAAATTAACATGATGGAGTTTTTAGTTCCTCTAAAAAGTTATCCTCTGATGAACACAGATTTTAACATCATTGTATTCTGTACGAAAGTTTCCAAGTAAAATTATCCACCAACGTTTTAGGTCTGACTCTGTATACAGACCCATAAAAGTTACCTGGTGCAGGGTACTTAGGAAAACTATTGTTAGAGTGAATAGCAGTACTCCAGTCACAAACACACCCTCGTCCCTGATACCAATCAATAAATCTTGTCTCAAAACTCACTGATATCTGAGTATTCATGACTTTAACATATTCATTGTGAACTGACATAACAAATTGTACAAGTTATGTACCAGTCCAGATTCAATCAAAACACATCATAAACAATGTTATATTTTTTTATGCTTGAAAAGGTGTACTATGTACTTTTTCTGTGTCTGCTGTAATATGCAAATTTTCCAAAATATTTTGAAACATCTTTTTTTTAACTCACCAATTAAATAAAAACAAATGATTTTCACTCTGTACTAACTGTATATTGGTTGTATCAGTCTTCATAATAACCACATTTTATTAAATTCTCATAGCTCTCTTAAGAAAATTAAGAGATATTCACTGACAGCAAACATAGATCCACAATATTCTGTGCAGGGGTTCATTTTTTGAAGGGGTGGTTTGTTTTGCTTAACATGAATAACTCTTGCATTTACATCGATTTTTTGTTTTCATGGTCAACCCTAACCAACCCCAAACAACTCCCAAACCCCATCTAAATCTGCCTCTGGAGAAGTGTTTTGTTTGAACACTGGAAACAAAGTTTTTGAATGGCTTTAAACAAACAAAATGGTCATAAAAAAATTTTTACAAACTGAAAATTTTTCCTGTTCCCTATCAGATATTTTTATTCATCAGAGAAGTCAACCATTATCTTGTACTTTTTGCTGGTTTGGTCACAAAGTGCAGCATCATCTTTGATTGTATCAATCATCAACAGGAACGACTGTCTTTGACATATATATCATGACGGGGGTGAACACTCCAATAAAATCTAATGACATATATATCTGAACAGGGGTGAACACTCCAATAAATCATTGCGGGCACTATATGGTGTGGGATGGTCATCAGTCTAGATCATTTTATGTTAATGATATGAATACACTGAATACATATATATATATATATATATATATATATATATATATATATATATATATATATATATATATATATATAGAGAGAGAGAGAGAGAGAGAGAGAGAGAGAGAGAGAGAGAGAGAGAGAATCTTTCATGATGGCTCATATCATTTTGGCATACACCACAAGTATTTCAGGAAAAATCTACAAAATCAAAATTCTTGAGACAATCAACTGTTTTTCAAAGAGTGTTAGTAATATCATTTTAAATATCTTTTAGTCTGCATATGGTTAACAGACCTCTTGATGTACCTAATTCAGTAAAACAGCCACTTGACAAAAATGATGGCATACTGATTATAATGTAATGAAAATTATATTTCAGTGGTATGAAATCTGATTCAGTAAAACCTATCTTGAAAGACCACTACTATGAGAGACTACCTGTCTTAAGAGACTAGATTCTTAACTTAAAGATTTATTGATTATACAGTGCTACAACCTGTGATGAGAAGCCACCTGTCTTGAGAGACCATGATTTTTTGGCAAAAGTGATGGTCTTTTCAGACAGGTTGTACTGTATTAATCGAAAAGAGCATTAAAACATAACTTTGTCAGTAGTATCAACATTTTCTGAAAAATCTGTAAATAAACTATTTCAACCTTCAATCTGTAAACAATATACAAAATTTAAATTTGTAAACAAATATTTGGTGTCAATCAGCAAGTAGTTTTCCTGTCATTCCTGAGCAAGCTGAATACTTCCATGTTTTGCAAACCTTAAGTATCAATCCAAATTAATGTGCAATTTTCAAGTTTTGATATAAAATAAGCACAAAATGTCTGATAAAAACAGATATATTTGCTTTGTTAATTTTAACTCTAAAACAGTTAAACTGACTTCAGACAATGTAATGCTTACACCTTGTTTTAAGTTAATATTAGATATGACACATATAAGGGCTGTGGCTCTTTTCAAAAAGGTCCCTAAATCACCAACTTACACTTACCTTTGGTAGAACAAAGGTCAATTTGTATGAATCAATGTTTCAGGTACTAACAGTTAAAAAATTTAATGTTAGTAACAAATCCTGAGTGTTTTTAAGATATTTGTGGCATATTTACCATATATACCCCAAAAGTCTGTATTTTGTTCTCTATAGATTACATAATTACCACTAAGAGGTTAATTATTTGTCCATATTTGTGAAATTCAGTAAGACCAGGTCTCAATTTCACGAACACCGGACTTAAATTAAGTCTAGACTTTGATTGGTTAATTTTAAGTAACACAACTTTCAGTCAATCAGATTGCTGGATTCTTTCTAATTCTGGACTTTGATTTTAGTCCAGAAATAATTTTTATTGGTGAAACTCAGGCCTGATCCCAATTTCAACACCAGAAGACTTAACTTAAGACTTTGTTTGCAAAATTGGTCCTGAATGTTCAATTTTAAGTCCTGGGTAGATAATATAGAGCTGATATGGTCAAATGCTTGGCAGAAGATATTATTTAGTAAGAGGCCAGACAAATGTTTTGCATAAGTCATATCGTTTACTAAGAGGCCAGGCAAGTGCTTTGCATAAGTCATATCATTTACTACGAGGCCAGGCAAGTGCTTTGCATAAGTCACATTGTTTACTAAGAGGCCAGGCAAGTGCTTTGCATAAGTCACATTGTTTACTAAGAGGCCAGGCAACTGCTTTGCATAAGTCACATCATTTACTAAGAGTCCAGGCAAATGCTTTGCATAAGTCACATCATTTACTAAGAGGCCAGACAAATGTTTTGCATAAGTCATATCGTTTACTAAGAGGCCAGGCAAGTGCTTTGCATAAGTCATATCATTTACTACGAGGCCAGGCAAGTGCTTTGCATAAGTCATATCATTTACTAAGAGGCCAGAAAAATGCTTTGCATAAATCACATCATTTACTAAGAGGCCAGGAAAGTGCTTTGCATAAGTCACATCATTTACTAAGAGGCCAGACAAATGTTTTGCATAAGTCATATCGTTTACTAAAAGGCCAGGCAAGTGCTTTGCATAAGTCATATCATTTACTACGAGGCCAGGCAAGTGCTTTGCATAAGTCATATCATTTACTAAGAGGCCAGAAAAATGCTTTGCATAAATCACATCATTTACTAAGAGGCCAGGAAAGTGCTTTGCATAAGTCACATCATTTACTAAGAGTCCAGGCAAATGCTTTGCATAAGTCATATAATTTACTAAGAGGCCAGGCAAATGCTCTTTTACAAGATATACCATGCACTAAGAAGCAAGATTGATCTGAGAGGCACACTTTTGTGCTTCTTACTTAGGTATAGAACAGAGCTTTACAAATTCACTTGCTGGTGACCATGACAAGTTTAATATCGGCTCAGGCAAGCTCAAGTCTGCAAGACACTTGCCAGTGGGCAATTCCAAATAAATTGAGAGAGAGAGAGAGACAGGTCATGTTCAGTTAGTAATGCTTTATGTTGTGCAAGTTTTATACTCTGCAATCTCACCACAGTACATATATCAGCACCTTTATTTCGCATTTATATCTACCATATTCTTCAATTAAATAACTGCCCATAGTTTCTTTCATCTATCGATCGTTTATTTGACATGATATACTGTCAAAGTCTGTCATTTCCATCTTGTAGTTAATGTTAAGGTCAGTTTCACATTTTCTCGCACAGACATGATAATGTGAATATTTACTATTTAAAGCAATTTATCAGTTACATTTTAATTGTAATATTTGTATGCATAAGGGATTAGTCAACTTTCAAATCCTAACTTAGCAATGGGCAGTTTGTGAGCTGTGAATGTGCTGAGATTGCCGACTCATAACAATCAGCTTGTCAAAGATTGTTTTGATACCTGTCACCATTTTCATGGTGACTAGGTGATAATTGTTAATAATATAACTCGTTATATTTCTTCAACAGGTGTGTTTGGAAATAAAAGGCACTCATCTCTAACAATGAGTCAAATGGAAATCTAGCACCCACAAGCAGTCTTTATCATCTATTATTTACATGATTATTACATGAGACCAATACACACTTACTGTCTGGCAAATATTTAAATGGATAAAAATAAGTGTTCTCAAATCATTCTCAAAAGTTGGTTGGTCAAAGATTGTTTAGATGCAATACCAATTTCAAGGTGAAAATTAGATGATGTGGAAGCGGAAGCAGACATGTGAGTGGACACAACACTCCCCAGAAAAAAAGAAAAGAGTGAATTCATAGATAGTGGAATATTTCAGTGAGGGACTCAGTTTTACCTTGTTTTTCAGATACTTAAAGCTGCATGATCAATTGATCTTTAAGTGGAAACATAGATATATAAAAAAAATGTTAAGATATACTGAAACATGATTAAAATTAAGTTAACATGGTTCTGTTCTTGGCTGTTTAATTTTTCAGTTTTCTTTTTACCTAAATCTCTCAATCTCTCTCTTAAAATTAATTTCCAAAACACTTATCTACCAATCCATTTATCTATTTATATACATCTATATGTCTGTCTTTGCTCTTTTAACTATATCTGCATTCTAAGTCTTCCTTTCTTTCCTCATCTACATATCTATCTACATGTACTATTTACATATATCTTTTTTATAACTTTAATTATTGACATATGGTTTTAAGGTAAAGATAAAATGTAAACACACAGTTCTATATTTGTAAAATAAATATAATGTGATTTCCTTAAAACATTCTATATTTTATTTTACCATATTTTTTCACTTTAGTTGAGATATTTTGTTGTCATATTATTGTTCAAGTTCAGATCCCCCAAGGTCAAGTTCAATTTTCCAGTCAGCTTGCCCAAGGGCAATCTGACTTTTATAAAATTTGTAAAGCCCTGATAGAATAAAGGAAATGGAGACCTGCTTCTCAGTTGACAATATGCCATCATATAAAAGGTCTTGTAAAAGGACTTCTTCATTGAACAGCCAAGATATTTTTATCCTAATGGACATCTAACTGTCATTCAACACTTTTGTAACACTATGGACAAGAAGTTTTAATATCTAATGTTCCCTGTCATGCAATAAAACAATTCAGTCCATTTAAATTTGTGAAAATGAAATTTGAATTACAAGGGTTATGTAGATAGTGTAAAGATCAAGGAAAACTGATTTAGTCAATATTGTTAACATTATGTCCTTTGATATTAAAGAAGCGTTCAATAATTCCAATTATTGTGATCATACTAAATAAAGATCAGCAACTCTGTGATCGATAAAGAGTATCAAACTAGTTTCCATAACAAGGTTATCGTATATAGTCAGGTCCAACTGCACATAACATAGACTCTGGTCTGCCATCACATAATGATCCGGCAGATCAGGTTCTATGTTGTATGTTGTACTGACTATGGCTAACAAACTGCATAGACCCAGATCTGCCAGCAGATTATGCAATTGCAGATCTGGGTCTATGTTGTATGTTGTACTGACTATGGCTAACAAACTGCATAGACCCAGATCTGTCAGCAGATTATGCAAAGGCAGATCTGGGTCTATGCAGTCTGCAGTTGGACTCAACTAAGGGAGTATATATGGTATTCATCCTATGTCCTTTGAATAATATTTGCATTGTACTAAATTCAGTTGTCTGTCATACATGTGATTCTACCGGCGGTAGGCCAAAAATACTGTTTTAAAGGCCGTCTACTGCACATACCATTTAGTAGTTCAAATCTACCGCTTTTGAAAATTTTTTTTTTAAAAAAAATTTATATAAAAAAACCCAACTCAAACGGGGTATTTTTACGCGTTCTTTCAACACATTACAGAAACCAGCCAGAACCAGTCTACTGGGGACCAGAAATGTTCCACCAGTACAATGACCTGTGCAATGATGAGTGACAGTGCAATAGGATTAGAATTGTTAAAGAACAGCTGACATGTGTACACAGCAAGCTGCTAATTGATTACCTTATTGTTGGAATTTGAGGAGTTTAAGGCCAAATACGGGATGGTTTTTTTTAGGTGTTATAAGTAACAAAGGGATAAAAGGTGGTCTATGTAGTCTTCTCAGCCTTTGATGAAAATCGGCCGACCCTTAGCGGAGGGGAGATAAAATGAAGAGACCGACCATAAAAAATTATTTTGACAGAGACACTAGAGCAAGTATTTTGTTGTTGTCTTGTATTGTACAAGATGTTTTAAGAGGTCAACTCTTACATTTTCTGTTCAATTCATGTCAAAATGCAGAAACGTATCCTTTCTCCCAATGCTTAGAAACCACCAGCTAAGAAATATTACAAGTTTAACAATGCTTGGATATCAGAGTTTAAGTGTGTGCAGGCAAGTAGCAAAGGTCCTGAGTTTGCATTGTGTGTTTCAAAGGTATGCATCTTTTGTATTTCATAAACTATTTGAAGTTTTCATGCACATAAATTAAGTCAAAGCCCTAAATAGAATATATCAGTTAAAAATATATTACAAGATAATTAATTTTAAAGTTTTGGATAAATTAATAATAAAAGCATAAATACATCGAGTATTTGTTTAAATTTTTTTATTTCAAGTCTAAATCAATCTTTATATTTTTTTATTTACAGTGGTGAAACTTGCTAACAGATTTTTGGATCTGAGCCATGAAGAGGAAGAAGCCTTTGAGAATGAGGCTCAAGAATCCATCTCAAGTCCAAGTCAGGAGCTTTCTCCTCAGGGTGAACATAGCTTGGAGGAGTATTGGAGAGTAGTCAGCAACCTTACAAAATCAGCAGCAGGAAAACTGAAGTTAGAACTTCTTTGCAGGCTGAATGTGGTTGTCCTGTCATTACAACATTCTAATGCTGATACAGAGAGGACATTCTCCATTCTTAACAAAAAACAAAGTGATGCAAGTGGAAATCTGGACCAGAGAACTATTGAGAGGCTGTTAGGGGTTAAGTTTAATAATCACAATGAATGTCATTAGTAGTCACTTGACAGTGATCTTGTGAATAAAACTAAAAATGCTATTGGATTTTTTAAAAGAACATTCTTTGCAGTGAACTATAAGATAAACAACTTTCCTTTTTCATTATTTGAATGTATACTGACTCATATTAATTATTATAGTAACATTTTCCATCGAAATCTAAATCTGATTCATGTTCAAACTTGATGTTTTATTATGGTATGAAGAGAATACATATCATGGCACAAAAAACCCCACTTGTTTTGTTTTCCATCCCCCTGAAACATAAAATTTATGCCGATAAAAAATCTACTGGTTTAGAGGCCAATCTACTGATCAAAAATTTGTAAATCTACTGGTTTGAAATCCTGGTTCTGTCACATGTATGGTCAGCACATTTGCAGAATAGGTATGGGTGAGGTCTATACTATTTTTATCTCTCTGACAAAATGATTCAAGATGACTTGCTCATTCATACTATTAAGAAACCTCTTGCAGTTCCACACTAAATGTTTCACTAAGACCAGGCCCCATATTCTCTAAGCTAAAGCTCAAAGTCCAAACATTTTGATGTCCTAATACTTTCATGGTAATAAAGTTAGAATGATACAACTTCCATATCTTCTTAATTCTGGTTCCCAAACTAGCAGCAAAATTTCCATGATGCAGATGTCCTCCAAGGATGACATCTAATTTTTGCAATTTTGAGACTGAATTTGAGTTTCATGCTCAAAATGGTTTGAGAACAAGGGACCAAATGTGTGGAAAATTCACTATAACCAGTCTGGCTATGATTCTCAGAGAACAAGGCACCAAATGTGTGGCAAATTCACTATAACCAGTCAGGCCATGATTCTCGGAGAGCAAGGGACCAAATGTGTGGCAAATTCACTATAACCCATCTGGACATGATTCTCAGAGAACAAGAGACCAAATGTGTGGCAAATTCATTATTACCAGTCTGGCCATGATTCTCAGAGAAAAGTGGACCAAATGTTTGGCAAATTCATTATTACATGTCTAGCGATGATTCTCAGAGAACAGGTAACCAAATTTGTGGCAAATTCACTTTTACCAGTCTAGTGATGATTCTCAGAGAATATGAGACCAAATGTGTGGCAAATTCACCTTTACCAGTCAAGTGATGATTCTCAGAGAATATGAGACCATATGTGTTGCAAATTAACTTTTACCAGTCTAGCAATGATTCAGTTGAGGTCTTAATTGTCAAATACAATCATGCACCTGACTAAAGGACTCACAGTACTAATGCTATCGAAGAATTAGAACTAGGCTAGAAATGGGTGAACATAAAATAGAGTATATATGGGTTTGGCTGGCCAGGATTGGTTGATAAACAAAGTAACATTTTTGTGAAAAGAATCTTTTGAGAGTTTATCCTAGTTGTAACTGAAAAAAATTGAGACCATGTTTTACTGACACAATTTCAGTCCTTTTACAGACCTGAGTTTGGAAAACTCATTACTGAAATCAGCACCTGACTCTTTGGTGCAGAATTGAAAACATATGTTTCAAAAACACGTAAATCCAGAAAATGCAGCGGTTCATATGGTTTTCTCTATAGAGAAGCTTGCATCAATGATATGTCTGTGCTGATAAATATAGGTTTAATCATGAGCATTCAGAAATTTCAAGTTATTGAATTTTTAATATCATGATGTTTACTATAGGAGCTGAATTAGTACTGTTAGTCCTATAGGCTCTTTTCATTCAGGAGGATACAAATTTATTTATGATGACATCAGCAACATTGCTGAAAGTCCAACAGAGCCTGTAATTTATGTATGAGGAAGAGTCATTCTCTCTTGATGTACCGGTATGCTGTACACTGTGGAAGTCTGATCATTGTATGTCAGTGTTTTCACTATCAAAAGACTCCCATGTTTTTGAAAGCTCAGACTTTTGTTGTCTTATGAAATGTTTCTTCATTATTAACTAAAAATATGGTAGCCAATTGATGTTTTAAAACTTGTCACAGAAATCTCCCTTGGATGGGCTGGCATCAATTTGCAAGAAAAGTACAAGATATACAGTTAAACTGGATTCATTTGTTAATGGGGCAACCAATTTAATTATCGCATTTATTTTTCTCCACGAGAAATATTAAGAAATGCTCTGCACATCATATTTTTGGGGCCCCTTAAATTTTCCATTGGTCCTTCACAAGGGCCCACTCCTTGATACATGTATTATTGCAACTGTAAGGAAATGATAAAGATTGCACACTACTGCATACCGGTACTAACTGCCTTTCTTTATGATACTAAGGTTGATATTTTTACCTAGTATAAAAGTTTTAAGGTTTTTACCAATAGTACTGTATCTCATCAATACCAACATACATGTACATGTAATTGACCTTCATAACTTTTTTTCAAACAAAAAATAATTACAATGAAATGTCAAACTGTTAGGTCACTTGTTCATACTATAAAAGTTTGATGCACTGTATCATGGCTATGGACCATCATTCTTACCCTAACAATGGCATTCTCAATGTCCATTGGTGGAAAGCATATTTTTTCTTTCAATAATACCAATGCTTTTTGAAAGACATATTTAAATTAGCAATCAGCAATTTCAATATATTTTATTTTCATGTCTCTCAGGTTCTGTCTATGGTATGGTATACTTTTAAGTTTCGTAATCAAAACTAACTGGGACTGAATATGACTTACAATTTGCATGCAAGAATAATTGATGGAATTAAGAAAAAAATTATCACTGAATGGTACTAAATGATTATTGTGTATTAATTAGTCTTCATGTGTATTATTTAGTGTTCATGGTCTATGAAAGAGATATATCAGTAGTGCAACTGTTTCATTAATGTATAAAGTGTCATATACAGCACTATTTACTTAGTGTTATGTATTGATATATATATATATAAAATTCTTAATACAATTTTTAAAGCTATTTTTATCCCTGCAAATACTAACCCTAATAAGCATATGGTCATTTTCTACATGGGTTACATATTTTCCCTGTACATAGATTTGATGCACTGTTTGTCAGAGTGTTTTGATTTATTTTTGTTTTTAACATATATCTTGGGATATTAATTAAGTGAGTATTAATTTTTTTCCAACATATTCACGACATCATACAACAATGATATACAAAATTTCAGAAATTTCATTTCTTTTTCTTCTACATCATTCATTTACTTTTTAAAAATGCCTAAAATGTACTGTGAATTCATTATTATTTGTGCAGTAACATTTCTGTGTATTTTACGGTTGCTACAAACCAGGAATTGAAAGATCCAAAAGATTAATTTATTAAAACAATAATACATGGTATCAAAAGGACCACTTCCCCAATCCAGGAAATTCCCAAAATTTCTTCAGATATAAGACAAGATTCCTTGAAGGAAAATTAAAGATTTTATGACTGTATTTGAATCCCTGATACATGCTGAATATTCAGTGAAAAAATCATTGTTTCCAACAAAGCAATAATAAAAAGATATTCAAAAATCTCCATATGAGATGTTTAGTAACACTGAACGGGGATATATTACATAAACATAATTTTAATCAATATAATAAGTTTACAGCCATAATTAACTTAACTCCTTAACTCTGGAATCAATAACTATTTTACATCTACTTACATTACTCTATTACAATCTCTATTTTGAGA
The DNA here is from genome assembly GCA_029931535.1 of Margaritifera margaritifera. Taxonomy (NCBI): domain Eukaryota; kingdom Metazoa; phylum Mollusca; class Bivalvia; order Unionida; family Margaritiferidae; genus Margaritifera; species Margaritifera margaritifera. The sequence goes on along the minus strand of JAQPZY010001685.1, from coordinate 7,352,026 downwards.
ACAAACTTGAAGAACTTAATGAAACTAGGTACAGAACATCTAGTGCATAATTTTTCAATATATTTTGACAAGGTTCAATTCCTTCTTAAATTTTTAAAATGAAGAAATCTTACCATGGTAGGTCCTCCACCTATTGTTGATTTTCCACCAGAACCAATACTACCAGTATAAGACACAGAGAATCGGCCAGAACTCTCCTCCATTCCAAATCCTGAGTCTGTCATCGATATTTTTGATACAGGGCGACCTTTCTTGTGGTAGTCAATATCTGACTGAATCATTTGTATCTGAGTTTCTGTCAGGTCAAGGTCATCAGGTAAAGTACCCTGCAATGGATTCAAAAGGTCAATCTAATGGTATATCTATGAAAACCTGTACAGAATCAGTTGAATTTAGCCTTGTCTTGTAAGATCATTGGGGTGGGGTGGGGGTGAACCTTTCTAGAGGCAAAGAGGTAAAGATTATCATGGATTTCAAAAGGTAAGTATTATCATAAAGCCTCTGTTAGGTCACAATTTCAAGGTCAATTAGAACACAAAGATATGGGCAATGGCAAGAGGACATTATGATTACAGATACTTTGTATGGTCATGGTCATCTGGTGATGAACCTTAAAATAAGTTCATAAAGTCACTATTTTCATACAGCCTTTGTACAAACAAGTTTATTGGATCAAAGGCCATTATTTTCATCAAACTTATCTCAGACTGAAGTCATATGGTAATTTGTCCTTATATGCGGTGAAAAGGTCAGTATTGTTATAATACCAATGTCTGATCAAGGTCATCTGTCAAAATACTGAAAAAAGAGTTAAAAGGTCAATCCAGTTTTACATAAATATAATATTGTTTGAAGGAAGAATTTAAAAAAAAAAAAAAAAACATGAACTTTGTATGTACAGGAATTAAGCTTTTCTGTGTATATATTTATTTTCAAACCCAATGCCAACTTGAATTGAATGAAGTGGAAGTTTTTGAGGTTGCACAACTTTTAGATTTCCAAACTAAAATACAAGAAATTTGGGAGAAATATGGAATTGATGACACAGATTAATTTGCCATTGTTGTCACCATTACCTAGCAGGTCTATAAGATGAGAAACATGATATCAGGTTTAATTATCTAACGGCTGGCAAAATGAGTACTTCAAAAGTCTTTTGGTCATGTAACTATTCTTAAGCATGAGTAAATCGGAGTCATTTCCATCCTGATAGTAGACAATATATGAATGACCCTAAATGTCTTTTGTATTATTAATATTAAGTCATCTGTAATGCAAAATGGATGGATGCAGTGTCACATTTTGCACCTTCACTGCCATTTGATTACCATGTATACTCATTTATAAGTTAAGTCCAACTGCACACTGGAGAGACCCAGATCTCCTCTTGCATAATGTGCCAGCAGATCTGGGTCTATGCAGTTTGTTAGGAGTAATCAGTAGAATAAACAACATAGGCCCTGATCTGCTGGTGCATTATCCAATGGCAGATCTGGGTCTATGTTGTTTGCAGTTGGACTCAAGTTATAAGCGAGTATATACAGTAGATAGAAATGTCACAAAAATCAAGGTATAGTATCTATCATTGTCATGGAATTTTTGTATGGAATTCATCCCTCCAGCTTGCAATGTTTCATATATTATCAATACTTGATAATTAAGCAGTAGATAAAGAAATCAGAAAGAAATGATCAATAAATTCACAATGTAAAATTTCATCATGAAAAATCTGCACTTTTGCATTATCCATCCATATATCCTGCAACTATGGGAAAAAATCTGTACAATGCAAAAAACTCTATACATGTGGTCAGCATGGTTTGCAACAGCATATCTGAGTATGCTCTGTTTGCAACTGGGTTTGTATCATATGGTGGTTACATCCAGTATCTTTTCTTCAGACACACTGTGATGTCAATCACTTTTTATTAATTATTTTTTTTCCAGGTGTACAAATAATTAAAGACAAAAATAACTACCTAAAACTTTCAAAATTTTTATAAGAAAAAAATTTATTTTATTCCAAAACTTAAAGTACCCAAAAAATAATCAAAATTTTTACTGACTGATGGTGTCTGAAAAATTGGAGTGTATGAAAAATTTCACACAAAACAATATCACTTGAGTAGGTTTATTCAATTTTGTCAATTTTACTTATTCCTTAAATGTACAGCTCTATTTCTAAGAGCACCCTATAAGAATGTATGCTGTCTCTGACAAGTCATCACCAATTATGACTATGAATTGTTCATGATATTGCATTACAGTATTTCTCCCATGATAAGCTCAATGGGCATGCCTAGTAAGTGTCATGAAAAGTTGGGGTTGGATTATCATTAGACAAGGCTTTCTTAAATAAAAATTATTTGTCTTCATTTTTGTAAAAGTTGGTGGTGGGCTTATCATTGGAGAAATACAGTAAGTCCTCTAATAATGCATCACCAAGTTATAGAAAAAGTAATGTACCCATGGATTCATGGAAGTAATGTACCCATGGATTCATGGAAGTAATGTACCCATGGATTCATGGAAGAAATTTAAAGATAATGAAACTGCACCTAGTTTTCTAAAATGATTCATCACCAATTTTTTTTTCCTCAAAGAATGGAACTATACATCATTCTGTCATATTTTTTATATATTACAAGCAATGCATCATCTCAGTTCCTGTTGTGCTATGACAACAAAGAAAATATGTCAGTCAACTTTTCTTGAATTATGAATGACATCAAATAAATAATTTTTAAAGAGTAAATTTATACTTGAATATAATTGATGAAAATCTCTGATTAGCATTTGTAAACTATAGTTTCAGAAAGAGAAATATTTCAACAGGATCTGAAACTTATCTTTGATAATTTATCAATGTAATTTTATCATGATAATGTGCAATGTGATACTTGTATTTGTAACAGAACAAATAAATAAAATTGACATTTTAAAGTTATATATGTCTGAAAATGTTCATGTGTATTTCTGTCCAAGAACAAAAGATGATATTTCATACAACTATATTACATATAGCAGTAATACTTGTAGGTTATTACATTTGTAAGGGAAAATATGAATGTTAGGAGTGAAGTATTGCTCCAATAAAAAAAGTTAATATTTTCCTATACAAATGAAGGAACATATTTATTCTATACTAATTTTTCTTTTCTCCAGGGCTGATTCAAACATGAACCCATTTTGTCTCCCTATGCTGCACATGAAGAAAAAGAGACAATTTTGTCTCCCTATGCCGCACATGAAGAAAAAGATATATTTATCTTTCACAACAGATGCCTCTTTTTGAGGCCCACACATTTCACCGACAGTAACATTTAGAATGATGTAACATTCTGACATCATCAACGACACACTAGGGGAGTATTTAAAATTGCAACATTGTCTCATTTTAATTATTTATCAGTAATGAAAAGGAAACACTACCTGAAACAAACTAGTTTTATTTATTTCAGTCTGGGAGAATACAGAATCATATGCAAATGAGCCACAAAGAAAAATTCAACTGAGTATTGACATGCACATAGTACCACAAACTTGGTAGCATGTTGTACACCTGTTATGCAGTGTGCTTCAATGCAGTATGGAGAAATACTGCACTGTTTCAATAATGGTAAACTAATGGAGAAAAAAATTAGTAAATAAAAATAACAATTCATGTTGATATTGAATTTTGTGTGCAATAATTTGATCAAATCATTCTGAATTGCAGGTAGACAAGTTGGTTTAAATACCGTATATATTCTCTTATTAGTCGCATCCAACTGCAAACTTCATAGACAATCTGGGTATATGCAGTTTATGAGAAGCAAACAGTAGAACAAACAACATAGACCCTGATCTACTCGCACATTATGCGACGGCAGATCAGGACCCATGTTGTTTGGTGGTGGACCTGACTTATAGGTGAGTATATAGGGTATATGAGATAGATTTCTGCTGTGTGAATGGCACATTAAAATTTGACTCGTAATATTCTAACAAACAGTGTTGTGTATATTAGTGTCATTTTGAATCTGAAATATTTTGATACCTTTTATTGGATAGTTATAGTCCTTTGACAAAAATATCAAATATAATAGGAAGTATTACATTGAAAATTTCAAGCTAATATTTCCATATCTTGTTTTGGTATGTCATTTTAAGCTGTTGCTCTTTCTTAAAATCCTTGAGTGTATCATCGAAAAATTATCTTTAGTTACTGTTAGTTAAAAAAAAGTTCAAACTCCTAAGTTAATAACTTTATGCTTGTCCTATGGATTTTTATCCAAATAATATGGCATGTAATAAATCATTTCGAGATTTACAACAACAACGACAAAAAAAGATGGGGGTAACCTAATGAAAAATTTCAAATTGTGTGTCATAAAAGCACATTTTGAAAAGCAAGCATATTTCAGGCTTTTATCATGATTCCTACTACTTACCTTAACCAGTCCAACAATGTATGCCCGCCATATTTCTCTCTCATGAAACATCTTGCTCTGGAATTGAAAATAGAAAAAAGAGACTTTAATCACATTACCACTGAGGAGTGGAACCAATGATTTCATTTCATGAGTTGAATTTTTACACCTGTACTCATTTAACTCATCTCAAAGAAGAGGCCGATGTTGGCCAAAGATCGCTCTCCTTCCTCACTTTCTTCTAAAATTAAGCCGAGTATAAAAGTAATCGGACTGTTAATCAATGGTAGAAAAAACCTACATGTGAGCTTTAACCCTATTAAAATAATTAAAATTGATGAAAAAGTTTTTTTTAAAAAAGATTTCAAAATTTTTTTTTTTTTAATTTTCAGTAAAGGCAACTTTACTGAATACAGTTCCCTTAATCCAGACACTTCTGCTCCCTCTTCTTTCATTTGCATGAATTAAAAATCCAAATTACCATAATTCTCCGATTATGAGTCTATGCTTGATGAAAAGCCCATCACCCACTTTAAAAAAATGCTGTCAAATATATATTTTAGTTGGCTTTTTCTAATTATAAACCCAGTTTCCACTTTTCATAGATTTTATTTTAAAGCAGGTCCCCTGATCTCTTCATGGGAGAAATACTGTAATTAGTGGCTTAAAAAAATCATTGAGGAAATAATATTCCTAATAATTATCATTCAGATTCTGAGATATTCTTATAGAAGGAGTCCATTCTTATAGAAGGAGGTTTCATTTTATTGAAATTTATAACTTAAACATTTCAAAAACAAAAATTAGAATTCTGTGAATTCAGAAGGCTTTAGGTAAACAACATTGGGCCATTGCATACACACATGAAATGAAACATTATTATTGAGATAATTGTACAAATTAACTTTGCTTTTTCATCTTAAGTTACCTTGAATTTGTTTCTTCTGTTTGTTGTATCCACATCAAACCTGTAACCATTCTTTGCATCTCCATCTCGGACTTTGAACTCTGTATTGCTGTCAAAGGTTAACAGCCCCACTTGCTGTAAAAATAAATAAAGATATCAACACAGATTTCTTCATGAATAAAATTTAATGAAGTCAAAAGCATGTATCCTTGCAACAATTATACAGACTTTTTTTAAACTAAAATCCAAGAGTTATTGTTAAAACTTTTGATTTCCTCCTTTTAACAACTGATCATACATTCAAATGTTCAAGACAAGTAACACACTTGCATTGGATCACTACTGTCCCAGGGTTTGATCCCTGATTTCAGCACATGCTCTTTGAAGGATGTAAAAATAATTCTTTATGCAGTTCAATACATGTCATGCTTTAACTGTATTCATATCATTAGTAGATATATCAAAACACGAAAATATTCCTTTATGTAGTTCAATAACTGTCATGCCTTAGCTGTATTTATATAAAAACTGAATTCTCAAAATCATTTTTCCTGTTAACTCTTTTAAAATGCTTGCAGTGTTTTTACAATTTCTAGTACCAATTGGTAATGATCATAAAAATTCTTGATATTCAAAGAGATGGGTGGGGGTGGGGGAATAAATATGATACAAGTAAAATAAATTATGCAAAATTACTTAAATCACTTAAATTTTACAGGATTTTGATTCTGGGGGTGTTTCTACAAGATATTATTCAGCTAATAACATCCATTTGATCTTATGAAGTTTTGGTTACATTTAGCATATAATGTAACCGTGCGATGTACGTTGTGCCACCTGCTTTTGCTAGATAAGCCAATTCTGGCAAGATATATACTGCATACAAAATTGTTTTCAGGTCTCTTACATTTTCAATTGGTATTCTTTCCCTGAAAGATGCATCATCTATGTAAGCTGATTATGGCATTTCTTCAGTTTGCACAGTTCAGTCATGTAATCTGTGTAGAATTACCACAACCATGTAATTTATTTCTGTTGATATCAAAATAAAAATTACAGAAAGTGGAACAAGCATTAACATTTGTATAGTATACAAATCTGGGTGTGTTGGATACACAATCTGTCAGATATGCAATGTTGTCTGATACACAATGTTGTCAGTACAATCTTGACAGTTACACAATGTTGTCTGATACACAATGTTGTCAGATACACAATTTTGTCAGTTCAATGTTGTCAGATACACATTGTCATCTGATCCACAAAAATATACACTGTATAAAGTGATTAAAAAATAATAAACACTTACTGCCCCTTCATGCAGAAATGCAGCTTCAATTGAAATTAATTACTAAGAAATAATATATACTTTTTTCTGTAGAAAAGAAATTACCCTCATTGTGCAGAAAAAAATCCTTATACATAGCTCCATTTGGCTTTGCACTCATTTTATTTCACCAGTCATATGTTTATCATGCATAAATAATCCATGGAATTAATTATGTGGATATGTACACAATCAAACCTGTGTATAACAACCACCCAGAAAACAAAATGAAAGTGGTCATTATGAGCATGTTATTTTTATATGCACCTAAATACTTATTAACTTAATCAATACATATACATGTAGATGGGACTTAATTACTTTGACCTTTATACAAAAGTGGTCATTACATATGGAAGGTTTCTGTAGCAGACGTGATTATAAGAAGAAATTATGAAAACATACAGGAAATATTTACCAGTACCTGTATTGTTTGTCTTTTTTAATTCTCAAAAAATGACATTTTATCTTGACCATTCAATCATGCTTTTAACAGCTATATATCTTCTTGTTTACAGCTACATATCTTGTTTTACGCAAAATATCTTGTTTTACAGTTAAAGATTTTGTCTTACAACTAAATATTTTCTTTTACAGCTAAATATCTTGTTTTACAGCTACACATCTTTTATAGCTAAATATCTTGTTTTACAACTAAATATCTTCTTTTACAGCTAAATATCTTGTTTTACAGCTATATACCTTGTTTTACAGATAAATATGTTGCCTTACAGTTACGCATTCTTTTACAGCTAAATATCTTGTTTTACAGCTACACATCATTTTACAGCTATATATCTTGTTTTACAGCTACACATCTTGTTTTACAGCTAAATATCTTGTTTTACAGCTATATACCTTGTTTTACAGATAAATATGTTGCCTTACAGTTACGCATTGTTTTACAGCTATATATTTTGTTTTACAGCTACACATCTTGTTTTACAGCTATATATCTTGTTTTACAGCTGCACATCTTGTTTTACAGCTATATATCTTGTTTTACAGCTACACATCTTGTTTTACAGCTATATATCTTGTTTTACAGCTACACATCTTGTTTTACAGCTATATATCTTGTTTTACAGCTACACATCTTGTTTTACAGCTATATACCTTGTTTTACAACTCCACATCTTCACTAAATTATCATTATTTTATACTTCATTTTATTTTAAGACAAAATATCTGTAGCTATTGAGCAGTTTAACCTATTTATAATGTCTAGGGAATAGAGAAAACAAGTTTGCTGTAAACAGAATATCAAGATGAACATTATAACATTCATTGATCATATAATCAATTGAACTTTAAATATTACTTTATTCATGGTGGCATTTCATTCAATCTCTGTTTGTTATGAACAAGTTGCAGTGCATTATATACGTATATGTATTAGAAAAGTAAGTAAAATGAGACACACTGGTGTGTTTTGTATTTCTATATATGATTAGAATCAATAGTTTGATTAAAAATAAAGTAAATGTACTTCATGACAAAAGTATTAATAAGGTACAGACACTTGCAGTCAGCAGTAGTCATGCAAATTTGTTACTCAAGCCCTTTATAACCAGGGGTCAACTTAAAACAGATTTTTCCATATGCCAGTAGCACCAGCACAAATGGAAATCAACTGGCCCTGCAGAAAATCAACTGGCCTTCCAAAAAAAAAAAAATATTAATAATTTCATTAATGTGTTAAACTGCAGTATTCTGAAAACATGTTGGACAAAACAATGGAATGTACTTAGCATTATATCATTAAATGTTTGTTCCTTCAGTAAATTTAGTATATTAGTGGGGGGGAAAATGTACGATTTACTCTTTGGCAATGCACATATTATATAGCTGTGTTAAATAAAATATTTGAAGATTCAGTTTTTTTGTTAAATTCAATAAAATTCTATGCTTGTAAAAAAAAGGTACTATTTCAGAGAATACAGTTGTAATCTCAGAGGATGATTTTACAAAAATCCTATGGACAACTCCAAACTGCAATCTTTGAGACATTTATTTTGCACAAATATATTAGGAAAAACCACTTTTATTCTCCTTCATTTTTTTAATAAAAAACAAATGAGTTCTGCAGAATGCCATGTCTCACATGCTCTCCCATGGCATAATCCCAAAATCTTGTACAGACACTAGCACAACTAGATAACTGTGTAACAGTAGGTCACTGAGGTGACTACTATTCCTAATATAAAACACTCATGAAATTTCATGTACACACATGCATCCAACGAAATGAGCTAAATGCAAAAACTTAACAATTGCTGAAGCATGAAAAGTAGCTCACTATGACCTACTTTTGCGATGGTGAGCAGTACCTTCTAAGGTGAATACACCCATTAAGTTTCAAGACTGAACATACGATGTGAGATAAAATGAGCTAAATACCCCAAAATTAACAGTCTATGGAGCATGAAACATAGGTCACAGTGACCTACTTTTGCACATGCCAAGTAGTAGCCACAAAGATAAATATACCTATTAAGTTTCATGACTGTAAATAAACAGTGCTAAATAAACTGAGCCAAATGTAACATAATCACTGGAGTGTTAAAAGTAGGTCACTATGACCTACCTTTGCACAGTGAGTAGTACTCTCTCTAGAAGAATATATCCATTATGTTTCATGACTATACATACAAGTGTGTATGAGAATCTGAGTTAAATCATAAAATTTAATGTAATCACTGGAGCATACAAAACACATCACAATGATCTACATTTGCAATGGTGAGTTATACCCTCCAAGATGAATACACCCAACAAGTTTCATGGCTGTACATACAATGGTGTCAGAGAAACTGCACTAAATGCAAAAACTTAACATTAATGCCTACAACAACAAACAACAATGCCTTGGAAAAAGTTACCCCTATATCTAGTACATGCTTTGCAGGCAAGACAAAAATCATACCCTTAGTGATTTCTCCATGATTTTAACAGAGAGAGTGGATTTTCAATTTTTTTAAAAGGGTAAGGGGGGTGGGAGGACATTGATGAGAACAATATCTATGAATAGATCAATTGACACTTTCTACAAGTGATGTCCTTTTGCACAAGGTCAGTGGTAATTCTGGGTAGAAAAACGTCATGCACAATGTGCATTCATATATGTCATAAAAATTATTCAAGCAAAATGAAATGCAAGAATCTATTGGGTTTCAATTTATAGTGATAAACTTTTATATAACATACCTAAAATCTGTATTATTTACACACGTAAATGTCAAAATTCCTTCTATATGAGACTGTTAACTTCGTGTTAACTCTTATCTTTGGAGCACTTCAATTTGTAAAAAGCAACATTGCGAGTGATGTGTCAATTCATCTATATACCCAATATCGGTCTATAAAGTATGTTTCAACAAACATGTATGTAAGAAATAACTTGAAATGAATAAAGATAAAACTTACTGTTGTTTATTTTCATTAACAGGACAGCTGCAACGTTCGTGTGTTATGACAATGCCACTACTTTGTATGCATTAGAAATGCATGTAATTGAGACTTTACCACCGAATAACCACACACTGCATGTTCGACACAGAACAACATCGCCAAATGCAGGTGGTAAGACGACTTTAATAACTAGAGAATCAATCGTTCAATATTGCAAAATTGTAAGCGCTTGATTATGGTGGTTGATCTAAAAGTCAAGCACTTACATGATCATACTGAGGTTCGTAAATGTTACATGCTTCATTACGCTCACATCAAACTTACTGCGTGATGTTTGCACAATCATTCATTTCAAGGGAGGATTCATTAAATAGCCTCGAGCAACCACTTTTCGTGCACTTAACGTGAATTTTAACGCGTTCATTATAATATTGTGAGAATCTATTTAAAAAACATAGAAAGTGTTCAACTATATCTACTTTATATAATGTAATGTAAGTGCACAAACTGCATATAGAATTTACGGAGACAAAAAAATTAATTTAAAAAAAATTTTTTTTAAATTTCAAAACACAGAGACGCTATAAACTAATAATATCCATACCTTTGTGTAACTGGCATGGTCAGGTCATATGCAACGTGACTATTTAGTCAGTGTTACGAACCATGGACATAAATTCCGGAAATAAGTAAACATACACACGCTCGGAAAAACGGTTATTATGAACTAATGTACATGATTGGCAAAAAAATTTCATGCTGATTAAATGAAGTGAAACGAAAAGTGGTTGCTAGAGGCTACTTAAATGCTCTCGATCTTGAAGAACGCTGGTGACACAGCTGATGATGTCATTATCTCGAAACAAGTGCGTTAGATCGAGAGAAACATGGCGCACGATGGAAGGATGCCAACGACATCGGGTTGTTGGATGACATACAAGAGGAATTCGCGCATTCGCGTGTCCTGGAGAAAACAATGAAATCCATGCCATACTTTCCAACTATTCATATATGCAAATATGCATGCGAAATGCTACTCAGTCCTCCGCCATTAGGATAACAAATGTCAAATCATTGGAACAGGTATGGGTGGTGATGGGAGGGGTAATTGAATGATTCGTAAAGGTGAACATGGTTCTCAGAATTTAGGTTAACTTTTGACAGGCAGGCCTCATGGTTGGGATTGTGAGACAGAGGAGACAGACAAAATGGAAAAAGATCTCAACTTGAAGCTTTTGACTCGAATTTTTTCCGCCAAACAAGTTGTATCATCTTATATGTCGTATATACTCGCTTATAAGTTAAGTCCAACTGTAAACAACATAGACCCAGATCTTCCGTCGCATAATGCGCCGACACACCAGGGTCTGTGTTGTTTGTTCTACTGATTACTCCTTAAAAAAAAAAAGGCATAGATCCAGTTCTACCGGCGCATTATGCGCGGCAGAATCGGGGTCAGTGCTTTTTGCAGTTGTCTATGGAGTTTATGTACTTGTGTCAATACTTTCTTCAAGTAGCAGTGAATGATGGTCGTTAGAAACAAACAAGCAAACAAACAAACCAAAAAAATAAAACAATAAACCCAATAAAAAACACATTTTCTGGTTTCTACTGTAAACAATCAAGCATTAGGAAAAATATATTGAACCACAGATAGTGCTTCTCATTCATTCGTTGTGAATGTGATTAATTTTCGATAGAAAATTTGTTATTAATGCACAACATGTGACATGCACTTAATAAAAATAAAATATTACCACAAACAAATTAATATCAGAATTATTGTTTGCCTCACAAATGAAAAGTTTGAAACTATGACTGTGTGCGTGCATCCTTGTGAATTTGTTTTGAACAGTCAAATTGAGATAAACATCCATTAAAATAAGTTATGAATTTTTTTTATCTAAGGTCCAAATTAGTACTGATTATTTTTAGCAGAAGTTAATTGAATTGGTTTGGTTTGGAGCAGCAACACAAGTAGGTTATTTAGTGCGTAGGGAATTGGAGTAATGTGCCTTTCCCAAAGACACACCATGGTTAGCCGATCCAGGCTGATACGATTGTAGGATTCGAACCGGTACCCTGTCGGTTGCGAATCATGCACACTAACCTTAAAGCCATCATGGCTCCTACTTCCATTAGTCGCTTCTTACGACATGCAGAAGAGCACATTGGGTCTGTTATAAATCCCAACCCCACAGGAGGTGGATGGGTCTGTTAAAAATTCCAACCCCACAGGAGGTGGATGGGTCTGTTAAAAATCCCAACCCCACAGGAGGTGGATGGGTCTGTTAAAAATCTCAACCCCACAGGAGGTGGATAAACTGTTTAAAAGTTTTCTAACATATTATTCAAATGAATACCCTTTTTTTTTTTAGCCTTTAAAAATATGTCGGTTGCTATTGTGTCCACTGGAATATTGGTATTGGAATCTTACTTTAAATGTCTTAATCGTACATGAATGCATTGAGGAGCCTGCCTTGGAATTAAATTCATCTGAATGGCTTGTCTGCATCTGTTTGGATAAACAAATCTTACAACTAAAGCTTTCATACACCACTTTTTCATCGACAAACGAGCTGTACTTATTCAATTGTTTTTAAAAAAATTATGTTTTCAATATTTTGCCCGTATGAAAGAGAGATGTCTACTTTATTTTTTAAAACAATATTTATGACTGATACAAACTTACACATGTCAATGAAATCAGTGTGTCTTAATTATTTTGGGATTAATTTTGTAAGATTTTATGTGCGTATGCTTGTGGAATTTCGTATTTGTGCACCCTGATTGTTTTTGCTGTCTTGTTGGTTGGTTTTTAGCAGCAGTTTCAACACATTAGTGGCTATATCCTGCCGAGAAAATGGGTGCTAAGTGCTTTTCCCAAGAACACACCGAGGCAGCCGACTCTGGTGGCCTCGGCATGTATCGAACCTGCGACACTTGGATTACGAGTTTAACGTTCTGCCACCTGAAATACTGTTGCTCCCTGCTTGTTTCTGATGCATTAAATACATTTTAGTTACAAAACTTTTATTGACTCAGACTGCTTGTTTTCAAAGCCTACTGATATGTTTTCGCTTGCTAAGACATAATGTCATTCAGGTAGTTATACCCCGAGTCTGTGTATCAAAAGAAATATTAAAACTTTCGTTTTTGTCGAGGGAAACATTTATTTTGGGATTAGTACTATGCTTAGAATACTTTATTCTTTCTGAACATATCACCATGCAAACAAAATAATACTGAGCCATGACACTGGTAGGAATATTTTCCTTTGTTATTTCTTATTTTGAAACATTACTTCTTAGAATTATGTACAATTCCCTGACTGAAGCCAAGTTAGTAAAATAAGCTAAATGCTATTGACCCAAACTAGTCATACACATTTTTAAAAGCTCAGTCAAAAGACAACGGTTGTAAAAAAATAAAAAATCGCAAGATGTCGTAATCTGAGAGGACCGATTTTCGAACCACAATGTTATTTAGACAGTGGTATTGATTAATGTCGCCCAGTTATTTACCTTTCTAGTTTTCTAAAGGCGTTGCATAGTCAATTTAATACAAGAAACATGGGAAAGCTCTGACCTTATTTGCCCCACTAAAATGTAAATGATATAAAATGAACAGAAGGTAGCAGAGGCAGTTAACACATGATTTTGTTTTTTGTGATGTTGAAGTAAACAAGTAACTCTGTTGCTACGTATTCGTAATACGCAAAAAACCAAATTAAATGGACTTATTTTTGCTTCCTAATCTCAACTTTAAACTTCTTGTTAAAGAGATTACAGACTTAATCTCTGTAATAGAAAGACCGTCTATTTCATAAGAATTCAGCACGGTGAGGTGGGACACTGAGGTAGCACGTTCTTTTTGCAGTTCTGTGGTTCCGGGTTGAAACTCAACACTGGAACACACTCTGATTTGTGGTCAGTAGTTTCCGCCAAATTGTTCAGTTCCCTTCAACTTAATGACCACTTTGACGCAAAGAATTGGGCCGACGAGAGAACTTGTACAATTGTTCTTTCTTGTCCCATTGGCCAGACGTGGTCTAGAACTAAACCTACTGTGCGAAAAATTTATTTTTATTTTACTCACCGTGGTCTTGACCTTTTGACCCCAAAATCAAATGGTTTATTAATTTTGTTTTGCTTTTTTTTTTTGGTGTTTAGTTTCAAGCCATCCCAAAACTTTATGAAAGGTGCGGGGTCTAGAACGAAAGTCAGCCTGCGGTCACCATTTTTTCTAATTTTGAGTTACAGTGACCTTGGCCTTTGACCACTTGACTCGAAAATCGATAGGTGTCTTTCTTAAAAAGCATCCACAAAGTTTTGTGAAGAACTAAAGTTATTGTGCGACACTTTTTCGAGTAATTGTGACCTTTATCTTTGACCTTATGATCCAAAATTTTATAGGTATCTTTCTTAATCCAAGTGCAAGTCGTATACAAACTTTGGTGATTGTACTTGGTCTAGAACTGAAGCTATTGTGCAGAAACGATTGTTTTCTGAGTCATAATGACCTTGACCTTTTACATGTTGACACTGAGATCGATAGCTACCTCTTAACCCCAGGTGCAAGGCAGCCATAAATTTAAGTCAAGGTTCAACGTCTAGAACTAAAGTCATTGTGCAGAAACAACAACAACAACAAGAAAGACAGACGGACAGACGTCATAGTATGATACCCTCCACCTTATGGCAGGCATATAAAAATGATAATGGAAGTATGAAACTCCTAAATAATCCCCTTTCTGAACGGGTGTCCTTTGTGTGGAATAGTACGTCAAGGAATTGTCACTGTAATAAGAGAAAAATTAACCCATTCTTACTTAACATGAAGGTAATCTTGCAATCATTAGAAATACTTTATAGTACATAGCCTGGCCTATGTTCTTACTCTTTCGATTTCGTTTTGATTTAAGCACTAATTAAATTATCATAAATTAATTACCATCTCACTGTACGTAAATTAAACTTACTACAATCTCGCTCTTACTAAAGTAAATTCAAGTGAAATCACTCTTATCCGAACACCCATGATGTCAGAAAATAGGTTCAGAAACATACAGTGAGTAACTGTAGGATTATGCTGTTGATGAGTCAATCACAGCAGTGCAAGTATTACTTCCGATTTGATGGGGATTTTTTTAATTTTTTTTTTTATTCCTGATAAGCCAGGGTTTGGATTCACTGTCAGAGAGGCTTCTGTGTATTTCACTTTGTGTGTAAATATTGATTATTCACCTTTCCTATCCTTCTGATAGACACATATATAGCACATACATGCCCCTGTTATATATATCTCTGATCCGTGTAATCTTGGGGCCAGCTTCGTTCGCCAGAGGTGAGAAAACAAAACTTTCCTCAATTCGATACAGCACAGTTGACAATAAATGAATCATATTCTACAGTCTTTTTTTCAAAGGCACAGTCGTGTTTGACGAAGCAATCAAATCAAGATTAGGGTGTCCATTTTTTATCTTGCCATTGATAAAATTTAGTGATACTGTGGTAAGCAAAGCACGATAAAAAAATATTTGAATGATTTATAACCCTCTGGTGTGAATATTGTAGTTAGCATCGTACAAATAAAAGCATTATTTTAATAAATACGACACATGGTTGGTTTGGTGTCTTATGGCACAGCAACACTTTGAAGGCTATATGGTGCCAAGGCAAGTAGAATAAAGTGCGTTGAACGAGGACACAAGGCTTTAACCACTGAGACACCATGGCTCCCTACCACACATGTAATGTTTTATCAGAGTGAAAATGGCATTTCGGAATAATACCACAGCATCCGTGATTATTATGTAAATTCCTGTGCCTGAGTCGACAAGTCTTGCATGAGCAACAAACTCCAACAAAGAAAATATACAACAATTCTTCAACAAATTGACTCAAGTGATAGACCATCATCAATTTGAAACTTGTGACATTTGGAACGTAGATGAATCGGGCAGAACAACAGTCCAAATGCCTAAAAGTGTTGAAGCAGCGAAGGGAATAAGCAGGTGAGAGCAATAACTTCAACAAAGAAAGGAACATTGATTACATTATGTGCAACCATCAGTGCGATGCTTCGTTTCACCAATGCCAGTATTTCCTCGGAAACATTTCAGAGATCATTTTATAAGAGCTGGTCCATCAGTAGGGTTGCCACCTGTTACGTATTTTAAGGAACCGTCCCGTATTAAACAGTAATATGTAGAGTTGTCATTTGTCAATCCATCTCAAGAGTTCACATATATTTTTCCTTATTTTGGAGCTCTTCAGGTGAAAACCCTATCCATCAGGCTGTATTTGGGCAGCAGATCCTTCAGGATGGTTGAGTGCAGAACACTTTCTTGAGTTCATGAAACACCTTGTCCGGAAGGTGAGTTCTTCGAAGAAAAAAAGTTTTGCTGCTTCTGGACAATCACAATTCTCATTTGGGTATAGAGATTTTGGATTATGCTAAAGACAATGGCGTGGTTCTTCTCTCCTTTCCGTCTCACTGTTCCCACAAGTTGCAACCGTTAGACCGTATTGATTTTGGCCCCTTAAGAAATTATATCTGCTTCCCAGGATGAATTGCTGCAGAATAACCACGGGAAACGATGACACTACACGACTTGCCATCAATACTGGGATATACTTGTCCGGGTGCAGCAGTCCCAACAAACATTACAACGGGAGTTGAAGTCACTGGGCTATACCCATTAAATTCAGATATCTTCACTGATGCCGATTTTGCCCATCATATGTCACTGGTCAACTATATCCAGATTAAGACAACACCGCCTTGACATCTCACAGCAGCACTGTATGTCAGGAGGGAAACAGTTCTGGAACTCTTCATAGTCCCGGCTGTCCACATTCTACTTCTACGGCTGGTGCAACTCAGTCAGAGAGAACCTCTCCAATGGATACTAACAGCATGGACCTCCAGTCCTCTGCCTCTACAGTAGTAACGACTCAACTAGAACAAAACCTTTCCGCAGATACTGACATTATTAACGCCCAGCATTTGCTCTCTACGGCTTCTCATCCAGATGTCCAAATCTCCATGGCAGCAAATGTAATGCTGCTTAAGAGCAAAGGGAAGGAGAATTGAAGCAGTTCGGAGCGATGGTCATTGCCTGCTTTATGCAGTTGATATAAGTATGCGTGCAGAAAGAGTTGGCGATGTTTCCCGCAAGGAACTATGTGACAAACTGACGGATGAAGTCCAGAATTACCTATTTTTATAGGAACTTTGGACCTGAACGTCATGATATATTGTCTGATCTAGAGAGACATATAATTGACCAGCAGTACAAGACAGATACAGTATACATTATTCTAGCTGCTCTTTGTAACGTAATGGCGGTAACTGCTACCGTCTACCAATTAAGAGCGGGTAATGTCACAGAACTACGCCAAGAGCCTCGTCGGCCAGGAGTCAACTCAAGAGAAGAAAACCTCGCGCTGCATGGTAGTTGAGCCGCTGCCCACTATAATGCAGGTGTCACAGTAAATTACGAGGAACAGCCATGCCTGACAAGTCAGGAGGATGCCGATAAAACTGCAACACCTTGCCAAGCTACTTCCAGTTCAGTAACTGATACCATTCGGTAGGGGGAAAAAAGTATCAGACTCAATATTACAACGGCCATTTTTTCTCCAAAATTGGTGCGCCCTTTCCCCAAGGCTCCTGCCAGAAAAATGATAACCAGAGGCAGAAAGAAGCGGAAAGTAGCAATGCTCACTGAGGAAGAAATAAAAAGATCAAGTGCAAAAAAGAGAGAAAGTGAAGATAGACCTATTGCAAAAAAAAACTTCTATAAAAAAAATCAAAAACTTTGAAAAGATCTTCTAAGTCAAGGAAAAGAGTAGACGTTGGTGGGTCGTCAGAAGATGAAGAATCCTTTTGTCTCGGTTGCAGAGAGCCTTTTTCAAACAGCAGGTCAGGCGAGAAGTGGATCCAATGTATGGTTTGCAAAAGCTGGGCACATAAAGATTGTGCTGCGCCAGACAAGACTGTCAAAACTGTGACTCGGATGACTCAGATTACATGTATTAGATATTTTTTACAACTGAAACTCTAAGTAACTGAGGTTATTGCATCACAGTATTATTTTATTTGTTTTTCATTTACAGTTTTATGTTTACTTTTTTGCATCGTTTTTCTCCTGCCATTCATTTTCTATTATATTTGAGGTTTATTTTTGACCAGAGAAACTGTTAATAATTACTTTAATTTTTTTCAATGCAATAAACCATTTTCATGCTGACACCCTTTTATTTGTTGCGTGAAAGAAATAATAAATATAGGGATGCTTTTGAGAGAGATTGCTGGCTCAAACTAAATGTGAATTCGTCATTGGAAAATTCCAGAAAGTTAAAGAATCGAAACATGAGATGTTTTCAAGCAAATACTTATTCTTTGAGTTTACAAATCTATTATGAAACGGACGTACAGATGTTTATTGGTACCGTTACAATCAACCCTAGCATGTGTTACAACAAACCCCGACGTGGGGTTGGTTCCAACGTGTAAGGGGATATCTTAAGCTGTTACTTTCAGAAATGTAAGCAAAGTTATCCTTATTTTAGTATTCAGAATAAAACTGTAAACCCCTTGTAGCTATCCTAATGCAAACATATACCTCACCATCTTAAGAGAGATTGTAGGTGACAGGAAATTGTCACGACCAGCCCAGGTCTCCCCTATCGCTCAAAAGAACGAGTATTTATCTATTGATTATTTATTAAATAATTCAAAGTAAACACTACTCGAAGCAAATTAGTTTCATTTCTGTAAATTCCGGGGAAATACACAATCAATTGCAAATAAACCACAAACCAAAATACAACCGAGTATTCACATTCGGATACCACCGCTTACTTGATCGCGTGTTGTACAATATGATGCAATGCAGTATGGAGAAAATATAGAGAAAAAAAAAACGAATACCGTTAACTTTTATCTGACAGCGCATTATGCGACTGCAGATCTGGTTCGATGTTGTGTCTTTGTCTGCCGCCCCTCCACCCCCCCTCCCCCGCCCCGAAAAAATAGTATGTGAAATGTATCGATATAAAGGATACCTTTCATATTCTTAAATCTTCCCAAGACTTAGCGCAAAGTTTGCTACATTTCTCAATAATGAACTCCAATCTTCAAACATTGTTGGCGTCGATGGAACGGTTAAGGAAGAAAAAGATTTTGAGAATGATCCCGCCTCAGACAACGACTTTGATGACGAAGAAGATGATGTTGATAAAGAAGAATTTTCGATGATGATAATGAGTAGAATATAATGAATGATGATAGCGATGACGACGACAATGATGATGACAACGTATAAAGTATCCGAGCTGGGAGAACTGTATTTTTCTAAAGATCTGTAGACCTTCCTTTCATATCTGTATATATTTGTGTAGCTCTGAGTGAAAACGAACCAAAATCCAAGTGAGTATGTGTAATTCTAAGTGTAATTGACTAAAATGATGTATCTGTCCCATTGACAACATATCTGGCCTCCTAATCACTGATGTAACTTAAAATTTAAACCATAATTGAGACCGTTTTAAACTGCAATCAAAATTTTCATACAACTGCAATAAAATGGGCGAATCGCCAGAACCGAGATAACCACGCTTCACGAATTGCCAAAACGAGATAACCACGCCTGACGAACTGCCAAAATCGAGATAACCACGCCTGACGAATCGCCAAAACCGAGATAACCACGCCTGACGAATCGCTAAAGCCGAGACAACCACAAATACTCATTAGCATAACATTGTCTATTAAACCGAAGTTTTTCTTTTTAAAATGTCACTTTATTAGATATATATTTTCGGTTGATTGTGAACAAATTTTGTAATTTGGATGAAAAATAACGATGTTATTAAATATTGAATTTACGCAAGTTAAGCGGTACAAACTATCAAGGTGTCTAAACATTGAGGCAGCAGACGTCTACTTAGGCCGACAAGCTCAACACAACAGGTGTCATTACGTAAAGGATCATACGGATCATACTGACAGCTGGTGATATGTGTGTGTGTGTGTGTGTGTGTGTGTGTATACATACATACATACATATATATATATATATATATATATATATATATATATATATATATATATATATGAAGAGATCTGAAGAGTTATCTGAACATTTAATGAACCGAGGCTACGACAAAAACCTGATAGCGGTGGCAACACAAATTGGCTAAACAAACAAATCGCAATGACCTACTATAATATAGAGAGAAGGACAAGGTTGATCGGATACCATTTATCCTGACCTACCATTCAGACAACCCCAGAGTAGGCACAATCACCCACGCACACTGGCCTATCGTGGAATCTTCTGACACACTAAAGTTAATCCTCCCGAAGAAACCAGTAGTAGGGTACCGCAGACCAAAAAAAACTCAAAGACATCCTAGTCAGAGCGAAGCTAACGCCAATCACAAACCAGGACCATCCTAGCAAATCTGGTCTTTGTGGTAATAAAAGGTGCAAAACCTGTCAACATATGATAGAGACCAGCACATTCCCTAGCACAGCGACGAGCGAAAAATGGAATATACATGGTCCACACAGAACGTGCAAAAACAGAGAATGTAGTTTATCTCGTCACATGTAAGATCTGCGGCCTTCGGTATGTCTGAGAAACTGAAAAAAATTACACAAAAGGATCAGTCTTCACAGATCTGATTGGATGACAAAGAAGCTGGACAGAAGTCCAGTAGCAGAACGCTTCTCTTCCCCTGGCCACACTTTCAGTGATGTAACACTGACTGCAATTACTCACAACCCAACTGAAGTTCCGAAACAAGGAAAGAAAAAGAATCTTATTGGAAACACCCCCTGAGAACACTGAAAACAAGCGGCTTAAACCATCAAGACTAGAAGAAAAAACAACCACACGCAAATAAAATCATCATCTGTTTACACCATATTTTCAATTAAATAATTCAATAATTTTGCTCATTAGTTACCCACTCAACCTATTTTTTTTATTTTTTTCGTCCAGGTATTATTATTGCTATAATCATTACTCGCCCTACGGAAACAATGAAATATTCGGGATGTAATCTGCGGTTACACCAATTCACATTAAAAAAACAGACGGCGATATGGCTCATCTCTTTTTAGGTCAGGACCAATTAATTTACAGCATAAGCAATCGAGTCAGACATTTTCAAGCTGTAATTCCCGTAGAAATAGTTATGCAAACTTTTGTAATTTCAGCGCCTTTTGTGTTTATTTTTTGTCTTGTCTCTGTTTTGTGTTTGCCTTTGAGAAAGACTCATTGAGAGTCGACAGGGCTTAGGCTAGTTGAAAACTAGTTTTGCACTATTCGTTGTCAGTTTATTGCGTTTATCTTAATCAATCCCTGACACATACGATCCCTTGCTGGATCCAGTGTACTTGAAAGGACTATATGTAATATATATATATATGTGTGTGTGTGTGTGTAGTTTTTGGATTCTTAAATTGGTGAAAATCGATACTTACAGATTCAGGCGAAGTGTGTTCATCTCTGAATATGAAGAGAATCAATTTCTCAAACTGTTTCAAGACCAGCCAGTATTTGTTCCAACCATTTCTCTGGAAAAAGAGAAACATCATACGTTACTCTGGGTCTGTCGGCAAGAGCGGTCATTCATAATAACGTGGTTCATTCTAGTCATAAAGTGTACTTCGCTATAACGCTATGTCATAATGAGGTAAAGTATACAAAACAAACCACCACAAAAAAAAATTTTTTTATATATGATAAACATGTATTTATATATCTGGTTCTATTTAGCCAAAAACTCAAATTCAAATGAACTAAACTGATTAAGAATTGCAGGACTATAATTTAGCGAACTCAGTGGGATCTATGATAAAGACTGTCTTAGGTGGAGCATTTATACTGAGTGGCGTTGCAACGAGACGACTATAAAAGCAGGACAAAATTATCATTTTCGAAAAAAAAATACGCCTTCAGAATTATGAGTAAAGATTGCTGTGTGTGGTCGTTTCTAGATGTTTGGGACGTCATAATGTCTACAGATTTCTAGATGTTTGGGACGTCATAATGTCTACAGATTTCTATGACAGACTAGTTATACTATATAGTGCATATGGGTACATCTAAGTACTCATGACAAAAGGTCTAAATGGACTGTAGCTCTATTCCCTGAGTAGGCTGATTACACAGCAAACATTTTCCTCTATCAGTATTGTAACCAGATACATCCACACATCAGGATAGCAGCGAGACAGGGAATGTACAATGATGACATTATTGTCGTCCTCATAATAGTCAATGACAAAATTGACTATTAATGGTTAATTGATTTGATTACCTTTGTCTCATTAGAAAGGTTCACGTATTTAATAATGCGTAAATGGCTCGGGGGGTATTTCATCTGGATAATAGAGTTGCAAAATGACTCTAACCAATAATTATTTCCTTGGTCACAGTATGTCCCTTCAAGCCTTGGAAATTATGTATACATTTTTGTATATGTTCAGTTAAGTCATAGAAGAGACTAGAAAGGGAATACGTATTACAATCTGGTCAATCTAAATTCTGATTTGGCAGATATATTCACGTCTTTTTAAGACAAAAATATCATTAAAAATATTGCCTATTTTCATCTGTGCCCATACAATCAAAATACACTAATCTTATAATAATAATGATATATTTCCTTTAAACCACATGAATACTTGCGTACAATTCTGACGTGTTTCATGAAAATAAGGACCTAACGCGAAAGAATACAACATGAATCGTTCTCTGGTAGTTGCTTTTGCCGTTACCCCAGAAGCTAGGGATGAAATAAAATATATTTAAAATACGTGTAACTCAGCGGAATCATTAACGAAATTTGTTGGTTCACGTACATGTACGTGTACATCCTCAGGTGGACGTTAGTTAATACCAGAGAAAATATGACGGTTGACTCGGATTTCCAGAAATTTGCTCTTACGTCCAAACGTGCTGATTAGGACAAGAAAATCTATTGTAACGGATCAAAATGTGTGACACTTTCAAGCCATATTGATTTTTGTGAAAGAATAGAAAATTATATATTTAAGCTTAATCGCAGTAATTTTTTTAATATTATTATTAGTTTAAAACTGGGACCTATGGCTGACTGACCTGGACTAACACACTAAATCATCATCCTTGGACTAACACACTAAATAATCATCCTTGGGCTAACACACTAAATCATCATCCTTGGACTAACATACCAAATCATCATCCTTGGACTAACACACTAAATCATCATCCTTGGACTAACACACTAAATAATCATCCTTGGGCTAACACACTAAATCATCATCCTTGGACTAACATACCAAATCATCATCCTTGGACTAACACACTAAATCATCATCCTTGGACTAACACACTAAATAATCATCATTGGGCTAACACACTAAATCATCATCCTTGGACTAACATACCAAATCATCATCCTTGGACTAACACACTAAATCATCATCCTTGGACTAACATACTAAATCATCATCCTTGGACTAACACACTAAATCATCATCCTTGGACTAACACACTAAATCATCATCCTTGGACTAACACACTAAATCATCATCCTTGGACTAACACACTAAATCATCATCCTTGGACTAACACACTAAATCATCATCCTTGGACTAACATACTAAATCATCATCCTTGGACTAACATACTAAATCATCATCCTTGGACTAACATACTAAATCATCATCCTTGGACTAACACACTAAATCATCATCCTTGGACTAACATACTAAATCATCATCCTTGGACTAACACACTAAATCATCATCCTTGGACTAACACACTAAATCATCATCCTTGGACTAACACACTAAATCAGCATCCTTGGACTAACACACTAAATCATCATCCTTGGACTAACATACCAAATCATCATCCTTGGACTAACATACTAAATCATCATCCTTGGACTAACACACTAAATCATCATCCTTGGACTAACATACTAAATCAGCATCCTTGGACTAACACACTAAATCATCATCCTTGGACTAACATACTAAATCAGCATCCTTGGACTAACACACTAAATCATCATCCTTGGACTAACATACCAAATCATCATCCTTGGACTAACACACTAAATCATCATCCTTGGACTAACATACTAAATCATCATCCTTGGACTAACATACTAAATCATCATCCTTGGACTAACACACACTAAATCATCATCCTTGGACGATAATGATAGTACTCTGTATAATATACCCAGTTTGTAACAATAGGATAATGACACTTTCAGAACACGTTTATTATTATCATTAATATTATTATTATTATTATTATTATTAGTAGTAGTAGTAGTAGTAGTATTATTTCAGATGATTCAGTAGTCGTTGAATTTATCGTTTCGCGAGATGCCGCATCGGTGAATTATCATTCATAGACCCATTATATTAATATGTAATCTTCTGTGTGATTTCACATGTGCGTGTTTGTGAGTGTGTGAAGAGAGAGATGTAGGCAGAAATAAAGAAAGAGAGTGAGGAATTGAAATAAGTGCATCTTTTTATCGGTTTGAGAGGTTCGTTGGGTGAAAATGTCATTTCGAATCTGCGCGTATGTGCTTGTGAGAGCGCGCGTGCGTATGTGTATATTAAGAGTTAAAGAGGCAGATAGAAAACCCTATTAAGAATGAAATAAAGATTAAAGTAAGTAGATATCTTATCTTTGTACTCAAATGTGTGTGTGTGTTTACACATCAAAATTGTGAGGTCTTATCGTGTGACTTGTGTACACATAAAAATTGTGAGGTCTCATCGTGTGACTTGTGTACACATTACAATTTTGAGGTCTCATCGTGTTACTTGTGTACACAACAAAATTATGATGTCTCATCGTGTGACTTGTGTACACATCAAAATTGTGATGTCTCATCGTGTGACACAACAACGTTGAGATGATTGTAGTAAATAGGTGTGTATTCTTTCATTTATAAAGTAATTATCTTACATCTTAGAACAATAATAAATGCAAAATGTCAGATGTCATCCAATTATGCAGGTAATTTATACACAAGTTTTTTATTACAACCTTTAAAGACAACGTGTAAACATGTCACATCATAGGATCTCTCGGCGTCTATGGGTAGTTAGGTTATCCACAACCTTTTGACCCTGTTGCGTCAGCAAGTTATATTTAATACAATTTCGTACTGAGGATGAAACTTCAGTGCTGTTGAGATGTATCCTTTGAAAAGCAGGCTTGATTTCATTCTAAGACGCGTTGATAACATATGATGTTTACTTTTCTTTGAACTTTGAAGTCTTAGGTTAACGATTAAAGGGAACTTCAGTTCTAAAGCAAGTGATTTTCTATTCCAAATACTTGTCCAGAAATGACAATAATGTTGACAAAATCAGCACCTCGAGGATACGTACTTTTTTTTGCGTGTCAAAAACCTTTCAAAAAAATAAGTGTGAAGTTACGTTTTTAACATAACAGGTTTATATTAAAATATGTTCAGAATATTAATAAATGGTTCAGAATATTAATAAATGGTTCAGAATATTAATAAATGTGTTCAGAATATTAATAAATGGTTCAGAATATTAATAAATGTGTTCAGAATATTAATAAATGTGTTCAGAATATTAATAAATGGTTCAGAATATTAATAAATGTGTTCAGAATATTAATAAATAGTTCAGAATATTAATAAATGTGTTCAGAATATTAATAAATGGTTCAGAATATTAATAAATGTGTTCAGAATATTAATAAATGTGTTCAGAATATTAATAAATGGTTCAGAACCCCTATTGAATTATACTTATTTAGGTGTAAATTAGGACGTGATGTAACTTGAGAAGACAAAATTTACCGAGAATGGTCTTTAATGTGACGGACCCCTTGTAGCCACATTACGTAATCTTTTATATTTATGTAAACATAAGAGCTGCGCTCATTTACCATTTCGCTACATAGCTTTTATTAAAATTTTGCCTTTTTCCATGCATTATCAAGTTTTGATCAAAATCTGCAATTACTAGCTGTACAGAAATGAAGGACTTATTTAAAATTTAATCCGAACATAGTCTAGCATGCTAGTGATCGGAAAGAAATGTGATATTTAACTTTTCATGATACAATAATTTACATAAGTTAAGTAGTAACGTAAATAAAAAAAATAAATAAAAAAGACAATCCTTTTAGTTACAAGTATATAAGGACCGTATATAAAGACCATCTGTGCATGAAGGTAAAAGTCCATTGGTCCCATTTATACATAAATCTAAACATGTATATAAAGACGAGCTGCTGATTAAAACCACTTCCAGATTGTCTTTGCACACAGGTTTGACTATACCTCGTTAACAAATCTACACTTAACTACATATGTTTAATGATTAGATCTGATTTCTTTTGACTAAATAGATATAATAATATGATTTACACACAATATCTCGATTGACTGATCGACAGGACATCTTCACGTGATAGACTGTCAGTCAGTCAGCGAATTGAAGTAAATGATTGTATCACTGGAATGGCCAAGATAATATTCGGTAGATAGCTTCAGCGAGTCATCTTCGCGTATGTCATTTGGCCCTTCGGCATCTCTTGTCTAGTCCTGACACTTGAAAACAGTGATTGCCTATTTCCATGTAACTTCAGATGTTTATTTGTCCCAAACGAGTCATTGTGGCGTGTCAAACGTTGTAGGAAATAAGAATGCATTCACTGAGCATACACAATGAATATTAAATATAAATCAGTGGAAGTAAAATAGATTGATTATGAATGACATGCATTGCATATAAATAACGAAAGTCTTTGAATTAAAATGGAAAACATTGAATATAAGTAGAATATTTATTACATGTAAATACGAAATCGTGAATGTAATTGATTTTTTTATTCCATAAAAATATATTTAATAGGATTTTGGAATGTTTGACACGCCATAAGTAAATGTATGCTTTGCTCATTTCACTTCATACATTCTTTTATCACGCTGACAACGTGTACGGATTGTTTACTTCCGGCCGTGCAGGTATATGAGAACCATGAGTTGTTGTTGTTGTAGTTGTTGTTCTTGTTAAAAAAAAAATGTAATATAGGAGTAGTGAAAAAAAGAGTTGATCACATAAAAATCGGAAACAAAGTCGCGGTCATACAATAAATCAGTTAGAAAATATTCTCTCGCGTGATAACAGTAATATCGTTGGGTGGGAGCTCAAAGGGTATGTTGGCAGACAAAACTCGAGCGCTAAAGAACCTTTGATTTATCTACCGATATCCTTTTGTCACCCCACCATAGGATATCTCTCGTATCCCACTCACGCATATCGTCTAACCATTACCTAAATTTAGACAAATCCTTTAACCCACTCTTCAGTAGACACTTACGCTTCAGGGTGCAAAATGTATGTACTGTTAAAATGGCCGCGGTTGCTGCAGTATGTGCATTTATTACCAGTTCTGTATCATATAGATCTTCTGTCATAGTAGCTGTTATAAGGACAAACACATTGTTAAACTTACAATTTCTTTCGAATTTCTGCATTTTTCTTTCAATGTTACTACTGTAATTGAAAATATTACAAGCTAAAGGATATCTTCTTTTATTGTTACCTATTCCTTTTTTATTTTATCTGAGACTAACGTATATGTTTTATGTACTGTCCCTGATTTTTTCAAATGCAGACTTTCTTTTCTGTTCTAACTGTGGACTGAAAGAAAGAAAGAAAGAAAAGGATTTATTGCCAAATATGTGGGTTCAAGCTGTTTGATTATGAATTTCCACATATTCAGGAGAGAGAGAGAGAGAGAGAGAGAGAGAGAGAGAGAGAGAGAGAGAGAGAGAGAGAGAGAGAGAGAGTTAACCGCGGGTGTTTGAACAACAATTTGATACAAGGATTTTAAAGGAGACTAAATTATGATAAATTATGCAGAGATTACCAACATTAGGCCGGAATCCTGGTTGCCGAATCGATTATATCCGCATAAACAATGTACAAGGCTAAAAACATCATCGATTACTTTTAGTTCCATAAAGAACATATAATAGTGCACATTTTAGGCCGAGTAATCTTCTAAGAAAGATGAAAAAGAATTCACATTATCAAAGCGGTTAAACTTAAAAGCATTTACATAACCATCCAATATATATATATATATATATATATATATATATATATATATATATATATATATATATATATATATATATATATATATATATATATATATAAAAATTATAACCATCCAATATATATTTATGACTAAAATTTCACAGTCAACGATTAAATTGAATGCACTTCCTTCGCTGACTCTATCTCGTTTTAAAAATAAAATAAAAAATATCTAACAAATTTATTAGTGCTTATTTCGACCCTATGACCTGTTTTTCATCTCACAAATTATTTGTATTGATTAGAATTCTTGTTATACGTGCAAACATTTAAAATTATTATCTATTCTGTATGTATACGTAAGCTAAAACTCGTAAGAAGAGGAAAAATACGATTATATTAACAAAGGCGATTATATGAATCACCTGTAATATGAACATCTTTATTTTTACTCCCGTTTCAAATTAATCAAACTGAAGGCAAACAAAAGTGTGTACATGAGAGAGAGAGAGAGAGAGAGAGAGAGAGAGAGAGAGAGAGAGAGAGAGAGAGAGAGAGAGAGAGAGATGGGGGGCATAACTTTCGGCTTGGGTTCAAATGTATAAGTTTGGTGGGCGACAAATTATTACTCTATAATATGTTTCACATAGATAATGAAGTTTTTCTATGTAGCTTTACTTCATATTAACACGTTTTCTCCTGTTGGATCCAGGGATACATCCCCTCTGGTGTAGAATTTGTAACTTACAACAGTTATTAATGTGTCACTAAATCTTTTCCAAAAGGAATCATGAAAAAATGTGCATTTAGATTTATGAATCAAAGTTTCAACGGTAACTTTGCTGTCCAGTTGACACGAGACACCGATACTATGGAGGGATATAAATTGGGATGGTAAAAGGTTTAAGAACGTTTGGCGTATGCATGATCTTTGTACTATATCAGAACGTGGGGAAAATATATCAAGTTTTGTGTGATTCTGCAATATGATGTTGGAGAGGAAGGCATGCTGGATGGACACAATGGCAAAACAGAGGACAACGATAAGTGACGATCAAGTTCTCGTGAGACCTTGTCAGTATTGCTTGTGCAGTGTCCATGATAGTAATCACAATATCATGTACTGTCTACGTCAGTGGGTAATCACAATATCATGTCCTGTCTACGTCAGTGGGTAATCACAATATCATGTCCTGTCTACGTCAGTGGGTAATCACAATATCATGTCCTGTCTACGTCAGTGAGTAATCACAATATCAAGTCAGGGCTCAGGAAAAACACTCGTCCTCTCGTCCTGACCGGGAAAAAATTGGCTGGGCCGAATAAAACTTTACTGCGTACTCGTCCCTGGGCCGAGTAGATGCAGTTTCACACCTTGAGAATAAATTTTAATGCACTTTCTATCCTTAACAATCGCCGAAGGTCAACATCGCTTGACACTTGTCTAATTAACCTACTTGTTGTCAGTCTAGAACATGCCACAAAGGACACATCTTTCATTTTTTTTTCGACACAGATACCAGATGTAAGCTAGATACTGAAATGGCTAAAATTTATGAACATATTATGTTGCAGTTTCACACTGAGACCTCGATTTCTTAATGGTGTCAGTATTTACAGTGACACTTTTCAGAAATGTAAGCGTCATTTTGATGTGGAACAAGTTTCCCTTTCAACGACCTATCACACATCTTTACGAGTCAGATATCTGAGAAGATAAGAGACAGAGAATGTCAAATTGTTTGTGATTTTTCATCTGGTCGGGCAACGTTACAGTTGCCCCAGGTCACCGGTATTTTCACGACTGAAGCTTTATTGATACACTGTCGTGCCAAAGGGAAGATGCAAGCAGATATTTCTATGAGTGTGTAATTGCTTTTCATAATCAAATGTTGCCAACTTACATTCGATATGAGTATTGTAAGTGTCTCAGCCGATTCCCACCAACATTCACACAGTACATGCGTTCGTTCATTAGTTGAATTAACGACGTGTGCGGCCATTGTACAGTACATCGTTCGTTTGTTGAATTAACGACGTGTGCGGCCATTCGGCCATGTACGTCGACTACAGTACACGCTGTTATAATCTATTTATAAAGCAGATAATGTCCAGACAACATATCATTGGTCGAAATCTAGTGGATGGTAATGAGCTAGAAATGTTCCAATTATTTTGGCGAATAAGCAATCTTCCTATTTATGACGCCCATGTGTAGCTCTCTAGAATGAAAGTTTGACCAAAATTGATCATTTAGTACGAAATTTGGTTGAAAATGAGACGGTTGGAATTCTCCTTTCAAATGCAAGTTATTGATATTTTTCCTGTGAAAAATAATTACATACTTATATAAATATCTGCAGGCGTCTTAACTTTGGTGTCACAAAGCAATAATAAAGCTGTACAGTCTTGAAAATACTGGTGACCTGGGGCAGTGTAACAATGTCTGACCAGCCGAAAATCATAAAAATTTTACATTCTCTGTCTCTTGACCTCTCCCAAATATAACTCATAAAGATATGTGATAGCTCGTTGAAAAGGAAAAGTATCGCACCTAGATTACTGAAAGGTTTCACTGTACTCGCGAATACCATTAAGAAATGAACGGCTTTGTGTGCAACAGAAATTTCTCGAGTTACAAACTGTGTCTCTTATTATATGTTTTTCTATTGGGCCATGTATTAGATGATCATTTTTCATGGTTTTGACCCATTTTAGTATTATGCTTGCAGCATTACCTGTGGTTCTTTAGTAAAAGCACAAGCAGTGTTGTAAAAAAAACTGTACTGTGTTAAGTATAATGAGGACAGGCACGAGTAACTCTTGCAACTCACTCTTTTCAGGGACGAGTGCTTGGGACATATTTTCCTGAGCCCTGTCATGTCCTGTCTACGAATGAAAAACCAAAAGAAGTTTAAACGGTTTCATTGTGAAAAGACACCTTCCTATACGAATGCACGGATAGCTTTGAAAGGCTTAACGAAACATCCATTAGAAGTTCTGCACCTTACTATTCAATTCGAACGTCTAAAATGATGATTATAAATATGCACAAATGTCATGGAACACTTCAACCTAAAAACACTGGGTGACCTTCATCATTATTACGTAAAAAAAGATACGTTGATGCTGTGTGATATTTGTCAAAAGTTCAGGAACGTTTGTATAAAATATTACAGACTCAACCCTGCTCACTATTTCATTGTACCAGAACTAGCTCATGATGCGAATCTAACGATCATCGGTGTAGAACTTGACCTGTTGACATACTAAGACTTGTTCCTACATATCAAAAGTGGAACAGGAGGAGGAATTAGCATGATACTACATAAATACGCCAAAGCAAATCAACAGAGGACATGCTGCAGTTACGAGATTTACGCTGCTCGCACTTCTGCACTGCCACTGCAATACATAGTTCCGAGCTGTCGAGTAAACCGGGCACATTAATTATTTTTGACTAATCAAAAATGAGCATCGAATTCAATGCGTAGTTACACGTTGCTATCCACCGCATTTGCTCTCAAACAAAAGACCATGCTTGATTACTTTCTTATTACATTGCGAAGAATTTTGAGAGATTATGCATAAAATCACTGAAAAATTTATCAGAAAAATTGTTCGCCGTTGTGCTTGGGGCACATGCAATGCAGATTGTCGTTGTCATGAACGGATTCAAGGGGGATTTTTTAAACAAGTTTCCCAAACCAAAAACCAACATGTAAAAATGTCTGCGTTGGAAGTGATACATTAATTATAACCATATTTGATATATAAATACACAAAGCTGTTTGAAAATAATGACATTTTTTGTTGTGCTTGTGAAAATTTTGAATACAATTTCATGCTAATTGTATGGTTATTTTCGAATTCAGTCAAAACATTGCATGCAATAAAGAAAATGTTGTGTGTATACATGTTGTTTATTTTAGTCTTTTATTACCTTGGTTTGTTTGGGGAGAATGATTTGGTTTCTGTGAGCACGTGAGTGGATGATCAAGCCAATATGTGCTCTGAGCCGTCTGTAGAATATTGGAATCCTGCATCATACTTCATTAGAGTTGATTTTGTTAAAAGTTCTGGAATGGCCCTAATTCTATTCAATATCTCTTACAAATTACTGATTTTATAACACCTGCAAAATGTTATGACATCAGTGAAGTAAGATAAAACGCGACACACTAATAGCGAACAAAACCCCTGTCAACGTGCCTCTAATTGTTTATTTCTACCTGCCATTATTATTTCTTTCTTTTTTAAGAGATTATGATAAATGATCGTTTTACATGGATCTGAAATTATGTCAATGTACTGGTTTATCAATGACATCTTAATAAAATGCTTTTATCCGTCCAACTGAGGGTACATGTTAACGCGGCGTAAGGAAAGTAAAACTCCCTTCAGTCGCTCAGGAAACTTCGTATAAATTGTTTATTTATTTATTGTAACTTTAATGTTTCTCATAAACATAATGAAAATATTAATTGATAATAAATAAAAAAATTTTATCGTAGATCAGAAAAAGTAATTATACATGTACGATATAAATTTAATGGGTGCGAAAACATAAGGAAAGCTTTATTTTAAATTTTAAAAAAAAATTACTGAAGTTATACTAGAAATTCTGATTTAGTTAATAGACATACAGAAGATTCTGTTATGTTGTCATCTTTTAGCGAAATGTCTAATTGAAGTTTGTGAGGATGTTCGTTCTTTCCTATAGACCGCCAACAACGTGGGCAACTTTCACCTGATTTTCACCATTGAAAATCCAAATTTCATGAATATATCCTTGTGTGTAATGGTTCAAGCCTTTCTTTAACACAATATCTGAAAGATTCTTGCAATCAGGTAGGAAAGTTTCAAAAATATTGTCGGGAATATTTTCCAATGAATCTATTGCAGATGCTACTGAATACGCCATTTTTGGTTTCATCATCGATGTGGACTGCACGTGACAGTGTACTGCCGAGGTAGGTGAACATGTCCACTGCCTGGAATGTTGGGCCATTCACTGTGATGGTAGGCTCTATGTAAGGTTTTTGCTGGTGCGGGTTAGTACATCATCTCGGTCTTCTGGATACTGATTGTGAGACTGAGATTGTCACCAGCTGAATAAAATTGATTCATACTCTGTTGCATCTAAGACTCAGATTTGGCATCCTGGGAACAGTAATCAGCAAATAGGAGATTACCAACTGTTACTTTCTGTAACTTTGTCTGTGCTCGTTGTCTCCTCAGATTAAAAAGGTTGCCATCAGTCCGGTATCTGGTGTCAATTCCAGTTTCATAGTCACGGAAGACATCTGTAAGCATACCAGTAACCATCATACTGAAGAGGGCTGGGGCCAACACGCAGCCTTGCTTGACCCCTTTGGTGACTGGAAATGGTTCATATGGCTCACCGTCGTCCACGACACGATCGATCATGCCATCATGGAATTGTCGAACCATTATGATGAATTTCTCTGGGCAACCAAATTTTGTCATGATCTTCCAGAGGGCCTCACAACTGATTGTGTCAAAGGCTTTTGTCAGGTTGATGAATGTCATGTACAGGCTGGAGTTCTGCTCCTGGTATTTTTCCTGGACTTGACGAGCTGCAAACACCATGTCTGTGGTCCCGTGTCCTTTCTTAAAGTCACACTGACTCTGTGGCAGGAGCCTTTGATCGATGTGATACACAAGGCGATTCAGCCGAATTCTGGCGAGGATTTTGCCGGCTATCGACAGCAAGGAGATGCCCCGATGGTTGTGACGGGATTCTCTGTTGCCTTTCCGCCTGTACATGTGGACGATGAATGCATCCTTGTACTCCCGGTGTATAGTTTCTTGAGTCCACTTTGTCTGGATGAGTTCAGTCAGTTTCTGTGCCATGTGCGAGCCTCCGACTTTGTAGACTTCTGCTGGTATAGCATCTGCTCCATGTGCTTTGCCATTTGACAGCAGGTCAATTGCTTTCTTACTTTGAGTCAGATTTGGATGATCAGCAAGAGATATGATGTTTTCCAATTGGAGCAGTGGATCAATTGCCTTCTCGTTGATAGATGATTGTTGATTGAGGATGTTGTTTTAGAAATTGTTTCTAGCTGGCTGCACTGTTCTTCAACAAACGTCTGTTTTAATTCTCCTGTTTCAATTTGGAGATACTGAGATTTGTGAGCTTGCTGACTAGCTGTTATTTTTATGGCAAACCCAACACTAGTTTCACGTCGCTCTTCTTTATTTCGGCCACTCCAGAAGAAGGTGTAGCCGGCTCCTACTTCGGCGAGTTGTCCTTTCTCAGCTAGACGAGTTTCACTCAGGACTGCTATCTGAATGTTGAATCTGACCAGTTCTCTACCAAATAGAACGGTTCTTCTCTCTGGTCTATCTACTGATGTACTGTTCATTAGTGGGCGCACATTCCAGGCACCGATGGTGAGTGGAGTCATCTTTGTCTTCTTGCTAGATTTTCGACCACTGGGGTGGGATGCCCGTCAGCCGCTGTATGCTGACAAGCGTTAAGGTGAAGCAGACAATGTTTAGGGCGCCTTTTCTAACCCCTTCCTCATGCTACAGTGGTGAGTAGTATGATCCTAAATAGGGCTGCTCAGTGGCCCAGGTGGTTGTGAAATTACCCGCTGTTACTTCGTTCCAGTGAAAAGCGACCATATGCCCTGAGCCGACTGTATGCAGGTCTGCAGCTACAGCTCCCAGTGTATTCATACTTGCTGCTTTGCCGCTCGCCCATTGCCACAGGACTTTATAGTATCTGGTGGGGGAGGGAGATAATGTCATGACTTGCGCTTGAGTTGGATTTAAGTGAGGGAATGCTGCGCAGAGTCACCCTCACTCTCTAGTCCAGGCCTGTCATAATCCAGTGGCACGACACTGTCTGGAGACATGTCCGGATGCAATGGATAGCCATCATGTCCTAATGCACCTGAGCTGATACCTTGCGCTGTCCACGCAGCTCTTGACATCTGCCTTCACAGCCGGAGTGATGAGCACATCTGTTCGGCTGCCTGATCAACCAGGGAGTACGTTCCAGAGGGAGTCAGGTGTAGGTGTCCACTCTGGGTTAACAGTCACAGGTAGTATGATCTATTGACGCTTACGGTAGTATGCGTAGCCTGACCTGACCATGAAATGCGCAGAAATGTTGCCAATCTATGTTATAGATCTCTCTGGTAGTAATGAAATGTGCCAATCTATGTTATATATCTCTCTGGTAGTAATGAATATAAACAATACTGGAATCAGATCGAAAATGTATCTTTTTCACATGTCTATGCGCATGCACAGAGTCCTTCAAATAACAATAAATCCCGCGATAACTACGAGGAGGCTTCGTCATTTTTGCGTACATTCTTTTTTAATTCATATTAATTTAAAGGATGAGAAGTGCGACTTAAAATAAAAAAATGAATGAGATTATTGTTGGTAGTCTAAGTTAAAATTATTCAGAAAAAAATATAACGTCAGAAAAAGTAAAGTTCATACATATAACGGTGATTAAATTGATACATCCTTTGTGTGGGATAAAAATGCTGATGAAGCTTTTTTTGGGGAAATTAATTTGCCCAGGAATTAGAAATCCAAAACTGTCTTTTTTACAGTAATGTTTTATAAATTACCCTCTCCCTCCCCCCCCCCTCTCTCTCTCTCTCTCTCTCTCTCTCTCTCTCTCTCTCTCTCTCTCTCTCTCTCTCTCTCTCTCTCTCTATATATATATATATATATATATATATATATATATATATATATATATATATATATATATATATATATATATATAATCAACAACTAAAACTCGACTGGACATTCAGCTGATTCCCTTGAGATGCTACTCATTGAATCAAACTTGGGGTGGACCAACACAGAACGCACACGTACTGGATATTACAATTGAAAACTCATGGGGTTTCGGACTAAATGAAAACATCTAACCTTCCCGTTGCAGTCTTATCAAAATTACATCCAGTCATCAGTTTTTCACCCGTACGCAATTTTTCGCGATAATATTTACCCAAACAATAACACGTATTACTTTTTATTGTTTTATTGTCATTATTATTATTATTAATATTATTATTATTATTATTATTATTGTCCATTATCCAGCTAAACAATGCTCGTGACATCTTTCCTTTAGGACCTGGATGCATAACTCTACCGGGATATAATTTTTTTCGCAAATCCTGTAGATGGCGTTGATTTTTCGTCATGCTGTGTTTCCGTCCTTTGTTCACAACATGGAATTAGGTCAAAACATGCTGGTTCTCTATGTGATAGACACAATAACCCGCTCGTTCAATATTGTTATTGTGGCACAACTTTTTATTATATCTCTTGTTGTAAATTCCCCCTAGTGATTTTAACATCTAGGAGTCCAGAATTTATCTTAGATTTATTTTTAGTGTCTGTTTTGTATATGTATGATGTTTATTCCCCCATGAAGAGCTTATTTAGCTGGAAAAATTGGGAAACCGTTTTGAATTTGCGCCGTTTTCAATTTTCGTATATATATATATATATATATATATATATATATATATATATATATATATATATATATATATATATATATATATATATATATATATTGCTTGTTTATTTATTTAATCAGTGGGTTTTACTGGAAAAGTGCCGATTCGCTGACATTCAACGCATTATCTCTAGGAGCCGCGTTGGCTCAATGATTAGCGTGCAATACTCACGACCAAAAGGGTGCGGGTTCGAATCCTACTATCGGACCAGTCTGGGTCAGCAACCGTCGTGTGTCCTTGGGCAAGGCACTTTACTTCAATTGCCTCAGCACTAAATAACCTACTTGTGTTGCTGTGCCGTAAAGGACCAAACCAAACCAAAACAAGCATTATCTCTAGAGATGTGGATAGAAGCGTCAGAGGAGAGGTAAAAATGTGAGGATGTCTATTGTTTAAAGTTTGACAGGAACATAACCCCTTCCAATAAACGTAAACAATACATGTAGTCCAACAATATAAATGTAAAAGGTGAAGATTCATCAATGATCTTGGTTTTTGTATATTTACCTGAGACAAAAATCATGTGTATACAATCTATATTACTAGACTCCTCTACTTTTCTTGTTATAAGACAATTCACACCGGGTTGTCAAGGTTTCACCGCGGACACCAGGTTGAATGTGTTTTGATAGCGAGTATGAGGTATATATCCGTTGTAAGTTCTATGGGTATTTAAAGAAAAGGAAGCTTCACCTTTCATATGCTCAATGTAATTTCTGTACCAAACTAATATCCATGATCTAAATGAAAAATCTTGATATATTTCAGTTAATATATATAAGAGTCGTGACTCGGTTGAGGTGTGATATCAGCGTGCAAATGTAAACCTGTATTCAGTTTCTAATTCGCTCATAAATTTGCTAACAAATGTGCTTAAGTTTTTCACAATTATTTAATTTGTATTTGTCATTAAATGATGATATTTCAAAATATTCGGACATATGTAATAATATTTCCTAATCAAATTCAGTCTAGCCTACCTAAAAAAAATTCACACTCAAAGAGGTAAAGGAGTTCGTCACCCAAAACATTATTCTGACATTTGGTACATTTTCTTTAATCATATGGAATTTTATCCCATAGACCAGTTTTAAGAGGTAATTTATGGTTTGACGTCCTGAATTTCAAGACAAATAAGTACACTTTTTAAGGAAATTTTATTAAATACTCTTCCAATTGGATACCTGTTTCTTTTTTTTTTTTTCTTTTTTTCCTATATGAAGGATAGAATTTTCTTATCATAAAATAATTCACATCTGGACGTCAGGGTCTCGCCCTGGGGCACATTAATGTTTAATGTGTTTGAAAACATTAGTGCATGACCCTAACATAAATTGACCTCTTGGATAATTCGCTCATAATTTTACTAACAAATATCCATAAGATTTTGACTTTTATTTTATTTATATTTGTCATTAAATGTTAATATTTCAAAATATATGGACGTATGTAATAATATTTCCTAATCAAAATTCAGTCAAACACGCCTGTATAAATTGACATCTTGGATACAGGACCATCTTATTTGCATATGCATTGTTGCCTGTATAAATTGACATCTTGGATACAGGTCCATCTTATTTGCATATGCATTGTTGCCTGTATAAATTGACATCTTGGATACAGGTTCATCTTATTTGCATATGCATTGTTGCCTGTATAAATTGACATCTTGGATACAGGTCCATCTTTTTTGCATATGCATTGTTGCCTGTATAAATTGACATCTTGGATACAGGTCCATCTTATTTGCATAAGCATTGTTGCCTGTATAAATTGGCATCTTGGATACAGGTCCATCCTATTTGCATATGCATTGTTGACTGTATAAATTGACATCTTGGATACAGGTCCATCTTATTTGCATATGCATTGTTGACTGTATAAATTGACATCTTGGATACAGGTCCATCTTATTCGCATATGCATTGTTGACTGTATAAATTGACATCTTGGATACAGGTCCATGTTATTCGCATATGCATTGTTGTCTGTATAAATTGACATCTTGGATACAGGTCCACCATCTTATTTGCATATGTATTATTGCCTGTATAAATTGACATATTGGATACAGGTCCACCATCTTATTTGCATATGCATTGTTTCCTGTATAAATTGACATATTGGATACAGGTCCATCTTATTTGCATATGTATTGTTGCCTGTATAAATTGACATATTGGATACAGGTCCATCTTATTTGCATATGTATTGTTGCCTGTATAAATTGACATATTGGATAAAGGTACATCTTATTTGCATATGCATTGTTGACTGTATAAATTGACACCTTGGATACAGGTCCATCTTATTTGCATATGCATTGTTGTTTGTGTAAATTGACATCTTGGATACAGGTCCATCTTATTTGCATATTTCATTGTTGTCTATATAAATTGACATCTTGGATACAGGTCCATCTTATTTGCGTATGTATTGTTGTTTGTGTAAATTGACATCTTGGATACAGGTCCATCTTATTTGCATATGCATTGTTGACTGTATGAATTGACATCTTGGATACAGGTCCATCTTATTCGCATATGCATTGTTGACTGTATAAATTGACATCTTGGATACAGGTCCATGTTATTCGCATATGCATTGTTGTCTGTATAAATTGACATCTTGGATACAGGTCCACCATCTTATTTGCATATGTATTATTGCCTGTATAAATTGACATCTTGGATACAGGTCCACCATCTTATTTGCATATGCATTGTTTCCTGTATAAATTGACATATTGGATACAGGTCCATCTTATTTGCATATGTATTGTTGCCTGTATAAATTGACATATTGGATACAGGTCCATCTTATTTGCATATGTATTGTTGCCTGTATAAATTGACATATTGGATAAAGGTACATCTTATTTGCATATGCATTGTTGACTGTATAAATTGACACCTTGGATACAGGTCCATCTTATTTGCATATGCATTGTTGTTTGTGTAAATTGACATCTTGGATACAGGTCCATCTTATTTGCATATGCATTGTTGTCTATATAAATTGACATCTTGGATACAGGTCCATCTTATTTGCGTATGTATTGTTGTTTGTGTAAATTGACATCTTGGATACAGGTCCATCTTATTTGCATATGCATTGTTGTCTATATAAATTGACATCTTGGATACCGGTCCATCTTATTTGCATATGCATTGTTGTCTGTATAAATTGACATCTTGGATACCGTTCCATCTTATTTGCATATGCATTGTCTTTTTTTAATGCTTTTTAAAAATAAAATCGAGCAGAGTGTTAGATTGCACCATTTTAAGTTAAATCCCATAATTTGAATATTTTGTACCAATAACTTACAAGATATTGCAATGTAAAGTTATTATATATTTCAACTAAAAGCCACTTAAATGTCCTAGCTGTCCTATCTAGGTAGCAATAATTAGCCTTTCCATTATTATTTGATTCATTCATTCATTACATATGCTTGACACGTGGGTGGAGAGTTGAGAGGTCAATTACATCGTTAATTAACCACAATACTTTAATTTTCATCACAGATCTGGAAAAAAATATTCTTACTTTTTTTATCCGCACTTAATAAAGTCCGCATATAAAGGATATCAATCGGTGTGAGTAGCACCAAAAAAAAAACAAATCAAAAACCAACAAAAAAAATATAAGGTAATCATTTTCATTTAATTTTCGGTAATTTATCACTCCCGCTTGCAATATTTTAAAATAAAGAAACAGTTTGAAAATTAATCAGTAAATGCAGAAATTCTAAAGACATGGTCATCGTAACAATGTAAAACAATTAAAATTTGTATCCAG
This sequence comes from Margaritifera margaritifera, assembly GCA_029931535.1. NCBI lineage: Eukaryota > Metazoa > Mollusca > Bivalvia > Unionida > Margaritiferidae > Margaritifera > Margaritifera margaritifera. The sequence goes on along the minus strand of JAQPZY010001685.1, from coordinate 7,311,502 downwards.
AAAAAAAAATCGCACTTTTCATTCTCCTTCCGCAAACTGCAACTATGATGAAAATCCCTGTCATACGGAAAGTCCGTACATGTGGTCAGCCTGTATTCTTTTATGGCAAATTCTGTTTCTGATACTGTGTAACACAGAATTAGATAGTATTAAGAACAGTCGAATTATGCATACTGAATTTGATTTATAGTTCGGGTAACTCTGGATTAAAAATAAACAAAAATAATCTTATAATACAGAATGATCAGTATCTATATCTGCACAGCTTGTAGACCTATAAATCTGTCCCGATAACGATACATTTTAATCTGAGCTACCATTAGAAAAAAAAAAATATCGTTATCGGGTAAGATTTATTTTACACAACAATGATAGTTCTGCGCCTGGCTCATTGTCCGATCAACTTATCTTGTACAATATGGAAACAGTAATACTTATAAATATAAGCAATTGTTTTAAAGTAGAAATATTTATGTATTTTAAAACCTGTGCAAATTTATCCAGATCATAAAATGACATTTTTTGGCCCTGAAAATATTTGACTGCATGGTGTTGCTTTGCTACTATCTTCGGCAACTGAATGTAATAACGTCATTTATCACACTTTGTACCTGAATGTAATAACGTCATTTATCACATTTTGTACCTGAATGTGATAAAAGTTTGCGCTGTTGTGTTCTATGTAATTAGTTTCATCTCGTCTACTTTGAAGAAAAAAAATTTAAAGGTTTAAACCTAAATCAGGTAATTTAACTACTTTATAAGGAAAAAGAAAAACTTAAAAAGAAAAATTGTCAGAAGTAGGTCAAGTAATCTATTTGGTTTAATAAAATTTGTATACATTCTAAATGACTATTACTAGCAGAAATATTGTTCTATTTATATGTATCAAACAGAGAAATTTATCACGAGCTCTCCATGACTCTGTCTTTGGCCAGTTTGATCGTTGCCAGCGCGTCGAAGTATAGTTGTCAGGTCGTTGGCATCGTCGCCAATACGTTATGTTTGACTAGTGTGAACACAATTTTGTGTTTGTATTAGATTATGTACATACTACGGTACATAGATAAAGGTCTGGTCTTATTATCAGATAAGTCTCATGTATGTTCTACCCGTCTAAATTGTGGTACGCAGCAGGGGCAACCGATTAGCAACAATATACAAAGTACGTCTAGGATTAGTACCATAATCTGTAGAGAACAATTGGGCAGAGGCTGGTACCCTACGCATGCGCAATGTTATGAAGGAAGTGAGAACGGTTGGGTACCAGACTCAGATGTTCTCAACTACCGTATGTACTCGCGTATAATTCGACACCAACTGCAAAGACCAAGATCTGTCGTCGCATAATGCGCCGGCAGATCTTGGTCTATGCAGTTTGTACGGACTAATCAGTAGAACAAACAAAACATAGACCCTGATCTTCCGGCGCATTATGCATTTTACTGTTAACTTTAGTGTTGTTTATATTCCCCCACAGAAGAGCTCGCCCTCGATCAAAAGAACGGGTCACATGAACAATTTGGGTCAAACTTCTTGAATGTCCTTAAAGTATGCAGTAATTATGGCTAAATTGTTTAAATGTCTGGAAGGGTCATCTCATGCAGCAATTATGACTAAATAGTTTAAATGTCTGGAAGGATCATCTCATGAAGCAATTATGACTAAATAGTTTAAATGTCTGGAAGGATCATCTCATGAAGCAATTATGACTAAATAGTTTAAATGTCTGGAAGGATCATCTCATGAAGCAATTATGACTAAATAGTTTAAATGTCTGGAAGGATCATCTCATGAAGCAATTATGACTAAATAGTTTAAATGTCTGGAAGGATCATCTCATGAAGCAATTATGACTAAATAGTTTAAATGTCTGTAATGGTCATCTCATGCAGTAATTATGGCTAAATAGTTTAAATACTCGTATATGCGCTGAATTTAAATCTTGTCTGAATTTGTAGTGTTTGCTTCCGCTCCGCGTCCTCCTCACCCCTTCCCTCGACCCCCCCCCCCTCTCTCTCTCTCTCTCTCCAGTAGCAGTACAAATGAATCAAATGGAACTCCTTAGGCGTTCATCTTGACAAGCTTGAACGGAGTAAAGTCATACTGACATTATAAGCCTAACAGCCACTTTTCGAGCTCCATTAATGCAGACACCAAATTAGTGTTCAAATAAACCTTTATTAACTTGCCACCTGTCTGAAGAGGCCAAGTTTTAACTTCAAATAGGTGGCTATTCAATACGTGTTTTGCTGCGTACACGAGGAAGGCATCATGTCTTAACGGAGCTCTGTGTTTCGTTTACTCATTGAGTAACATCTTATTGTGGACTGCAAAAATTCTTCGGCCGCATGATGAAGAATGATCACCCCGTCATCGCATGCCAATAAATCCATCAGGTTAAGTAGTGTTAACCACGGAATATGACAAGTGTTTCATGTCTTGTAAATATGACCGTTAGCCGTAAAATTTGATAGATCTACATGGACACCATTTGTGTACCTCCACGTTCGAAAAACAGGTGCGAGGTGTGTCATGGATGATACCGCCCGTCCGTACGTGCGTGTAATTAGTGCGTGCATGTGTGTCATCGCGTAATCCTATCATTACGTTTAAGGGTTATTGGTAATGCGAATAGGCTTCATAGGGTGGGTGGGTGTGGTATAGCCAAAAATCACGTATAGCACATGATAAGTGGAAACTTATAAATTAGTAACTTTTAAAAAACAACCTGTTATTTAAATGTGCAGGTACAAATTATTTTGCGGAAAATATGTTTATAAGAGCTTAAATAGACAATATGATCTTGCAATGTACGCGCGATAGATCACGACAATGAGATATAATTGAGCTATTGAATTGTAATTGTTTTGGAACATGGAGACTAAGTAAGATGCAACGAGCGTTACATATATGTTGAGCCTTGCGTACACTGCATGTAGTAAACATCACGATGCCATAATGGGGGCTGCAATATTGATCTTTTTCCAGTCGAGCCAGTCCCATGACTGACAGTCATATTAAACGCATACCCGTAACCCGACGGTAATCGAACTTTCCATATAGAAAGTACAGTTGTAGTCGGTACCGTTAATAGCAAATACAATTCTTAAACGTTCCTGAAATCCATAATATGAAATGACTTATTTCCTTGTTTATATGTCACTTCTTTTCCTCACTTCTTTCACCGCATGTAGTTCTAAAAATATTAAACCGCCAAAGTGTATATCTTCGGGTATTTTCAGTCCTTCGTTCCTAATACCCGTCTAAAGATAATTAAAAGTACTTAACATCAGCTAATTATCATAAATAAACCTTATATGTGTGCATAAATGGGATATATATTGAATTTGCTTGTAAGTATGAGAACTATTGTAGTTGTGGCATGTGTTTCCGCTAGTGTGTGAGAAGGCATTTCCTCCGAACGCAAGAGTAGTTCAAATTAAAAAAAAGACAATTTTAACAAAATTACAAACTGATCAGGTAATATATATGAGCAGTTGCATACTTTAAAAAAAGGTATTTCGCTCAGTTCTGTTGGATGTTACGATTGTCACTAATCGTGAATGTTAAACTAAGTATAGCCCAACATGCTTAGTGACGGTGAATATGACATGTATGCATATGCATATATCCATGTGCTTTTGTACAGTGGATTCTACGGTGTTTAGAATATGCCAATTGTAGGGAAAGAGTTGACACTTATTTATATTGTTAATTATATACATATTAGTGGTGATTTAGTGACATTTTTCGGTATTTTGATATATTGTTCTTTATATTGTTCGGTGTGTGACATTTGAACACTGGATAAATTAGGTTTTTTTCATTGTTGTACAGTGTAGTCATTTGCTTTAGAAAGCAGGATAACAGAAGGTGGCTTAATATGGCTGCTAGACTACATAAATGGGAAATATTACACCAAAGTCTTACATTTTGTACATTTTGCCTTGAACCGATTACAAGGATACCAAGAAAGTTGTCAGAGATTTAAACTCATGACTCAATAATTAATACAGTATAGAAAACTAAATTATAAATTGTGGTAGAATAGATAGATGCACAACATGAACAGAAAGACATGTAAGCAGAAAATATGAAAATATTCCAGAATGTTTATTTTGGATCATTATAATGTTTTTCACTGAAAATCGTGTCATTATTATTATTACCAATATACATGTATAGCAGTGTCATTTTCTTCATGATAAAATGCTGCTTATTGCCAGTACAGGCCTCATTACCTTTTTTGTTTTAGGAACAAATGTCAAGGTTGTTCATGGCTGACAAGAATCCATTTCATTTGCAAACAGTATGTCTATAAAAACAGCTCATGTTCAATATATCCAAGTTTTATACAAAATCCACTTCTCCTTACCACTCAATGAATTATTCACAAGTGTCAGTGACATTTCTTTTTCACTGCATATGGGCTCCATATTACAGTACACTGCATCAAAGTATGTGGACAAAAAGGTTTTTCATTTTTTTAATTATAAGTTATTCTTTCACACATTCACTGCTAAATGTTACAGGATACTTAATTGAATGAAATGGGACATCATTATTACCATAATTTGTAACCATTTCTTCACATCATTCAGAGTACCATCCCCCACCCACCCGTAATGAATTGTGTATTACCAATAGCCCTTAAGACAGTCTTCAACGTCGGGTTATGATTGAAAATAATCTTTATATGCACACAACAATCTATTAATTTTCCTCTGGGAGGGGGGTGGGGTGTGTGTCTAAAAGTGGCAGTAGGAGTAGTGTGGTCGTTGAAGGGAGAATCAGTGACTGAGAAGAGAGTGGAAACATTCTGCTTTGGGTTATGTGGGTGTTTTAGGTTAATTTAGTCTGATCATATAGCACACCGATGGTAATACGAGAACCCGGCTGTTTCGCGGCTGATTTCTAGTTTTCTCTGCTTCTCTACTATAAGTGACCAGTTCCCACAAAACATAGTTGTAGAGTGACCTGAAGCTTAATTTGTCGTCGACAATTAAACAGGATAAACATTACGTTCATGAAGCGTTCAGAATCCCCGATCCTTTAACACAGTTTAACTACCAATAAGGTAATATATTTTCTCCAGTGGCTATGCGCTTTTTTTGTAAATAGGAGGTTCGTGGTGCTGTTCCGGCTCCCACATAAGTGGTCAACCATCCTGAGTCGAGTTTTCCTTCGGGTTCACAGTCACATGAAGTCATCGCCAGTGCTTTTGGGATAAGTTTTTGTTTAATTTTAACATGAACTTTACCAAAGATACATAGACCCCTTTGATGAATTTATTGGAATATTGCATGTAAGTTGCAAGTTGTCTGTTCTCTTTCTGTTATCGAATGTTGGTCAGTTTCAGTCAGTGGCGTAACTTCAAACTTTGCCACCGCCACCCTGCAAAAATTAAGAAATGCATCCACCCCCCACCCCCACCCCCATTTAATAAAACTTTGAATTTTGAGCCCTCCTTCTTGAATGCCCACCCCCTCCACTGCATTGCAGGGGACGCGGGGGCAGTATTTACACCCCTGGTTTCAGTGAATTGACTAATCAATAGATTACGATTTTCTGTGATCGATTTCAGTCCTAAATTGGTTTTACGCGATTCATGCTGTTTCGGACTTAAGTCTATTGGAAAAATAGCTCCGGTTTTTGCGAGGCATCTTGTTGACATATTAATCGATCGTTGACAGGTTGGCAGAAAATGATGAACAATCATGGAATTATATACGATTGAAGTCTGGGTTTAGTCTGACCCTTCCCGCTTCAGTCTCAGCAATCGAAGCATCCTTGGCCTTTTCCATGAAGTTGAGAAAGAAACCTCGGATGTAATTCTCCGCCATTGATAACTATATTCGGAAGTACTTTTGTCCACATCGCACAATATAGCGGCGGAAGGAGACACATGCACAGTCCGAACATCATCGGACTTTTATGTTGCATTATGTGTAGTGCACTCCGCCGAATACGAATCATCAAATCCATAAAATGTATGTGTATTCCTACAACTACATCCAAGGTTATTTCTAAACTTGACGGAAATGGCCGAGCGATGTTTCGATTGTCCCGTTTTAGATATTCCCACACTTAGGTCTTACTTTGGTGAATTTTCATCGGACTAAGACAGATTGCAGAAAAATGAGAATATTTTCTACATGTAAAGATACAAATCAAAACTACCCAACGATTTTTGTGTAAAGCATGCTTGTCAGATTTTAATTAAGGTACTGAGGTTAATTCCTTGTACAACTGATAGCTTTCACACTGAACCAACACTATCCCAACCCCTCTTTTTTACGTTCATTTTTCACATTAATGAGCTATTTTGACTATTTTTCTGTAACAATGCGGCTCAAACAATCAGTATGGGCCTTATGCATGTATGGAGTTCACTGTTATTACAACAAATTGGCATGCCTCTAATCACCCCATAACCATCTCGATTTTGAGATATTTACCGCTATAGCAGACATACATATCTACCTAAACCAAGTCGGCTGTTCATTTGCAGCCCAAGTTACGCATTTGATCTCCAATGCTGGTCAAACTGTGACAGGCAGTCACCAAACAAGCCAGCCCATTTTCAAACCCAACTCAAAGTAAATGTAAACCAAATTGCTGATTTAGTTTCTGTGTGAATTTATAAGCACAAGGCTCATGCTTTTCAGGCTAATGCCCTCTACCTTAAAAATTAGGGTGTCAAAATACGAAACTATCCAGTGAGACCTTATGTTGGGTGTGAGATAGACCTTATTCCCTATCGAAAACATGGAATTCGGCCAAATCATGCGGTAGCGGCATGGAGTACTCTACCCCACGTTGCTACCGCGTGGTTTTGGCGTATTCGATGTTTTCGATAGGGAAATACGCTCTAACCTCATACACCAACATAAATATCCAAATATCTACAACAACGTTAACAGGCCAGTTAATGTAAGAGTAATATATAAGTTTATAAGAATTTGGAATCAAGGAGTGGCCTATCTACTCTCAACATATTTCAAGAGCTTCTACTATTACTAAGATTACCTAAATAGTATCCTATTTGGCGTTATTCATGGTGAATGTAAGGCTTTCGTTACATCAAACAAGTTGTAAAATCAGTACCCTCCTTTATCCGTGTATAAAGCTCACCCATATGCAAACAGAGCAGACCTAAATCTACTTCATATAATGCGCTGGCAAATCTGGGTCTACACTGTTTGATTAAAATAAGTAGTAAAATGAACACATTAGAACTAGCAGATCTGCCGATTCTTCGTGCATGCGATGGTAGATCCGAGTCTACGGTGTTCATATAGTTGGATGTACGTTGTACACGAGCAAATAAGGAACATTATGAGAATCCATGAGAGCTGAGGTGTTAACATACACATGTATATGTTAAATGCTTAACATTTCCACAAACAAGCATAGTTATTTTGGCACATCCGAGAGTCGACGATCGATCATTCCGGTAATCTGGACTCTATACAGTGTGTTATTTTCACAACTCTTTGAAGTATATAGAAACATATGGTATATATCAAAAGTATACGAAGTTAACAGCGCTGACATATTGGCATTTTATAGATTTGACCTTTATTCTATTAATTTCAAACAACACGTGTCTCCTATTTCTATCTATATAGACTCGCCTATATTTCTATCAACGAAAAAAAAAAAAAAGACTCACAAAATATGTCCTCCGTCAACGTACAACATTCTGTATTTTTCAAAACAATTTGAGATCTATATCTTTATGATTTCTGTGTAGTTGCAATTATATATACTAAAAAAAAAAGGAAATTCTGTTGACATTTTGTATTGAAACTTTTTAGCGTATGCGATATCAAGTTTCAGACAGTCCCACACTGATCATTAAAGTGGGTATACCAATTCATCAACAGTTTTTAAAAGTACACTGTCTAAAAAGGCAGACGAATCAAGATAAAGCGTGTGAGGAAAAGGTCAACACTTTGTTTTCTTATGGCCTCCTGTTAACCTAAATATAATGGATAATCAATTTAATATTGATTTAATACTTTAATGAAGCAGACAGGGGAGGTACAACTGGTCCAATTGCAACTTATAAATTTATCCAAATTTGTTAAAAACTGGCATTCGAGGATAGAGGAATCTTTAATTTCTAGGCTATCTGTAAATTTGTCTGTTCAATTCGGCTACAAGGTATATTTAAATTTGGTTACAATACCAAAATTTCGAAATGCTATTTCAAAATTGAGAACATATTCACATATAGAAATTGTTAGATGTAACATACCACATCCTACTCCTACTGAACGCAGATTGTGTCCTTATGTTATGTACTCAAAGTTAGTGTCCTTATGTACTACACAAAGTTAGAGTCTTATGTACTCAAAGTTATCATCGATTTTGAAAGTTATTCTCTGCATCGAATTAAATGCATAGATCGTCATTTTGGGTTAAGCCCAATATGTACAATATCATCGAATTGTCAACGTGGTAGTCACGTGATGCAAACATAAAACATCATTGACATGTGCTCTGTGCTTGATGAATCTGGCTTTCTCCAGGTTACTGTGACATCGACAGGTTTCTGGTAGTTGTTCTCGGAATAAATATGTTGAGAATTGTGTATCCTTTCGTTTTTTTACAAACATTACGTGACTTTCATTTAATGTTTTCGAATTTTTTCTACAACAACATTGGAAAGGGGTTTATTGTTGATATCACGTGACTATTTGACCTCTGATGTCCTGGACATGTAGGTTGCGAGAGTAGGGTAGTCACGTGACTAGCATTGTTAATGGCCTGTACCAGGTTAAATTTCATCAACGCTGCAGTTTCGTCTCGTCTGTCAGCGGATTAAAGACAAAACGTATGTCATACTCGCAATTTCTGAGAAGATAAATCATATTCCTCTCGATTTCATGCAGGTATGGCTCGATGTAAGGTCGTTTAAGTTCGCCAGGCCCGGTAGTAAGCAGGTACCCTATGCCGCTACCGCGCGGTGGCGGCGAATTCCAACTTTTCGATAGGCAATGGGCTCTGACCCCACACCCCAACATAAATGTCCAAATATCAAAAATGGGGTGTGAAGGGTCAGAGGAAACTCGGACTATAGTGGTTGGTGAGTTTAACGTTGATTTTGTTGCGAATGTGGCTCTTGTGGTTATTCATTCTTTTTCTGAAATCAACAGTATCGCCAACATATTGAGTGCCACAGATATTACACGCTAGAAGATAGATTACATTTTTGGTTTGGCATCCTAACTTTTGATTGATAGTGTAGCTAACTCCTGTTGTCGAACTTCTGAACGATTTGGTCTCGGGCATATGTTTGCAAATTAGGCAACGCTTGTCTTTGCAGCAATATGTGCCTGAATCTGCGGTCTTGTTTGAAGTTACCTTGGCACGTACTAGATGGTCCATCAGATTTGTACGTCTACGGTACGCAACCATAGGAACTTTTTGAAATATGCCCTTCAGATGTTCGGAGGATTCAATCTGGTTCGAATGCTTCCGAATTATCTGTTGTAACTTTGGGGCGTCGGGGTGGAAAGTAACCACGAAGGGAACGCGTTTGTTGGTTTTCTTGGTTTTATATTTCAGGAGGGTTCCTCTATCGATGAGTTTAGTTTTGTAAATAGCCTCCTCGGTGTAGTCATTTCTGTATCCTCTCCATCTAAGGTTCCCCTTGATCTCTCCGAGTCTCTTTTCAAGGTAGCCGGATTAGAGCATATGCGTTTGATCCGAATGCACATACCGTAAGGCAGATTTTTTATTGCGTACTTGGGGTTGCAGTTGGTTGGGAGTAGATACTGGTGAGAGTCAGTTGGTTTAGAATACAGGTCAGATTCTATGTTCCCCTCCAGGAGGGTAGATTGAGTATCCAAAAAGAGGTTTGATGACTCTGACGTAAATTTAATCGTAGGATGGAAGTTATTGGCGAATTCAAGAAATATTTTGAAATTGTCTCCTGTTTCGATCCATTTTGATTCTATGTTGTCAATAAATCTGCACCAGCTTAGAGATCTATAGTGTGCCTCGTTGAGGAGGTTTTGTTCATATATATGTATGTACCTGTCAGGGACAATTGGTCTTATGCAATAAACTTCACTTATATCAATTTGAGCACACTCATATTGTAATAGTAGTATAGTAGTAGTAGTAGAATATAGCTCAAACCTCCACTAGACGGTGTTAATCAATTCGAGGAGAGATCGGTAGCTCGAATCTACAATGTTTAATATTATTATAAATATCCTCCCAGGACTTAAGCACTAGTTCCGTTGATCCAGATTGTTCCGGCTAACAAAACACTTCCATATCTATTTTATTACTGAACAGATAAGTAGAGAGAAGGACGCCACATCCTGGTCAAATATTCTCACTGATCTCCTCCTCTGTCCGTAGAATCCTCGAGTAGTGCCTGTACGGCAATACACTGTATCATGTAATCAGTCTTGTAATTCCCAAAACTTTTCGTGCACCGGATTAGTCTCAGAAACAACTCAGTTTTTAGATACCATCATGCTTCATCCATTCAAGCTTAATCCTTCAAAACTTTAAAGAATATTAGCATACTTGAAGAAATTCCTGTAAGACCTCGACCACTCCGATTTCAACACATGGCATAGTTTTAATGGCATGCTTAGTCTCCGCGTACAACGTTGTCTTGACAAATACCTTGATAACTCGAACAAATGAAAAGCAAGTCGAAAAAAAACACCCCCCCCCCCCAAAAAAAAAAAAAAAAACAAAAAAAACATATGGACACGAAGTACAGTCTACTTCGATTGTTCAACTTTCTACTGTATTTTAATTAGTGCTGGGAACTTTTAGAGTCTATTCTTAGTACCTTTACCTTTTATTTTAGACACATGTTACATAATTTTAACATCTTTACGTTTGCTATTTTATCTTGTACTTAGAGTTTACCTTTATTCGGAAGGATTTATTTTCCTACATTTTTTGGGGAATTGATTTTTATATGTTTCTAACTTTACCTTTAGTTGCTACCATATATCCACTATTGTGCCGAAGTGCCGTAAAATGCTACCTACATACATACAGTTTTCAGTTATCTCAGCAGTCTTCACGACAATCTCAAGTCACATGACACTCGAGCCAGAGAAAGTCTTTAAAATCTACAAGACCGAACTAAATTTGACTGGCCCATGAGATTAAAGTCTTTAATTCTCACAACATTTTGCACAAGATTGGTGTGTCTAAAAACCTCAGTATTTCACAAGACCGAAGTGATTTTTACTGGTGTCAGTCTTCGAACTACTAGCATTTTTCGAAGGCTGTGTGAGACAGTCTCTGGCATAACAGTTTTAAAATTTTAAAGCTAGGTCTGGTCTGCGTTTTATGATCATAATGCCGAACCATTTTTCTTTTGTAAAAATCTTACTGGTTCATATAGCTTTCTAGAGACTAGCTCAGTAGTGCCGATTTTATTCAGCAGGAAAAGGGACAAGGCATTAGACGAACTTAAAATTGTCTGTACCGTTACACATAGCGGCTACCCATGTGTACACAAACTACTATACCCAACCGACTGGAGTATACAAAACCGGTTTCCTTTCATATTCCAATATATGCAGGCTGGATAAAGGTCACTTGTCCTGAACTCAGGTGTGTGATAAAGTTTAATTGTCTGAAGTGAAATAACTTCATGAAGGTAGTCCGCTTTTGCAAAACTAGCTTTTACTGCGCAGCTCAGTATGGCGTGATCATTACAACATGACCTCATGAATTGGCGTCACTTTTGATCTCTGTGTATCGCAGCGCTATGAACTCTGGGAGGGACGGGACATAAAATTACGTGCTAGTCACTTCTGTCTCATATTGCATAATGAAAAATAGAATTTCTTTCACAATTTTAATAATGTTAGTAACAGTCCTGTGAAAGAATATAACAAGATCAACAAAAGGTATACGAAAACCGATGCAATCTCAATAATTATGTCATACCCTTATCTTGGTGCATTTGATAAGAGGAATCTTTGATATTCAACCTGTATAAATATAATCAATTTGTAAATACTCATATGGCTATTATTTGTTGGGCAATTAGCGACAGGGTACTTTTTCCCAATACTTGTTTATGTAATGACCCTTACTTAGGGTTAGATATCTAGATAAGAGTTGCGCAAAAAAATGTACACCAACCTATATATATATATATATATATATATATATATATATATATATATATATATATATATATATATATATATATATATATATATATATATATATATATATATATATATATATATATATATATATATATATATATATATATATATATATATATGGGGGCGACTGGGGATTTTGAATTGCTTGGACCTTAGCTATGTAAAAATATAAATCTTTAACAAATTTTTAAATACCAAAAATTTCACAAGCGACCATCTTGAGATCTACGACAATAATCTGAGTTCTGTATGCAAACATTATGGTTGATTAACATTACCTAGTGCCAAAACATTTGTGTATTGACGGTGTGTTGAATAATGTATAAAGTAGCAAGGAAGTGTGAATTTAGCATACCTTGGCTGGATTTACTAATCACATCAAAACAGTGGACATAAACCGGTGTTCTTAACGTTAAATAACCCCGCCTGCCGGCTTGGGGATGTGTAATAGGCCCGATGCGACTACCTGTATGTCGTACGAAGCGATTAATGGAGGCAGGAGCCGCAGTAGTTCGGTGGTTAGCATGCCGGATTCGTGACCGAAAGGTTGCGTGTTTGAATCCTGCCATTGGATCAGATCGGGTCGGCCACATTGGTGTGTCTTTGGTAAGGCTCTGTACTCCAACTGCCTTGGTACTAAATAACCTACTTGTGTTTCTGTGCCGTAAAACACCAAACCAAACCAAATCTTAAATAAACTATTTAAAACATTTAATGTCGAGTGACAAAAATCAGACAACTATTTTTCTTCACCCGAAACTCGGTATCTCATGATGCCCGTAATGAGGCAGTAACGCAAGTGAAGTTCAGATAAAAATTAAAATATAATTAACAAGAAAGAAGAAAAAAAAACCCAGATTATTATTTAGATTTTCTTTACTTCAGTATAAAATATTTATTTATTAAATCCAACACAGTTAATCAGTAACTGGTACGCGTACAAAAAGATTGTAGTAATGACGAATAGAAATAAAACTGATGTCTTTATGTTTTCGTATGCAAAGTATATTATGTTTTCATGGTTGCCACTTTTATTTTGCACCCCCCAAAAATCCTTACTTTTATTCGCACTTAAGAAGTAAAATCCGTATTTCAAGGAACTTACTATAGAACTGGATAGAAGTAACACAGAAAATCAGTAATAAGTACATCTCTCATTTTCACTGCATTTGTCTGTACATTATCTTTCCAGATTGCAATAGTTTCAAGACCAGAGACACTTTGAAGAAGAAAATTAACCAAAAGATACAGCATTTCAAAAGAAATAGCATGTTTAACAATGTAAAATTTGATCATGAAAAGCCCGCACTTTTGAATTGTCCATCCGCATAGCAACGATGACAACAACAAAAATGTCTGTATATTGCAGAAAAATTCGTTCGTGTGGTCCGCCTGTGTGTTTTAATGTTAGTCCCAGATTGGGGTGAAGTGGGGTGGGGGATATGGAAGACATCTACGTTTTTAGAGTAGATATCAGGAAATATTTCACGAGTGAAGTGGAAACATTGTATTGTCACTAGTATAATTTTTCTCCCATTGATATATTTCAATCTCTCATTAATAATATAATAAAGTAAAATATCACCTGTGAATCCTTATGTTCTATCCATCCTTCGTGGAATTTCCTCCCCATCAGTTGTGGTCTAATAGTCCCCGTATCCGACATCTTTTTTATAATCCAAACAACATTAACTAGCTTATCAAGTCAAGACTTCCCAATACTAGGCAAGTCCTCTACCCGATCCGCTGTTATTTGTTCAAGACGCGCTTCATGTGTGAATATTCTGACTCGGTGTGATTCCTTTATTCCTATCAAAGAGGAAGTGAAAATACTGTCACGCACTTTGTAGCAAATTTACATCGTAAATACACAGACCTATCTGCACGTTAGCAGCAGTTTTGGCAAGGTAGCAAATTATTCAACTGTTCTTGCCTATTATGGAAGGTGGTAAACTAGTTTGATACCGTGTGTAACCAAGTGATTAGGCTTCCGCTTACCGCATGTTTCGATAAGATTGATGTAACCCAGTTAATCACCTTAGCAGACGACAATACAAGTTTTGGAATAAGTATTTACAGACGCGTATAGTTCGGTATGTCATAATCGCTAGTTACACCTCGCTTATGATATATAATATACTGGTAACGTATACTTTTCTTAGCCCAAGACGGTACATGATCAACCCTTGTAAACGTATACGCGAGACACGGCTAACTCTGGAATGATACGGTTTTTCTTCAGTTAAAAGTTTAAGTCAAACTGTTTTACTAAAGGGCACGTTCCAATTCTTATAGTATCGGAACATGCCTGCCTGGATTATTTCCAGTAGATCCGTACTACTTTATTTCTGGTGGTAATGACGATCTATAGCAACAGAAACGACCAAGAGTCGCACAAAATTAACGGCAATAAGACTCTCAGACGCACAGTGTACCGAAATAGGACAAAATCGACCTCACAGATTACCGAAAGGTGCACAGACAACGGATCAATTGACAAAGACGCACATGTCCCGATACTGTGTATCCTCAGTAAGCGCTTTTATGGAAAACAAATACCTTGATAGTTTTAGCAATACAAAATATATGTTACTACAAAATGTTGAAGTATACCATTGAAGAAAAATGAATGGAGATATTGAGAAAATTGTCTCAGGAGGATGTAAAGCTCAATCGTAAAATGACAATATTTTGGATTGTTCCACTTAAAAGTTACGCGTTCTCCCATATTCAAACTCTTAATTATGATGATTTGCTTGACTCTGGTGTATCTGATTCGTATTTATCTCCCTTGCTGGCTTAAAATACTTGTATCGTGTTGCACCTTGGAATAAGAGATAAAGGTAGGCATATTGGTCCTCGCGACATTCAAGAAAATAATATCTCTGTGTTTGGACTGAGGGAAAGCAAATTTGGGACTGATCAGCCAAACAGTGCTTTTCAAATCGAACATTTTCAGCTTTTTCGAAAAAACAAAATTGATGGACCAGGACGAGATTTGGTTGGTCTATGTGCGTGATGGTATTATATGTAAACGCAGGGAGGATTTGGAAGTTAATTATTTCGAAAGCATGTGGTTAGAAGTTTCTCCAAAGAATAGCAAATCTATACTTGTCGGTTACCTCTATAGAAATTCAAATTGTACTGTAAAATGAAATGAAATAAGATCAAATTGAAGAAGTTCTGAATGAACAAAAGGAATTATTCATCTTTGGTGATATTAATAGGAACGTACCATATCTACAAATGAAACATTACTGGCTCAGTTACATAGCTCTGTTTGGACTGGTTCAGCATGTAACTGGACCAGCTAAGGTTGTCCCTGGAAAAAGCCAAACTCTAATTGACCATATTTATTCCAATTCTTCGAGTAATGTGCTTGTATTGACGTCTCCCCCATTGGTCTGAGTGACAACTACTCCACAATTCTAACTCGCAAGACCAATACTTTCACCCCCAAATCATCTCACCATATTTGATACAGATCTTTTTAAAATGTCAATGAGAAAAAGTTCCAAGAGAAAAGTAGTAGTAAATTGCCGCCGGTGCAGCACCGCTTTAGGATGGAATGGGGTCAAACAAAGGCCATGCATTCCAGAGCACACCGCCGGTGTGTGGGGTTAAACAAAGGTCACACTAGGTAAACTATCGTCATTATAAGCGGCCATTTAGAGGGATGAATGAATCCTAGATATTTTTACATCAACATGTCAATTAAGTTCATTCACATGTGAAGAGACGTTGCTATAGAGAATACCTATTAGTGAATTATACTAGTTACCAGAACAGAGAAAGTTTCTTGTATACTTAATGAGAAATATTCACAAATTAAGATCATGCAAGGTAAACTACTTGTACCACTGTTTGGAAGGATATGATGTACATTACCATTTCTTTTTATTGCCTGTTAGATTTTTGGGACTAAATCAAAACCATACAAGGTAAACATGTCTATCATCAAATCTACCAGTCAGGTCATTGTACTGAATTCTCTGTTTTGTTGAAACACTGATAGATATCATCTATTTACACCTTAAATTCTCACCTCGCTCCGCATATGAAACCAAATGTACATTAATAGATATGACCTCCTACCCAGTCACTCGATCCATGGAAGCATTAATAAAAATGTTCCATTCTCATCCCACTCAATCTTTCGCCATATGAAAGCATTTATAGATAAAATCTACTTTTCATTAAGATAAAACATTAAGATCTACTTAAAATGGTGGGAATACATTTTTGGAAAGTACTAGCATATCATTTACTATACTATATTCAGGATATGATGTACATTACAATTTCTTTGTATTGCCTGCTAGATTTTTGAGACTAAATCAAAACCATACAAGGTAAACTTGTCTACCATCAAAGAGAATCCAACATCAAAGTGTACCTGTCATCTGATTTTATTTATCCATAGGTGTATTTATTTTTTATTTAAAATTAATTGATCAATATGTGTACAAATTAATATGTAGACGTCATTTAATTTCAACATATGCAATGTTAGGCTGTATTTAATTGAAAATCCCTAAATGGTCACTTAAATTTAAAATGTAAGACTTTTATTAAGAGTATAATACTGCACATTCAGATAAAACTTTTAATATCAAAACGAAGATAAAATCACACGTCAAACGTACCCCCTTCCTAATTTTGATTTCAATCTAACGAAAAAAGATCACGGTCAAAGTTATATGCATATTATTACATCCCTTTAAAAAATTAACAAAAGTAAAATGTGATTTGAGGACTAATCTACTCAACAAATAAAAAAAAAACCACACACACACATCCCTAATTTTGATTTCAATCTAAAGACAAAATTTAAAAAAAAAACAAACAATCAAAATTATATGTATATTATTATACTCTGAATATCTGATCACAAAATATCAAACTTGTTCTAAAATTTATCTACTTATATAAAAGGAAAAAGACACAGAAAAATACACACACATCCCTAATTTTGATTTCAATCTAAAGAAAAAAGATCACGATCAAAGTTATAAACATATTTTTATTACATCCTTTAAAAAATTACCAAAAGTAAAATGTGACTTAAAAACTAATCTACTCAAATATAGAGAAACACACACACACGCACACACACACACACACACACACACACACACACACACACACACACACACACTCCTAATTTTGATTTCCTAGGTATAGAAAAAATGAGAATCCAATTTATATGCATAATACCTTTTAATCGTTTTAAAAAATTATACCTTGTAAATATGATCGTAAACAGTGAACATGTGACTCCGAAAAAAATCCACTTAGATAAAAAGAAATTGAAGATACAAACACACAAATGCACACATATATCTAATTTTGATATCAATGTAAATAAAAAAAATAATAAAAAAACAAAACCAATCAAAATTATATGTATATTATTATACTCTGAATATATGATAACAAAATATCAAACTTGTTTTAAAATTTATCTACTTATATGAAAGGAAAAAGACGCACACAGACATAATACACACACATCCCTAATTTTGATTTCAATCTAAAGAAAAAAGATCACGATCAAAGTTATAAACATATTATTATTACATCCCTCAAAAAAATTACCAAAAGAAAAATGTGACTTAAAAACTAATCTACTCAAATATATATATATATATATATATATATATATATATATATATATATATATATATATATATATAGAGAGAGAGAGAGAGAGAGAGAGAGAGAGAGAGAGACACACACACATACACACACACACACGTTACAAATGCATACACCTTCTCAGAAACTTTATCTCAATATATATATATATATATATATATATATATATATATATATATATATATATAAACACACGCACACACACGTTACAAATGCATATACCTTCTCAGAAACTTTATCACAGATTAAAGCTTTATTACTAAGAAGACACATGCACACGCACACACACACACACACACACACATTTTGTAATGATAAGTAAAGGGAGAGAACAGAAAATTAAATATAATTCAGTTTATCACTGCTAAATTTTCAATCATAATAGCAAACTTAAATCATGAAAGAAAGAAAAGATACAAGCAAAGAGATATTAAACGATAAAAGATAAGTTGTAATATAAATTTTATTTTTACACATTAAATAAACAAGACACATAGACTCATTATTTAGTATACACTTATAGCAATACATTCTCGCTTTCTTTTGATTTAATTTTGTAATGTCCATAGGCCAAACTTTCAATACCATCATCTAGCAAATATCGTTTATCACCGAAGCAGGAAAGACCAGTTTTAACTATTTTTTCACAAAACAGTTGATGAGAATGACTTCTAATTAAGCACATGCTGGAGCGCACTTTAGATACCTGAAACAATGTCTGTTTATATGTTTCGAATCGTAGATCCTTTTTTACTGTCACTTTAGCAATGCCTTTTGCTTTCTTTTCCTCTTTTCCATCACAGACAAAAGCATACATTTTTGGTCTCAGAGCACACATATAATGTATAGGCTTTCCATTCATTTCATCTTTCATTTTACCAAGAACTTTTTTGTTTTCATTGCTATGAAGAAAGTGATCTTTTGAATAATCTAAAGTATCAAATAAATCCAGACGCTCCTTCGTGTCATCATAAATATTCTCTGTTTCACAGTAAAACAACAAACTATCTGTTTCAGTCATTTGCAATTGAAGTTTGTCTCTGTATAATTGTTTCAGGTAATTATAATAAAAATCATACATAGCAAGCTTGGAGATATCCAATATACACATTCCCGAGTAACTCGGCTTAAAAAGTTTCACTTTTGCACTACTTAATTCCACTGCCACTAGATCTTCACTAAATATTTTACAAGTTTTGAAAGTTGAGTTTCTTGTGAGTTTCTGGAGTTTCTTCTTAGTCTGAACCAAGGTCACGTCGACATGCTTTCGAACGTTCTCCATTGTCTTGCCTGTAATAAATCAATACTCATAATAAAGTTTGTAATAGAAATTAATAAGAAGACTTTTTTTTATAACTTATGTGAAAATGAAAAATTATAATAATTTAAATGATAATTTGCCCCTTGTTAAAGATATCAATTTTTAATATTATTGATAAAATCATATAATGGAATAAATTTCAAAAGTACTATAGAAAATCTATTTCAGTTACAAAAGCTTCAAAAATATAGACTCGTTGATTTTTTTAATCACAAAAATATACTAACCAAATACTGAACAGTTCATCAACTTGTAGAAATTTTTCTCAAAGGTAGTCTTTGCTTTCTTTCTCATTTCTGTGTTATGAAGAACACAGCGTTTCATCCAACTTTCTTGAAAGAATTCCAACACTCTGTGGATCTGCTTTATTTCCATTCCAAGTTGTAAATACAGTTGAAGATTTCTGTAATGTACTATGTAATGATCCTTGTCCTCCAATGTTGTTACCAATTTTTCGATTTTATGTCTTACAGGAAATATATTATCTTCTTAAGATATTCCATGTAATTTTTTCCATGCTCTCTTAGCATAAAGCGATAATTGATCGTCCGGAATGTGTTTTTTTCTGGACATAGTGGTAAACAATTATGATCATCATGTAAATGCTCTGGATACTTTAAGGAGACTTCTAAAATATAACCTTTATCACAATCCTTTGATACTGCTGAAATATCAAAGTCCTTTACTTCCTCATCACTTAAGAATTTGAATGAACTTGTTGGTAGTTTATGAAGTATTGCATAACCGTAAAGATTATTTATATCTAAATATTGTAAATATGACGTCGGTTTTGATTGATTATAGTTTTGTTCTCCAAGTAAAGGATTGTTTGAGCTTTTGTAACGATTAGAAATCTGGGAAACTCCACCTCTTATTTCTTTTTCTATAAATAGAATTTGATCAATATCAGTCATTAATTCAAGACATACTCCACTCATTTTTAAACATGCTGACCAAGAAAGTCCAGGAGAACTATAAAAATGACAAGGATCTAATTCATATTGGTTTAAGCACATGTTTCGAAACTGTTCGAAAACATCGCACAAAAGAATCACATCTGTTTTTAGATATAAATCATGGTAATCACCTAAATCTTTTAGCTTGAACGTTTGAAATACAGTACAAGCATGATGATATTCAAAGTCAGAGATTGACTCTCTTTTTAGATCAGAATAAAATGCATTTTGGGGTGGTAGTTGAGTTTCTTGATATTTACTCTCATCATCCATGTAGTCATATGGATATACGCCTTTACGTTATAGCAATTCAGCGTGAGATGGTAATGGTAATTCTTGCTGAAAATGTGCAAATGCTTTTATCCCATCACAAGACAAATTTTCCACGAGTGCTTCTAATGACGAATTTAAGAATTTGAAACTGTCAATAAAACGAAGAGATCCCAATGAAAAACTGACATAGCGCTCTAAATTTTGTGGAATGCACTTAATATCAGTATCTTTGAATTGCTCAATGCTCTGGCAGAGAATATGTCCATCGAAATTTTTTAAACCATGGAAAATGATTGGAATAAATTTAGACAGTTGGCACTGTAAGTTACAATTTTGATGTGCTAATCCAAAAACTTTACCACTTACATGACAATGGTGTCTAACTGTTTTATCTTTATCACTAAATGGCTTGTGACAAATGCAACACTCTTTAGCTAGCATGAAATTTATTTCATCTTCTTTAGTTATTTTCATTGGTTCTATCTTCTCTAAAATCTCTTCTATCTCTTGTTTTTCTTTCCATAGACATTCAATCAGCTTTTTAGCAGCATCTTCCTCTCGGTAAATGATTGTAGGATTTGTATACTTTGAATCAATACAAACAACTTTGTATCCAAAACTGCAAGGTTCTAACAAAGTGGTTGGAGTTGTGTTTGATTCTGCTGGATTTGGAGAGCATGAATCAAGTTTTTTGTTTAAAGTTTCAAAACCTGCATAAATCACAAATGGTACTCTTAATTGTTTTTCAAATTCTTTAAACTCTAACATATTGTTTTTCCCAGGTTCTGGTAATTCAACTTTTTGAGCACCATGTACAGAGCAGTATGGCAAGTGATCATCTAATAATATCTCTCGTGTAAATCCTTGTAAACAATAGGGGCAAAAGAAATGTTTATGGCCGTTTGATTTTAGTCTGAATAAAAATTTGTTTAAATCTTTTATGGTACAATAATGATGCATTTCCTTACTTTTTAAAAGCAATAAATTTACATGATGAACTCTGCTCAATATTTTAGTTATCCTTATGGGAAGTATTTCACTGTTTTCAAATGTAAAGATGTTAACATAAATTTTTGGATTTTGAGTTTCAAATTTATCCATTTTTGATAATTCCACTGGATAGTCAATGCCACTCATGTTGAGTTCATGCTCAAAAGGGGATGTAATGTTCTATTGATTCTTGGGATAGCTCTACAGGATGAAGGGATGCAAGTATACTCCAGGTAAAACATTTTTGATCTGTGTTTCTGATATTTAAAATGCATTGAGATTTTCTTAATGTTAAGGGTAATTGAATGTAACTAGATGCAGCTATGGGAGAATAAATGACAGTATGAATTTCCATTTGAATTACTTTTGTCACATTCCATCCAGAAGCATTTCTCAAGAAATTTTCTAAGCTCATTGACTTTTTTGCAATGCTTCATTCAATTCATGTTCACTTAAAGTTTTACTGGAAAGAGTAAAGTATGTTCAACTTCGAAAATGAGGACTAGTTGTATCAGTTCCGACATCAGCCATATCTCTATGCATTTCGACTTGCGTAGATAAATACCATTTTATAGCATGATTTTGTACTCGTGATTGTAAATAATCCTTGATTTGCAACTTAATGTTAGCAAAAACAGTTAACAAATCATATTTGTCATAATTATTGGGATAAATGATTTGATTTTGAACTCCATTATTTAAAGCACTCCGTTGTGAAACTGAATGTCCTTGTAAATTTCCTTCGATCGAGTTTGAAATATTTTGTTGTGAAGAATCAGCTCCTAGTGGTAGAGATATATTTTCAATTTTAGACAATGTCTTAGATGAAGAAGGTGTTGCTTTTCCACCACTTTGATTTACAGGGAGTGAATGCGTTGCAACTACATGTTGAAACATAGATTGATAATCATTGAACACATCACTACAGTGGCTACAATTCCATTGTATTGTACTATGCAAGCGATTTTGATGTACTCTATATTGATGCCGATGTAAATAGTTACGTCTTCTAAATTTATTTCCACACAAAACACATTTGCTAGTTAAAGAATGAGTTAGCAATGTCGTGTTAAAGTGCTTTTTCTGCTATATATCTTCCAACAAATATCACAAGTGTATTTATCCTTTTCTTCTCGTCTTAATCTCTTTGCTAGCGTATTTTCTATTTCTTCAGCTGCTCTTACTAATGATTCATCATCCGCATCCCTAAATTCTGGTTCTAGAATCTGGAACTTTGACTTCAAAGATTGAATTTTCCTCTCTAAACGATCAGATCCATTCGGAAAACGTGAAACTAATTCCTCCACAGGTTGCTCTATCTTTACTATACACATGTGAGAATAAACTGCTAGTAAAACCGTCTATCTTTATATAGTTCACTCGAGTATAGTAGGCGTGTCCTTCATGCTACAATTACAATCTGGGTAGATGATGTGTGAGATATTCTCCAATGATACATTTCTCTAAATCATGTAATTGATCCATTTTGATTTCTTAGCTGATTTTGTCTTCGATAGTCTTCTTTTTTTCACATGTTAATTTTTTTAAACTAAAATCTCCATTTCTGATATGGGACGTTTTACATATAAAGTTGGTGTTTTATGAAAATTTTGCATATTATCCTTATTTAATGCTTTCTTTGTTATATCCTGTCTTTCCACTACATTATATTCAACCTTTTTTATTTTCTCCTCCGACTTGATTTACTTCTTTATTTCTATTTTTCTTCTCCTCTAAAGCTTTTAACATACTTTCATATTTTGTTTTTAGCACACGCACGAACTCCTTAGCCATAATTATAATTCTTTTTCAACGACTTTCAATAACAATATGAACTCTTTCCAATACACTTGCAGAATTCTGCTTCTCCTTTTTAGAGTTATACCCTTGCTAATAAAACGACGAATGATTACTTTATACCGTTTTAATTTCTTTATATTTTTCTTTGATATTGCTCGATTTCCATGCAGCACATTAAATATGATTTGTACAACAGCTCTCATCTGTGATGGAGTTATTGTTTTGATGAGAGCTTTGCATTGCAAATCTGTCGTCATGATTAAAAGTTTCAAAAAATTTTGTTCTTTCTTAAGCAAGGTATTCATATTATTTTACTACTTTCTGGAAGAAATACTATGGTTAACTGATCTGGTATAATATATGTTCGAAGTTTATATTTTGGATTAGAATGAGGTGACAAATCAATCAGAAGATAACCATATTTGTTTTGAATTGCCTTTCGATATGCATCCATAAAATATTTCAATTGACCTGGACACATCTGTCTACCTAAAGTTTAAACTTGAAGCTGATCTCTTCGATTAGCAAACAAATTAAAATAATGAGAATTTAAACTGATTGTATGGAATTGCTTTCCTCCTGCAAATAAATTTTGAACAATAAAAAAGGTTGAAAAATTAAGATGATGGCTCTATTGGCAGAAGAGGTCAACAATATCCATGTCTTGGGATGCTTTTTGAAGTAAATCATCAATAATCAATAATTTATGTTCTGAATCCATACCCCATGTTTCCAACTCTTGCCTGGATGGTAAACCCTCAAAGAACTCAATGCTTGGAATGGAATGGTTCATTTCTGAAAACCATTCTTGTTTCACACCATAGCAATAAAATATTTTCTTGGGAGGATCTGTAAACATGTACCGAGCATACTTTAAAATTTCATACAATAGACTCGTCTTCCCTGATCCTGTTGGACCTGCAATGATACAGGTACAGGGACTTTCAAATTTTATTGATGGATCTCTTTGTATAGAATTATCCATATTTTCATCCATCACAGTGTTAGCATGTCCAGCAACAAAACTCAACTGAATTGAAAGGAAAAGCATATACCTTATTTCAGATCTGCAGATGAAAAAGTAAGAAATAAATATAAAAAACACAAAAAACACAATAATATGCATTTATATATTTTTATTCATTATAAACCTTTCAATGCTGCTTTGCATATTTGATTATAGGTACATTTATTTTTTATACAATGAGGAAAAGTATACTGCATATATTCATACATAAATAGATCATTTGCTTGAAGGTTTATAGAACTGAAACGTTTTACAATATCATTCATGGATGTATTATCAGTCTATGATAAAGATAAAATAGACAGTATAGTCCACATACGCTTGAATAGTTGCTTTGTATTTGCTTTTCATTAACAAGAATGATAGTAGCATGTTTGTTCAGATACTTCTTAAAGTTGATAGTATAATAGTCTGGTCTTTTTCCATAACTATCAAAGAATTCTGCTTTCTCTGGTTTATCAAAATAAAATGCACACCATTGTTTTCCTTCTTCAGAATGATTATCAGTGTTAGCAATAAATCCACATGGAAACTTTGATAGAGTGTTTGGTAAACGATCTGCAGAATAAACTCCTTCCACATATTTTCTTAGAATGAGGTCACAATGAATACAACATTTAAGCTGAGATGTATTCATTCTGTTATGATGTCTCGTTCTTGGTTGATTTCAAAATATCCTGGAGACTCACTATATACGATACAGCTCATTGTTTCTGAAAAGGAAAAGAAAACAAGTGATATAAAATCATAATCATTGAAAAATTAGTATAATTATATATTTTAAATTCTTTTAGATATGAATTAAATATTTTTTTGAAGCGAATACTTACCGCTCAGAGCATTCTTGAACTGTACATCGAGTCTCACGTTCCACATCTTCACTAGAGATATATATTCTCCATGTTGAGAGAAGTATGGTTCAAGTTGAAATGCAAACAGAGTTGTTCCTTTGATAAAATCTAGTCTTGTAATATTATTTCCCAAATCATGATTCCACTTTCCAGTAAACTGAAATAATTCTGAGTATGCTCGCATAACCGTCGCACCATCTGATGTATTGAAATCTAGTTTTGTTGGATTGCCTCCAACAGGTATTCCATCAGAATAGAGGCAAATAGATTGGATGTTACAGTTAGAAAAATCAAAAGGATTTGAACTGTAATCTCCTGACATTGCCTTTGATTTAACAAATCCAACTATGACTCAACTAGGTTTTTGTCCTTGAAATAGGTTTTCCCAGTGAAATGAAGTACTTCCTGTTGCAATACTCTGCGTTCGACACTCTGCTCTGGTGAATGGATACTTAGCATTAGTGCTTTTAAGTATTTCAGAATGTCCATAGATCACAGCTGGATTGATTCTCACTTTTCTTGCTAGTAGATATATATATATCAGTTATATCTATCTTGTAATCGGGTTTGGTTTCTCCAGAGCAAAGACAAAAAGCTGGAGAACTTCTGTAGAGTTTTAGCTTTACATCAACTTGATTTATCAAGTATCTAGATATGGAGAATAGATCATGAAAAATAGGTCCTTGTAGATCTAGACTGATTGAGTTTTTAATGTACTGTGATCGTATGAAAAGGCCATTGTTAGCTCCAGACGGGTCAGGATCTTCAGGGTGATCGCTATCGTCTTTGATAAACAGTTGTGTAGATAACTGAGTAGATTTAGCATTTTGTCCATAGTTTAGCATTGTTTGTATCATAGCTCTATATGGATTGTTGTTACATGTTATGGTAGATTTATTTTGTAAGATAACTTCTGTGGCGGAAAACACACATGTAAAAATAGATTCACAGGTCCAACTTTTTCATTGTCAACTAAATTTGTATCATCTGCTTTTTTCATCTTCAGTTTCACATAAAGCTGTAAACCTTTCAAATCTAAATAGTCCATAGAATTTTGACCACTGATTTTAAATTCAATAGGACTATCTCCAGCCAATTGCGAGAGTGGTCGAATTTCTTGATAATAAATATCTGATACTGCTACCTGTGTTGGAGGAAGATCAAAAAGGGATAGCTCACTGGGAACACCCTCATGAAAGTTTTCTAAGTTGAATATGGACATAATTAAAAATTGAAAATGTCTTTTTTCATTGATGATTTCCTAGTCTTCTTTTAACAGTTTTTTTTCCACCTCTTTGATTCTTTGGGCTGATTTTGACGATTTTTCTTGTCTTTGAGGCTGTCTTCTTTGTTGACTTCTTTCCTCTTTTATACCCTTTTCCTGTATGTTGCATTTTAGATGTGCGTTGTGGCTTAATAGAAATATTATTTTGATCACGTTTCAATTCAGATTTAGCTTGTTCAACAACTTGCTGTGCTGGAGCTACAAGTTTTACTGATGTTTGATGAGATGGTGAAGCAGATTCTTCAGACTGTTTAAGATATTTGTCTATTGGTGCTATAAAAGAGCGAATATACTTTGATCCACCGATTTGATTGCTTGGTAGTAAACGCTCTTTACCATTTGCAACGTTTTTAAAAAAATTCATCCACTTTAGTGGATTGGGTATGTATAATTTAGAGGGGTTCATAATCTAAATAAAACGGATACTGTTTAAAATGAAGTAGCCATGACACTGGCGAGATCAGGAATGATGCAAAATTGCCATCTTCTGACTTATTATAAAATTCAAATTCAATTAGTTTTTTTCTTTTGACTGGTAAATATATTGGTGAACCAAAGCTATAACTCCATCCATCTTGTGAGTTTTTTTGTAATCTTCTCAAAAGAGGCTGTTCTGATCCTTTCACAATGCTTTCCTTGCAAATGTTGGTATACACATATAATGCATTGCTGATTGAATTATCATTTTTTCCTTTTCATCTCTTTAAAGGCAGCATAAAATTCAACTAATCCAACTTTCCAAAATTCATTAAATGTAAGTGGTAATTTTAAGTGTACTTTAAAGTTACACACTTGATTGTCTGGAAAATAATGATTGCTATCATCGCTTTTTATGTAAACATAACGATCCATTATTTTATGCAGGATCAACAAATGTATCTTTTACTTGATCAATATCCATCCAACTATTGAATGATTTTGGAAAGCCTTCCCACTGAACAAAATATTGAAGTTTTCCGCTTTGTTTTCTTTTTTTCAATATTTTTTCTATAAACCAGAGACTATTTTCATCTTTGTCAACTTTTTGGAGTTCTGAATTATAAAATAATCCTTTTATAGCTTCATCTTTAAGATCTTTAATTTTATACATGGGAACACCTTGTTTTAAGAGTCGATTATCAATTTGAAATACTTCAGATGTATACTGCTGCTGATAAGAACGACGAAATGGATGTTTGATGTATGTTATTCTCACAAAATCATCAACTTTAAATTTGTATGCTGGTTTATGTTTACGTGCAACTTGAGGTTTTTTAAGATACATGTACGCCCGGACATCAGCTTGGTTTCCCTTGTTAACATCTTTGGGGGTAATATAATTTAGACTGCGATGAGGTGACACGTTATAATTTTCATCTAATTTGTCTAAATCATTGATATAACGATAACTGCGATTATGCTTCATCATTCTATACATAGTTGTTTTAATGGTTCTTTGCACTCTTTCAACGTAATTAGCTTTTGCTGGATTTTGTGTCATAAAAAAGTATACACCATTGTCTTTCATAAATTTCTTGAACCAATGGTTAGCAAACTCAGAACCTTTGTCTGTGCGTAATTTAATGGGTTTACGATCTTGAAAATTCTCTTTCATGGCACTGAGAACAGATTTTGCAGATTTATTTTTCAATGATTTTACCCACAGATATCTGGAAAAAATATCAATCACAAATAGTAAATACTGAATTCCATTATTTTCTTTAGATAGATTTGTCACTGACATCAGATCGGCATTAAACTGTTCATCAATGGAGTAGACTCGTACATTGGAAGTTCTGAATTTGTGTCGTACTTGTTTTTGTAGAGAATACGCATCTTGGTTACTTAACCATTTCTTAATAAAGTTTAAACTGAATTGGTCATGATACTTCTTATGCAAGATTTTGTAGAGTTTCTGAAGGCCAGCAAATGCAGCGGGATTCGAGATGTTAAAGTAATACTTCTGAAGGATTTCATCCTTTTGCTTTTTATCCATTGTCTTCGTGAGATGCTAATACAATAATTTAAAAATATATAAACTCCTTTTATATCATTTTTTCTTAATTTGTTTAAATCATGTTTTCTTTTACAGTTTAAGAAATAAAAGAAAAAATATCATGCATACACCTTACAAATCTACCTCTCTCTTTCATGTAAATATTAGTATGTATGTATGTATGTATGTATGTATGTATGTATGTATGTATGTATGTATGTATGTATGTATGTATGTATATGTATGTATGTATGTATGTATGTATGTATGTATGTATGTATGTATGTATGTATGTATGTATGTATGTATGTATGCTTAAGATCGGAACAATAGAAATGTGCGTATGTATGTTTGTTTGTATGTATGTATCTTTGTTTGCATGTATATATGTATGTTCGCATGTATGTATATATATGTGTGTGTGTGTGTATATGTATGAATGTATATATGCTTATAGATTGGAACAATGAAAAGAAATACATGATGAGAAAGTGGTTGAAAGTAAGAAAAAGATGGATATAAAACTGTACTGGTTTTGAGAAGATGGTATAGATAGAGGACAGGAGAGACCTTATTCTTAAGAAAACAATAATAAAAATCATAAGTAGATGACAAACATATGTCAAAAGCAATGATTTATTACAAAATCAAACTTTGCATACAATTTTAATAGTATTATTATTATGGATGAATATATATGATGGATTGATATTATTTAAAAAGACCTTTAATAGTCATTTTTATTAAAGCTTTTTTGAAAAACGTTATATCTCTACCATCATTTCATGTGGTTAGTATCACTCCTTGAATCTTCCTTCCAGGTAAATCATCTTTAAAACCATGTCAAATATTTTCTCTTCCCATGCTTTAGTTTTAAATTCATTCCTTCTCCATTGATCACAAGAAAGTTTCTGTTTATATGCAGTTAATTGATTTGGTTGTATGTCCAACTTTGCAGTAGCCTCCTCCCATTGATCAAGAACTTTGTTATCATCCACAGCTTCCAAAATGTGTGGAAAAAAATATATCACTTTTTCACTAGTAGAGTACATGATACATTCATGTTAAACTTGAGATGGATGATTCACTTTACATCCATAGCAATTTTCTTTCACTACTTGCTCAACAATATTCAACATAGTGAGAGCATAATGAAGATTAAATTCATCTTCTAATATTCTACTGGTTCTATCATCTATATGAGCTGTAAATTGTATTAAAGTATTTTCCATGATGCTTTAAATAGTTTCTCAAAAGAAGATAAACTAAATCAAAAGCACTTCTGTTACTGAGAACTAATTTTCTCTGATATTACTGAAAGGAAGACTAATGCGATCAAAACTTTATAAATCAACATTATATAGACCATGGGTTTTGCTCCGCCCATAGTGGTCTCTGCCTGCTTCGATAATCTGATATCATACCTTCTCCATATGAACTTTCAAACTGTATCATTCCAAGCACTAGTTTCAGAATATGCTCCTCCCATTCTTTACTTTGCAACATTTTATTCCTCAATTCATCTGAAAGCAATTTCTCTTTGTAACTTTCTAATTGGTTGTGAGGAATATCAAACTTAACAATATACTCCTCCCATTCTTTCAGTACGTTTTTTACATCCACTGCTTCCAAAATCTGATCAAAATATTTCTTCAATCTGCTGTTAGGGGTGAGGGTCTTGCATTCATGTTGCAAAAAATCAAACTCGTTTGATTTACATCAATTACAATTTGCCATTGTAACACTTTGAAGATGATCTAACATATGTAATCCAAAAAGGCTGTTAAATTCTGTCTTCATGCTGTCAACAAGAGTGACATTAAAGTTTTCCATTCTTAAATTCAATTAGATATATTTTCCACAATGACATTTAAAACCGAGTTTAGAACTTGACCTGTATTGTGTACTATCTTTCATCGCCATGTCTGGTATATCATTGCTCTTCAATTCTCCATAACCAATCATTTTCAAGTAAACACAATTGGGTGACCATCGCCTATGTTCTGCCCACGGTTCATCAGATTTCTCCCAATCTAGAAGCTTTATGCCGCACGCAAAAACATGTAAGTAGTAAGGGGGGAGTAACTGGGTACGGGGGGACACTCTGGGTATCTACGGGAATTTAACATAGCGGGGGCACTCTGGGTATCTACGGGAATTTAACATGGGGGCACTCTAGGTATCTACGGGAATTTAACATAGCGGGGGCACTCTGGGTACCAACGGTAATTTAACATAGAGGGGGGCACTCTGGGTACCAACGGAAATTTAACATGGCGGGTGGCACTTGGGGTAGTTGGGGACACTTGGGGGCAGTGGGGTCAGAAGTATTGGGAGAGGGACACACACACACACACACACACACTATACCATCCAACACGCCGTGTGTAGTGACGAATACAACGTCATATACCATCCAAACACTCAACACTATACCATCCAACACGCCGTGTTGGTGTGACGAATACAACGTCATCTACCATCCAAACACTCCACACTATACCATCCAACACGCCGTGTTGGTGTGACGAATACAGCGTCATCTACCATCCAAACACTCCACACTATACCATCAACACCCCGTGTGTAGTGACGAATACAACGTCATCTACTATTCAAACACCCCACACTACACTATCTAACACGCCGTGTGTAGCGACCAATACCCCGTAATCTATGCTATCCAAAACCCCACATATATTCTCCAACACGCCATGTGTAGTGACCTTCTACCTAGTGGCTATATCTATATAGCCTAGAGTTATATATAAAGCATTACCTATACCTCAGATCATGTTGGAGGTGTCAGTAAATTTGCATATATTGTACCTATGTTATAAATAGCTTTTATCAAGGGAACCAACTCATAATAACACTAAAATGGACGTGACTAAAAGTTGTATTAAACTTCGGGAACCGTCACGGACTTTAGCGTTGACTAGAAAAAATCCGGAACATTAGATTATAATGGCCTAGACTAAAAGTAACACTAAAATTCAGAAATTGTACCGGACGTTAGCGGAGACTGAAAATAATCCGGATTTTTGTTAAAAAAAATTGGCTGAGACTAAAAGTAACACTAAACTTCCGAAATTGTACCGGACGTTAGCGGAGACTGAAAATAATCCAGAAAAAAATGGAAAAAATTGGCTGAGACTAAAAAATAGTACTAAAATTTCGTAACTCATTTTAAATTTTTTTGTTATTTTTTATTTTTTTTTAATCAAACACAAACACACACCACACAACCTTTTTTAAAATTTTTTTTATTTTTTATTTAAAAACAAAAAAACAAAAACACAAACACACTCTATACAAACACACACCACACAACCATTTTTAAATTTTTTATTTTTTATTTTTTTATAAAAAACACAAACACAATATACAAACACACTCCACACAACCATTTTTAATTTTTTTATTTTTTATTTTTAAATCTAACACAAACACACACACAACACCTTTTTAATTTTAAATTTTTTATTTTTTATCCAACACATGCACCAGACCATCCATTTATTGAGAAAAGTTTTTTATTTTTATTTTTATTTTTTATCCAACACATGCACCACACCATCCATTTTTTTGGGTTCAGAACGAGAGTGAGAAAATGGATAAAGGTGGTAACTTCAGATCGATAGAAAGAGATAGATAGAACATAATAATTTTTTTTCAAATTCAATAAAAAACCACACAACACCATTTTTTAAAAAAATCAGCATTTTTTAATGAACAAGAAGAAGCTTCTCTAACATAAAAATGCAAACTAACAATCAACAAGATATTAAACAGGAACGTATTTACAGTGTTGACAACGTTGGGAAGGTAAACTAAATTTCCATTTTTCTACATCTACATCATTCTGATGCACACTACATTTCTGAGCTAAAGACAAGAGATAACCATAACGTTCACAAAACCATCGTTCTACTTTAGCATCGTTTCGAGCATAGTCTCTATGAAAACAAGTCACTAAATGTTCTAAGGAATATCCGAGACTGCGTTGATGAAGAAAATATACACAATATTGTCCGCACACCATTGAATCCGATCCTTGTAATCGGGCATTATTGAATCGAGTAGAGATGGCATTTATTCTCATAAAGTCGATGATGTCGTCTTCCAAAGGAGGTAATCCATAAGGATCAAAATATTCCACACCACCATTGTGATCGTTGGGAAAGTACACAGCTACCCAATGGGTTCCTGGTCGATGACTGTCGTCGGTATTGATGACATAGGCATGAACATCTTTAGGTTTGCGATGAGGTAGTTCATCTTTAGCACACACCACAGGATTCCAAGAAGAAGTGTAGGAACTGCGAGTCAACAGGTAATGAAGTTCCCTGGTATCCATTTTTTCTTCACAGGTAATAATGAGTCATCAATCCACACTTGATTGTATGCTTGAATTGATCTGTCAAGTAATTCCACGAATACTCACGGCGGATAGTCTCTGTACTCTGTTGAATGAGAGCTTCGATGCGATGGATCTCCAGAGGAGTGAGTGGAGGTGAAAAAGAATCCTGCAAATCTTTACACCATTGTCTCAACACCTTTTCTTCCGAGATCTGAGACCAAGCGTCCTCCAAAAATTCATCCATTCTTTCTTCGGCCGTCATCATCAAATATTTAACGTGTTGTTTCTGACTGGGATGATCGATTTGACATCCATGACAATGTTCTCGGGTCAGGGTGTTCATTCTTTCAATCAATTCCTGCACATAACAGGAAACTAAATGTTTTTCTTGTTCTGGCCATCGAGAAATAAATCCAAGAAACTCGGGAACAGTATTATTCTCTTCTTCTTCTTTTGGAAGTTCTGAATGAATGACTTCGTCATCATCATCATCCGTGGTAGTTTGTGACTGTTGTACTTCACAAAATCCCTCGTCTATTTCCATAGGTTCTTCCTCTTCGTGTTGCATCTTTTCTCTTCTTCTAATAGTCTAGAATCACTTCTCTCAAACTGTTGATCTCTAGAGTATTATCAAATTCTGCATACAAGACGACGTTCACCGTGTCGGGTAGAGGATCTTTAAACTGAAGTTCCACACGAAGTGGGCCTGATTTTATAGGGTGGAAATGTCCTTCGTCGCTGCCTTGGTCAGGAGTGAAATCAAATCCTCCTGCATAATCGTCGTACGAAATGCCGTGGCTGGTGTTGGTACCTAACTGTCCTGTGGCTTCAAACAGGCTCAGGTAAGATCGCAAGTAATTTTTCTGGGCGTCGCTAAAGTTAGGTTCAAAAGGTCTGGTACACAACGTTTTGCCATCTCGACTGACTTCTATCTTGGAGACGTTGTAGTGTTTAAACTCGAACGGATTCTGATTGTGGACTCCGTTGAGGGCTGCATTACTGACGATTCCAGTCAGCAAACGTTTGGGGAGCTGTCCTTGGAAGATGTGATCTTCGACTTTGGATCGGAGTCCAGCGGCAATGGTAAAGGTTTTCACTTCCACTCTTCGCACAGGATACTTGGCAGTGGTTCTGCTCAACGTTTGACTGATGTCGTTGGCTACTTTTGGTAAGACTTCCACACGGCGTACGTAAAGTCTGGCTTCTTGGATGATGGTTTTCCACTCGTTAGCATGAGCCATCAAATGGAAAGCGACACTACTGCGATTCAGTCTCAGGCGTACATCTGCTCCGTTCAACAAATACTAGTCTTGCAACCACATGTCCAAATGCAAACGATCCATCAATTCTAAACTGCGTCTGATTTTCTTGTGACGGTCGTTAAATCCCACATTGTGCGGATCTGCTGGAATTATAGTTTTATCAACGGCTTGCGTCGCCGGCACTGACACCGCTGTGTCGTTGAACTTTTCCGAGGTGTCAGGTTTCCAGACCACCGAAGCATCCAGATGAGTGTTCTTGGCTTCTTTTCCGTACGTCAAGAGATTTTCCAAGTAAGCACGGTAAGGGTAAGTATCCAAACTGCTGCTGACCAGTTTGTTATTCAAGTACAAATCTACTTCGCTGAACAAGGAATGCATGAAATTATTGACGGGAGCCACTCGGTCACCGTCCCCAGGAAGGCTACTGTCCGCCGTTTTGATCACTTTGAGTTTCAGGTACAAGTAACTGTTATTCAGATCGATGTAATCTTCGGTTTGTCCTTTGATTTCAAATTCGATAGGAGCTGAATCCGTCAAAGACGATACAGGATGAAATTCTACCCATTGGGATTCTTGCATCGTCATCATGGTTGGAGGCATGGTAAACATATCCAGTTCTGACTTGGTACATTCGCAAGAATCTCGGTGCATCATTTTCAATGGCTTTTAGTAATCAAGCACGTCTAATTCTCTGACGGTTCTTCTTCTTTTCTTATTCTTTTTTGGAACACCACCGTGTGTTTTATGAACTCTGAAGGGATTTCGACGTCGACTCTTTCTACCTTGTCCTTGCTGTGAAGTGCAGGAAGAAGTAATGCCAGGACCTGAAGCGTGAAGTGAATTTATAGGACTCTCTCGAAGACCCAAAAGATCTTTGCCAGTGTTCATCAACACATTTTTGCCTGCTCTCATAAAGGCTTCTTTAGGATTTTGTTTGTCGATGAGGACATTTTGCAAAAATTCTTTTCCTTGCGTCAAAGCGACATCTTTTAAGGCATGGAATCCTCGAGTCACCATCGGATTCAAAATAGGGGCTACCGTCCGAAAAGCCGATCATAACATATCTCCTAAACCATGTCCTCGTTGTCGAGCCACTCCTCGGTACACTGGATACATTTTTGGTTACAATGCGTTGGAGAACTTTTTTCGAAAATGTAGTTTCACCGTGACTTTTCCTTTGTCAATGAATGGCACACTTTGTCCCAAATCTCCTTTTATACTAATGTTGACACTGTCAAAATACGATTTACTGACTGGAAGATAATGAGGGTGTACAAATTCACGGTGAACGTGAAACGTGTTTCCACCTTCTTCGTACGCACCAGCAGCAGAATCTGCTTTGAAAGGAAGGACTCTCATTTGAAAGGAAGGACTCTCAGGGGTCATCGGCTGTGTTTCCCACCACGTTGTATTCTACCACATCGGAGTACACAAACATTAAATTCAGTCCAACGTTCAATTCGATAGGTGTTTTAAAACCCTTTCCAAAATCTAAGTTGCTTTGGACTTTTTTATTTTTTAAAAATTTATTTCCACCCAAAATAGCATACAACCCAGGAGAAAAAGTGATGGCCAATGTGTCGTCGTCCGAAAATTGTAAGACGAGACGACGTGCCACAGGATGGTAACTGATCTGGACACTTTTCTTGGCTTTGACTAAGGCTTTGGCAAATTGAGCCTCGAAGATAGCCTCAATGGTGTCCACAATATGTTGAGCATTAAAATAATACCCCACAGGAATTCTCATGGTATGGCTCGCAAAGGGAGGAGTGGTCGTCATGAATACCTTTCTGGAATGATCAAGGCCAGGTTTAATTTTCTCCAACTCATCATGCACTTCCTTGTTCAAGATATCCACGATGAAAGTGTTTTGACCTTCGTCGATGTTTTGAGCTTGCGTAGGATGAATGATTTCTACCAAACCTACTTCCCAATGAGCGTTCTGATCCAATTGGATGGCCTGAGGTAATTTGGTGGTGAAACAACATAAGACGTTGTTGGGAAACACATCCATGGAACTGTCACTGGGTAAAGTTAAATAAAATTGGTCATTCATAGTAGGTCCAAAGTGGTTTTGGTCTCCGAGGAGTCACTCGAATTCAAATGATGTTCAAAGGGTTCCAAAAGAGGAGTGGTATTGTGGTGACTGAAAGAAGGTGGACTGACGTTGGTCGTACTACCGTGGTTGCTGTGGCTGCTGTTGTCCGTCGTCGTCGTAAATTTCAAAGAGGGACTGGGTAAAAGATAACCGATGCAACTGCTGAGTAAAATGGTCCACAATTGTGTGTCCCCTTGTTGTAAACTCAAATTGGCAATAGCTGCTCCGATGACACAATACACTACAAAAATTTGGCAGAAAATAACGATTTGATTTTTAGGCACACGTTCTCCGCACCACACCCAGAGCGGTTGTTTTTGTAATTCTTGAAGAGAGGAACTCTGCGAAGGAGTTGAGGTCGTGGTTGTGTTGAATGGCATGTTAGGTTACTTCTTCTTCTTCTTTTTATAGTCGACAACTTGGGAAGCAGCAATCCAAGAATCAAAACTAGGAGGATATCCTTTCCAAAGTACTTTGACTTCTTCTACTCGACGTTTGCCTACTTTGCGTGTTCTTTGTTCGAG
Organism: Margaritifera margaritifera; assembly: GCA_029931535.1. Lineage (NCBI taxonomy): Eukaryota > Metazoa > Mollusca > Bivalvia > Unionida > Margaritiferidae > Margaritifera > Margaritifera margaritifera. The sequence continues at coordinate 7,274,946 of JAQPZY010001685.1, read as the reverse complement.
AATGCTTTCGATGTCGTACAAGGCGTCTTCTTTTTTGGTCACTCGTTGTAACTCAGGCAAGTAAAATGTTCCTTTGATCACTTCACCGTGCATGTCTTCCAATTTATAGACGGGAGGATTGCGTCCACGCACGGGTGTAGTGACACGAAACAATTCGGTGGTCCAGTTAGGTAAATAACCTTTGTCAAAAGTGCGTTTGGTTTTCCCGATGCGAACCCAATCTCCCTACTTCAACTCCAGCAAGGTTTTTTTTCTGAGGTGGTGGTCTGCTCCTCTGGGGTGTACCAAACAATCGATCAAACACGGTCACTTCGTTTTCAGGGCTGACCTCTTCGGGGGCACATCCGATGCTTCGATGGTACGATTGATTGTACGCTTTGACCAAACGAGGTAACAGGTCGATGTACTTGAGAGTATGTTGATGTGTAAAATATTTCCACATGCGTTCTTTCAAAGTTCTTTTAAAACGTTCCACGAGACTGGCTTTGGTTTCAGGATTTTCGGTGGTAAAAAAATGAATCTGTCTTTGTTTCAATTCTTTTTGAAAAGCTTGGTTTAGAAATTCGGTGTCTTTGTCAGTTTGCCATCGTAAAGGGTGACGACCACTTTGTTTCAAGACCAATTTTAAGGCACTTACCAATTCGGTACTGCTTTTAGATGTCAAAGGCACGACCCAAGCAAATTTGGAAAACACGTCGATGACACAAAACAAATATTTGTGGCCACGATTGTAGGTTGCCAAATGAGAGACGTCGGCTAAATCGGCTTGCCATTGATGATCAATGCCTTCCACTTGGGTTGGACTTCTATAAAATTTGCGTCGAATGGGTTTGTGTAACGTGTACGTCGATTGTTCTTGTAACCATCGTCGTACTTCTGGCAAACGTACACTTTTCAATTTACTTTTGGCAGCTCGATACAAATTTTGAACTCCTCCGTAACCAGCAGCATGGCCAGGATTGTAGTAAAGGCTAGCTAAAAGTTTCTCCATGATTCCTCAATAAGTCAACCAAGTACCAATGCTCTTTTCTTCGTGGGGTATCTTTTTGGATTGCAATGCTTTACGTGTCCGACGAGCCACTGGTGTAAAGGAGGATGTTGTTTGAACAGGGGTCATCGGTTCTGTTTTGACTTCTGTCTTCACTTCTTCCTTTTTCACTTTTGATGGCAATGGGGTAGACATCATCTTTTTTATCCAACATTATGTGGCTAACTTTTTTTTTTTAAGAGGTGGAGTTTGTAACTCTTCTTCTTCTTCTTCTTTTACGGTCATCCCTGTGGCGGTGTCTGTTTTAGTGGTGGTGACTTTAGGTTCGCTTTTCATCAGGGTTTTGACATCTCTCAGAGTGGGTGGAGCTGTTTCGTCTACAGCTTTTTGGTGAAAGAGTTGCAGACGTTGTAAAAGTTGACCGTACCGTTGCGATTTTTCTGTTTCTGACAAATTGCTTCGTTCTATCAGGGCTTGTAATTCTTGTTGTAACTGTGACATCTCGTTGAGATTAGGATTGGGTGGCAAATGAGGTATCCGTTGTTCGTTCCAACGATGAAATTCCATCCATCGTTTGTAAGGTACTAAAGTCAGTTTTCGTCCTTCCATTTCATCCAAAGGTACAAAAAGGTGTGGTCTTTCCAGAGAAAGGTGTCCTTTTTATCTTCTTTTTTTTTTGTTATCTCATGACACCTCCTAAAAGTGGTCCATCAATTGTTCCTAACAAAGGACCCGCTATTTTTAACAACGGTCCTAACAGCATAGGTAGAAATCCTCCTCGTTGCACCAACATTTTTTTCTTTTGTTGGAGAGGTATTTTCTTTTTCACCATTTGACGAAGAATGTTCCGTTCCGATGTTTACCTAATTTTTGTTTCTGTATCTTGGACAAAGGTACCGTTCCTTTCAAGACGTTCAAACAACATTCACACACGGTATCGATGATTTCTTTGGGGGCTGTTTGAATGAGTTGTTTTCGCATGGGAGGATTGGATTTGGTCAGGACAGACAAGACGTCCCAATGTTTCGCCAGACGAGGTGGAAGTCCTTTTTTGCTTTTCTTCTTTTTTTGGTGGTGGTGGTGGTGGTGTGCACGTTTGGGGGTCATCTTAGAGGTGAGGAGTAAGTCTGAAGTCTTTGGTAGGTCACCCTTCTATTTTATACTGGAACACGTCTCCACTGATTGTCTTCACGACGTACCATCTTCATGACAGGCCTCACTCGACGTTGAGGTGTTTTCAATGGACTAAATCGTCTCAATTCTTCTTTGGATAAATCCACTAAACTTTGTAACACGCCGGTTCTTTCTTGGACTTTGGTTTTAGGGGACGGTACTTTGTTCGCGGCCGCTGCCATGGCCAAATCAGCCGAAGTCGAGGGTCCCGACGTGGTGACTTTCGAAATGAGTTTCCATTTTTGCATCAAATTAGGAAACACTTGTCTTAAGTCTGGTTTGGCAGGCATCATCGTGAAGGGTGGTGAAGAAGACAAAGATGATGTGGACGCAAAAGGAGAAGGAGACCTCGTTACTGCTGGTTGTGGTGGTGGTGTCTTGCGGGTGTACGTTTGCGTCCTGGCAGCAGTACCTCTCTTGCGGCTTTCTTGCAGTGATGGGTGTTTTCTTCTTCTTGGCAGAACTTTTCTTTTTCTTGGAGGTTTTCTTCTTTTTAGGGCTTTTCTTTTTTTGTGTGGCTTTCTTCTTAGGGCTTTTCTTCTTTTTTGGTGTTTTGGGTTTTTTGGTTTGGGCATTAGGATCCCATTTCAAAAGGGAACGAATCATGACCCCTTCTAAAAAACCGCTTCCTCCAGGGGTTAAAATGATTTGTTTTTTAGTCCGTGGATCGATTCTAGGATCAGATAGTTGTGACAACGCCCCTTTATGTTTTTGAAAAAAACGTTGAGTTTGATAAGGGATGTGAATGATGCCTTGCAGTAATTGACGTGCCGTCAAAGTAAACCATCGTAACACTTCTTTAAGACTAGCTTCTAACAAATGAGCACGGACTTGTGCATTTTTTTCGCGACTGATGCCATACAAGGCACGAATCAATTTAGCAGGAGGATGAGATTGAAAGGAAGTCATCTCGAAGACTGTGAGACAGAAATGACGTAGTAGATGTTTTTATAGTTTTTTTTTCTTCAGAGAGTGGCCGAAGGGGACGTGTAAATGACAGGACCTCCTTCTTGACACCAAGGGTGAAACAATTGGGCACGAAATCTCAAATAGTCGGGAGTGGTCGGTTTTAAGTCAATGAGTAAATACGCATGAGGTGTTTGAGTGGCATCGTCGTACGCATAATTCAACCAAGGAGTGCCTAACTGTTTGGCTAACACTTGCACTTGAGATTTGTCTCTGGGGCTTTTAAACAACACCACGTAATGAGCGTTGAGACTGATGGTCCGATGGGCTTTACTTTGTTGAAATAAATGTTGAGTAATTTAAATGATGCTGGCATTTCGATGGTGTCCTTTTCGTGTAAACCAAAGGTTAATTTCTTCTTCGTCTTCTCCTAACATGTCGTCAAAGATGACCAGATGTGTTTGACTCACGTCAGACACGATCCCATCCTCTTCGCGAGGAATGCCTTCTACAAACGAAATGGCTTCTCCTTGACTTTCTTTCAATAAAGTGTAAGACGGTTGCCACTCTTTGTAACACCACACGATACGTTGAGGTGGACGATCGAACAAATGAGATTTGTGTTCGATCAAACGTTTGACTAATTCGGTTTTGCCTGAACCACTGGGTCCAGCAATCAACATGTTAAAGGGATGGCGCAGATACAAAGCGTCCCAACTTTGACGATCTAACTTTTCGTCAATCACTTTGACCACAGCAGAGGAAGTAGAAGAGGCAGACTGAGGTAGGAAGATTTTTGAGAAGAAGACAAAAGATCCAAGACATTTTATACGTTTCATACACGTTTTTTTTTTTTTTTTTTTGTAAAAACAAACAAACAAACAAAAACATTTTTTTTTTTACAAGTCATGAAGAACAAAAACGCAGACCGCTAAAATGGTCACGTCCAAGATTAAGGCTACCACTAAAAGAATTAAAGTTCTGTACAAACAAGTCAATGTACAACATTCTGGTGTCCTAGGAATGGAAGGCCCAGGCACTGGTGGTGGCAATTTTCTGGTCGTCTTTGTTTTGGAAAAATGAAATGTCTCTGACGGTAAGGAGGGGGTGTGTTCTTGTGGTGTTTCCATGTGGACGACGACAACGGTGTGGTCTTTCTCTGCTGTGTCAGGTTCTTCTTCTTCCAGGATGGTTTCTAAGGTCATTTTTTTGTGTGACTTAGGTTCCCATTTCACTTTTGGAAACTTAGTGACGGGCCAGATCTTTGGTAAATTGAGCCACTTCTTGTAGCCAAACATAGAAACCCATTTTTCTCCAGTCACGTACATCTTTACAATCGGTAAGTTGTTGGTGTAACTCACTAGAAATACACACTTCTTGAAACGTGTCAAAGGTAGATAAATTTTTACTAATGTCTTCTTCACACGGAGGTACCCCACTTGTCTTCATTACCACTCTCAACACTTTGAGTACAATTTGTCTTTCGTGTACCGATAAAGCATGAATGGTCATGTTTTTTTTATGGTTCATCAAAATAGTCCAAAACAACCACGGGTCCTCCAAAATAATCCAAGGCAAACACTGATCCTCAAAAATATTCCACAACGAATATCCTGGAAAACGAAATCCAAGAAAGGTAGTCACTAACACACACACTGCATAGCGTCCAAAATTCAATGGAAACAGTTCTTGTATCAAGTCTTTATAATCCTCTAAGGTCTGAACACGATCGTTGACTTCCTTTCACGGAATACGTTTCACAAGTGAAGACCACAGTCCTGACATGGTGAGATTTTATAGGGTGAGATTCCTAAGGTAGGTATCTTTGGTGGTGGGTTTTTATATCCAAGTTCCCAAGGTTGGTATCTTTTATGATAGTCTTCTCCAAGGTGTATGCGATAGAATCTTCCCAGAATCAGTCTTCTCATACTTTGGAAGTAGCAATGGTGTAAAAATCGAGAAATGACTTTGAGTTTGCGTTTCACTTGTAACTTGACAAACTCTTGGTAAATCCGTTCTCGCAGCTCCAAAGGCAAACCACGAATGTGTTCTGGTAAAGTTTCCGACTTGGAAAGAAGTAACTCTCTTTTGTGTTCTTCACGATAACTGTGATAGTTTTTCTTCAGAATCAGACTTCTGATACTGTGGAAGTCGCGGTAGTGTGCAAATCGAGGAATGAATTTGAGTTTGCGTTTCACTTGGATCTGGACAAACTCTCCGTAAATACGTTCTCGCAACTTCAAAGGCAAACCACGAATGCGGTCTTCTAAGCTAGGTAAATACTGGTAAATGTGTACTCGCAGCTCCAAAGGTAAACTACGAATGTATTCTTGTAAAGTATCATCCGACATGTTGTTACTTCTTCTTGTCATCTGGCTCATCGTACCCGTACTCTTCTAAGGCTACTAAAGGTATGAACTGACAGTGCGGAGACCATCTGGCATGCTCAATGTAAGCTGAGTCGGTAGGCTCCCATTGGTGAAGTCTCACACCGCAACTGAAACACTGAACTTTATCTCCTTCTCCCAAGTAGATAAATCCAGATCTAGCTAAAGCTTTGTCAGTAGTTGATTGTAGTAAATATTTAGGCCACTTGTCTTGGGACGTCTGGAGTCGACTTTCATACTTGGAATAGCCAGGCAAAGCCACAGGTATCGTCAATTCTTTATGACATTCACAGGTACGTTTAGCATTCTTCCCAATAAAGAAGAAAGGTCGACCTGCATCTCTAGAGGGACGGTGAGGCACACGCACAGCATCGACGATGTCCAAGCGTACGGCATCCGTCTGATCGTGTGAATCGCTGATGCCAAAGTGTACGGAATCCGTCTCGTCGCATGGCACTGCATCGCACTCCAAGTCGTGATGGTACTTGGAGTTCACACTAGATTTCTCCCTTGGTGGGTGGGTGGCATGAGCATTCTTATTCATCTTTCTAGGTTGACGTCTGTATTTGCAATGAATGGTTTGGCTTGGAAGTGATTCCTTTTTTATACTGCAGATTGGCGTGTCCGTAAGGTAAAGTGGTGTGGTCTGGAAGTCTCACTCGTTTTTGGTACACGATTCGGTACACTTTTTGTAAAGGGCGAGTGACGATTTGATGATTAGGTAACCGTACGATCTTGTGAGGTTCTAACGTGTGCACTCGAAAGTCTTCCACTTGTCCAGACAGCAAAGCATTTTTCAAAACCTCAAAATTGACTACTTGGCTGGTTCGATAGTTGAGGGTTAATCCTTTGACTTTACATTGGGTGTGAAGTTGTCCTTGTGGGTCTCGGTATCGGTAACCGTAATTTTTAGGGCCACCGCTGGCAAAACTCAGAATGGTGTCTTGCGGGTGCTCGTCTGTCCAGGCTCCTAAACGATCTCCTTGGATAGTAGGGTGTGGGCAACCGGGGCGATGGATGTACATACAACTGTCGGTGTCAAAGTACAGGACACGATCTCCCAAGACTTCTAAAGCTTCGTCGTACAACTTCAAACGAGCATGAGCGGTCACGTAGGCGGCAATGACTACGTTGCTAAACTTGTCAGGTTTTACAAACTTGGGTTCTTCTTCGAAATTGACTAAGATCAAATCATCACGGACGATTTCAACGTATTTGACTAGTACACTTTTGTTGTCCACCAATTCAAAGTACTTATAAGGATCTGTCAAGTATTCCGTCTTGGTTAAGATGGGTCGTTGTGCCATTTTTCCCCACAAGCAATTGAGCATGACTTTGGCAAACGATCTTTTTCCTTCGTTCTTTTCCACGTCTTCCAAAGTGATGCCTTCGACGTCACGGTACTCTTCTTTGAATCGAACTTGGTCTTCGGGAGTCTGACACCACGAAGGATAGCCGCTGGCTATCTTGTTTCAGTTTTAAAAATTGGTTGACGTACCCCGAGAAAATGCCTGGATGATTCGTGGCGTCGTCCTTTTGATATTGTGCGGTGGTTGGAAAGTGCCAGATTTCGTACACTTTCAACAAACGGTATCCACGATCCAGAGCTCGAAACAATTCGGCACTGACCCACGTTCCTGTCAAAGAGCGTTCTTCCTCCGTGTGGTGACAGGGATGATCTTGGTTGCATGTTTCGGCACACGTACGGCATAAAGGAAACATCAGTTTTCCTTGGCAATGGTGAGGTAAGATGGGATGGTACAAGTTTGTCGGGGGTAAGACTTTACATTTGATCAATCCTTCGTATTGACGAATGTGTTCCACGTCGATGTGTTCTGTCAAGATTTCTGGGTGTCCGGTTGGAAAACGAGCATATTTGCACACCCAAGGATACAAAGAACACACGTCGATGTATTTGATTTCTTCTCCTTTGGATTCGTCTACGTTGTACAGCAAGCGAGTAGCATTGGTTCGTCCTCCAAATAAACTGTGGCGTGGATCCAAAGGTTCGATGGTGGTCACGTCGTAACTTTCGGTGATGCTCTTAAATTCAGGATCGGTTTTCAAACGGCGATCGTACTCGTGCTCCCACATTTCAACCACTTGGTATCCTTGACTTTCTAACTTGAGTCGTCGTTGGTAAGTCTGTTCGTACAACTGTTCCATGGTAGAGTCTGAATAAGGACTTTTCAGATCTCGGTCAGGAAAACAGGTAGGGCATCCGTGAAACAAGCAACCCTGAAATTCGTACACTGTGTGCGGGTTTTCTAAATCAAATCCATCCACGGAATAAGATCCAATCTTCTTTTCTCCTCCTCCGTTTCTGGCATGTTGTATCCATTTGGCTTCTTTTTGGCACAAGTAATGGAACCAACGCAAAGCTTTGGCCGAGTATTGACGACTGGCAAAGAGAGACGTGTTGGAGTCGATGATGGCTAGTTCGTTCTCGGGCATGAAGTTTCTGGTGTACACTAAGGAACAGGCTTTGGGTAGGGTGCACGCATCTTTCAAAGGATCGACGTCTCCGTGATCTAGAAATAACTCTCGAAACTTTCCACAGCAACGCCGTAAAATGTCCACATCGGATCGACAGTACTTCAGCATTTCCTCTTGAAAGTCAAATGGATCGGACTGGTGAGCGCGGTGCCAAGCGTGAAAGGCTTCTCGCTGTTCGGGGCGCATTCCGTCGGGGTCGTAATCATGGAGGTCAGGCAAATGAGGTAGGACGGCATGTTGATTTGCTTCCGTGTTGAAGAAGTGAGGAAAATAGCCTTTAGCCATTTCTGTCATGCCAAATGTTTTTGGAATTCGACTCAAAGGCATGGCCAAATAACTCATGGAATCTTTAAATTTGACTTGACCCACTTTCATGTAGATGAGCTTGTTTCCGTTCATGGTGACTTCAGGGCGTTCGGTACCTTGTTGCGAATAATATCTTAACAAAAACTGTCCATCGTATCCCGAGAAATTGTGAGCTATGACGGTGGCATAGCGATGACAGTCTCCGTAACGTTGAATGTCCTCTTCGCTCCAACTGTCGTCGGTAGGGTCTAAAATCCATTCAGCAAACTCTGACAAAGTGTTGGCCCCGCGAAAGATTTTTTCACGTCCTCCTGGAATCCGACTACAATGAGGACAGTGAAAGTGGATCGTTTCTTGAATGCACTTCTCACAAGCCCGATGAGCCACGCAGAAATTGGGAATGTGAATGCCTGTTTCTTGCATGCATTCAAAATCAAAAAAGATGAAATCCACTTGGTTCTTGTTCTTCTTTAATTCTTTCTTCTCTGTCTTGTCGTACTTTTTAGTAAAACATTGATGATCAAAGTTCACCCTCTGCTTGCAAATAGGACATCTTTTTTTTCCAGTACAAACGTGACTCTTGGGGTCGTTGGTGCAAATTTGCTTTCCACACGTGGAGCACAATTTCAATAAGTCGCAAGCACATTTTTGTTGGTGTCCTTGTGTCTTGCGATGCTGTTGGTAACAAGAGGGACTGACAAAAGTGCGTCAACACGTCTCACAATGGACGTGGTGTTGTTCAGGAAGGCATGGTTTGACCGCTAAACAACCCCGACATCTCTGACCGCAATGAAGGTGTCGCTCTCGACTGTTAAATCCTTGGTCGCATTTCTCGCAGTAGTATCCGTATCCCAAAAATCCGGTGATAGTGGTGATGGCATCGAAATGTTCTAGGTGGTAATACACGTGAATGTATTTTCCTTCGGGGAAATTTGGGCCTCGAAACACCATATCTCCGCGCACTTCTTGAGGGTGAACTTTCAAAGTGTAGTGAGGAGCCAAGACGTCTTGAAGTTGTTGCATTTGAGAAATGCCACACACGGTCTCTTTAGGGATGCCTGCTTGTTGCAACAGGAGTTCTGCTTCTTTTCGTTGTTTGTTAGATTTGTTAGATCGTCGAATGTTATTCCAGGCTCTTTTCCATTCTTTGCTCTCGTTCTTGTTGGCATACGTTCGCCACACTACATCTGGTCTTGGGTATTGTCAATTTGGACGACACTGAATTTGGTACTTCGAAGGTCGTCCACCAGTAACGCTTTCCTGCTTCGTCCACTTCCTCGAGGAGGAGCAACGTGAGTCATGTAAAGTGTGGCCTTTCCATCCGTGATGGTAAACTTGTCGTTAGATTGTTGAACGTGCTCGATTTTGGACATGACCTTGTCTGGTGTTAATTCTGCCGGGGTTCTGAACTCGATCCAAACAGAGGACTTCAAATTGTCGTGATGAATAGACAGTCTCAATCGATCATCTTCTTTGGCTCCGCATTGTCGTTTCAAGTTCTGTAACACAGATCCCCACAAAGCGCTAATGAACCCCGCCTCTTTCTCGGGAGGTACTTCGGACTTGAAGTCTTTGAAGTGAACCGTGTGAGTGTAGGCTGTGGTTTTAAATTTTCGAGAGGTTATTTTTTGCGTCTCTCGAATACGATAGTAATTTTCGGGAGCCACGGTAGTAGGTCTTTTTTGGTCAGGGGTTCTGGTGGTGGTAGTGGATTCTTTGGGTTGGGTTTTTTGGGTTTCAGGTTTACTCATCTCTTCTTCGAAATCGCTAGCATGGACTTGAGCTAGCAGTTCAGCCAGCGGTGTTTCAGGGGGCACGGAATGTCTTCGTCGCCGTGGCCTCTTTGTTTCTTCTTCTGGTTTCTCATGGATTGGGCGTGATCTTTTCATCTTGAAGTTTGATTTGAAACTGATTCAGTTTCACACAGGAATATATATAGAGAGAGGAGACTATATATAGAGAGAACTTCTTACCTTCAGAATCAGTCTTTGTGATTGAACTTTCAAACTGTAAAGATGGAAGAGTCAAGAAGACATATTGCTTTTTTGGTGAGAGATTTGCAGACAGTCCTTCGAAAGTATACTACCAGTAAGAGTAAGGACTACTCCTCCTCCTCTACCTCTCGAGATAAAAGTCAAGATACTTGTTATATCTGCCAAGAGAAAGGACATTGGGCTCCAGAATGTCCAAAACGTCAACAAACCCAAAACAGAGATAAAGGGAAAGATACCTGTTATCATTTTAAAGGAAAAGGACATTGGTCTTCGGAGTGCCCTCAGAAAGAACAAGAAAAAGAAAATCTACCAGAGAGGGAGGAAGCCGAAGGATCTTCAAACCTAGAAGAAGAAGAAGAAAATATCGTCAAGAAAAGTAAGAAGAAAGTGAGATGGCTGGAAGACAATAAGAATGAAGAAGAAGAAGAACCCTTGATTCCTGTGAAGAAATTCAAAAAAAATGGTGTTGTGTGGTTTTTTTTATTGAATTTGAAAAAATTATTATGTTCTATCTATCTCTTTCTATCGATCTGAAGTTACCACCTCTATCCATTTTCTCACTCTCGATCTGAACCCAAAAAAATGGATGGTGTGGTGTATGTGTTGGATAAAAAATAAAAATAAAAATAAAAAACTTTTCTCAAAAAATGGATGGTGTGGTGTATGTGTTGGATAAAAAATAAAAAATTCAAAATTAAAAAGGTGTTGTGTGTGTGTGTTTGTGTTTATTTTGAAAATAAAAAATAAAAAAATTAAAAATGGTTGTGTGGAGTGTGTTTGTATATTGTTTTTGTGTTTTTTTATAAAAAAAATAAAAAATAAAAAATTTAAAAATGGTTGTGTGGTGTGTGTTTGTGTTTGATTAAAAAAAAATAAAAATAACAAAAAAATTTAAAATGAGTTACAAATTTTAGTACTATTTTTTAGTCAGCCAATTTTTTCCATTTTTTTCCGGATTATTTTCAGTCTCCGCTAACGTCCGGTACAATTTCGGAAGTTTAGTGTTACTTTTAGTCTCAGCCAAATTTTTTTAACAAAAATCCGGATTATTTTCAGTCTCCGCTAACGTCCGGTACAATTTCTGAATTTTAGTGTTACTTTTAGTCTAGGCCATTATAATCTAATGTTCCGGATTTTTTTCTATACAACGCTAAAGTCCGTGACGGTTCCCGAAGTTTGATACAACTTTTAGTCACGTCCATTTTAGTGTTATTATGAGTTGATTCCCTTGATAAAAGCTATTTATAACATAGGTACAATATATGCAAATTTACTGACACCTCCAACATGATCTGAGGTATAGGTAATGCTTTATATATAACTCTAGGCTATATAGATATAGCCACTAGGTAGAAGGTCACTACACATGGCGTGTTGGAGAATATATGTGGGGTTTTGGATAGCATAGATTACGGGGTATTGGTCGCTACACACGGCGTGTTGGATAGTGTAGTGTGGGGTGTTTGAATAGTAGATGACGTTGTATTCGTCACTACACACGGGGTGTTGATGGTATAGTGTGGAGTGTTTGGATGGTAGGTGACGTTGTATTCGTCACACCAACACGGCGTGTTGGATGGTATAGTGTGGAGTGTTTGGATGGTATATGACGTTGTATTCGTCACTGCGCACGGCGTGTTGGATGGTATAGTGTGTGTGTGTGTGTGTGTGTGTGTCCCTCTCCCAATATTTCTGACCCCACTGCCCCCAACTACCCCAAGTGCCACCCGCCATGTTAAATTTCCGTTGGTACCCAGAGTGCCCCCCCCCCTATGTTAAATTACCGTTGGTACCCAGAGCGCCCCCGCTATGTTAAATTCCCGTAGATACCTAGAGTGCCCCCATGTTAAATTCCCATAGATACCCAGAGTGCTCCCGCTATGTTAAATTCCCGTAGATACCCAGAGTGTCCCCCCGTACCCAGTTACTCCCCCCTTACTACTCATGTAGTACAATCACCTTCTCCTGTATAGTAAAATCCAGCCTTTGCCAAGGAATACTTGTCAGGTGTTATTTGTTTAGGCCAGTTCATAAAGCTAACAAGTCTATCTTCACTAAATATCATATCATCTCGCGTGAATTGGAAACATTTCATGCAATGCATAGTAGCATTAGCAGAATCAACTTCTAAATCCATATTTCAACAGTCTAAATTTCCCTCTAAAAATGATTTAAGGAGTTGTATACTCACGTTCAAGTTACATACTGACTCAAATATGCCAAGTGGTAGCTTTATAGACTTCCTCCCCTCTAGAATCATAATAACAATTTCATTTTTCCATCTTTTTACAACTATCGAATACTTCTCATTCAGTATACAAGAAATTTTTCTCCGTTCTGGTTGCCAGTGTAACTCACTAATATCATAAAAACTATCTTTAAAATTACAAGTAAGCATGTCGATTTGTGCTTGAGCCATATTTTCTGTTAGTAGTGTTATTTCATATGGAGTATTGAGAGATTTATCATAACAAGTATTCTCTATAGCAACATCTCTTCACATGTGAAGCGCTCGTCTTTACTGATCACTGACATTTCACCTCTGTCTGTGTGGGTTCAAGTCTGTGACTCAACCAATGTGGATATGTGATAAAGGTCAATAGCTGCTCTGTGAGACGATGGTCTTTCCCGGAGTTTTCCCGGGTTCTTCCTCCACCAGTTATACTAACTGACATGTATAAACTATCTTGCGCTGACAAATGACGCTAAACTCCAAATCAACAACAATAACAATGAGGGAGTTATCATTATTGTTTATTTATAGATCAATCGTGAAAACATGTTTAGAGTGAAATAACAGTTACTTTTATAGAAATCATATACAATGAATGTAAAGTCTAGTATTAAAAGGATGCAAATTGGTGAATGAAATGTGCTCATAAAATGGAGAAGTTTCTTTTCTTGTTTTCAGAGTACTATAATTATACAATAACTGCTCCTTGAACAACCATGGAGAGTAAGATATAAGTTGTGATGCTGATAGTCTCTGTTTGTATAATGAGTGCTTTCTGTCAGCAAGATGATATACAAACATTTTGCACTGCAGCTGATTCAGTCATATATCAGTGTGAATATATATCAGGTGGAACATATTACAGCTCGATGACTACTTATGCAACAAGGATAGAATTTAATAGATTTCCAGCAACGATATTTGCAAGATGATGGTATTCAGTTTATCATATGGACGTTACAAAATTGAATCAAAAGTGAGAGACATTGAATTGTTATAAGTGTATATAAAATAATGAGTCTATGTATCTTGTTGTTTATTTAATGTGTGAAATAAAATATTTATATTACAACTTTATCTTTTTTCGTTTAATATCTCTTTGCTTGTATCTTTTCTTTCATTCATGATTTAAGTTTGCTATTATGATTGAAAATTTAGCAGTGATAAACTGAATTATATTTCATTTTCTGTTCTCTCCCTTTACTTGCCATTACAAAATACACGTGTGTTCGTGTGTGTGTGTGTGTGCATACGTGTGTGCATGTGTCTTCTTAGTAATAAAACCGTTAATCTGAGATAAAGTTTCTGAGAAGGTGTATGCATTTGTAAAGTGGATGTGTGTGTGTGTGTGTGTGTATATATATATATATATATATATATATATATATATATATATATATATATATATATATATATATTGAGATAAAGTTTCTGAGAAGGTGTATTCATTTGTAACGTGTGTGTGTGTGTTTCTCTATATTTGAGTAGATTAGTTTTTAAGCCACATTTTACTTTTGGTAATTTTTTTAAGGGATGTTTTTTTTATTTTTATTTTTTTTATATTTACATTGATATCAAAATTAGATATATGTGTGCATTTGTGTGTTTGTATCTTCAATTTCTTTTTATCTAAGTGGATTTGTTTAGGAGTGTGTGTGTGTGTGTGTGTGTGTATGTGTGTGTGATTTTTAAAATTTGAGTAGATTAGTTTTTAAGTCACATTTTACTTTTGTTTATTTTTTTAAGGGATATAATAATAATATGCTTATAACTTTGATCGTGATCTTTTTTCTTTAGATTGAAATCAAAATTAAGGATGTGTGTGTATTTATCTGTGTGCGTCTTTTTCCTTTTATATAAGTAGATAAATTTTAAAACAAGTTTGATATTTTGTTATCATATATTCAGAGTATAATAATATACATATAATTTTGATTGGTTTTGTTTGTTTTGTTTTTTTTATATTTACATTGATATCAAAATTAGATATATGTGTGCATTTGTGTGTTTGTATCTTCAATTTCTTTTTATCTAAGTGGATTTGTTTCGGAGTCACATGTTCACTGTTTACGATCATATTCACAAGGTATAATTCTTTAAAAAGATTAAAAGGTATTATGCATATAAATTGGATTCTGATTTTTTCTATATCTAGGAAATCAAAATTAGGAGTGTGTTTGTGTGTGCTTTTTCTCTATATTTGAGTAGATTAGTTTTTAAGTCACATTTTACTTTTGGTAATTTTTTTAAGGGATGTAATAAAAATATGTTTATAACTTTGATCGTGATCTTTTTTCTTTAGATTGAAATCAAAATTAGGGATGTGTGTGTATTTGTCTGTGTGCGTCTTTTTCCTTTATATAAGTAGATAAATTTTAAAACAAGTTTGATATTTTGTGATCATATATTCAGAGTATAATAATATACATATAATTTTGATTGGTTTTGTTTTTTTATTTTTTTTTCTTTAGATTGAAATCAAAATTAGTGATGTGTGTGTGTTTTTTTTATATTTGTTGAGTAGATTAGTTCTCAAGTCACATTTTACTTTTGTTAATTTTTTTAAGGGATGTAATAATATACATATAACTTTGACCGTGATCTTTTTTCGTTAGATTGAAATCAAAATTAGGAAGGGGGTACGTTTGACGTGTGATTTTATCTTCGTTTTGATATGAAAAGTTTTATCTGAATGTGCAGTATTATACTCTTAATAAAAGTCTTACATTTTAAATTTAAGTGACCATTTAGGGATTACAGCCTAACATTGCATATGCTGAAATTAAACGACGTCTACATATTAATTTGTACACATATTGATCAATTAATTTTAAATAAAAAATAAATACACCTATGGATAAATAAAATCAGATGACAGATACACTTTGATGTTGGATTCTCTTTGATGGTAGACAAGTTTACCTTGTATGGTTTTGATTTAGTCTCAAAAATCTAGCAGGCAATAAAAAGAAATTGTAATGTACATCATATCCTGAGTATCGTTGTAAGGCTCATAATGTTATCAAAAAAATCTCATTACCAACAACTGATTAACGAATCTAAACAGAAACCAAGAAACATTTGGAAAATGTATAAAGAACCATGAGCTGGTAAAGGCTGTTCTCATAATTTATAGTCGAATAATTGTTGCACCTTAAAAAAAGATGGTGTATGCAGTGGCGGCGCGAGGGTTTGAGGCGCCCGGGGGCAATGTTCTTTAGTGGCGCCCCCTACTTTGCCATAGAGAATAGATTTTATGTCAGTTTCCAACCTCAACATCCCCCCCCCCCAGCCCGAAACCGGGGGCTAAGATGGGGGGGGGGGGGGAGGGTAGGGTGTGTGTGTTTGGCCCCCAAAAAAAATCCTGACCTCCCGACGGCGCCTCCATCGCCCGGCGCCCGGCGCAATTTCCCCCCACCCCCCTCAACCCCTTCTCGCGCCGCCACTGGTGTATGTATCAATAAAAAGGAAGATATTGCCAATGAGTTCATTAACTTTTTTCTTACTGTTGCTGATAATATTAAAGAACCAGTTACTCTTTGTAACTTTCAGACCTATGCAAAGAAAGAATCCTAGATAATACTTTCTATGAAATGTTTTTTATAACTGACAATAAAGCACAGAAGTATCTGCAAAATCGAGATATAACAAAATCCACAGGTGCTGATTTCATTCGACCAAGATTATTAGAGACAGCAGAACTTTTGTTTCGGAAAGTATAACATATGCATGTATATGTAATCTCAATGTAAAAACAAAATTAAATTACCAGTCAAATGAAAGGAGGCTAAAGTGAAACCTCTTCATAAATCTGGTCCTCGGGATGAAATAAACAATTTTAGACCCACCTAAATCCTTCCTGTCTTATCAAAAGTTCTCAAAAAAACATTTTCATCACTCCCTATTGATTTGTCTTGATAAACACAATCTGTTGTACGATAGACAGTCGGGTTTTCGCCCAAATCGTTCATGTGAAACTACTCTTGCTAGTATGATTTACAAATGGTTATGAGCTTTAAATAATGTGGATCTAGTAGGAGTTCCGTTGGTTGATTTTAGGAAAGTCTTTGATTAAGTTCATCGTGATATTTTATTTTAAACATTAAAACTGTACAAGCTCAGAAAAAACTATTTTTATTGGTTTTGGTCATATCTGAAAGGAAGAAGAAAAAAAATTGACATAAGCAATATCACGTAAGATGAAAAATACGTGACTTGTGGAGTACTTCAAGGAACTACTTTAGGGTCACATCTATTTCTTATGTTTATAAACGATGTATATTTGCATACAGGAAATACTGAAACTGATCTCTTTGCTGATGATGCAACCTTATATGATATTAGCTCTTTTTAAAATACTGTTGAAAGAAATTTACATAATGTTCTTGTTGAACTGTCATAGTGGTGTAAACATAATGGAATCCTCATTAATTTAGACAAAACAAACTTGATGTTGATAGCGACACATCAAAGACGTGACAGAATTAAAGATGATATTCTCCACATACATTATAAGGATGTTGAACTGATAAATATTACGCAAGATAAACTTTTAAGAGTACAAGTTGATAACAATATGTTATGGTAGTGGCATATCAGTATAGTTACAAAAAAGATATCCAAGAATATCTGGCTGCTATAAAAAATTAAAGAATCTCTAACTTTTTACTACAGGATAATGTTTTATAAAAGTTATATTCGACCTCCTCTGGACTACTGCAACATCAAATGGTGTAATGCTTCTAAAACAAATATGTCGTTATGTATATTGAATTTATAATATGTGTTCATGAGGTAAGTTGTACTTTAGTCATTTTGTAAACAAAATATTTACTGCATTTGAGTTCAAGGTCAGTCTTGTTTACATAGCATTTAACAATTAGATTGGAATTTTCCGTGTGTTATGTGAAAAAAGTCTGGTGCGCACAGGAAATTTCCATTAGAGTTGCTTATATTCTAGAATATTCTGTCAGGTGACTTATCTTTATATTTATACAGGTTTGGTAAACAATATATCATTCCTATACTAAACTTCATATTATTAAGATCAGTCTATTGAGGAATTTATTTTACTAATCAGATGTTACAGTTGTGAAAATATGAGCAAATTCAGAGACAGGAATAATTTATTTGAAATATTCATTGGAGTTACGAAAAGTGTTCATTCTCATATTGGATTAATATTTGACTTTGGGATTTAAGTGAATTTTTTTAAAGATATTCTGGATTACATCATTCAGGCATATCAGAACATTCAAGACTACTAGCACATCAGGACATTCAAATCTACTGGAATTCATTCGGAACATTCTATATTTAGGACTTGGGATTAGGACACTTAGGATTATTGGATTATTTGGATTTTAATTCACGTTATTGTAAGTGTCTTTTTGAATTTTCACTTTGATTGTCTAGAAATAAATTGCTTGTTGATTTTACTTACATAATTGGATTTTACTCTCTTTCTGTTACATGATTTTAAGACCTAGAGTCGTAACGATGTTCAAAGTGGAAAGACTTAAAAAAACAAGGAGTCAGAATTATACTTGACAACAATGTCGATACTGTCAACCAATGTATAAATGATTCAAAGATTATGACTATCTATGAAAAAATATGTTTAAGAAAAGATTAATTTATGTTTAAAGTTTCGAATGGTTCTATGCCGAATTATGTACATGATATGTTCAGTAAATGGACAAATAATACTAATACAGATTCTAGCTTATCAATACTACGCTCCATATCATCTAGTAACTTTCTCCTTCCTAAGCACAAAAGCGAATTGCATAAAAATAGTTTAGCTTTATAGAGTCCAATCATTTTGAACTCTCTACCTAAAGGTATAATAGAAGCATCATCAGATCCTTCCTTTGATCACAGATGTTTGAAATAGATGCAGTCCGGATAATATCTAAAATATGTTATGGCCAACTTTGTTGTATATTTGTATATGTATATAGCATATCATATGTCTATAGGTGTTTACGTGTGTGTGTGTGTGTGTGTGAAAGAAAACTTTTGCAATCATGCATATTTGTGTACACAATGCTCGGTGTGCTGAATCCATACTCTGTTGCTTTTGTGTACACAAATCCCAAAAAAAAAAATTTGGGTATGATACTTGTTTCCTAGCTGCATTTGATATATTTGTCCGTACATATGTAAATAATTGAGGCCACAAGGGAGATTGATTTTGTACTAATTGTGTCACCCTCATAAAATACAATTAAACTGCATTAAACTGCATTATTATTATTATTCGTTTACTTAAGTACAGTTGTACATTCAGTTTTGTGAGTATAAACAATTGATATAAGGCAACATTCAATATTTTGTAGATTTTGTATTGATACGGTTACGTTCAGTTTATGGTGTAAGAGACGATTTAATCAAAATTAAGGATACGTTAATTTTTTTTTTTTTTTTTTTTGACGTTAATAAAATTACATCAAAGGCTTCAAGCAACGACTGTCGAACCTGCCTCGTAAATTGACCTTTTGCTGTTAAATGGTGTGTCAGAAAAGAGGCACACACACACACTTGACTACAATCAATAATGGAAAGTAGCATTGCGGTGTTATGGGAATGTAACATTATGGGACCCTAAGACAATTTAACATGAGAAAATTATGGGATCCTACGAGAATTGAATATAAATGTTTTATGGGGTTCCTCGAGAGTTGTACCTGAGGGATTTAATAATGGTACCTACGGGAATTTAACATTATGGGCGGTTTGGTTTGTATACGACCGAGAGGGTCAAGATCGCCGTGGAGTTAAATTCGTTTTATGCCCCCCCCCCCCCCCTCGGATTATTTTCATATTCAACATACCAGCAAAGTGACTTTTAGGTATTTTTGAACGACAGCCTACACTTACACTGTCAGTTCAAAGAGTTGAAGCTCGACATCCCCGCAGAGAATTCTGCCACGTTTATTACTGATTTATTTGAGTCGATGTTCGAGTCGAAAAGACAGTGTCGGATCTTGCATCTTTCCATCGCACGCACAAAATTGGACGTCTCCTATTTGGATCAAATTTCAGCAAACCTGCTAGATTAACACTATCCAAGATCATCAACAAAATTCAATCTAATAACGAGTTCCACATCACCAGTGGAAAAGAGATGGTGCATGTGCCTTAAGTTTCACTTTCCTCGGGTAGCGGGCGACGACACTACAAAGTCTTATATGTGGATCAACACTCGATCACCAAACGAAGTATCAAGAGCTACAACAACAAAGACAATAAAAGTGTGTGTTTAGCCAGTGCTCTCTTGCAGAGAATACAAATACATATTAATGGAAGCAACTATGGGTGAGCAATCGAAAATCACGCAAACCCAAACCCAAACAACCGAGTGAAGCAGAGACACTTTTGAAACAAGCATAGATTTGACAAATAACCGCGTGTGCTGCCATGAGGTGCACAAAATTTAAGCAGTGTTAACCCCTTGCTATACTTTGAAAGTTCACCCTCAAGTCATGCGTGGAGATCTTCTGTTTCTAGGACCTAATTTTCCAGACGGAGAATATATATCCATATTTATCCAAAATCTTGTTGACGCTATTATCAATATCAAAGGATTTCTTGGATACGGCTGCTTTGGGAAAAATGTGACTTAATCTTCAACAATCAGGAGCAACATTTACGTTGTGGAGAGAGATGTTGTCCCTGTTTAGCCTCCAGTCCTTGTGCTCCTGAGGGAAAAGGAATGATTCAGTGTTCCACCTGTGAACGCCAATTTGTAAGTCAAGCGTAGTGTCACTGGCATAAAATGAAACAATTTCAACAAAAGAAAAGTGCACGTGAATTATTGGAAGTGTGTCT
This sequence comes from Margaritifera margaritifera, assembly GCA_029931535.1. Lineage (NCBI taxonomy): Eukaryota > Metazoa > Mollusca > Bivalvia > Unionida > Margaritiferidae > Margaritifera > Margaritifera margaritifera. The sequence goes on along the minus strand of JAQPZY010001685.1, from coordinate 7,254,630 downwards.
AAAACATGGACAGAATAGAATGTTCGTATCCATTCCAAAGCCTTACATATTTGTCAAGAACAGAAACGATGTCTTATTTGTCACCATCTCGTCGGTTTCTATCATCAGTGTTACATTCAGCGATATGTCAACGAATGAAACGAAAAGTAAAACAACAAAAACAAGAAAAAGAAACGGAACCATTCCGCGTATTTTATCTTTTTTTTAATTTTTTTACTTTGAATGATTACAAGACACGCGCATTCACATCCCTAATTTCATGTTTCGCGTCGAGTTTGTAAACAGTGCATTCAGGAACCTTTGTTTTATCACTGTCAGAATTGTAGCGTGCTCACAGTCGGATGAGAAAATACATCCCGTGGACCCAACACTATTCCCGATTTTGCAAAATGGGTCCTGGACCCCATCGACGACTGGGACGAAAATTTTTTAGATCGTTACGGCATTCGTCACCAGTACGCCGCAGTGATCAATCACAGTTTCTCGGGTACGACGCCCAGTTTTTTTTTAAACGTGCAGAAAAAAGAATCGAATTGTCACAAGTTACCATGAACGGAGCCAAAGTAATTTACATGAAAATAGGCACAGTACAGTTTAAAGAGTCCATGAGTTACTTGGCTCTGCATTTTAGTAGGATGCTCAAAACGTTGGACTGACTGAAGTAATTAAAATATGTTTTCTTACTTTTTCAAGACAGAGACAACTCAACACGTTGTGGTACCCCATTTGCCCGACGAACGATACTACTACCCAGACAGTATGCGAGCAGAGTAACTGGAAGCTTTCTACGCATTTTACCAGTCTCACTCCTCTGACGTTTTTGATAGTCAAGAAGAAATGCTGAAGTATTGTTGGTTCAATGTTGACATTCTATAACATTGTTGTGTAGAATCTCAGCAGTTGTTTATCGAAAACGGTAGTATTGACACCTTGAAGGAAGCATCTACCACAGCCAAAGCTAGTTGATTGGTGTACCGAAAGAATGTCATGCCCGAGAACACACTAGCTATTGTATCACCTCATACGTATCAATCAGTGAGTCGTCGGTATTCGTCCAAGGCTTTGTGCTGGTTGCATTAGGTATGCGAGACTCAAGACAAGCGGATGAAACATGCCAGAAACGGCGGAGAAAAAAATCGTTTTGTTTCTCGATCGATGGATGGGATTTAGAAGACCCACAGGATCGTGTACGAATTTAATGGATGTGTCTGGCGTGCATGTGACACTCGATCGATGGATGGGATGAGGAATACCCACAGATCGTGTACGAATTTCATGGATATGTCTGGCGTGCATGTGACACTTGTTAACCTGACCGGGAAATGAAAAATTCATAACGGGGTCAACCATGGAGGACCTGTACGAAACAACTTATCAAAGATGTCAGATTTTGGAAGCTCAAGAATATCGTGTGGTGGAAATGTGGGTGTATGAATACGACTGACGATTTCCAACAGCTCACTTTCAAATTTCGACAGAACACATCGACGTCCAACACATTCGTCAGTGAGAAGGAATTATCAAATGCAAAAATATGCCACCTACCTGTAGCATAATAACGAGGGGCGGACGGGGCGGTTGCCTCAGGCGCCAGAGGTCTTGGGGCGCCAAAAAATTCGGGCCTTGTATTCTGGACGTTTGGGCCATCATCGTCGTCTCGGGAGCCATTACCCTTAGTACGCCACTGTCACCTACGAACTAGTACCATCCTGTGTTACCTCATCATTGCAATGGAAAACTGATGTTCTGTTGTGTCGCACGTGTGCTGACAAATGTAATCAACACCATCCATACCGTCACGACGACGAAAATTGGGCTCTGACAGGAACGTTGTCGAGTGCGAATTGTTTCACGCTCTAGATCGTGGATACCAGTTGTTAAAACTGTACGAAATCTGGCATTTCCCTAACATAGAACAATACCAACGTGAAGGATATAGTCTAGGGATGTTTTTTTCGGGATACATAAAAAAGAGTTTCTAAAATTCAAGCAGGAGTCAAGTGGATATCCATCATGGTGTCACAACAAAGAAGAAAAAGACAAATTCAAGCGATGGTACCGATCCATGGAAGGAATCGAATTGGAACACGTCTGTCTCCATGAGAGCTTTCGCCAAAGTCATGCTCAATTGTTTGTGGGAAAAACTAGCTCAACACCGGATTATGCTCAAAACGGAATACTTGATGGATCTCTTTCACTCTCTCATTCCTCGTCGTGCCTCATGTGTTGATTTAGACAGGAAAGAGCTCTTTGGGCCTTGAGAAACACCTATAAATTCACATTACACCCCCGTATAAGCAGTTGCTTCACCATCCACGCAGCAGCAAGGACAAGGCAAGAAGATGCATAGAAAAAGATTTAGACAGCACGGACATGGCAAGGATAATAAGAGACGCAAAACCGTCAAGGAATTGGACGTTTTTGATTACTAAATCATTCAGAAACAAAGCTCGTGCACGGAAATTCTTGCAAATATTCCAAGATAGAACTAGATATGTTTACTATGCCACCTACGATGATAACGATGCAAGGATCCCAGTGGGTAGAATTCCATCCATTGTCGTCCTATACCAAGTCAGCTCCCACAGAATTTGAAATCAAAGGGTGAACCAAAGACTACATCGATCTCAGTGAGAGTTACCTGTTCTTCAAAGTGAATGTGGTCAAAAACGAATCCAGACCAAACGGCTAGGGTGGCTCCCGTCAATAATTTCATGCATTTTTTGTTCAATGAAGTGGATTCGTCCCTGAACAACACACCAGTCAGCAGCAGCATGGATACTTACCCTTACCGAGCTTATATAAAGATCTACTCACTTTCGGAAAAGAAGCCAAGAACACACTCAAGATGCCGGTGTGGTGTGGAAATCCGACAAGTTCAACGCGTTCAACGACACTGTCTTGACAGAGGACGAGGGCGGGCAATCACAGTATAGAATTTAACGACCGTCAAAAGAAAACCAAACAAGGTCGGCGTTTGGAAATGATGGAATGTTTGCACTTGGACCTGTGGCTGCAAGATAAGTGTTTGTTGAACGGTGTGGATATGCTTCTGCTACTGAATAGAGGTAGCACCGTGTTCCTTTTGATGGCCAACGCTAATGATTTTAAAACCATCAAAGCAGCGAGACTGTACTTGGGACGCGTAGAAATCTTGCCTCGCGTAGGAAGCCACATTAAACCGGAGTTAACCCAGACTCGCGTATACAGTTTACACAGGGTGATGAGGAAAATAAAGATAAATTATTATAATGAATCGGAGATGATACATCATACGAAATCTCATGGAGATACAAGATATTGTATCTGTGTATATATAAGTGGAATATTAATTTAAACGTTATATCATCTACCTAATATAGAAAGCTGTAGGGAACCTAACGGTGATTACATATGTACCTTGTCCATTTTTCTAGATGACCATAATAATTCACCGAGAATGAGGTGGTTCTGTGACAGGAATGTACCCATACATGCTCCAGACATTAGAGTATGTATATAAATGCATTACATTATATGGCTGCTTCTCCGCCCAGTCACGTTCTGTTAGCATATAATAAAATAAATACATCATTTAGGTTAGCCACACAATCTATCTGTTAGCTAACAGAACATCATTGGGTGGTTCCGCAGGGCTTGCACAAGCTTGTGTGATGCAAAATCGTACGTCTCTAACCAAACCTTGTGTCGAATCCCTGTGCCCTGACCGTAGTTGTGCCCGGTATGTGCTGACCATAGTCAAGTTTTACCACTGATGTCATATTGGAACAATTGTATAAGGAATAACATAAGTAAATAATAGCAAAATAGTTTTGGGATTATGATTTATTCACGGGGGTAGTAGGGCACTGAAACTATTAGGACCCCTGCCCTTACAGTCATACATTTTATTTGGAACAAAACAAAGAAGGTGCCTTAGAGGTTAGAGTGTCAGACCAACAACAAAAAGAGTCGAGATCCTCGTGTAGTCCCACCGGGGATAATCACAATATTGAGAATACAATAACTGCGCGGTGAATACGCTGAAATTACAGATACGCCTAAACTAAACCTTACACAAGGTGCACTTCTAACGCATTACATTTAAACTAGGTGTGTAATCTGATTTGTATACAAAATAGTATAAAATTAGTTAAAAACTAGTGGATAACTTGCGTACTCCTAGTGCACAAAGTTGTATTACGCACTTGTATCCGCGGAATATGATCAAAACACGTGGCTAAATGTCAATGATAAGTTTTTCCATTTTTTCTTTAAATTTTATACTTTCAAGAAATGTTATTGTGCACGCTAAACTACAATCTATTTGATCTCCGAAAGTCAATTAATTCTGATAAATACATTGTGGATTTTAAAATTACTTCAGCACTTTGTGACGTCAGTATGCAAGAACGTACCTTGAATTCAGCATTTCATCAAAATTCTCACTTAATATAAATAAATAACTGACTACCACGACTTTTGTGAAGGTATATCGGACGTGAAAATATTATGTTTCTTGTTTTCATAGTAGTTTAAATGCTATTTACTAACGATATTGTTATTTTTTTTAAAAATCATACGTTACATTGGTTAGGCTGCGTAGCGGCTCACATATACATTTCTGGGTTTTATTGTAGTTTAGACACGTTTTCTATCTTCCAAAAAATATGTATGCTTTTGGAAGATTTCGTATTCGATTAAGTGCTATGTATGTAATCCTGGCTATGTAGTGCCTAACAAAAGCCAGGTAGCAAAAATGGTAGAAGCACAGACTTTGTCAAAATCCTCAGGAAGAGAAATCCCTCCAGTCAAAAGTAAATATGCACCATGAGCAAAAGATAAAAGATAAAGATATTGCAAAATTTCCCCAAAAGGCAAACAAAGCGGAGATAAAGACAAAAAAGCGTAAAAGCCTTAAAATACAATGACAAATATTTCCTATACAAACTTTAGTCTTTTAAAAAGTACAAGACCTCGGCAGTAGATATGATATGGGATGCGCGGCGATCGTGGGTTGGATTTATTTTCACAAAATGTGACATATCACTACACACCAAAATGTTTAACAGTGAGTGAAACTTTGTAAAACTGTGAATTTAAAAAAACCAGCTTTCCCATATCTAATCTACTATGTAAACCCAACCCTCGAGGTATATGAGAGCACAAGGCCACCTACTATCGTGCTATTGAAACTTTACTACTGAAATAAATGGAGATGACAAAATAATTTGAAATGTTTGAAACAACCGATAATTGCACAAAACTATATTATGATAAACGGAATAGATTTTATAGATATGATAGAAATATTTAATGAATTTAACATAAAACAACAATGTAGGTATTAAGAGATAATGTGTTTTTGTTTACAGGTTTAGATGTCATAAAAGTATGGTCACAGCCGGTTTTGATGCAAAACAACATTCTAGAAATTACAATTGTTGATTTGTCGATTTCAAACAATAAAATAGTTATTCTGCAATGTTTCAGAAAATATGCCGATTTAAAGATTGCGTTCAATGAACATAGCATTGATACAATCAGCATCAACTCTGATAACAGGATTATCAAGACAGTACAGTTTGAGGAAAGAATAAAACACGTATTTGACCTGGATAAATACATAAATTTGTATTCAACTAAATTTGTAGTACAGTTCAACTTTCTAAACTTAACAAGATCATTCTACAACGATTCGACAAAAACAGAAAGAATTTCTGTAAAACAAAGTTAGATTTAAAACAGGACATGGTGACTCAGCATATAAAGTAGCTGTTTTTGATACAACAATGGAATTGGCAAAATTCGACATCAATCTGAAATCCTTCATACGTTGGAAAGGATTGAAGAAATGTTGGAAATGGCTGAAATAAAAGTTCCAGTTTTAGATTGATGTCCTGTTGGCTTGTTGATAACACCTAAAGACAATTTGTTAAGTGTACAGCATTATCTGGATGATTTATACCGTTTTAAATGACCGATAAAGAACAGTAGGTAAGGCATCATTACTATCATCCTGAAAGTACAGTTGCTTACACAAATGTCAATCAATTGTGGAAACAAATTAAACAGTACAAAAAGAAAACAAAATATGCTGAATAGACATGAACGATGCTTTCAGAGAAATCTTCAAGGAAGGAAAGCCTGAAAAGATACAGTTTGATGAGGTAAAATAGATCTACAACATTAAAGTTACTTTAAGTACTTTTCAACTTACTCAGACACAAAACATCTTTAGTGGAAAGGTTTAACAGAACTCTGAATACTAGAATGTAGAAGTATTTTACTCAAAATGAAACAAGAAAATGTGTTGACGTTTAACCAAAGCCAATTAATGGGTACAGTAACCGCACAATAGACATTATGGACCAGTATATCTTGTTATTTGATAACTGACACATTTGGAACTCCAGAATTCAAAAAGAGTGAAACAGTTAGAATTTCGGAATCCAAAACAATACTTGCAAAGGGATACCTCCCTAACTTTGGCGAAGAAACATTCAAAGTCAGGCAAGTAATACTAGGTGAACATGTTGTTCAGAAACTAGAAGACTTGAAGGGAGAGAATATTCAGGGCCTGTTTTGCGAGCAAGAACTATCTCTACGACAAACAGGATGATGTGTACAAAGCTGAAAAGATCTTGAAGACTATGCGAATGAAGGGAAAACAGTATGCACTTGTCAAATTGGAGAGATGCGATAAATCGTTTACCAGTTGGGGGCTAGCAGCAAACAATTATTCAGTTAAAACAAACGCTTAAATCACAATACATCAATAGCAGTATCCAGGGGCACAAAAATTTTGAGTTACCATCAGATAACCAATACACTTACATAATAATTTCGAAACTCCAACAAAAAAACAAAACAACTGAGATGTTTGGAAACCAAGAATCAGAGGCAGAAAATAATATTGATTGATACTACGAAAAGATTCAAAGTGGAGAACTTCCACCTGCAGTGAAAAGACTATTCACTACTTAGGATGAAAGAGAATTAAGGGGACATGTAATTGCTGTGGAAGTTGTCAAATCAAAATTAGAGTTCATGAGACGTGATGCTGAAATATGTGAAAAACATATTGAAGAGCTTAGACTGGATATCTGCAAAGTAAAACCCCAAACAAAAAGGCTACTCTGCAAGAACGGTTGGAAAGGGTTGAAATTCCAAAAGTTCAAGAAATGGGGTATCTAACAAAGTTGGTAGCAATTTCAGAGCAAACTTTGCAATGCAAAAATCATTTGAAAAGTAAGAAAAAACTTATCATTAGGTGAAAGGCTGAAACAATTGCAAGAGCAGCAGCAGTTGTTACCTGGTATCATTGGTAGTTTGATACGCTGGTTGTTTAGGAGTGATGGACAGTTTGTTTCTTTCTTAGTTGAAACCGTTGTGTTACTTGTCCTGGCATTAGTAGGTGTGTTATTTGTCCTGGCATTAGTTGGTTTGTAAATTCTCCTGGCATTAGTACGTTTGTTACTCGCATTTTGGTCAGAGGTGTAAACTTGGCATCTGCCAGAGTTAGAGGTTTATCAACATAGTCGAGGTCTCTCTTGGAATGAACGTAAATTATTTCAAAAGTAAACCACATCCGCTCCCACAACCATCAGTCTCCAAATAACTGATTGTTTCTTTATTGTGTGGGCAGACTTTGTATGCGCTCCGCGGTTAAATGTTTTTTTTTTTTTTTTTTTTTTTTTACTTTGTATACTTGATTTTGTCCACACGTAAGCTTCGCGTCCTTGTTTCACAACTTCGTGAACGCCATGTGAACGTTCGAGAATCTGATAGAATTAGCAGACCTGACAGTAGGACTATTGTGATCATAATTCTTCTTCTCTACATAATTTGTACCCACTTGGTCTTCTTTTTTTCTTCTCAGCTGCTTCTTGTCTTACTGTCACAGTTTATGGAATATGTATCAGTTTATGGAATATCTCTCTTTGTTACCTTGGTACTGATGGTATGGTTAAACTTCAGTTTGAAATAGTCATTGGATTTCTTCAGATGCTGTTGTATCCAATGATACTAACAATTTTCATTAACATGTCACTAGGAAACAAAAAGATACAGTTACCACCAACAGCATAGTCCAATTACACTTTTGAATTCATTATTATGCATTCTTGGAATTTTAGCATGATGTTTATCATCTGTTACGTAACCTTGCTGTCTCGAAATTATTACCTCCATTAACTTTTCAATAATGTATGATACTCTTGAAACAGACGGTGTAGTAGATGTTCTGTTTTGAACATGTACAACCAAGATGCAGATTGTATATGATCTGATGGTTTGATTTATTATGTTAGCTCGGTTGCAGGAAAAGGGCAAGGTTCTGCACCGGTTATAATCATCATTATTATTTTTAAATGTGAAGTCCATTGTTTAAAATCAAGAAATTAGTGTGTAATTGGCTTCTCTTATGCAAATACATCGATCTTCTATTTACTGTTTTCCGCATTCACATGTAAATTCTCTGTTAAGTTTGCACTCTAATCTTGTTATTTTATACATTGTAATACCAGATTAACCTGGTGTGTTTTCTCTCCATCTCTTGTATTTGTACTTCGTTTTTTTTCATTTCCTCCACACCCGCTCATATAGATTAAGGTCGAAGAAAAGGGCTTAAGGTGCACAGGAACCAACTCGCTATGATACGGAAATTAACACCCAGATAAATGCACTTACCTCTGTCCTTCGATCTTTTTCCGTTAGGTATTAGGGGATGAGCAACCATTAATATGAGCATGCGTAATTTGTTTAATTTAATTTAATTTTATTATGTATATTGTTGGGTACCTCGCGAGGCCTTTAAGAGTCAAACTTGTTGGTTAATGATTCATTATATATATATATATATATATATATATATATATATATATATATATATATATATATATATATATATATATATATATATATATATATATGTGTGTGTGTGTGTGTGTGTGTGTGTGTGTGTATTTCAAGTTGCATTTTGAAGAGGTTTTTAGTACAATATCACGACGCTAAAGAAGAAGTGGAGGATTGGTAGAAGAAGTAGGACGTTTAATTTAAACTCACTTTGGACATCTTTACATTCAAAATCAAAGTTACTACTATGCATAGCTCAAATCAAAGTCATATTACAAAATTAGATAAAGACGCTGTCCCCATATGTTCGTTAAGCATTACATGGTTTTATTCAATTGAATATAATTTTGGTTTGCTGTTAACCTACAATCTTAAACAACTTCATATTGAGTTTCTTTCCCTTCTTTGTAGATTCATAATAACTTGTTCTCTCTCCATGTGAGCGAACAAAAAAGTTTTCGTTCAGAAGTAATGTTTTCAGGATATAAAAATGCGACACACATCTTCAGATGATTGATTATTACAAAAAATACCAAAATATCATAAATATAATTAATCCGTTATCCTTACACAAAGACATATTTTCACACTACCATCCACTCATACCGGATTCTAGTGGTTTGAGAAAAACTGTAATACATGATATAATAGACGGTCTGTTAGTTGTCATGAAGACACGAATAACTGATTAATATATTAAAAACAGATCCGTCTTTTTTTTACGACATACCAGGCTTTATAGAAAATAAAATGATCTGTTATTTGAGCAAGTTTGACAGGTATGATGAATTTTATGTGACATAGTAAACTTTATAATGGTTGTATGATGAGTTCAACAATTGTTATGTCAGTAACATCAATGTAGCAGAAAATGTATAAAGATTGTTTTGGTTCAATAGAAACACTTAACTGATGATGTCAGCTGCAAAGAACTGGAATAACTATTTTAAAGATAGACACGAGGGAGCATCATCTATTTTTTCCTGATACAATACGTATAATGTGGGTTTTTATTACCTGTGGACACTCAAATCTATGATAACCAAAGTTGGCAAAAACAGAGAGAGAGAGAGAGAGAGAGAGAGAGAGAGAGAGAGAGAGAGAGAGAGAGAGAGAGAAAGATTGATAATAGAGAGGCATTCCTAGACTACAGGAAGGAAACAAATGGGCACATAAAAATATGAGAGAAAGCAAGAAAGAAAATTTGTTGGAAAAAGAGCTACAGCCGAAATTCTAATCTGCTGGGGAAAAATGGGTATATGAAAATAAGAGAGTTAGCAAGAAAAGATCATTGATTTGAAATTAAACTTTAGTAGTTTAGTTTCCAACTATTGAAAACTTAACCCGTCAACTAAATGGAGATATGTAAAAGTTGCAACACGGAGAAAAAGACGAGAAAATAGAAAAAGTGACGCAAAATACAAATGATAAGAATTGCTCATACAAGTTAGACTCTGATCACATATTATCTATGCGATTTTATCACGTAGCAGTAATTATCAACAGCGATACGTTTAAATGCAAATGCTGAAGAACATATTTATTCACATTCGAAAACAAAAGTACTCCAAAGGTATGTGGAAGAAAGCTCTGAAAATGTAGAAAACAAAGTTGACAGTATCAAGAATGAATATACGAAACGGAAATAAAGAATTTAAAGAGGGAACTTCTGCCAACGATTAGAAGAGGAAAATAACAAGCGAACAAACAACGAGAGTAAACGTGTTAATTTAAACATATTTTGTTTCATAATGTTGTCATTGGTGATTACAAGAAGTACAGTATAGAAGATAAAGGATTAGAACGAAAGCCAATGGCTTATAATGTTCTTCTCCATTTACGATACAAACATTGTAAATATATATAAATATATGGTGGACGATATTAAGTTTTTATGACAAAAAATTAAATTATTGAACAGCCAAAGTTAAGAATCTCTTGGTTAAACTTTAGCTTTTAGCCAATGTACATGAAGCAAGGTGGTGAACAAGGAGGGAGTAGGTGAGAGACAACGATAAATAAAAAGAAAGCAGTTTAAATGAGAAATTGTTAACTAAAATGTGTCAAACATTGTGAAGAAAGTTGAGAAAATAGGGAGGAAAGAAACGGGAGGAACAGAAAAAAAAGAAAAAAAAAACAAACAAACAAAAGGAACAAAAGGTTAGATTAAAAGTGAACAGTACTTTCTTCTGGAGCGAGTCGTTGCGGAGGCGATAGCAAATCATTTGGAAAAATAGGTGAAATCACTGTTTACAGCTGTTCATGACCCGCAGAAGTGCATGCGTGTTAGCAAGAGTAATATGTGCACTTAAGTAAATCTTTTTGATTTTTCAATAAATTTATGAACAGCATCGAAAATACTAATGTTTACCTCATACGGAAGCGTTGTATCACCATACAAAAAGGTATTTAATGCTTAATTACCATATGGTACGAGGAGTTGAAACAGTTCGATGCGTTGTTCTTGGTAATAACTCAAGAAGAAAAAAAAAAGAAGTGTTGTGTACATTCTACTGATCCACAGCTACAAAGAGGTGACACGATTATATTCTTTGTAAATAAATGTTGATTAAGTGAACTGCAATTTGTTCTAAGTCGGGCATGAATAATTCGAAATTTCCTTCTACCCCAATAAAAGTGTCTGGGAATATGAGTGTCGTGATTATTTAATGTTCTTTTGAAGTTTTTAATGGAGTCACTTTGACGAGTCTAAGTAGATAATGTATTCCATTCTAGAATGGCCGAAGGAAGAAACGAGTTGTAAGAAAGACTTGTTCTAGCTTGTACTTATTGGAATTTTTTACATTACGTAAGTTACGGCGAATAATATCACTAACGGATGGTGGAATCAGATTTGTGAGAGGGGGAGGGCTTGAACCAGTTGTCATTTTATACAAGAGTGTAAGTTTGTGTTTTTGTCGGCTGGATTAAAGACTTTCCCATTCTATTTCTCGATGTAGCGCTTCAATAGATACTAATTTTGTCGCACCAGTCACAATTCTGGCTGCCTCATTTTGTATTTTTTCGAGTTCTCTTTTCTTGAGTAATGTGCAGTTGTCCTAAACCACATTACCATATTCCAGAATAGGTCGTATAAAAAGACGTAAATATTATTTATAGAGATTTTCTGTCAAGTTAGAATTTGAGTTTACGCATTACATTAATTCTTGACCATGCTTTTTCCTTTATATAGTCTATTTGTTTGTTCCACGAGCAGTCATTCGAGAGAAATACACCAAGATGTTTGTGTTCATCGACCTTAATTCTATGACTGAGCATATATAGTGGTGGATGGAAGGGTTTATTGCTTTTCATAGAAATTGTCAGGGATTCAGTTTTAGAAGGGTTGAAAGGTACTGCTGTGCTAAAAGCTTACAAACTGGATTACAGCTTTGGAGCAGGTAATTTTGGATACTGGAATAAATTGTCGGCTGTTGAAATTAATGGAATGGTAACCAGTGATGACAAAGTAAAATGAACTTTTTCTGTATCTTCTTCTGAATTCTTACTGTAAGATAGCATTGGTCTGACAGAAGTATTAGGTCTTATGTGATATATGTTTTAGGTGCTTTTGTTTCAAACATAACATTTATTACACAGCATGTCTGAACTGTTCAACCCAATATAAACCAATTATTTGAAAAATTAATTTTAGGTGAGAAAGGCTATAACTCTGATAAAAAAATCACTATTAGATTTCAGCAAAATATTTCAGATTCAGAAGTTACGTTAGAATATGTTGCTGGTGGTAATGGTGTTTTTTTTATCACTGAATGAGATGGTGATTAAAACGTGACTAGGACTGAACAATGTCATAAATACGTGCGTAGCAAAAGATTATTCCAGCAGCTGATAAGCAGTCTATAACACTTTGTCATAAGATAGACAACGGAATAGAAGAACGTGGCTTAAAATTATGCAGACAAGAAAGACAAAAATGTTGACAGTTTTGTAATGGCAACTGCACATGATTTAAAAGATAAAGATCACGAAACAAACAAACAACAATTTATTGTTGCAGACGTTGGTTACTTTGTGAAATAGAGTGTTAGTTTTTTTTTTTTTTTTTTCTAAAATCGTTTTTAATATTGTATTTACACCCCAATTAAAACTATTTACAACTAGGAAATTAATGTTAGAACAAGGGTATGATCTGCCAAAAGAAACAACATGTCCAGCTGTTTTCAAAAGCCGGCTTATTAGTGCCAATATTAACAGGCAACGCTGCTACTGCCTTTATGGATAGCTCGAACAAATAGCTGGAAATATTATTTTGATGTCTTGTTTGACTTTGTCCACAAATGACTCTCTGCTACCTTTTCCACCATCACTTCCGCCAGCACTTGTTCCTCCACACCTACTGTTAAAGCTTTTATAAACTTTTCCATGGATAGAGTAAGAGTTGATACAATCATGCACATAGTTGTAATAATCCTGTTAAGTTTAACACCTTTCTCTTCCCTCCATATTTGTCAAATGTCCAATTAACTGTAAATGTCCAATTAACTATAAATGTCCAATTAACTGTAAATGTCCAATTAACTGTGTGCTCTTTTGCTTTCAACACTTTCTAACATTTCTTTCAATTTAACATTTTTAGTTACACGTGTTTCTTTGCTGTGATATTTCTTTTTTCCTCTCTCTCTGGGGCACACAAGGAGATAACTCATAAAATGTTTACTGACGTGGAGTTAGAAAAATGGACGAAAAATAAATAAAATAAACCTCTGAAATCTTTGTCAATGTAAAATCAAATAAAATATTCAAGTAATTTTCAGATGTCATCCTCCTAGCTTTGACATATTTGATGAGAAAATGTGTCCCCATTGATGATTTAAAAAAAAGACAGACAGAGTTAAAAGAAGAATGTGTGACATCAGATGGCATTGTATAGTTTACTGGATTAATATCATTTAAGTTGTGGTTATCCTTAACTGCATTGAGTGCCAGCTTGATACCATCCAAAAGCAACAAAATTAAAAAGCCAACAGAGGAACAAACCTAATGTTTATTCAATGCTTTTGAATCGATACATTTGTTTTTCCTTTGAAAAGAGTTGTAACAACTGGAATGTCTATCTATTACAGAGTTAAAACTTTCTGGAAAATGAAAAGAGACAAAACAGACTAAAACATGCTAAACGTATACTCCTCAATGATAAAGTTGGCAGTTTTGAAAGTCTCGACTTTGCTCTAGTGTTCTCGTATATCTCTTTCAGATGGCATTTTAGCACTATTAGACCTGTTTTCACTAGGTGTCCTGTATCGAATGTTTGTTTTTTTTAAATTGGAAACATTTTATCTGCTGTTCAGATAAGAGAAGTCAAATAAAGCACAACAAATAACACGATCTTTACATCATCATGACTAACACCTTCTGGTTTAGAAAATTTTTTTTTTACAATAAAAGTCAATAGACGGTACACCGTGAATTTCAGCATCGTATCTGACTATACTTTACTTTAATGCTTTTAAAATTCTAACTCTTGCTAAATGAGACATACAGCGGTTTTTATCGTTGCGGTATTTACTTCTAAAGTATTCATTAGCGTGTTCTCTATTTTCTTCTGTTCAAATTTCAAAATAGTCCTTATTTTGATATTTTCTCTCTTTCATGTAAGCCTTATAACAAGGTTTGCAATAACAGTTTTTATTGAACTTAGTTATGACTTTATCTTCTTCGCATCTGGGTCATCTTAGTATCCATTATTTATATTTTACTTTATTGTGTCACGAGTGTTTCAGTATCAAAGTTGTGATAAATATTACTTTCAGGATAACTGTAAGTCGAGTTTAAATCAATGTAAAGGTTAGTTGAAATAAGGTATAGATTAATATACAAGTAATCTTAAAATCAAGCTTTCGATCATCTGATAATTTCGTTTCAAATAAATGGAGGGTGGAGAAAACAAAAATGAAGAAACGCCTAAGACTGACAAATCACCAGAGAAGGTGACTTCACAAAAGAAGAAGAATCCACGAAGAGTCGAACTTAATACACAGCATGGACAACGTTCATATGAAAGTCATGTCGTCAAGCTAAAACAAGTTCAAGCAAAATGTAATACTGGTTAGACGATGGAATTATTCTTTTATGTGTTGCGTTCATGTACAATAAAGGTGATTATGTTCCAATGCCCATCAAAGAACATACAGTTAAATTAGATATTGTAAAACAAGAATAACCAAATCCAATCCTTGAAAGGAATTGTTCACGGTAAAAAATGACAAGTGAGACGAGCAACATAGTAAGCCACAAATAACGCAAGCCATAAAATGACTACTTGTGGACCTAAGGATAATTACACTTCAGTGTTGAAAAGAAAACCGAAGAAAACTTAAATCAGCAAAACCAAAACTTAAACACACCGCTGAACCACGAAAATATATTTTATCTTTAACAAATCCTAAGCATAAGTAATCTATTTCATACATATAAATGGGCGAGAAAATACCAACTGCACCATCTTTGTATCCGACAGACAATGGTAAGACTTTTAGGTTAATAAAGTTCAATTAAAAGAGATCGGGCATTACAAAGGTGTCAGAAAGAAATACAAAACAGCATGCAAGTTTTTAAACTGGGTAAACTTTCGGATGGCTACAGTTTCCGTTAGAATGGGTGTTGCAGCTGCTGGTTTAGGAATCACAGGAATAGCAGCAGGATTTATCATCTCTCTGGCTTTCAGCGGGTTTAGTGCAACTTTAATGGGGTTCGTTGCAACAGCTCTCAAGGAAAACTTGATATACAGCAAAGTTTTAAAAGACGACGAAATAGTTACCTCTGACATGAGGAAGCTGAACAGTATTGGTGATATGGTGAGCAGGACAATAAGTAATCATGAAATAAATCCTGAGGAATTTAATTTAATAGTTAGAGAGTACAACATATACAAGGAGAATGCAATCGGGATTAAAATAAGTAATACAGAAAGCCAAGATATTGAAGAGATGAAAAAGGATTTTGTAGAGGAGAGAAGAAAATTTTGGAGAAGCTCACAGCAAACAGGGAATCTATTATTGTTTCAAAAAAAGATACACATTGAAACGTTTTAACTTTTCTTTGCCTAAATTTCTCCTATACAAAAGGAAAGTTTGTTAAGATCGACGGACTCCTTGAAAAAGGAGTCTATCTCTACAATCCAATTTACAAATGAAATGGTAATCTATCCATTTCATTATAGATAATATATTTTGTTGTTGCGTAGTACTTTGTTTCCAGTGAACTGAAAAACAACATATTTTTTTTGCATCAGCGACAAGAATGAAGCAAGGTCTGTTTTAATTCCAAATGGTTTCTATAACCTTGAAATGTGCATGATTAAAGTTAACGATGGTATGATTGCTCATAATAACAATGAAGAAATTATTGATATAGAGTGGTTGATAACGAATGAAAACGTTTTCGTTACTTCAAACAATACGTACACAGCATGCTTAACCAACTACAACTCTATATTATTAGGACTCAATAGCCAGAGATCCACACATTAATAGTTTGTGGGTTTTTGAAACCCACAAATTTATACATTTTTTCTCGATTAGATAAATAAAACTAAAAGTGACTGTAATAGCTGTTATTCGTGTTTGCGTGATTCTCAACCTGTTAAAAATGTTCTTCATTGTGATTTTGTTTCATAGAATGTTAATGGTTATTACAAGCAATTACAAGAGGTGGCATAAAATAATAAATATCAGCAGTCAAGATGAAGACGATTTTCATGGTATGTCGGTTACATATGTTTTCCACGTCAAGTAAATAGAAGAAATCTCTTTAAGAGTTCATATTGATCTTACTTATAAAACAGTAGAAGAAAACAGAGGGGAAAGCTGGAGCACTAGTTCATCCAGTATACAATAACTTAAACTTAAATAACAGCCGTATTACAAACTTAGGTGATTCACTAAAATCAACTGATACAGCTACTAGAGTCTCTACAAAGGACGTGCTAATATTCAATTACGTAAAACTTTTGGGGGATAATAATTTGAAAGATACAAAACATGGAGAGAATAAGTAGACAACAAAATATCCTATTTTGAACAGACTGTTACGGATAGAGCTCACACAATACAAGAGTTGCAAAAACAGATTGACGGCAACAGGACATTTTTTTAGATGCATACGACTTGCTTAAACAGAAATTTAATACTTTATCTGATGCTATATAAGCCTTGCAAACTGTAACATAAAGAGTAGATGAAATATCAACTATTCAACAGTACTTACAACCAATTGAACTGAGGATAGCATCAGAGATATATACATTAAAGACTGATATGAAGAAAATAAAGAAATCTCTGGAAGACTAGAACACTTTACAATCCCATCTGGAACAGTTCTAAATGAATTTGAATGATGAAATTTTAAAAAATGATCACGAGATTGAAAAGCTAATAAATGATTTTAGCATCAGTATTACTAACTTGAATAACATGATAAATGATAACACTAATATTTTGTCAGAGTTGTGAAAGAAGAAATATTTATCATTTTGTTCTTCCTCGTGATTTGAGGCTGACCATTACATTGGCAAAAGCCGTTAAATTGGTAGAAAGTGGTAACCAGGATTACGAGTTGGAAAATATTTGTGTATAGTACGATAAGATTACTTCAGGTTCATTGGATCAATCCCTCAAGGACAAGTCCAGGAATGGAATTTCTTTCTTTTTTTTCACGACTACATCACTAGAGAGAGAATTTTTCATGTGGCAGATAATAAGACTTTATTAAATGCCATACTTGAATGAGTCTAAAAGTAGTCTTGATATAGTCTATTAAAGAGAGAGAGAAAGAGAGAGACTGATCCAGAAAACTTTTTCAATTACACGATGGAAAAGCTAATGATTACTGTTGGAAAGATTACCAAACCTGTTTTATTCTCAGAGGTATAAATTTAGGCAACAGTTTATGGAAAAAAGTATTTTTTGCGACGAACAACAAAAGCACACGGAACTCAGTAATGTCAGTGTTAACGATTTCTACACTGATCACCATTATATCTGGCTTGGTTTGAGAAGTACACATGAGAATAGATTGCATGGTACAGGTCATAAATTAGCAAACGTTCAACAAGGTATTCACCTACTTATTAACAGAAAGGATAACGTAGATGCATACACAATTTATATTTATTTTGTTTCAGATGTCCACGTAAATATTCAAAACAACCAAATGAACCAATCTCTTTTATATAAAAATAAATCCCATTAAAAATAATTGCATCAATTACATTTTGGGACTTCAAATGGTGGTATTTTGGTGAGGGTGACAAATAGAATATAAATGATGCAGTTGAGCAAGAAGGTATATAAGCCTGTGTGATATGTAGCTTTGAAATAATTACAAAACGTGAATGAAGACGAATTTTTAAAGACATTTGAAAAACATTCAAAGTCAACAACTAACTGATCGATCTCAGAACTATAATCAGGCGTCTGTTATCTAAATGCTGGATAAAATAATGAAGGATATTAAAGATGCAATGAAAAGGGATAATATAACAGAATATAATGCTTGTTAAAACTCATTTCTAACGTTAAAATATAATAATAACACGAAAGATTACAAATTGGCGTAAGAGATACTGAACAAGGTAAAGGACAATGAAATAAAAAGAACCAGACTTTTGGTCTAGGTGTGGAAGTATTAAAGTTATTTGCTAATTTTGTGTAAATAAAACAAGGTGATCAAACCATAAACTATCCCTCCAAGATATTTTCCATGTATGATTTGACACATCCAGAAAACCCTACGGTTTAAAAGAACCATCATAAATGAAACCATAGCCAATTATTGGGGAGGGAGGGTCTTCATTTTGTCGAGGCTAATAACAAGATCAATTTCTGATACTTCCTTTACGACATCGAGATAAACTAACACCGTTTTTTAAAAATGTTATACCGATGCAGTGTTTTTATCTGATATTTAAATAACATTAGCAATAAATAATGTTTTTGAAAGAACCTACTAATATAATTTTATTTGTGTTACAAACTGTGGAAAGGAAAACGTTTGCGCCATATTTGACAGAAACAGAATACAGGCATTTCTTTGACAACGTGTATCCAACCTTTTATGTTTAACAAACTTACAGTACGAAATGGCCTTTTAGAGACGACTATGTAATTCTGATAGAACCTTATGACACATTAGACGAATGCTTAGAATTACCCATTAGTGTTTATCAGTTCACTAACACTTTGGTTCTAATAGACGAGTATCCCAACTTAGAAATAAAAAAGAAACTAATCTACCCGTGTTAGCATTCAGTGGTATATATTATGGAATACATGTGTGGGTGATAGCGCAGAAATACAATTCTGTCAAAAAGGACCTGCATGAGCATGTTAGGTTTTTCGTGGCTTTTTAATCTAAAAAAAAAAAAAAAAGAAAAAGAAGTCAATAGGAAATGTGTTCGAGGAAAAGAATGTAGTACCAGTGATCACGAGCGAAGAGATAGTTAAAAAAAAACAAACATAACCCCCACCAAAATAAAAAATAAAAAATTAAAAAAAATTATTGCGTCTCGGGTATCCCCCTGATTGGAAGGTGATAGAGTAACCATGTGGAAGTATGTTTACCTTATCAGCTAAATGACAACTTAATAAAATCTTATTTATCATAATAATGTATGACTCACGATGGTTATTAACTGTTTGGTTAAAAAGACAGTCCTTGTACATATTCAATTTGAGATTTTATTTTTGATCATGCATTTTATTGTACCTTTAAAGACCTTCTTTTCATCTTTGTCCTAAAATAATAGAGTTTACTTTGAAGACCACACAATTCTTGTACAGGTAAACAACATAAATCATATTTGAAAAGACCTGGTAAATTCTTAGGAATACCGAATATATTATAATTCTTGCAATCACTTGTGTCGTAAAACTAGATGTTATCCTTTCAGTGATTATAAAAGTTATCAGTTTCTACATAAGTACATAAAGAATCTGTATCTGTCATTAACAATCTCATTTTATCACCATAATTTGTTGGAGTCACGGATCAGCCAACGTGGGTATGTGAGAAAGCTAACCAGTAGGTTTCTGTGGGTATGTGGTTCTTCCAGGGGTTTTCCTGGGTTCTTCCTCCACCAGCTATACTGGTCACCATGTATAGTCTATCATGTGCTGAAAACACATGTCGTTAAACCCATAAAAACCAAACTAATCCCCATATTGGTCTTTGAGATTGTTGTATTAAAATTCATACATTAACCACGTGCTTAAGTCAATTTTATTTTCTTCTTCTTTAAACTGACTAACACCAAGTCTGTATCAATGATCGTTCTCCTTGCAAGTAATAAATATTTCTGGCATCAGCACATATTTTAACCCTTGTTCTCTTGCTTAGAGTTTCCAAATGTTTACCAAAAACAGGTTGCTGTTATATCTAACGATCAGGTTAGACAACACATTTACCCACTGTCCAGTTTCGTTCTGTGTAAAGTATTTCCACATTCTATATTTGGTGCTTTATTATACCTTTCTATTACAGAGGCTTTTTTCTCTCTGAGTCAGTGCAGAACCTTTCGATATTTTCTTTGTCGAAGAACTCCTTAACTTTCTGGTTTACGTTCCCAGTATATTTATCTAAATCTATTACATCTATCATCCCCTATATTAAACTTGACTTTCTTAGTCCATGCATTTTTGGAGAACACACACACACACACACACACACACACACACACATATATATATATATATATATATATATATATATATATATATATATATATATATATATATAACTTAAAATGTATTTATATATGTTCTTCTCTTTCTCGCATGCTTGCAACTCTACAATATCTGACAGGCACTGAATATTAGCTTCATTTTTATAATCGCTTTTGTTCGGGAAATCTTGTTTTCACTTGTTTGTGTAATGTGTGTAAACATTCTTTCAATTCACTGCATTTAATCTTCTTTTAATTTGATTTGTACTCAAAATTAATTGACATTTTTGTAAGCAACTGGACTTTCGGGATCATAGTATAAATTCTTCAAATAGTTTGTTTTTTTATGTAATGAGCTATTGCTTGTTGTTTCCCTTTTATCGCATCCAAATTAGGTGTGTGTGTGTGTGGGGGGGGGGGATCACTTCAAAATATCCGGATGTAAAAACTGTCCTATATTCTCCTTTATCAGTCATTTATTTGAAAGTGGTCGTTGTATTTTAAATGGGCTTTTACTATACTAACTTCTTATGCTTTTAAAGAAGTGATAGATGTATGTTTGTAACTTTAGCAGTAAGGCAACGATGTCGATATATGAAATTATTATTCGTTTTTTAGTTTGGAGGGGTAAAAGTATGATTTAAGACAGTTATTTTGAAAAACAATATACCAGAGAATTAAAACATACATCTGCCTATCTCTAGCATTCTGTGTTTTAAAAAGACCGAAGAATTACAAATAACTTACAATGATCATGACATTAAAATCAGTAGTTATTTACTTCTTCCCAGTGGGTCCAGTGGGTCCAGTAAAACCTCATATAATTTAGAATCGTCAGCTGTAGTATTACTTGAAGCTGTTCGAGTTCTCTCGACGATGACTCAACACAAACAGAAACTGAATTACCAGAATGTACAGTCCTATTTTAAACGGTCTTGGAAACTTCAATTTATGTAATCATTTATTAGCCTGATGGGATTAAGGAGATAATGTAGCCTATTAAATGTTAAAGTTTCCGTTGCAAAAGATTATTCAGTTGTTCTGTTATGACCTGAAGATGTGCTGTCAAATTTAAAATTTAGTTTTTTTTTTTCCTCGGGGGGAGGGGTAAAACTAATTTGAATGATGTAATACTTACCTGTCGCTATTGCGTTGCTTACCTTTCTGGAACGGAAATTAACCTCGTCCGTACAATAAACTTCTATCCTCCCATCAGATGGAAAGTTATAGAAGTACAGAAATAGAAATAGCACAGACCTTTCGCTATTGCGTTGACGAACAACAGTGTGGTGGGAGACTTATAGCCTCAAAAGTGGTATAAAAATGATACACTGACCCTTACGGTTGGAGTGTCACTACTGTAAGTTGGCATTAGCTTGGGTCACTTGTTGTGCCACAACTATTGGCCCCAAGAAAATATACCTTTGCTCTGGTCGAAGGAGAAGGTAGTGTGTGACCGCCAACACACAGCTCTCATAAAATCCTCCAATGACGAATGAGTGAGATAGGTCCATGAGGTAGCAAAAGCTCGAACTTAATGGGCTTTAACTTCATGAATGAAAGGTCCCTCCCAGTAAGGGACTGAGAGGTCTTCTTGATCGTGATGACAATCTACCTAGAATGGTGGATGCCAAAATATTAGCAGAGCCCTTAGAAGGAAGGAAAAGACACTTCCTATCCTTTCTTCTCCCTTTAAATGAGGCCAAATAGAACCGTAAAGCCGTAACTGGGCATACGAGTCTATTTTGATCATCCTCAGCACATATACAACTGAGACTATGGATCTCTGTAGGGAAGCAACCAAAGTAAGTCATAAACAACCTTCTCTAAAGATAAGATATGAAGTTTGCTCCTTCGTCTCGCAGACGCTAATGAGAAAAGGAAAACAGTTTAAAGGGTATGGTTCTCGAAGAAAGTTTCACCCAACGGTTCATAGGGAGGATTTGACAAAAACCACAACGCACATGACAGATTCCATCTAGACATTAGAAAACGAGAAACTCTACAGCCCTTAATAGTTGAGACTGAACATTCTCTCTCTTCGAATAGGAAAAGAAAGTCTGCCACTGTGCTCGTAGAGGGACAGCTAGGATTAATGCGTTTCCTACTGCACCAATTGCAAAAGGTTGTCCACTTTGCATCATAGACAATGGACGTGGACCGTCTAATGGCCTGAACAATGCAATTATCAGCCTTGCTCGAAACTAAGAATAACTCTATATGCTAATCCTCAACATGAAGGCGGAGAATCTGCGGGATGTTTTGCAGAAAAGACCCCCCTGTGCTGCGACACCAGGTCCCTCTGAGGCAATGACTTGGACTGGTCTACCAACAGGTCGAGAAGATCGTCGAACCACGATCGTAGAAGCCATAGAGGGGCTATACAAATGAGCTGAATACTGGAGATCCTGACTAGTGGAATCAGTCTGAACGGCGTGAAGGCGAAAGCGAACAGATGATCCTACTACAGACTGATGGTGTCCACTACCCAGGCCCCCTGGTCTGGGACTGGGGAAACGTAAAAGAAGAGCCTGTTGTTGAGCCTCGTCGCGAACAAGTCAACCAAGGGTTCCCCCTACAGACTGAACAGGGACTCTGCTACGGATTGGTGCACAGACCATTCCACGAGGACTACCTTGCCTCTTATGGACCTACTTCTTCATGCCAGGAATATGACGAACTCGAGAGGGTAATCCCTTCCGAAGTTGTCCAGCAAAGGAGGTTCCAAATCTCCACACAAAGAGGAGCAAGGTCCACAGTAGGGAAGATAAAAGCGAGCCGACAACGAAGTCTTGGCTTGCAAAGCCTTGCCAAAAGGGCCAGAATTTTGTATATTCTGTCCCGAGGGACACGAACTAATCTCCTCTTGGTGAAGAAATTCATGTCCACGTATACGAAAACCTGAGTTGGAACTAGCTCTGATTTCTTTAGATTTGGAAGGAGTCCCAGCCGGATCACTATGGACAAACAGCGGGACAAGATATCTTGTCGGAAGGACTCTAACAGCCGATTGTGCATCAGCCGCCCCCCCCCCCCCGCTCCTTCTTCTTGGCTCCACATAAGTAGGTGATGTGGGTCCGCGACTCATAACATCAGCACTGCTACAAGGCCAATATCTAGGCATCTGTGGCGCCGTAACTGGGAAGGACGATTCACTTCCCTGAAATGATCCCCTTCCCTAGTCTGACGCCAACTCCCTACTCCCTATCACCAAGTGCCCGGCAACCTGTGACCAGTGCCCAGCCACAGGCCATTGACCGTTCTATGACCCGCCAGGCAACTCTGAACGGAAGAAGGAGCTCTCCTCCAAACTTATACAGTGAGATCGTTGCTCTCTCCTTCCAGAGAGGCTCGATCTGCTTGTCGTCATCACAGAGCTTCGGGCAGAGGGTGCTGCTCCTCCCTCATGGAGGGAAGGGGGCACTACTTGCTCTCTGCGGTCACCAGACTATGGGCATGGAGAGGGTGCTTTTCCTCCCTCACGGCGGGGGGGGGGATGGGCGCGACTCATACTCGGCCCTAGCATTTCCTTCCTTGGGAGGGACCCTGGAACTAACCGTAACTGGCACCGACTGGGTTAGAAGGACCGTCAGGAGTCAAAGGGCCCTATATTTCTCCACAGACAATGATCCCATATTCTCCTGGGATTGAGGAGTGCTCTTCTCCACAAAAGAGCTAATCTTCTGGGCCCCTAGGGGCCGAGAGAAGAATCCTACATCCTCCTATGATCTAGGAGTGCTCCTCTAATGAAGAGCTATTCTTCTTCTAGGCCCCTAAGGGACCAGAAAAGGATCCCATATTCTCCGGGGATTGAAGAGTTATCTTCTTCTTTCGAGTCTCAAGGGACTCAATGAAGGAGCCTTTGTGCTACTGAGACGGAGAGGAAGTTTCTCCCTTTATATGTAGCTATTTAAGCGAGGCCCCATACCTTGTCTGACAACAAACAAAAGAACGGACAACTGGTCATACCTTCGCAACTAGTGCAAGACCGGCAAGTGGGGTGTGTATTCTCAGGGGGTTTTCTATAGCCCGCATTTACTCACACTCTGCCACATATTCCTGCAAAATGAAAAGCTTCTGAAACAAGAAACAATGAATAAAAAATATTGATAATGATAACGAGTGGTACGAGACCCTCATTTAAGATAATTTACCACCAGTAATACAATACCTGTCAATATAGTACTGATGATAATGAGTGGTGCGAGATCACTGAAACGCACTATTTATAGGTTTTGTTGGTTTTGTGAGGTTGAACGCCATTTTTCAGCACATGATAGGCTATACATGGCGGCTAGTATATTTGATGGAGGAAGAACCCGAAAATACCACGAAAAGAACCACCGACCCACGGTAAGCTACTTGTGAGCTATCTCACATACCCACAGTGATCGAGCCGAGACTCTAACTCATGCGGACAGAGGTGAGACCTGCGAGTGATCTGTAAAGGCAAAAACCTTAGACCACTCGGATACCCAGGGATACACACTATTTATAACAATGGAAAATAAGAGTGGTGTGCGACCACAGAACTCACTATTAATGATAATGACTGGTAAGAGAACTCCTAAACACACTGTTTGATGATAAAGATGGTGGCACCCCCCTAAGAGAGTCTAAGGTTCTTCATGTAACAGGAGTTAATGTACCATCAAACCATATATATATACACACACACACATCAAAACTAATGGAGGTCACAAAAATTTCCGGATATGAATGGGAAGACATAACCTACCCTAGCTGTGTGGAAGCGTAAAAAAATAATGGATTCATGATTAAAAATAGGAACATATATGACCTACCCAATCACCAAAGGGGAAGGGTATACATATAAAGGGCACTCTTTAAAAAATGATACAAACATATCTCAAAGCTCATAAGAGAGTTTATCAGACGACTAAATTTACAATGGACTGAAGGTGTAAAGACTCTAACAACATGGAACAAGAGTCCTACGAAGGGGCTGACGCTCTACTGGGTGAAAACAATTTCTAGGAATTCAAGATAATACCATTTCTTCCTTTAAACTACTGAGTGTTGAAACCATCTCTAATATTCTTCAACGATAACAAGATATTCAAATTAGCTGCTGTGGTGCACATATTGGATATCAGTTTAGCACCATTTTCATTTAGGACAAAGTAGACATCATTAGAAGTCTTTTGGTGAAAACCCCATGTCATAATGATCATCCATTCATGGGAGTAGTGACAACAAGATTATTAAGACAGTCGTCATGGCAGCAATAATGAATATACGACTGGCATCATTTTCAGTTAGGATCAACTAGGTATCATAAAGTGAAAAACCCATGTTGATATAGTCATCCATTTGGGAGGAGTAGAGATAGCAATATTTTCAAGATAGCCACCTTGGCGGCCATATTGAGGGTTAGTCATTATCATTAAGGACCAACTAGACACCATAAGAACTCTTTTGACAACAACCCCATGTCAGAATGACTTTCCATTTAAGTATCGAAAACAAGACTTTCAAGATGGACACATATTGGACATCAGATCAGCACCATTTTAATTTAGGATCAACAAACATTATATAAAGTCTTTTAGTGAAAAACCCATGCTGATATGAGCATTCATTCAGGAGGAGTGATGACAAAATGTTAAAGCTGGCCATTGTGGCAGACATATTAGACATCATATCGGCACAATTTTCATTTAGGACTAACCAGACACCACAAGAAGTCTTAACATGTCAATATGAATTTCAGGAAGAGTAGAGATAACAAGATTTTCAAGATGGCCGTTGTGGCAGCCATATTGGTCCTCACATCGGCACCATTTTCATTCACGACCAACTAGACATCATAAGAAGTCTTCTGGTAAAACTCCCCAGTAAATATGACTTTCCGTTCAGGAGTAGTGATAAGATTTTCACGACTACTGCTGTGGCGGCCATACTGGATATTAGATCTGCACCATTTTCATTTAGGACCAACTAGACATCATAAGAATTCTTTTAGTGAAAACCTCATGTTGATACGACCATCCGTTCAGGAAGAGTAGCGAAAACAAGATTTTCAAGATGGCCGCTGTGTGGCGGTCATATTGGATCTCAGATCGGCACCAATTTTATTTAAGACTAACTGGATATCATTAGAAGTCTTTTGGTGAAAACCATACGTCAAGATGAATTTCTGTTCAGGTATAGTTGTGATAAGATTTTCAATATGGCTGCTGTGGTGGCCATACTGGATGTCATATTGGCACCATTTTTATTTGGGTCCAGCTAGACATTACACGAAGTCTTTTAGTGAAAACTCCATGTTGATATGACCATCAATGTAAAGGTAGAGATAAAAATATTTTCAATACAACAATATTTTCAAGACAGCCAACATGGTGGCCATATTGAGGGTTAGTCATTTTCATTAAGGGCCAACTAGACACCATATGAACTCTTCTGATGAAATCCCCATGTTAAAATGACTTTCCATTTACTAGTAAGTATAAAAAAAAAAAAGGATTTTCAAGATGGTCACATTTTAGACGTCAGATCAGCACCATTTTAATTTAGGATCAACAAACATTATAAAAAGTCTTTTGGTAAAAAAAACATGCTGATATTAGCATTCATTCAGGGGGAGTAGTGATGACAAAATGTTAAAGCTGTCCACTGTGGCAGACATATTAGACATCAGATCGGCACCATTTTCATTTAGGACTAACCAGACATCACAAGAAGTTTTTTTCCGTTCAAGAGGAGTAGTGACAAGATTTTCAAAATGACTGCTGTGGCGGCCATACTGGATAAAAGATCTGCACCATTTTCATTTAGAACCAACTAGACATCAAAAGAAGCCTTTTAGTGAAAACCTCATGTCGATACGACCATCAAATTCCGGAGGAGTAGCGATAACAAGATGGCCGCTGTGTGGCGATTATATTGGATCTCGGATCGGCACCATTTTTATTTAAGACTAACTATACATCATAAAAAGTCTTTTGGTGAAAACCCTACGTCAAGATGACGTTCTGTTCGGGTGGAGTTGTGATAACAAGATGGCTGCTGTGGTGGCCATATTGGATGTCAGATTGGAACCATTTTTATTTAGGACCAGCTAGACATTATACGAAGTCTTGTAGTGAAAACTCCATGTTGATATGACCATCAATGTAGGAGCAGCAGTGATAACAGGATTTTCAAGATGACTGCCGTTGCGGCCATACTGGACGTCAGATCGGCACGTTTCATTTAGGACCAACTAGACATCATAAGAACACTGTTAGTGAAAACCCCACTATCCACTCAGGAGGCGTGGCGATAACAAGATTTTCAAGATGGCCACTTTCGCTGTCATATTGGATGTCCCAGCAGCACCATTTCATTTAGGTCCAACTAGACCATGGGATGAATGTGTGTATAAAGTTTCATGGCAATCATCCTAGTAGTTTAGGAGTTAGTGATAACAAACTTTTGCTACCGGATGGACAGACAACGGACAGACGAAAGACCATCCCATAAGCACTTCTGGTCTACGACCAGTAGAGTTAAAAACATTTGGATGTCAGAACACATCTTGGAGACGAGAAAGGGAAAGTTTTTCCAAGAGCGTAATTGAATTCAACCGAATGCAAATGACATCCGTAAGAAAGAGGGCGATTACTGTGTATGGATCTATCATGTGGGGACAGACGACTGGGCCTGTGGTCTTTATAATTCTGGAGTTCTAGATTTTTCTATCTACTGGGAGGATGGAATATTTTATATGACCGAGCGTGATTTCCATCCCTGAAAGGTCAGGATCGCAATAACGACAGGTCTTGTATTACTGATCTTAAAATATTCATTTCATATTTGTATTCCGGTCAACTGAATATAAATTTGTGCATATCCATTACATAATTTCTGCCGCCTTTATGACCTCTGAACTTCATTTACAATTTCTGCAAAAGCCCACCTGCTCCCTCTAGTCTGTCAGTCCCTGGGGACAGGATTCATTACTTTCTTATGGAGAATTGGGCGGGTTGTTGCTTCAGATTTCTTATGTCAAATCAGCTGGGATGTCACTTTGTTTGCTTCAATTACACAATCAAATTTTTAACTCCCTAGGTCAAAATGTAAGGTTAGGAGCTTTAGAAGTAATTAATGCATTAGTCATAGCAACACTACCCATCAAAGGATTATGGTGCACCAGTAGTTTTGCACGACTTACAATCTGAAACAATATCCAATCAAGTCCCTTAGAACCTATCTGATGTCATTATGAAGCAACAACATAAGCTAACGCAATGAAGTCATACTGATAACAAATCTACAAGTGAAAAGGTGTGCTCAATTGCAAAAGATTAAAAATTTCTTATATACTATTCTTTGTCACAGTTATTTTTTTATGGTGTGTGGTTCATTTGTATATGTGTTGTGTCAAATATTTAAAAAAATAATGAAACCCTTCAAAAGCAAATACTTTTCTTTTAAATTTTCTTATCCATGTATGTGATGTAGAACTAATGTTATTGAATAGAAACAACATCTTTCTTCAGTCACAGTGATCTTGACCTTTTGACCCTAAAATCAATATGGTTCTTCCTTACCCCAAGTGCAAGCCATCAACAAAGTTTGATAGCTGTTGATGGTGGAGAACTAAAGTTACTGTGCAGAAACCATTTTTATTTTTTCAGAGTGACCTTGACCTTTGACCCCAAAATCAATATGGTTATTCCTTACCCCAAGTGCAAGCCATCCACAAAGTTTGGAAACTGTCGATTATTGACAACTCGAGTTATTTTTGTGTAGAAAGAAAATAACATAATATGCTCCACCTTATGGAAAGATACAAACTTGGCAAGAATTTAACTGTCTCAAACCAAGTTGAAAGTTTTTTTTCTCGCTATGCTCCTAAGCAAGGAACTAGAGAAGTTGGAAAAAACAAGTGTTCTTGCACAAAAAGCTTATCCAATGCACAACAAGAAGAATGAGCCTTTAATTTCTGACTTTATAGCTGGTAGCTTTTCATCTTGCAAAATTTAACAATTTTGCAAAAGTTTAACACATAAAACTAAAGATAATACTTTAAAATAAACCAATAACATAGACACTGACAGAGTCATGGTGTATTGCAATCGTCTAAAAATATTGCACATTTTTCATTAATGTTTTCCCTTTACCAGTGCCATAGTGTTCTGCAGCAAAGATTCCCTCACTAGGAATGCTCATCAAGATGGACTCCTAAACTTACAAATGAATGCATTCAAATCTGTAATTGCTATGTATGGGCTTTGTGTACCATGTGACAGGTAAGATAACCTAATTAAGCAAATATTGAAATACAATTACTGTGTTTCTGCACCAATTGATTAAACATTTCTTTTGTGTGGCAAGAATCAGCAATGTCGCTGATCATCTATAACAATCTTCAAAGCCTTATTACAGAACAGTATACTCACTATCAATCTGTTTGTTCAGTGTAGTTTAATGCTTAGGTCAGTTTCTCATACACAGTTGGCAGAAGGGTCATGAAAAGAAGAGGTCGGAGTTTTCATGTTCTATCAACACATTTCTAATTTTCTTTAATATTAATTTTACGTGTTGCAACGAGTGCTTTACAAATGGTGCAAGCTGAAGACTCAAATTGAGGTTTATTTGGTAGTTAGTTTCTCAGTATGATCTAATGTAATATTAAGAGAAGTGAAGGTATCCAAAGATAAAACTGAATATCATGGCTAACATACAACTAACACAAATTAATTTTTTTCAGGCAATTTAATAGTACAAGATCAAGATTGTAAAAAGTTTTGGACTCAATGAAATGCATTGTACCCTATCTACCTGTACAAAGCAAAACTAAGGCTGAGTTCAGCACAGACCAAGCAAAAGACAAGCAAACGAACACAATATCTTTAGTGAGTTTTTTTGTGTATAACTGTATGAGGGGATATATGTGGTGGATGAGCAGATAGGGTTATTCTTAGTTTGTCACTCATATTTGCTTTAATTTGCCAGTAAGCTAATACATGTTTATATAGTGCTAGTGTGCTATTGAGAAATGTATACAACTACATGAGAAACAATAATCATTTCCTAAAACAAATGTTGCATGACAATCCAAGACATGTACAAAATTTATAGCATAATGTATGAACATGAGAGACAACTGACCCTTCGGCATACGAGAGATAAATATGCCCCCATTGATTAGTGTGTGACCATTTCCTAGTGGCCATCCAGATGAGGTGGATATAATGAAAGTTTGGCTTTGTGCTCTACTTTAGTATTATTTTCTGCTTTACCAACCAATACAAAGCATGCTTTTGTGCCAAAAAATTTCATATTTGGGTTGATAAAGGTATTTAAAGTAACAAAACCCATTAGAAGCTGCAATGAACAATTTCTGCAATACACATAAACTTGTAAATTTAATGTATGTAACCCAAATGTATATTGTTTGGCAGTGTCTTGAGACATCTTAAGGTCAACAGTAATCGACACAATAAGAACACTTGTAAAATAATTAACAAAATATATGACAGGAAAAATGTTAGTCGATCTGAACAGGACCAATCAACATTTGTATTATACAATGTGTGTAAATGACATTCGTTGTTCATAGTGTTATCATGGACTTATATTGCTTTCCAAAACAACTATTTGAAATAAATCTATTGATGTACCATTTATTTATTCTCCAATGTTGGGTACAAGTCACATCAGAATGTTCAAATTATCAAGCTGAACTTAGTTTCACAAAAATTGCGCACTAAACACGAATTTACATTGTGGTTACTCGTTCATGGGTTTACCTTTACTATGTTTTCCTTTTCAGACTTGTAATATTTCTAATTATCTTAAAGAATGAAAGTCATTACAGCTATCTGCACAAAAATGTACAAGTTTATGGATGTTACTTTTATTACACTTCATTAAACATATATAATACAACTGTACTTTACTAAAACAGTGTGTTTCATGTGCTTGTTAGAACCTGACTAGGAAAATAAGGGGCATTATAGTTATACATAATTAGATGTGCAAGATTTTAAAAAAGTGAGTTTGAGTTTTCCTAATTGTATTCAAATTTAAAATTAGACTAAATAAAATACTTTTGGAATGAAGTTTGCATCTTGCTTGACTGGGAAAATAAGGGGTTTATTGTGATACATAATTAGATGTATGAAAAAAAACCCAGTCTCAGTCTTCCTAACTTGTATTTAAATTAAAATTAAGTCTGCATCATGTCTCTATATCATGAAACAATTATATACTTCCCTATGTAATGTCGTTTAAAGATGTATTTCCCAAAATAAATCCAAGTGGATGCTGTTCTTGAGTATTTCTGGACAATAAAAACCTCAGTGACAGGTTCCTAAATCAGTTCTGAAGCCAATATTTTGCATTCTCCTATGACAATTCTAACACTGTTCCATCGACTAGACAGCAGTTTATTTCAGAGTCACCAGAAGTGTCGGACTGGCCCATCTGGCATTCTGCCTGAGGGCAGATGGGCCACAGGTTTTTAGTTAATATTATAAGTGGCAGGCCAACATGATGGTGGGCCATATTATCTAAGGGCAGATCCAAATTTTTGGCCCATTCCAACACTAGTCACCAGGGATTATTTATATCAGCCATAAAATCACATGGCTCAAGCATGCTCCAAGCTGACTGGTCAATTGCCTTGTCAATCACTGCTTGCCAATGGGTCAATTCTACTTCTATATGAATGTTTAGAAATTTGAATATGAGGCATAATTCCCCTTGCGAATATCAATACTTGGGAGACCATCCTCTAATGTAATAACAAGTTGGATAAATACAATGTGGCACTGTCACATGTAGTGCCACTACAGTTTTTTTGTTGTCTCAAACAAAAATTAAATGATCTTTAAAAAGTATTCATGAATTTTGTTCAGTGTCAAACTTGTGAACCAAAGGATTTTCCAACAAGCAGGAGAAAAATATGTGGCATCTGTAAAGTGATTGTACTGAGAAAGTACTGAATTCACATGAAATAAATGAGGACCTTCCCTCTGGAGCTCAGAGCACAATGCTGAAACCATATGGTGAACCTTAATAATAATATAGATCAGCTGAAACACTACAATATGGAATGATGTAACAATGATAGGTCTATGCTGTTCACAGACTAGGATTTACTATGGTACAAAGTAAAATCATTAAAATCTAACAGGTGCTTCCCGACAAGAATAAATTTTATGTAGATTCTCCTTTTTTTCCTTTAAATATGATCTACATATGGATAACAAAAATGCTCTCATTTAAAGGTGTATGTATTGTACAACTCCAAAAGTGAAATTCAACACGCTTTAAGAGACGATTAGTCTCGGCCTGTTCAGCCTATATCTACATAAAGAATTTGCAGATGTCAGTCTGGGAAAAAATATGTTTAAGGTTGTGCCCCCTTGTGGCTTGCTTACATTGGGTGGATACATTTTGATTCCTAATGTTGAAATCATTTAGATTAATACTGTCGCATTGTGCATTTAATGTCAAAACTGACCTGTTTGAATGTTATGTGACTGCAGACCAAGTCTCAGCTGCATCACGTTTTTTGCATGTAATGTCATATAGATAAACTTGTCAGACTTGTCAACAAGCACCTACTACAGTCCTCATTGTTAAGGAATCAAGCATAGCTTTTTTCCAATTTGGTAACTTTTAAGGCAGTGCAAAAAGAAAATGATACATAAAATCTAAAATAATGCAAAGCAACATTAATGTAATATATGGCTTTGATTTGCAGTTCTCAAGCATTTCCACAGATTGTTTTTTTTTTCTTTCATATATGTAATGATGAACAATTAAAAAAGGTTTTCTGGCCCATGGTCAGTTTATGAAAGATACAAAATTTGGAAAACACTGAAACTTGACATTTATTGTTTGAGATCACATGCAAATAAAGAAATTAAAATTTTGGAACCAATGAACCAACATAATTCCAAAAGCTAGAGGTGTGTGTGCAACATAAGCACTTACGATAGATCGTTGCATACTGAACTGAATCTGTTTCAACCAGCATAAACCCAGATTTTCATCAGATGTGTGATTTTCGATCAGATTAACAGATCAGTGTTTACAATGTGGCCTGGATGTGTACATGATACACAGTCTGGCTGAACCCGACTTGCAAAAGCATTATCTGATAGTTGATCTGAAGCAATGTTGGTAACGACTGTGTAAAATGAATGAACTGTATAGCAGATTGTATGAATAAAGCTATAAAGAAAAGTCACAACAAGATAAATAAATGAAAAATATATATGAAAGAATGTATGTAAATCTAAAAATCTTTGAGATGCTTGCCTAGAAAAAGAAATTGTTCATCATCATTTTTGGACTTGCTAGAACCCGAGCTTCAAAACATAAAAAAGCTTAATATACATATTGTACTAAAAATCGGTATTTCAAAATAAGGATTAAAAATCATTATGATGATTAAAACTGCTCTGCTGCTTTAAAATTGAATTCACAATCAATAAAATCTCAAAAAGTTTATTCTTATATTTATAGTTGAAAACATTTGGGATAAACTACGAACAAAGCTTGGTAAAATATATATACAGAAATGGCCAAAGAGTATTTGATACTCTGTTTGATCCTACTATGATATATACATACACCTAGTCATGTACACATATTGTGAAAACTGATTGGCTATTTACATATTTACATATAAACTATCAGGAACATTTTATTCTTGTATGCTTCTACTTTAAATATTTTTAGACCATTGTGTATCCCAAGGACAAA
The DNA here is from genome assembly GCA_029931535.1 of Margaritifera margaritifera. Classification (NCBI taxonomy): domain Eukaryota; kingdom Metazoa; phylum Mollusca; class Bivalvia; order Unionida; family Margaritiferidae; genus Margaritifera; species Margaritifera margaritifera. The sequence continues at coordinate 7,220,381 of JAQPZY010001685.1, read as the reverse complement.
ATTATTTGCAACTATCAGTTATAAAAATGTCTTAAGTCATATACTTGATTATGTGCATGAGAGATCTGCCCAAAATACTGGCATTGATACAAATTGACTAAATACATGCACACCTGATTAGCAAAGTATTTCTGATGATCCCAAAAGCTAATCAATGTGCAAATTCATGATATTTCATGACAAATAACAACTTAAATTTCTGCCAGCACAAAACAAAACTGTATTATTTTGCATCACACATTCTACAAAGAGTTCTGTAATCTAAATCAGTATAAAGGATAGAATTTGACTCCATCATGAAAAAACAAACAATACATACAGAACTCAAAGACACAAAATGGTACCAATTCCATGTTGTGCTTTAGTCAATCAATGATCTAAAATATAAACAGTCTGTGTTAAAAACAAGAAGCTGATGCTAGCCTGGCAAGCACAATAAAAGAATAATACATTATGAGATAGTATAGAATGTAATCTGTGTATGCAGGATTATACAAATCAGTTCATATTTACAAGAAAAAGGCCACAAATCTGTTTGGTAAAACTGCTATACATACTGAACACATTGGGAAATTTTATATACAAATTAACACTCGTATACATTATATATACACACACACACATTAAACTTCTAACAAGATTGCATAGAAATGTTTCTCTTTAATTTTCTGTTTAGACTGAAGAGAATTATGTTTTGAAATTTGACAAGCAAATGGCAGTTCACGATTTCATTATCATTATGTTTGTAATAAGTGATGCACCTACATATCTATTGCTGAAAACATATATATATATATATATATATATATATATATATATATATATATATATATATGTATATATATATAATGATGATGATATGAAACAAAATTAAGCAGATTGTTTCTGCTGGACAATCCTAAACTATTTTGGCATACTTGGAGACACAGAATAAAAATACACTATAATTATTAATGCATTATAATAGGTAATAGGTACAATTCAAACAAAGAAAACTGTACCGTATATACTCGCTAATAAATTGAGTTCAACAGCAAACAACACAGGCCTTGATCGGCTGTCACATAATGCACCAACAGATCAGGGTCTATGTTGTTTGTTCTACTGATTACTCCTAATAAACTGCAGAAACCAAGATCTGCTGGTGCATTATGCAACGGCAGATCTGGGTCTGTGCAGTTTGCAGTTGGACTCAACTTACCAGTGAATATATATGGTAAATGTTGTTGAAATGAATCACAATCCTTTTCCTTACAAGTCTGATCATGTAACTACATAAATGTCTCCCACACTACTTGCTGTGCTTCTGTGGCAACCCAATTGGCTACAAAAACACCAACACAAGGAACAATTTATGAAATAGTTTATAATAACTGACACTGAAGATGAAATCTTAGGGAAGACCAGTTTCATTTTATATTTTTAAGTCTTGTTTGACAAGAGAGAATTATAAGTAAACATATTTTGCAAGCAGTTAAGAAATGAAATGAAAGCTCCATTTATAAGCCATTTAAACATAATTCTTAAAATTCCTTGTAAAAGTTGTGTAGCTATTTCTAAAAATCTGTTGGAAGTATAATTCCACAATAACATAACTAAGATTGTCAAAAGTCATAAAAGAAAGAATTGTAAAAATGCTGGTGAAAATGTAAAATCAAAAATAAAAAATACCTATAGTGTACAAGTTTCATACACAAGTTTTTAAGACCATTACAAAGTTTGTGATGGACCATTTTAGTACAAACAGTTGTTATTTTCATATCAGGCTTGGTCCAGAAAAGTCCTACAATGGTCCACTGCCAGGAATAAAGATTTTCATATAACTGCACAAAAATCAGAATTTTTCTTACAGATCTTACATACAATTCTGGGCAAGTGACCAAACAATTTACTCAAGCAGCAAAAATTTCAACTTAGTCTTGGAGACCTGGACAAGGGATTTTTCCTCCCCACAATTCATTTTACTCCATCAATGCAAAGTAGTGAAATCAAACTAGTAGGTATAAACTGTCCAGAATATAACTGAAATAATTACAGACTCCTGGATGTACTCCCTGTGCATTTATGGTACAAAATCCTTCCAACATTACAGAGGAGGGAAATAAATAAAAAAACATCTCTAAGGTATTAACTTGAATGAATTTACAGACTTTGCATAAAAATGATATGGCCAAACATCGAAAACAAGAAAACTCTGCAAAATCCTATATGCCTCACGATGTGTACACAATTTAAAACTTTACAAGTTTCTGATGGTACACAAATTTTGTCATGGTTGAACTGCTTTCTTATAATTGTACTCATAAAGCAGGAAAGGGAAAATATACATCTTAAACCTTCCTTCATATACCCTTTCTTATGCCAAATAATTAATTTTGTTTCTCACAGATTTAACTGTATTGCTTTGCAAAATATACACAAATATTAGCATACCATTCTGTTTAACATCAGAATGATAAGAAAATAGCAGGTGAATAATGATAACAAAAATAAACCAATCTTCAAAGCAAAAAATCAAGTGATTGATGAAACAGTCAATAATACTTCTAACATTTAACAAAAGCCCTCTTGGTTTTAGCACCAAGCAATGATGGATTTCCTTCAAATAAAAAGAATTACACAAAATGCAAATATGAAATCTAACCATTCTCTTTTGACTGAAAGTGACATTAGCAAGACAATGGCAGCAAAATGGACAGCAATAAGTTTGTATTTTCTTGAAAATGAAGCTATTAAATTATCTTATGTATGATGAATGCAAACAGTTTGCTCAGATATACTATGGCATGAGAGTCTATGCAGTGTTCTATCTAAGCAATCAGCATAGAACCAGATCAGCCAGCATAACAAGTACCACCATATATGGGTCTATGCTGTATGCAGATAGTGTGCATGATACACAGGTTAACACCTGGTTCTCCAACCCCACCCCCCTCTCAGTGAGTAATTATTTGCAAGTCATATGATTTTACACTATAAATGTGATGCCTAACAGTAAATGATAAGAATTTTGCTGAATGCTGCATCTTGCCTGCTCGACTGAGACATATTACAAATACCCAACAGTCATGAAAACTAGGTCACTCTAACCTACCTTTGCCTGTGATAAGCAGTACCCTCAATGATGAATACAGTCATCAAGTTTCATAATTGTACATGCAACCATGTCAGAGAAACTGAGCTCAATGCAATAACTTAACATTGACATCTACACCACCAACAAGAATGGTAGCATCATTGGAAAAGTGATACCCATACCTCACCCATGTCTCACAGACGAGACAAAAAATATTTTAAAAAACAGCTGTGGTAAAATAGTGAAGTCGACAGGCATTTTTGCTGCCAAAGAATTGTTAAGGAAAACTCTGTAAATATGGTAACTGATTCCAGTTTTAATGACATATTATATCTAGCTTGCCTTTGATAAGGATTTAAAATAAAGTCTAGTCTTCTTTATCTGACTTAGGACTATTGCTTTCATAAACTGTAAAATGCGAACAGGAACATTGTAATGTTGAATCACAGCTGTTCATCTGAGAAAATGATTTTTCAGCATTTTTACTGGAAATGGTTTGCATCAGATTAGAGAGATCAGACTATATTTCAGCACGATATAATATGGATAAATGTCATTTGTATGCTGTATTAACATTATTGCACAAGTTCTGGAACTGCTTCGATAAACACTATCCTTTTGATCAAATACAACTAGTTCCTAATAAAGTGATTTCAGGCATGAAAACTGCACCTTTGAGCCAAATCTTCTCACTTCTGTTAACTTCTGTTCCAACTACAAGTCTTTATTAACTATGTAGTCCCTAAACAGATGTAGATTGTGAAAGATATTTTTTCACTTTCGGAGTGGTCAATATAGACAAGTATGGATCTAACAATGTGTTCTTTCTTATTGTTTTTTCATTTATATGGCCTTATCTATTAAAGAATTTAGACACATTAACTATGTGAGCTGTAACTCTTTGATGCTGTTTTGAGTGGAAATTTATTTCCAACTTTTCCATCCATACAAAGCCTCATAAAATACATGAGGCCACAGACTCTTTGTCACTTTCATTTGAAGTGGGAGAAGCTTGTCAAATGACTTGAAAATAAATGAGCCATCAAGCCACAGTTCAAATTTAATTTGAACTTCTTTCTTCAATTTCAAGATTCAAAGCAACACTCCCATTTTGATAGAGGAATACTGTTTCCTTTGCTAACTAGCAAACTGTTTTCTGCAGACACAGCATTTCTTTCAGCTCTGAAAAACTTGTTTCTTTTTAAATACCTTCCTGGACTTTTTCTGGAACTGCCTGGATGTTTACTTGGGTGGACTGTTGTTTTTCAGTTCTTGACATGCCTGTTGCATAGTTTACGTCTGATTCATGTTAATACTTAGTACAATTAATGTTATAAACCCACACTTGTGACAAAACTGGAATGGGTAGATGTGAGAGAAAACTTCTTTTCCAACTCAATCTAACCTCCCCTCTGAGCTAGCTGGAGTACTGTTAAGTCAAAAGGTCAAGATGATGACATTACAGTAACTCACTTTCTTTGACTGTCACTACAATCATTCAAATAGAAACTTCACACTGAAAGGAACCTGGCCAATGCAGTCCTCCAAGGCTACTACAATCTCCCCTTACTGCCATTCTGCAAGCCTTCTTACTCTCTTCCCTGAGCTGAGGTGACTAGAACATATTTCAGATTTCTCAATTTTTAGTATGGCAAATGGACCTTTTTCTTTTTTCTTTTACATTGTGCAAGTTACATTCATAATCTATTTTCTCTTCTCCAAAGCTGCAGTAATGAAGAAGTATTTCTGATCATCACTCAATTTTTAATGGTGTGACTGAGCCTTTTTCCTTGCCCGTTTGCTGGTTACCTCATCCAGCAAATAGGATAGATCTAGACGCTTGGATGGGCTGATAGATGGGGTTAAACTTTCCACGATCAGGTTCACACGTTCTCTCTTCTGCTTCCTCTGAAATTGACAACAGATAATCAGTCATTTATACTGGAACCTGAATTCACCAGAATGCCATTCCAGAATGTTTTGCAGAACTAAACTATGATGTATTTCAAATTGTACAGAAAATAAATTACTATCTTCAATCTTCACAGTACACTGGGAAGGAGGAATAACTTATAAAAGATTTCCTTTGATTACTCTAATGCACAAGACAAGACCTGCAAGTCTGGAACTTTTGGCATGCAGTCCTACTCATTTATCTTGACATTGTCAGACCCAAGGTAATATTGTCAACATAAGCAGGTGTCAAGATAAGTGTGGGGGTGGGGGTGGGTACAAGATTAGTGTTGGGGGTTGGGAACAAAATTTCTCTATGACCCACATACTAGTCAAATTCATCTGTAATGGGTGACCTGTTGTCAGTGAGTAGGATTTACATTCTGAGCAAAACAAACAATGGAAATTTTGATTAAATGAAGACAAAACCAGTGTGAAATACACTTTTATTTTGACAACTTACATTTTTTTTACCTTTGTGTAATAAATCCACAATGCATTAAGTACATGTATATGAAAAATCCATGAATTCCAGTATAGGTCACATGTTAGAAAATTAATGTATCGGTCACATCCTGTTAGAAAACACATGTTTAAACAAGAGTCCCTCGAAGGAATCGACTGAAGAAAAAAATTCAGGAATTCAACATAATACCATTTCTTCCTTTTAACTGTAGAGTGTTGAAACCATATTTAACATTCTTCAGCAATAGCAACATTTTCAAATTAGTTGCTGTGCTGGACATATTGGATGTAGACTTGGCACCATTTTCATTTAGGACCAAAAAGACATCATAAGAAGTCTTCTGGTGGAAATCCAATGTTGATATGACTTTCTGTTTTGGAGAAGCAATGATAAGATTTCCAAGCTGGATGCCATGGTGGCCATATTCGATATCAGATTGGCACCATTTCTATTTAGTACCAAGTATACATCATAAGAAGTCTTTTGGTGAAAGCACAATGTCAATATGACCAGCAATCTTGGAGAAGTAGTGATAAGATTTTTAAGATGATCATTGTGGCAGTCATATTAGAAGTTGGAACAGCACCATTTTCATTTATGACGAACTAGACATGATAAAAAGTCTTTCAGTGAAAAACCCATGCTAATATGACGTTTCATTCAGGAGAAATAGCAATAACAAGATTTTCAAGAAGGGCACTGTGGCAGGCATATTGAATGTCTGAATGGCACTATTAGAACCAACCAGACATCATAAGAAGCTGTTTAGTAAAAAAACAATGCTGATACGACCATCCATTCAGGAGCAGTGATAACAATATTTTCAAGATGGCCACTGTTGTGTCCATATTGGACATAAAATTGACACCATTTTCATTTTGGACCAACTAGACATCATCAGAAGTCTTCTGGTGAAAACACAATGGCAATATTACTTTTCATTAAGGAGGATTAGCAATAACAAGATTTTCAAGATGGCCACAATGGCAACCATATCAGACATCAGATCAGTACCATTTTCTTTTAGGACCAACTAGACATCATAAGAAGTCTTCTGGTGAAAACCTCATGTCAATATGACTTTCCATTCAGGAGGAGTAGTATTAACAAGATTTTCAGGATGGCCGTTGTGATGGCCATATTGGATGCAAGATCAGCCCCATTTTCATTTAGGACCAACTTGACATCATAAGAAGTCTTTTAGTGAAAACCCTACGCTGATATCCCCATCCATTCAGGAGGAGTAGCGATAACAAGATTTTCAAGTTGTTATTTACATGCTAATTAAACTGGCCTAGATTTTGGTCTGACTGAGGCAACAGATGTAATCATATTACTGAGGCTGGCAAGGGAATGAGGCTACTCATAGGGAAATGAAAACCTGTTAACAAGTTATAAATTCTCTTGAAATAGTAAAAATTATCACAAAACACATAACATTTTTTTTAAAAGTCTTAATTAAGCACAAGTAGAACCTGTAAAACACTCACAAATTCCAGAATATGCATACAGAGTAATAAATATGTAGCCATTGTAAGCATAAATAAAGTTACTTTTCTTCCTGCAGAAAAGGAAACTTTCATGGCACAGTTAACATGTTCCAATCACCGATCACTATGGAAAATGTAACAATAGATCAAATTCCATTGCTTTTATTCAACTTTGGTGATGACTTCCTTTGATAAAGGGTGCATCGTTTTTATTGAAGATTGCAGCTGGCTTGCTTTGATGAAGGGTACATGTGTTACTGAAGTCACAGCTAAAGGCAAACTTTGGAGGATCAAATGAAGCCCTGTTTGTTAATGCGATGACAACATTAAAGCTGGGTGGCAACATCAAATAATTGTAGAACAAAGTATGGGTCAGAACTGGCAGCTTGCTGACATAAATGACTAAAAAACAGAAGATTTGTTAAAGTTGGGACGTAGGGCTTCTGTCAACATATACATTTATTTTTTATCTCAACAGCAATTTGGTAATAACAAAAGACTATGGGCCTGGGACTTTGCTATTTTTTCAACATAGTTTGTTGAAATAAGTGATGTTGATATAAGTGGGTAGGACTGTATCAGGAAAATTCCCACCGCTTGATATTTGAGAATCAAGTCTTTGAAATGTAATTGTATAACTTAAACAATCATGATAATGCTTTGCCAAGTGAAATAAGGATTTTAATGAGGAATAAGTTATGATTTCTTCATTGCTGATAAGAGTAAAATGACAAAAACTGATGTAGTCATTACAATAAGATAGAGTGAGCAAGATCCTGTTCTGCAAAGTTTACATCTTATTTAAAAACGGAAAGGGCCTGTGAATAGAGATCAACATTCTAAAACCTTTGATCTTCCTTTCTTTTTAGAATACAAAGTGCAACGAGTCTATACAACAGCCTTGTCTCTAAAATAATACAACACTACGCCTGCTAACAAGAATTCTACAGAATGATGTCTTGCTTCCACTGCATAGGTATAGGATCCCAAATTCTAACCTGACCTGAGAAGTAGGACACTGTGACCTAATTTTTCAATATGAGAACCTACTTCTCAAGATACATACAACCAGAGCTATTAGCTTAATATGCTTGGCAAGGTATGAAGAAACTTGTATTGGGAAACAAAGAATGGGCATTCAGGGGGCATAACTCCTCTAAATGAGGAAAGGGAAAGCTGGAAATACAACACATTCAAGGTCTCATCAGTATAAAGCTGCCAACTAAATTTGGTTAAAATGCAACAATTCCCAGTAAAACTATCTTGTGTAAAAAGAGCTAACGAACAGATAGCCAGATGGATGGACATACTTTCTATAGGACTCTGCAGACTTCTTTGGGCGGGGCCCAATCAAGTTTCATACTTGTGTATGCCATGTTTAGAGAAAGAGATCTAAATGCAAAAATTTAAGTGCTGAAGCCACAACCACACCACTACCATCAATGATGTTAAAGTGATATCTTTGTCTTTCCCATAATTGATGTCAAGATATAGATATCTTACTTTCTCCTCCTGCACTCGAACTAAAGGTAGATCCTCATCAGTATCACTGCCATTGTTATTCTCCTTCTCCCCATACTCCAACTGTTTCTCTCGACAGTGTTTCTTGTATGCCTCTGGCACTTCATGTGGCTAAAATGTAAAGACAGAGACTTTAAAGATTAATGTTTCAAAAAAAGAATGAGCAAATTAATCCATAAAATGACACTATTTAAGACGATTTAAAACAGAAACTAAAAATGTGTTCATAGCACATGGGTGCACCCCCCCCCCCCCCTTCAATGTGTTCGAAATTGACCTAAACAAAAAACTTAACCAAGGTATGATGGAGGCACAATGATAACACTATATGCCCTACCACTGTCATCATGAGGCATGAAAACTGCAAATAAATAAAACACATATTCCATATCATTTAGAAATAAATTACATGTTATTATCTTCAAGTTCTGGTAAAACTTATTCTTTGTTTCTCTGTCCTTTTTTTGCCAAAAACTTCCAACACAGACAGTAACCCTTATTTTGGTTCCCCACTTTGCCATTTTTACTTACTGGTTATTGAATTGACTTGAGACTCATAAGATTCATGTGCTGTGATAAAGCAACTTTTAATAATGAAAACATTGCTTTAACAGCCTTTTACAAATACCCCAAAGGGGTTTCAATAGTCCTGTAAGAAGGTAGGTAGGTATGTAGTTAGGAAGTTTAACACCATTTTTCAACACAAGATAGGCTATATATGGCAGCCAGTATATCTGGTGGAGGAATACCCCTGGAAGAACCACCGACCCATGAGAAGCTACTGGCAAGCTTTCTGACATACCCATGCTGGTCAAGCTGAGACTTGAACTCACGCAGAGGTCAGATGTGTTAGTGATCTGTAAAGGCAAGTGCCTTAGACCACACAGCCATCCGGGGCCCCAGGTATGTATAGACAGATGTTACACAGATATTAATTAATCACTGGGTTGATATTTACAGAATTTCAGTTAAGTTTCTGAATCTTGATCTAACTATAATGTCTAATATATCTCTCTGGAGCTACTAATGGATACAATGCATAAAACAAAGGGTATATCTGATGTGATAACACAGACCCTGCTCTGCTCACATAATGCGCAAGCAGATCAGGGTCTATGCTGTTTGTTCTTCCAATTAATCCAAACAAACTGCAAAGATCTAGTTCTGCTGGTGCATTATACAGAAGAATATTTGGTACATCACAATGGTATCAACAACAATGTCAACTTACAGAATAGGTTCTTTTGGGGTTCAATCTCTTCTCAAACTTGTCAAAACAATACGACTTGGTATTAATTGGGTATCTGAAACACACATTAAATCCATTGTCACATGTTGATTTATAAAAAAAAAAATTATATAAGCAGAATCAATTACAAGTAATAATTCAAAATAAATTCAGAGCCTGAAAGTTGCTTGAAAATACAGTTCTAAAAGTTGTCTTCAAATCACTCCAATTATTTCAAACCTTTTAGCTTTACTGATGCTTGAGATGCATGTAATTACATACATACTAACATATACATATATGCATACATCTTACATGACAAGAATGTGGTCTATACACAGTTCCCATAATTTCTTACATAAGCACGTGAACATATCACAACAATTTTATATACCTGCATTTATCTTTAACTTGTCAGAAACAGCAAATGTACCATACTCACCTCTGTCTCGGCGATATTTTGTAGAACAGATGGAGAGTCTTGTCAAGCCTATGTTCGCATATATAAATATCCTGTTCTTTGCATCCCTTGGGGCGCCCCTTGCAATAGGTCAGTAGATCCATTACACAGCAGTATCCCATGATGGCCTCCAAAGGTACAAGTTCATACAGGGGTGTTCGGAATACCTGGAAAACAAAGTATAAACCTGGTTTGTGAAATCATGATGGTAAAAATGAAAATCAGTCTATACGATAGGTGCATCACTTAAGACCCCACTCTTTATAATTTACTTAGCAGGGCCTTAAACAGAAGAACTTCTGTTGGAAAACCAAAGTTAGGAGAAAATAGGCATTCAGGGGCCTTAAATCTTTAAACGATGACATGGAGTGCTGAAAATCCAACTCCTAGTCTCTACAATATAAAGGTGTATAACTTTTAGATGCAATATTCGCAAATCAGGGACCACAACTCATTCAAGGTATCTTCAATACAAAGCTGCATGCCAAATATGGTTGAAATGCAACAAAGCTTAGTAATATTATGCTGCAGAAACCGAAGTCAGTAGGACTAGCAATCAGGGGCCATAACTGCTGTAAATGAGGTCATGGAATGCTGGAAATTACACTCACTCAAGGTCTCATCAATTTGAAGCACATGCCAAATCTGGCTGAAATCCAACAAATTTTAGTGCAGTTATCTTGTGGAAACCAAAGTCAGGAGAATGAACAATCAGAGGGCCATAACTATTCAAAATATGACTAAAACCATAGACGATACACGTAAGTATGTATGAAACTGTATACAAAAAATCATATGTGAAGATATGAAGTTAACTGTCAAAGGGTGATAACTCTATCCAAAATGGAGTTGACAAAACACATTACCGTACATTTTGGGACATAATAAAATAAATGATTTTTTTTCCTGTTCCATAACATATGGCTCGTCTTTTTTTCAACTAGATCACATGTCCCAAAACTTAAGAATCAAAACAAACTGTGTTGGAATTTGCTCCCCCCCCCCCCCTCCAGCACTGCATGTTACAATAATGTAGGTAAATTAAACGTTTATTTTTATAATAAACTAAAAGAAACTAACCTTGTACTATTCTCATTTATTCCTCTTTTTCGTTCTTTAAAAGCAATTTATGTATAAAAGACACAAACATATCCACTATCCAAACACCACATGGTCCTGTAATGTAACACTGACACATTGTTTACTAATGTGAATATAGATAAACAAATTGTGTTTGGTTGTCCTCAGAGGTTTGAATATATTATCAAACTGAAAATTGGATCCAACAAAATCACAAACAACAGAAAGAGACAGAGAAATAACAACTGATTGCTTGATGGCACCAGCAATTCATGCACGACACGGTGTATGGTGCAAAATACCCAAGAATGTATTATATCCAGGTTACCAATACAACAATATTTTGCAGAAATCATTATTTGGAAATACATTCACTGTGAGCGCAACTGACAATATTTCTGCCAGCATGGAATACAAAATGTAATCTTAAAACAATTAATGCTGTGTATACTATTTACCCTGCAGACATTAATGCCTGTTTGTATCAATTATGATTACAGATGACAAACAATAGAAACCCAGGTGGTGAATAAACACAGCTGGTAGCGAGCAATAAACTCATTGTTTCAACTTACCGGTAGGATATAAAATACAAAGTTTATTTTATTACAAAGCAAGCTGACACTGGAAGCCGACTTTGGATTCTTTTAAGTGTGCAGATTTTTTTATATACAAAGTTAACCGACCTAGGGAAGCTGGCTTTGGTTTCTTTTTAGCAGTATTCACAGGAATTTCCAAAATAAATGTAAACAGTGGAACAGTTTGGGGCTCTGTAAGTGATACTTTGAGCATACATTCTGTGAAATGTATTAAAAGATTTGCCACAACTGAACAGGTGTCAATTGTGCAGCATGATCAGAGGAAGTTCAAATAAACTTTGTCAGCTGAATATAGAACTCTACTTGGCACTGAACAATTAACAACTTCGTTTCTCGATCAAAGGGTTGGGAAAACAAAGTGAGGCTGCCTTTACAAGCTCAGGGATTTGCACTGGCAGATAACTTAGGAAATATTACTCGAGAATTACATCTGGCTTATGAAAAAGGCAATATAAATCAAATCAAAACTTTTATTGCATCAAACAGTGTTTATACAGGAAAACAAAATATAATACAAATATGGGTTATTCGGACTTGCACATATTTTGTACATAGTGCAAACATCTAGTCTCCAATACTGGCCATAGATTTACCAAATTTTGTTCTTCAAAAATTTGCAGTTAAGAAGAAAAGTGTAAACAAACAACACTGACAGCCGTTTTTATTATTTTTTAAATAAAATGTAAGTTTGATTGCATTTTTTGACCAGCTAAGCATCGATATTACGATTCAAAAGGTGTCCCAATACTTACAACTAAAAAAAATTATGATCTGTCCCAGAACTTCAAATGCACAAAAAATACTTTACAAATTAATTTATGGTGTCTCAACATATACAGTGTCTCAAGATATACGGTAAACACAATAAAGACACACTAGGGTTTATTGTTACTATTACTTAAGTAACTCTGCATATTGTTGTATATTGTTACTACACCAAACTGAATCAGAATATGTTGAATGGTTCCCGAGCTATGCTGGTCACATGGACCTGCTGTGGTGGATATGTAATATTGATGGAAAATGGGCAATAACTCCATCAAAAACTGCATCCAAAAATATGAAACCTTTCAAAGGCACATCTCCATGTAATAGCAATTCACCAACCATATGGCATCCAATTACTGTGTAGCTTACAAGCAACATCCCACATGAAGATATTAAGTTACATGTCAAGGACCATAACTCTTTTCAAAATGGAGCTGACGAGATAAAATCCATAAAAGGTACATCTAGGATTATGAGACAAAGTACACATCAAATTCTAACAGAATAGGTTGAATGGTTACTGGGCTATGCTGGTTACAAGGATCTGCTATAGTGGGATGTAATATTGATGAAAAAAAGAGCAAAAAGTCTGTCGAAATTGGGCCCAAAAATATGAAACCTTTCAAATGGTACAGCTAAATGTAATAGGAAATTCACCTACCAAATGGCATGCAAATATGTTTAAGGGTTGTACAGCTATTTGGGTTACAAGCAACATCCCATGTAAAAATATGAAGTTAATTGGCAAGGGCCATAACTCTAACTCTGTCCAAAATGGAGCCGACGCGACAAAATGCTTAAAGGCACATCCAGGTCCTAAGCTATGCTGGTCACATGGATCTGCTCTGGTGGATATGTAATACTGATAGAAAATGGGCAATAACTCCATAAAAAAATTGGACCCCAAAAAGACAAACTTTTATAAAGCACATCGACATGAAAGGGCAATTCACCTACCATACAGCATCCAATTATATGTAAGGGTTACCGAGTTATGCTGATTACATGTATGAGCGAACTGAGAGATGGACAGAGTGAAAATGTGATTACTATAGGGCTCCTGTATCTCAATGTGGAGCCCAAAATATTCAACAATTGAGGTAAATGCAGATTTTACATCACAAACTATCAGTTCAAAAGCACATGGATGCCCCAGTGCCTGAAAACCCGACTAAACACAAATCATAACCATGGTGTGATGGACAGAAGGATAGACAAGGGTAAAACTATATACCCTACCACTTTTGTGGTGAGACATACAAACTTCTATAAACATGAGCCAATTTGTCACATTTTAAAGACAAAAAGTAAAGATTTTGAAAAATGCATTTAGAAGATCATAACCTTGACATTAAACCCTTTTTCTTAAATGCTCATTCAAAGTGCATTTCCTTATTCAATGCAAAGCAAGTATGAGCTAGTTTATACTTAGTTTTTAGGTTTTATAACAGGTACTACATTCACTTTTGTCTTACCTCATTTGGAAAGAATTTGCGGGTTGGTTCATGGAATGTTTCATGGGGTCTAACATACAAGTGCCCAAATGCAAATTTTTCTCCACTGCAAGAAACGATGTGTATTGGATAAAATATGAATGCATGTGACAAAAGATTAAGGACATACATTACAAAAACAAGGGGTTTCATGGAACATAGTGTCTGGCCTGTGAATGGCATTATGATATTATAACTTGCAGCTCATGCAGGCAAGGAAATCTTGATATATCAGGGGACAAACTTTAGGCATATATTAACATAATACTAATGTTTGCTGAATACAATTACTAATGTAGAAGAGAGATGACTTTCGAAAGCTTTAACACGAAATCTAACATTGCTGGTGCTGTCTTCACAAAAGTGATACTTTGGCTTCGCTATACACAGGAAAGACATAGGAAATCTCAGTTTTTTTAGTAGAAATAAGGAAATATTTCATAAGTGAAGTGAAAATATTGTTTTGTCATGAGTGAAATGTTTCCTATGTGTATACATTGTATATATTTAAGGCAGAAAATGCTGATTTGTATGGATTCTGTCCTAATGTGGTTAACACTGTAGATGAATAAGCCTTAACACTGCATTGATTTAAAAGTTTTGAATTTACAATACAGAACAATCAATTTTATTACACATTTCTCTCCTAAATCAATTGTTTCAAATTGTGTCTTTTGTTGAATTAATGACCGTTTTCACATGAAAAATGAAACAATTTTCTTTTAAACACATTTCCTCATGGACTGATACAGTGAACGTTGTTGGAATGGGGGTGTCCTCACAGAACAGTCAGATCCACAGCCTTCAGAGTGTAACATTATTGAAGTACAGATTTTAATTACTGCAAATTTTACCTATTAGGGTTTTATTATGCTATTTCTGCATTTACATGTGAATTTTGTGGCCTTGACAAGCTTGCAGCTTCACCCAAATTTGGAAAGTCACTTAATTTTGGTTTGCAATCAACACTCACCTGTCTCCAATTTTTCCAAAGTTTTCAAACAAAGTTATGAGTGGGATGAGAGTTAAAATTGCTAATTCACCAAGTCTTAGTATTGTATTTAATTGAGGGTTTTGCCCTAATACTTTAGAATGTTTGTCATAGAGTGTATGAAGGCTATGGGTGACAATGAATATGGAATAGAAATAGATTAGCATGTTAAGTAAACAATAATTTGTACTAATCATGTGGAAAACTATATCGAGGATATCTGCTTGAAACAAGTGAATAACAGATATATTTCATTGAGTGGGTCAAAAACTTAATTATTTTCACCCACACGATGAAATATATCTGTTATTCACTCGGAGCAAGAAAATTTTCTTTTTATTTTATGCTCAAACATATTGTCTAGCAATTTGTATAAGAGAGTGAAGTAGCAGATTTCTTACTGTATCTTACTGTATCCCACGTGATAATGTTAGCGGTTTAGCGTTAATGTTCAGCTCTGTTTTGTGTATATTTGCACAGAAAATATCAGTAGTAGCATAATGCTCCTCCAAATGTTTGTCCATTGCTGGATTTGAACCAGGTTCGTCTGGATGCAAGGCAGTCATATTTACCTTTACACCATGCAAGCATCCTAAAGCAATGTGAAATTTCTTAACCATAATGTTATCAATGTCAATTGATGGCTAGTGACAAAATATGATATTTTTTCACTCCAGTGAATTATCAGAATTATTTCACTTGGAAAATCCAGTAATTCATGGCCTAGCATAAAATTATATAAAATAAAAACATTATATATAAATCAAATAATATTTCAAGCGCTTTAAAGTACTGGCTGAAACCAGCTCAATTAGATGCACAAATCATTTTCGGTAATGTGATTTTTTTTATTACAAAAAAAAAAAAATTGGGGTGGGGGTGCTAGGGTTGGCAACGAGAAACAGGGACGATCAGCCAACCGGAAACACATATTTTTGGTTGTTGGCCTAGTAGCTAACTGAAAATACAGTTGGCCAAGAAATCTGGGTTAATAGGATGCTTTCTGTTGAAATTTCTTCCAACACTGTTGATTGTGCATGTTATGATAATAATTGTTTCAAGGTTTCTCTTGCTTTTCTATCTGCTTCCATATCTGATGGCAGATCAGTATAATTTGCCTAATATTGAAAGGCCCCGATGCCAGGATGCTTTGTGTCAAAGTTGGTCTAATTCTGTTCATAAGAAATATATTAAAAAAAACAACATAATTTTCTACTTTTAGTTGTGGATGGGCATTATTGCTATAAATTTTAAAGCCCTTCTATGCCAGGATGTTTGCTCTCAAATTGGGTCTAGTTTGAGAAGTTGTTGTATTAATGTTCCTCTATTTTTAGTAACAGTGGTCATATTTTATGACAGATCTGCATCATTTGTATAAATTTTAAAGGTCTTTATGCCTGGATGCTTTCCATAAAGAGTGGTAAAATTCTATGCAGCAGTTTTGAAGAAAAACTGGTTTAAAGGTTTTTCTATTTTTAATAATTGCAGCTGTATTTAAAGATGGATCTGTATCATTTGTATAGACTTGAAAGGTCTTCATACCAGAAAGCTTTCTGCCAAGTTTGGTCAAATTCTATTCAATGGTTTTGGAGGACAAAAGTTAGTTCAAGGTTTTTCCATTTTTTAGTAATGGTGACCATATGTGATGGCAGGTCAGTATCTGTTGCTTTCTGCTAAGTTTGGTCAAATTCTATTAACAATTTTGGAGAATTAGTCATTTAAAGGTTTTCTAGTTTTAGTAATGGTGGCCATATTGCAGAATTACATTATTGTACAAACTTGAAAGGTTTTCATGCCAGGATGTTTTCTGTCAAATCTGGAAACATTTTATTCAGCAGTTTTGTAGATGTTGTTGTTTAAAGATTTTTCTATTTTTGTTTTTAATGGTGGCCATATTTGGTGGTGGATTGGCATCATCTGTACAAATCTAAATAGGATGTTTTCTGTCAAGTTAAGTCAATTTCTATTCAGGGATTTGGAGAATAAATGATTTAAAAGTTTTTCTATTTTTAGCAAAAGTGACTATCTGTTTTTAACAGTATCCATATTTAAAGGCAGATCGACATCACTGAAACAAACTTGAAAGGTCCTCCTGCCAGTATGCTTTCTGTCAAACTGGATAAATTCAGTCCCTCAGTTTTTGAGAAGACGTTTAAAGGGATTTTACTAATTTTAGTGATGGTGGCCATATTTGATAGTGGATTGGCGTTATTTGTACAAATTTTAAAGTAATTAATGCCAAGACGCTCTGTAGCAAATTTGGTCCAAATTGGTCTGGTGGTTTCTGAGAAGTTTAAAGTAGCTCTTGTTGATGGACATGTAACACACAGGGCCATACCATAAGCTCACTTGGCCTATGGCCAGGGCAGCTAAGTAAGAACTGTATTAACAAGAGTATCATGAATGGCACATTGTATGCCCACCCAATATTTAATAGTCCAATTTGTAGATATCTGAAATTTTTTTGACCACTTTCCTTCTTTTAAGCACAGTGACCTTTACCCTTTGACCCCAAATTGATAGGCTTCTTCATTACCCCAAGTTTAAGTCATCCACATAGTTTGGTTCAGGTCTGTGATGTAGAACTAATGCTACTGTGCAGAAACCATTTTTATTCTTTCCGTTGCAGTGACCTTGACATTCGACCTTTTAACTGCCAAATCGATAGGATCCTTTCTTACCTCATGTGCAAGCCATCCACAAAGTTTGACAAATGTTGATAGTGGAGAACTCGAGTTATTGTGCAGAAACCATCCGTCTCCTGACAGTCAGTGACCTTGACCTTTGACCTCACAATTGATAAAGTTCTTCCTTACTCCAAATGCAAGCCATCCACAAAGTTTGGTAACTGTATAAGATGGGCTTCTTGTGTGAAAACCAAAATTGGTAACGGCCATCCAGCCACATGGATATCATCATAACATAATACACTTATGATTGACATATAAAAAGTATTAATAATACCAGGGGCACGTGATGCAATGTACAGAAGTGGAATTTAATGCTTAGTTCTTTCCTATAAGCAATAAACAAAACCCTAAACAAAAACTTTAATCTAAAACCATAATCAAAACCTTAAACACAAACTTTAACCTGCTGTCTACATCTGCTGATGATGATACTGACGGGATGGGTTCATAGCACAAGCTCTCCAGTACTTTGTACAGATAAGCTAAAAATAATAGATATTTATCATGCCATTTGTAACCAACATCTGCTAGCAACTGACTGACAAACAACATAGGGATCACTATCTTTCACTTTTGTCAGAGAAAAATGATTAAAACATTAAAAGGTCTTAAATATCTTTTGCCTTCTATGACACTCACTTTTCATTCTTCCATAATCTTTCAATTCTGAAGATGTCCATCTTGTCCCTGTTAAATGTGCCTGATTTCTTGTAGGAGTAGCGCCTAGCCTGACTTTCCCTCATGACATAAACACACTCCCCAACTCGAATTTGCATGTCATCCTTCATCAGGGTCATGTAGTAAGTCTGCTCATCTTCCTCAGGCTGATTGGGAATCTTTATCTCCTGTAACAGATACAATTTTAAGTCTATATAACAAGTAAAAAGAATAATAGGAAATGTAATCAGATATTTTATGACATTTTTCATTTTTTAGTTATGCCAATTACTCTCAATGACGCATCTGGAAAGATGAAATTTAAAAATCCATGGTAGTTCTCTTTGCTTGTAGATAGTCCCACTCAGAAATGATTTTTATTCCTAAAAATAATTCTTTTCACTGCAACTGATTATCCATAATATAATTTGTAATTTACCAAAGATGCCATTCTGTACATTAAAACACATTTACATATAAATGCATGCAAATTAAGAATTTTCTCAAACATTCTGCAAACAAAATACAAATGGACCTATATATATATTGCTGTTTAAACTAATCAAATGAAAGAATATTATCTAGTGACAAAATAATTTATATGGATGCCATTGTTTTCAACTGGCATCATACTCAGTATAGGTCAACTGAGATAAACCTGCAATTTGTTTATTATACTTATCATTGTAAACACAAGATGGTATAATCCAACTTCCAGAAAGCAGGTTGTTATTTTACTGGTATTCTAGGTAACAAGTCAGTCAGAAATTATTAATCATTGTAAATGTAAGACTCAAAACACCTCATCTACCTATTTTGGTCCCTATTCTACACTACTCTACAGTAAGGATAAAGTCCTCGATAATTATCTGAAATTCATTCTATTGTTTCTTTACTATCAACATGTTTCCTGTTTACATGCAAGATGGCCTCAACCCATAGTGTTTGTTATTGTGGATTTATCTCCTGTGAGCTCCAGGATAAAATGAACTATCAAGCACAAAAATGGCTTCTCTAGTTAATTAATAGTTCAATTGTATATACTGACCTTATACGGACCTTATCATATGGCCTAGGTTTATAGAACACACAGATAATTCTCTAACTGTATATAATGATCTTATCATATGGTCTAGGTTCACAGGGTTCACACAAATAATTTTGAACTGTATATACTGACCTTATCATATGGCCTATGTTTACAGAACTCGTATGGATAATGCTCAAATGTATATACTGACCTTATCATATGGCCTAGGTTAATACAGCTCACATAGATAACGTTCAATTGTATAAATTTTGACCTTATCATATGGCTTTGGTTCACAGTACTTGCACATAAAATGCTCAAATGTATATACTGACCTTGTATGGCTTAGGTTCAGAGGGCTCACACAGATAGTGCTCAATTGTATATACTGACCTTATCATATGGCCTAGGTTCATAGAGCTCACATAGATAATGCTCAATTGTATATACTGACCTTATCATATGGCCTAGGTTCATGGAGCTCACACAAAAAATGCTCAACTGAATATGCTGACCTTACCATATGGCCTAGATTCAAAGCTCAAAGAAAATGCTCAATTGTATATACTGACCTTATCATATGGTCTAGATTCATAGAGCTCACATGGATAATGCTCAAATGTATATACTGACTTTATCATATGGCCTAGGTTCACATAGCTCACACAGCTAATAATCAATTGTATATACTGACCTTATCATATGGCCTAGGTTCACAGAGCTCACACAGATAATGCTCAGTATCTTTTGATGCTCCTACACAGTCTGCATGCTGCCAGATCTGAAACAAAATAATTCTATTTCAGAAGCAACCAAAATTGTTTTCCTTCCCTATATGTAAAAATTTGCTGCAGACAAAAAATATAGTATTGTCCATTGATCCAATAAACATTTAATACAATGAAAGTGACTGTGAAGTGTACAGATGGTTTACCAGAAAGAAAATCTGGGGATACTAATATGAACAAGACACACAAGTGGGCCTGATATAGTTCACCTGGCTTGCAGAACTTGACAGTTGACCATTTCACTAAGCAGGTTTATGAAGTGCTGTAAGAATGCATCCTATACAAACTCTTTCCCAAACTTTATATCAAGTTGATTTTACCTATTTTACTATATCTTGATGAAAATTCTTTCTACGATAAAGGCATGATTAATATGCACAGTCTCTCACTCATAATCAAAATCATCCATGATCTTGATATTAAACCCAACAGATCAAAAGTATGGCTTTGAGAGTGGTAACAAGCTCAGTCAATCAGATGAAAGATCACATTATTAGTATGCATGGATCTCGCTCATTATCAAACTCGCCTGAGATCTTGATGACATAGGCTTCTATTCCAAGTCTGCTTAAAACTTAAAACTGGATCAAAAATATGGCCTCCTGAGTGGTAACAAGATTAGCTAATCAGATGCAAGATTACCTCATTAATGTGTGTGGATGTCGCTAATTATGGAATCCTCCAAAATCTTGATACAAGCCCAAATTTCAAGTTTGATCAAAATCAGATCAGAAGTAAGGCTTCCAGAGGGGTAACAAGTTCAGCCAATCAGATGCAAGATCACTTCATTAGTGTGCATGGATCTCGCATATTATCAAACTTATCTGAGATCTTAATGATACAAGTATACATTCTATGTTTAATGAAAATAAGACCAGAAATATTGCCTCCAGAATGGTAATAAAGTTAACTAATCAGATGCAAGATCACCTTATTAGTATGAATGGATTTTGTACATGATTGAGGTTGTCCAAAATTGTGATGATATAAATCCATATTCCAAGTTTGATCGAAATCAGATCATAAGTATCTATTCTAGAGAGGTAACAAACAATTGTTGACAGATGGATGATGCAGGACCATGCCATAAGCTCTCTTGGCCTTATGACCAGGTGAGCTAAAAATAGGACTTATTATATATCAAATTCAAACTGAAATTCCAATGAATTTGTTTTGTAACAGAGAATTCATATTTCCTCAGCCTCATTAACATTGCTTCATAGTCTTCATTCATGCAAGTCTGCCTTACAAGTTTACATTGTACATATGCAAATGACTGTGCATACTCACCAGGCACTTCTCACACTGGATCATGAGGCCTTCATCTTTGAAGATGTTACATATACAGCGAATCACCTCCTCTTCCTCATCCTCTCCTTCTGCAGGATCTGTGCAAAAGATAAAATGAGAAAATGATACTAATTTGTTTTTGTAAAACATGTATGCCCAAAATGTCCCCCAATAAATGCTGTAACTGAATTAGAATCTAATCATGTCATCTATATATGGATACCAAATTTTATGTCTACCTCAAGTGCTTTTTGTTTAATCATGGTAACAAGACTTTTGTCAAGAAAGTCCATGTCCAAAAAGTGTACAAAATTTGTAACAAATTGAAAAGTTGCTGTAACAGCCTGAAAATCAGGTCATCTACATGAATTACATAGAGGCCTATCAATCTCTTTTGTCTACCTCAAGTGGTTTTTGTTTAATCCTGATAACAAGGTTCAAGTCAAAAAGTCCAAACGTTAAAAAATGTGTACAATTTTTTTTAAAAACCCAGCTGTAATGGTTTGAAAATATAATGAGGTCACCTGCTTACGACTATGATAAAGAGTAAAATATTTTCATGACTCCAAGTTTAATAGGATTTGTGCTATTGCACTAAACCAGATTCAGGACAAATTTACTGATGTGTGGACTGAAAGACGTATGGATGGACAGCAGCAAACATGACTCCATTCTGCTATCACATAAAGAATCCTTAGATAGGTCACTATCTATCTATTTTTCTTTTTTCTTTTTATCTACTGAGACAGAGAGAGTGTGTTGTTCCAAATTTACCAAAATAAAAAATCCTAGTTGAGATACTAAACAGATACAAAGGTGGACTTGATTACTTAGACACATTATTAAGAAGGAAAAACAAAATTGGAGTTTTAACTGTTTACAAACAAAAAATACTGAAAAATGATAAACATTTCTTTCGCTGCTTTTAGTCTAAATATGGTAAAAGTCAGTCAATCTTCTGCCCCTTTCCAACTGCCACATACAAAGTCAAGCTTTAAAATTTCCACCAAATTTAAATAAATAAATAATAAAATAGAACCAAACAAACAATAAGTTTTATATAACTCTTTATTTTCCCCAAAGGAATTTGTGAAGTTAAAATTCTAGAAAATGATTAGATCTGAATTTATGCATGTAGAAGCATTTAATGGCACCTCAGCACAATAGTGGCTATATGGTGCCAATTAGAAGTAAAGTTCTAAAAAAGTAAAATTGAAGAACTGCACAAAACTTGAGCAAAATGTAAACGTGAAGTACTAGAACATGAAGAAAAAAAAGTTGTGATGTTAAAAGTGTTTAAAATGTAATAAAACAAATAATAAGGCAACAAATACAAAATCCTTAAAATATTTGGTCAAAACTTGTTATATAAACTGCCTTCCCTAAAAAAAAAAAGTCCAAAAGTCCACGATTTTCTAAGACAGTACATCATCATAAAGCTCCTTAATCAAACTCTCATGGAAAATTGTGTCTCACGGGGTAGAAGTGATTTGAAACTGAAAGGTTTCATTATGAGGCTGATGTGGTCTCAATTACTAAAGATGGAAATGATACATATACAGTAAAACCTGTCTTGAAAAACCACATCTTCTGCCAACAACAAGTGGTTGCTCAAGACAGGTGGTCCCTCATGACAGGTCTATGCAGGAGGATCAGTTGTCAAAGCTGAAACTTCAACTGAGTTTAAGATGGATCAATACCCATAATTACTATACATATAATTTGTTCTTCATTCATAGTTCTTGTTAAAATATTACATGCATTCATAAAAAAATTTTTTTTATATATATAGCACTAACAATACATCTATCATAAAATTATAATTTTTATCTGAATCTCATGTAATCTGTTGTCATTTTGATATATGGATTGCCAAGTTAACTATAAGGTTACACTTACTTATCCTGTCCAAAAATTGTCCAGTTAGCTACTCAATAAATAGACTGTAGTATAATTTATTTTCATGGGGCTCAATTTTCATGGTTTTGTAAAAAAAAAAAATTCATGGGTACTTACCTTTGTGGTTTTGCCTGTTAAAGTTTGCATATTAGTATGTATTTAATGTCATGGTTTAACCTCTAGAAATACCCAAAATAAAGAATACAAAAGAATAAAACTATGCTGACACACATGGCAGTCATTTTAATGTTTAAGACAATACTGCCACATGTATAAGAACAAATTAAAGACCTGACAAGTTCAATACTTACACCGTGTTTTTATCCAAGTGAATAACATCAATGGAAGCTAAGGCAGTCAACAACACTAAAACAATACCTCTATGAGCACAAATAAAACACTTGTCAAGATCAATCACTTACACCTTATTTTCATCTGTGTGCTCAACATTAAAGGAAGAAGATGCCACCAAAGTGTGAAGATGCTAACTAAATTGAAAGACAGTGGAATCACTCCTTTGTTTGTGCCTGCCTCATGTACAGACCAACTTCAAAGACTAGACTTGACAATAAATAAAGAGTACAAAGAAGAATTTAAAATCACACTTCCATAACTGGTATGCTAAACCATCACGGAAAAGGAAGATGTTACTGGTGATGATCAGTGCACTGTATTAGTAAACCTTGCAACCTCATTAATCAAGCCAATTCACACTGAATGGATAATTGCAGCTCACGCAAAAATGAGTGAAAGACCGGACCTAATTATCAGTTGTTTCGAAAAAGTTGGACTTGTTTAATTATGCAATTTGGGGATTATTTACCTGACAACCATTTGTGTGTACCATGAGACTTGATTGACATGATGTTGATACAGTGGCTTTGTCCGAAAATCATGAAGTGTGAGCTTTAATACTCTGCTGTAAATAGTGTATATACATAGTGTTTCATTAATAATAGTGCTTCAAACACCATTTCAAGTAT
The DNA here is from genome assembly GCA_029931535.1 of Margaritifera margaritifera. NCBI lineage: Eukaryota > Metazoa > Mollusca > Bivalvia > Unionida > Margaritiferidae > Margaritifera > Margaritifera margaritifera. The sequence continues at coordinate 7,195,919 of JAQPZY010001685.1, read as the reverse complement.
TTTAGAGGCTTGTTATTCTTTTGGATTAAAAATGCATCGATAAAAAGAAATGTGCTTTGAGAAGGATTTAAATTTTTCAACAACAGTTGTACTCAATCGAAACATTGATTTGAACAGATATTAAATTTAATTTTCATATACTAGTATTTTTTATTATTCTTTCTTTCATTTTCAGTATTACTGTTGTTTGAATACCTTATCCTTTTTCTCATTTCCCTCTATCCTTATTTATCTTACATATCGATTTAAGGCAGTGAGTGGAAATTACAGCTACCAGATACCTTATTGATATGTGTGCACTGAAACAATATAAAATGCTTTATAATTCTATTTTCAGAGGGTTAAAATCAAACATGTGTAAAAGCTAATATTTTATTACCAGAGTACTGATGTTGATTTATCCAATACTAGTAGCTTTGCTAAATACAGTAAGAAAATGGGTGGGAGTTATCATCATATGTGGCTAATTTTACATTGGGTCTTTAAATTCGTGGTTCAGGGCAACAACAAAACCAAGAAAATTGGTCCCCCATGAAAATTTCTGATACTACAGTACTTAATGCCCAAAGGCAAAACCTGCCTCACCCACGACATAAATAATAAATGGATCAACTAAAAAAACAAAATAATATAACACACAATGCACTAATGTGAACAGATGACAAGATCTATGATTACCTTCACCTTTTAATTCATGTAAGTAACATCAATAAAGCGTGAAAGAATACAAACTTTTACAATAACTACCGAATTAACTCATCTGGATAAAGCAAATAATCTATCAAGAACAAGAGTCCCTAGAAGGGAAAGATGCTCTACTCGTGAAAAGAATTTCCAGGAAATCAAGATAAGACCATTTCTTCCTTTTAACCATGTGTATCATTCTGGATGATGAAAACACATGGTTTTGCATCATTTCATTCATGCTGCATGATGGTGGCCATGTAAACAATTGCTGAGAAGTACTTTGTCAAAATCAGTGAATATCATATGATCATTCATTCATGTAGGATTAATTCAGCATGGATATTGTTCATGTAAGTGCTTAAATGCTTTTGGTAAATCCTCACAGTGACTGATGCTGTTAAAAAATGTATTATTTTAAAAAAATACTTACCAGAGTTTTGCATACATATAAAATGGTGCTAAACCTAACAATGTCAATCCTGTAGACAATTTTCAATGAATCCAGTCTATCTGAGTTCTCTGGATTCACCCAAGAGGATATTCATGATGTGGAAGTAAATTCATACAGAAAGGTAATCCCAGATTTTATCCACATTAAAGAAAATCAAGACAGTGTCCCTATCCATGTCAGGAACAACTCATCACTGAAGCAGATGAATGAACCTAGGACTAATACTCACATCAACATGGGTATGTGTCAAAAATCACTACTTCACATGAAAATAAAGTTAAATGTACTGTATTCCCATCAACAAATACCATTTTATTTCAGGGCAGTGGATGCTTGGCTTGGACTTGTGATGAATTTCTTAAACTGTGTTAAGACATAAACAATAAATCTAACACCAGCATTGTGTCACCACAGCCATCCTCAGCTTGACCCATAACTCAACTCCTATCTGTGCCTGCAAAGCCATACTTAATTACAAACTCACTTGCTCAAGTAGACACAAGCTAAACTGGGCCTAATTACTTAACACCCCCCTCTCCCCAAGTCCTGGTAGACCCAAATACACTTCATCAAACTGTATAAGACAATACCCCTAATCATGATAATGAAAATCCAAGTATATGTAGTGCTAGCCAAGCAAGATCCCACTTCTTTACACCTTTACAGGCAGACACAAGTCACATAGTGCCTGAATATACAACACCTCTAACACCACCCTCTCTCTAAGCCCAGAAGACCTAGATATACTTCATCAAAGTGTAAAAGACAGTAAAACTAATCATGATGAGACTTCTTTCAAACACAATGCAAGTCACAGTTCATAGTGACATGGAAAATTATGTTCTAAATGACTTTACAGGTATGTATGTATGTATGTATGTTGTATGTATGTATGTATATGTGTGTCTATATATATATATATATATATATATATATATATATATATATATATATATATATATATATATATATTATATATATATATATATATATATATATATATATATATATATATATAGTTTCAAGGCAAAGGCAATCCTGAAAGTAGGAGGAGTAGCGATAAGAAACTTGTGCCAAAGGACAGACAGATATCGGATGGCAGATCAACACCATTTTCATGTTGGACCAATTAGACATGATAAGAAGCCATTTAGTGAAAACCCAATGTTGATATGCCCATCCATTCTGGAGTGGTGATAACAAGATACAGGATGTCAATGCGGCACCATTTTCATTTATGACTAACTAGACATCATAGGTAGTATTCTAGTGAAAACCACATGTTGATATGACCATCCATTCCGGTGGAGTAGTGATAACAAGATTTTCAAGATGGCAGCCATATTGGACATCAGATCTGCCCCACTTTCCAATAGGACCAACTAGACATCATAAAAAGTCTTTGAGTGAAAACCCTATGTCAATATAACTTTCTGTTCAGGAGGAGTAGCAATAACAAGATTTTCAAGATGGCTGCCATGATGGCCATACTGGATGTCAGATCGGCACCATTTTCATTTAGGACCAAGAAGACATCATAAGAGGCCTTTCAGTGAAAACCGCATGTTTATATGACCATCCATTCAGGAGGAGTAGCGATAAGATTTTCAAGATGGCCACTTTGCTGGTCGTATTGGATGTCAGATCTGCACCATTTATATATACGACCAACTAGACATCATAAGAAGTCTTTTAGTGAAAACCCCATGTTGATATGACCATCTATGTAGAAGGATAAGCGATAACAAGATTTTCAAGATGGCTGCTGTTGCGGCCATAATGGACTTAAGATTGGCACCATTTTCATTCAGAACTAACTAGACATCATAAAAAATCTTTCAGTGAAAACCCCACGTTGATATGACCATCCATTCAGGAGGAGTGGTGATAACAAGATTTTTAAGATGCCGCTGTGGTGGCATATTGGATGTCCAAGCAACACCATATTCATCTAGGACCAATTAGACCATGAGATGAATGTGTGTGTAAAATTTCATGGCAATCCTCCTAGTTGTTTAGGAGGAGTAGCGATAACAAACTTGTGCTAATGGATGGATGGACGACAGACAATGGACAACAGACCATACCACAAGCTTTTCTGGTCTATGACCAGCAGAGCTAAAAAAACAGATAAAGACCTCATTCACCATGGTCATTACATACTGTAACTCCACAGACAAAAAAACAATTTAAGGCATTATCCACCTGCCTACTCTACTCATTAAATCATGGTTATAAAGGATTAAATAAAGGTTTGTCGTGTTTGTGTCTGGTTTTACGATACAGTCATTCATAGCAGTGTTGAAACACTTATTTGCAAAAAATCATGGTTGATGGTTGCATTTAATAGGTGTTCATTCATGCCAGTGCATTCATATAGTAAAAATGATTATGCACAACAATTTCGGTAGTAAATGACAGGTGGTTGCTCAAACAAGGTTTCTCTATACTGAGAACATCAATAGTTATTGCTAAACCAGATTTTGTTGTTTTGTTTTTTAAATCTGCATCTGCAATTAACTGAACTTGAATCAAGATTTTTCTACATGCCTTTGTTATCTCCCAGTTCTGAGCTGTCAGCCTCTGAAGATGAAGAGAAAGCTACATTGTCCTCCCCCAGTATTTCTTCTAGTTGTTTTATTCCTTCATGTTTAGCCATGTTGTACACCATCTTCACATGCTTCAATTTCTGGGTGAAGGGGTACTTCTTTCCATTGTATGTCTGTAATGCAAGTGCAATTCATCTTGCATTATTAGACAGGTTGGTGATCAGGTAAATTTGCATCAAATAAAGATATTTACAGAATCTTGCATGAACATTCATTCAGTATTAACTTTATGAAACAAGCTGCATAATTATGCTTAAATCTCAGTAAAAAAAAGATTCAATTAAATGAAAGCTGACAAAACATGGAATTGTTGTAAAATAAATGTTCAGTGGAACCTGGTCCTGCCATCATAAAACTTTACTAGACTCCAAATCTTACTCTAAAATTTTATGAGCAATCAAAACACTGCATTTGAACATTTCACGTAAGATTTCTAAGACCAGAGTAACATTTATTACTTGAAATGTTGAGTAAGGTTTTATGATGTAGGGGACTGGCATCTCAACTGCATCTTTGCACTGATGTATCCCACTGTGGGACTTGTAAAAACATGAAACTTCAACATTGTTGATGCTGCACCTGCTGTTACTGCTGCCAGTGTCTCACCATACAAATTCAGATGACATAAAACCCCAAAAATTTATATGATTTTGCAATATTCCAGTACAAACAAAAAGTGCTTGTTGCATTTCCCAAAACACTAAGATATGTATAGTGCTTGGATTGTAAGCGTAGACATCTGTTGCATGATCATGTGCATAAAATATTTTTATACACAAGTTACTTGGAACAGGGGTTTAATATATAAACGATGCAAGTCATGTGCTATTCATTTAATGTGCTTGTATTCTGAATTTCTTTTTGAAGGAGACTTTAATTACAAAAAAATAAACACAAATAATTAAAGCCTACATAGCTAAAAACAAACATTTTGTACCTCTACATTGCTGAAGAGTAACACAAAGTCCTTCTCGAAGCTCTCCAGGTCTGCATACTGCCCTGATAGAATCTTCCTCTCAATGGTCTTCAAATCAATTGGCTCTTCGATCACCTCATAGTACCATGGATGGTTTTTACGGGATGGCAGATGGAACAGATCTGATGCCAGCAGATTTCCATCATTATCTGAAGGAAAAAAAGCAATTCAGCTCAAACCGAATAAATTGGCTGTACTCCTAAATCACAGAGGCAAGACTGGAAAAATCCCTTCACTATCAGCCCAGTTTCTGTATTCTTTAAACTTTGTGAACACTAAACTCAAACTCAAACAAGAGGCTCAAGTGGGCCTGATATCCTCATCTGAGCAGTTGCACTGTTTGTAAAATCTGAAAGCCATCTATGCCAGGTTGCTTTCTGTCAAATTTAGTCAAATTCTGTTGAGGTTTTTTTTGGTAAGTTATTTGCATGCCCTTCATGCCAGGATACTTTTTTTCAAATTTGGTCAAATTCTGTTGAATGGTTCGTGAAAAGAAGCCGTTTAATATTTAATTTTATTGTTGGTAATGGTGGCCTAATTTGATTGCAGATCAGCAACATTTGAAATTTTGAAAGAGCTTCATACCAAGATGATTTCTGTCAAATTTGGTCAAACTATGTTGAGTTCTTGTGAAGAAATTGTTTTAAGTTTTTCTACTTTTACTAACAGTGGCCATATCGGACAGCAGATTGGCATCATTTGAGCAAATCTGAAACAGTTTCATGTCAGGATGCTTTCTGTCAAATTTGGTTCAATTATGTTAAGCGGTTTTTGAGAATATGTAAACTATGCCAGACGACGCATGACGGATGTAGGACCATAGTATAAGCTCACCTGCTCTTTTGGCCAAATGAGCTAAAAACACAAATGCTGGTATGATACTGGGAGTATATCCAGGTTAGTTAAATTTAGCAGCCTGAAAGCTGTACTCAAGAAAATCCAGGAAATTTCTTTTTATTTTCACTTTAATGTAATTAAAGTTACTAGTTATGTAAGATTCAAGGACCTGGACCTCAAGTCTTAGTTTCATGCTCAAAAAGTTTTGAGAACATGAGGCCCACAGGTAGGTTCAATGGACAAGTGATAGCTTGTGTGACTTGCCCAGAATTTCATTTAGAATATGTTGGAAACAAGGGTAACCTGTGCATTTGAAGCAAATAGAAAATATACCATAAGTACAGTGTTCTAGCCCGGCAAATCCAGGGGAGCATGGCACCTTGCCCCTCCCCTACTTTCAGCTTTCAAAATAATGCCCTGCCTCGATTTCATTTGTTAGACTGATGCCCTTCCTCCCCCCCCCCCCCATACTGTGTCCCTTCTGGATTGGAATGTTGTGTCTACCACGTTACTCACAGTGCACAATCTGGAACAGACTTTTAATACGTGCTGATATGGTGTGCTAAGTTTGTGACAGCCCAAACATCAACACAAAGAAACATCTGCAGAAAAAAGTGGCTTCATTTATCAAGACTGGAATAAAAAGAATGTGCTATTTAAGGTTATATAAATCACCAAATAAAATATGTGATATTTAATTGGGCCAGAACTTGTTCAAAGCAGTCATTAGTGGATGAGACTGGCCATCAAATGGTTTCATACAAAAGTAGTGGGAGACTTGATCCTGAAAAATCTCTAAACACTACTGGCTAGAGACCAATTCTTGCCACTTTTCCCAGATTTTTAAAAAATCATTCATTAACCACATGAACTTGCTCCATGGCAATACAATACATAAAAGTAGGGCCTTTAACAATATTTTTCCTCACGTTAAACATGAAACTAGCAACATGACCTGTTATGTGGGGATTGGTAATAAAACCGATGTTTGTAATGAATTTTGCAGTAAATTCAGTACCAATTGTCACCCCCTTGAAAAACTGATCATCTACTCGCACCTATGATTAGTCAATTCCCTTTGTTCTCGACTTCAATGAAAATACAAAGAATTTCTGATTATTTAAACCAAAATTTGCATTGTTTTGGAATTCAAATTCATGTTTACATAGTCAAACCTGTCTACAGTGGCCACCCATGGGAAAAGGCCAAAGTGGCGTTTGTAGACAGGTGACCTCTGAATGCAGGTTCAGCTCTCAATCTTGGTTCATGACAAATACATGTACTATGCACTGAATAGCATTTGCATCATTATTATTAGTAGTAGTATGCTATCAAGATACATATATTTATTTTAGCTATTAGCAAAAAGATAAATAACAATGAAGTGAAAAGTTCCACTTTGATCCATCATGTACATTAAATCATCACTTATCGTAGAAACGGCGTCTAAATAAAATTACTAATTGACAGCTTACCTGTGATTGTCAAACACAGGACCGACTTTTTGTTAGGCCAGCTGGTATAATTAAGCATGAAAACAGGTGTTCACATTTAAAACTATGGATTAAACAGTTGCTCAAACTCACTGAGATTAAAAGAAAGTCAGCTTGTGTGAGAGACCTTTGATGATTAGGGAATGAAAAGAATCTTCCTGCGGCTATTGCTAGCAGCATGTAAATCGTAAGGAATATCACAAGTGCAGTGTACATGTATCTCTACTTATTTGGTGTGATTGTAATTAATCTCTTACACTCCAGATTAACATTGTTCTCAAAATTGGCCACATCTCACTTACGTTTAATAGTTCCTTGGATCTGAGTTCGCTTGTCTCCCATTTCTGCTGCAACTACACGACTACTTTGTCTACTATCCAGCACACGAATGGCTTTTATTCTCTTATGTAAGGACAAAAACTGCCTTGCTTTCGAATTGGACATGTAGACACCTTCGAGTTTGACTGACAGCACAACTAACTGGACTACGGTAAGTACAATCGAGATCTGAAATGCTTGGAGCGGTTATTGCTGATATGCTCCAGTGACTGCTTAAGGCAGGGTGAAACCAGTGTTTGGTTAGGAAACACTTGGCTGCTAACTGCTGAAAGTAGGTGACCGTTAAATACAGGGCATTTATATATGAAATTTGCCATGGGGAAATTAGAATGACCATTGTGACCAGGTGAGCACTGAACACAGGTGACCATTAGGACAGGTTTGACTGTAGGTGTTAAGAAATGTGATAGGAAAGAATGTAATTTTACTTATTCACTGATTCATAAAACGTGATCATTTGGTGACACAGCATTACATGATGAGGTTGCATCAATGTCTACTTCGGTGCAGTTTGGATAAATATCTCGAAATATGTGATATGGGACATTTAAGGAGTCAAAGATATTTTAGTAATTTGAAAACAGCAAACATCAAGGCATGTAATAGAATCATTTGTAAAACTGTCACATGTTTTGTCAAATTGTCAGATTGTGTCGGTGGATAAAAATTAAGAAAATGAATCTGACATGCAAATCATCCAAATAAAAAGGCAAAATTGATGTCATGAGACAACTCAAATTATAAGAATAGTTGCCAATAAATATTACTGTTTTAATTGAGCGAAATATAATTCCTTATTTCAATTCAATTTGGTAAAAAAAAAAGATAAAAGCAACACATCTTTACAACAAAATTTTATTAGAAATTTCCGATAGTGTAGCATCAAACAATAATTACTGATTGGTGTTTATAGAAGGCCAAAATAACAATATATATATATATATATTGTATTGCACTTGTAAGGTATGGTTAACACATTCTAAAGTATATATAATAAACTAATGAAATTATTGAAATTAACAGTGTTAAAAAAAAGCTAAATTATATTCAGTAGTAATGTAATCATATTTCAGTGTTGCATGGATTAAGTTATTGTCACTAATAAAACTATTCTTCATTATTCAAACAGAGGCTGCAGATAAATTCTGTCATCTTTGCCAAGGATAAAGGATACCATCTTCAAGATCATGCATTCCAACACAGGATTGGTGGTACCACTGTGGACACTTGCCACAATGAACCCAAAATGTTTCCTTCATCTTATCTCCATCATTGTCATCGTCAGACTCCTCCACAGATATGGATCAGAAGACTTGCACTCACCACATATATCACAAGAGTAGCTTGATTTCTTTCTCTGTCCTCCTGAAGATTTTCTGGATTTATTTTCCTGTTTTTTTTCTTCAGTTTATCTATGTCTTTCTGTGCTTTTTTCTCTAATCTCTCCTTTTTATGTCCTTCTTTTAGTTCTTGCCTTGTCTTCTCCTCTGCTGCCTTTTCCTCTAACTTCTTGTAAAGATCATTACATGTTACAACTCTAGATTTTAACATTTTTGGTCTTGTAACTTGAGGTTTAATTGGTACTGCTGGGAAGATGCTAGATAGGTGAGGTGGTATCAGGCCTCCTGCTACTCAAGGATTTCCTCCAAGGTAACTTCCACAGGTTGAACATATTGATTTTGATGCCTGTTTTTCTTCTTCAGGTGATGATTTTGCTGATGTGGATGGACCAGCTGCCAGAATGGGTTGATAATTCACCATTTTAAAGTGGTTATTGACAAGCTGGCTCCTGTCAATTGTATCAGGATTCCATGGATGAATGCCAGTTTTCTAAAGGCTTCCTTGATCTGACAAGGAGAAAACTGATCAATTGCATAAGACAGCACTGTAGGAAACATGGCCTTATTTAATATTTGATTTGTATTGCTGTAACCCAGGTTGACTGCAATGGAAGTGAATTTTGCTTTTAGTGGACCCATGATATGTACATCCAGTGGTTGTAGAATGTAGGTTGTGTGTGGTGGCAGCCTCAACAATTCAATGTGGTTTTCTTGTGTAAGCTTAATTACGTCTAAGCTTGTGTGGCTGTCATGATTATCCACGATCAGTAGCACTGATCTAGCTGAGCTACAATAATGCAAGAAAATTTCTTTAAACCACTGAGTGAAGAGTGTACCATCCATGTACCCATTTGCTGAGTATCCAAACAACCAGGAACACCCTATTTGTACGCTGTATGCGGTAAACACCTTTCAAAAATTAAAAAGGAAGGAGGAACTTTTCCACTGGCAGATATGCAGTTATGTGATCTGATGCTGTGACATTGTTGGTAACTGTGTTGTCCTTTCATACCAATTACTTTCTGCCTGGTTTTTTCTATTCGACTGAATCTTGTCTCGTCACAATTGAAAATCTGATCTGGCTCGTTTTGTATCCCAGTCTCTTTAGCGTGTCCTGAAGGAGAGTGAAGTATTGTTTCATCACATTGATATTTGCCATTTTATTCCTGCTTTGATCCTGGTGCTCAGCCTGCTTCTCAGATAATTCAGGATTTCTCTTAAAAAACTTGCAGAACCATTTGTCACTGGGACCTTTGTTCATATTGAGAAGAGAATGATGTCCATTTTGCTTCAGGATAGTAATTACATATTGTTTAATTTTTCTTGTCAAAGGGAAACCTTGTTGTGCAGAATACTTTATATAATTGACAATGGATGACTCTTCATTTGCTGTTAACATGGATGATCGTCCAGGGACCTTTTTGTGTTCATTCCCCTTCACATGGTCATCCACAGTTTTTCGAGGGACTTTGAATTCCCCTGAGGCATGTGAAATTTGTTGCTTCACAGACTGAAGGTCTTCTGTTCTATACCTCTTTGGCATCGCTTCAAAAAACAAATTTTGATTTTGTCCTATTTTTCTGTTAACTATACTGTTGTTGATAATTTTTATCGAAAATATTTTTTCTTTTTTTTACATGCGCTGGCATTTTTCTCTGTACTTGTAGTGCTGTGTCTTTAAAACAAATTTCTCCAGTTATCTCTCTATTTCTCTCTCCAATGAATTGTATAAATTGTTACAAGAAATATAATAAAGCACAGAAATCTATTTCATTTGGAGCAAAACCCCATAAAATAATGTACTGAGAAAATCCTCTTCAGGTTGCATAATTACTGTATCGAACAAGGATTAATTTGTCAGCTCAAATAGTCTATGAATTCTATATTGGTCCTTTCACTGCCATTTCCTATACATATACATGCATTTCTGATAATCAACATACATGTAAACAAACCATGTATTTTAAATCCCATCTTTTAAAAGATGCAACTATGTAAAAAAAAAAAAATTAAATTTGCATGGCCTGAAACAATTCTTTGTTGCTTTTGTGTCAAAAGTAATGGTCTACACTTTTCCATTGAAAAGTCAACACTTGCGGTTCCATCTGACATTTCGAAAAGAGTTATTCCCGATTCTGTGATTTAAAAAAAAAAGAAAAATGCTCCCTGGCTATTGACCCTTGACCTTTCTTTGCAATAAAATATGGAGTCTGGAGACGCTGTGGATGCTAGCAGAGTCATGTAAACATCATTTGATACCGTATTCGAGATGATTACCCCGGCCATGCTGAAGGGTTTATATATTGTGTTAAGTGTGAAAAAAGAACCCGCTTGATTCAGAATGCTTTATTGTGGAAAACATGGATTTCTAACTTACAGCGTCTGTTATAGAAGCAGGGCTAACATCAAGGTATGGGTTTATGATGTAGTTCCTGCTGACCCATTTATGCTAAAAAGTACCACGTGACTCCCCATGTAAGGGCGCAAGGGACTAAAATGGGGATTGGAGTCTTTTTCTTTACTTCAACAACTTACCTAATGCTTATTTTCATTCAGACTGGTCAGCTACAAATGCTCTTCTTATTTTCTAAACAGGAAACAAAACTTGGCGTGCGATCACGAGTTATTATTACTATGGCAACAATTGGTACACATTAAAAATTGGTCTCCAGCCAGTATCTGAATAAGGTCAGAACTGAACTAGTTTTTTTGGGAAAGTCTCAACATTATTATACATACTCACATCACAGCACTTTTATTGAATTATTTCAAAGTCCTTAAGAGACGCCAACTGTTGGTTACTCATGATGCAATTAACATAGTCAAACCCTCTTATAGCCAATGGCAGCAAAATGTGAACAAGTTTCTATACTTATTTTTCACAGCTACATTTTGTCAATTAAAAACAGGTAGATCAATATTATTAAATTGGTCAAGTTTTACAGCTGGATATGTATTGTCTCCTGATCAATGATATTAAATGAAGTGCTCTTTTCCAAGAATTTCACACACTCAGTACACTTTTTGGTGGACTGTTGGGTCTCACTCTTGTTGAAATAAATATTTTAAGGTCTTTTTTATGATTTTTTCCTGGATGTAATTGATTTTGTTAAGGTTCATTTATGACCCTTACTGAATGGAATTAAAAATAAATTTTGACTTATAAAATGTGCATTTTTAAAATCAAAAGCTGTTTCTATTTTGAGACTCTAATATAACATCCGAATCAGACATATGACCATGTACTTAACCACAGGATGTAACACTAGAAACAAGTGCAATTACTGAAATTCATATACATTTGCATGTAACTAATTTTAGTTTACAGAATAAAAATGTTTTAACTTTACTCTGCTTATTTGCATATGTTGGTATGAAGAAAGTCTTTTATTTTATAGAAAAGGGTTGTTTTAAATTTAACAAGCTCTAAAAATTATATACCACTATATGACTATATTAAAAGCAGTGAATTTTTTTTTTTAAATCCACGTATGCAGGTCTCAGTGAAAATTTGTCCAAGCACTCCCCTTGGGATGAGTGAGTTGCAAATGATACTCATCCCTGCCATCACTTTACTCAAAACAGTACACTTATCACAATCACTACACTACTTGTGCTCTTACATAACATTGGCACCTGACACAAGCTTGAAACTACATGGGTTTTAAACCTGCTGTGTTCACTATGAACATAATATATTCAAGACGTGAACGCATTTTAATATCAAGTTTTGTCGGGTGTCTGTGTAAAAAAGCAAAGTTGGCTTCCTTTATGACATGTTCTGGAATGAAAACATGTAGGCAAAATAGGCAAATGTAATTGATAACAGACATATGCTAGATGCTAATTATGGGTAGAAAATACACACACATATATTCTCAAGGTGCAAATCTGCATCTACTCAGCCCTGGGATGAGTAAGTAGTAAAGTTTTCCTTGGAACACTCAATTTTACATGGTCAGGATGAGAGGACGAGTGGTCTTTCCGAGTCCTGCTTATGTCTGCTTGGAGCCCTAACATCTACTTTCAAAGTCATCCAACTATGGTCTCTATGTTTAATGCAGTTGTGGTCAAGAACACCCAAAGCATGGGATTCTGCATTGAAAATGCCTCAACAGACAGATTTCTATGCAGTTAGCAAGGTCTGATAGTAAAATTCACTGTAAAGGCGAGTTGGGTATGTCAAAGGTTACTACTGATGATAAAGCTTAACACCGTGTTCACAGTCAGAACTACAAAATAATAAGCAAAGATTTATCACAATGCATTTTTGTTAACTTTACAGATCATAAATGGAACTGGGGAACAAAAGCTGTATTATTTTTCTCAAACATTTACCGAGATCACGTCCAACACAACGTCTTGCCACAGTGTAATGCTAAACTGGTCTTTCTATCTTCTACATAAGAAATGATACTTATATGGAGTGGACTAATAGGTAACCAGTCTACTTGACCAATCTGATCACTTGGATTGACTATACAAATATGTTTGGGCAAGCACCAAAATGATCCATACAGCAATTGTACCTCAACTGACTGAAGACTTCCACAATCTTTGAAAATTCTGGTAAGAACTCAATGAATTTAACTCAAGATCAGTTCAATTACTACTCAATTATGTATTTTTCTGTCATGCAATGGTGGCTGAAAAATTATGTTTTGCCCCCGACTCGAATCAATATTTGCAAAACTAAAGGGCTTATCCCAATCAGGAACAAACCTATTTGTTCTCATGACTTTTTACACAATTTCCCGGCAGTGTGGGTACCCTGAGACTGGCACCCTGCCTTTCTCAAACTCAAGCTGCAACACTGTAAGTAACTAATAATTGCATATCTTTAATAATGTCTTTCATATTACTTCAGGAAAATCAAAAGCTGCCAATGGTGTAACATTTGCAGAGATCATTTCAATACCTGATGTTATATTTTTGATCATGATATCTTCAATGCTATTGAAGAATTACAAATGTTTTAATGAATCCTTTTCCATACTAATTCATTAAACAGGACAGAACAAGAGACTGTAAAAAGGAATTTCCTCTTATAAAGCTAAAATTGGGAATCATTTATGTGAAATAATCCAAACTTTACTGCAGGTATCCAGCAAACTAGAATGATGTTCATGCAACTTTAATACCCTGCCAGTAATTTCAAAGCAAAAACTTAACAGATATATGGAACACACAAGCAAGACATGGGTAGCACTAAATGACCTCTCAAAAATTCATGCCAAGGCATAAAGAAGTGTTAGAACAAGACCTTACAAGAAAAAAATTAACCTATAGCTCTTTATACAAAGGTGGCAGTGGGGAAATTATTTTGGGTAACTCACCTTTGCATGATGCAACTGCAGATAAGATTTCCTTGAAAATCTGTGCCAGCCGAGCTATCTTGGCCATTTCAGTATCTTCTTCTGCTAAGGTTAAGCGTCTGAAAGATGGAGAATAATGTACTAAAAAGTTAACCACTATCAGCTATAATTTTAAATATATGAAAAATATATCCATGTATGTAGCAATACCTAGTGTACACTATGGAACATGTTTTCTCACCTAAACACCAGCTTCTCTTTGATTTCAGAAACATCATACAATTATTATGTGATGTGAATCAATGTGGAACAAGCAAGCTCTATGTCCCCCACTATTCATTGGCCTCAGCAATATCAAGCTGCCTATAAAATTTGGTTGAAACTCAATAATAATTAAGGCAGTTATTGTGTGGAAACAAAAAAAGGTGGAACTGTCAACCAGGGGCTATAACTCTATTAAACAATGCTGAACAGTGACATTCAAACTCAGCTAAGGTCTCATGAAACTCAAGCAGCATACCAAATTTGGTTAAAATCCAATACTAATTAAGGGAGTCATTATGCAGAAACAAAAGTGGGTGGGTTTGACAATCATGGGCTGTAACACTGCTAAATGATGATGCAGAAAACAGACAATCAAATTCTGCCAAGGTCGCATCAATATCAAGCTGCATACCAAATCTGGTTGAGATCTAATATTAATTAAGGCAGTTATTGTGTGGAAACAGATGGCTATCTGGTGCTATAACTCTGCTAAATGATGAAGCAGAACACTGAAAATCAAACTTGGGTAAGGTCTCATCATAAAAAAGCAGCATACCAAATTTAGTTGAAATTAAATAATAATCAAATAAAGATAAATCTGGTTGAAATCTAATAATAATTTTAAGGAAGATATTATATATCAATGAAAGTGGGTGGATCCAACAATCTGGGGCAGTAACTCTGCTAAATGAAGGACGTCAAATACTGCCATACTCAGCCATGGACTCGTCAATATCTAGCTTCATATCAAATTTGGTTAAAATGCAATGATAATTAAAGGAGTTATAGTGCGCGAATGAAAGTGGATGGGTCCAACAATCTGCTAAATGGTGACACAGAACACTGACAACTGAGCTTGGCCAAGGTCTCATCAATATCTAGCAGTATACTAAATTTGGTTGAAATAGAATAATAATTAAGGGAGTTATTGTGCAGAAATGAAAGTAGGACTGATGGAAGGACAGATGGCCCAATTTATTGTTCCCCCTGTGTCAAATGAAAAACAGGGGAGAAAAAAAACTTGTATAATCAAAATCCTAAAATGTTGTCACCCCCCCCCCACACACACACACACACACACGGGATATGACATACCATCTATGCCAACTACGTAACATGCCCAAAATACTGTACCGATTTCCAACAAGAACACCATAAATGGCACATTATATGCCTGCCCTCGTTTACCAGTCCTATATTCCTATATGTAGATAACTGAAATTTGTGTGCAGTAACCACTTTTATTCTTTGTGACCTTGACATTTGACCTTCTGACCTCAAAATCAAGAAGCTTCTTTCTTACCCTAAGTGTAAGCCATCCAAAGTTTGGTCAGGTCTGTGATGTAGAACTAATATTTATAGGTCAAAAGGTCAAAGGTTAACGTCATTGTGACTCAAAGAAGAAAAAGGTTTCCACACAATACTATTTGGTAGATTTCTTCCTTACCCCAAAGGAGACATGGTGGCTCAATGGTTCGTTTGTCGGATTCATGACCCAAAAGGTTTGTGTTTGAATCCTACCATTGGATCAGCCCGGGTGCTACCATGGTGTGTCCTTGGGCAAGACACTTTAATCCAATTGCCTGGGCAATAAAAATTTCCTACTTGTGTTGCAGTGCCATAAAACACCAAACTAAACCAATCCTTACCCCAGTGTAAGCCATCAACAAAATATGGTCCAGGTAGGTGATGTAGAACTAATGTTATTGTGCAGAAACTTTTCTTTTTTCTCCTTTCAGTCAGTGACCTTGACCTTTAACCTCAAAATCCGTAGGGTTCTTTACTGACCCATGTGCAATACATCCCCCCTCCCCAACTTTGATTAAAAAAGCATAATGTATTATGTGACATCAGTGCCTCTGCTAGGATATTTCTGCTGAGGGTCAGTGTGACCCCCTGTATAGTTTTCAAAGGGTCAGAGAAAGAAAGCAGAGGGTCAAAGTGGGACATTGTGTAGTAGGTCAGATATGATGTACAGAAACTCAATCAAAGAAGACATTTGGATATAAAAAACTTAATTCTATAATAATAAGAGCAAAGAGATTTTGTATAATACATTTAATTATCTGGTGTATCTGGATCTGTCGAAATTGCTCTCTTCAGACACTAAGACACTTGTATTTGAAATACAACCTCAAAAAATACATTACACTGAGAATCTGCTGACAACAGAAGACCTGAAATATTTCTTCAACAGATTGGCTGTTGTTAATAAAAATGGCATCTAAAATATTGATCATCAATGATGATTTTAGTGATCGTTAGCACCAACAGAGCATAGGCCTATCTCTGAAATTTACTAAAATTATGAGCTACACAACTCGGTACACAAGTGTATAACTTACCTTTCCTGTCCTTAGGTAGTTACATTTTTAATAAAGGTTTCATGCAAAATGAACAATGAACTGGCATAACACCTTCCTTCACAATTGATTTTCACGTGTAATTGTTCGTGTTGACACGATACTGTCTGACTATGGAAGTTGTATCAATCTTTGGCAGAACCATTCAGTATCAAATTTCACTTGTACTTCAGACAATGAAAATGGGTCTTTAAAACCCATGTTCCAAGCCAACGTGTGTAAACATACATGGTCTACCTGTAAGCCAATAATCTGTTAATTACACTTAATTAGGATATCTTTTGTTGACAGATGTGGCACAAAGTCTGTCAAACATTGACAGTGATAAAAATGCCAATTTAAAATGTAAGTTCTTTGATATTTGTATATAAATTATACTGTCGAGCAGTTGTGGGAGGATGAGCATCAACACCAGAGAGTGAGGATGAATATGAAAGCTTTTAAGCAGCAATACCTGGAATGATGACAGATGAGGACATATGGCGACTTTTCAAATTTGAGGAATCTGATGAAACTGACTGAGCTCCATAAACAATATGAATCTCGAAATGGCCCTTTTAAGGGCCAACCATATAGTCGGAAAGATATAATGTCACTATTGCCATCTTTTCCATTCTTTTTCTTTTTTTCTTTTACGATATCTTTAATTTTGAAATGTATTATATCACATGCGCGTTATATGTCAGAACTAAATTTGTCACCACATTCTGGTTTAAAAATCAGGGGTGCACATTATACATTAGTGCATGTTATACACACTGAAATATGGTATATATGCATTCTAATCCTTCCTTTTTTTTTTCATCTACATATCTATCTACATGTACTGTTTACATATTCCTCTTACAATAATATTAATTACTGGCATAAGGTTTTAAAGTGCAAACAACGATAAAAGAAAACAAAAGTTATTTATTTGTAAAATAAATGTAAACACAATTTCCTTAAAACATCCCATATGTTATTGTACCTTATATTTTTACTTAAGTTTTGATATTTGTCATATTTTGGGGCAAGCTCAAATTTCCCAAGGGCAAGTACAATTTTTCAGCCCTTTATAAATGTTGTAAAACCCTGAATGAGGAAAAAATTCTACAAGAATCCAACAATCCTACCACATTACTCAACCCATGTTGACTCAAATGTTCAACAGTACAATTTAGTTAGAGATTTATTTTACCTGGTTTTCACAGATCTGGCAGTGTTCAGAGCGGTCAGCTGTGTAATAAATACATCTGAAAGAAGAAAAGTGAATGTGAAAATATTCATAGCTTATGTTGAAGCCCCCTAAACCACCCATCACGGGGACCTTAATTACGAAACTAAATTCTCCCTTAAAAGTGCATATATGGAAGGAATATGGAATATGATATGCAAGAAACAAAATGAAAAGGAGAAAAGATTAAAGCAGAAATCAGAACTCAGTGGGATCAATCACAGATTTTTGTCTGTTGTCCAGCATGGAGTGGACTATTTTAGGATTGGCATATAAAACATCATTCAGATGAATGAACTGAACTGAAATATATCATATGTCTAAAATGTACAACAATATTAACATTCAAGTCTTGAAAGTTATTGTTTGTTATTCTTCTTTTCCACAAAATATACACACATATACTGTATACTCTCTCTATATATGATTTCTAAAATCTTCTAATGCAAAATCTGTACACTGGTGCTGCCACATGTGCCACCTCCATAAACAAGAGTCCCTCAAAGAGACTAATGCTCTACTGGCCCAAAAGAATTTCCATGAATTCAAGATAAGACCATTTCTTCTTTTTAATTGCTGAGTGTTGAAACTATCCCCGATATTCTTGAGCCACAAGATTTTCAAATTAGCCACTGTGGCAGCCATATTGAATGTACAATTGGCACAATTTTCACTTAGGACAAACTGGTGAAAACCCGATGTTGATATGACCATCCATTCAGAAGAATTAGTGACAAATTTTTCAATATGTTCATTGTGGCAGCCATATCTGAGATCACATTGGCACCATTTTCATTCAGGACCAACTAGATTAGCCTTCTGATGAAAACCCCATGTTGATATGACTTTCCATTTAGGAGGCATAATAATAATATTTTCAAGATGGGTACATAGTGGTCATACTGGATTATAAGAAGTATTCTGGTGAAAACCCAATGTTGATAAGAATTTCCATTTAGGAAGAGTAGTGATAAGATTTTCAAGATGGCCACTGTGGTGGCCTTACTGGATATCAGATTGGCACAAATTGTATTTAACACCAACGAAACACCATAAGAAGTCTTCCAGTGAAAACTCCATGATGATATGACCATCTATTCAGGTGGAGCAGGAAAAACAAGATTTTCAAGATGGCAACTGTGATGGCCAAACTAGATGTCCTGGCGGCACCATTTTCATGTAGGACCATCTAAAAATGATAAAAAGTGTTCTGGTAAAAACCCCATGATGCCATGACTTTATTTTCAGAACGAGCACCAATAACAAGATTTTCAAGATGGCTGCCATGGTGGCCATATTTGATGTCAGATCGGCATCATTTTCATTTAGGACCAACTAGATATCAAAAAAAGTATTTTAGTGAAAACCAATGTTGATGTGACCATCAATTCAGGAGAAGTAGCAAACACAAGATTTTCAAGACGGCTGCTGTGGCAGCTATATTGGATGTCCGAGCAACAGCATTTTCATTTAAAACCAACAAGACCTTGGGATAAATGTGTGTGTAAAGTTTAGGAGGAGAAGCGATAACAAACTTGTGTTAACGGAAGGATGGAATATGGACAAGAAGCTATCCCATAAGCTCTACTGGTCTACTGACCAGTAGAGCTAAAAAAATTGACAACTGTTTTCCATTTGTTGACACAGGCTTTACAAAAATGTCCCTGACAATTAATAGAAGTGTTCCATGGAACCCAGTCTTATCTGCATCCATGCATTGATGTATCTCTCCAACCCCATATCCTATCTCTTGACAAAACTTCATCATCAACTCTGCTATTGTCATCATCAAAGTGATACTTATGCCTCACCAAGCTTACAGTATTTCTCCCATAATAACCAATAAATCTGTCTACAGCAGTATCACAAAAGGCACAAGACAGACCTGTCTCATGACCTTGTCCCTACTTATGAGCCTGACCTTTGATCTAGGAACTTGGCTAATGTATGATAAGGTGTGGACTTGGATTCAGCTTCATTATAATATCTGTGAGAGTTCAAAAGTGACAGCCTGGATAAGGAAAATGGGCAGTGACTTGCATTGTCCCTTGTTTTGACTTTACCTTAAATCAGGGGGTATGACTATGAATGTGTGAGACACTATCAAGTGAAGATACATAAAAGGGTAACATTTCAATAAAATATCAACATTTGTTTAAGTTGTACCTGTACAAAGATTGAGGTCACTGATCTGTATTTTCCCTTGCCATGGCCTTGACTTTGTGGTGAGGAGTTGGTTGTGGAATGTGACACTGTCTAGTCGTGATCTATAACTGTCAAGTTTCCTTAAAATATCATCATCAGTAGTCCAAAAAATCTACTCCAAACAATGATACAAGTCACAAATATATTTTCCCTTGCTGTGACCTTCACCCTGTCGCAGGGGGCCTAGTTATGGTATGTGACACTGTCTAGTCATGATATATGACTGAGTCAAGTTTCATTAAAATATCATCAGTGGTTCAAAAGACGAGGATAAAAGTCCAGGTTAATACTTTCCCTTACTGTGACCTTCCCCTTGAGGCTAGTGACAAGACTATGGTATGCAACATACCATCGATACATGATCTACAAGTGGCATAAAGTTTCATAAAAATATCTTCAATAGATCAATGTTATATTCCAATTCATAGAATTACATTTTTCCATACAATGACCTTCACCCTGAGGTAGAAGGCATGGTTATCATATGCAACACACTGTCGATATATATATATACACACACACACATTCATTAAAATAGTGTCAGTGGTTCAAATGTTATACTCCTTACAAAGATACAAGTCACATAATTACATTTTTCCTTTGCCATGACCTTGACTTTGAGGCAGGTTGCATGTTGTCTAGTCATGTTATTTACTTGGACAAAGTTTCATGACAATCTCTCCAACCATTGCAAAGTTATTGATGGGACAGTAAATTGTCAATGGACACATGGATGGACAAAGCCATAACATAATATGCTCAACTAAGATCGTTTCGATTTTTTTGGTGGGGTTTAATGCCATTTTTCAGCACATGATAGAATATACATGGTGGCCATTATATCTGGTGGAGGAAGAATCCAGGAATACCCCAGAAAGAACCACTGACCCACGGGAAGCTACTGACAAGTTTTCTCACATACCTATGTTGGTCGAGCAGAGACTTGAACTCACATGGATAGAGGTGAGATGTAGAAGTGATTTGTAAAGGTGGGCGACTTACACCACTCAGCCATCCGGGGCCCCTCAACTAAGATCCACATATAAAGAGTAGGGGTGGGTTTGTAATCAAAGATACACTTAGTAAATATTTACCAAAATCTTGTAAATTGGGAGGTGGGCACATAATCAACCATGGGCTTATCAGTTGATACAGACAGTACACTGGTGAGAAAATAATAGACACTATACACTATCTAATAACAGGCATCACCACAAGATTTTGTTGATAGATGATGAATAAACACCGATTGTTCTTCGACAAATTTCAATTCATCTGTAAAAGGTATCTGGCTTTTCTGATGTTAACCATAATAATCCTAAATCGATGAATTTAACAATTCATTATGTCAATTATCATGTCCATTCATGATGTTAATTATCATCTGATGTTGAAAGCTAACATTAGCCATCAGAAGTCCTCAAACAAAAGTTCCATACACTGAGGTCTCTTATCTACAAACCATGCTATGATATGAATTTACTGTACCTGACTTAACAAAACTTTAACAAAGAAGCTTTGCATTGACTGATACTTTATGCTGCTGATTGATAAGTAATACAGTAGAACCAGTCTCAAGACCAACCCTTCTGCCAACAAAAAGTGGTCTCACAAGACACGTGGTCTCTCAAAACAGGTCAGAACACTACACAATTAATTCATCAATCAGTGAACTGAGGATGTGGTGTCTTTTATGGCAGGACCCCAAGTGGCCAAGTGGTCTAAGGCATTTGCTTTTACAGATCACTGACATCTTACCTCTGTCTGCATGGGTTTGAGTCTTGGCTCGGCTAATGGTCGGTGGTTCTTCCCAGGGCTTCCCAAGTTCTTCCTCTACCAAATATAAAGGCCGCCATAAATAGCCTCTCGTGCTGAAAAATGGCATTAAACCCACACAAAAAACCTGTCTTTCATGGCAGTAGTTTTACAAAACGGGTTTCAGTGCAGGTTTTCATACCTGCTAAAGATGACTCAACTAATAAATGTAAATCATGATGTTTCATGTCATTTAATACATGATTTTGGTAAATTAAGCTTATAATTGACTTAAAATTTTCATGATTTGCCCACTGGCAATACACATATTGTAAAAATAATATATGACTTTTACCAAGAATACAATTTTCATGCTGTATGCTCTTTTTTTATTACAAACTTTGTTATATACAGTACCTCTTTTCGTGAAACTAGTTCCTTTGATGAGCTCCTCCCTCTCTTCCTGTCTGTTCTGATCTTCTCTTTCCTTCTTTTTGTTCTGAGTCTTCACTCTCTCCAGATTGCGAACCAAAAATATGCTGTGACTGCGGGCAAAGTTTCTCTCTTTCTTGGTCAAAGGCTTAAAAGACGACGGTGTAAAGTATCGTGGAATAGGGTTGTTGTTGTTGTTGTTAGAGACAATATTGTGGACACTACTGGTAGAGGCGCCTGTGGTGGCACTGGCTTGACTCTGACGCTTCGTTTGCTGTTCCAATTATAATGAGCACATCATGTACTCACACAGTGAACACTGTGAACACTTGTGCAAACTTATGCTAAGCTGGAACTTCTCGTTATATCTCACTGTACAGTGCAGTTTCATACAAATTACATCTTAAGCTATTCACTGAAGTCTAGTGCCCAAACTAATTTATTATGTTTCTTTAGAAAACTGTTACGCCTAGCACCAAAACTAAATGTCTTGTTTCTAATTTTGTTTTACACAATATATAAAACAAATTGTTAGCAAAATTCATAATATCTCAATTTTTATTGTCCAATTTGAGAAGAGCATAAACCCATCTATAGGGCAATCTGATATGACTGATAGAGAATTTCATCTATTCCTTCATCATCAGCAACATGTACAAAATACTTGTAATTTTCATGTTGAAAATGTATTCAATATATAAAAGAAACTGCATTATACACAAAATTCTGTCTTCAAAAACAAGGCAACTAAAATAAGCAAGCTCACACGACACACAAAATTAGACTGCACTGAACTGGTAAAGTTTCTAATTTCTAAATAAATGCTTTTCTGCAAATATATTGATTATCACACAAGCTGACAAGAAGCATTTCTAAAAAAATGTTTACATAAATAAGATGATCTTTGTATGACAAAAAATGTTAACCTTCAGAAATAAACTTTCTTTATTTGTCAGCATAATTAAAGCATAGTATTATCTGAACAAGGTGTTTCCTTGTAAACATGAATTCCTTCACCAACAGGAGCACATTTGGAGTAGATGACAATATACAGACTGGTATGGAGGATTGATTCCAAAGCAATGGGAGTTATATGCCTTGCTGAGATACAACATGGCACCAAACCCAGGCTGGTCTAGATACAATTTTAACCCATTACCCACTGGCTTGTGTCTTATATTACAAATGAGCCACCATGTGGAGGAAGGAAATATTACTAATAATATACTATTCATTAAGATTCATGAACAAAGTTTGATTAGATCTATTAGGCTTAAGGGAGTATGTAACAAACAAATGGTCAAAAATACTTATGTCATTCAAGCGTGAAAATTAGGTCACAATGACATAGCTCTGGTATGACTGAATTACTCTCCTAGAGATTCGTCTACAGACCAATTTTTCTATAGTCTATTTGCTGTACTTAACTGGCTATAAATTCAATTGTCTCCAAATTCTGAATGTCCAGACAATTTTGACAAGACTAAATTTTTAAGTTATTTTTGGACAAAATATTGTATAATTTCTTTTCAGAACGTTGTCAAGTGTTGGTAAAATTTTTGCCATATACTTGAAATATTCCATAAACAAGCACTTTGATGGAATTCCCACACAAGAATTACTCAGTATATTTACCAGCACAAGGACATGCTGTAAATAGCTGCAACACACTAAACTGTAATGATGTGCATGTCATTGGAGTGTCACTTCAAACAATGCACCAATTCACCCACTGAAGCACATGGTTATTATTATTCTACTGTTATTGGCTGTTCCTTTTGTGCTGACAATCATCTGTGTTAATTGCCTGGGTAGTTGCATCATTTGTAAAAGTTCTGTTGAGCTGTTTTTGGAGAAGTCGTCATTTAAAAGGTTCTTCTATTTTTAGTAGCAGTGGCCATATTTGACAGAAAATCAGCATCATTGGAACAAATTTCAAAGACCTTCATGCCAGGATGCTTTCTGTTAAATTTCGTCACATTCTTTTCAGCAGTTCTTGACAAGTCATTATAAGTTTTTCTATCTTTAGTAATGATGGCCATATTTGATAACTGAAAAGCATCAGTTGCACAAATTTTAAAGACCTTCTTGGCATGATACTTTCTGTTAAATTTAGTCAAATTCTGTTCAGCGGTTTCTGAGAAGACATTGTTTTAACCTTTTTCTATCTTTAGTAAATGTGACCATATTTGATAGCAGATCAGCATCAGTTGAACAAAATTGAAGGAGCTTCAAGCAAGGATGCATTTTTGTCAAATTTGGTAAACTTTCTGTTGAGCAGTTCTTGATAAGAAGTCATTCAAAGGTTTTTTTCTAGTTTTTAGTTTTTTTAGAAATGGTGGCCATATCTGATGGTGAATCGGCATCGCTTGAACAAATCTGAAAGACCTGTATGCCAGGATGCTTTCTGTTAAATTTGGTAACATTCTGTAGAAGAAGGTATTTTTTTTTAAAATTATATTTTTAGTATCAGCAGCCATATTTGAAAGAGGATAAGCATTGTCTGAACAAATTTGAAAGAGCTTCATGTCAGGATGCTTTCTGCTGAGTTTGGTCAAATTCTATTCAGTGGTTTCTGTGAAGATGTAAAATAGCAATTGCAAATGGACAATGTATGATGTGCAATGGACCATACGATAAGCTCGCTTGACTTTACAGTCAGGTGAGCTAAAAATGATAACAAAGAACAAATTATTAAGCTTGAATTGTGTTGGTGAGATAGAGTTCAAGATATTGCTGGTGTAATGAATGGATAGCCAAAAAATACAAATGTTATTCAAGCATGAAAAATGTCACAGTGACCCATTTTCTTCTTGAGATGCACCAATGTACAAATTTTCACGACTTTTGGTGAAATAGAACCCAAGATATTGAGTTTCACAGTCAGCTAAAGTACAAAAGTTACTCCAGCATGACACCTGAATCACAGTAACCTAGTTTTGGTATGGTTGAATTACTCCCCTTGAGATGTATCCACACACAAAATTTCATAAATATGGTGCAAGATATTGAGGGCATAACAAACAAATAGCAAAAAATACACACGATATTCAAGCATAAAAATTATGTCACCATGACCAAGTTTTGGTATAGTTGACTTACTCTTCTTCAGATGCATCCACATACCAATTTTCATGAGTGTCAGTGAAATAGGGTGCAACATATTATGGGAGTAATGAACAGATAGCTACAAATACAAAAGTCACTTAACCATAAAATTTAGGTCACCATGACCTACTTTTGGTATGACAGAGTTACTCTTCTAAAATGCATCTACATACCAACTTTCATGAGTATAGGTAAAATAGGGTCCAAGATACTGAGTGCATACCAAATGATCGAACACATGAACAAACAAATGGGGGAATGAATGAACAAACACATGAACAAACGGGCAAAATGTCTCGAAACTACACTGACAACAGGATAAGAAAAATTAAATGATGCTATCCTACTTT
The DNA here is from genome assembly GCA_029931535.1 of Margaritifera margaritifera. Classification (NCBI taxonomy): domain Eukaryota; kingdom Metazoa; phylum Mollusca; class Bivalvia; order Unionida; family Margaritiferidae; genus Margaritifera; species Margaritifera margaritifera. The sequence continues at coordinate 7,170,179 of JAQPZY010001685.1, read as the reverse complement.
ATGGAGCCTGGGATAGCACAGCATTCTTGTGCTTGCTTGGCACCTCAGCAATCCCAAGTTTGATTCCTGGTTTTGGCATTGTTAAGACATAGGATCCCCTGTCCAGTTTGATGATTGCCTCAGGCCTTTGCAGTTCCCTCCAGCCCAAAGTACACTTCACAACATTCCCAAGTGATCAAAAGAGCATTAAGTTGGAAAGGTGATGTAAAATAAACTGTTCAAAATTTTCATTTTATAGCAAATAGCTATTGGAGACATAAACATGGTCCTAATATTTAAGAAGCGAAGTAAACACAAGTTCTTTCTTCAATTCACAACAAGTACCTTAACTGGTTCCTTAACAATTTCTTCAGATTTCCTTTTATCTTTGGGTGGTCTTCCCCTGGCCTTGATTTTTTCTTTCATTTGACCATTCTGCCTTTGTGTCTTTCCACCAATGACTCCCCTGCAAGAGTTACTGCCACACTTGCACATTTGCTGAAAAATTTAAAACATACTTATATTTTATAGCTAGACTGTAAGATAATCCTGAAAACTAGCCTGTAACATAATCCTGAAAACTGGAAGACTAAATTTCATCCACCCGGATAAAGATAAATAAATAAAAATGAATTTAATCCAGTTCATCTGTTACTTTTTATCCCCAGGCTTTCCATCCATCTGCTCATTTATCTCCACCTGAACCGTTAGATGGAAAATCACCAAACTTGGTACACAGGTTGTCCATGTGATAACCATCTAAAATAGGGATATGATTTTTGAAGCTCTCACCTGGGGTCCCTAAGAGGGGTTAATGGTAAAATATACAAAAATGTAGTTTTTTGGGGGGATAAAACTATTTTTTAAATATGTGATACTTACCTGTCTCTAGTGTTTAGTTTACCCATTATGCAATGGAAAAAATCCTTGTCCATGCTAGATGCACCATCCTAATGTTCTAGAAGTCCTTAGAACACATGCATCAACCTAGTCTGACTCCACATCATAGGTCCATGCACAATATTGCATCTTTTCCAGACATTGACAAATGAAGGACTTCTGAGTGGGGTGGGAGGAGGGCATCTAATAGTGACAGGTAAGTATTACATAATTAAAACTAGTTTTACCCCCCCCCCCAAAAAAAACTATTTAATATCAGTAATATGTTACCCATCACTATTGTTTAGCTGAATTTGTCAGTACTGAGGGAGGTTGATGACCCTCACTGGAACAAAAATTGTCACCTTAAGTAGCAGCAAGGGTAAAATGTTGCGACAGGCCCAAGAAGTATTCATAGCCCTAACTTTGTGGGCTTTAATTCTCATAAATGAAAGGTCTCTCTCAATGAGTGACTGAAAAGTTCTTATGATAGTGAGTGAAAACCATCTAGAGATGGTGAATGCTGAAATATCAACTGAGCCTTTTAAGGGAAGTAAAAGCCATTTCCTACCCTTCCTTCTCTTTTGAAGCTGCCAAAGAAAACCGAAGTGCTCTAACTGGGCAAAGGAGTCTATCCCTACCATCCCAGCACAAATGCAACCGAGATTGGGGATCTCTAATGGGGATGACACTACTGAGGGGAGTTGCATTTTTGCAAGAAAACCTGGTTGACATAAAAGGGAAACAGTCATAATTCCCACTGAACTATATATATATATATATATATATATATATATATATATACATACATACATATATACACACACACAGCTCAGTGGGAATTATGACTGTTTCCCTTTTACGTCAGCCAGGTTTTCTTGCTATTAGATATATATACACATTATATATCTGTCACTGTTAGATATATATACACATAAACATTCATACATATATATATACACACACTATTTTAAATACCGGTTAAACAAGCAAATCCAGGAAAATGTTTGTCCCCTGCCTAATGTTATGGAAAGTACCAAGTTTCATGTCTCTACCTCAAAGAGCATTAGAAAAAAATTGCAGAAAAAGAGAGGAAATTGATCAATGACTTTGTCCTTTAAGTTAAAACTATCACTGTGATACAGGAGATGCCATCAACTAGAGAAACGTAAGTGTATTACAGTCGACTGAACAACCTTAAACAGCTTAAAAGAGATAAAGCAGGAAGAAAAGCAACCACAAAATATATACCTGTGACTCTGATCTTGAGTATAGGAACCCAAATGTGGAATTTAACACTTCTTCTTGTGACAATATACAAGTGTATCAAATCTGATTAATTCATCTCAAACAGCTCGTAAGTTACAGAGCAGAATGGAAAATGTCACTGGAACTTGTATCATATTTAGCTGTGACCTTGACAAAAAACAACAATGAATAGCGGTAGATTTGAAAATGGTTCCCAAATTCATCACAAACCCCATCCCAATCTGACTGTTCTTATGGGCAGTCTTTATTCAAACACCACAGAAGTGTCCACTGAATGAAGGAAATGACGTTATCACTTGGAAACCTCGGTTTGTTCCACAGGTATATATGATAGACTGCTGATAGATTAAATGAATTTTAAACATATGAAGCCTAGAACCAATCTATCATTTACAGCTGTGGACAAAAACTGAGGTATATTATGATGCTTGCTTCTATTTTTTATATCAGTACCACTTTTTAACACCAGAAGTTCATTTATTGATATGCTGACAGGTTGAAATTCAGTAGACATGCATTACTGATAGTTTCTATGCCATCTACTGTTGTCATATTGATCAATTTTGATGAACATATTGATCAATTGTGTTGAAAACTGTCAGCCAATAGCCCCAACTTTTTACAGACACCTTTACAGTTGTTGGACTATTCAACAGAGATAAGGAATTATGCATCCGGAGTTGAATTCTTAGGTCTGTAGCCAACACTATCTTAATGCAGGCAATGGCCACAAAACTCACAGGCATTTGCGATGATGAACCATGGAATCAGCTTCATTTTTTCCTTTGACAAAAAAAAAAAAAAAAAGAGGTTAAATGGAACACTATATCATTATCTTGCCTGTGCAACTTATAATGATTTATGGTTGTCTATATGAATTCTAACAAGAGTACCCACTTCATATTTAATAATCCCCAATACAGACAAGTGAAATGTTTTTGCAGAAACCACTTCTTTCAGTCAGTGATCTTGTCCTTTGACTTTCTGACACCAAAATTGATAAGTTTCTTCCTTACCCCCAGTGTAAGTCATCCACAAAGTTTGGTCCAGGTATGTGATACTAATGTTATTATGTGGAAACCATTTTTATTCCTTCAGTCAATCTGACCTTGATCTTTTTGACCCCAAATCAATAGGCTTCTTCCTTACCCGAGTGCAAGCCATCTACAAAGTTTCATCCAGGTCTGTGATGCAGAAATAATGATATTGTGCAGAAACCATTTTTATTCTTTTAGTCATAGTAACCGTAACCTTAGACCTCAAAACTGATAGGTTTCTTCATTACCCCAAGTGCAAGCCATCCATAAAGTTTGATAGCCATAGATAATGGCAAACTGAAATTATTCAGCAGAAGTCATTTTTCTTCTTTCTGTTACAGTGACCTTGATCTTTGACCTATTAACCCCCAAATCGACTGGGTTCTTCTTTACCCCAAGTGAAGGCCATCCACCACGTTTGTCAACTGTAACTGGTGGACAACTTTAGTTACTGTGCAGATATAAAATTGGTAACTGGTGGATGAATGGAATGACAGTATTGCATAATACAGCTGCCTTATGGCAGGCATATACAAAATTCAGCACCAAATCATTATCTTGACGATGACAATGCCACCATTGCCAAGAAGTGACAGCTACATCACATATTTGTTAATGCACGAGACAAAAATCATTTAAACTGCAAAGACGGCATTAGAGATGATGACCTATATTTAGCAGGTGGATACTAAACTGAATTAAGTTCAATACTATATAAAAAGAAAGACCAAAAGAATCACCTACACAACTTAGTGTGACAATTTAAATGGCAGTAGAAGTTACTTTGCAACTACTAACTCCATATATATTTGCATTTATATATGAAATGCAGCTTACCTGAGAATCCAGATTGAAGGAATGGAAGTTGTAGTCATAAGTCAACTCTGTGTTTGCAGGAATTTCCCTCAAGGCAAAGAGACACATATGATACTGTCCATTCACATTCCTGTAACACATTAAAAGTAGAATTAGTCTGCAGCTTCAATGGAGGTAACCAGTCTGCCTAATCATTTCATTTTGGGTTTAGAATTCAAGTTATGTCCCTTTAAATATATTGACTGGCCTTTACAGGTCAAAAAGCCAGAAGTGTTAAATACAGAAAGTGCCTTATTATTAGAAACACAAACTATTCTTTGTAATAGAGTCAACAGCATGCCATAGACCTTGGAAGCATGAAATCTCTCCAAGTCAATAATTTTAATAGAGTCAACAGCATGCCATAGACTTTGGAAGCATGAAATCTCTCAAAGTCAATAATTTTAAAGAAGTAAAAAAGTGAGGAACATGTTTATCCGACTCGATGTGTCCCACTAACACTTTCACAAAATGCATTTTAAGTCCCTCTAAAGTCGACCCATTTATCCCAATACATATGCTTGTATGATGTTTTTGATGTCATTGTTTTGTGTCAATGGTCACCAGACTGTAGCTGACATGTTTAACTATGTAACTAACTTGTTTAATTACAGTTTTACCCTTCAAAATGGAACAAAGTAAACAGAGCTGCCAACTCTTACCATATTACCATACGGCTCAAAGAAATGAACTTTATATTACAAACTTAGAGAATAGCAAAATATATGAAAATACAATCATTATGGTCCAATCTGGATATTAGCTTGTCTGGGTTTGGTCTGGATCTGGGTTTTAGACTCACTGCTGTTAGTCATGGAACCAGACTAACTTTACAAGGGGTACCTCATATGCTTCAATCTACTCATGTTCATGTAAACCATTTGCATGATCAAGCCTTTGCATTATCTGGAAATGTCGTCTAGCAAATGAAAACATCTTGCAGGTGAACAGGACAATCGGCCTCATAAAAAGTTCAAACAATTGGCACAGAAGTATTAAAAACAATATTCCGATACTTTGCTGAGTTTGGGAAAAGAGCAGGAAAGGTTACAATTACATTTATTGGACATAGTATCTTGTCGATTTTGAGTATTGTTCATGGTGGGAGAGATGACTGCCAGATACATTTTTTTAAACAAAAGTTGACGTTGAGTTGGGAAATCTAGTAAGAAGTCATTAACCTCCACAGGGTTTGGAACTGCAGTTTCTAAAATTGAAATGGAGATTATTAAGACCTAAGCACACTTTACAAACTTGCTGGTTGAACATAAGGTAGTCTTTCCTGCATCAGACCACACTTCTAAAACTTTTGAAATGCATGTTTTCCAAAATGAAAACTGCAGTACATGATGTTTTGCTAAACCTGACTGAAAATTGGGTCTAACCTACAGAAAAATTTAGACTGTCTTACTGAAAACGTCATTTTAGGGTTAGCAGGTCATACTATACTTCAATGATAATCTACACTTGCATAATACAAGACAAAAGTACTTTGTTAGGTTCGTAATGAGCTGCAACTGTATGAAATAGGCTATATAGAATTTGAGAATCAGTCATTAGTTTGGAAGATGTAAAATCAATGTAAATTACTCGAGTGCTGACCTGGGGATTTTGAAATACAACATTCTAAACCCACCACATTTAAGTATAAGCACAGTTCAATAAATGAGTTTCATTTTTTTTTTTGTTCGCTTCAATTATGTTTACAATGAGCCAATTACTGCTCATATATTATCCATTTCATAACCTTATTTTGAATAGCTACTGAAAATAAGAAAAACATACCATTTTTGCATTTCACAGTTTGGTTCACAGGAGTGGTTGACAAAGCGAGCTACATTCCCCATTCTGTAACTGTCTATCACAGTCCCTTTGTCCAGGTTGAGGCAGTAGTGATGACACTCTGTGGAGTATTCCTCAGTCATCCGCCTCCTAAACTCCTGTTCACTCACCACCTCACCCAGATACTCCACTATCAACTCATCTGAAAATATATGTAATATCTCAGAACTTTAATATTTACAACACCATTTCCATTCTGAGGTTTAAGATCATACGGATATTTATTTTGAAAGGTTAAGCTAGGTCAAATTTTAAGTGAGAAGTCACTTCCTTCTCCACAAGGTCACTAAATAACCACTCCCTAACCCATTTGTTAAAATCATATAATGAAGTGGAATACAAAAAGAAGCATGTAACATGGTAAAAGTAAGCAAATTAAAGTGTAACCTTTCAATATTTTATCCTTGTCCATTTTTAATAAATTCTGTTCTTTTTGGGTGAATTCCAACAGACAGCTGAGAAATTTTATTATGGGCTATATGTGTTAACAATCATGGACCTGCACCTGGAATGTTGAACTTGTCTAACCTTGAGCCAGTCTTGTTAGACACCCTGGCAGTTTCCACTATATAACATACACAAAATCAAACTGTACCAACCTCATCTTTCATCCAATTTTTGTGGAAATTTTCAAATAAAGTACAGATAAATTGTTTTTTTAAATACAGAATAATCTTGTCAGAAGAACAATTCTGGTGCAAATAAGATGCTTTCAGAGTATCAATGGTAAAAACTATGCATTCAAGAAAACAAGGGTTCTATGGAATGTAGTCTTGTGCGTCCACTGTGCTATTAAGTACAAGTACTGCATCTGATTTGCAAATACACTAAATTTAACATAGAATCTTCATTCTGACAATGGAGATTACACTAGAGCTCTAGTGTATTTGTGTATTTTATGCAGACAAATAGACTTTAACAAATGGATACAGAGATTTTTTAATCATTCAAATTACACAAAACATTTTAATTTTAGCTTTTAGTCCAAAAGTTGTCAGTATATTGCTCCTGCTGTTAAGAACAGTCCATGATGGCATGTTCAATCAATATAAACTATGCAACTGGTTAAAGTTCCAAATGTTCCTTATCCGACTGAAATGATAGTACTTGCTCACTGTGAGAACACTCAAACAGAGCCATATAATCAAACAGACCCTGAATTAGTCTTGATCACTATTTGATGCAGTCAAATAGGCAGGATCAACATTTGAGAATAAGACTCGGTCTGGTAGCTTAAGTTTGCATCTTTGAGTTATACAGTGTTCACAAAATATGCCAATTAATTTTTTTAAAAAGCAGCTGCTTCAACTCTATACCATCAATGAGAGAGTAATACCCAAATCTCACCTTTCGCTACTGCTGGGGAAACAAAAATATACAGGCATTCATACTGCACTTTAATTTATATCTACATGCCTTAGACAAATCAATGCAGCTTAAACAGACTGAAGAAATTCTGAGGTACTCTGTCTATCCAAAAGACACAACAATAGAGCTACATCTGTAGACAAATCTGACACCAACCCTCTTAAAAGAAAAAACATCATGCATTTTAAACATTTTGCGCTTCAAACAAGAAACTGGAAATTGTTACGTTTAACTTAAAGGTTTACCTGCTTTGATAAGTTTGGTGGACTTTACCCCAAAGCCTCTATCCTTAGTGATGAACTTATGAAGCCCTGGTGCCCACTGATGATGCTGTATTCTCTGGTTTGAACACTGATTTTCACATGGGCAATACTCGCAATGACACTCTGTATAGATCATTCTAAGGTGGAAAAAAAATAATGTTATTTTAGCACTATATATATGACAGCATCTGTAGGTATACCACTTATTTGATACAATCTATGTAATAGTACAGTGGTCCCTCACTATAATGCCCCTCGGTATACCAATGCCCCTTGTATAACACAGATATGGTCACAGATCCTATTAAATTGTTTGAATTTTTGTTTTATCATTTCTACTTGAATCATTTCACTTTATTTTAGTTCTTGGCTCATGAGAACCAATTACAATCTGGTCTGACATCATTAAAAACCTTATTTTTGTGTATTATTATTATTATTATTAATCACTATTATGACAGCCTTTGTTGAAACACCACTCAGTAATATGCACCTTCATTTATAATGCAAGTCAATTTGACAGTTCCCATTATCAAGAGGAACCAGTAAGTAAGGAAAGTAAATCATTATATACCGGTACTCATTTTCTCTCTATTACTTTAACACTGACAGAACTATGTGGTATTTCTCCACAGTACATTGCTTCATACTGAATGACATGTGTGTCTAATAATGGTATATTGAGTGTTTGAAGGGTAGCAAACACCAGCGCTTTCAATTTCTTAAATTTGTCAGAGGATCAACTAAACCAGCTGTTAGAACCATTTGAAAGTAGAGTTGCCAAAGTTGACGTTGTCATTTAGTCTTTAAAGAAATGTTCAATGAAGCAAACAAATGAACACAATATCTGCAATGTCCAGTGATGACATTATAGCAATGAGCATGCAACACTCTACTGAAAATATCCCATATTATTTAAACACTTATTTATCTGAAATGTTTACAAACATTTGTAATTCCAACTGTCCTGACTATTAACCCTGCTCTGGAGTCTTTTAAAAATAGCACTGAAAGACATCTTATGGTCAAGGGCTATCTCATCTCTCTTAGAAACTGCCCATTTTACAGGCCATCCAAGTCCTAAATCTGAAGAAAAAATAATACAACTGAAGAAGGCAGGTTTTGGGAGAAAAGTAAGAGCTTCCAAGCCTATTAGCCAGGATGACAAAGTGGCCATATCTGCCACTGGTGAAATGGGTTCTCACACTCTGGCTAGTTTGCAGCTATCCCTGTTCAATTTCTTTTGAAAACAATTTGGATTTTGAGATGAACAAAGAAAATTTTAGTTTGGAGATGTATCATTATTGACAGATTCCACTGCTACCCAACAGCAAATATGCTGAGAGGGACAGCAAGACCTTTGACAGTACATTGACAGGATGGCCACAGATCCACAATACCTAACATTTTTTTCCCATATACATAAAGGGAAGAAATTCTTACCCATTACCTCCCCTTACCACCCATAGGTGGCTACCCATCAACTGGATGTTAACCAGTTTAAGCTGAGTGATGCATCAACGAGGATGCTTGAATTTGCAAGGAGGTGTGGGATGGTTTAATAGCATGATCGGGTAAGTATTCTCGGAGAAACATAATTTACAAAAAAAATTCACTTTCTCTGTCAAATATATTCCTCATCATATTAATGTTAGGAGAATATGTAATAGGAAGAGGAAATGCATAAACATCCAACCAATACCAAAGGCAACATTCAAGGGAATGGCTGGATTCACTATATGAAAGACAAACCACTCTCTTAACATGAGGGCAGCAAAACTAAATGATCACATAACCCATGATGACAATACATGGATGAAAAAAAAAAGAATGACTTTTTACTACAGAAAACAATTCCAGCCCAATCCAGTGCAACTGCTAAACCCTTGCCAATGAGGAGGTTGAGCTGATGTCATTTTAGCCTGGTGGTCATCTGGGCCACAGCCAACGAACCCACCAGATTCAATTCTGGTCTCTGCAAAGCTAGATCATGCAAATAAAAACTTGAGAAGGCTGACTGTGCATGCCAGCCAACAGCTCTTTTATGTCTCAGATTAAAATGTTGCATCTAAATGCGAGTTTTGCAAAGATTGCTCTAATTTCAAGAGCTGAAATATTTATGAGGCATATCTGAGCTCGAGATCTTGGAGTATGCTGAGCGTATTATCCACTTCAGCCACAATGCCAGGGCCAGAGGGGTTATACCGCTTTCCTGGTCTTCACCAGAAGAAAAAGACATTGTTGGGCCCCATGACCCTTTTCCATACGCTTCAAGTTGTGCTTGAGAGCATGGACTAGGTCTTGCATTGCCACTGCTCTTGATGTATCAATCAAGGACAGGGAGCGGATGACCACTCTTTGATTGCACGTGGATGGCAACCTATTCTTAGCTATAAAGCCTGACCACATCATTACGACAACAGAACCATCCGAGCTGAACTGGATATAGCTTGGGGCCCACTGAAAGGGCAACTCGCTTACCCTGCATGCAGAAGCCAGAGCCATCACAAAACATGTTTTATATGACAGCAGTTTCAGTGAGGTTCTGGCTAAAGGCTCATAGTAATCTGAGTTGAGCCATGTCAAAACCCACAAAAAATTCCGCTGAGGAAGTAGGGTGAGGGATTTTGGCCAATTCAAGTAAAGATTGGCTAGCAGATCTAATAGATCCTTATCATGACCAATATCCCCTCTACCATTAATGCCTGAAAGTGTTGGAGATCATGAAGTGGTAACTTTTGATAGTAGTTGGGGCTAACCTTTTCTCCTTAAAAAGACAGAGAAAAAAGTTATCTAATTGCGGGATTCAAGCACTCAGTGGGACAATGCTGCTGACCATGCATCAGTCCCTGAAAACCACTTTCCCTCGTAAGCTTTTAAACTGGAGAGCCTTCTAGCTCAGGAGATTCTCTCCATGACTGAATGTTTAAATTCCTTTTAACACAAGGCTCTCCTGACAAAAGCCGTGTGTGAAGGAGAAGCCTGTCTGGGCAGGGTAAACACCTGCAACTGTAACTGTTGAGAAGGACGGGCCTTGCCAAGATTTTCCAGGAGACATTTGTCACTAGATCGAGCAGATCATTCAGGACTTGTCCCACCTTAGAGGGGCCAACAGAATCACTCAGCAATACTGGCTCCTCATTTTTTTTAGTATCCTTGGTATCATAACAGTGCGGAGGCAGACACAGTCTCAAAACCAACTGATAGTGCATCCACAGCCCAGGCTTCTAGGTCCGAAACTGGAGACAAAGCGCACAAATCTGCTGAGAGACTGACAGATGAAAAGACCACTTGTGGTCCCTTTTTGACACTGAGTCGGCCAGGACATTGAGCCTGCCAGTAATATATCTGATCTGGACCGTGTTTTTAACTGGGAGCACCAGTGAAGAAAGTCCCAAACTAGAATGCATAGGTCGGTGTGATTTTATTTCCCTGCTTGAGGAGGTAGGTCACAACCATCAAATTGTCCAACATGATAAGAACTATCTTCCCAAAGAGCTGATCCTTCCAAAAATGAAATGCATGTAGCCTTCATTTTCAAATGGTTGATGTGAAGATATAACTCTTCTCGTCCTCACCTGCCACTGACTGTGATGAAGCAGGGCAACAGGTGGGCTCCCCAACTATACAAACTGGTATCTACGCAGAATGTAACTTCCGGTTGAGGCCTTTCCAGAGGAATTCCTGCCATGACCTATTGTCTGTTGCACCAATGAATAGGACTATTCCAGATGAGATTATAACTCTCTGATTGAGCTGACTGGAAAAGGGGCATCATTAGGCCAGCAAGGAAAGGGCGCATGAAAAGGTAGTGAGAAAAATCATATCCACTGCCACACTGAGCAAACAGGAGTTGCAAACACTCTTTTGTTGAAATCCACTCCTAGTTGGAAACTGACTCCACAAACTTGATAATCTGTTCCACATGTACATGGGGGAGGCAAACAAGGCTGAGATTGGTAAAAATCTGACATAGAAGGGAAAGAAGATTGTTCCTTCCCTTTGCCAACAAGGTTGATATTTATTTATGAAAAGAAAAATCTTTCTCCTCAGTGAGTCCAGATAACCAATGTTTAACACTACAGTCAGGACTTGTCTACAAGATTTCACTTCATATTACACGCATTTCAAGTCTTAAAAAAGTGCTAATGCTGCATTTCAAATGAAAACCTCCGGATTACATCTCAGATATTTTATAAATTTTAGCTTGCCTTTGACACATAAAAGATTCTTGATAGTAGCCTCAAAACTGTTTTATAACAGATCTCGACTTCAAAGTTTTAAATTTCTTACATTCAATTATTTAACTTTAAATTATAGTTCAAAGTTTTGGCATTATTTTAAAAATCTCACCCATTTTTTCATACATGGAATCATGGCTAGAGGAAGGGGTGAACAATTTCAAATGAAAGCTGATGGGTGACAACATATTATAAGGTGTATACATACCAAATGTAAACAAGTATTTAATGACTTTGTATCATTTCTTTGACAATAAATATATAATGTATTGCATACCTAATTCAGTTTGTTCAGCTGGTAAATATTATTCTCTGTTTCTTATCACTCCACTTCTTCAAAGCCTTTGGAATATGAAAATCATTTATTGGACCCCCTTATATCTGTATTGTCATCAGTTTATTATTGTTGCAGATCTCAGCCTATTCCTCAGAGTAGTGCGAATTATGCTTTGAGAAATGAATCCCTTCTCAGTCAGCTTTTTATATTACAGCAGAACAAATGCAATTTTGGCCAGTCTGAACAGATTTGGGAACTGGTCTTTAGGATATCCAAACATAATTTTCCACAATTTATGCATGTTGTTCCAAGAATGTTTTTCTCCATGGATTACATTTTTTGCAAGGTCTAAATGATGAGGTGCTGGTTATTTCTGTATCACCACTTTCGGCACTATGCTAGGTTAGTGTCAAACCTTCAGACCTTAACTTCTGCTTGGTTTCATCAGCAGATGATCTTTCCATCTCCTCAATTTTCCTCAAGAAATCAGTTATCCTTTGTTTTGACACGACTTGCTGCTTTTTTGCTTTAGATATTTCCATCATGGCTGATCAATAAATCAATTTACTATACCCTTCTAGGAGACAAATCAATCGGAACACCTTGATTCTTTCAGCAATATTACAGCAGATCTCGATTATAAAGAAGCTTGTATCAAACAATAATCTCCGTAAGTATAGTATCAATTGAGATCATGGAAAAAGACAAAAGTATAACGATTTTATCAACCATAATTTCGAATAAAAAGCAAACAAACAAACAAACAAACAAAAACAACAAAATTGAGCACTGGGTATGATAAATTGTGGGAACCGCAGGTAATTTGTGTGACCTTTCCCCCAATGGGTTTTAAAAGTTGCGTGACTCTCAATCATTTTTGTGAGAAACCCATGATCCCACAGTGTGGCAGCATCTCTTAGACTGGATCTAAATTCAGTTTTATTTTTCTTCACAATACTGAACAGTCTCTCACAGTCAGCATTAGAATGGCAAAGAAACAATATTCCTTTCATAGCCTGACAGAGAAAAGGAAATTATGTCTTCCAGTTGCTCGTTCTTTTAGCTGGGAAATAAGGTGCCGTTGCACATCAACTCAGTCCGCATGAACTACAATGCCAGGTAGAAAGTCAACTTGACATTTTAGGAATTCTTCTTCCAGATGATCCAAGGTAGATGAGGGTGAAAACAGAAAGGGATATTTCTTGACAAAGAATTGGACACTTTTAAAGCTTTTGACTGTCTCATTTACATCAGTTAACTGACGCATTTAAAAGCACTTCATCTCCATATGGGAATTTCTGGTGCATGTTATCACAACTGTAGCTCATACATTATCACAGTACACTTTCACAGCAAGAGTTAAATTCAGTTTCATGGAATTCTCTTGTTTCTGCATCAATAACTAGATCTTCATTATTTTGCTTTTTGGTCTGCACTGTCATGAAAGTCTATATAAGTTAAAAGCTTGGATGATGTAATAATTTCTGGCCAATAAACCTCATTAGCAAATCTGACAGAATCTTATACATAAAATGAATGCATGGTTCATCCTGCTGTAAGCTGCATCAAAAAATGGAATGGTACTCTTCAAAAACAAGCAATATAGCTTTGTAACTGAATCATTAAGTTTTTTTTAAAACCACCTCACACTTTGATTCTTCTGAACAATGAACATATTCTGTTTGTTTTTGTGATGTCTTAATATCCACTGTGCTAGTTTTTCCCTTAGAAAATTGAAAAGATCCAGTATGCTTCTTACAAACTTCATTTGTACTACACTTTTCCTTATAAGAACCAACAGATCCAGCTGGCTGCTCTATTTAACTAACAATGGAATGGAATATTGTGTCACAACATTTATCTTTTACAACATCAGACTGAGCTTAGAGGCTCTCATGCTGGATGGATATAGGCTTCTCAAATAAGAATTCCAAAAATTTTGATTTCTTTCTTTTCGATGACATATCCTCTTCATTATTTCTGCCTTCATATCTTTTTCTCTACTGACTTCTAAGAACAGACTTTGCTTTAGTGTGACTCTTCCACACTCTTTCTTCCCAGTTTCTCTCTGAATACTCACTTTAATTTTGAACAAAAGCTAGTAGAGCTGTAACCTTAAGTAAATGGCCATTTGCCAAGGGACAACCATCTTGTACACACATGCTTTATAACTTTATACTCTTCAAGGTCAACTTGTGTTGCAACAGCTTGAGTGCCTGTTTCCTTTTAAAACATATTACCAATATCTACTTCTAATTTATCAGCAGCCTTTCCTGCAGCAGGTGCATAAGAGGAACAGTCTGTTACATAAACTGGTCGAGATGTTTTTGAAAATGTAGGCTGCAACTCCTTTATGAATTCCAATTATCACTGATCACTGATGCATTATCAGCAGAAAACCCTATACAGTTCTGCCAACTTAAGTGATGTTTATTTCAAAGCATTATCAAGCAAATCAAAATTGTTTTCTCCAATGTCAATTCTGGTAATGAAAGAAGAAGACTCATGATTTTGCCTTTTTCTTTATCAAAATATCTTTAAAAAAATGTGGTACAACTTTTTGTTGTCGTAATCACTACTCCCATCTGTAGAAACACTGTATGGTCCAATTTTCAAAGCCTTTGTTATTTTCTTTTGATAGTGTCAGAACAATGAATCTGAAGGCAAAGTTTCCAATGCTGAAAACCAGTCTGCTTTCTTGGAATATGCCATACTGCTGCTATACATAGAACATAATGATAGTGTTAGTAAAGTACATTTAGGTTTATGATGGACCAGTGTACTCTTACACCACTGTTATGCAGAAGCGTTATTTTCTAAAATATTCTCAAATTTATATGATGTGTGGCATTAATGAGATGTTAATGAAAATGACAAACACAACTTTTTATTGCTTTGTTGGGGGGGGGGGGGGTACCAAATAAGCATAATCCATACACAGGCATGTGTAAGACATAATACAGCGAAAAATAGCACCATGATTATACCAAAAGCATAATAGTTGGCAGGTATGACAGTGCTGCATTATGCAGTGATAAGTGGGGTTACTGCTATTTAGAGACAACCGGTCGTAAAGTGTTTTTAAGAAATATACTTGGTATGTTTCCGGATTAATATTTTGGTGTATGTTGATTTTCATTGTGCGCAATTTACACCGATAAACCCATTATCTGGAGCAGTGAGACAAATGGCTGTACATGGGTTTAGTATTACTACCTGTTAAGACAATCTTCACCACACCCCATTTCATCTTTGTTGGCTGGCTTCTTGCAATTACATGGATGTGGTTCATAGGACTGCTGTTTGACATCCACATAGTAATCTGAAACACAACCACAATGGATTGGTTACTAAGACAAGCTCATATTCCAGTTAGTATAAACATTTTCATTACAGTCTCTATGCATACACTAGCAAAATACATTCAGGACATCCTTGTTTTTTTTTTTCCTATGAGAGATCAATGTACTTATCTCTCAGAGATTCGAAAGTAATTGCAGTGATATTTCCAAATTTAAGCAGTTTGGCAGAAGAATCTCTGGCTAGGTATGTAAAGAACAGATCCTCAAAAATAAAAGACAGACACTGAAAACATTGGACATCTGAGCTCTTTTCTAACATGAGGCAAAAAAACTATTGATGTTCTGATTACTAACAAGAGTCCTTTGAATGGACTGATGCTCTACTGTCCAAAAAGAATTTCTTATGAATGCAAGATACGACCATTTCTTCTTTTTATTTGTTGAGTGCGGAAACCATCTCTGATATTCTTGTGCAATAAGATTTTCAAATTAGCCACTGTGGCAGCCATATTGGATGCAAGATTGGCAGCAGTTTCATATAGTACAAACTACATACATTTACCATTAACAGATTTTTGGTGAAAACACCATGCTGATATCACCATCCATTCAGGGGAATTAGTCTGATTTTCAGAATTTTCAATGTAACATCCATACTTGAGGTTGGCACCATTTTCATTCAGGATCAACAAGATATTGTAATTAGTAACCTGGTGAAACCCCATGTCTGTTTGACTTTCCGTTTAGGCAGAGTAGCAATAACAAAATGTTCAAGATGATGGCCATAGTGGATGTCAGATTGGCACCATTTTTATTTAGTACCAACTAGACATCATAAGAAGTCATCTGGTGAAAAGCCCATGTTGAAGTGACTTTCCATCTAAGATGAGTTGTGATTTTTAAGATCGCCACTGTGGCAGCCATACTGAATATCAGATCGGCAGATTTGTTATTTAAGTCCAACTATACACCATAAGAAGTCTTCTGGTGGAAACCCCATGCTGATATGACTTTCTGTTCAGGAGGAATAGCAACAATAAGATTTTTCAAGATGGCTACTGTGGTGGCCATATTGGATGTCAGATCGGCACCATTTTCATTTAGGACCAACTAGACATCATAAGAAGTCTTTTCGTGAAAACCTCATATTGATATGACCATTCATTCAGGAGGAGTAGCAATAACAAGATTTTCAAGATGACTGCTGTGGCGGCCATATTGGCCATCAGATTGGCACCATTTTTTTATTTAGAACCAACCAGACCCTGGGATGAATGTGTGTGTAAAGTTACATGGCAAAATCCTCCCAGTAGTTTAGGAGGAGTAGCAATAACAAACTTGTGCTAACGGACAGAAGGATAACAGACCATCCAATAAGCTCTTCTGGTCTATGACCAGTAGAACTAAAAACCATACTGGTGACTAAGATTAAAGCATACAGCCATATACAGAGCAAACCTGGCCAGATTTTGTTTAGATTATTTGTACATTATATATTTTTATTTGTGGGAGTTCAGGTTTCACTGCACAAGTTCTTGTACACAACTAATTTCATATTGTGTGATTGTCGATTTTGCTTGAATAGCAAACTTGTGCAGTCTGGCAGACAGCAAAAAACATTGCTTTCCATTTTCCTTGTTGAAAGCAAAAACAATTATGTGACTATCTTCAACATTCTACTGCAACTTATAGCTCTGAATATTCATTTGCAAACAATGAAGAAGAACGGAAAATCTATCACTTTTAAACAGTGAAAATAATGTGAAATCAGACATTAAGGCAAGGTTTTGCCTAGTAAGGAAACATAAATAATGTCTATGTTCTATTTTCTGAATTTATTAAGTGTGGACAAAATTAATGCCAGTTCTGTTATATATATATATATAACTCCTATTAACATGGAGACTAATCTAAAGGAAAACTTACTATTTCGTATTCTTCTATACAGCTGTCCTCCTTCCTTCTTCTGTAACTGAAATGGTAAAATATATGATTTTATTTTATGCTTGTCTGTGAATTAGTGGATTTTCCAAGAGAAATAATTTTCATAATTCACTGGAGTGAATTATTAATTTTATTTTTTCACTCAAATCAATAGAGATTGATAACATTATAACCAAAGAATTTTCAACTGTCATGTTGTCAATCGCTTGGTGCAGTGGACCTGTGATTTGAATCCCACTATGAACTTTTTTCCAAGTACATGCTTTCTTACCTTGAAATAGGAAAGAGAATTGTTACTACTCATATTTTCTGTGTGAATGTACACAAAACACAGCAGAACATAAATGGTAAACAAGAAAAATTACCATATGAAATCTGCTACTTTGATCTGTTATACACTTTAGCTAGCCAACACACTGGAGCATAAAATAAAAGAAAACTTCCTTGTTCTGAGTGAATAATGGATAAATTTGATCTAATAGGTGAAAAACTCAGGTATTTTCACTCATGGTTTTGCCACTCGTGAAATTACAGTTTTTCACCGACTCGATGAAATATATCCAATATTCACTCAATACAAGCAAATATCCTCTATCTATACACTACTTTTTTTTTATTACTCCGATCATTTGCTTTTGTCCTATAATAAAGATGTTCAAGTGGGCCTGCATGGTCAGTTGGCCTCAAAATCTGGGTTTGTTGATGCTCTTTGATGTTGATGGCAGCCATATTAGATGCCAAGATGTTTTCTGTCAAATCTGGTCTAATGGTGCTCAGTGGTTTGTGAGAAGTCGTTTAAAGGTTTTTCAACTTGTAGCAACAGGAGCTATATTTGATGGCGAATTCGCATCAATAACAAAATTTAAAAAGCCTTCATGACTGGATGCTTTCTGTCAAATCCAGCCAAATTCTGTAATGCAGTATTTTTAAGCAAATTTAAAAGGTCTTTATGCCTGGATACTTTTTGTAAAATCTGGCCAAATTCTGTCCAGCAGAATTTTAGTAAGTCATTTAAATGTTTTTCTATTTTTTTCATATAGGTGTGCTGTATCTAAGAACACTGTAATCTGTGATATGTATCTGCACTTCTGGGAAATGTGATGTTTCCTTGAGCCCTGTTGGTGTATTGAACTGGGTCTGATCTTAATATCTGTATGTTTTTATTAATCTATTTGTGAATATGTAATGGATAAGGCATGTATAATAAAACAAAACTTTGACAAGATCTGCTGTGAATCAAAAAAAAAGAGTTGAAACGATAAATATCTATACAAGTAAAAACTTAACAGCTTACCTGACCATTAATATGAAGTCCCCAGACATCATATGGAAGTTTGAAATCCTCTTCAATAAGCCTAAAGAATTTTCCAAAATGGATTGGTGGAGGTAAAAGACTCTGATTGTCATGGTGGCGTAGACTTGACTCTCTTGGGCTGAAATAACAGGTAATATGATAAAGTTAAATGCACTTCAAAAATCAAGCATCTACCATATTTTGGTATGTATAACATGCACTTTTATACATTATTTTTATTTTTATTTTCAGGAGGGAGTGCACACCATACAGATGTACAAAAATATTTTTTTTTTCTTCCCAGATAAATATGACAAGTGGACCATGGCACTAAAGCTGCCAACACGACACTTTCACTCCTTTTGAAATATTAAATTTTTTGTTGCATCGTAACCACATTGTATACAAGCATTATTTAAGATATAAATAATATTTGTAAACCTTAATAGTCGTGTTCTTTGATTGCTTATGTTAATAAAGTCACTTCATTTCATATCATTGTGTAGTTCTTGTTCTGTGACTCAACAGTAAATACACGAGACTGTGATGAATACTTTCAAGCTGTGCAAAATACTGCATTATGGTAACATTGATACGTATCATGAAACCAAAAAATAATTTAATATATCACATTTGCATTTTATTTACCATCTTTTGGAAAATAAACTTGCTTCTTTGTTTTATTTCTGATATTAAATCACAGTATTTAATACTTCTTTCTGCTTCACTGACTCAGCATAGTATTTTCAATCTGCGCTGGCTAAAGCTCTGAAGTGTCAAACATAATTATGATGCACTGCTTTTTGGGTAAATTCTCGCTTGGACACTGAAAGATATATTTCATCAGTGTGATGCTAGTTCAAACAAGTATAAATACTGGACATGAAATGTCACACAGCATCTTGTGTTTGACCTTAAATCTGAATGAATATAGTCAAAGTATCAACATTGGGTGCATAGGAAAACACTGAGAGAGACAAGCTATCCATCATAGCCATGTGCAAGTATTAAGCACCGACAGAAAAGAACAGAAAAACATTAAAGACTGGTTTCTTATAAACCAATCAAACATCATGTACACAAATGACACCACCCAAAATAGTGGAATGTAGTTTCATTATGAAAATGGAGCAAAATCATCAAGATTTTGAAGTACAGGATATCACATGCAGCTTATATGTCAAAACTAAGATTTTCACCTCATGCTGGGTCAAAAACCTGGCTGCACGTTATAAACACCAAATACGGTATGCATATTTGAAATGTTGAATATTTTACTACTGAGGCTGAAGGTTACAACTAAAATGTATACAGTATTTTTTTTCCATGACAAAACCAGGGGGCCATCATAAAAAATTTACCAACACAAGTACCATTAATGGCATATTATATGCCCTCCCCATACTTAACAGTCCTCTATATCAATAACTGAAATTTGTGATCAGAAAACATTTTTCTTATTTCAGGCAGTGACCTTTTGACCCCAAATGAACAGGCTTCTTCCTTACCCCAAGTGTAAGCCATCCACAAAGTTTGGTCCAGGTCTGTGATGTAGAACTAATGTTATTGCGCAGAAACCATTTGTCTTATTTCATTTGCAGTGACCCAGACTTTTGACTGTTGATCCCAAAATCAATAGGTGTCTTTCTTATCCCAAGTGCAAGCCATCCACCAAGTTTGGACCAGACAGATGGATGGACAAATGGACATAACATATTATCTTATGGCTTTGGGGTTTTTTTTGTTTTGTTTTTGTTGGTTTTAATGGCACTTTTAACATTTTAACACATTATTGGCAATATCACGCCAAGGAAAAGGGAGCTAAGTGCCTTTCCCAACGACACACCAAAGCAGCTGACCCAGGCTGGTCTGGGAAGGTGTTAAACCCCTGACACTTGGATTACAAGTGTTACCATGGCTCCCTTATAAAATGTTTGATTGGGATTATTATCTGACAAAAATATTCTTTTTAAAGTATGTACACAAACTGTGTAAAAATTGGGGATTGGTTTATCATCAAGCATGGGCTTATCATATGATATATACATTAATTATGATCATTCTGATGTGGATAGGGAAATCTATTCCAAGAACAACATGATTTGTGTCAGAGACAATGATGCTACATATCTTATTCCATGGTCTGGGTTTGATTTCCTTATCCACATGCATGAGGAAGATTTTTCTCACCTAGCACATGCATTTTTGTTGATATGACTTGTTCAGGAGTAGCAGCAATAAAGAGATTTTCAAAATGGCAGATGTGGTAGCCATATTGGAGGTTAGATCAGCACCATTTTCATTTAGGACCCACCAGACATCAGAAATCTTTTAGTGCAAACCCTATGCTGCTATGACATTCCATTCAGAAGTTGCTATAACAATATTTTCAAGATGGCCACTGTGGCAATCATACTGGATGTCCAAGTGGCACATGTTCATTTAGGACCAACTAGACATCAGAAGAGGTTTCATAGTGAAAAACCCATGCTGATGTAACTGTCCATTAACCCTTGAAGTGCTGTATAGTTTTGTAGCACAAGATCCCTCAGTGCTGAATTGTTTGAGAAAAGAAATGAAAATTGCACTCTACTTTTAAATTACCTGCATTTTAATTACTGTACATAATAGAAACACAAACCCTATATGAAAAATAATTATTGATGTCTGAACTTTATTATAAGCATCAAGTCACATATGTAATTTTATCATATTTGCACTTAAAGGTGCAAATACAGGTTAATATATAAATTACCTTTATATTTCATCTGTATTTTTGTATCTTTTTTTAATGAAAAAGTTCAAACATGTCCAAAATAAAATACTCCATTCTTCTGTGGCTCAATGATATATGTGTCTGTTACAACTTTATATCCAAGTTGTGAAAATCACAGGTGTAGAATAGGTAAAAGTAAATGAGCATTCAGTCACTGAACACCACAAGTAAGTTTACACCCCGTAAAGTCTGTAATAAATGTTCACAAGATTTGTAGTTTTCTTGTTATTTATTCTAGTATATGTCTGTCATCTAATGTCCACTTATGAGCTTAAAAAGACAGTCATCTGTCAAGTTCATTACCTGTTCAGGTGTTACTTGCTTAGAATAAGTAGGAAAATATCCTAACGCATTTTTCTTTTTGGCTTAAGAATGGGGTTGATATCACATACTCAGCTGTCCAGTAAAAATCGAAATCAGATTTATACACCAAACCCACGGCCATAACCAATGCAAAAGAAAAGAAAGAGTTTCAATTCATCAGGTGCAACAGGCTTCCATTTTCTCATGCAGCTGTTGTCAATCAAGTCTGCCCCATTTATTCTCTGCTGTGCATACAGATTCATTTGATCTTAGATCAGATACAAGAAATCCTACTAAAAAAATAGCTTAAATGGTCTATAGACTTGATATTCTCCATTTATACATTTAATTCTGAAAAACCGCTGAACAGGGGGTTGACCAGTATACTGTCAGTTTTTGTCAATCCAGCATGTACATCGGACTCGTATTTAACATCATTTTGGGGCTCAAAATCATTTCCAGTAACACTTTCCCAGCTCTAATAATCTCGTATACTTCAAAACATTCAAAATCATGGTCATCATCACTATCCTCAGCCAATATCTGCCAACTCAAATCATCATCTCGAGATGAACCATGTTTGAAGTCAGCCATTTTGAGTTTTCAAATTTAGTTTAACAACCGTTCATGTCAAGCTGAAGTATTGAAATGTGTAAACAGTTGCTCACCTGAAAAATGACTTAAGTCACGACAAGCAGTACAAGACTTCTACTGGCGGCATGACTTATGTTGCAACTAGCACTTTAAGGGTTAAGGAGTAGTGATAAGATTTTCAAGTTCGCCACTGTGGTGGCCGTATAATATGTCCAAGTGGCACCTATTTCATTTAGGACCAACTAGACATCATAAGAAGTCATCTGGTGAAAACCGATGTCAATATGAGTTTCTGTTCAGGAATAGCAACAAGAAGATTTTAAAGATGGCTGCTGTGGTGGCCATATTGGATGTCATCTAGGCACTATTTTCATTTAGGAGCAACTAGGCATCACAACAAATCCTCTGGTGAACACCCCATCTTGACGACATTCCGTTCACAAGTTGTAGTGATAAAAAAAATTCAAGATAGTTGCTGTGCTAACCATTTGGGATGTCAGATCAGCAATGTGTTCATTTTGGACCAAATAGACATCACAAGAACGCTTTCAGTGAAAACCCCATGTCGATATGACCCTCCATTCATCAGGAGTAGTTATATCAAGATTTTCAAGATGTCCAAGTGGAAGCATTTTCATTTAGGACTGCCAGACGTCATAAGAAGTCTTCTGGTGAAAATCCCATGTCAATGACTTTCAATTCAGAAGGAGTAGTGATGAAAAAATTGCGACCATTTTGGATGACGGATCAGCACCATGTACATTTAGAACCACCTAGACTTCATAATATATTTTTTAGTGAAAACCCCATGTTGATATTTCCATCCATTCTGGAGAAGTAGCAATAAAAAAATTTTCAAGATGGACACTGTGGTAGCCTTTTTGGATGTCTGAGCAGCAGCATTTTTATTTCGTCTAACTAAATATCGTAAGAAGTCTTCTGGTGAAAACCCAATCCCGATATGACTTTCCGTTTAGGAGTAGCAATAAGATTTTCAAGATGACTGCACTGGCAGCCATATTAAACATCAGATTGGCACTATTTTCTTTTAGGGCCAGCTACAGAGATGATGTTAGAAATTTTCTCTCGAGGGAGGGAGGTGCCCCACATCTACCTCCAGAGGGGGGGGGGGGATCATCGGGGGAGGGGGTAGCGGGGGTAAACTATGCTGAATGGTAGCTGATGGGTGACAACATTATTATAAGGTGAAGAAACACCTAATTTAAAACAGACAGACAAATGACAGATGGCAGCCCTTCCCATAAGTTCTTCTGGTCTATGACCAGTAGAGCTAATAAAGTAGCAGGAGAAAGTGGAAAAGTAGCAGGAGGGAGGGGGCAGAAAAGGGAGGGGATAAAGCCTCCCTCTGGTGATCCAGGTGGCAATACACTTGTTGGGCTGAAATGGTGCTGGTGTATCAACTCAAGTTGCACTGTCTTTCTTTCCTTCATGGAGAAATATGAAATTTTTTGAAAAAATATATTTGTGTATTATTATAGAATTCTGTGTAAAATTAACATTGACAATTCATATCTCGGGTGGGTGGGTGGGGGGTGGGGGGTTACTGATGATCTTGTGGTTTCCATCCTATTAATAAGGAAAAAAATATGATGCACCGTCAGCAGGTTCATTGATACTGACATTGAACCATTGCAATATGTTTATAATTCTTTGAATTAAATGAATATCTCTTAATTATTTAGCTGATAAAAAAAAACTTTTTAAAAAAAGTGTTAAAAAAGAAGCATGGGAAAATGCAAGTTGCCTGGTGATAGAATAATAAGGAAAATAAGCAAACTTGAAGTTTTACGATAATACAATAAAAACAATCAACTTAAGAAGATGTTATATATTGTGGTGTTGGCAAAGCCCTGGGCAGAAGATACTGTAGGACTACTTGATAATACTGTATACGTGCTGAAAATGTTACAAATTAAACATAAATTATTACAGTATCAGAAATTTTCGTTGTTTTCGTTATTGCCTCAAACCATGAATTTAAATACCCAACGAAAAATTAACCACGCATGATGATGACCCCCCCCCCCCCCCCCCCCCCCCCCCCCCCCCCCGCTCATTTTCTTACTGTGTGTCATTCCTAGAGATTAACGAAGCTACTAGTATTTGATACATCAACGTCAACACTGTAGTTTGGTAATAAAATATTAGCTTTTACATGTGTTTTATTTTCACCCTTTGAAAAAAGAATTATAAAGCATTTTATATTGTTTCAATGCACACGTATCGATAAGGTATCCGATAGCTCTAATTTAGACTCACTGCCTTAAATCGATATGTGAGACAGAGAGAAAAGAGAAAAGGCATAGGGTATTCAAACACTGGTAATGCTGAAAATGAAAGAAAGAATAATAAAAAATACTAGTATTTTAAAATTAAATTTAATACTTATTCAAATCGATCCTTCACTCGAGTACAACTATTGTTGAAAAATTTAAATTCTCCTGAAACCACATTTCATTTTATCCATGCATTGCTTGAAGCGCTATTATTAATGAAACACTATGTATATACACTAATTACAGCAGAGTATTAAAGCTCACACTTCACTGATTTTCGGACAAAGCCACTGTATCAACATCGTGTCAATCAAGTCGCAGGGTAAACACAAATGCTTGTCAGGTAAATAATCCCCAAATTGCATAATTAAACAAGTCCAGCTTTTTCAAAACCACTGATAATTAGGTCCGATCTTTACTTCATTGTCGCATGAGCTTCAATTATCCATTCAGCTCGAATTGGCTCGATTAATGAGGTTGCAATCCGTGATTGTCACCTGTAACATATTCCTTTAATGTGATGGCCTCCATGACCTGTTTAGCGTACCAATTGTGGAAGTGTGATTTTAATTCTTCTTTGTACTCTTTATTTATTGCTAAGTCTAGTGGTTGAAGTTGGTCTGCACACGAGGCAGGCACAAACAAATGTGTGATTCCACTGCCTTTCAATTTAGTTAGCATCTTCTCACATTGGTGGGCTCTAAACACATCAAATATTGCCACTGTGTGCTGATTGCATTGAGCAAGTTGAGCAAGGGGTAACCGGTCACATGCTTTGTTCCCTTTATGGACAGTGGTTAAATAAGAGATCATACAGATGTACTTTAATAACCGATTGGCCTAGTGTCGTTGGCTGCGTCGGCTTCCTTTGCTGATGAGCACTCAGATGAAAACCCGGTGTAAGTGATTGATCTTGACCAGTGTTTGATTTGTGTTCATAGAGATGGTAGCATTGTTTTAGTGCTGTTGGCTGCATTGGCTTCCATTGATGGTATTCACTTGGATGAAAACAGTCTGTCAGGTCTTTGATTTGTGCTTATACATGTGGTAGCATTGTTATAAACATTCAAGTGACCACTGTTGGGTTGGCATAGTTTTATTCTTCTTTATTCTTTATTTTGGGTATTTGTAGAGGTTAAACCACGAAATTAAACACTTACTAATATGCAAACTTTGACAGGCAAAACCACGAATTTAAGTACCCACGAAAATGTCTCTTTTTTTAAAAACAAAACCATGAAAATTGAGTCCCACGAAAATAAATGATACTACAGTAACAGATTTGTTTCTAAAAGAATCAAAGGAAGCAGACACAATGTTTGATACTTCTCATAATACATGTGTTGTATTCATCTTCTATTTAATGTTCATCATGCGATCTGTTGTATTTCAAACTATAAGCAAAATGTTTGACATCAACATCAGTTATTATTCATACATTGTATCAATAAGCATCTACTAGCCAATCTGTTTCATGCTGTTCCCTCCATAAAGCATAATTTATAGAACTGTGTGATAATTTATTAAAAATTTTTGTCTGTTTATTTAGTCAAAAGTCAAGCATGTGTCTTCTTCACTTAATAATTAGAACATCATCATCACTCCTGATCATGATCGATTGGGCATGAAAGGAAAGAGAACATTTATTGTTCTCTCTGACATGGTTTGAATCGTGTGTCACGCCAGTGGTTTCAATGATGCTGAATCAGAAAAAACAAACATTTTCTAGGCTTAGCCTGATCTGTATCAAATGGAAGATGTTAATCCTAATTGGATAAATCATCTCCAACAGAATACCACAATGTATTATAAAACTTTTAAAATGAACTTTTTCAAAATCCTGGAATTCCTGTACAAATGCATGGTTAAAAATCGCTGGCTACGGGTTTCTATTGAACCCTCTGCATTCAGATGCAAGATGACCTCATTAATATTCATGGATCCCATGCGTTATCAAACCCATCCAAGATCTTGATGATATAAGCCCATATTTCAAGTTTGATCAAAATTGGATCAGGAATATGGCTTCCAAAAGGGTAACAAGCTCAGCCAATCAGATGCAACATGACCTCATTAGTATGTGTGGATCCTGCTCATTGCTGAACCTGCCCAAGATCTTAATGTTATAAGCATATATTCCACGTTTGATCAAAATCAGATGAGAAATATGGCCTCCTGAGTGTTAACAACATTGGCCAATCAAGTCACCTCATTAGTATGCATGTACTGTATCTCGCTCATTATCGAACTCGTCCGAGATATTCACGATATAAGCATATAAGCCATGTTTGATCAAAATTTGATCTGGAATATTGCATCCCAAGTGGTAACAAGGTTATCCAATCTGGTCTAATATGTATGGATCTCGCTCAACATCAAACATGTCCAACAATATCGAACTCATTCAAGAATTTGACGATATAAACCCATTTTCCAAGTTTGATTGAAATTGGATCAGAAATATGGACTCCAGAGTGGTAATAAGCAATTGTCAACAGACTGATACAGGGCCATACCATAAGCTCATTTGGCCTCACGCCCGGGGTGAGCTAAAAATACCTTATGAACATAATTATCACCCAAAAATACCCCACTGGTTATACACTATTTCCACAGAGACCTGAACACAAAATAGATGGATGGACTAAAGATGTGTGGAAAAGGGAAACTTAACATACCTCTTCCAGATTTATTGAGGGGCATAAAATTTTATTAATTTTCAAAGCAACGATTTAAAATAAAAAAAAATAAAAAAAAACAGAGCACACAAAATCCACTCTGCCAATCATTGAGATAAGTGGTAGGTGACCGGTCATGGCTGGCAAAAAGTTATAGTCACATTATGGCCTCCTGCCCAAAAGGAAAAGTAGCAATTAAGAAAAATGTCAAGCCTGTAAAATGAACATCTCAAACATTATCCTGTTCCCTCTTGAAATTGATTTCTGTGATATCTGCAAAGAGGTACAAGGACACTGTTCTGATCAATCACCATTACTCTCTTGCAGTTCATCACCAAATGTTTACTGCTACCATATTTGTCCATGTATGCTCACCATCACTCTCTTGCAGTCTATCTCAGAATGCTTATTGTTACCATATTTATCCATGTATGATCACCATCACTCTCTTTCAGTTCATCTCCAAATGTTTACTGCTACCATATTTGTCCATGTATGTTCACCATCACTCGCTTGCAGTCTATCTCAGAATGCTTATTGTTACCATATTTATCCATGTATGATCATCATCATTCTCTTGCAGTTCATATCAGTATGTTTATTTCTATCATATGTATCCATTTATGATCACCATCACTCTCTTGCAGTCCATCTCAGTATGTTTATTCCTACCATATTTATCCATTTATAATCACCATCACTCTCTTGCAGTCCATCTCAGTATGTTTATTCCTACCATATTTATCCATTTATGATCACCATCACTCTCTTGCAGTCCATCTCAGTATGTTTATTCCTACCATATTTATCCATTTATGATCACCATCACTCTCTTGCAGTCCATCTCAGTATGTTTATTCCTACCATATTTATCCATTTATGATCACCATCACTCTCTAGCAGTTCATATCAGTCTGTTTATTGTTACCATATTTATCTATGATGTTACCCCACTGTGGAGGGGCCCCGGGTGGCCGAGTGGTCTAAGGCGCTCGCCTTTACCGATCACTGCCGTCTCACCTCTGTCTGCGTGGGTTCGAGTCTCGGGCTCGGCCAATGTGGATCTGTGAGAAAGCTTGCCAGTAGCTTCCCGTGGGTCGGTGGTTCTTCCCGGGGTTTTCCGGGTTCTTCCTCCACCAGATAAAACCTGGCCGCCATGTATAGCCTATCATGTGCTGAAAAATGGCGTTAAACCCTCAACAACAACAACCCCACTGTGGACAGCTGAGACCCAGATCTGCCCTTGCAAAATACACAGGGTCTGCACTGTTCGATTGAAATCATTTGTGGAATGAACTGCACTGACTCTGATATACTCGTAAATTATTCAATGGCAAATCTGGGTCTATGCTGTTTGCACTTTATGAATATTATACAGAGCAAATGTAGTATTGATAAACATATCTGAACCATTCTTCCTGCAATGCAGGGATTATACTAGCTGATTTACTCATTATCCATAAATTCCTAAGGTCCAATACAACCATTGCTTACTGATTCTGAATATCATTTGAATGATAGGAAGGAATTCATAAATTAGTAGACTTAATCCATTAACCTAACACTACAGCCATTAATTTTTAAAAAAATTCTGTTAATGTACACCTTTCTCTGCTCCATACACATGCAGTAAAAAATGTACAACTCTTTAGAATTAGCTGCATTAATAGAGGTGTGTGTCATTACATAACTGACAGCCCACACACCAACCTGTAAGATATGCCTGAATCACATAACAAACTGTATCTCCCCATCTGCATGTCAGATCAACAAGACAAAGCATAAGAAGTGCTCAATACCACAATTAACCAACTTCAAAATTAGTAGCACCAAACATGCCATTATAAATTTCAATATCTACTCGTAAAAACTTAAGTAGCAAAACATTCTAGCCAGAATTTTTAGGAATTTGAACCAAGTTGTGGTTAACTGAGGTTGGTTCTGAGGGGTTTGGTTTGGTGTTTTACAGTACAGCATGAAAAGTTATTTAGTGAGGAGACAGTGGGAGTAAAATACCTTGCCCAGGTACACACCACACTAGCCGACCCAGGATGATCTGATGGTAGGATTCAAACCAGCACCCTTTTGGCCACAAGTCAAGCATTTTAACTACTGGGAGAGACCAAAATGCAAAACCTTTGTCTCTTCTTTCCACATCTTTTGCATATGGGCAGAGACAAAAAGAAGGAAAAAAAACAGAAAAAAAAACCCCAGCCACTTTTACCAAAATATTGACATAAAGGTGTGTGTGTGTGTGGCTCTGCCATGCTACCCTGAAGTTTCTACTAGATCTATTTTAAAACAGGCATTATATTATCTACTGCAGGCACGTGCAACCTACAGCCTGTGACCTGGTTTTATCCGCTTATTTACATCATAGGGTGTGGTTTAACAATCGCTTATCCGGCCTGCGCTCTGGAGGAAGTTCCACATGCTTGATCTACTACAATATTATTGTTGTTTTATCTGCTGCAATCCATTTGTATCTACAATTCTTTTTTTTTTAAACAAAATTATTTTTATCTACTGCAGTATTTTTTTTTAACCCTTGTTAACAAGTACTTGCAACCTGCAAAAAAAAAATTTGAAAAATTCAAACCCAAGATGAGAGTTTACACGATAAGTCATGAAACCAGATTGGCTATTGAAAATTCACTTTCAGATTAAGGTCTATGTATCCTCAAACCTGCTGTAAAAGCCACTTCTACTAGGCAGTTGCCTGCCTTAAAAAAAATTTTAAAAAATCTTTTTTAAAGAACTCAGCCATCAAATTATTGAAGATATGAATCTACATTAAGCAACCACCTGTCTTAAGAGGCAACTTCTACTACTTCTCAGAGTTTGCTGCACCAACCTGTTTGAATGACCAATGATAATCAATTCAGATCTCCTTTACCTAGGTTCTGGAGACCAGAGACACTTTGCAAGAAGCCACCTGTTTTATGATGCCAATTTGCCCTCCCTCTAGGTGACTTTTAAAAACAGCTTTATTTTTATAAGGAAATAGATAAACTCCCATCAAAGGGTGCCACAGCTGGTTATTATGGACAAGAAATATGTACACTGTTTGCTTCAAATTATGTTCTGCAAACATCTTATATATTTACAATTCCAGTATACTTACAGCTACATCTTCTATGCATTATTTCACTAAATTTCTCTAAATTTTCCCTCAAATTGAGATTGTACATCATCTAGATTATGATACTTCCAACAATTTTAGAATTTGTGTCTATAGTATTGATTTTAAGGATGAAAAATAATGTCTTGGTACTTTTTGGTTGCCAAAAAAAGTAAAGGAAATACCTCAGATTTGAAGAAATCTTCAAATTATCATCTGAGAGACGTAAATTACTCCTGAAGAATTTCAGTTGTGACAGTATTTTAATCCTTGATACTTGCTGAATATTTAATTAAAATTTCATCGTTGCCAAGCAACCAATAGAATATTTAAGATCTCAATATGCAAAGAAAGTCTGAGATGTTTTGAAACTAGAACCTGGATTTTTGTCATTCACATTTTAAGCCATGTCTTGTAAGCAAGGACCTGTAATCAGTACTTTTATGAATATAAACATGCCTAATAAATAATTTGAATATTCCCATTTCAATTATCCAATACTGTATACAATAAACCAGTAAATCTCTTCCTGAATAGGCTACCAGTTGAATTCTCAAGATGCTGCTCACTATGGTCTGAAGTGAAGCAGTACAGAATACATACGGGAAACAAGACCAAGTACAGCTGAAGGTACTGATTGGGTAGCATATATGGCTTCACTGCGACCAAAAAGGGTGCAACTTTAGTTTTCAAAAGGGGAAAAAAATGTCAAACATCCTGTTTCTGTGGTGAATAAATTATAAAGAGCAGTTGCAAACCCGGACAAATTCCCACAGACTGAAACTTTTTAAAGCTGTATTTAAGTAAAGAAGCTCGTTCTCCTATTAATAATCCTGCTGGTAACACCATATGATGTTATTTGAACATCCCAATTTGTGCAGTAAATATTTTACACAATGGTTACTTGTACTGCAGACTGTCTTTCATATCACTATGCAAAAGTACTGCCACCATATATGTCTCTTATGATCTTACCTATCACAAACTGCAAAATACACATTAAACTGGATATATGAGTGGTGGTTTACTATGGTTGGATATGGTTAAATTACAGCTAGGAAATAAATTCACAGTAAACCAAGAGTGGGTCCAAACTACTAATGACTACAGACTATTCCACGAGTGACCTGAAGATAAACTATCAACATGGATAACTACAGTATTGAGTTTCAGGATCAAAAATATGTGGACTTGGAAAAGTTTTATTGATTTTGCATGAATACTGTTTATTGTACAAAATTTTACTGCAGCAAACTGTATCCAACTGTAGTAAACCATTTCTTGCATATCCACCTTTTCAGCTTGTGTGTGCGAAACTGAACAGGTAAGATGAGATTCTGTCTTGATCTACACACATTAAAAATTCATTATTTTAATGACCACTGCAACATCAAATTTTATATAATTAGCTAAATAAAGTGAAGTCTAGTAATCAATAGTCTACATTATAGTCCACACCCAAGTGTTGAGGACAGTGTGTACATGAACTCTTTAAGTAGGAGGCATATATGGTTTTTTTATGACAAAGAAAAGTGCAACTTCTCATTTTTCCAGAGAAATACATGTGTATGTAAAACATGTATGCCCCAACTGCAAAAGTCTAAGTCTAAAAAAAAATTAAAAACATGAACAATTTGACTAACTGCTATAATATTATGAAAATCTAATCAGGTCATCTATTTATGCATACAACATCCACAGCAAATTGTACCTCACATGGGTTTTGATAAATTGTGCAAAAATTTTAAAAATGTGTCGAAAAAAACTGAAAATTGAAGTAATGATCTGAAAATCTAATCTAGTCATCTATATATGAATACATATATGCCTACCAAATTTCATTTGCCTACCTCAATGGTTTTTGCTTAATTGTGCTAACAAAGTTTTGGTCATAAGAGTTCAAAAATGAGTGCAAAAAATGGAAAATTGCTGCAATGACCTGAAAAAAAACTAATCAGGTCATCTACTCACGACCATGATAAAGTGTGTAAAATTGTATGGCTCTATGTTAAATAGTTTTTGTTCTCTTGCACTACAAATATTTTGGGACAGATGTATGGACAGACAGCAGCAAAGCAATATGCCCCCTCTTGCTATCACAGTGGGAGCATACAACATAAAAGACGCAAGGCTAGAATTTAACGCTCGCATACTTGCAAGATGTGAGTTAACTGTGTAAAATATGAGTTGATATTTCAGGTTCTTGATACTTTGTGCGAGTTTTAAATTTTCCAATTACAGTATATACATATTAAGTCTTTAGTTAAAGCAGGTCAATTCAGCAAAATCAGGTGCATAATTCTGAAATGTTAAGCTTTTTTCTGCATCAATTAATTTACCCTGAGATATGCTGTTTAGCAAGTAGCCTAATACTGTGGCCATATATGTACGTACTGATAATACACAGTGGACTACTGCACAACCATTATATATTTCAAGGGAAAGCAGGATATCTCTTTTGCACCCAATCATTTCATTCACAAATACAGAAATATTTTTCTGATATTATCTTCTTTTAGCAGGGTCCATGCTAGAGTGTGATTCAGGCAATATAGTTGCTGCAGTGCCTGTCATTTTGCCCAAATACGCAGAGAAAGTGAAGTTAACCTCTCCTTTACCGCAAGTTGACCCCTCACTCACCAACCCTTTTTTTTCAGGCCACATCGAGTGCTTTTGAATTTCAAGTACAACAATGTGTCTTTTTTTTCTTTTTCAATGAGCAATGTATAAAAATTGTATTCATTGCTTTTGATCAACATTTGTGTCAATTAAATGATTATGTCTGCAATTACATTTAAATCTACTAGATTCATGCCCAAAATGTACACATGAAGCTTGAATAAGTGGGTGATATTCCATGCATTTGTTGCCCAATCACAGGCAAATATTACTCTGTAGAGCAGGAGTCCCCAACCTTTTTGTACCTACGGGTACATTTGTGAGTTTATGAGAGAGTGGTGGGCACCAACCAATTAACTTAACCCATTTTTTTTCATTATTCATTATAACCTCTTTCACGGGCACACAAAAAACCTTGGTGGGCGCCATGGCGCCCACGGGCACTGCATTGGGGACCACTGCTGTAGAGGTTTATAGGCTGATTGCTATTAAAAATAAACAACTTTATTTTGTATCTCAACCTGTAAATATGGGAAAGGACCTTTACCTTGATACCTGTCAAGGAATTTTCCACACTTACCTATTTTTGAGGTTACCATCTTATGCAACAGCAAAGTTGTACAACAATTCTACTACAAATAATCAAACTAACAACAGTTTTTAATATTTTCATAAAGTTTAATGAGTATTTCTTTTGTTTCAATATTATTTAACTTGATGGTTTAGTAAAATGGCTGTTGTAAGCAAATGTTGTAAACATTCAACATTTTGATTACAACTCACTTCTCCCTATTTTTCCACCACTGCACCCTAGTCAGGTGAAGGAAGAGAAGTCACTTTGCCCAAGTCCAGCATGTGCCCTGTTTAGGTAATCTGTTTGTTTGTTTTATTAGTTTTAACAGCACTTTCTAAACATTACTGGCTATATTATGCTGAGGAAATGGGAGCTAAGAGCCTTTCCCAAGTACACATTAAGGCAGCCAATGCACAGTTTCTTGCTCAAAATCAAAGTCATCTGCTATCTTGATGACAATAAATTCAACAGATCAAAAACATGGCTTCAAGAATTCTAACAGGCTCAGCCAATCAGACGCAAGATCATCTGATTAATATGCATGGATCTCACTCGTTACTGAAACAGTCCAAGATTTTGATGATATAAGCATATATTCCAAGTTCAATAAAAATCAGATCACAAATATGACTTCCAGAGTGGTAACCAGCTCAGCCAATCAGATGCAAGATTACAGCATTAATATGCATGGATCTCACTCAATGTCGAACCCATCCAAGATCTTGATGATGTAAGCCCATATCTCAAGCTTGATCAACAGAGTGGTAATAAGCTTGATCAGCTAATCAGATGCAAAATCATGTCATTAATACGTACAGATCTTGCTCATGTTCAAATTCATCCAAGACCTTGATGATATAGGTATATATTCCAAGTTTGATCAAAATTGAATCCAGATTGGTAACAAAATCAGCCAATCAGATGCAAGATTAACTCATTAATATGCATGAATCTCCCTCATTACTGAACTTGTCCGAGATCTTAATGATATAAGCATCTACAGTATTCCAAATTTGATCAAATATGCATCAGAAATGCAGCCTCCAGAGTGGTAACAAGCTCAGTGAATCAGATGCAAGATCACTTCATTAGTATGCATGCATCTCACTCATTACTGAACCGATCCAAGATCTTGTTGACAAAAGCATTTATTCCAAGTTTGATCAAAATCATATCAGAAATATGACCTCCAGAGTGGCAACCAGGTTAGCCAATCAGGTGCACGATCACCTCATTATTAATCTTGGATCTCACTCATTATTGACCTCATCCAAGATTTTCATATGAACCCATATTCCAGGTTTCAGTGAAATCAGATCAGAAATGGACTCCAGAAGTTTAACAAACAATTGTTGACAGACAGACAATGCACAACACTGGACAGACACAGGGCCATACCGCAAGTTCAGTTTGCCTTACAGCCAAATCAGCTTAAAATAAATCAGCTGCACATGTAGTTTTTAGTTGTTTTTTTTTTTCTTTTTAAAAATGATAATAAAACTTACAAATGAAACTGATATGAAAGTACTGTAGTTCCTTCTCATTCCCAAACTCCTGGATTGCAGTATATGTGATAACATTAACTCATCCAAATTATTAGTCCCGTTGTAGTGACTGATGCTCTACTGGCCAAAAAGAACTCCCAGGAATTCAAAATAAGACCATTTCTTCTTTTTAACTGCTGAGTGTTAAAACCATCTCTGCTATTCTTGAGTGACAAGATTTTATAATTAGCCACTGTGGCAGATATACTGGATGTAAGATCAGCACCATATTCATATAGAACAAACAAGACCCCATTAAAAGATTTCTGGTGAAAACCCCAATAGAATATGACCATCCATTCAGAAGAATTAGTGACAAGATTTTCATTATGTTTATTGTGGCAGCCATATTGTATTTCTGTGGGGCACCATTTTCATTTAGGACCAACTAAATATCATAAGAAGTCTTTTAGTGAAGACCATATGTTGATATGACCATCAGTTCAGGAGGAGTAGCAATAATAAAATTATCAAGGCTGCCAACATGGTGGCCATAATGGATGTCAGCTTGGCATCATTTTCATTCAGGACCAACTAGACACCATAAGAAGTCTTCTTGTGAAAACCCAATGTCGATATGACTTTCCATTTAGGAGGAGTAGCTACAAGATTTTCAAAATGGCTGCCATGGTGGCCATATTCTATGTCAGATCTGCATAATTTTCATTTGGGACCAACTAGACATTATAAGTATTTAAGTGAAAACCCCCATGTTGATATGACCATCCATTCATGAGTAGCTATAACAAGATTTTCAAGATGGCTGCTATGGTGGCCATATTGGAAGTCTCTGAAGCACCATTTTCATTTAGGACCAACTAGACCTTAGAACATGTGTTTGTAAAGTTTCATGACAATTCTCCAAGTACTTTAGGAGGCATAGTGATAACAAGTTTGTGCTGACGGATGGACAAACAACAGACAACAAGATATCCCATAAGCTCTTCTGTTTAATGACCAGTTAAGCTAAAAAGCCAGCAGAAATATAATTTTTCAAGATACACACACACACACACACACACACACACACACACACACACACACACACACACATACATACATACATACATACATACATACATATTTGCCCTGGAGGAGAAAGTATGAATGATAGATGGAATGATGAAGAGTCAAACAGACAATAATATTTTAAAATATTTAAACTGAAGGATTGTGAATAGGACAAGGCATATCTACAACATTCGTCTAATATGTGTATAATATGTGTATACAATTTCATCAAGATATCTTTAAAGCTCTAGAGTTTTGCCCCAAAACCAAAGTATGGATAATGGATGGACAGAATGGAAAAACAAATTTAAAATATTGAAAGTAAAGAAATGTCTATAGCAAAAGGTACATTTGGACCACTAGTCTAATACTGTATACCACTAGTCTAATAATGTATTCTACTAGTCTAATACTGTATACCACTAGTCTAATACTGTGTATCACTAGTCTAATACTGTATATCACTAGTCTAATACTGTATACCAATAGTCTAATACTGTGTATCACTAGTCTAATATTGTATTCTACTAGTCTAATACTGTGTATCACTAGTCTAATATTGTATTCTACTAGTCTAATACTGTGTATCACTAGTCTAATACTGTATATCACTAGTCTAATACTGTGTATCACTAGTCTAATACTGTGTATCACTAGTCTAATACTGTATATCACTAGTCTAATACTGTATATCACTAGTCTAATATTGTATTCTACTAGTCTAATACTGTGTATCACTAGTCTAATACTGTATATCACTAGTCTAATACTGTATACCACTAGTCTAATACTGTATTCTACTAGTCTAATACTGTATACCACTAGTCTAATATTGTATTCTACTAGTCTAATACTGTATATCATGAGTCTAATACTGTATACCACTGTTCTAATACTGTATTCTACTTGTCTAATACTGTATACCACTAGTCTAATGGTCAAATGGACAAAAACAACAACAATATTTAAACTGAAGAATTGTGAATAACAAAATGCACATCTGGACCACTATTGTAGTATGCGTTCCAAGTTTTATAGAGATATCTTGAATAGTTTTGGAGCTATTCTCCAGAAACAAAAGTGTGAATGATAGATGTATGGATGAACAAATGCATGAAAACTAAAAATAATGAATCTGAAGAATTGTGAACAGCAAGAGACACTTCTAAACCAGTAGTCTAATATCTGTACTAAATTTCATTTACATATATCTTGAAGTGTTCTGGAGTTATATTCCAGAAACAAACACTTGGAAGATGGATGGATGGACAGAAAAATGTGCAAATACATTTAAAATATTGAAATTGAAGAATTGTTAACAGCACAAGGCACATCTGGACCACTGGCCTAATTTGTGTACATATATCAAATTTCAAAGAGATCAGAAACAAAGGTGTGACAGACAGATAGATGGAACCCATTTCTATATCACCGACCAACTTTTGGGGGCATTGGGCAGGGGAAAAAACATCTATGCTTCAGAAACAAAGGTGTGACAGATTGATATATGAAACAAATTTCTATACCCCGAACCAACTTTTTGGGGCATTGGGCAGGGGAATAAAACATCCTGTTTCTGTGATAAATAAATTAAAAAGAGAAAATGACAGCCCCTTAACAATTCCCACATACTGCAACTTGATGAAGTTGTCTGTGCAGCAAACAGGCTTGGTCTTCCATTAATCACAACTCTGATAACATGTGACAGGCAGCTCACAGAAAACAAAGTGCTAAATGAAGCAGCTACAAGTACATGTACATGTAACAAGCCTACTTTTAATGATCAGGCACTTTTCTGCTGCTTTGAGGCAAGCATTTTTGTTATGTCAGCAGTACTCAGACATCATAATTGCATGTGCTGCTGAGTACTCAATCATTGGAATTATATACATGTTATTTTTGTGAAGATGTTTTTTTTATATATAATTTATTTATTTAATGCTGTAACACGTAAGAATAAAGATAATCCACTGTTTGCTGTGCAAACATCTGCACACAGCAAACTGAATGATTCCTATATAAAGCCCATGATACATAAAAATGTGAACTGATGTTTCATTACTGATTATCTGTAGACTCATGGACTTCGTCATATGGGTTACATGGAATACAGTGTCTAATATCCAAACTATGCTATGATGTATCCACATTGTTTCTTACTTGCTAAAACTTGCACAAAATGTTGGCACTGACAATAATGCGACTGTTGCCACTGGAAAAGTGATATGGTGTACCTCTCATTCCTATACATGTGACAGTTTGCTCATGTCAGAAAGCCATTTGGGATATGCCTATCCCTGCTATACCATGGTTCTGTACATTACGCTGTTCTCAATATATCGCCGTTTCATAGATATCACAGTTCTCAGTATACAGCTGTTTGGTACCTAACGTGGTCGGCAGTAATACTGCATTATAAAGAGGGAGAGCTGTATTTCTTTGTGGAGCCGCAGTGGTTTAGCGGTTATCGTTCTGGATGCACGACCGAAAGGGTGCGGGTTCAAATCCTACCATCAGACCAGCCTGGGTCAGCTACCGTGTTGTGTCCTTGGGCAAGTCACTTTACTCCAATTGCCTTGGCACTAAATAACCTACTTGTGTTGCTGTGCCATAAAGCACCAAACCAAACCAAATCTTCCACAGCTCATTCCTCATCAGAAATGAGATAATAATTATACACGATATGCACTAATGTCACTACATTTTATGTAAATGTTCAACTGAAAAAAGACAAATGAAGCTCTTGTCATCCCATAACTCTGAAAAGTAATTAAAACTAAGCATAGCATCGGAATGAATCAAGGTACAAATTACCACCTTGGTTATTAAAACTCCTAAAAATATTATTTGATCTTTGCCATTACAAAAAAATCCTCGTTTTTCAGACTAGATTCAATTATATTGGAGTCTTCTATCATCATACATCCCTGTATACAGACAGTTGGAAATATGGAAACAAGACTACAGCTGCTGTTGCAACACCCCCCTACACCAACTCAAGTCAGTTACCAGATAAAGCCCCCATTTTTACTGCATAAATTACAGTAATAGTCAAATCTTTGATCTACATTGAAAACTGTCACAAAGCAAACTGTATCACCTTTTCTGATTCCTTTTTCACACTAGAAGCGTTGGACAATTTGACAACCCAATAATATCCTAAGTCGTTCAGAAACCTTATTTCCTCAATATAATCTGGAAAAAGTCCACTGCATTGTGGGATGCCTAGTCACATTAGTATAAAGAGTGATGATAGGACAGATAAAGCAGCACATTGGTATAAAGAGTGATGATAGGGCAGATAAAGCAACAAATAAAGCAGCCAAGGCTGCCCTGCAGTCAACTATTTCCAAATGGAAGATTTCACATAGTGACTTCAAATATTGTACAAGCAAATTTAGTTAATTTTTGTCTCCCACCCACCTCTACCATGGTGAGGTCATGAAAAATTCACAATAATGAAATCTGACCATGACCTTTAAGTCAGAACTGTAAAGTCACTGGGCAGATATGAAAAATAACCAAGTTTCACAGTCCTATATCAAAGGTTATTTGAGGAAACGCACAGAAAAGTTTTTTTTATATATAAAAAACTGATTACTGACCATGACCTTGATGATAAAACCTTGCCTGTGATACATGATGCCATAAAACTGAAAAGCATAAGTGTACCATGGTTCATTCCCATATCTCAAACAGCTTTAATAATATAAAGCAGAATGAAACGAAACATAAACATATTGACACATGACCTTGACATTGAGGATAAGACCTCGAACATGCAATGCAATATTATCTTCTAGTGACAATAATATAAGTATGACAAGCTTCATCCAGTTATCTTAAACAACTCTTATGTTAGAAAGCAGACAAGAAAATGTTATTAAAACCTCAAATGAGCAAAGCAACAATATCTTCTAGTCACAATATAAAAGTATACCAAGCTTCATCCATTTATCTTAAACAGCACTTATGTTATAAAGCAGAAAGGAACATTTGACTGAAACCTACAATACTGACCTTGACCCTGACCTTGAAGACAGGACCTCCAATAATAATGAGTGAGATCCATACATATTTATGATGTATTCTTGCATACAAATGGCAGAGCCTGTTACCACTCTGGAAGCCATATTTGTGATCCATTTGTTAGCTAGTGAGTACAAAGGACATCTTTGTTGGAAATTAAGCCTACCCCAACTTTTTATATGCCTGCCAGAAGTTTCTTGACCCCTACAGACAAATTGTGAAAGAAAATGATGTTACCATTCAGTCTGATAGAACATCTCTCTGTTGCACAAGTGAAAAGGGATGTAACATTGCTATGATCTCCATGCAGGTGAAAATTAGTGTAATGATGAAAGGCTGGTATTTTCAAGCTGTCAAATGATGCTATTTTTGGGTACATGTATGAGGTAATTACATCTTGCATCACATCCTCTTAATCAGTAACCAGACCAATAATTATTTTCCACAATCAAATATTAACAATTAACATTTTTTTTTAAAAACTGCATAACTTGTTCAAAAACAAAATCTTTTAGAAAAAGTAAGATATGTGAATGCTTGAAGTTAAGACAGCCTTCTGTTGTTTAGGCCCAAAAAATGTATATGTGTGGTTCAGGTTACACAGCCAAAAATAAAGTAGGGTAGGTCAGTAGGCTTTTTTTTTTTTTTTTTTAATACATGAATACATGTATATGTATTATAATCAAGGTTCACCGTGGGTAAATGTTCTGCCTTAAGAAGCGTCTTTATGTACTGTTGGCAGGAAGTTTTGTTGATGGAAGAGGACCCCAGGTGCTCTTCAGTCCATTTTCAAGAGTAGTACCATGAACCTTCTGCAAACAAATGGCAATTTTCTCACAAACAGGCTCAAGTGGATTTGGACCTCTGCAGTTGATGGTGACAACTCACAAACAACACCATTATCTGTTTCATACGTTTTAATCTGCTGGCTATTTGTTTCATTGTATACATTTAGCATGGAAAAATATCTGAAAATGAGCATGGTGAATTTAGCTTGCTTAATACCATCTACATGTCTGTCAGACTTAATTTATACTCAAGACATTTTTAACTTTGTATCCGTCCTTGTCTGAAGCTGTCAGCGAAACCGAACAGAGCTTCCGGTCTTCTTTGGGGCTGAAGACTGGGTGTTTTGATTGAAACAGGTCCATAAATGTCTAATCATGATTCACTGACAATAAATAATTGACACTGTTGCCATGACGGCAGTTATTAAGCTTCACAGCGAGTAGAGTACAAGGGAAACTTCTTCCACACGCCATGTTGTTTGTTGTTCATCACTGGGCATGTCCATTTTACAAGCAAACGAGTGAATAAAACAGAGTATTCTGATTGCTACTTTGGTATGGTCTAATTCGGTACAAATCGTCATCGTGACAGACGGAGTTGGTGACTCGGCTAATTTTTTTTTTTTAGCGAAAAAAACAGTAGGGTTGGAGGCTAAACAATAGGGTTGGTTGGGTAACCTGAACCAACCATATTTTTTCTTTTGGCCTAACCATAATCCACGTGCAAGCAACATAGTAGTTGATAAATATGCTGGCAAACCACTGGACTTCACAGGATACAAGCAATTTAATTATTACCAAGTATGCAAATAAAAGGCTTTTTCCAAGAAAAAATATCGGCAACTGAATAAAATAGATGGTTGATTGGTTATGATCTTTAAATTTCAACCAATTCCAAACACTACTATCGGTAATCAAAATCACACTCTTTCCTATGGCTTTTTCAGAGAACAACAAAGGACCACTTATGCGAATTATAGAGATCCTTTAACCTTGAATTCAATGTATGCTATGTTTATTGACATTTTAACAGCACACCATAAACTGTTATTGAAAAAAGATCACAAATTTTAGACTTCAAGAGGAAGTCTTTTCTTTCTATTGAACTGATACTGGATACCATTAATTTGCAATTGGAGGCTTCTTCTTTATGAAAAACAAGTGAGCCATAATGATCATTCAGATTGTGAATAGCACCTTATCTGCTGTCACTCACTGGTGAGGCCTGTAATTTTAAACTACATGGATTTTAAAATGAGGTGACAAAAAGTGCCTAGGTGAGGTGACTGGAAGGGCTGCCTTTTCACGGCCCATATGGTCTCCTTTGTTGGTTACTTTCTACAGCTAGCAGTTAAACTGCTGTATTTATTAAACTATGACAATCAATCACGATATTTTTCAGTGCCAACAAAAATGAAGTATGTGTGGAAGAAAGACAAAGCTTCTAACAGATGTGAATTTTAGAAAAGTATTAAAAAAGATAGACATACTGGAGATATGTCTTTTGGGGTCAAAAAAATATATGTCAATCAAGACAAAGATATTTTTCATAAATTAGTTAAAGAGATGTGAAATAGTCATTTAAATGATATATGTATATACAAATTAACAATACTGTGGCTAAAATTTAAAGATAGCTCTCCCTGCAATGAGACTGCTAAATTTAGAATTCAGTAGTTGTAAAAAAGATGGGACAAAACTTAACTTTCTTTTTCTCACTAATATATTTAGTGCTGAAATCAATACCCGATTTTACTATTTGAATATTCATAGCCTGTATTCAATTCGTATCCAAATATTTGTTGCGATGTCATTATGAAATATTTACCATCGTCACTGCTGACTTGGGTTGAATCAGAAGTCATGAAGCTGTAGAAATTTTGTAAAACAATTGCAACCTATCTGACCTGTATATAGACTTATCTCGTCTTCTCAGGTTGCTGAATTACAAAGCTACGTAACCCTACCATGATATAATGAGAGTGGATGTCATTTTTAAAAAACACTTAAAAGAGATATCTTCTGCTGATATACTGACCCACTCATTCCCATGAAAGCCGCCACTGTTGTATCTATGCAATTAGTGACAGCTAATGAAAATGGAGAATGCATGGTAGAACAATTTGAAGGGTATTCTCAAAACTATTTTCCTACATCAATGAAACATATAGCATGTCTAAGCCTGGCCCCGATTTAAAAAAACATAAATTTGAGTATGTACTCATTTACTTGACTCGGTTTTTTTCTCTAGGCATAAAATTGTATGACCAGTAAATTCATTGACAACTGTTTTGAAAACAAGGCACTTCAACTTTTTGTTGTAATTTCCAAATGATGGCTGGTCAAAATTTGAGGCAAATACATACTCAAGTTTGAGCAGTTTCAGAGTTTCAATAAGTCACAAGGCGTATTAAAAGTGGACATGGGCATCTATAAATGATACAATGAATATTCTAATACCAATTTCTGATGTGAATATTTGACAAAAAGTATTCTCATACGAATATTCAAATATCTGTTCCAGCACTATATATATGTAGTATCTGAGGAAACGGGAATCAATTTCTGTGTGACAACACCAACAGATCTGTGTGTAAACTGGACCTTTATTATCCAGTTTGTGAACTTGCCATGAAATTTGCAATTCTGCACATTTGGGGTGGGGGTGGGTTGTCATTTGTAGAATTTCTTTTGATTTTATTTATTTTTATATGCTGTATGTCTGTGAGCAAGACAAAAGATAATGTCAACTCCTGAGACAAGTTATTATGAATGAGCTTCAAGAGATGATAGATTACATTTAGAAAATGGCTGCTTGTAAAGATAGTGTTTTATGAATGAAGGACGATCAAAAATTTACTGGGCACATCTGGATGTCCAAAAAATTGGAATACTAGCACAATGAAGTTGAAGTTTTTATAATATGTGGGCTACTATCTTCATTTTAATCTATTATCTTCATTTTAATTTATTTCAAGGAATACAATTTTTTTGAAGACAATTACAGGCCCTTTTTGTATTCTGGTTAAATTATCATTCATCAGGTGTGTCAAGACTAATGCATTTAAACTTCCTTTCTTTTGTTCCTGACCAGTGACTTGAAGAGTCTCATCATTATGAGGTACAAAGGTAATTTATTATCCATGAAAAAGGTTACCCTGTTTGCCAATGGAATGAATTCCCAACATCCTCTTCAATGAGTAAACTCTACACTTTTGGTGTCAGCCAGGGCAAAATCATTATGGCATAACAGGTACCCAAAATACAGGTAGAAGAGATGAGACATACAGGTAATCATATCTGTCATGTTTACCTGGACATAATGCAGCCAACACTAATTATCCCTACTTGTGAATGGCTATTTCACATTCACACTGCAAATTTTTATAGACCTCACCCCACTTGTTGAGATGCTAAACCTGTGGTTATTTTGTATACATTAAAAATACATGGCCAGTTCACATGTTACCAACCAAATTGCCAAGTACATGCTGCTTAATAAGCTACTTGTGTTAAATTTTCACCACATTTAAAACCAAAATTTTCTTTGGTGACCCAAACACAAATGAAGGACATAATTATCCCTAATAAGTAAGCATAACAATTGGACCAGGATAACAGACTGTAAAATATTTCATTCACATCCCTGTGGTCTTGTATTTCTTTCGAGTTCATCTATTTGCATGACAAAATTGCTGC
The DNA here is from genome assembly GCA_029931535.1 of Margaritifera margaritifera. NCBI lineage: Eukaryota > Metazoa > Mollusca > Bivalvia > Unionida > Margaritiferidae > Margaritifera > Margaritifera margaritifera. The sequence goes on along the minus strand of JAQPZY010001685.1, from coordinate 7,125,596 downwards.
CAATCTTAGCTCAATCATATTTTTATTGGATTCTCAAAGATCTTTATTGTCCAAAACCTAAGCCATCAATAGTGCAATTTTATTCATTGTGTACCAATTTTCATTGATTTCAAGTTTGCACTAAACCACAAATTTTAACAACGAATGAAAATTGTTCTGCCTCTAACAGAAAAACATATGCTCCAGGCAGATCCTCACATGAAAGTGCCGATATGAAAGGGTAATTTTTAATTTATATATTATTTTTTACAGAACTACAAACACTAATACCCACAAAATAAAATGAATCTAGTGTTTTAAGGTGCAAGAACGTAATGTACAATTGACAAAAAAAAAGTGTTAGTACAGTGTAAACAAGTTTTAGTACACTGTAAATAATAAACTACTTGTTTAAACAGACCACATGTGTTCATCCTTCTCAGTGACTGTGCAAAGAAAATCTGCCTCTTAAAGCATGCGCAGAACTGCACACTCTGAACAAGTTTATTTCTTTAAAAAAAAAAAAAAAAAAGACCTGTAAATGTAACACCTCACCTGCAATAATATCACCATGACCATAGCAAAAATTACAACTTTGATATCTGCACTTTCAACAACCCTATTCCTCTGGTAAACTAATATATGCCAGGTCTGATAATAACCCATGTGTGGAGACAGAAGATATAGCCCAATCAAACAGCTTTAAAAAAAACAATTACCCCATAAAGCTGAACAGTTATTCACCCTGTGACATTGACCTTTGATCCTTCGATTTATTATCCCCAAGGATCATAGTATGTGTACACTGGTAAATCAAGTTGAAAGTTTAATCCATATCCAAAGTCACAATATAAGTGTTTTCCCAAAACTACTTAACAAACTGACCACTATGACCTTCAACTCTGACCTTTTGACCTATACATAAGTAGCAATAATTTATATCCCTGGTAAACATCTCTTGTTTGGATGACAATTTATCCAAGGCAACAGAAAATAATACTGCCAGATCCAAAAACTTGTATAATTTACTGTCCACCTAAATAAAATTAAAACAATTATTTCTTGTGACCTTGACCTGTGACTTCCATGGCCTTAAATCTTGAGGAATGTTCCTTCCTGCATTTCTGGGCAAAGTCTGATGATGATCCACAGACGAATACAGTAGATAATACCTTCAAAACAGCTTTAACTGATAAATTGATGGCAACTGGCTGGTCAACCAACAGACAGACATTGTGGCTGCCATGTCTCACCTTTTGTGAAATTTGCAACAGGCAAGACAATAAAGGTAAATGTATGAAATATTCTCGCTAAGTCAAGAGAGTAAAACAATATATGATGAAACTTTGATATCTTCAACAACAATCACCAGAATACATGGCATAATTCAAATGATTTGCATGCCCTAAGTAACATGTCTTTATGTCTGCAACTTTTGAGAAATCTAAAACATGGCATAACTCAAATTACTTCCTCCCCTATTTAACATATATTCATGTCTGCAACTTTGGACAACTCCACAACATGGCACAACTCACATAAATTGTTCCCCCTATGAAACATATTTTCATTTCTGCAACCTTGGAGAACTCTAAAAACAAAAATTTGGGACTGCCACACATCAACTTGTCAGAGTTCTACAGTATTCTAATTACCCCAACTTCCTTTTACATGTATACATCTTCAAAAGGACACAAAAAAATGGAACAATATATTTACATATGCTTAAACTCATTTACTTGATGATCCAGTTAATTTAACCTTTTTAATCAATCAATCTTGAATGAAACAAACTTAGTACACAAATGATAAAATTGTAAGAAATTCATTTTTGAAAAACACAGGATTGTGTAAACATAAAAAAAAAAATTCCCACTATATTGCCACCATACCTAGATTTCACCAACAGAATTTAAACTGAAGTCTAGAATTCAGCGATTTGATAAAATTTAAATCTCACTTAAAACTGACCAATAAAGTGTCTCAAGTTTATACTTCACTTTAAGACTTGTACTGGTGAAATTGGGGCCAGGTTAGCATCTCGGAGATGAATCACACCAGATTTTTGAGACTAAATGAGCACACAAAAAGGCATTTGAATTACAACTTGCACATATTGCTGCCAATTTCTGTTTATTATGGGACTGAATTTCATGTGACTGATTACACTTTACAGAATACCACCGAACAATACCCTCAGGACCAATTTATGGTGATGATAGGCTCTTTAATATAAATGAAGTGGATAGGGAAGTAATCATTTTTTGAGCATCATCAACCATGATCACAGGCTCTGACCCTAAATATTTACAGTATTAAAGAAAAATACAGTACTTCCCATCTTATGGGGCCACCCCTTCTGCAATAATAAGGTGGCCTTATAAGAGAGGTGGCCTTAAATAAGGAGCACTACTTTGATGCAGGTTGAGGTGGCTTACCAACATGGAATGATCTCTTCTACTTCGCAGGGGATGGGGGTGGGGGAGAAAGAGAGAAGCCTCATAAGCAGAATACCACTGTACTACATACCAGCTACAATAAAATTACCATCGAAGATGAGGCAAAATGAATTAGAAATAAAAGCCCCCCCCTTCTCCTCTTTCAACCATTTTTTCTGTGTTCAGTGGGAACTGGGATGGAGAAGAGTAATGGCATTCATATTGCACAAAAAACAATACCTGAAGAATTCTCTCTAACAGCTGCATAAACTGAACTCCCTAATATTTTACTTTCATTCAGTCCATTATTTACAAAAAAAGACTCACCAGAACTGTTCCTTGCATGCAAAAGCAAGATTTTTTTGAGGAACAATCTCCATGCAAATTTCAATTTGACGGTATGCAAATGTCGATATTAGAGATATGTGTGATCTCTCCTTTTTTCAAGTGACACAATATGACTAGAAGCACAATGTTAACTTCAAACTAGACCTGTGAGTAAATGCTTATGAAATAACCCCTATACGATGTTAAGTGTAAATACAATTTCAAACAAGAGTCCCTTGAATGGACTGATGCTCTAATAGCCTAAATACAAGAAGGAATTCAAGATAACACTATTTCTTCTTTTTGATTTTTGCTGGGTGCTGAAACCATCCCTGATATTCTTGAGCAACAAGATTTTCAAATTAGCCATTATGGCAGTCTTACTGGATGTAAGATTGGCACCATTTTCTTTTGGGGCAAACTGGACACCATTAGAAGACTTGTTGTGAAAACCCCATGTTGACATGACCATACATTCAAACAAATTAGTGACAAGATTTTCAGTATGTTGTCGCATCCAAAGTTTTCAAGATGGCAGCTGTGGTGGCCATATTGGCCATACTGGATGTCAGAGTGGCACCATTTTCATTTAGGACCAATGGGAAATCACAGAAAGTCTTTTAGTGAAAACCCCATTTTTATTTAGGACAAACAGGACATCACAGAAAGTCTTACAGTGAAAACCCCATGCTGATATAACCATCCATTCAGGTGGAGTAGCCATAAGATTTTCAAGATGGCCACTGTGGTGGCCATATTGGACATCAGATCGGCACGATTTTCATTTAGGACCAACTAGATATTGCAAGAAGGCTTTTAATGAAGCCTCCATGTTGATATGACCATCCACTCAGGCATCTTCTGGTGAAAATCCATATTGATATGACTTTCTGTTCAGGAGGAGTAGCGAGTCATGTAGGACCAACTAGACCTCATAAAAAGTCTTTTAGTGAAAACCCCATGTTGATATGACCATCCATTCAGGAGGAGTAGCAATATTCAAGCTGGCTGCTGTGGTGACCATATTGGATCTCTGAGCAACGCCATTTTTTAATTTAGAACCAACCAGACCCTGGGATGAATGTGTGTGTAAAGTTTCATGGCAAAATCCTCCCAGTAGTTTAGGAGGAGTAGTGATAACAAACTTCTGCTAACGGATCGATGGATAATGGACAACAGGCCATCACATAAACTCGAATGGTCTGTGACCAGTAGAGCTAAAAATGGGATGCAAACTTGTCACATTATACCAATGCATATAAAATGAAGATATCTTAAACAGTCCATAGAGATATTAACCAGACAAGATCGTGGTGGATGGAGGGACACAATTTGAAAAAAAAGTCCTCCAGGGAACTGATGCTCTACTGCTCTACTGACCAAAAAGAATTTCCAAGAATCCAAGATGACTGTTTCTGCTTTTTAACTGCGGAGTGTTCAAACCATTTGGTGCTCGTGTTGGATGTTAGATCGGCACCATTTTCATTTCGGACCAACTAGACATAATAAGAAGTCTTTTGGTAAAAAAAAACACGTCGATAATATGAATTTCCATTTAGGATTAGCAATAACGACCATCCATTCAGAAGAAGTAATGAAAACAAGATTTTCAAGATGGTTGCAAAGGTGGCCATATTGGATGTCAGATTGGCACCACTTTCATTTAGGACCTTCTAGACATAACGAGCAATCTTTTGGTGAAAATCTCATGCTGATATGACCATCCAGTGAGGAGGAACAGTGATAAGATTTTCAAGATAGACATTGTGGTGGCCATGTTTGAATGATCAGCACCAATTCCATTAAGGACCATCTAGATATCATAAGAAGTCTTTTGGTGAAAACCCCATGTTGATATGAACATCCATACAGGAGAAGTAGCACTAACAAGATTTTCAAGACGGCCACCATGGTGCCATATTAAATGTCAGATCAGCATCATTTTCACCTGTGACAAACTTGACACCATAAGAAGTCTTCTGGTAAAACCCCATGTTGATATGACTTTCCCTTTAGGAGTAGTGACAACAAAATTCTTAACATGGCTGCTGTCGTGACCATATTGGATATCAGATAGACACCATTTTCATTTAGGACCAACCAGACATCATAAGTCTTTTAGTGAAAATCCATATCAATACAACCTTTGTTCAGGAGGAGTAACGATAAGATTTTCAAGCTGGCCACCATGGTGGCCGTATTGGATGTCAGATTGGCACCATTTTCATTTAGGACCAACAAGACATTATAATAACAAATCTTTTAGTGAAAACCAACATCAATACAACCATTCATTGAGGAGAAGTAGCAATAATGACATTTTTTGTGTCCGATCAGCACAATTTTCATTTTGTAATGATTACAATATTTTAAAATGGCCACCATGGCAGCCACATTGGATGTCACATTGACACCATTTTCATTCTGGACCAAATGCACATCATAAGAAGTCTTTCAGTTAAAACATGACCATCCATTAAGAGTAGTAGAAATAACAAGATTTTCAAAATGGCTGCTGTGGCAGTCATACTAGATGTCCAAGGAGCACCATTTTTTTTTTCAGGGCCAACTAGATCTTGGGATGAACGTGTCTGTAAAGTTTGGTGGCAATCCTCCAAGTAGTTCAGGAGGAGTGGCAATAGCAAACCTGTGCTAAAGGATACAGGACAAAAAGGTCATCACATAAGCTCTTCTGATCTATGACCAGCAGAACTAATAAAACATGGGGATAAGTCTTAAAATACTCATCAGACAGACTCCATTTTTTACTGGACACTTGTCTTGTCATGAAACAAAAGCATACCAAGCTTCAAGATATGTCAAAGGGTTCTGGAGATAATAAGTAAACAAAAGTGTAATAGATGGATGGATGGATGGACAAACTCACTCCAGTATAACTCCCCTCCCCCCACTTTGTTTACAAGGAACAATGACAAAAGACCACAAAATTACTATCACTGAGAATATACCAATTAACAACTTGCTGATATCAGACAGGCTTCTTTTTAGCCTGCAAATGATAATATGCACAGAAAAACTGATATCAAAGAAACTTACTAATCTTCTTTGAAGAAATCAGAGAATAGCCCAGCTTTAATGAACTTCTTTCGGTGGAACAATGGCATTTCCCTTCTCTTATTGATGCCATCTACATCACTTTCTGATACACTTCTGAAAAAGAAAAAGAAAAAATGGGGAAGACTTAATCTAAGCTGAGCCTCAACAAAAGACAGTGGTATTATATGGCAAGGTGGAAAGTAAACGAGATCTGTTTCGTCACTCTTTGCATTCTTGTTAAATGCTGAGAACTGAAACCATCTCATATTGTTGAGAAACTCCAACATACCATATTTGGTAACAAAAATATTTCCTAATATATTGGAGTAACATGTTTACCATATATGTACAGTACAAGAAACTTTATTTAGACCTTTGACCTTGATAGTGATAACATAGAAGATCAATGAACTCATCTCAGATACTGTCAATATACATGTATGGGTACAGAATTCTATGTCATAAATTAAGTGTTACGTATGTCAAAAATGTGAGTATTTCCGGAAATAGTCAACAAAACTTAAAGCTGGTGCTTATGTCATTTGTAGTCAACAACAGAGACATAACATTGATATCTATTTAATTGATCCTTAGTAAAATAAATTGAAAAACTAAAATTTACAAGCAATGTTAAGGAATTCCCAAGTTTGATCATGTCCACAATGAGGGCGTCATGAATAATTGCCATCATAATGACCAACTCTTCATATGGTGCCATAGGCACACCGACAAAAGGGCGCATGACAAAACAGCGCCGACAAAAGAGTGCAATAAATTTCACCCCCACAAAAGGGCGCCATCAAAAGAGTGCAGTGCTTATGAAACCTGAACATTAATTAGGCTACTTAGATATTGTAAACACGTCAATTGAGATGAGAACAAATGATGTTGAGTCTTATATGAAACCTATTAATTACTTATTAGAAATCAGTGAATCGTGAAATCTATATGTTAATGAATTTTGGGCATATATAAGCGTACAAAACTTCCGTTATTTGAAAAATTAAAAGTGGAGAAGACTGATTTCCAGAAAGGCAAGGCTATTTCATTGGTCAACAGTTACAGATATTGTAATTACAGAGAAAATGCAGATGAAAGTACATCCTGGAGATGCTGCAAGAAAGATGGCTGCCATAGAAGACTGAACATACTGAACAATGGTGACCTGCCATCATCCAAACACAATCACGCTCCTGATCCAGCAAAAAACATAGCATCAATACTCATGTCGGCAATACGGGGAAGAGCAGAAGAAGGAGTTAAAAAACCAAGGCAGATAATACAACAAACCACAAGCTGCATATAACTGGAAGCTACCAGTCATTTACGCATGACAACACACAATCGAGCACCAAAGTAAACAGAAACAGCTGCCATATCCTAATCCACAAATTGTCGGAGATCCAGATATCTGTTGGTCTACAAATGATGACAAGACAAGGGTCTTTCTCTAAGTGGCATTGGTCATAATTTGGCTATATAACTTTAAACGCAAACACCGAGACATGTTATTTTCATGTTCATATTTTGGAAATTACATTATAAACGAAAATAATAAGTTTCAATGTTTTTTATAATATACTATTTTTAAAGCTGTTTTGTTGGCTGTCTTTTGTCAGTGCTCTTTTATCGGCACTTTTATACAACAACATCAACTTCTACAACCGTTTAAAAAGGCAACTTCTCTGCAAAACAAGAAAACAAGAACACTGGTGGCAACACTTTAAAAAATAAATACCAATTAAATAAGTTTTGTCAAGTGAAATTTGTGTTTTAGTTCTATTTTTTTAGAAATGGTTTCAGTGTAATCAGCATAAATGCAATATGCCCTCATGTATTCAAATGTGAAAAATATAATTCAACCGTCCCAGCTATGTTCACAAGCGTTTCCGTGAGAACCTAATTAACTGTCGACCATTTTTTTATCTCTGACTTGCGGAAGTATTTATGTTGTTACACGCGTGCAAATCCTACCTGCATAAGAGCTAGCGGTCAGGGCTGGGTGTCAGGTCAACTCATTAAAATTGATCAATCGAACATTGATATAAATATTATTATGTAAGTAATATTATTTAACTACCTTAAATTAGCCTACTCATTCACAAATGTGATCAAAGATAGTAAGGCAACCAAGCCAAATGAATACTTGGTGAATAAAAAGCTTTGTTTCACATATACGGTTCATTACAGAGAAGCGAATTCCAGAGTTTGTTTTGAACTTTAAATTTCTAACTTGCTACTCAGAGATTTCCTCAAGGATGAGAAGAAGTTTCACTGTTACTTGATATGAAATCACGGCATCCATATCTTATTAATAGAACAATAAATAAACAGAGTTTTGACGTTGACGGTTGTTTCACGAAATAAATGTCTCTAGGTTTTGAAAAAAAAGGAATCTTATTTTGTTGTGAATCGACAACAAAAAACAATGACATAATACACAATGTTTTGCATACACGTGTTGTTGAAACCGGTTGGACTTATGTTGTTAATGATCTTTCAGAGGTTTGGTAACTTGAAAATAAAGGTAATTTATACAAAAAAGCAAACAACTACATTAAAAGAAAGCTCTTTATTGACAATTATTCTCAATGCAATTATAAAACAAGTATTCAGCCATTAAACAGCCCCGTTACCAACCAACTGCGGTTTTCTCAATGTCCAGCGGGGATGGCATCCCCTTCTTAATTTTTTTTAGGTCCCTCGGTAACTCACACCCTCGATTATAGTGCGGTCTATGTTATTGAGGGAGAAGTGTACTACCAACAGGATTCATTCCGGAAATTGACAAAATGGGGCCCAGGGATGCCCTACCTGGTCAAAAAGTGGAACCATTTGGAGAAAAAAAAAAAGAGGGGTCACAAAATTCTTACCTAGTTGACTCTTAAAAACAAAAGAGCTACTACCAACAGGGTTAATTCCAGAAACTGACAAACTGGGCCCCAAGGGCCCCTACCTGATCAAAAAGTGGGGCCATTTGGAAAAACTGAGGGGTCACAAAGTTCTTACCTAGATTACTACTCTATTCTATTACCATGAGTCTGCATGCACCATTTTTATCTAGGATCTTGATTTGATAAAAAATGATTTGATAAAAAAAAAAACAATAAATCATATGTTCTCATGTCATGTAACATTTCAGGCAGAGTCTGCTCCTGAACCTGGATTTGGTGATATTCTGACCACTAAACCCCCTTTCACAGTTTGCTGTGTAAATAACGTATTTTCATGTATATATCCTGCGGGTTATATAGGATTTTACATACCCCACACACCCCATGCAGGTTATCTTGGTGGGCGGGCTATAACAGTTCTTTTTCACACAGCTGGTAGTCATTAGCTGATTTTAAAATGTATACAGATATAATTTTTAATAATTGTGTGATAATGATTTTTAAAAGTTTTTATATAACAGAATGACAACAGAAGTAAGACTAGCACAAAAAAATGGATGCCAAGAAGTTAATTCTAGTGACACCTACTGAAATATAAACAAATTGCAATTGTCTTTTAAGGGAATAGATCAATGTGAGCAATTCTATAGCGCTGTTTTTTTCACATAATTAAAGTAACACCAATTAAAGTACAAAACCAAAAGAATTTATGGCGTGAAAGAGTGCTTGCCATTTGTTATCTATTCATCCCATTCTGTATGGAATAACAGCTATATGGCCGCCAGCAGCATTAACCGTTGGTTGTTTGTGTGCAGCCATGGCATCAAAAACCAATAACAACTTTGGTGAAAAAAACCCACCTGGACATGTTCTGTAGCATTTATCTATCCAGATCTTAATCACATCTGTATTCATCCATCCCTTATTGTTGCAGTGGACAACAACACTAGCTGGCACGTGATCAATTCATGTAAGATTATGCTAGGTTTGTGTGGGGTATAAGCATAGGCATGGTATACAATTAGTGAATTTCTGCGGGGTATATGCATGGGCGGGTTATACGCATGGGCGGGGTATATGCATCAAAATACGGTAGTGGCAGTGAGGGCAAGAGCAGCCAGCTTTAGTAGGTTTGGGAACTCCTCCTTATGCTAGGTGTATATGAGACCACAGAGTACGGACATTTTGTCTCTTGGATAGACAGAATTCACAAGAGGCTTAATTTAGACCATTCACTTCTGGTAATCTCTGGGTCAGTGACTGCCTCTGCACTTGAGCTCTGAGCTGAAAATTAATGCACCTACACCTGTCCACAATGCTCAAAAAGAACATCCAACTTACTTCCCCACATGCATAGTTTCTGGTTTGACAAAAATGAAATAGGTCTCATACCCAAGTGCCAAAGGCATATATAATGTTACTGTCATCTTGGGTGGAACCTCTCACTCAGTTTCTCTATTAGACTGTTAACAAAAGACACCTTTACATTGTTCATATTTCTGTGTCCTTGAGTTCATGTAATGACATGGTGGTGTTTAGTACCAGTCTCTTGTTAACCTCAGAAAGGTGTTCTTTAAGCTGATCACGGTTGGTTTGATCTGCTTGGGCAGGCTACCCCATTTTGTACCTTTCTAAAACAGCTATGCAATGTTCTAAGGACACTTGAACCAGAAATATATCCATGTCTCTTTCTGGAAAACCAAACAAAGTTCAGTGATGATGCAAAGAATGTTAATGAGCATCTGTGTGGTTGAAATAAAGTCATAATTTGCCAGTTTCTTTTAATATCCCTTTGCTTTGGCATCATTCTCATTAAAAAATAATGTGATCAAAGAGTCTAGGCATCTGTTAATAGTTTCAACAGCTTGATATACTGACAACCATCTTACTTCACAGACCTTGATTAATAGTTTCAACAGCTTGATATACTGACAACCATCTTACTTCACAGACCTTGATTAATAGTTTCAACAGCTTGATATACTGACAACCATCTTACTTCACAGACCTTGATTAATAGTTTCAACAGCTTGATATACTGACAACCATCTTACTTCACAGACCTTGATTGTTAGATTAGGTTCATCTAGTAAAGATTATATTTCTTTAGCTTCTTACACCTGTTGGCATAGGCCTTGAAAAAAACAGAACATGCCAATTAAAGTTTATTGATACTCTTTTAGGTAAGGAATTGAATTGGCTGCTTGTGAACTGACTAAGGCAAGTCTATGGGAAATGCAATTAATATTGAATAGCATGGGATCGGTTCTTAGAAAGCAGCCTGTAACACCCTCCACTATTTTTGTCATGACTTTAGCCCCATCACTCCAATGTCCCATGACTTCTGACATTGGGACATTCCTTTCTTTTAAACATTCAGCTAAAACCTGTGAAACAACCTGAACAGTACCACCAGTCTCCTTGATGTTTTGAATATAGTGAGTACAGGGAGTAGTACCACCAGTCACCTTGATGTTTTGAATATAGTGAGTACAGGGAGTATGTATTGCAGGTTCCAACACGCATGCATACACAGAAGTTTCTTCTCCATACCAATGACAGTGCTTTCATCTGCAAAATACTCGCATAAAGTGACTTTAGCAGTTTGCTATCAACGTCTCTTCTGATAATGGCAACTAATGACTCTAGCATGTCATTTGCAGATGATTCTGATGTCTACATTGCATTTTTACTGTGTAAAAGCTTGTCAATGTTAGGACAGCCAACATCAGCTAATAGTCTCATCAAACTTTCATATTTGTGCATTGGTACATTTTCTTTAGCAAGCCAATATGCATATTTCAAGGTTATTATAAGGTCTGTTCCCTTTGGGACATTACATTCTGCATGACTAGGGCAAGTCGGACTGCATATCATCAGTTGATCTTGCTACCTTATGGTTTTTGCTTTCAGCATGATGTGTAAGGGTACTTGTATAAAAATTAGAAGAACCATCAGTTTTACTATTGGTTTTCTTGTGTTTTCAGCATAAATGACATGTCATTACCTTCTTTTCAGGATCGTAACGCAGCCATTTGTAAGTTTGTAACAATTTATCTTGAAATAATTGGTCTTTAGAAGAATCTGAAAATTGATCAGTATGAGAGGACTCTGCATCAGTATTATGAATATCAGTCTCCACATCCGTAATGGGAATTCGATTATTCATAATCAATTCAAGTTTTTCCTCTAGAATTGTGCTATCAATACTTGCTCCAACATTGTCACTGCTTTGAAAAGAATTGTAGCCGATTTTGGCCGATTTTGTGTGCCCCAATTTACATTTCCTGTTCATGGTCAATCAACCATGTGCTCTTGACCCAATCAAAATCAGTAAGACATTTCTGTCAGCCAATACAATTGACTGTCCTATAGTTCTTTGGCAATGAGTGCACTCTATTCTGTAAGCTAGCTTGAGGTATTCTCGATTCAGTTGGCCTGAAATCAACTATTACAATCTTCTATCTTTATTTTCTGGAATCCTTTTTATGTGCCCTATGGGCACCACAGAGGCAACTTTTTGGCGACAAACATGAAAAAGAGTCCCTCAAAGGGATTGATGCTATACTATCTGAAAAGAATTTCCAGGAATTAAAGGTAAGACCATTTCTTCCTTTTAACTGCGGAGTGTTGAAACCATCTGTGACATTCTTCAGCAATAACAAGATTTTCAAATTAGTTGCTGTGGTGGACAGATTGGATTTCAACCTGGCACCATTTTCATTTAAGACCAACAAGGCATCATAAGAAGTCTTCTGGTGGAAACCCCATATTGATGTAATTTTCTGTTTTGGAGGAGCAACAACAACAAGATTTTCAAGATGGATACCATATTCGATATCAGATTGGCACCATTTCTATTTAGTACCAAGTAGATATCATAAGAAGTCTTTTGGTAAAAGCACAATGTTGATAATGACCAGCCATCTAGAAGTAGTGATAACAAGATTTTCAAAATGGGCATTGTGGCAGTCATATTAGAAGTCGGATTGGCACCATATTTGTTTATGACCAACTTGACATCAAAAGAAGTCTTTCAGTGAAAACCTCATGCTGATATGACCATTCATTCAGGAGATATAGTAACAACAATACTTTCAAGATGGCCACTGTGGCAGACATATTGAATATCTGAATGGTGCCATTAGGACCAACTAGACATCATAAGAAGTTTAGTAAAAAACCCATGATGATATGACCATCCATTCAGGAGTAGTGATAACAATATTTTCAAAATGGCCACTGTTGTGGCAATACTGGACAGCACATCGACACAATTTTCATAATAAGTCTTCTGGTGAAAAAACCCTATGGCAATATAAAAATTTCATTCAAGAGAAGTAGCAATAACAAGATTTTCAAGATGGCCACTGTGGCAGCCATAATGGTCATCAGATCAGCACCATTTTCATTTAGGAGCATTATAAGCCTTTTATTGAAAATCCCATGTTGATTTAACCATCCATTTGGAAGAAGTAGCAAAAACAAGATTTTCAAGATGGCCACTCTGGTGGGTATACTGGCCATCAAATAAGCACCATTTTCATTTAGGAGCAATTCAACATCATGTGAAGTCTTCTAGTGAAAACCTAATGTCAATATGACTTTCCATTCAGGAATAGTAGCAATAACATGATTTTCAAGATGGCCACTGTAGTGGCCATATTGGATGTCTGAGGGGTACCATTTTCATTAACTGTGTGTCCAACTAGATGAGGGATAAATGTGTGTGTAAAGTTTCATGGCAATCTTCCAAGTCATTTAGGAGGAGTAGCAATAACAAATTTGTGCTAATGGATGGATGTATGATGAATAACAGACCATCCCATAAGCTCTTCTGGTCTATGAGAGCTAAAAATAAGACTCAATGGGGCAGGTGAGCAGCCTAGAATGAACCCTGTACTGATCATCAGTTTAAAGACTTCATGATTGATCCTCCACCTTTGCGATTTACTCTTATGATATCTGATTTATCTTTCTACCCACTTGCAGGCAACAATTGGGGAACAGATGGTATGTGGCACTGAGCAAAACAGTTTCTTGCTGAAAGTCTGACAACAGTTCACAAATTTTAAGGACCTCTGTTTCATAGGTAACATATTTTTACAGCAATGTTCAATGTCAGATTGTCACCATTTCATTTCAAACCATTTATTGCAAACCCGATGTCATAACTGCCATCTGTTCAAGAGTAGCAATAACAAGATTTTCAAGAAGGCCACCATGGTGGTAATGCTGGAAGTCAAGATGGCACTTTTTTCATTGGGGACCATCTACACAAGTCATAAGTCTGTCACTCGCCAGTTCCATGCTGATTATTTTATCTTGTCAGCATGCTCAGCCACTGATAACATATGAACCTAATGAAGACATTCCAGATTTGTTCCCCATGTATAATTTAAGTACTTCACTGATCATTTAATAACAACATTTAGATGAAGTTTCTCTGTTGCTTCACATCTTTTCTACTTGGATCAAATTTAAAGGCTACACTTCCAGTGTGTCACACAGTGAAATATGTTACATTCAATTCTGATTGGTGGCTATTGTTTGTTCAATTCTAGAGTAAAGCAATAACCATGAATCAGAACTGTAGCTTATTCACTGCGTGACACACCTTAAGTATTGGCATCCAAACTCAATCCAACTAGATACAAAGCAACAGAGAAACTTCATGCAAAAGTGGCTATTAAATGATCTGTAAAGTATTTCAATCGTACATGGGGAACAAGTTTGGAATGTCTCCTTTTACGCTGATATACAGTATGTAAGCAGTGACTGAACGTGCCGACGGGATACAATGTTTTAGCACAGAATCAGCAAGGAGGCAGATTCCAAACCGCACGAGTTATAGCCACCTTGTTAATTTGTTGAAGGGAAGTGGGTGTTGTCATTAATTTCCTGTTTCACTGACAGAAAGAGCGTCTGTGGCCGCGACAGTTGTTTTGCATCTGCAGGAAGTACAATGTGAAGGATCTGGTTGCTAGTCATCTCTACTCCCACTCAGACTTGTTCTACTGTAGATAAGATATTCATTGCACGAGGAAATTGCACTATTTCTTCTGTTTTGAAGATAACACCGTAATGCCTTCCAAATTTAAATGAAGACATGAACTTGGTAGTAAGAGGTTTCAAAAGCATTCATGCAGTGCAAAACAAAAGGCTTGGTGACCAAGGTGAGTCCTGCACCTGATCAAATGGAGCAGTCTGAAATGGCCTAAATGGTTGAATAAAAATCACTGACACCTAACAGGTAGTATGTCTGGAAGTATTTTGTTTTAAATCTTGTCCACGATGAGAATGGCATATGAACTGATGATAAGTCTATGTTTGTCTGTAATCTGTATACTAGATATACAACCAAGAAGTCAACTCATATAAAATGGCACCACTCTACCACTAACAGACCTTCTAAAGATGAAAATACCATCAAGTTGATATGTGTACTTATAATGTATCATATCGTAGGTTGTATATCGTGAATTGTATCAATATGCAGCAGAGGTGTATCGTTTCACCCCTACCATTCAGTGAGAATTCCATGTTGATATGACCATTAGTTCAGGAGGAGTACAGATAACAAGATTTGTTTTCAAGACAGCAGCCATATTTGATATTCAAGGGTCACCATCTTCATCGAAGACCAACTAGACCCTGGAATGAATGTGCATGTCAAGTTTCATGGTAATCCTTTCTGTAGTTAAGGATGAGTATTAATAACCAACTTGTTCGAATGTAAAAACACCAGATGCCTGATGACAGGCAATTGCACAAGTTCTTCTGGTCTTTGACCAGTTTTCAAACCGAAGTTCATCATCTGTCCTCTGGATCTGGAACCTCTGTCACTCTAATAGTGAAAATATGACACTATACATCAATATATTCTTTCACACATGATGGATACATCAATACAAACTCCAACCACAGGAGAAACAGTACTCTTTCACTTTTAGAACTAATAAAGCTCAAATAAATGCTTAATGTATACAGACCCAGAGGTGCGGAATCGTGATTGTTTTTTTTCTCATTAATATTAGATACATATATATAGGTGTTTAAAATGAATGTGCCAAGTTAATGCATGAAATAGCTGATTTGTGATATTTACATTCACCAGTTTATCTGATGTGTGCTTGTACCCAACAGTTCCGCGCTTAGTGAAGACAAGCTATTCTAGTACTCTTTGGGTAGCAAATTGATCAAGTACTTGTACATTTCCCTGTGTTCCCAGGTCTGCTTCCATAGTTCCACCACATGGGAACACTAGTGACCACCCATCTAACTTTTTTTTTGTTTTGCTCCACTTCATGTCAGGGTCTATTCTTAAACTGAAAATTAAGCCCCCAACCCCCTCCCAACCACCACCACTTAAAAAAAGGTAGAGAATTTTCTGAATATAGGAGGGATTTAATCAAGAAATTAAAGTAGAGCTTGAAAATATAATCTGGGATCTTCCTTGCATTCTGTTGATTTTTCTGTGTGAATTTGTAGAAATCAGCGTGAATTGTATGTCCTAGAAAAGACCTTGTTTACATACATGTACCACCTCATGCCAACACATGGGCCTTTAAGTACATATTTATCCAATAAGCACATTCCCAACTTTGAACAAACTTATAAGTTTGGTCCCCTGGACTTATCATAGGGAAAATGATGTAAGCTGAAAAATTTGTTGAAACGAACATAAAATAAACAATTTGAGATTTTTCACCTACAAAAGAATATAGTTTGTACTTACTCAGATGTCTCTTGAAGCCTTTTTCTTCCTATCTTCTTACTGGTGGTTGCCGCCACATCATCATCATCATCACTATTGCCATCACCCCTCTTTCTCTTAAGCCTCTGACTGATTGGGAGGGGTTCAGACTCAGAGCACACAGACCGTATCACAGAATTATCAGAATCCACATTTTCTTCCAATTCCACTCTATCTGAATTATCAAGTGGTCTTTCTGCCACAACACTTGCTTCAGGGATTGGTTTCCTAAATTTAGTATCGTAAGATTTCCTTTTCAAATGTGTGAACTTTGTTCTACGTCTACTCCTCCTTTTCAACTTTCTATACTGTTTCTTTATTTTACCTGCCGTTGCTATTGCTGGTGATTTGGGCACATGATCGAATGTCTTTATCTTTTCTTCACGAGAGGAATTCTGATTATTTTGATTTTGAACACATTTTGTACAGGAATCAGATGCCTGTTCTGGAACCGGGGCAGCTGCTGAATGAGAGTTCGCGAGTTCTTGAGATGAGAACAGCTGAGAGGGTTGAGAAAGCTGAGGTTTGGCACCTGAAGTTTGGGTAAATTTGCTGAAAGCACCATCAAATAAATTTGATCCAAATAACCTGGAATCACCACTTGTTGATTTCTGATTGTCCAGAAAAGCAAACTTAGCAAGGGAGTCCAAAGATTGTAGTTTTGCTGCAACAGAGGCAAAACTTGGCTGAGATTTCTCACGTCCCTTGATATGTTTCTGTAAATGGATTTCTGAAAAGAATAAAGAATATTTTGAGTTGTAAAATAAATTAAAACCTCTTTTCTTGATATAAACAAGGGAGGGGGATTCTGGTAAAAGTGAAACAAATAGTTTTTTTTTTTTTGGGGGGGGGATAAAACTAATTTTAATTATTTAATACTTACCTGCTATTATTGTGTAACTATACAGTACAGCTCACAGGATATTTTGTTTCTCCATGCATTGTTGTGCAGGTGGAAAGAGCATGGAGAGTATTAAGATAAAGCCCCTCTAACATCTTTCCATGCATCCTGATGGAGTTGCTGCAGCTTCTAATGGAGAACTGCTCAGCACACAATACTTTCTTGCCGAGTCACATTTGATGATCACCTTGGAATGGCTGTGGTCTTGATAAATTGGGCATGGTTTACGACCCCTGCAAGCATCCCCTAAAGAGTTTCACTGAGCGAAAAAGTACATGGTGGGGTACTGATTTATTTATGTAATTGTCCTTATAAATTAATGGAGACATTTGTATTTTTCCAAATCAAATTTTAGATAAAATTAACATGGCAATGATGTGCGAATTATATTAATACTAGATACTGAGTGAAGCATCTAAATTTCAGTGCTTTTTGGCTTAATCCTACAGTCATGATGCACTTGTTTCCACTGAAGTTTGTGCAATTTGAAAAGATGTCACACCAATTTTTTTAAAAATTGCATTTACACTTGAATAAAAGTGAAACAAAAATCACATTTCACACACCTGAAAGTGAAACAAAATTGCACAGGTTCTGATAGTTACCTCCTGCATGAGTTCTCGTTAACATAATGTACGATTTCTTTCTACATCCAATCACAGCAATATAGAGTGGTAATTAAAACTTGAGAAAGCGGACTTTTGCAGTTGTTGCATGAACATAAAAAAAAACACAAGATTACTCCCAGAAGCTAACTGAGCATGTACTATTTGGGAAATATGAAGGCGATAATAAGTTCAAGTTCATAATCTGATTGAATTTCTACATGTTGTCAAGTGTAAACCCTGCACAACAGCAGCTCTCCATATGGTTTGTTTTCTTTGGCACTGATGTGTTCAATTCATGTGCAAACTGACAACCTAATAGCACAACAGCAGCTCTCCTGCTGGTTTGTTTTCTTTGCCATTGTGGTGACACTGAACAATGGACTCAAGGACAGGTGAACAGTGTTTATTTTATTGAATGAGCATTTTGTCAAATCATATTGTATAAACCACAGGCTACTCCACTATTTAATTGATGTTTTTAAAAAAAATAATCAATGATATAAAGAGGAATGTGTGAACTGATCAATACAGCTAGTATCAAATGTATGTATTTATCTCTTTATTGTCTTTCATTCCTTGCATCAGTCAGATCACCTAAGTAAATATTGTTAACGAGAGAGCTTGAAATAAAATTACAGTAGTCATTTCAAATGTACCATGGTCTTGCTCCAAAGTACATACAAGATGTAATTCAATCTTTTAAATAAATAAATAAACCTAAAAATTCTAAATGTATCAGTGATATCTACTTTCCACTGATCGTGATGTAAAACAGTTAGGCTATATTGTTTAATAAACTGAATTAGGAATGCACATCAATTTTTAACATCGGCAAGGACTAAATAGAAGTCGTGCAACTGGAGATAATTGGCAGGGTCGGCTACCATGTTGTGTCCCTGTGCAAGCCACTTAACATATTTTTTTGCATAATAAACATGAGCAAATTAAAATTTTAATGTCCACAATGACCCACAGTACAGTAGCTTTAAAAGCTAAATATTTTTCCTAACAATAAGTAAATTAAATAAACCAGATATTGACCTAACACAAGAGAGAGAGGGATGGAGGGAGAAAGACTGATTTTGATTTGGGATACAGAGGTCTGTATGGTATCTTGAACATCATAAAATTTTAGACCAAAACACGAAAGTACAAGCAAACTATAACTGATGGTGCAAGGTGTTTCCCCTTCTTTGTTGCAAAATAAAATCTCGGAACATCTGAAACTGAAACTTAATTATCAGAGAGACTCTGAGATAGATGATAGAAGCATAACAATTTCTGAAATTACTGTTCAATTTCCCACATTATTAAGCGATGGAAAACAAAGAGAATCAGCCACTGGGTGGAGAAGATTTCCGGACTGACTCTGATGGAGAATTTTCACGATTTTCATCAGATAGGTTTGACAACGATATTGAAATACCAACTGAAGAAGACTGCGGGAGTATTGGAAAAGAGTCTAAAGAAGAAGACAATGTTGAATATGAAGAAATGAATTTAAGGGATTGATAGATCATTAATGATGAAACCCATGTTGACATGAGGCCATTTGCAGGACCATCATCAGGACCAACAATGAATTTAGACCCAAATGCAAATGAACTTGTTTTTTTCCAAGATTTTTCATCAAATGTGTTGAACATTGTATTTTATTCTGTGGGACAAGAGGACCCAATTTTGGAAAGTAAATCACATTTTTTACCACTCTGCATGAGCTTTTTAAATCTGCGTGTTGCCTGAAATTTATATCATTATGCAGATAATTTTGTTGAGAACAACTTTGCCAACTTTCAGCTCCAATGAAGGAATAAAAAGCAAAAAATAATCAATTTCTTTCAAGTAACTCCCTCTGTAACATGAGTCCACCGAAGGGACTGACACTATGACTGAAAAGAATTTCCAGGAATTCAAGGTAATATCATATCTTCTTTGTATCTGTGAGTGTTGAAACCATCTCTGATATTCTTGATTGCTAAGATTTTCAAATTAGCCACTGTGGCAGCAATATTGGATGTAAGATCAAGTATTCTCCAAATTTTTTAAATAAAATTTTCCAGGTTTTCTCCTGGATTAAATTGATTTTTTCAAGGTTCACATATGAACCTTAGTGAACGGAATCAACAACAAATTGGTTTCAAAAATGTACTAAAGGAAATCAAAAGCCTTTTCTTTTTTTTATACTCTACCATAACATCTGAATTAGACATATGACCATGTACGGATTCATTGCTAGAAACAACTCTAACTATTGAAATTCATGTAAATTCGCATGTAACTTGTTTAAATTTACAGAATAAAAATGTTCACTTTTACTCTGCTTCAGTGTTGCACATTGAGTGCAGGCTCGCAGGTTTCCTTCAGTTTTTTGTTGTATGTCCCCCAAATCTTGACCCTGTGTGCTGCCCAAGGCGTGCTTTTTTGGCTTAAAAAAAAAAATCAAAAATGCGCCTACAACTTTTCAATAGTGGATATCCATCCATGTCTCAGTTGGTGCTAGCAATGGCCCAAGTTGTGAAATGTGATAACAAGTGTAAGATGGCAATGAATATTTATTTTAAAACAATGTTATCTGACAATGAAAACATTCGAGGTTTGTGGTAGTCGGCTGAGTTGCAAAATAAAGTGTTCGACGGCCATTAGCACAACACATTTTTGAGGTTAAAGTCACCGCTATGGCGAGGAAGATTTCATTTATTTTGAGCTTGAAATTATGACAAAAGAGATTACATTTATACAAATACACAATTTGTCATTTAATTAATGCTTTATTAGTTTGGAAAGAAAAGTAATTCAGAAAACATAGGTATTTAATATAATAAATGCTGGTAGATAATGAGTGTACGCTAAAATTAAACGAAAGCAAGATCCAGAACGGAAAATTCCATGGTGCAGCTTATTTCAGGCTAACCAGATGTTAAGACATGTCTATGTTTTCATGAGTTACTTGAGCACATGATACAACTTTTATTGCAGCAATGTAAGTGTCCAAGGAAAATATGATAGTACAGAGCAGACCACAAAGTTAAGGTGGCAAAATTGTCAAAGCAAATAATATTATCTCATTTTTATAGCACTAATAGGGCATTATGTATTATTATTTTCCTTTGTCCCTCTAAAATGTTACATGTCCCCCAAATTTGGAGGGTGAGGGACACTGAGTCCCCTGACCTTAGGATCCTATGTGCAACACTGCTGCTTAACTACATACATTGGTATGAAGAAATTGTTTTGTTTTTTTATAGAAAAGGCATGTTTTAAATTTTGACCAAAAAAAAAACATGTATGCATCTCTATATAAAAAGAAAGACTGAAATTATTTTAAAAACAAAATCCACTTATGCTAGGGGGAGGCTGATCCTCACTAATCCCCACCCCTGTCATGAATATCAGGGTCAATGTCTTACATACATGACTCCATTATGTATCTTTTTGCAATCAAGTGGTGACTGAAAATTCCCAGTATTTCTCTGACTTTTGATCAATATTTGCAAAATTAAAGGGCTTTTCCTGGTTGGGAACAAACCTATTCTTTCTTCTCACATTTTCTCCAATTTCAAGGTAGCATGGGAACCCTAAAGATTGGCACCATTTTCATTTAAGACAAACTAGACAGCAGGAGAAGACTTTTGGTGAAAAACCCCATGCCAATATGACCATCCATTCATGAGAATTTGTGACAAGATCTTCAGTATGTTAATTGTGACAGCCATATTGGATGTCTGCAGGACACCATTTTCATTACGACCAACTTGTATCATAAGAATTCTGTTGGTGAAAAACCAGCCAATATGTCAATCAATTCTGAAGAAGTAGCAATAAGAATATTTTCAGGATATCAATATGACTTTCCATTTAGAAGTAGCAGCAATAAGAAAATTTTCAAGATGGCTGCCATAGTTGGGGTCATATCAGCATAATTTTCATTTAGGACCAGCTAGATATCATAATTAGTCTTCTGGTTAAAAGCCCATGCCGATCTGTTCATCAGGCGAAGCAATAACAAGATTTTCAAGACAGCTGCCATGATGGCCATACTGGATGCCAGATTGGCACCATTTTCATTTAGGACTAACAATATATCATAAGAAGTCTTTCAGTCAAAACCCCATGTTGATGTGACCATCCGTTCTGGAGGAGTAGCAATAACAACATTTTCAAGATGGCCACTTTGGTATCCATATTGGATGTACACAGTACCATCGTCATTTTGGACCAAGCAGATATCATAAGTCTTTCAGTGAAAACACCATGCTGATATGACCATCCATTTAGAAGGAGAGCAATAAGATTTTCAAGATGGCCTGTGGTGGCCATATTGGATGTCCTAGCAGCTCTATTTTCATTTAGGACCAACTAGATCTTGAAATGAATGTGTGTGTGAAGTTTCATGGCAATGCTCCCAATAGTTTAGAATGAATAGCAATAGCAAATCTGTGCTAATTGCTGGACAGATGGACCACTGACGATGATGATGAACAACAGGCCATCCCATAAGCTATGACTAGCTGAGCTAAAAATCAGGCAGTTGGGTGTTGTCAGTGAGTCTCTGGGATACAGGCACAGGTAAAGCTATAACTGGCCTAGGTGATCCCCCTACCTGTATGCTGCAGGGGACTAACTAGCTGTCTGGCTAATGGGATAACAAGTTAATACAGAATTTGTATTAGAACCTGCTTGTTACCTGTTTGGAAAAAGAAAAAACATACACACATATATCCGTCACACCTGAAATGTGTTCATGGAACATGAATGCACTGCCATAATGACCTAAATACAAAACATACAGACAGACATTTGTAACAATATACGTGTATACCCCTCCCACATTCGAAGCAGGGCATACATTTAAAACGAAGCATGCACTGAGCAATTTACTGGGTTTATTAGCTAACCAGTGGGTACTCCAATGATGTACTATACCAAGAATAGGCCTCTGTAAAAAGTATTGACACAGAAGTTAGCATAGAGAAAAAGAATACATGTTGCATCTAAAACTACCACAGAGGCTCTTACACCAGACTGAAATTGACAAGACTCTGCATTGTTTTGCACTAACTTTCAGGAAGACCTAAAACTTGTAATAGTTACTTCTAAATTATATTCATTGAAATTCTCACATGTAATCAAGTGTCAGACAAACCTGCAAGGTGCACACATACACACATACATGTACACATGCAGACACACACAAAAGATATATGTTGTTACACATAGTCACCTTTAATTATCTGTATTTGTTGTTTACTCTTTTTCTAGGCAAATATCTGCCAAGCCATGGGAAAAATAATTTAAATGCAAATCCATATAAATCTAATTATCCTAGCTTTGTGGGAGAATATCACAGCTATGTGAGAATTATATGATCCTTAACTGCCTACAAGCTATAAGTATCTTGTTACTGCAAGCTGCTTCTAATCAATTAGCTATTTTATCTGGCAAAGTGGGGATCTATTTCACAGATGACCTCCAGTGTATCTGCATTTAGTGTTAAAAGAATAAGATCTCTGTGTATTTTGTGCAGGTTTAGCCTTCACTTTAAGGCAGCCTCTTTCTGGCAAAAGCCCAACCTGTGCATATTGATTTTCCCCCTCCTCTGCTATCTACCATATTTCTCCATGTACTTTCTCAACCAATTTACTTTTATAGTTATTCTAGGTGTGTGCATTACACACAGCTTCAAAAACAACTACCATATTCCCAATTGACCTTGTGAGGTACCAGTTGCTTACCATATTTATCCAATGATAAACCCATGCTTGATGAAGAGCCCACCACCATTTTTAGCAAATTTTGTCATTATTTACTTAGTGTACATTTTGCTTGCTAATATGCCAACCCCCAACTTTTAGACAAATGTATTAGGCCAGCTTCATTGTCTTACCATGGGAGTAATACTGTGTGTGGACAACTGATGCAAACTTGTGTGACAGGCACTTCCAAAAAAAGTAGCTGTGTTTGCCAGCAAATGACAACACAGTGCCATCACACTGATAGGCATAAACATGCTGAGATGATTAAAACAGTGAAATTAATGAAAAATTTCTGATAAACGACTTATCTAAAAAGAAGCTTCAAACAATATTTACCGGTACATCTGAAAATGCACCATAATAATTTACTGGTTTTGACAATGACAGGCATTGTTCTTGTATCAATGATGCTCCATGTATTTCTGCTCACTACTAATGCATCTGAATAACCGGTCTTTGTGACTGTGTTACTCCTATATATAAAAGAACAGATACTGGATTACACTAAGGCCACTGGATGATACTACATAACATATATACAAAATGAAAATTTAATAACAGAGTGCAATATAATAAAATATAGCAAGACAGTATTAAGACCGTTTCTTGTCTGGACATTAAGTGGTGTGTGTGTGTGTGTTTGTATGTGTATGTGTGTGTGTAGTTATGTATGATGTTTATATACTTAACTTTTGTTTATGATTGTAAGTTGTATGGTTATTTGAAAATACATAATTAACTTTTGTTGATGCTTGTAAGTTGTTACATGTGTCATGTAGGCCATTATTTTCATATACATTTTGTAATTAGACTTTTGTGACACATGTCAGGTAGGCCAGTATTTTTCCATTAGAATTACTCATTCTGATATAACATAGGTCATGTAGGCATGTGTATTTATATACAGATTTTGGTAAACAAATTCATTCCTGTTCTCAAGATCAGTCTGTAATGAATCTTTTATAATAATTACAGTTGTGTTGTTGAAATCAGACATAATTTGAAAAGAATTATTTAAAATATTCATTGGAATTACTAAATTACTCATTGACTTTTGTATTAATACATGATTTTGAGATTTTATGTAAACTTGTTTGAATACATTCTGGATTACATCTTTGTGGTACATCAGGACATGCAATGGCTATTGGAATTCATTCAGAACATTCTATTATTTTGGACTTGTGATTAGGATATTTAGGATTATTTGGAATTTACCTCACAAATTGTAAGTGTCTTTTGAATTTTTGCTTTAATTGTCTGGAAATAAATTGGTTGTTGATTTTACACACACACACATGTACATGAAGCAGCATTATGAATAATACATGTATTTTCAGATGCCTTTAACCTATTTCAAATTTTCCAAAAATAGACAATTAAACCAATGCTTATCTATATATTTTTTTCTAAAATTTTTGTAGTTTTCACAAACGGTACTCATCCTCAACATGTGCTAAATATTTACCAAGACAAAACTTACAAAAATACTCTGAGGCAATAATATTGTCAAATCTTCCAGTTTCTATCCTAAGTTCATGACTAGAGCATCTAAATGTGACTAACACTCTACAAATATAGAAGTGTAATCTTGTACACAAATATTTTTCAACATTTAAGAGACTTGTATTGCTTATACTGTATGTTGTTAGATGGTTTGGATTCTGATACCAATATTGATACATAAAATCGTTTTACTCTTTGAGAAAATTTACCCGTAAGGGTCCTAATATCACAAAAATCTTGTGCTATCCAAAGGAAACCAACACCAAATGTAAACAGCAGATAAGATGAGATGTCCATGCCACTGGACCAGTTTCATCTATAGATTTTAACACCTTATAACAATTAACAGCACATCTGTTATCAGCCATCAGCCTTTTGTAACAGTTTGCAGCAATATTTAACAGATCTAGAACAATATTTGATACAAAGAGGAATTAGACCATATTATCAACATTACCTGATAGGCCTGACTACAGCTAGCTGTAATGACTTTAGTACTTTCTGAATGCATTCTAAATATGTATGGCCCCACATTTCTGAACCATAATATACTAAAGGTTCTATCATGGTATAAAATATCTAAAAGTCATCAACAGAATAAAAAAAATCAACATTTCCTTTGATACTGAAAAACAGTTAAAATGGATTTCCTACTTTGTCATTGCAAAATTTCTTTAGCTTTTGCCCAAGATAATTTTGGAGTTAACAAAAGTCCCATATACAGCTCTCCCTCATTATAACGTGGTAGTTGGGGTCCATCACCGCCGAACACATTATGTACCTAACCACGTTATACTGAGTACTGTGATATATACGGAACCAAAAAATTATGACAATAGTGTAATATATGAAACAATGGTATAGCAGGCAAAATCAAAATTTTTTAAACAATGGCGCTTTGAAAAGGAAATTAAGATATAAGACTAAGTTTCGTCTTGTTTTCTTTCAACCCTTATTGTTATACACTGGTACGATTTTGATCATGGGGTCCATAGTAGTACCATGTTATATCTGGAATTGTGTTATAATGTGGCACATTATAACGGGGGAGAGCTGTATTTATAAAAGATACTGATTTAATTCCAATAAAAAACACTTTTTAAAATTTCTTAATGGACCTCCTTTGCAAAATACAATTACTTTGGTCTTGTCAACATGAAATGACACCGCAGTGTCAGCACAATCTGTTAACATCATCTGCAAAAAGTAATTAGATCAGTTCAGGGACATTTTCTGAGACATGATCACCTCAGAGATCCTGAAATCCCTGTATTTGCTGGAGATGTCTGGTAGATCAAAGGTTTTGACCAGCATATATTTGAAGCAACTGGACATTGGCCATAGAAGTTCTCAAATATCATCATATTGGGTTCCCCCACTTTTAAAAAAAAAATTTCCAGGTCTTTTCCCAGGTTTTCTTTTGGATGAAATTGATTTTTTCAAGGTTCATGTATGCCCCTTACTGAACAGAACCAACAACAAATTGGCTTTGAAAATTTAAATTTTTCAAGTCAAAAGCTGTTTCTTTTACTTGGACTCTCCCATAACATCTTAATTAGACTTATGGCTGTAGTAAACCACAGGATGTTTTGCTAGAAACAAGTATAAATATTGAAATTCATATAAATTTTCATTTAACTTGTTTAAATCTACGAAATAAAAATGTAAATTTTACTCTGCTTAACTGAATATGATGGTATGAAGAAAGTTTTTTTTTACAACGGTTGTTTTAAATTTTGACAAAAAGCCCTTAAAAATTATATACCTTTGTATAGAAAGAATAACTGACATTTTTTTTAACCCACTTCAGAGCCAAGCCATTTTTTTTTTCATCCACTTGTCCAGGACAAGTGGTTTCAGAAAATTCACTTGTTCCACCTACCTTTTCACCTGTCCCAAATTTAAATCACTTGTCATGATTTGACAAGACATTTGCACTTTAATCCATTGAATGAACAAATGGAATAATGTACAACATATTTATTTCTTAAAAGAATTTAATTTTTCAAAACATAAGTTGATATTATATATTTTGTTACATCAAAGGTTTTTAGTTTTCCATTGTCCAGGCATCTTATATGCATTATTTCTTGCTCCAATACAGTAGCATCAGTACATGTATTTCCATCAGCCAGAATGGAAAGGAATTTGCTGAAATTTAGACTTTCCCTAACTGCAAAGGCCTTATGAGATCCAGAAGTGTCTTGATGGTTTAATCCTGAATTTGTCAGTTCCATTGACAAATACAATGGTTGAATTTCCAACCTGTGCCAGTTTGGGATATTGTTTGCAATAACTGCAAAACATTTGTGCTTCTGAGTCAATGAATTCAAGCCATGGATAACTATCAACCCAATTTGGCTGAAATTTTTTCAGTCTCTTAGTAGTGTCATATATGATATTTTTTGTTTCCACAGAGTCTGGCTTATGTCTCTCTGGAGAAATAGTTACCTCACACTCAGTGGCAGTCATAAGTTTTACCCCTCCACTTACACAGTAATTTTCCTTCTTCTCTGACTCTTCCTTATTAACTTCCTTGAAAATATAATTTAGTAAATTCATTTTATCCACATAGTAAATATAACCTTTCTTGACAACTACTTCTAAAGTGATCATAACATACATTTTGTCCTTAAAATATGAACAGAGACAGCTCCTTAATTAGTGTAATTATATCGCTTCAAACGCAATATCAGGCGTGGAAGTTAATCCTCTGTATAATCAATTAAAAATTATAGAATCATCACTGCCATATAATCAGTTCATAAAGAGAACTGACACTAATGTGGGTAAAGTGCCTTTCTTTAATTTAATTGGATTGATTTATTGGATTAAAATCATAGGACGAGTCATTCGTGAGGATCTGGTTTAAGTAAACACAATACAAGGAAGCCGTTTAAAACATGCTAATTTGTTTTGTCTCACATGTTTTGATTGGCCAATAATTTAGTCGCTTAGCCCAATATGCAATCAGGTGGTAATATAACGTGTGCACATGCAAGAGTTATCAAATACCACCAGTAGGTGTGATACTGGATGTAAATAAATACATGGAGAGGGGTAGAATCAAGTATTCAGGACACCTAGAGGGCATGAACAGCCAGATAAAGGTAGATAAAATGATCATGGCACGAAAAAAGGCACTTGTCCGACTTTTTTTTAAAAATAGACAAAAATCACTTGTCATGGACTAGCGACTTGGAAAATTGTACTTGCCTGACTTAGAAAATTAATAGTCCAGGTCGTCAGGCTATAGGATTTGCTCAGCCCTGCACTTACATCTGGTTGGTGCCCTAACATCTAGTCCTACAATGTACAACATTGACCCTAATATGCACAACAGGTCAACGTCTTGCACTGCAGGACTGCTGTACTTTCAATGTAATCCAACTATGGACTGTATATTTAATGCAATCATTGTCAAGTATGCCTGGAGTGTGGGATTCTGCATAGAAAATTGACCCAGCAGTTGGTAGATTCATTTCTATGTATTTAGTGAGGTCTGAGAGTAAAATTCACCACAAAGGCAAGCCATTTTCTTAATTTTCTCTAGAACTAATCAAGATCACACATCACAAACAACTCTCCCACATGTTGGCACAATCTAACTCAAGACTGGTCTTCATATCTTCAACACAAGTTAGGATACTGGTATGTACCTGACTATGGGGTAACCAGTCCACATGACCAGTCTGATTGCCTGAGTGATTTGATTGACTATACAAATATGCTTAAAGCAAGCACCCTAATGATCCATACAGCAATCATACTTCAACTGACTGAAGAGTTCCGCAACCTACAAAACTTTTGGTAAGAACTCAATAAATTCAACTCGCATTCAGTTTAATTTTGACTCCATTATGTACTTTTTCTGCAATCAAGTGGTGGTCAAAAATTGCTGGGATTGCCCTGACTTTGACAAATATTTGCAAAATTAAAGTTCTTTTCCCAGTCAAGAACAAATCTATTCTTTCTCCCAACTTTTTCCCCTGATTTCCCGTTAGGGTTGGAACCATGATTATAACAACTTGTCTTTGATCTGTTTGTCCATTAAACTGTCAAATAAATACCATAACAAAGTAAAATTCAGCAGTCAGTAGGTCTAGTTTACAGATTGTTTCATTGTCAGACAATCAAAAGAGGTGTCACCGACTAAGCTTGTTTTGTCATTATATTTTCCAAATTGTTTAAACACTATAGCCACAAAACACAAGACAAAAGAGGAGAGAAAATTTATCTCCTAGGCTTATCAAACACCTTATAATTGAACAATTGACCTCCGTGTGTGTACTATAGACATTACATCAGTCCCCTACATCATATGGTTAGCGCTTTGGCATGTCTGAACATAATAACTTTAGAGCAAAATATGTGACACCTCGGTCTGAATTAATAAAATATGATACTAACAACAACTAACTTTTATTATCATCCTCGAAGACTTATTTGGGGAACTGATCAAATAAAACTTCACCATCGAACTATACCAGAAATTCCTATTACATGTAATTAGGTGTTATATATTTTCAGCTTGTCAATTAATAATTAATTGTTAAAAACAGTAGAGTGAAATAAAATGCTGTTGTTGGGTGAAATTCTACAGCATAGTTTTTTGAAAGAAAAAATGATTTTTATAAATAATTAGTTTGAAAAGAAACCAGTTAATCATGGAAGGATAATACTAAGACTAAAGCAGCAGCAAATCCAGAACTGAAAATGACACATTTTCCAGTACATTTAATAATTACGTATATGTTTTCTTTTTTCATCACAACTTCTTATATCTCCTTTGAATGTTTTTATATTAAATTTCCCAAATATATTGCCACCATGTTAATTTTCGAGACAAAATGTTTGGCAAGAGCCATATTAGAGGTCCAAGCAGCACCATTTTCATTTAAGACCAACTAGACCATGGGATGAATGTGTGTGTAAAGTTTGAAGGCAATCCTGCAAGTAGTTTAGTAGGAGTAGCGATAACAAACTTGTGTTAACAGATGGACAACAGACAATGGACAGTGGACAACAGGCCATCCCATAAGCTCTTCTGATATGTGACCAGCAGAGAAAAAAATAACTGGCACATCATAACCACATAAAACAATCAAAGTGAATAAAATAGCAATAGAAATATGGCTACAATGCAATC
This sequence comes from Margaritifera margaritifera, assembly GCA_029931535.1. Lineage (NCBI taxonomy): Eukaryota > Metazoa > Mollusca > Bivalvia > Unionida > Margaritiferidae > Margaritifera > Margaritifera margaritifera. Next base: position 7,095,228 of record JAQPZY010001685.1, on the reverse strand, counting down.
TGAAAGAATGGGATGTGGTAAAAGAATGAATAAGTTAAAATGTGCTCATAATATTTTTAAGAATAAACAAGGATAAAAGTGATGCTAAGCAGGAAATGTACAAGTGCTGATGATCTATTTTAAGTCTCGCATTACCTGTGGACAAGAGTCTTTAATTATCTTTATTCTAATTTGCATGTTGGAGAAATCCAAAAATATGTTAATAAAATAACAACAGAAAAGTCTATACTGCACGATCACAGTATTTGAGCTAATTCTAAAAATCACACTGAAAAACCAACAGAATATGTGAAACTCACACATTATAGTTTCAAGCCCTAACCATTATTTCTTCAATACATCCCTCCTATATTTAGAAAATTACGCCCATTTTAAGCAATGAAGAGGGAAATTCCCCCCCCCCCCCCCCAATTTTCAGTTCTAGAATAGACCATGTATTAAATGAATAGCACTTTATTGATGTGATAATTGAATATGAGCTGATCACTGCTGGTAATAATGTGTGGTGATCTTATTATTTACGTTACAAATATTTCATGTCTGTAACTGTTGAAACACTGAAAAAGTTTATATTTTATATGTGCATACAAGTCTACAATAATTATTTTTTCCTGTCCCAAGACTTGCATCTCTTATAGCATCCGAAGAAATAATAATTGGTTGGTTGGGTTTGTTTTTTAGCGGCACTTCAACACAATATTGTCTATGTCATGCAAAGGAAATGGGTGCTACATGTACATGCCTTTCCCATGGACACACCTTTTCAGCTGACCAGGGCTAACCTAGGTGAGCATCTAACCCATGATGCTTGAATTACAATACAGATACTCTACCAACTGATATACCTGTACTAGTGACAATTCTAGTAGTAAATCATAGGAAAGTCAAGACTTGTGGAATTTTCCATGCCTGTTAGAAGGGAAAGGGGTTTAGTTTTCAGCAGGCAACTAGTACTTTAACTAAATATCTAAATGGCTGAAAACATTACCTAATTATTTCAGCAAGGATCTGTGAATTTTCATCTAGAAAAGATTAATTGGATAGAGATAATACAGCTCAAAATTCTATAGGGACTTGCAACTTGGTATTTATTGATATTATGCAGCAGAAAATCTGAAAGAATATATTGATTGTATTATTGGGATTCAATGAAGAGCCATTATCTAGCTGCGAAAGCATAGCAGCCCATTTTCCACAGCACATTTATCATTGATGAAATTGACAATGCTGATTTCACACTCCCACCAATTCAAGATTAAACACAAGGCAGTGGGGAAAAAAAGCAGATAGTATATTTATCACTTTATGTCAACATATCAAATAAAAGGAGCTCCAATATGCACCCACACCTGTCTGTTAATACTGCATGCGGAAGCACAATAAACATTTTGTTGGCAGTGACACTAGAACTATGGTTTACTGGCAAGGAAAACTAGCTTACATGTACGTAACTACACCATATCTACCAGTGCATAATGTACAACCCAAAATGTAAACAACATAGACCAATCTACAGAGTCCCCAATGAGAAGTAATATTTATCTCCTTTTGCAATAGGCCAGAGGTCACCAGGGAGAAATGTACCTACATTTAGAAGTGACTTTGATAAATGCATGCTAAAATAAGTAGAATCTTGTATATGTTTTGTAAAAATAACTGTTTACTGTAAAATGGGGCAAAGTTCTGACATACTTTGCAAATGTAATATTTTTCTGATGCATCTGAATCAACACCACAGTCCTGTTTGCCACTCTTGTGTCACTTTAGAAAAGGTGTTGATTGGGGTATTAACACAGATCTGCCATTGCAATATGTGTCAGAAAATCTGAATCTATGCTGTTTGGCTGAAAATGTAAGTGGAACAAACAGTGCAGATCCTGATATGCTGACACATTATGCAATGGTAGATTCAGGCCTGAGGTAATGAAACTGTCTGAGCACAAAAACTGAACTCCAAAAATAAAATTCGAACTTAGAGTCACCCAATCCCACTACAATTATTGCATGTATGTAGAGAAACAAATAAAGTTCCAGAAAATAAAAAGTTTGTAAATTGGATCCCAAGTTCAAATTGTGTGCTCAGATATTTTCATGACTACAGGGCTGGGTCTACAGTGTCCCCAGTACTCCCTATAATTGGATTTGTGTTGTTCACAAACATAGATGGCACCAATATGCTTAAGTCAAGGCGAAGTGCAAAGTACAAGCAAAATGGGACAGGCAAATGAATGCAGCAAAACTGCATGCCCTGTGTTCAGGACAGGATTTCATTAATAGGGGTCAAGAGGGACAATCAGTTAGGGGTGGAGAAAAAAAAGGGGGGGGGGGGGGGATTTTCCTTCTGTGGAGCCAGGGATTTTACAACAGAAAATACTGTCATATAGTAAATACTGAATGAAATAAATACATGCATGTACTGCACTTTCTGCGAGAACACTTTAACAAACTGATTCCTATTCAGACTTATCAGAGTTTAAATGAGAAAGTTTAATATCTTTACCACCAAAGGAAAGAGCTTCATAATTACCATCACCACCACCAAAAAAATGCAGCAAGATATACTTTTTGTTTCTTTGCAAACATGCTAACGTACTTGCAAGATGGCCAGTTCTCACTACCTCTAGCAAGGCAGTTTGTGATTCGTTAATTGCACAAAAACAACCAATAAAAAGTTTCACTATATTAATACAATAATAATTATCCCAGCAAATGGTTGAGTCTTCACCTTGTAGCAACTTGACCAAAATGTGTCATATAAATGCATACGCAGCAAGGGCATGAGACTGGTTTTCAGCTTTTGTTAAGCTGCGATTTACGGACTTGTGAATGGAATTAAAACAGCAAGAAACTTTACTTTTGCTTGTTCGCACATGGATGGTTACTATTTCTAGTTCAGACAAGTTTCAGCAAACACAAGTTTTTGGTTGCTGTGAATAATCCGAGTCCCTCCATCTAGTCACTTTGAAATCGGCGACATGCATCAAAATATTTGACAATCCGACTTTTGAGAATGATCTGAGAACACTTATTTTTGTCCATTTAATTGTTTGCCAAGCAGTAAATATGTATCAGTCACCTGTAATTATCATTTAGACAACAGATCATAAACGCTTGTGGGTGCTACATTTTCGTAACATCAGTCACAAAATCCTCCTGGTGGTTAATCGTTAGAGATGAGTGATTTTTATTTCCAAACACACCTGTCAAAGAAATCTCACTAGTTATATTATTAACAATTAACACCTACTCACAATTAAATCAGCGACATGTATCAAAACAATCTTTGAAAAACTGAGTGTTCCGAGTCGGCAATCTGACAAACTGCCGAAGACTCACTTACATGTAAGACCTGAAAGTCGGCGAATCCTGGATACACACAATATTACGATTAAAATGTAACTGATAAGTTAAAATATAAATATTTATTCCTTATTTGTCAAAGCTTGCTTTAAAGTGCAAGTATTCACATTATCACATCTGCATGAGAAAATGAGATTGACCTTGACAATGACCACAAGATGGAAATGACACATACAATAGATAAAATGGCCAGTTATGTGAAAGATGATTGTGCTACGCTAAATGAGCTCGTCCGGGGGGGGGGGGGGGTCAGGCAAGTGGATTTGTAAATCCCTGCATACAGAAAATGAATATGAGCTTTCGACTTTCAATGAATCTTGTTTGTGTAATACAACTGTTCTTGTTTGAATTGACGTTAATGAATAATAAATGCTTAATTAGAAACTGAACTGGCTTCCATTTGGTTTAAGCAGGATCAGTGAAGTTTAGGTAGGATCAGTAAAAATTGTATTATGGCGATCCTGTGGGTAAGTGACGAATAATCCTAATTTCCACTATGTTGATATGACCATCCATTCAGGAGGAGTTGGCTGCTGTGGTGGCCATATTGGATGTCTGAGCTGCACCATTTTCATTCAGACCAAGTAGACCTTGGGATGAATGTGTGTGTGAAGTTTCATGACAATCTTCCAAGCAGTTTAGGAGGAGTAACAATAACAAACTTGTGCTTATGGATGGATGTCGGCTGGACAACAGATCATCCCATAAGCTCTTCTAGTTTATGACCAGTAGAGGTACAAAATGATATTAGAAATTATGGGCGTTTTATCACATCTCATTATGACCCATCTGCATTAAGGACATACTGTCATCTCAAATAAAATAGCGTGAATGGTACAAGGGCAAGGTTGGGCACAGACACTGCATGCCCACGAACTTTCCACACCATCTCACCTCCTAGTTCACATGCCAATGTCCCCTTACCCTGGCCAAAAGGAGTGGAATGAAATTTAAAACTCTTCAGTACATGCATATGAAAATCATCTCCAATTAGTTTCAAAGGTTTATGGATACATGTATTTCAAACGATGAAGGAGTTATATGGCACTTGATGTAAAGAGATGTGAAAAAAGTATTGTATAACCCCTGCTCAACTTCAATAACTATAAGAAAAAACTGCCACTGTACATCTGTACATAGTCATGTCATCAGTCTCGCATACTATTGGGTGCAGCTATTGTTTAAATTGATTCCAGACAACATAAAGTGCAGTTAAGTGCTTTACTAATGTAAATGGGAAGTGCACCAACATAAGCTATAGCAAATTATTAAGGAAGATTTGGCAGTGTGCTGAAATATAAATAGTCCTGTTCAGCAATTACACAGTATAAGTTTGACTCTTGCTGCATGAAGCTACACACTTGTTACAGTTCTACTGAAAACTTAAATCACTTTGTTTCAATTAGACTCCAGCTTATTCCTCAGCAAAAAGTGACAAAATCCCACCATTATCATCACTGACTCTATATCCAGACATAAAAAAATAATTACTTTTCTCTTTGTCCAGATAATTCATGTACTCATGAAAATTAAAAAAATTCTTGAATACTGTCTGAAAAATTATATCTTTATTGTCACGACTGTGTATCAATGCGTCTGGCAAGTACAATGTCTAGGTAGCTAAACCAGGTTGCAATATACCTTTTCTTGCCAATACAGAACACTTGCATGATGTTTCAATGTTCTTTTACTAATAAAGAATTCTGGATGCATTTCTGGTATATCTTTTTCTTTGCAAAGCTAGGACAGTCTGCTCATTGTGTACATGTACTGCTGTTTGTGACAAGTCTCTCTAGAAACTCTGTCTACAAACGTGATGCAGCTCTAATATTTATATTGTTTTAGAATGTATCACTGAAATAATACCAAATAATCCATAGCTTCCTTCAAAAATATATGTTACCTTTATTTATTTTCTTTTAATATACATTTTTACATAATTTTAACATCTTTACATTATATAATTTTTCTTGTATGTTTACATTTATTTGGAACGGTTTATCTTCCTAAATTTTTGTGGAATTTATTTTTAAATTTTTACAACTTTACACAAAGGCAGCCATATTGGATGTCAGATTAGTAAAATTCTGATCTAAGACCAATAATATGCCACTAGAAATAAAAAATACAGGGTTTGAAATATAGAGAAGCAAGTGGGAAATTTGCTACCTGCTTGATGGTTTTGCCACCTGGTGAGAAATCCACTAGAAAAATTTTCAACCAGGAATTTTAAAAACAAAGAACTCCCAGTGACACCTGAGTCACTTGGTAAGTCATTTTGCTACTGGATTACAACATAGGCAGCAAATATGTAGTTTTTTGTTAGGGGGATAAAACTAATTTTAATTATGTAATACTTACCTGTTGCTATTGCGTAGCTAATTTATTTCTGTGACGGAAAATATGACCGCATGATGAGAATTCATCCTCCCATAGGGTTGACTAGAAAGTTCTAGTGAAAAGAACTCCCTGTGTAAACCCCACAGCATTGCATAAGTGTAGCCCACAATTCCTCATTCTTTTTCAGGACGTAGCCTTACTAGTGGGACATCAGTGCAGTGAGGTATGGCAATTAGTTAGTATTATATAATTAAAATTAGTTTTACCCCCCCCCCCCCAACTACATTTTAATATCAGTAATAGTTTACTCTGTTGCTATTGCTTAGCTGAATTTGTGCGTTTGGTGGGAGGCTGATGATCTCACAACTGGTTAAGGAAAATAACAAGGAATACTTATCCACACTATAGAGGCATTGACTACTGATGGATGGTATCTGCATGCGCCACTTTTTGAGCTACGACTAATGGACCCAGAGAAAATATGCCTTCGTTTTGGTGAGACAACAAGCGAAGGTAAAAAGAGTTGGTCATGTGGGATCACCAAAATGTGGCTTTCATCACATCCTACAGACAATGAGTCAAATAGGCCCATGAGGTAGCAATGGCTTGAACCTCATGAGCTTTAATTTTCATGAAAGAAAGATCCCTTGGCATTGTAGACCTTTGATGAAGATCGCCTCTTGGATTGAACGATGCACTTGGCGACTTTGTTCAAAAACTTCTCCTGGCGGAGAGATCGTTTGAGATGAGCCAAGCATGAAGGTGGAGAATCTGTGGGCTGTTGTGTACAAGACAACCCCTGTGCTGCAACAGAAGGTCCCTCCTCTGTGGCAACACCCTAGGCTGGTCTACCAGCAGGTCTAGAAGATCGTTGAACCATGATCATTGGGGCCACAGATGGGCTATCAACACGAGCTGAGCAGTGGAGTTCCTTACTTTGTAAAATACTTGTGGAATCATTCTGAAGGGTGGGAAGGCGTAAGTGAACAGACAATCCCAATTCAGACTGAAAGCATACACTACCCAGGCTCTCTGGTCGGTGACTGGGCAGACATAAAAGGGGAGCTTGTTGTTTAGCCTCGTGGCGAACAAGTTCACCAAGGGTGTCCCTTAAAGTCAGAACTGGGCAACTGCTATGGATTGGTGCAGAGACCATTCTGTGATGACTATCCATCCTTTCTTGGACAGACTGTCTGCCAAAATATTCTTTTTGCCAGGAATTTTGCAAACTCAAAGGGTAATCCCTTCTAAGGTTGCCCAATGAAGGAGGTTCCAAACCTCCACGCAAAAGCAAAGGGGCATGTGTACCTCCTTGTCTTCTGAGGTATGCCACCACCGACGTGTTGTCGTCGGAGACCATCACACAGCGACCCCTTATGTTGTCGACGCACCCCTGAAGGGCTAAGAACACTGCCCTCATTTCCAAATTGTTTATGTAGAGGGTAGATTCATCCCGGGACCATGAACCCTGAAGAATCAGACCCTCGGGCTCCAGATGAGTACCCCACCCTGAATCCGACGTGTCTGCAAACAGATAGGAGTGGGAACTGGGGGCGTGTATAGGGACTCCGGCAAGAAACCGGTCCCGATTGATCCACCAAGACAAATGATGATGGAAGACCTGACCCAGAGAAATCTGAATATTCCGAGTCCCTGTGTGTTTTCCAGTTTGCCAGAAGGAGAAAATAGAGAGGACGCAAGTGTAGTCTGCCTAGGGATACCAGGTCTGCTGCGGAGTTCAAGATCCCCAGCAGAGAACGAAAAAGACGACCCGACAACGTGGTCTTGGCTCTAAGCGTCTCCAACAGGGCCAGGATATTGTCTACTCTGTCCCAAGGGACATGGACTAATCCTGTTCATAAGGAAATTTATCCACACGTAGACGGCATCTTGAGATGGAGAAAGCTCCAACCTCTCTCAGTTGAGTAAGAGACCCAGTCTAGTCACTAAGGACCAACAGCAAGACAGATCGATTCTGAGGGACTCGAGCCCGCCATTGTGGATCAGCCAATCATCAAAATATTGGAGGACTGGGATACCCAATGACCTTAAGTGGGCTGCAACTACTACCATGACCCTGGTAAACGCTCTGGGTGCGGAGGCTAGGCCAAACGATAGAGTGCAAAATTGGAAGACCTCTCTATCCAAGCAAAACCAGAGCTACTTCCTGTGAGGAGGAAAGATAGGGATGTGACGATACGCATCCTGAAGATCGATGGAGACCACCCAGTGGCCGAGCCTTATGGCATTCCTGACTAAAGCTGCTGTTTCCATCTTGAAGGGTTCCTCCTGCAGAAATCTGTTTAGGGAGGAAAGATCGATAATTAGACGAAACTTTCCCCCTTTCTTGGGTAACAGGAAAATCCAGAGTAGAAAGCCAGAAAATGGTCATTGAAGACCCTCTCCACTGCACCCTTCTGGAGAAGGGAGTGTACCTCTTCCTTTAACCGCACCAGATTCGACTGGTGGAAGAAAATGGGGGTCCTTACTAGAGGAGGAAGATCTCAAAACCAAAGACAGTATCCTCCTTTTATGATAGAGAGGACCCATCCATCGACCGTGATGCAGAACCAAGCCTCTGAAAAAGGGTTTAGTCTGGTACCTACTGGAACCCATGAAAGAGGGATGCTCTGCAGGAGAGGGATCAAGTCCAGACTCCCCTTTTCCTTAGGAAAAGTGAAGGGCTTGTAAACCTCTTCCCTTGGCCTCTGCAGTGTGTCCTTCTAGGGCCCAACTGATGAAGGGGAGGTCTGAACTGTCGTTGCTTAGACTAGAGCTGCATGGCAGTACAAAATTTGGCTGAAGGGCCCTGTGGCCATTCAGGATGACTTTGCTACCTGGCCGGTTTAGATGGGCAAGGTGCGGACGCGAGAGAGCGATGTTGCTGGTCTCTCAAATCTTGAGAAGCCACAGAGGGAATGAGCCCTCCAAAAAGAGTCTCTGCCTCCAGGGGAGCAGCCATCAAAAGGTTCTTACTGTGCTCCAATAATATCTTGGATGTGTCCAAAGAAAACATTCCTGCGGAGGTGGAGAAGCTCTGCCAATAAAGCCATGGACAAGGATAGCGCATGCATTGATGGTTTTGCCACTGCTTCCAATAAACGATGAAGAGCAAGTGGCAACAGAGATTCCTCTCTCAGCAGGTTGTAGAAGGCTGCTAAAAAGAGATCAGCATGTGAAGCTACGGTTACTAGTGACCTAGCTTTTTGCTCTTTGGCCTCCAGTGTTTTAACTTGAAGGCGAGCCCAAGTCCCTGTGGAAATACCCACTTGTGTAGCTGCAGCATCTAAAGTGGGAGGTTTAAGGGGCCTGGAAGGGGTGTGAACCCAATAACTAGCAGAAAACATCAAAGGTCTCACCATAGAAGGGGGACCAACCACCCTCTGCTTTGTCTAGGAAACTCCTGGCCCTTACAAAACCTTTGGGACAGCTCCTTTACTGTAGCTGAGTGAGGAAGCAACAAGAGATCTAGTCGAGAGGCAGACCTAGTTTCTCCAAGCTGGAGAGAATCTTAGTGTCCTCAAAGCCTGAAGGCTTGGGACACATATCATTGGGCAGGAGGCAGTAAACCTCATTAACCGCGTTGTAAAATTACCAGATCTCTTCCTCCTCTGCCGCCTTAACCGAAAGTTCCAGAGACCTGAAGGAAGGGGGTGCCACCTCTGCCTCTTCCGTATCAAACTCTTGAGAATCCAAGAGGACAGAAAGGACATCCTCATCCTACACTTGAACCTGGGAAGCAGGGCTATGTGACCCAGTGTCTCTGTTTTTTAGGCTGAGGAGACTTCGGAGTAAGAGGGACCTCGACCCGTGACTCCTCACGCGGAATCAAGGGACTGTCCTTAGTGACAGACATGGCAGAAGTGTGAGAGCGACTCTCGACCCTCCTGGGGCGATTGGGGGAAGGTTTGTCCCCTTCCCTCCTTCTATGAACTTCAGCATCAATCTTTCTGCCATGAGGCCAAGACCCTGAAGACCATGGCTATATGCCGTATGCAATCACTGCCATGCAGTGGAAGGCAACACATCCCATAGGGGTTAAATGGAATCATAGGGAAGCAGATCTGATCCCATTCCCTAGTCCTACGTCAGTACAATGAATCCAAATCCCAAGAGGGATTGAACAGTAGTCTGGAGAGAGGGGGGTCTCTACCCGGTCCCTCTTCCCATACAGATATGCCTCAAATGACCGGTACTCGTAGCCCAATGACCGGCGACTGGCACCCGGCACTCGGTCAGACAACCCTGATCTGTACGAAGATCCTCTACCAGATAAGTTGTACTTAGATCGAGGCCCAGCCCTTTCCAGTTGGCACGATCCTGTCACCGACAACTGGCCACGGGGGGGGGGGGGGGGGGGCAACTCACTTTCTGCTGTCATCGAACTGTGGGGAAGTAGAGGGTACTGCTCCTCCCTCTCTGCCCTATGTGTCAAAAGAAAGAGGGTGCTGCTCCTCCCTAACAGTATGGCGCAACTCACTCTCTGTCCAAGAGGAATAGAGAGGGTGCTGCTCCTCCCTCTCTCTGCCCTACAGGATTGGGGAGGGTGCTGCTCCTTCCTCATTGGAGGGTGCGACATATTCTCCACCCACTTAGATACTCCCTTAGGAATGAGCCCACTATCCCTGAATATCTCCGAAGAGACTCTACTAATTCCTTTCTGAGACCCAAGGGACTCTGAGATGGAAAAGCCAGAAAATTCAGAGGAAGAGAAGAGACCTTCTCACGTCCCTTATACAGGGCTCGAATTTAACACAAATTTCTTTGTAGCCAGAAGGACTAGTATACTGAGAAATTTACTAGTCCTGCCAAATCTTTACTAGTCCTGTCCACAAAACAATGTCACACACTCGTATTGAGATTAACAACAATTTTATTTCATAAATAGCATTATCATATGAAATGCAGAAGTACAGAAATATAAATCTTGCTTCAAATCATCAATCAGTCAATTCACATTCCTTGTTTCTCAAGATAATCTGGATCCAATTCCAGAAAGGGATCCAGGTCTCCTTTCTTGTCCTCCACCTGCACTCTAGGTCCATATCGGGTTTGTTCTGGTCTCCTTAACCGTCTGGATGTTTTCTCTGCGTTTGTTTTTGCGAATTCCGTAACCCAATTATACCGCATAACGTTCTTCTCCTCATCATAATTCAGCCATTCCCTGTCTTTTGACCAGGTCTTCTGAAACGTTTGATTACGCTTTTCCCTATCATAACAGTTATTCCTCTCTTTTATGTCATTTTCATTCAACTTCTGGTTTTTTCCGGTGGCTGAACACCTATAAAACGCCACATTTTGCCTGTCTTGCAAGGAGGGAACTGTGCCTCGTTTTAAAATACGAGATGTTACAGCATAGCTGATGCAGATTATTTAAAGTAAAGAAAGGAATGGCACAGTGTCCTTTATATAACAAAATCAGAGCAAGAAACATGTTTCAAAGCATGTGCTTCTGCCCCCCCCCCCCTTAAAATTAAATGGCCTCTCCCTAGTAAAGACTTGACTTCAGTGGATGTTCTGCAGGATCAAAGCAGTGGCCATTGTAAACACTGTTATAAAATATTTGCATCAGACGGTAATGTTAGTTTCAGCTTGGAAAAGGTGCGTTCCTATCAAACGAAGCCATCTGACTCGGCGCGTTGTACTTAACAGCTCCAATTATGGTCTCATCATTAACAGCGGAAGTTTGGTAATTGTTCTTAATTAATCTGACCTCAATGTATTCATTCGTTCTTGTAAGGGAAAAATATAAAAACTATTTTTATCATCATAGAAAAAAGTAGTTATATGGAAATGATGTGTCAGTAACGTAATCGTAACATTGATCTAATTCTTATAATTATTTAGATGCAAATGTAAAATATGCAGTTTCCCGTTTGTGACTGTTTAAGCGTTTGGTTAGCGAGCCAAAAAAAAAAAAAAATTAAACAAACAAACATACAAACTAATTTCTTTGAATAGTTTTTGTCGTGTTTCTGTGTGTGGTATACCACTTTGTAGTTTGTTAATGTGGTCGAGTGGATAAAGCGTCATACCAGCACGCACACACACGCAAACGTACTTGACTCTGGAACACAAGGTCAGGAGTTTGCGCCCAATGGTGGGAATATTCGTTCGTGCTTTTTGCTCCATGACGCTACGTCTAACACAGTTTTCGTATTAATTTTCTTACTTTTATGAACTTTTCCAAATTTATGTATGTGTAGATTTATAAATGGTCAAATTTTAATATTTTCTGAATATTTCCTAAAAATGTCATCGTATCATGCACTGAAAAAGTAAAATTTGGTTATAATTAATAAGCATTCTAGCGTTACTTTTTAAATGTTAACTTTGGTGAACAAATTTTCTAAACATTATCAGAATCATTAAAAATCTTTCACGGAAGACACATCCTTATGACTTGGTGTGAACGATGAGGTCGCTAACTGCAGAAAGCTTGGCAATCAGGGAATACGTAAACTCTTACCGAACTTATGATTTGGATTCCATGTTGTATCCGTGCATGTGGGAGAGAAAGATAGAGATGCTTTAAAACAGGTTATTCTCAATTTTATATATTATATATAATGTGCAATAGAAAAATGAAGAGAAAAAGAAATAAGTAAAACAAAAGTACGATCGCTTCACTATCCATGTCTAATTTAGTGAAGTTCAGCACCTCTATAACAGCGTGCGTTGCAATCAGATGATCCAAAAGAAACACAAGAAACAAAATTGTTTTTATTTATGGTTGAGGGGAGAGATTTTAAATCTGAATAACTTTCCGCATATAAAGTTGTAGAATGCCATAAATTTGTTGGAAATAAAAATCTCTTAAGAACTAACATTTGACTATTTCCACGTCATTTTTCATTTCATTCGTTATCAGAAGGATCAATTACGAAACTTCCGCTGTTAATGACAGGACCATAATTGGCGCTGTTAAGCGAAATGCGCAAAATCAGATGGCTTCTTATTATAGAAAAGCACCTTTCCGAGGCAGAAATTTACTTTATCTTCTGATGCTAATATTTTATGACTGTGTTTACAATGGTCACTGCCTTGATTCTACAGAACATCTGCTGAAGTCAAGTCTTTATTAGGGAGAGGCGTAAACAAACGCTGACTGTTGATAACCGAAACTTACTAGCCCACCGGACTATTACATTATGAAAGTTACTAGTCCGACAGGAAATCTACTAGCCTCGGGCTAGCGGACTACCGCTAATTTCGAGCCCTGCTTATAGGTTCTTCTACATTCGGCAAGGTCCCACACCTTGTTGAACCATAGACTGCAAACGGGACAACCGTCTGTCCTCTTGCAGTCCGTGCAAGAAAGACAGGTTGGGGGTGTGTCCCAGGGGTTTTTCCTGTGGCCACACGTCCAAACCCCGTGTAGACATTGCTGTAAAAAAAAGAGGCGCTGAAAACAAGATAATGGTTGTAACTGCAGATTAATGGGAAATTAAATTCCGATGCTTTCATGAGTTAAAAACAAACAAAAGAAAACTAACTGGCCGGCAGCAGGGATAGCAAAATTAAATTTACATACCCGAGCAAGAATACAAAACAGAATTCTCAAAGCCAATAATTAATTCCCCAACAAAATGTTAAGGGGAAATAACCAACTAACCAAGATTTTACGAAAAGGAAGTTTTTTGGGTACCAATATTGACAAAACTCTCAAGAGAGCTGATTTTTCCAGACAAGGAATAATAATGGTCAAGGGTAAATACCACCTGTAATTTACGATAAACGTAAGGATAGAGCACAAATTGCAATGAGACTCGACAGTGAAGGCAATTTCTAACAGTCTTCATCAAAATGACGACAGGAAAAAGAATGAGGAATTGTGGGTTACACATGTGCAATGCTGTGGGGTTTACAATGGGAGTTCTATTCACTAGAACTTTCCAGTCAACCCTATGGAAATAGATTAGCTACGCAATAGCAACAGAGTAAGCTATGATTGATATTAAAATTTGCTACCTACTATTTTACGTTAACTGTAATTCATAAAATTGTTAATAACCTTTGATTTTTAGTTTACCATCTATCCATTAAAAATCATAATAAATTAAATGCCTATTTTTTTGTACATAGAACTTTGCATTTTTCATCAAATCCTTTACATTTTCATACAAAAAAGTTTCAATGGGAGAGATTTATCATTACAAAAAGGATTCAAAATATTGCCTTATTTTTTAACGAAAAAGAATGATTAAAATCACATACAATTAAAGCATTGTTTTGTCATTTTAAAAAAATCTTTTTATTATTTTTTAACCTCATATTTTGATGTTTTATATTTGAATCAAGAAGTTCATGTTTAAACAGCTTTCAGAAGTTCATATTTCAAAGGCTATGAAAAAATACCGGTCAATTTATATGTCAAATGACCAATGTATTGTGTGCTAAGTATATGTTTTATGAAATCTCAAAGTTGCTGATGGCAATAAAAAAACTTTAAGATGGCAGCTGACTTCCATTTTAATGCAACATTTTTGACAATTTGGTACTGAATGAATTATTAGTTTTCAAAAAGAAAAAAAAAATCAGAAAACAAAGGAATTATTATAATAAATGTTGGTAGATAAGGAGTGAACACTCAAGTTAAATGAGAACAAGATCAAGAAAGGAAAATTCCATTGTCCAGTTCTTTTCAGGTGAACCAGATATTCAAACATGTAAATGTCTTTATATGTTACATGAGCACCTGATAAAATGTTTATAACAGTAAGCGTTTAAGGAAAAGATGATAGTGCAGTGCAGACGAAAGTTAAAGTAGCAAAACTGTGAAAGCAAATAGGATCATCTCATTTTTTTTTAACCACAACTAGTTAGTGCATTAGGTACTATACAGGGTTTCAAAATCAGGATTTTTTTTCACTAACCCACAGGATCACCAAAATTAATTTTTGCTGATCCGGCATAAATCTCACTGATCCTGCTAAATTCAAACAGAAGCCAGTTCAGTTTCTAATTCAACATTTTCATTCATTAACTCATTAACCCCTGGCGCCACGTTTACACATCCTGAGGTTGTACCCTACTTCCAAGCTCTGTAACGTGAACATCATTTAGGATACACTAAAGTGGATGGTATTTCAGGAAAGTAGACAGATGTAGCTCTACAATGATACCAAATAATGTTGACTTTCTACTCGCATTAAAAAATACAGCGAAAAAATGCAGTTTTTGAGACCCGATTTTTTTAGGTAAAAAATTGCCAGTTCCAGAACAGGAGTTTGTGTCCGGATTTTAGACTTTTTGGCCTTAGATCTAAAGCAGACCGATCCGAACTGCACACAGACAGATGAACCTTTGCAAAAAGTAGGATAAGTTTGATATTTGGAGTAAAAAGGGGCCAGGACACAAAAATCGGGGATCCAATACGAAAAAAAAAAAAAAAAAAAAAAAAAAACAGAAGTCCAACTTTTACCCTTCTGCACATGCGCGAGCGTAATAGCCAATCAAAAACAATGTTTCTGATACACCTAAGTATCCGGCTAAACGAAAAACTTTCTTAAGCAGATGTGTTTTGCTACATTCAGAAGTAACCCCAAAAATGCGTTTCCTACCCCCATTTCAGGCGAAAATGAAAAGAATCTCCAGGGGTTAATGAGTTAATGGATGAATTTCGATGTCACCAAATTTGAATATTCCGTGCTTATTTGATCATTTATGCATTACCATTGCACAGAAATTACAAAAACAGCCATTCCTGGACAATTTCTAAAATATGTCCCCAAACTTGTTTAACATCAATTCAAAACAATAACAACTGTATTTCACCAACAAGATTTGTCAATGAAGTACCCAGCGCACTTTCGTATTTCTCCGAATACTAAGTGCAGAAAGTGCACAACATCACAGCCCCTCCTGGGTCATACTGCATCCATTTGTGCTAATTTTCCCAGGATTTCTGGTACTTTTTTAGTCCCTTCTCTTGTTCATATTTATGATCTTGCTTTCTTTGTTCATATTTGTGATCACATGCTCTCTCTTGTCATCATCTAATTTCTGCTGCTTCAGTGGTGGCTGCACACCTTGCAAATACTTCCAAAAATTTTTACAATTGATACGATGCAATGCACTGAACGTTTTATCAACAGCAATATTAAAACACACTGTCAGTTATAATTTTTCTGGATTATTCGTTGAGTCGATGAATGCAACCGATTCCAATTGGTCAATACTAGCATGATACCTAGTTCCAACTGTATGAAGATTGCTTTGACAAGAATCATGATAATCACACTAATTTACTTGATGAGTGAAAGAGTGGTTTAACACCTAACCATTTTGTGCTGTCAGCATTTACTGTACCTCGTCAAGTGCAGGATGTTTGTAGATACTCAATTAACACAATAAACTCACAACCATTTCTCAACTGTTGCAACAGCGACCAGTGGTAATTTTCACTGCTCCAATGGATTAGTGACATCTGGGTTTTAGTAATCCTTCAGCAAAATCACTAACTGTGGGATAGCAGATTAGTATTAATTTTGAGCCTTGCTATGTAGTATTTTTTGTCCCTTTGAAATATTGTGTGGGGGACACAATGTCTCTCGCTCTTGGGATCCTAGGTGCAACACTGCCACTCAGATCATTAAAGGTCACAATCTCCCCCACCCAGGGGTTTAGTAGACAGGTAGGTGAGGACGTGGGCTGGTTCTGAGTGGGCATCTGAGTGAGAATGGTTGAACTTTCTATGACTGTACTGGAGAGGACTACTGCATGTTTAAAGTTTTTTCAATAAAAAAAAGTAAATATAACTTTTTCATCACCATTTATGAGTGACAAGAACAATTATATGCTGTTGGGAATGCTTTTATGAAAATACCATGTCAACAAGTCCAGCCATTTAGAAGGCATAGCATTAACAAGATTTCAAGATAATTGTCAAGGCAGGCATGTTGATTGTTAAAACAGCTACATCTCATTTTAAAACTGAATATATATATATTACAAGAAATACTGTTAGATACCATTGTCAATAAGACAGCAGTGCAATGGCTTGCCATCACTATTCACAATACTTTTTACTGCATATTCCACCACCACCACCCTTACACCCCTCAAATTTTAATACCAATGTTGAGCCCAGAATAAAATCATTGCTACAAGCCAAATAAAAAAAGTGTGTGTGTTTCCAGTCGGCCAACCGTCCCTGTTTCTTGTTGCCAACCCCAGCACTTTTTCCCACCCCACCCCCAACCCAATATTTTTTTTTTAAAATAAAAAAAATCACATTGTCGTAATTGATTTGTGCATCTAATTGAGCTGGTTTTACCCAGTACTTTGAAGCGCTTGAAATATTATTTGATTTATATATAATGTTAAAAAAAAAATTTTTAAAACCCAAATACCGGCCTACTCTAATTTAAAACCAGTGCAATAGGAAACAAACATTTTTTTGTGTGTACCTAAAACGTGTCAAGACAGCATGGCGCAGAATTGTCTTAGTTTCATAATGATTCTCCCAAGTATGAAGAAAACCCATCATGGGGTTGAGGAAATATAAGCAAATGAAAAATATTCAACCAAAACCTTAACACAAATTTTATGACTTTCACTTTGACCCCAAGGTCAAAGGTGAGAGTGAGCATGTCACAGAATGAATTGTCTTGGCTTCATAATCATTCACCCCAAGTACAAATAAATCAATCAAGGGATTTAGAAAATGCACACAAATGTTAAATTTTAACCAATGCCACAATACACATTTTCTATGTAACCCTGACCCTAAGATCAAAGGGGCAAGCATGCGTGTCATAGCAGTAATTGTCTTTGCTTCATAATTCATTCCAAGTACATGTACTACTATTTGAAAAATTGTACAAGTAGGAAATATAAGCAAAGGAAATACAGCCAGAACCTTACAGTTAATTTTCTCAGACTGTGACTTGATCCCAAGGTCAAAGGGAAGAGTGATTATGTTGCAAAAAGAATAGTCGTAGCTTCATAATGATTCACCCCAAGCATGAAAAAATCCATCAAGCTGTTTAGGATCTATAAGCAAATACGACAACTTTAACCAAAACCATAACACAAATTTTCTCTGGCTGTGACCTTGACCCCAAGGTCAAAGAGGCAAGTGCATATGTCACAGAATTAATTGTTTTAGTTTCATAATGATTCATCACAAGTATGAAGAAAAATCCATCAAGGGGTTTAGGAAATATAAGCAAATGAAGAAACTGTAACCTAATGCTTAACACAGATTTCTATGACTGTGACCTTGAGTCCAAGGTGATCCGGGTGAGTGAGCATATCGTAGAAGGAACTGTCTTAGTTTCATAATGATTTATGCCAAATAATGATGAGAATATATCAACAGTGTTTCAGACAGGTCTGAGAAAGAAAGGGCCAATTGGCCCCATTCTTCTGAAAAAGTGGGCCAATGGTGTAATCATAACAGGACAACCTCGTATTAAAATGAAATCTAATAGTCTTTTCTTTTAAAAAAATGTTATTTGCATAAAAACCAAACAAACAACCTTCTTTACTTTATGACCCTCCTCTTTGATGCCTCTGACCATACACTAACAACATGGGAGAAATCCAAGTCTACAATTGTATATCCCTCCAATATTTTAGTTATCAGTCTTTGTGAATTTTCAGCTTTCAGGTGATTTCTTGAAGGTGTAATAATGTTTCTTCTTCTTTGGTTTCTGCCATTTAATAATCCAATTCTTTGTCAGAAGTTTCACTTTCTGTCTGACTTTTGTCTCAGCTTCTGTGGGTTTTACCAGCTTGTTCATTAGAGTCCTCGTATCTGCAGTCACTTTTATTGCTTTCACAATCTCAGCATGATACTGGGGTGAAGAAATCAGTTATCTGTCATTCCATATCAACTTCTTAACCTCTTAGTGAAATTTCATTCTCTTTACAAATGATAACTGATGCTATATCAAGGTTATATCGTGTGACTGAAAGCATGGACTTACTAAAATCACTGAGAGTACATATTTTTCTTTTAGTAAAAAAATGTTAAAACAGGAGTGGAAGTTACCTCAGTATGTTACTAGAATTATTTTGTATTTCATCAAGACCATTATAATTCAGTAGCATGCAGATCTTATTCTCTCAACCAAGAAATATTATGGGATATACTGATTATTTCCAGATAATCCGAAGTTTTGTCTTATATGGAATTAGGAGACTGGGGGAAAAACACATAGTCTGAGCCACATCAGCTGTTATCACTGCTTACAACTGACCTATAAATAACGCAGGTACCATATAGCAACCAGTGCAAATGGAAAGCATGACTTGATGGCTTTTGTTAATTTAAAGATTCAAGGGAAAAAAATGTGCCACTTTTGGCACATTACAAATTATTTTTTGTCGGACCTGATGTTGATTTTGCACAAACCATGCAAGGGCACATCCTTGCTGAAACAATGTATCAAGGGGTTTGGAAAATACAAGCAAATAAAAAACATGAACCAAAACCTTGAAGCAAATTTTCTGAGAGTGCAACCTTGACAGTAATGCTGTCATGTTTAAAAAACAAGAGTACCTCAAGGGAACTGACACTTTACTGGCCAAAAAAAATTTCTAGGAATTCAAGATAAAACCACTTCTTCTCTTCAACTGCGGAGTGTTGAAACCATCTCTGATATTCTTGAGCAACAAGATTTTCAAATTAGTTGCTGTGGTGGCCATATTGGAAGTAAGATTGGCACCATTTTCATTTAAGACAAACTAGTCACCATTAGAAAACTTTCAGATAAAACCCCATGCCAATATGATCATCCAGAGCATTTGTGACAAGATTTTCAGTATGTTCATTGCGGCAGCCATATTCGATGTCTGCAGGGAACCATTTTCATTAAGACCAACTTGTATCATAAGAAGTATGTTGGTGAAAACCCTATGTCAATATCACCATCAATTCTGACAGAGTAACTATAACAAGATTTTTAAGATGGCAGTTATACTGGATGTCAGATTGGCATAATTTTCATTCAGGACCAACCAGACACCACAAAAATTCTTCTGGTGAAAACCCCATGCCAATATGATTTCCCATTTAGAAAGAGTAGCAAAAAGATTATTTTCAAGATGGCTGCCATATTTGAGATAATATAGGCACCATTTTATTCAGAACAAACTAGATATCATAATTAGTCTTCTGGTGAAAACCTCATGTTGATATGACTTTCCGTTCAAGAGGAATAGCAATAACAAGACTTTCAAGATGGCTACTGTGGTGGCCATATTGGATGTCAGATCAGCACCATTTTCCTTTACGACCAACTAGACATCATAGGAAGTCTTTTAGTGAAAACACCATGTTGATATACCATCCAATCCGGAGTAGCAATAAAAAGATTTCTGAGATAGCCACTGTGGTGGGCATATTTGGGTGTCCATGCAAAACTATTATCATTTAGGAATAACTAGACCTTGGGATGCATTTCTGTATGTAGTTTCATGGCAATCCTCTAAGTAGTTTATGAGAAGTAGTGATAACAAACTTGTGCTAACAGATGGATGGATAACAGGCCATTCCATAAAGTTCTCCTGGTCTATAACCAGTAGAGTTAAAAATCAATTAAATGACATGGAGGATCTGATCCAAAAACCTTGAATTACCTGTGGAAAATGGCAATAATTCCATAACAGTGTTCTTCTTTGGTCTCCCTGGTTTTCTTTTCTCTGGTGGTTTGGAAGACATTTCCAATCCTGGCCGACCAAAACCTAAGGGTGAGCCATCTTCTGGGCCTACAGCAAACAATCGATGTCTCTTTTTGGGTGGAAGATTGCAATGTTGACCAGGGAACAAATTGTCAGAGGATAAAAATGACATATCCTCCTCATCATCATCAGAATAATGTTTAGGATGAGATACCTTCATCCTCTCACGATTTGCCACTTCAAAAATTTCATAACCCTTGCTAGTTTTAAACCTCCTTGCTTTCTCGAAAACGACTATTTTTTCCTTCTTTTTCTTTTTCACATTGATTCGGGTCAGTCGAAATATGCTTGGCAGTGGGACTTCACCGGGGCGTACTTTGAGGTAAGTTGCTCCTGGAGGAGATATTGAAAGACCTTTGAACTGATTAACAAAGTAATCCAATTCAGCAAGGAACACAGGATCAATTATATTTTTGTGCTTTGATCGGAAGTATAGTAACCTCTTTTTCTTTTTTGATTGCTTGTGATGTCTGTATGATTCATGCCTATGTGATGCTGAACTGCTACCAGCACCACTTGTATCTGAATCAACAGCACTGTAAGTTGGGGGATATTCTTCCACATTGTACAAATTTGATTCTGCGAGACTTGGCATGTACAAGTCAAATGTTGCCTCATGAGTTCTTTGATCTGAAACATCCACAGATGATTTTGTTCGAGACTTCTTTCTTTTCTTCCTTTTGTCTCTTCTCATCATTACATGCAGTTTTGGTTTTCGAATTTTAAGAATGGGTTTTGGAGCTCTGTAATCTTGTTTCTTGGGTGACATTGTTGAAAGGGAAGTCCCCATTTGATCAAGATCTTCAACACCATAAGCTCTCAAAGGATTCAACTCAGGCTCTTCAGTGGTACTAGAATGGAACTGAGAGTCAATTGAATCTTTAACACTTTGAATAAGGGAAGAAAAATCTTCAATGTTCACATCAGTAAAATTGCCTTTAATGCCTTTTCGATTTTTCAAATGTAAACCACGCCTCCCTTTCTTTCTTCCAACTTTTGCCTTTGTAACATCTGTGACTGGGTGTTTCCTCGGGCGACCTGGCTTCCTTTTTTTCTCTTCAAACTGGTCAAGTCGAATCTGTTCACGACTTTCCCTCCATTGCATCATGGATGAAATTGAAGGGGATTTATTTTCAAGGCTAGAATCTTTATCTTTACTGGATCTGTTCTCTGGAGACAATTTAATGTCTGTGGCATGCAAATCCTCTTTATTCTTCTTTCCAGATCCTTTAGGTCTTCCTGGACCCCTATGGACCATTACTTCATTTCCTTTGCCTTCATTATCCAAAGTTTCATAACTCTGATGAGAATTTTTATTTCTGTCTTCTTCCATTGAGATGTGATCTGTCTCTTCTTTTGAGACATATTCTTCTTGCCTCCTGGCATTCAGCATAAATATCCATTCTCTACGACTTGGATATTTATTCTTTGAACCCTTTGGTCTGCCAGGCTTTCTTTTGGCAATATCTTGCATATATGTACTTTCGATTTCAGTGGCAACCACTGCTGTGTGGTGGTTAATCTGTACAGACTCGTGTACAAATGCAACCCCTGCATCATCCTGTGGTTTAACAAATGGCTCTTTGGACACAGGAAGTTCATTGCTTTCTTGCTCCTCATCTTTGGTATGATCAAGATCAACTGGACTTTCTGTTTGATCAGTTGCGCATGTTTCATTCTCATCCAGACCAGGTTGTTCTGTGTCTACATTTCTTGCAGAGTCTGTAGACTCTGTCTGATCCAAATCCTTTCCTTCCTGAATCCTTTTTGGTGGCCTACCTCTCCTTTTTCCAGATTTAGCCTTGGTTTTATCAGTCTGTTCACACTTCTGTTCTGCAGAAGCTACAATTTGTGTCTCACCTTTTGACTTTTTATTCCGTGCCTCATCCTGCTGATTAACCTTTTCACTTGATTTTTCATCTAGAGCACCAAAGCTGCCAGTGAGATCTTTGCCAACATTCTCTGATTGGAGAGTATCAACAGATCTTTCAAGATAGGCAAACTTGTCTTCTAGTCTTTGTTCCTTTTCCTCCTCTGTTGGTAATCTACCCTGCTGTAGCAGTGTGCTCCGTTTGTATTCATGTAAAAATTTGGCTCTATGTTTTTTCTTGCTAGGTGAAGCCGACTGCACTACTTGTTCACCTGGCTTGTCTATGACTCTGCAGGGTAAACTTTCATTTGAATGAAAATTGTTTGTTTGTGGATGAGCATCAGGGAATACCTTGTCGTTGGACTGTGGACTAGATTTGGTTGGTGACTGAGATTTCTGCTTTTCTTTGCTAGCTAAGCTGGCTGTTGATGTTATCACAGACACAGGCACTCCTTTAGAAGGAGATGCACTGTTACTGGATGCGCAGACAGTCTGATCTAAGGTTGTCATTACTGACTGTGAACTTGTCCTTTCACTAGTTGATGACGCTTTTGCTGAAGAAAGTCTATTGGAGTCTGATGATGTTTTCACTGAGTTTTGATTAGTCTTCTCTGAATCTGAGGAATGTGACTCCCCACCAGACACATGCGATTCATCTGCTGATGGAAGCACTTTTTCAGCACTAAGGAGATGTTCCCCTACAACACAATTCGCTGAGTATGGCGACTCATTCCCTGCAGGTGACCCAGCCAGGGACTGTATACCACTATCTGGTGAAACATTTGGGCAACTGTCCAACCTTAAATACTGGTCTGAAGAGGACCCTGCCATGGCAGAATCTGCCAAAGTCTCTTTGATTGAAGCAGGTCCTTCCACTGGTGTTTCCAGTAACAGCTTGTTTGGATTTCCGAGATCACTTTTATTGTTCATATGAAGTACGTGAGTATCTTTCTTGCTTCCTTGTTCCTTATTTTCAGACTCAATATATAGATCCTTAACTCTGGGAGGCCTCCCTGGACCCCTTTTCCCACTTGTAGTATGTTTTTTCCTTCTTCCTCTTGGACCTTTGGAAGGACTTGATGGGGCAGCATGACCATCAGGTTTGTTGGAAGAGTTGGGCTGAACACCATTTTCATCCACTGTCTCTGAATGATCTCTAATTCTATCTATATTATTAGACAAGAAAGTATCAGAATTCTCACCTACTGGGCAAACCCTATCACATCCTATCTCCACAAGTGAATCTGTATTTTCAGCGCTGCCAGATGCACCACCACAAATGCTCAAGTCAGTTTTGGACTGTGAAGAGTCTCTATTTAAGAACGAATTGCATTTTAAAGCTTTTGGTGGTCTTCCTCTACGTTTTAAGGGCACGACCACCTCTTGCACTGATAAAGACTGAAGATAAACATGTTCCGAGTTCTGATCTTTAGCAACTTCTTCCTGTGATTCAGGCATGTCAATGGGCAAATGATCATTGCTCACACTTTCTGATAATTCCTTACTTGCAGAGTCTGAAAGCTTCTGAGCCTTATGAGCAATTCTACTCTTGCTTCTAGGCAACTTTCTTCTGCCTCTCTTTTTACCAACTTTCAACTTACTTTGGTTTTCATTACTCTCAAGGACTTTATCTGAAGTGACAGTTTTCTCTGCTAGTTTTGAGACTGTATTACTGGCAACATCAGAACAAAGGTCAGTACTTGACTCTGTAGGTACAGTTTCACCAGTAACATTCTCAGAATCAATAGAATCCTCAGTGTTTGACTGATTGATAGATCCAGTTAACACAGATGAATTATGTATGCTAAGCCCAAAATTTGTTCTTTTTGGATAAGTCTTTAGTATTTTTGGCATTCTTCCTCTTCCCCTTTTTCTACCTCTCCTTTTACTTTCTTCAGAAGGTGAGGCAGAGTTTGTTTCTAAAAACACTGATTCATTATCTTTGGAATACATGACCTCTTGCACCTCTGATGACATAACCTCCTGAATCTGAGATGATATCATCTCTTTTTCCTTTTGTGAATCTGATGGAACATTTTCACTTACTTTTTCTATAGGGGTAACTTCTTCAACCTCTGAAGAGTCAGTTTCCTTCTTACGTGGGTCAGTAATCTTTAAAGTTTCCTTTGTGGACAATGGGGAAATTTCATCGGAGTTGGTCTCCAAATCTGTCCAAGATGAAACAAAATCATCTGGTGTGGACAGGGATTCAGCTCCTTGAAGAAGCTCTGTAGCTGCTTTTTCTGCTTTTCTTTTCAAATGTTCCCCACGCCTACTCTTTTTACGTTTTCTCTCCTTCTTTTGCGAAGCGAGATTACTGACAAGACCTGGATCTTGTGCAGACACAGCGTGTGCTTGGTTGTCCTGCTCAGGCACTGCTAACTGCGCTGTACAAATGTTGTTAAGCACAGAATCACAAGCTGACTCTTTAATTGATGAATCACAAGTTTTTTGTTTCTCCCCAAAATTAGCATCGACTTCATTTGTCAGAGTGTTTGGCTCTGGAAGATTATTATTTGCAATATCTGGTTCTGAACCTTTGGTTTCATCCTTTTGCTCCTTGGACTCATCTCGGAGTCCTTTGGACTTTCCGGCAACAGGCTGATCTTTCTTTGTTTTTGCAGGTCTTCCTCTCTTCTTAAAAGGTTTACTTGAATCCTTATCCATATCTTCATCGAAATCCTGTGTCTGCTGTTCCTGAATTGATTCTAAGAGCAAATCTGAGGAATTCTCTCTTACTTCTAGAATATCCTCAACCTTCGCATCATCCCCTGTCTTGGAAAGTTTCTCTTCATTAGCTCCTGGGAGAAGTTTTCCTTCCGAGTCTTTATCGACCATCTCTTCCTGTTCTGTTACTTCTCCCTTTTCTTCTGGAGTACTGTCTTCAAGCTTCTCCAGCTGTTTGTTCTTCACTCCAACGATGTGTTCCCTAACTTCATCCGAATCCAAAGAAACTCTCAGTTCCTTCAGCCTTGGGTATTTTCTTTTGGCTTTTTCAAGTATTTCTTCAGTACTTTTGTATTTAAAACCTTCACTGGCCTTAAATTCCTCAGCAATCAATATAACCCTTTCTTCACTTTTGCTTCGCCAATCTCGTACTTCTTCCCCCAAAGACTTGGACTGAGTTAGAGGTTTCTCTTTGGTATTAGCAACTTTAGGTCCCTTATCTTTTTCCTTCTGACTGGAAAAATAACCTGTGTTTTGCTGAGCTTTCAGAAATTGTTCAAAAGAGCTCAAAAAATCTTGACTAATACTGCATGATTTTGAGGAAATTGATTTTGTTGCATGATCACTAACACTGTTTGACTCTACCCTACTAAGGTCACCATCAATCTTGGAATGAGAGACCTCGGAGTCAGACAACTCCATTTTTGATGAAATTGACTCAAAAACATTCCGGGACATACCTTCTTTCTTCTTTCTTGACTGATTAATGTTGGTTTTTTCTGCATTCTGATAAGCTTCATTCTCCTTCTTTGAAAATTTGTTTGTGATGATCTGTTCTTCATTATGTTGATCTTTATGAATGTCCTCTGATACTGGGCCTTGAAAGTTTTCAAAACTTACATTCAAATCATCAGGCTGTGACTCTGCAAACTTCAAATCATCATGCCTGGACACAGAACTGAACGTTGATTTTTTCCCCTTGGAAGCTGACTTCTTTTTATTCGATGCTGACTCTGAATTATCACAAGACACAAAAACAGACTGTGACTTCAAGTTGTCTTTTGATTTCTTTTCCTTGTTTTGTGACAATGAAGTATTAGCAGACTTCTTGTCTGAACCAGATGGACTATCTTTTCTATCCAGTAAATTTGCCTCTTCACTTTCACTCAGAGAGACATCTCCTTCTGGTATTGCACTATGTATTACCTAAAAAGATAAAAATGATTCTTGGTTGAAAACAATGCAGTCCATATATGAAAACTGAATAATGTTAGTTGAAAACAATGCAGTCCATGTATAAAAACTGATTAAGATTGGTTGAAAACAATGCAGTCCATATATGAAAACTGATCAGGATCGGCATCACAGCATTATGTATGTTTTGTGTGTGTGTGTATATATATATATGCACAACTCTTTAAAACTGCAGTCAAGAGCACATTTCCCCCAAAAGCATAGAAAACTGTAGCAAACATTTTGATACTGAGGATCCAAGACCAGAAAATGGATGAGAGTTCTGTGCTTGTGGTATAAAGAAGAACCTAAGGATACAGAACTGTGAATGTTTTCTAAACCTTTTGTTCTACACATGAAATCATCAAAAAGAATAGTAACATGAATAGCATATAATATGCCCACACTATGTTTAATAGGCCTCTGTAGATAACTGATATTTTTATGCAGAAACTATTTTTCTTTTTTAAATCAGGAGGACTCTGACCTTTACCTTTCTGACCCAAAAATCGATAAGCTTCATCCTTACCCTAAGTGCAAGCCATCCACAAAGTATGGGCCATGTCTTTGATACACAACTAATGTTATTGTGCAGAAACCATTTTTCTTCTTTCAGTCATAGTGACCATGACCTTTCACCTTTTGACCCCCAAATCAATAGCCTTCTTCCTTACCCCAAGTGCCAGCCATCCAAAGAGTTTGGTTAGGTATGTCATGTAAAATCAATGTTATTGTGCAGAAACCATGTTTTTATTATTTCAGTCACGGTGACCTTGACCGTTGATCATTTTAGTCTAAAATCAATAGGGTTCTTCCTTACACCAATTGCAAGCCATCAAGAAAGTTTGGTAGCCGCAGATGATGGAAACTCCAGTTATTATATGGAAACATTTTTTCTTCTTTTAGTAGGAGTGATCCGGACCTTTGACCTTTTGAGCCCAAAATCTATATGGTTCATCCTTACCTCAAGTATTAGCCATCCACAAAGTTTGGTGACTAGATGGTGGAGAACTTGAGTTATTGTGCAGAAACCATTTTTCTTCTATCGGTCACATTGACCTTGACCTTTGGACCCTGAAATCAATGTATGTTTGACGCAAATACATCCCGCCAAAGAGTGGAGAACTGTCATTAGGACCCGGTCCACGCATGCATCTTTGCATGCCCATGTGCAGAAGAGTCATCTTTTTCATAGAGGAAGATTACACCAAGTCATCAAAGCAGGGTGGGAAGAGGGCATTCAGCAATAGCAACAGGTAAGTATTACATAATTAACAACAACCCCCCACCCCCCAATACTAAGTTTTAAAAGCAGCAATATACAACATGTTGCTATTGCGTACCTGACTCTGTCAGTTAGGTGGGTTGGTTGATGTGCTAAAACTGATCAAAAACGGAGAAAAATGGAATGGAATGTACTCGCCATTTGGGGGAGAGATCCACTTTACTGTATGTTCATGTTTCTGTGGACCACATGTTGTGCCACACTATGGGTCCCAGAGAAACAATGTCTGCGTTCTGTTGCGCTAAAGAGCGGAGGCAGAAGGACAAAATGCTGCCATCATGACATCCTCCAAGGAAGCCATCATGACATCCTCCAAGGAAGAATGATTTAAGTAGGCCCATGAGGCAGCAACAGCTCAAACCGCACAGGCTTTTAGTTTCATAAAGAACAATCTCTTGATGGTAGTGACAATCCACCATGAAATGAATGAAGCCGAAATATCCATGAAGCCCTTAATTCATTATCCCCTACTGCCCTGATCATGTCGTACTTTACCTACCTCATCTCCTGTGTGCCACAATGTGGTGCAGTTTACCTTGCTTGTATACTGTGTGGCACTTTTGGGTGGCAGCTTTGGTCTAGACCTGTATCCCACACTATGAGTTAATATGTCACAAACTATTGGTCGATTTAAAACCATATGATAATGATTGCAGTTTAACCAATCAAATTTCAGCTTATATTTATATAGGAAACATTGCAGTACAAAGGAAAGAAAATTGGACTTCAATAGCGCCAAAAACAGTGGAGTTATTTCAATTTGAAAAAGATAGAAAACAATGAGAATCTGCCACTGAGAGGACAAAATTACCTGATGGACTCTGATAGAGAATATTCACTATCTTTTGTCAGATAGATCAACAATGACATCGAAATAACCATTGAAGAAGACAGTGGGTGTGATAGAATGTGCATACACATACAGTGTAATATTCATTTATGTGTGGATTGCTTTAAACAATATCATATTGATCTTTTGAAGAATCGGTAAAAAAAAAATTAATTTAGTTATGTTTTTCATCTGGTTGGCAACTACCATAAAAAAATACCCCCCCCACACACACACAAAAACAGCATGAGTGTACATAATTCTGAGTTTGTTCAAAGTGTTTTGTTAGTGTTCAGTGGAGAATTCTAAGCAAAAAAAAAGAGGTAAGTTTGTGTAGGGAAAATATGCCTGTCATGGCTGCTTGCAGTTTTCCCATGAGGTTAAAGTCTACAAGAGAGATGACAAATGGAATTTCTGTGTACATAAAAATTGTAATTATTTCAAGTGTTTAAGGTTTTAATTTATTTAGTGTGAATTCATAATGTATTTTATGAATTTTTAATGACGAGAAGCAATTTTACCCTTATGCACAAGTTTTTTTAATTTCTGCATGTTACATAAAATTGATACCATCAAGTACAGCATTTTATTGAGAACAACTCTGCCAATTGAAGGAATACAAAGCAAAAAACAACTGATTTATTTCCAGTAGCTCCCTCTGCACAAATCTGCAAGTCAAGTACTCTCAGTGAGTCTCAGGGATACAGGTACTGATAAGGCTATCGCTGCCCTATGCTGTAGGGGAATACCTAGCTGGTTGGCTCAGGGGATAAGGAGTTAATAGGAAGAGAAAGATCTTTTTGTCTCTTCCTTTTCCCTTTGGAGGCATTAGGATAGATGCTTCGTGCCCTAACACGACAGAATAGCATATCTTGATTATCTCAAGCACATACTCAACTGAGACTGGGGATCTCTACAGGTAGTGACCTACCAAAGGTACTTGATTTTTTACTAAAAATCCTGGTTGGCAAAGAAGAAAAACCAATTTGTAATTGCCATTAAACTGGAGACAGCCAGTGTCAATTGACAAGGCATGAAACTCACTCTGTCTTCTCACAGATGCCAAGGCAAGTAAAAATACAGTCTTGAGTGAAGATTCTGGAAGAAAGCCTCACTCAATGATTCATAGTCGTTAAAGACCACAAAACACAAGACAGATTCCATCTGGGCATAAGAGAGCAGGAGACAGGTCTCTGCAGCTCAAAATAATTAACAAGATCAGCAAGGTGTGAATCCGAACCAATTGCCATGCCCTGAGGAAATTTAAGTGTGTTAGAATTTGGCCTTGATAGTTGATACTGAACATCCTTTGTCCATGAAAAGAAACAAAAGGAAATCAGCGATGCAACTCAGAAGGATAGTAAGGATCAAGATGTTTCCTACTGCACCAATCACAGAAGATTCACCACCTGGCATCATAGACTTTGGGCATAATGATGCAACTGGCAACACAGCCTGAAAACTTGTTCTGGCAGATAGATCACTTGAGATGAGCCAAGTGTGAAGGAAAAGAATGTGATGGCTGTTGTGTAGAAGGGAGCCCCCATGTTGCAACAGATCTCACCTCAGAGGGAGTGACTCACGATCGCTGGGACCACAGAGGAGCTATGAGAATGATATGAGCAGTAGATGTTCTGAGTTTGCACAACACGTAGTAACAGTTGGAACGGTGGAAAAGCATACACAAACATACGATTCCACTGGAAGCTAAATGCATCACTGTCCATGCTCTCTGGCCAGGGACTGGAGAAACAAAAAAGTGAAGTCTGTTGATGAGCATGGTCACAAAATAGTCCACCAGAGGCTTTTCCCAGTGTGAAAAGGGACTTTAAGAAGCGGTGCAGAGATGATTGCATGAGGACTATTTGCATGTCATGGACAGACTGTCCAATAATATATTCTTCTTACCCACAATGTGGCAAACTCGGGGTGATGTTTTCCGAGAATGCCCCACAGAGGAAGTTCCAGACCTCCACATGAAGAGAAGGGGCATGTGTGCCTCCTTGACATCAGTGATACGCGATGATGGACGTCTTGTTAGAGGAGACTATGACACAACGACCCCTTACTCTGTTGATGCACCCTTGCAAAGCTAGAGATATGGCCTTCATTTCTAAATTGTTGATGTGGAGGGACGACTTTTCCAGAGTACAATAACACTGGAGGGTTTGACCCTCTGGTTCTAATGAGCACCCCCACCCAGAATCTGACGCATCGGCAAACAGAAAGGAGTTGCAATCAGGTGCAAGTATGGGCAGGGAGTTACAAATTTTATGTAAGTCTGCTTGCCCAGGGTAAGCTGACTGGAAATTTTAACTTTTCCTTGGAAATTTTAGCTTTCCCCAAACATAATATTCAAACATGAGTAAAACAATAAGATAAAATAAAATATGGTATATTTTAAGGAAATCGCTTTATATTTATTTAAAGTTTACTTTTCTTTTTATCCTTGTTGGCACCTTAAAACCATATGCTGATAATTAAAGTTATCAAAAAGTATATATGTAAATAACACATGCAGATAGATATGTAGGGTTTTTTTTAATTGGGGGTGGGTGGAACTAATTTCAATTATGCAATACTTACCCGTCGCTATTGTTTAGCTATCCTATTTTTGTGCTGAAAATAACCATCCATTCGATGTGAATACATTCTCCCACAGAATGGAGAAAAGGTGAGCATGCCCTTTGCACTCCAGTCTGTATGTCGTATGGTCCTGCATAGATGACAATTATGCAAGACATCAAAGTGGGGTGGAAGGAGGGCATTTGACAATAGCAACCGGTAATTATTGCATAATTAAAACTAATTTACCCCCCCCCCAGACAACTACATTTAATAGCAGCAATTACTTATCCCGTCACTATTGTTTAGCTGAATTTGTCAGTTAGGGAGGTAGGCTGATGCTCTAATTAAACTAATCAAAAACAGAAAATGTAGTGTACTAATTGTAGAGGGAGAGGTTCATCTTAAAGAAGGTTGGTGTCTCTCTGAGCCCCATGTTGTGGAAAAAATGCCTGCGCTCTGTTGTGCTAACGAGCAGAGAAACCTTTAGGAGAAAGTACTATGGGAATGCCAAAAACCTGCCTTGATGACGTCCTCCACGATGGACTGATTAATGTAGACCCATGAGGCAGCAACGGCTTGAACCTCATGGGCTTTTAGTTTCATAAAGGTCTCAATCAGCAAGGGACTGATACGCTCTTTTGATTGTGGCGACAATCCACCAGGAGATAATGGCAGCCTAAATGTCTATGGAGCCCTTAAGAGGAAAGAAGAGACATTTCCTACCCTTTCTTTTTTCCTTAGAGGCATTAAGATAGAAACGGAGGGCCCTCACAGGGCATAAGAGTCTATCTGGTTCATACCCTGCACAGATTTGACTTAGACTGGGAATCTCTATAGGTAGAGGAGCTACCGAAGGTAATTGATTTTTAGCGATAAATCCCAGTTGACAAAGGAGGGAAACAGAATCATAATTCCCATTAAATCGGAGACAGCCAGTGTCAATAGAGAAGGCTTGAATCTCGCTTCGTTGTCTCGCAGACGCGACAGCATGTAGAAACAGAGTCTTGAGTGAGAGGTTCTGAATTCCGGAGGTTTGGTAGGGCACTTTGGGGAATGGGAATGTACCCTGTAACTGGCAGAAGAGACCAGGGGTCTCAATGTCGAGGGAGGGTTGGACCACCCTCAAAGTTGCTGAGCTATGTTTGGCCTAGCGAAAACCTTTGCGAGAGTTCCTCAATTGTTGGAGAATGAGGGAGAAGCAAGAGGTCTGGTTGTGTTTGCTCCCCGGAGATCTTTTCCATAACGGAAAGGATCTTTTTGGATTGTATGCCAGATGATTTGGGGCACAATTCCGGTGGTAAGAGGCAGTAAACTGAGAGGAAGGAGTGGGCCTGAGAAAAAGTGTCAGTGCCGCTGCTTCTGTCTCGAACTCATTTGAGTCAACAAGAATAGAGAGGGCATCGTCATCATCAAGTATACTCTGAATTGGGGAGTCGGTGGGCATCCCTATGTCCCTCAATGGTGGAGGGTGCATAGGAGCACTCTGCACCATGGCCCGTAGTTCAGCGTGAGTTCCAGTGGGAAGGTGAGACCACCTGTCTACCCTGGATGATGCGACACCTGCTAGAGCTGCTTCCCAACAACACCATCCGTGAAAAAGATGACAGTTCTGCGCAGCCCCATATGACGTACAGACTGGAGTACAAAGGTCATAGTAACCATTTCTAAACTCTGTGGGAGAATGTATTGACATCAAATGAATGGTGATTTTAGACATAAAAATATGGATAGCTAAACAATAGTGACAGGATAAGTAATTGGTGCTATTAAAATGTTGATTAAAAAAGTTAGAATGCAGACATAGTTAGAAGAACAAAAGGAGACATGTACATGTATACAGACTGATAAATGGATAGGAAGAAACAAGTTTGGAAATAGCTATATTTTTAGAGAGAGGAAGAGAAATAATGAAAACTAGACTGTTTGTAATAATTTATTTATACTCAACACTGAAGGAATTGTAAACACTTATTTTATCCATTTATTTAACAATTATCATCTAGCCATCTTGAAATCAGTGACATGCATCAAAATATATGACAATCTGACTTTTGAGAATGATTTGAAAACACTTATTTTGTCCTATTAATTGTTTGCCAAGCAGTAAGTCTGTATCGGTCTCCTATAATTATCATGTAAACAACAGATCATAAACACTGCTTGTGGGTGCCACATTTTCGTAACATCAATCACACTTTGAACGAAATCCTCCTGGTGGTTAATCGTTAGAGATGAGTGCTTTGTATTTCCAAACACACCCGTCAAAGAAATCTCATGAGTTGTATTATTAACAATTAACACCTACTCATCATAAAATCAGTGACATGCCATCAAAACAATCTTTGAAATGCCGATTGTTTAGAGTCAGCAATCTGACAAACTGCCCGAGGCGAACTTAGGACCTGAAACTAAACAATTTCTGGATATGTACATATATTGTGATTAAAATGTAACTGGTAAGTTAAAATATAAATATTTATTCCTTATTTGTCAAAACTTGCTTTAAAGAGTAAGTATCACATTATCACATCTGCGTGAGAAAATGCGAGACTGACCTTGACATTGACTACAAGGTGGACTTGACACATACAATAGATGAAATAAACTGTGGTCAATTATGTAGAAGAATAATGTGCTACATATAAATGCTAAATAAAGGTGCTGATATATGTACTGTAGCGAGATCAGAGGGTATAAAACTTGCAGAACATAAAGCATTAGGAACTGAACACGACCCCTTGTTGCTAAAACAGCCATGGGCAAGTGCCTTGCAAACTTGGGCTTGCCCAAACAGAATTTGAGCTTGTCCTGGGAGTCGGGCAAATGGAGTTGTAAATCCCCAGTGAGGAACCCGTCAGGAACCAGTCCCGATTCATCCAGGGTTGTCACAAGTTTGTGCTGGATGAAATGGCACCCCAGGCGAGAGTAACATTCAGCAACCCCTACTCACATAAAAAGCCCACAAACTCCACGAAATGGCGCCCCAGACAGTCGTCCATATCGCCTGTCCCTTTCGACAGCCCTGGATTCATCCATCAATGCAGGTGGTTATAAAATCGGGTTCTAGTGGAATCAGAGCTGAGAGTGAATCTCTGTGAGGTTTCCACCTTGGGAGAAGGAGAAACTGTAGATGCCGCATATGGAGACGTTCCAAGGGAACAAGATCTGCAGCAGCATTCAAGGTTCCCAGTAGGGAGATGTAAAGGTGAGCAGACAATGATGTCTAAGCTTGCAGCACCCCTAAAAGTATTAGGATTCATTCTATCATGTCCAGTCTGATGATAAAGAGCATTATCTGTGCCACATTACTTTGGACATACAATTTTGTTATTGAAAGGTACAGCTGCAGCCATATCCTTGGTCTAAAAATGTACAAGTATAATTTAAAGTCATATCAGGTTTAAAAGCAGCAGGGACTGGTCAGTTATATATGTGCACCTCCCACTATCCCAGACTTATATGTCCCTCTCGCCCCATTTGAGAGAGCAAATTATTGTGTATCTGCTATTTATCATATTCAATGTACTCACTGTGAGCTTAAGAAATTATTATTTTGATAAACATCATCAGGTTCAAGCTCATCATATAAGTGAACACTGACAATATTATAATCAACAATTCTGTGATTGTAAAACAAATATCCATGGGCTTACCTGTTCTGACCTCAACACCAAAGTCAGAGCCTCTTGGGTAGGTCTCTGAGAATAAGGACCATCCCAGTGGCAAGTGTAAGTTGGGTATATGCATTTGTCATGCCAGCAAGTATGTACATGGTGACAGTGTGGGGATCTTGATAGTTTTCAAGCTGTGACACATGGGCTAAGTCACTTTTGGGAGTGATGGACTGTGCAGCTATTGTGAGCTACATTTTTATATTTGCTTTTTCATGTCCAGTAAGTGTATATATCGTTATATGGTGTGGATCTCAATATTTTCAAGTTAGGACCCGGATGTGGTAGGGACAGACCTCAAAGTCAAAGCTGGCTTCATGTAGAAATTTGTTTGTTCATGTCCCTAAGTGTATGTGTGCAGATCTCAGAAGTTTCCAAATCATGATCTATGGGCTAAATTCCTAGAGGGTTGAAAATTCACTTGACCAACTTTAAATATCAAGTAAAAATTTCCGCCTCACAAGTGAATTTTCCAATTTGACTCTGGGCAGACTACTGTTCCTCTTTAATGTAAAGGATGTTCTTCAAGGAATATTGTAGACATTGTTCATTACAGTGCAAACTTTTTATTGTAAGTTTTTTTTCCAGTTCTTTTTTTTTTTTATGAAGCTCATATAAGCACTTCACACTCACTCTACAACACCAACACAAGCTTACGCAAGGGAGAGCAAACTGCTATCAAAAATGTGTAATTACTTACAACTGGTGTTACAAGAGTCACAGAATAAGTTCTGGAGAACACCCTTTAACACAAATAAAAATTTGGTCATCAATATCGTCAACTTTAATATTTCTATAAAAGCTACTTGAATAAGAGTTTGTTCTGGGAGAGTACAATTTATTAGTACTAGGCATGTGGATGTTGTTTTAAAATCAATCCCTGCAGGGATAAAGAAAGACCCCAAGGCATCGCCGGGGGATCCCAGTCTGACAGTATCATCACATGTGTCATTGATCACATATTCTAATTCACTGACACATGACACATACAACTCAGGAGTTATTTAAATTTATGTAAAATCACCACTACCCCTTACCCCCAACCCCAACTCTATAATAAAAATTGCAAAAGTGTTGGCACAATCTATACCCATCAGGCTATTTTTGACCCAAGTTTCACATGTACAGCTTCAACAGTGTAGGAGGAGTTCAACGACAGTACACACATCTGACCATACAATTGTTTGTGTGGATATATGGGCTGTATCACAATATCCCCTTCTTCTTTGAAAGCACAGTGATAACAACATCCATATCAAATGAATGTATAATACATACAAGAAGAGTTAGCTCCCTTTGTATATGTTGGGAGCTTTGAAGGTGCAATATCTCCCAATATATGTATGTAATAGTGTTTTACTACACTTCTGCACAAAAGTGGCAATGTGGTGTCCACAAAAGGTTAAGTTCAAAAAATGTTATTGTTGCACTAAATAAACCATATATAAAAGTTGTTTTAGACTAATATAATTAACCAATTAAGTGGTGATGAGACACGAGACATACACAGCAGTTAGTTCACAGAAAATCATTATGTTCTAGGCAAGTTTTAGCAGCTACATCTCTTCACAAGGCACGCAGTAATAAAAAAAAAATGTATTAATTAGGGCAATTTTTTTCTCGAGTTTTGACCAAACAGGCATGTTGGGGTATTAAGTTGAATAAAGTAACTCTGAACACTGCAGCATGTGATGAAAAGTTTCATAATGTTAATCACTGATAGCGATAAACTTTATTTCCATTATCAAAGTCAAACATCAATCAGAGTCTCAACCCAAACTCCCTTCCCTCTTCTACATTTGATTCAATATAATCCAGTTCAATTTCTTGCAGTCTTCAATATCTGGCATACTCCATCTTCCTCCTTGAACATGAACAAATATATCTGAGAATTTTAACACAAACACTTGGCATTATTAATCTATAGAACAAATCTTTTTTTTAAGATGTGAGTAAACTTGGGTTGCAAAGGGAGGTAATTAACCTAAATCAAACACAAACCATCTAAGGATAAAACGACAGCATCTAGTATTCATTTTCGTTTCTTTGTTTTCTTTCTCTTCATATTTCTATTTTTATACCTCATGTAAAAAAATTCAAAACCAATTTATCAACCAGTTTTGAGGTTAATCAAAATGAATATCAGATCTAGGTGGCAAATTTCTCCTCCACTGGTACAATGTTACTTCACTGATATGTATTATTAGTTCATCCCTGAAATTGTTGTTTTGGGTATAACCTGGTCTCATTCATCAGTTTCTTGTTTGTGTCCCCTGGAGGAGTTTGGATAAATGTGCTTCTACTGTTTTTCCATCCACAACTGGAATTAAGATTAACTCCTCAAATACAGTAAAACCCTCCAATCACGACCATCCCTGAATGAATACCATTCCCAATAGAAGCCTCATTGTTTAGACCCACTTACAACTGTAAAAATGCAAACTTTTCATTTAAAATGAGACTGACACCCCCACAAAAACCTCTTTTTCTGTGCGATTGATGATCTTACTTGGTAGGTTTTACTGCATACATCTCCACATTTTATTGGACACAATTAATTTTATTCTATGTGACATCACAAAACAATGATCCCATAGAAATATTGCATGTTCTGTGCCCTGTACTATGATGTAAACCCACTGTATTTGACATGCAGAAACTTTCACACAAAACTTTACCATATCATTCTAACCTGATAAACAATTCTGTCAATGCCAATGAAAAAGTGATACCCCAATCTATAAGTACTTCTATGGCAAATCCACATCTCCTTTTACTACATACTCAATACCCAGCTCCTTCCAAACCCACCCCACGCCATCCCCATAAAAAAAAAAATCATCCATTCAGTAAGTGAAAGTTTTCTGAGTTTAGACCAAACAGAGGCATGTTGTGGTTATTATGTTGAATACAGTAATGCTCAACACTGCTGCATGTGATGAAAAATTTGATAATGTTAATAGCTTATAGCAATAAACTTTATTCCCATTATCAAAGCCAAACAACAGTCTGATCCCAAGCCACTCTTCCCGTTCTACAGGTTTTTAACTGTATTCCAATTCGATTTCTTGCAGCCTTCATTCTGTGACATACTTCTTCATCCTCCTTGAACATAAGTAAATCTAAGAATTTTAATACAAAAGCTTGCCATTATTAATCAGTAGGACAAATCTTTAAATTTATGTTGCAGTAAACTTGTGTCCAGACCGAACTCACCTCACCCCCTCCAAACGGTGACCCAGGGGACATGACCCAACATTGGTAAACTGCATGTTTAAAATCTGGTCAAAAAATGTTAATATGAATTAGAATTTTTACCGTCAAACCCCCCCACCAGCACTTACTTGGACCTCAGGAAAAAGACCCCAAACTTATTCCCCTCTCACAGATGGTGACCAGGTGGGAAACCTGTCCTAAGTTTAGTGAATTTTCTTGTACTGGTTTAGAAGACAGAGATACAAAAAAAGGGGCAGATAGACAAGGCAATAATGATACTGATTACAATTTTTAAGAAGTGTGGTTATAAAATTAATCTTTTCTGTGCAATATCATACCAAATAATTTGAATCCGTCTCATCTTCCGATAATCTAGGTTGTTGATTATTTTCCTCAACACTGTCAACAAATTCAATCTTTGATGATTCCCTTATTTTCTCTTTTACTGAACTTTCACTTGAGCTGCAAACGTTACATTGCGTTTCACTATCTTCTTTCCAATGTTTAGTGGATGAATCTATGTCATGAGATTGAAGTTCATCATCCAAGGAAATTTCAGTTTGTGAACTACTAACAGTATCCTCCTCAGACTGTTCACCATTTGATTCAGTGTTAAAAGATTGGGGAACTTCGTCACTTAAGGGAATCTTAGATTCAGCAGCACTCTCCTCCTTACACTTCTCACTGGTAAAACATTTTTTAGTTGTTAACTGTTTGTCACAATGAAAAGCTTTGTCACCTGATGTGGATGTATTGCCGGAGCTAGGGCTCCCTTTGGTATTATGTTTCTCTGGTAAGCCTTCAGCTTCAGACAAACCAGAACCTTCTGCGCTCATTGCTTACATATCCAAGCCTACACACATCCAGCCAGAACATCAGTTCAGCACCATCTGCAGGGGGAAAAAATTCTGATTAAACTGAAGATAAGCAACAGATATAAACCTTTATTTTACTTTACTGTTTCCTTTCACTGGGCTAAAAAATAAATCAGAATGTTTTCTCACAGCAAGAAAACAAGCTTTTGTTTTGAGACAACAAAAGAAAAGGAGACTAGGGTCTGCATGTCTAGTCCACACTCACATAAAAAAATCTTGAACCAACACCTTAACAACACCGATGATGCAAAAAATGAAACCAAAATGTCTTTTATTTTACATCAATGCTCTCGACAAAAACCCTTCATGGTTCATACAGGCATTTCAGCAGGAAATTCAAGAACTTTTAAAAGACAAAAATTTTATTTTCAAGTGCTATAATTAACTGCCTCTTAACTTAGGAAGAATGTTGATGAGAACTCTGAAATATTCTTTGTTGAACTAGGTTTGGTGACGACACTACATGTAGCTAACGATGCATGGGGTGTGGTGTGCAAAATCACAACTGCATCAGTTTGGGAATTAGCTATCTTATCTGAGTTTCTGACTCCCACATGAAATTGTCAAGCTTAAATAAAAAAAAAGTTCTCTAAATTCATTACTAATGTTGATATTTCATTCTTTTTGTACTTTTCCCTCTAACCATGGCCCATGGCATAGGACTTCAAAGCACTTCGAAACACTGATGCGATGTATATTTCCTTTCCACAAACACAAAATTTCAGATGGCTTTTTTATTATGAATAACAATTTCGGTGACTGAAAAGTTCAAGTCTTTTCCTGTTATTAGCTGCAAAACCTGAAAACAAGGCCCAAGACCCATTGGTCCAGGAACAGTGGGTCCTGGCTAGTGACAAAGTCCTGGACTTATTGTGACAGGTCCTCAAACTATAGTGAGTGATCTTGTAACTGTATTCAGTGTTCCATTCATGCAAAAATGTATGTGAATCATGCAGTTCATGTATAAAAATTGAAGCTTGGAACATGCACTAAATTAAGTCTAAGAACTGTATTTGTACCAGGGGATCAGTGTTACTCAATTTCTACCAATTTCTCAATGACAAGAAAGAAAACCTGATCAAACATGACTGATGTGTGCAATTGGTATGACACACGAGTGACAACTCTTTTACGGTCGCCATATTGGCCATGAGAGTCAGAATGGCTCCTTGTCTATATTGTATTAACATACTTTCATTGCACAGTACAGATCTGGAAAGAAACATGGAGATAAACAAATTCTGGAGTGGGATATGGAATTGCTGACTTTTAAATTAATGGAGGCAATGGTATTCCTAAGGGTTATTTTTATCAAAGAAAAAACATAAGACTAACTTCATTCTTATAAAAAAAACAACAGGAAGCTTTTATAATACATGGAGTTGTTCAAGAACTTACTTCTGAATCCATCTGTACATTGGCATTACTTTTCTGAAGTACTAAATGCAAACAAGTTGTGAAATTTTATTATTTATTTGCTGATTTATTTCTTAATTATTTTGCTCATCTCCAGTACAATGATACTATTTTATTTTCTTCACAATAGACACCCCCAATATTTGTGCTGTATTCCCATTTTAGCTTCTTTGAGGGAACAAAAACCCTCAATCCAAAATAGTAGTGGGAACACTGTGCATTTATATAATTTATATTACCTATTTTCAGACACAAGTATAAAGTGAAATGTACATACATATCATTGTGCATTGTGATTTGTTCAAATAATGGTGATTCTAATATATAAATAAACAAGAGTCCCTTGAAGGGACTGACACTCTATTGGAAGAAAAGAATTTCCAGGAATACAAGACAAGACCATTTCTTCCTTTTAACTGATGAGTGTTGAAACTATCTCTGATATTCTCCAGCGATAACAAGATTTTCAAATTAACTGCTGTGGTGGACATCATTAGAAGTCTTCTGATCAAAACCCCATGTCATAATGATCATCCATTCAGGTGGAATAGTGACATGATTTTCACGACAGCTGTCATGGCAGCCACATTGGATATATGACTGGCACCATTTACATTTAGGACCAACTAGGTATCATAAGAAGTCTATTGTTGAAAACCCTATGTTGATATAGCCATCCACTTGGGAGTAGAGATAACAATATTTTCAAGACAGCCACCATGGTCGCCATATTTAGGGTTAGTTATTTTTTATTTAGGACCAAGTAGACACCATAAGAACTCTTCTGATGAAAACCCCATGTCAAAATGACTTTCCCTTTATGAGTAGCGAAAACAAGATTTTCAAGATGGCCACATATTGGATGTCAGTTCAGCACCATTTTAATTTAGAGACCAAGCATTTAAATGTAATAAGTTGTAATGATCCTGATTCACATCTAAAATTATTAATATTTTATTTTATAAAAATCGCAACAAGTGTATTTTTTTTAAAGCTAAATCCTATCACACCTCCACCCCCAGTAGTGCATAGAGTAGAATTACTTAAATTATGGACTTGTAATATGGACTGAGAAATGCAACGAGGTTAAGTTGTGATATTTTCCTGTAAAACTGGTTTCTAGTCATATATAAAACAAACCATACAACATTTGTATTCTCCCCATTAGTCTTTCAAAGCAGCACATATAAGTCTATCACAGCAACACATAGCTATGACATGTTTACAAAAGCTCTACTACACTACAGGCTTTTTCTAATTTAAAAAAAGGCATCTTTCTTAGTAATAAAATGTGTTTATTATATGCAAGAGAGAGAGAGAGAGAGAAAGAGAGCAGGGTTTTCAATAGATTTCAAAACTGAGGAGTCATTTCACCCTTGACACCAAAATCTCACTGGTCAAAATGAAAATGTCAAGAATCAAAACTGAAATCTCACGAGTCACTTGTTTTTGAGCCATGAGCTTGTAGCCGGGATTGTTTGTTATTTGTGGAGCAAATGGATGCTTAAGATTTCTTACAACTTTAGGAGATTTATTCTCCTTCTCTTCAGAATTGTTACTAACTTTCTGTTTCTTTGCAATCTGAGTCATTTCTGAGACTGAGGCAGAAAAGAAAATATACTTCTTTGAGACACTGTAATTAATGTGAGTCAGTGTATGACAATTCAATGAAAAAGGAAGAGGTGTATATCTCAAAGTTCACTGCAAAGAGTTTTTAAAAATAAAATCCACAAGCAGTTTTAGTTTCCTTCACAAGATCACTGACAAGTGACCACTGATGACATTAATTGTGACTATTAAGTTTCACACTTAACAGGCTCTCAATAGTTTTCTCTCTATCAGCATTAGAATGTGGCAATGACAAAACAACCACGCTCAGCATGCAAGATAGTTCAAATTTCAGTTTTCCTGTGACTTTGTTTTTAAAGTTCCTGACTAGAGGTGAAACGATACACCTGTGCTGCATATTTATATAATTCACGATACACAGACTATGATATGATACATTATCAATACACATATCAACTTTAGAAGGTCCGTCAGTGGTAGGGTGGTGCCCTTGTATGTGTTGACATATTGGTTATATTTCCTGTATGCAGATTACAGACAAACAGAGACTTAGCATCTGCTCATATGCCATTCTCATCCATGAAACAAAAATATTTCCAAACAGACTGTATGTTAGTTGTTATTACCAATTTCATGTCTTCACTTTAAAGACATTACAGTTTTATCTTCAAAACAGAATAGTGCAATTTCCTTGTGCAAGGAAACTCTCATCTAGAACAAGTCCTTGTGTGGCAGTGGAGATCACAAACAACCAAATCTATCACGTTGTACTTCCTCCAGATGCAAAACAACTGCCGCGGACACAGGCACTCCCATTCTATATAAAAATTGACAAATTTACACAAGGCGACAAACTCTTGTGGTTTGAAATCTGCCCCCTTGCTGATTCTGTGCTAATCTTATTCATCCCACCGGCACGTTCAGTCTCTGATGACATATATCAACATAAAAA
Source organism: Margaritifera margaritifera (assembly GCA_029931535.1). Taxonomy (NCBI): domain Eukaryota; kingdom Metazoa; phylum Mollusca; class Bivalvia; order Unionida; family Margaritiferidae; genus Margaritifera; species Margaritifera margaritifera. The sequence goes on along the minus strand of JAQPZY010001685.1, from coordinate 7,052,686 downwards.
GAGACGTTCCAAGCTGGTTCCTCATGTATGGTTTAAGTACTTTACAGATCATTTAATAAATACTTTTGAGTGAAGTATCTCTATTGCTTTGTATCAACCTGAATCGAATTTGGATGCCAATACTTCTGCTGTGTCACACAGAGAATAAGCTACATTCAGTTCTTAAATAGTAATAATAGCAATGTTTTATTTTTCAAAAGTGGTAGGGTAGATTTAAACTTTAAAACGGTATGTGCAGTATATGTCCTTTAAAACAGTATTTCTGTCCTACCGCTGGTAGAATTACATGTATGTTGATGGGCAATTAAATAAATTCCAATATTTTATCAAAAGTTATTCCAATCAAGTCATAACTGATTCCCTCCTCCTCTAACTATCATAAACATCAAAGATAATCTCAAAACAATCTACCCTCGATTCAATTATGCCCACCTAAGCATGACACCAGTGACCTGTTAGCTCCACCCAGTTCGTATTGATTTTAGATAGGTGCGATATTATTGGCCGACAAGTTGTAAACAGTAGTCTAGCAAATATCGATCACAGGAGCAATTTGTTCTGGACAGCGCATGTTCAGTAGAAAATTATGAAAGAGACGAATCATGGGTAATTAGCACTGATGCTCCAGCCCAAATCAACATGTATCATAGATATGCACCGGTTGGAATTTCCATGCATCAGAAATGGGTCAAATTTAAATTCCAAGTGTCAAAACCTGAAGGTACACATCTATTGAGAACCCTGGAGAGAACCATAACTTTCCATTGACATTACAAGTAACCATTATCGCTAACTCAGAAACAGCATTGATCATTAGTGAGTATGCATTTTTGAAATGCGTTGCAATTATCTTCATTTTGGAATTCGTTTACTGAAGAAAAAAAATGTAATAAAATTTTGCTACCACTCTTTATTCAGAATAAGCAAGCAAGCAAATTGCTACTTAGAATATATTTTGTATTAAAAATGAATTCATATAATTTATTGGGTTATTAACTTATTAGTGTACTTTCCGTATTTTCTTATTATTCTAGTTTGGTTTGGTTTTATAGTCGAATCTGGTCATAATTAACATATACAAACTACAAGCTTCCGAAATGTTAACAGACTGAAAGTCAAATGAGCCAGCATTACTGCAATACCCAAACTGAACACAGTGACAATATTCATGACAACCTTAGAATTACTATGAAAGGTTCACAATAAACAGGAAATAATTGGGATTTACAACCTCAGAAGCCAAAACCTCTTCCACCTCCAGTTCGGCGTAGATAAAGAAGTTCCACCAGCAATCAGTCTTCATGATCAATTTTTCAAGCCACCGGCCCAGCGAACTTCCAAAATGCATTGGCCCAAACTAAATTACAATGGCCCACAGAAAAATCAAAATATTAAGCTTACCATAGTGTTTTCTCATAATAACCTTAGACTGACTTTAACCAAATATACATTGTTAAAAATGAGAAAAGCACTGTATTTTGCCTCTTATTTATTCCATCAGAAAACAATATATCATAGAATTAACAAGTTTTTGTGACATTTCCATTTCATAATTAATATCTTCATCACTTTCAGAACTGCTACCATCTGACTCATCACTACTTAATTCTTAATAGACATTATGCAGTTCTAAATTTTATAACCAGTTTGTCATATTCTGCTTGCTTTAACTTGAATTAACACTGAGCTGCTGCACTAGTTGCCACTGGTTTGGATGCTGCTTTCAAAAGAGAAATGCACTTTGTATGCATTTTAGAAGCCTGGCGAGTTTTGATGGCATGAACTTTGAAGTTGTCCATTCCTTTGACAAATGGTGGGGGTTCATCAACTGTTGATTTGTTCTACGTGAAGAACAGTACATGATTTGTTTCTCCTCATTATACCTCAGCCATTCAAATTCTTTCAAAGATTTGGTTTGAAAAGAACATCGTCGCCTAGTTTGTTCATAGAATTGTTTAGCTTGCTGAGATTGAGATTCATCTGGCATGGACTTGAGCCTTTTGCCAGGTCTGGCCCCCTCAAAATATCATAGAAAATTCATTCAATGGTAACTAATTGAACTTGCTGTTTACAAATACTGAAACCGGAAACAAAATAGGATGACATCACAAGGAACAGAATTTGGATACTTAGTAACTCAAATAATTCAGTGCCCTCCATCCACTACATGTGGGCTTGAATGCCCCATATCTAAAGTGTCACACGATGTCTGAATTAGACAGTCAGACAGATATGTCCAACAAGGACAGTATTAATGAGTCTTTGCAGTACAAATATCCAATCAATATTTCATTCAAAATGGAAGATGAACCTCTTCAATGTAAACAATTAACCTGTATATGCTCCACTGCACATGTTTAAAATAATTTTCTCACTCCACCTTCTTTTCGCACCACAACATAAAAAATAATTAACCGGAATAATCCAGTCGTTATTTTCCACCTGTCTCCTTTTCGCAACTAGAGGATGCTGAATTATTTCAATTAGGAAATAACACCCATACCAGGGGTCAAGCTAGACTTGACTTTTAGGGAGAAGTGACTTCTTTTTTGGACAGAATAGGAAGAAATGAGAGCAGAACACGGAGAAGTAGCATCTTAGCAAGAAACACAATAAATAAATAAATATGTATGTGTGCTCTGGTTCTCTTATTTGAACTGTGTCCTGTATTTCTCATTATGCATATTTGCATTTAACATTGGTTTCAAGCAATATGTTATCTTCAAGTAGAAAATCTCTGTTTTGTATGTATATTATAAACACATTTTGTAAGTGGATGAGTGTACAGTGTATCATACTCATATGCAGTGTATTCATACTTGAAAGTGTGTATATTTAGATGCAGGAAAATATGCAATGTATTTTGGCCATATGACTTCAAAAAATCATAGCAGAAACAATACACTGTAATTAATTTCAACTGACAGGAGTACCTACATTACAGTATTGTAATTACAAATAGGTAAAAATACTTAAGCAACTGCCACTTAAAGAACACGTTTATTTTTCGTTAGTTTCTTCACTAGAAAATGGCTGTCTAAAAATTTGAAACAACCCCTATATTAGGTTATAACATACACATGAGATCACATGTATACGTGTATCAGGGATTTACAAATCCACTTGCCCAACTCCCAGGACAAGCTCATATTTGGTTTGGGCAAGCTCAAGTTTGCAAGGTACCTGCCCATGGGCAAGTCCAAAAATTGTGAGTGGGATACAAGATACAAGAAATGTTGTGTAACATTGGTGGTCTGGGTAAAATACATAAATAATAGCTATGTGTGAGCTGTTTTACAGGCAAGGGGTTGCTTTCAGTTCCTAATGCTTTATGTTCTGCAAGTTTTATACAGTACATATATCAGCACCTTTATTTAGCTTTTATATGTAGCTCATTCTTCTTCTACATAATTGACCACATAATTGCAACATAAAAGTGGCACCCACAAGCGGTGTTTATGATCTATTGTTTATATGATAATTACAGGAGACCGATACAGACTTACTGCTTGGCAAACGATTAAATGAACAAAAATAAGTATTCTCAAATCATTCTCAAAAGTCTGATTGTCAGATATTTTGATGCATGTCGCTGATTTCAAGATGGGTTGATGATAATTGTCAAGTAAATGAATAAAAAAAAGTATTCACAAATCCTTCAGTTGTGAGTATAAATAAATCACAAACAGTCTAGCTTTCATTATTTCTCTCTCTCTCTCTTCCAAACCCTTTTCTACCTATCTTTATATCTGTACATGTACATGTCTGCTTTTGCTCATCTAACTATATCTGCATTCTAACTCTTTCTAATCTACATATCTATCTACATGTATTATTTACATATATATTTTTTTATAACTTGAATTATCGGTCTAAGGTGCCAACAAAGATAAAAAGAAAACAAAAGTTTAAATAAATATAAATTGATTTCCTTTTATCTTTTTGTTTTACTAGTGTTGGAATATTATTTCTGGAGCAAGCTCAATTTTTCAGTCAGCTTGCTGTGGGACAAACTGACTTGTAAATCCCTTTATATTCAACATCATAGTGTTCATCCATTCAAACCAAAGTGGTCACTGATGAGTAATCTCAACTTTACAACTGCATTTTGAGGGAGTTGATTCTAAACTAAATGTGAATCTTTTGACTGTCATTTCTTGGTGAAGTTTTTAAAAGATGCATCTATTTTTAGAAACAGGGATTTTCTTCATATGACCACTCACTTTCTAGCTTTGTTACAATAATCCCTAGATAGGATTGAAAATTTATGGTTTTAATATTTGTCTACGTACTTGTAATAGCATCGTGTATTGGTTGAATATTTTTTCTTTGCTACTTTTTCTTGTATTTTCACAAAAATGAGTGATCTAAGAAAACGACCTTAAGCTACAGCGCTTATCAATTCCACAAGCATTGTCCCATACGTTTCTGATCAACAAATTTGTATTTTTAAGCTAAATCTTTTACCACATAATAGTTACACTTTACTTTCTATGAATTGTATAATTTCCTTAAATTTATGTGCCAAGTGAATTACCAAATCAGACAGTCAAATGAATACTTCCAAGACATAGTGATGTCCGCCATTGTTACCCCTTAGCAGGTTCACTTATGGTTTCAAACCGATTTTATGAAGAAACTAATGCAAGCACGGCAGTTAAAATCTTCAAAATATACACTTAGAAGGTGCTTTCACTAATTCTATTTTTAAAACACAAATTGTTACTTACATTGAGATGATTTAGTTTCAAAACACAAATTAAGTTTTCATCAATGTATGATAACTTGCAGAAAATGGGCAGCGATATCTTGCGGGGGGGGGGGGGGGGGGAGTTAATTGGACAATCAGCTATTAAAATACATGCCTGTGAATGTGCAAGAGTTTGTTTTGTTGACGCAATTGATATGAACACCTGCTATGGCAACATGCAATCCATTCTGCCTGGAGCTTAACACTAAATAACTGTCTGGGTTAAGGGAGCATCTCAAAAGTCATAACCTACTGTCACTCAGTGTAGATCTAAAAACAAAATGACAGGGCAAAGTTGTTTTCGCTTTCCCTATAGAAGAAGGCAAAGTTTACATTTTTTCTGCGACTTAGTTACCCACTTCGCTGAGAAGTGTGACCTCTGCCATACTATAATTTCCGGTCTAACACATTTTAATTTACTCCACATTCAGGCGTTAATATAGCAAACAGAGAAAGGCAGAATACAACAACTGGTTTATTTGGGTTCAATACTTAGCAGAGCAGATACAATAAAAGGACGATAGATTTTGGACAATATTTTTTGCTTCTGATAGATTTTGTTTGCATCTGTAATTTTTATTTGCATTTCTTTGAATATTTACTGGCCCGGCGGGCCTGTGAACTTAGAAATGTTGCTGGCCAGAGTAAAATAAACGCTGGCCTCGAGCCTTGGACTGGCGCTTATTTTGAAGACTGAAAGGGATACCTGTTTAAATGAATTAAAAATATGAAGCCACGTATTAATAGCAACCAATATCGCAATTAGAGATAGACTTTATAGCCTTGGCAGACACATGGCTTAGCAATATAAGGTGATGTACAAGGCATTATTGATCGATACATGTCTTCAGGTTATGCATAATACAGTGTAAGTTAAATAAGGGAAAAAAAAGAACGAAGAACTTTCACTTATATAAAGCTAAAACTAAACAGACATACAAAACTAGAGGCTATTTATTGTACAGTAAATACAATCGTATCTACCACAGGGATGGTGCTGGCTTTAAAAAAATCGCCAACCTCAATATTTTGTCAACAATTTTCAAAAAATGTCGCCAAGCAAGGAGTCAATATTTTTCCATGTCTATTAATGTAGTAGGCAATGAAAATTGAAAAAGATGGGGTATTTATTACTTTATTGACAACAAGCAATACAATACCAAAATAAATTATTACATGACTGTTTCAATTGCTTATTTATAATGTTTTGTACTATTAAAATGTTGTTTCATAAAAATAATAAAATCGAATGTCACATGAGTATGGGTTGTGATTTTACTGCTGCCCACTTGCTGAATGCAGTTTGAGATGCCGAGTTTATTCCTGATGTCAGTTTTGATGATATTCATCTTATTGAACCCACGTTAACAGTCGCCGATAATGTCATTTTTACTTTTACTAATAGCAGCAATCTTAGCTACTTCCATAGTCTTTGCATGACGCTCTGTGCAAAGGTATGACTGTTGTCACTTTAAATAAATGCATCATCAAATATCTTCTTTCCCTACATCTGCAGTCTCTCTCTCTCTCTCTGGTTTTCTGGTTTATAATTTATACCTTGTTAATTTTATACTTGTTCAGTGCCAAGTAGAGTCCTACACGTCTTACATATACATGTTTGACCTTAATCCCTTAGCGCCCTCATTGTTTTTCCACATTACAACCCTTTGATCGAGCCGAGTATTTGATACTTGTTCAGTGCTAAGTAACAGAGGGTGGTTATTTGATCTCCCTGTGCTCTTGCCGCACAATTGACACCTGTTCAGTTGCATCCTTTAATAGATTTCACAGACTGTATGATCGAAGTGTCACTTATAGAGTCCAAGCTCAATCACCACGTAAGCACCTGCATATGACAGTTCAGCACTATAATTTGTCACTCAGACAATGCGGATGAATTCTTGGGCTTTTTACCAGATGACATTAGACAGTGACCTTTATAGGATACTGTCAATCACAAAAGTGTGGATTTGACTTTCATTGTTTATTTGTGACACGGGTGGAATTAACATATTACGGGATATTGTGAATCGGATCATTCTGGACTACTATTTTTATGCTGGTATGTAACCTATGATAGAATTCATGGATTGATCATATCAAACGGATTTAAAATGCCAATCATTATATATTTCTATGGATTTTTATGACACGATGAAGAACAAAATTTAAGTTAAAAATTTATTTGTGACATATTCCACATGATAATATACCTAATTATATTTGACACTGGTTTTGTTTTATTATTCCTATCTATCTATTTATCCACCCAGTCTCCTCAAATACATACGAGTAGTCAACAAGAAAACTTTTTTTTTTAAAAAAGTTTAGACCTTGTCTTTTTGATGATCCAACCCCCCTTCGTCCAGGCTTTTATTTTTTCCTAAATTATGCAGATTATACGCGAGTACATACGGTACTGAGGATGAGATGATGAACACAAAAAGTCTAACTTACGTTTACCCATGATAGAATATTGTTCTGATTGAGACTGATTTTTTTTTTTTTTTTGCTTAGTATTTATACAGAACAATTGGAAAGGTAATCACTTTTCTTTGAAGTTTCAGCAACATTATTTTTTCTGGTACATTTTTCAAAAAAAAAAAAAAAAGACTAGCCATAGTTTGCTTGATAGTAGCTTGTCCAGTAGCATGACTATTTGAGTGCATCACAGCATACAGTACTAAGGCCAGATGTCAGCATAAGTGGATTATGATATAACAATGCACTGGTGAGATGGTTTGTCAATATGAACAAAGGATTTGTTTATATAACAAAAGATAGATTCCAGTGCATTTTATAACCAAATTTGCAGCTTCTTTTCATGGTGCCTTTGCATTCCTCCACTCCAACCCCTCGATTGTATATACAAGTTTTAACAGCCAAAAATGTTGTCGCCAAAAAAAATCGCCAGATGGTATATTTTGTCGTCAGTTAGGAAAAAATCACAATTTGCGACATTAGTGAAGCCCAGCGCGATCCCTGCTACCGCAAATACTCATTTCACAACAAAGTTTGCATAATAGTAGGAATTTCAGTTGAACTGCAAAAGACGATGCTGATAATGTTGTACATCCAGAAGTTAACTCCTACAGCAAGATGGAAACCCCCCCTCACCTCACTTACTAACTGGCCCTACCCTTTTTTCTATGCTGTGTAAATGTATGTCTTCAGGCATTTAACCTTGGATTATTATTGCTTTTAATTCAACTTCAGAGTCCAAAGTTTGTTCATGTGACTTTAAGCTTAGTTTTGATTCCCAAACATTCAGTGCCTTTTGGGCGATTACAGACATAATTTCAGTAATTTCACATTTTTCACCTAATTGCTAAACCCTGTATAAATATGCATTTGGTCTGTGTTCTCTGGTGACTATGTTATTATTTCAGGTCGACTTCTTAAAAAGGATAACTGGATCAAAATGTACCAAATTAGTAAGTACACTGATAAACAATATTCACTTGACATTTGGGACAGTTTTGCAGTATTTGTCATGTGGATTGAAAGAATATACTGTATTAAATAACTGTATCTGTATTAACTGAAAATAAAACACACAAGTTTATCTCCTACTGAAAATATTTAAGTGATTATGCTTTTTCATCACTTTCACCTATTCATTTGGTAATATTAAACTCATCAGATGACCAAACCAGCAATCCCAAGTATATTTTTTAAGCTGTTGGTTACTGAATGCAGCATCACGTGCTTTGTAGAGACTGCGTAAAAACTGTAGTTCTACGGTAAAAAAATTAACGTGTCGAGTCCTGAGAAAATGTGTCACATGGACATGTATATTTGGGCCACAAGTACTAAACAGAGGCTGGACTAGTAAAGGTTGTATTTTGAATAGTGCTGTGTATATTTCATTGTGTGGGAACACGTTAAACAAAGAATTTAAAAGTGACTGGGGGAATGAAAAAATAAATCACAGCATTTCTCACATCTTTATTTTAATAATGGAATGAAACCCACTAATACTTACGTGTGATTTCTTTTTCCTTTTGTTTGTTAAAAAGCAGAATATCTGGCTCTCTCATTAAAATTACTATCATTAAACTTTGTATATTCTATGAAGCAACTAAACAGTCTAAGAAATCTTTGCTTGGAAATCTCTCTTTCATATCTCGCTATATATGTATGTGAATGCATTTAAGTTGGCGAGTCTTTGAATATTAAGTAGCACTGTGTACAAAAATAAAAAGAACATTCTGTCCGGTGTACTGTAGCACAGCCAACAGGTAAGTTCCATACGATGTAGTGGATCTCCACTATTACATAATTATATTGATTTGATGCAACTTTCTAACCGAGTCAATAAAACTTAATCGTCTACTATGAGCCATGACATGAACAACGACCACTATATTTGGTTTGTGACAGAAACAGCATGGATATATTAAGTTCCACAAAGGAAACGTGGATTTTCCATAATCCACAATGCATGTTCTGTACATTGGACCTTGAATATTGGACCTTGACCTTCTGTACATTGGACCTTGAATATAGCAGTTTACACAAGTTTCACTGTTTGAGTGTGTGTGTGTGTGTATATATATACATACATATGTATCAAGAGTTGAAATCAGAAAAATATTCCACATAAAAGTTGTGATTTAAGTAATGTGATTTTCTAGGAGTAGGCTCATGAGGTCATATTGCTATGAGGCCAATCATTTCATTTTCCACTGTGGGAAGGGGAGGAGGCTGAAATGTTTGTTTAAAGTCTGAATATTTTGTTTGCTTCTTATTGGGGCTTTCATCAGTGACCTAGTTGATCCCACCATGTTACCAAACAGGGTGGAAATAAATACTGAACCAGTGATATTAAAGCCAAAATATATATATACTTCTCGAAGATGTAATAAATTGTGCAAGATCTTACTGGAACTACAATGTGTGACATAGCAAAATGTTTTAGATTTCCATTTATATGTTTTACATTGTTTTCATTAGTATGACCCTTTATTCTGATCATGATCATCTACTGAGGTCCCTACAGGTGTTGGCTTGGGTCATTTTTGCGACTATCAAGGTAATGCTTACGGGAAATAAAGGAAAGCGTCACAACAAACTCGAATAAAAACACACGTATCATCGGTCATCACACTTGTTTGTATCTGTTCAATTTCAGCAAAAGATTTGAAACAATGCCGTTAAAAATTTGAAGCAATGCGAATCTAAAAACAAATCTCATCTACTGCTCATTCAGAGAGGACGGGTGGCCTGGTGAATCCATTGTTGGCTCACCTGAAATATTACGGTAAAGCAGTTTCTTTCCAAACAAACCTGGCTTTCTTGTCACCCTGTGACCTCTCCCTTACCCGCCAAAACACATAACAATGAAAGAAATCCGATTCGCATATTCAATTAATTGCATGTTGGATTGCACGATCGACCATATTTCTTTCTTACCTCTCATAAGGGCACATAATCGGGGATTAGAATTCACAGTAATTGTTGACTGCAACTTCAAAACATAACATCCCAGACTGCGCCATTCTAGGTTCAACAATATGGCAGTCTGTGGTTGCGTTGGGTTCGATAGGAAATTTAGATCCGGTTTAGTTTCAATTCCGAATATATGATTTCATTCTTTAATCGTACAAAAAGTGTCCGGTTTTTGATTTAGAAATACATTTAATGGATTATAACTGAAAATATTTTCAAAATTTAAATCTTCATTGCATTATTTCCTCAAATATGTTTTTTTCACTAAAAAAGTACATGGCGAAGTTTAAAGTCGGAAATGTAACAGTTCTCCATTCAAACGATAATGCTTGTTTTTGTACGATTCATATGCAAATATACGACGCGAATTGCCGACCTGAACAAATTGAGACTAATGGCCATATATTGATATTTGTTTTCCATGAAATTCTTGTCTGTAACTTTCTGACTTAAAAAATATGCGCCAAAAGAAATTAATAATAATAATCAAATATAATACCAACTTTTTCCCATCATGCAATAACCATAATGTCAGCCTTTATGTTCAGTCCCAGTGCCCTCTAAGTTGCAAGGTTTAAGAAAATAGGGAAAACCCTAAGAAGCTTTCCGTGGCGACTTTATTGCATTCTTAAACATGATGACGGAAAGAGTATTATTAAAATGTGAGTTGCAGAAAATTTCGCACAACCCAACGAATTTTACAGTGTATTCTGAGACACATTGATCTTATTGTGATGTTAAACTAGCAACAGGGGATGATTTTGTTCAGAATTATAGAATATACAAAAGTGGATTGTTTTCTGCATAATTTGAGTGTGCAGATTTCAAAAATGAACCCATCTATATGATATATTTTCAAATAAATTCACAGGAAGCATTCTAACACATGTACCGTCCACCATTTTTAATATTGGTCTTTGGCACTTTTTGCAAATTCTTGACCTCATGTTATTTCAAGCTGAAATTTGCATATTTCTTACATATGTTTATACTGAAATGTTTTGTGGACATTCAGATTTAAGAATAAATTGACTTTTTCAATGTTCCAGGTAATTCAGAAGCCCCCATGTGCCTTATTATCAAGCACCCCCCCCCTAACATTTTTGCATGAAATACTATATTTTTGAGTCATACACAAGTTGAAATTATATGTTGCTCTTAAAATGGAACGTTTTATGCATAATTTGAGTGTGCAGAATTCACAAATGAACCCATCTTTATGATATCTTTTCAAATAAATTCACAGGAAGCATTAAAACACATGAGCCGTCCACTGTTGTTAATATTGGTCTTTGGTCACTTTTTGCAGATTCTTGACATCATGTTATTTCATGCTGAAAGTTGCATATTTCTTACATATGGTTATATATAAATGTTTTGTGAACATTCAGCTTCAAGAATAAATTCACTTTTTCTATGTTCCATGTACTTCTGAAGCCTTTCAGTTCCTTTTTATCGCGTGCCCCCCCCCCACTAACATTTCTGCATGAAATACCATAATAATGAGTCATACACAAGTTTAAATTGTATGTTACTCTTAAAACGCAATAGTGCAAATGCACTACAGTGTTCTTGTACATATATACATTGATCTGAAATCACAATTTAGTAAATAATTGCCATTTTAGAATTTAGTTATGATAAGATATTTTTGGTCAGTTTTCATATCTATAAAATAAAATCAATGACAAAAAACAAACAAACAAACATAAAAATAACTTACTTTTAATATTTCCACAATTCTACTTCTGACACTGAGTTGGTTCTCAAGAAATAGTTATGATTATGTTTTTGTTTAAATAGAGAAATGCTACAGATCGATTTTCTGTTCTTTATGATGACAATATTCATATTGATATTCAAAATAAATGGCATGAAATGAATTTGTTTTCATTCTTCAAAATTGTGAAAAATAGTTTAACTTTTACCACTTTTTTGCCCCCAATAAACATGAACATTTTAATTTGAATACCAATGTCTCTAATTAAGAATCGTACCTAGAGCAGATGACCTGACAGTGATAATATCTCAGTGATCACAATCACATACATATTATCAATATCATTATCAGTATCACCCGTTGAGTCTCTAACCTCAAAAATACATTACACAACAAAAGTTGTACCAAAATGTTGTAATAAATTTGGTATAATGAATGACAATATGTTTATATAATCCGATTCCTTGGTATAAACGTCTGCCTTTTCATAAAATCAAGTTTTCATGTGTTTTTTAACCCAATTTATGTCGTATTGTTGTCATTGTTTCCATTTTGAACGTACCCATGTGCCGGGGAGAGTTGCAGTTCTTGCTGCATTGGCGACCTTTAAAAAAGACGTAATTCGTTGGTTTTCTGCAAATATTCGCATGCATTTTATCATTATTCTCGTAAAAAGGACTCCAAAGTATATCAAAAGTAGGCGTAGATGAGCGTATATGTTCGTTTATTTAGTTTTTCTGTGTTTTGAAAAATTCGGTTTCGGTTATTTTCGCAGAATATGTTGTACAAAAGACCCAATGTCATATACGCTAAATATAGACAGTTGACCTTTCAGCCATGAATATATTCGGATATAATAATGTCGTCTTTTTACATACAAAAGCGGAGAAAGTACCAGGTGTAATGAGGTTGACATTTTGAGAAAATGTTAATCTTGATCACCAGTGCCCTTTACTGGCGGCGCCTGTTGCTTGTTAAACCGAGATTTCGTTCACTGCAGACGTTTTGGGTCTTTTTCACGCTGAAAGCGTTCGGTATCACTGTCCTGTATGATATAAGATAAGATAACGTATTTTCTTTCATCCAACAAACGGACATGACAGTGACAATACAATGTGTTATTAAAAATCTAGTATAAATACTGTACTCAGGAGTAGCAACAGTGGATGATTTTTTTCAGAATTGTAGAATATATGAAAATTTTATGTTTTCTTCATAATTTGAGTGTGCAGAATTAAAAAATGAACTCATCTTTATGATATCTTTTGAAATTCACATGAAGCGTTCAAACACTGCACCATCCACCATTTTTAATATTGGTCTTTGGTCACTTTTTGCAAATTATTGACCGTATGTTATTTCAGGCTAAAGTTTGCATATTTCTTACATATGGTTATATAGAAATGTTTTGTGAACATTCAGCTTTAAAAATAAATTAACTTTTTCTATGTTCCAAGTACTTCTGAAGCCTTTCTGTGCCTTTTTATTGAGTGTTGACCTAACATTTCTGCATGACATACCATATTTTTGAGTCATACACAGTTTGAAATTATATGTTATTATTAAAACCAATAGTGGATATTCATTACAGTGTTCTTGTACATATATACATTGATCTGAAATCTCAATTTAGTAAATAACAATTGCCATTTTCAAATTTTGTTATTATAAGATATTTTTGGTCAATTTTCATATCTTTAAAGTAAAATCAATGACCCTCCAAAAATAATTCTTACAAGTTCATGAAGTAGAGGCAAGTGTTAAAATGTGGAATCAGAGAGAGTAGGAACTGGCACCGAGTTGGTTCTCAAGAAAAATGTATGATTATGTTTTCTAAACAGAGAAATGCTAAAGATCAATTTTCTGTTCTTTATTATGGCAATATTTATATTGATATTCACAAAAGAATTACATAAATTGGCTTTCTTTTTTTCCAAATTCTGCCAAATGGTTTAACTTTTACCTCTTATTCTCCTATACTAAATATAAAAATTTTAATCAGAATACCAGTGCCTTAAGATAAGAATCTTACCTGGAGTAGATGGCCTGACAGTGATAATATCTCGGTGATTGTGAGTCACATATGTCAAGTCCAACCTCAAAAATACATTACACAACAAAAGTTGTACCAACATTTTAAAATAAATTTAGTATAATGACTGACAATACGTTTGTATAATTTGAATCCTTGGTATAAACGTTGGCTTTTTCATACAATGAAGTTTTCGTGTGTACTTGAACCTAATTTATGTCCTACTGTTGTCGTTTTTTATGTAGCCACTTGCAAGCAAGAGTTGCCAGTCTTTCTGTCATGAGTGACCTTTAGAAAAGACATAATTTGGGGGTTTTACGCAAATATTCATACACATTTTACTATTATTCTCCTAAAAAGACCTCCAAGTATTTAAAAAGCAGGTGCAAATGAGCATATATGTTCCCTTTTTTTTCTTTTTTTTTCTGCATTTTGAAAAATACTGTAGTAGTTTAATTGCACCAAATATGTTGTGTAAAATCCCCAGTGTCATATATGCCAAATATGGACAGTTGACCTTTCAACCTTGAATATATTTAGATGTAATAATGTCGGCTTTTTACATATGAAAGCTGAGAAAGTACCAGGTGTAATGAGGTTGCCATTTTGAGAAAATGTTAATCTTGATCACTGGCGCCCTCTAGCGGCAGTGCCTGTTGCTATCAGTAGATATAGACAATTTATTTAGAGTCAGAATTACATTTGCATAATAAGAAACATTAACTAGTTGGAGCTATTTTACCGACTATAAACAATAATATAACAATTAACTCAACAATCAGACATACTTACAAACATACATTTTTGTTGTTGTTGTTACTGGCATGTTGCAATGCTAAAAATACATACCCCCACCCCCCCCCACACACACACACACTCATACCCCGAACCCCATCCCCCAATTTATAACTTCTGTCAAATAAATTGAAAGCAGAGAAATCAATTTACATGAATAGATTCTACTCTACAATTTCATGCAGTGTTAAAATATACATGCATAAAGACTGGTCAGTACAAATGTAAGATGCCCCCTACTCCCACCCCCAATTTATGATTTCTATTTAAAAAAGCAATGCAGAGAAATCAATTTAGATGAATAAAGTCTACTGTACAATCACATGCTGTGTTAAGATACACATGTGTAATGGCTGGCCAATACACAATTAAGATAACATTTTACATGCGTACAGATTTTAAATATACAAGGACAAGGAGTTGGACAAGACAATGCAAAATGTACAGAAGGCACACATATACAATACGTGTTTATGCATTGGAAACATATATAGCACAAGACAGATCAGTTGCAAGCAACTAATAGCATATACAGGGGAAAATATATGAGAACAGAGCACGGGAATCGGAAGTAACTGAAAGCTGCAAGCAGACTACAGAACTAAAGGCAACTAAAAGCTATAAGCAAGACAAAATAACTAAAAACTAAAGCAGAATGCATGTGGCAGAGCTAAAAACAAAATTTTTTTTTTTTTTAAAAACAAAATTATCATCAAAAAGGCATGAAAATCCATCTAAAACTATGTGTATGCAGCATAACCCAACATTTAGATTAACTAAAAGCTATAAGCATATATTCAAGACCAGAAACTAAAACACTAAACATGCAGCCAATTATGATAGCAGCAGTAGCTTCTTTACTTGTATCTACATGTGGAGTATTTACACACTATGATCTCAGACCAGGTCTTTAAGAAGTTTGTTCAAAAATTATTAGGGAGAGAATTCCAGAGTATACCTACCTGGATGTTCTTACATTTGGAATTTCCATGAGGTATACATACCTAAAAAATTGTAGCCCATACCTGGATGTTCTTACATTTGGAATTTCCATGAGGTATACATACCTAAAAAATTGTAGCCCATACCTGGATGTTCTTACATTTGGAATTTCCATGAGGTAGGTATACATACCTAAAAAATTGTAGCCCATACCTGGATGTTCTTACATTTGGAATTTCCATGAGGTACACATACCTAAAAGATTGTAGCCCATACCTGGATGTTCTTACATTTGGAATTTCCACGGGGTTTGCATACCTAAAAGAGTAAGAAGATGTTTTTTAAAACTACCAGATCATTTAAGTATGTCGGACAGTTCTTGTTTAAACGTTTGAAAACTTCAGCTGCCATGATCTTTATCTTTCTGATGTGGAGAATTGATACCATATTTTTGTGGGTATAATGCGCACTTAATGGGAAAAAAAAGGATTTTTTTTCAGGGCGATCTGACAAATGGATCATGCACTAAAGCTGCCTACATGTCACATTCACTCCTTGTGAAATATTAAATCCGTCGCATTGTAACTAAATTGTTTTCTAGCCTCATTAGAGAATTAAATAATGTTTACAAACCTCAATAGTCTTATTCTTTGATTGCTTATGTTAATAAACTCATTTCATTTCACATCACTGTCTAGCTTTTTGCTCTGTGACTACCAGAAATACATGTACAAACGACTGGTTGCTTCTTGTTCTCTGTCACATTTACGTTAAAGCTGTGCAAAGTACCACATTGCAGTGAAACAAATATGATTACCGTACCTATAAACATTTAATATTTGATAATTGTTGATCTAATACATTTTTTCTTCATTTATTCATGGTTGAATTGAAATATAATATTTAGAATTCAAACAGTGTTAATGTTCTCATCAGAAACACATTTAGGGGACATCTTTTCCTTAATGAACTTGTTTAATATATGTTCCATTGGAGCGGTGATATTTGAATATCAGTACCTAAAGCTTGTGTGAATTTATCTTGACAACATTTCACATCTGCGGTCTTAAGCTCTCTAACTACCATACATGTACCAAGATGAATTCATCTTCTCTATAAAGCCCACATTATATCCCACCTTTATTCCTTAGGTCCAACTCTTAAGGCATTTAACACTGTTTGCTAATTAACATTTTTATTTTGAATTATTTTATGTACCGGTATATTGAATTTATAATATGTGTTCATGAGGTAAGTTATACTTTAGTCATTTTGTAAACAACATGTTTACTGCATTTGAGTTCAAGGTTAGACTTGTTTGCATAGTATTTAGTACTTTGATTGGAATTGTCCATATCTTGACATGAGAAAAGTCAGGTACACAAGTAAATTTCCATTAGAGTTACTCATAATCTAGAATATTCTGTCAGGTGACTTATCCTTATATTTATACGGGTTTGGTTAACAAGATTTCATTCCTATTCAAAACTTCATGTCATTAAGATCAGTCTATTAAGAAATCATTTTAATAATCAGATGTTTATAGTTGTGTTGTGAAAATTTAGAGCAAATTCAGAGAGAGGAATTATTTATTTGAAATATTCATTGGAATTACCAAAAGTGCTCATTCTCATATTGGATTAATACTTGACTTTGGGATTTATATGAATTCATTCGAAGATATTCTGTATTATATCATTCACAAATATCAGAACATTAAAGACTACAGGCACATCAGGACAATCAAGGCTACTGAAATTCATTTGGAACATTCTATATTTAGGACTTGTGATTAGGACACTTAGGATTATTGGATTATTTGGATTTTAATTCACGTTACTGTAAGTGTCTTTTGAATTTTTACTTTAATCATCTAGAAATAAATTGATTGTTGATTTTACTGTCATTGTTGGTTTCACTTTCTCTCTGTTACATTATTTTAAGACCTAGAGTTGTAACAATTAGATTATTGGACATGCTGCTTGGTACAGTATATATTTTCAATCTTTCTTGTTTCATTTAACGATTTTAATTTACATTAATATATATGGTAGAGGGTAATGCCAGGTGTTTACTCATGTAAGTTTTTCAACCAGTGATGCCTTTGTACTCACTGACACAAGTGTCAGAGCTTTGAATTTAAAGTAACAACTATGCTTAGCAATAGCAAAGATCAGACCAAATACTGCTACAGGAGGTGTACATGCACTTACTAACAAATGGTAATCTTCTTTGGTGGAATTGGAGATGTTATTTTACTTGCAGAGAAAACAACATAGCATTTTAAATGATCATTCTTGGGATTTAAACTAATTGGAGTGGATATAAATATTGTGAATATTTAAATATAAATTGCCTTTTGCATAAACACATGGTTAAAGAGCTGCAGGGAGGGAGTTCATTGTAGAAGGATCTTCTGTTAGGGAGTGGAAAAGAATGACAGCTGAGGACATATAGTGACATTTCAAGAGTGCAAATGACGAATAGGACTTTGAAGGATTTGATGCAACAGACTGAACTCCATCAACAAAGCAAACCTTGAAATGGCCCTTTAAAGGGCTGACCAAAGAGTCAGAAAGATATACTTTCAATATTGCCACTTCTTTTGTTTTATTTTTTTAATTTTTATGATATGTTAAAAAGAATGACTGGTCATGATCAGGTGCTACATACTTACAGGAAAGACCAGAGAAACAATCAAGCACTATTTTATAGTAAACAATTCGAACATGCAAAAAATGATGATCAGTGCACAATCCAAAATGGCTGACTATTGTCCCACTATGAAAACGGAGCAAATTCATAAAGATTTTAAAATGTATTATATCACATGCAGGTTATATGGCAGAACTAAGTTTTTTCCCTCATTCTGGGTCAAAAATTGGGCTGCATGTTATATATTAATAATCAGTGGATGTTATACACACCAAAATATGGTACATGTGCCAAATCCAAGAGTTCAGAGTAAAGTTTCTAAAAATCATTAAAGAAAGTCAGATATAATGAATTTACATAAGAAGACACTTTGTTGGTGAGACACAGTAGTTCATGAAACCCTCATTATAAAACGCTGGTGATCGCTGTGTTGACTGTAAAAGATGACTTAACTCCTGTATTTTTCTGATGCCCAGCCCTCATTTATACAGAAGTTTGGCAAATATATACTAAGTATATTTTTTTCTGATAAACCAACCCTATATTTTTGGACATTTATCAGGCTGGGGCTCTGGTCTTATCACGGGAAAAATACTGAAATTTGCCCAGCATTGCAAGTTGTGTAAAAAATCTCTCTTTCCAAATTCACTTTCTGTTTTCTCCATGAAGTGGAAATGGAAATATTGGGGGGGGGGGGGTCCAGCCACCATTTGGAAAAAAGGGGAAATTTCTGAATATACTGATTGTAGGGATCTAAGGAAGAAATAAAGGTAGGACTTGAATTCATTTGGTACGGGTTTTTTTGGCATTATTTTTTAGAAATTAGTGTGACTCCCACAATTGCACATTACAGAATAGACCCATAGTGGATAACTATTGCTGTAACCTGTTGATACCAAATATTTGAAGTGTTTTTTTAAATTATATTTCAGATTGTAAAGTTTTTGCAGCAAAATGGCGTCAGAGCATTCGGTTATCATCTTCCATAACACACCATCCAGACTGCACTTCTGCATCTTCAGCAACATCTCTGATGTTTTCCCCAGCCTCTCAGCAATCAAACCATATGAGCACACTATCAGAACAATACAAGACAGAAACTCAGAGAGAACATATAAACATTAGAAGTATATTTCGAACAGATGAAAATGATCCAGTATGTGGTAAAACTCGCCAAGAAATTTATAAGTACAGTGAAACCTGTTTCTACTGAGTTTCACATACCAATGCAATGTGCTCTGTACAAACAGAATTTTGCTATGAACATTAAAACTACATAAATATTTACTCATGCAGACCTAACATAGCAGGATTCAAATTCTAGTTTAGAAAGTACTTGTCCTATTGTCCTACTTTTTAGGCTCCAGAACCAACTGTAAACATGTGGTTTTGTTGTAAAAGTGTAAATTGAAACGTAATAAAAACTAATATTACACTATTTTTGTCAAAATGTTTCTTTGTGTTAATGTTTGTTTTCCTGGTTGTGAACTTTGTGAGTTGAATTAAAAAAAATTGTTAATCCACTAGTCCTCTTGACCAGCACCTTTAGAAAACTTACTTGTCTCTTCACAAATTTATTTGCATTGAAGAAGTGAACCAGCCTAAAAATGAAACCCGGGATAGTACTTAAAATAAATTATTTACTAAATTAATATTTCCTATAATTTGGCTCCACATCATACTTTTTGTGGCAAAAATATAATTATAAACAAGGAATGTATCCGTAATGTCATTGTTACATACCAGTGGCATTCATCCAATTATAGGCTACCATCTTAATTCACTTTTTTTCTTTTGAAGGTGATTTTGTTATCATCTTTTAAAATCCTTTTACTTTGATGATGAATTTAATTAATTGGCAGAGCCATATTTTATGCAGGTATGAAAATGTTATATTTTGTGTAAGAATTGGAAACAAATTTGACTTAATGGAAAATGCATTTATTACAGAATGTGTGATACCTTGGTATGTCCTCTATTTATACTCTAGCCATATCTTTGGCTGGGTCATATAATGTAACCTTTGTCCATCTGTCCTCTCACATCCTGTCCCATCCGTCACACATTTCATTTTTGATCAGTAACTTTTGAAGTATTTAATAGGTTGACATCAAATTTGGTACAAAGCTTTACATTAAGAAGACCTAGTTCATGTGTGATATTCACCATTTTGTTTGTAAAAGTTTCTAGAGTTGTGGCCCCTGTTTGGCATTCCATTTTTGTTTCTGCTCAATAACTTTTGAAGGACTGAATGGATTAATATCATATTTGGAATGAAGCTTTACATTAGGAGGACCTAGGTCAAGATCAGTTTTAATCATTTTCTGCCAGAAGTTTATGGAGTTATGCCCCCCTGTTTGACTTGGAACTTTGCCCTTCCATTTAATTTTCAAACATGGTAGCTCAGTTGGTGGAGCATTGGATAATCCAAGAGTCATGTGTTAAATACCTTCCTAGGCCAGCCTGGGTTTGGCTGCCTTGGAGTGTCCTTGGGAAAGACACTTGGCTCCCATTTTCTGTGCATGATATAGCCAGTAATATATTAAAGTGCTGTTAAAACCAAGAACTCAATAACTTTTGAAAGACTTAATGAATTGAAATCAAATATGGTATGAGGCTTTACATTAAAAAGACCTAGGTCAATTCAATTTTTATCATTTTAGGGCAAACTTTTACAGAGTTGTGGCCCTTATTTGACTTTGAACTTTGTGCTTACATTTCATTTCCACTCAATAAATTTTGAAGAACTTCAAGCATTAGAATCAAATTTGGTATAAAGCTATACATTAAAGACTTTGTCAAGTATGAATTTCACCATTTTCCAGCAATAGTTTACAGAGTTATGACCCCATTTTGACATAGAACTTTGACCTTCAATTTCCGCAAAATAACCTTTGAATGACTTAATGGATTGAAACCAAATTTGGTATTAAGAAAACATAAATCAGTTTGTACTTTACAGTTTTCTGGCATGGAACTATGGTCTCTTTTTGCTTAGAACTTTACCCTTTAATTTCATCATATTCACAGAATCATCCGTATTGTATGAACACATTTTTAGTAGAACCCCTTTTCACAAATATAATGTTGATGAAACAAGAGAATAAATGATGTTAAATCTTAAATTGCTTTCATTGAAGAAAGAATTTCTCTGTGTTATTTCAGACAAAGCACACTTTGGCCCATGAGGGGTTATTTTACAGAGTTCCAGACAATGTTTTCAAATTGTATCAGGCAGCCGGACTACGGAAAGATTTCCAGAAAATGGTGATTTCTTACTTCTATTTTCAGAACATGGTTAAATGATTATAGCTAGAAACTACATACTATTTTTTAGCTGATGATAATCACATCATTAATGACTACCCATCCCACATTTTTACAAAAATATTTACTTAGGATCCTTTTGTCTGATAATAAACCCACCCCTGCTTTTTGGGACAAATTTATTAGGCTGGACCTCGAGTCTTATCATATTGAGAAAAACTTATTTCTTTGTCCTGTTTCTTTGTACTCAATGATCCAGCCAATGAATGCATGACTGTATATATTATTTTGCATAACATTGTTAATTTAGGTATGATTTGAGGGTGGTTTTGTAGTATTATATTTACACACCTATAACTCACACCCAACTGTAAACAGCATAGAGCCAGATCTGCTTTTGCATAATGTGACAGCAGGTCAGAGTCTAGGCCTGGTGGCTTGAAATCCTGCATAGAACAAACAAACTGTGTGGACCTTTGTGTACCAGCAGTTCTGGATCTATGCTGTTTTACAATTGGGTGTTTGCCATGCATGAGCAAATTCTATCAAAGGCAGGTGCTGTCCTATCACATGCAGCTGCTGTCCTATCACAGGCCTGCTGTTCTATCACAGGCAGCTGCTGTCCTATCACAGGCAGCTGCTGTTCTATCACAGGCAGCTGTCCTATCACAGTCATGCTGTTCTAATACAGGCAGCTGATGTACTATCATGGGCAGCTGCTGTCCCATTCTCAAGATCGAACCAACATAAAATAAAATCCTAGAGCTTCCTCTGATTTATATTCTTCTGGAACAGTTTCACCTGCTTGATTTAATCACATTTGATTGCAGCGCTGATTGATGTCAGTCAACATGAAAATGTCATAATTCAAGCCTTTCTAATGCACAAAGGTGCCTAATTACTTAAATGGATGCTCTTTGTTTGATCTAGAACATTTATTATAGTATTAGATGACCATGTAGCATACTGCATAACAAAGAGTGAGATAAATCATCCAATTTTGAGTGTATGTAATTGCTCTGAAAATACAACATTCAAAATAGAATCAGCTACTATTTAATATGCAGTATACTTTAATGTATAGAATATGTGCTGTGGTGAAGGAAAACACTAATATTCATGGAATTTTACCAAAAATGATAACAAGATAGAGAGAGAAAGAGAAAAAAGACATACAGACAAAAGAAAAGTAGTCCTCATTAGTGATTGAATGGCTTGTTTCAGGTCTTAAAATGTTATCCAAAAAGACCTACTGTATATAGTCGCTTTTAAGTCGGATTCAACTGCAAACTGCACAGACCCAGATCTGGGTCTATGCAATTTGTTAGGACTAATCAATAGAACAAACAACATAGACCCTGATCTGCTGGCACATTATGGGATGGCAGATCAGGGCCTGTGTTGTTTGGAGTTAGACCCGACTTATGAGTATACATGGTACCTGTATGCTACCAAAAGCATGAATTTTGCATACATCTGTTAAATAAAGCTCTCCCTTTTAGTTGTGAAAAGTATAAGATACAATATCTTTATGAGTTCTCATACTACTGATTAAATTTTGGATGATGGTGATCTTTTTAAAGAATTTTTGAGTCTTGTTAATCAAGCACTATTCTTTTCCAGTAAAATAGTCACAATAATTTGAATGTCAGATAAACAGATGAGATTTTTAGTAACCTGTGATAAATTATTTCCATCCTTGTATCATCTAAAAACAATGGTCAGATAAACGGTATCCACAATAACTGGAAGAGGTTGTATTATTTTTGTTTTTACTTCTTGTGGAAAGGAAAAGAGCAATGCATCAGAGTTTTCCTCTAAAATATTTTCATTTTTCTTCCAGTTGAAGGCTTTCCAAGAAGCTTGCATCATGATCCGGAGACCAGCTCTGGATGTTTTTGATATCCTTGAGAATGTGAATTATGACCATCCTCCAGCCAAGATCATTCTCTGTATCTTTGATGAATATTAGAACACAAGTCTGACATTTTTAAACTGTCATTGTTTTTCCCCGTCCATGAATGTTGAAGGGACATATAGTTTTGTCCTTTTGCCCATCCAACTGTCCATGGATACATCCATCATGGTTAAGTTTTATGTTTATGTCACTGCAAAGCGGTATTCATGTTCCATTAAAAAAATTCTAGTTGTTTTGAAGAAAATAAAGAGTCACTTTAGCATTAATCAGTTTCACAAATCTACTCTATAAGTCTGGAATGGACTTGTCATTGGAGAAATAAGGTAATTTTAAAACCTTTTCCATTGTTCCCTTGAAAATGTATGTTCTTGTAATATAAATCACATTATTTTCAAAGACAACATTTTTCAAAAGATCTAATGATTGAATATGTTCTCATAATACAGAAAAGACTCTTTTTTATTATTGTGCAATGTGAATATCTATACTTAACACTCCCTAGATTTGCAAACACCAGTTTAGGATTCAAAATGACTGGGTTCACATATGCACATCCTGTTTTGACCCAATACATTTAAATTTTAATAAAGGATGCTTAATAGTTAGTATTACCATATTTGACATAATATCTACACATGCTTAATAAAAGCACATCACTCTTTTTGAATGGAAATATCCACCACTAAGTGAATGTTTGTCAATCACAGCATACCTCATTGGAGGGAAGCTGCTGCTAAATCCTGCCTAGAACATTGTGATTTTCTTGTAACTTATCATCATGCATGCCTGGTGTCGTCTTACAACTTTGCAGGTTAAATCAGTCTCAGAAACAGATCTTAAATGTGTTTTATTCAGCATGACCATATTTGGAGAGTAAGAACACACCTTCAAAATGGATAGGTTCCAACTTGGACAAGGGGAGCAGACTTCTGTTATGTACATACATGTGGTATGGATATTGTCAGTGTGCACTTATTATAATGAATTGTATCTTCATGACATTGGCCCAAATAATATTGGTTTAAGTGCACAGTGCAGTATTGTGTAAAATACTGTGTCAAATATTGTATTTTTGCATCAATATTTTCAAAGCTGGTTTACATTTTCACTTAAGCCAAACAAGTGAATTTTGGACCATATTTAGCTGTGTATAATGCGCACTTTTTACCTAATTCTCTTATTTTCAGGAAACAGTGCGCATTAGATAAGAGCACTAAAAAAAAATTTGTTCTATATCAATCTGACAAAAGGATGAAGGTACTATAGCTGCGCACATGTATCACATTCACTCCTTGTGAAATATTAAATCTGTTGCAAGTTGCATTGTAACTAAAAAAAATTCCGGTACTAGCCTTATTAAAAAAAAAAAATAATGCTTACAAACCTTGATAGTCTTGTTCTTTGATTGCTTATGTTAATAAACTCGTTTCATTTCACATCACTTTGTAGCATTTTGTTCTGTGCCTCAACTGGAAATACATGTACATAATGACTAGTAAGTTTTGTTCTAAAGCTGTGCAAAGTACTGCATTGTAGTGGAACAAATATGATGATTATGGTACCTGTACCATAAATGTTCAGTATGTGATAACTGTGGATCTAATAAATATTTTCTTCATTTATTCTTGGTTGAATTGAATTAAAGTATTTAGAATTCAAGCAGTGTTAATATTCTCATCGGAGGAACCTATAGGGGACATATTTTTTGCATGTACGGTTTGTCATTTACGGTAACACTGACACATTGTGAAACAAAATAATCAATTAGGCAAATTTGCAATTTATTTACTTTTCTTCAGAAAGTAAGCTTGGTTCTTTGTTTTATTTCTCATCTTAAAGCACAGTATTTGACCCTTTTTTGTTACAATACAGTCAGCAATATTGAATTGACTAAGTATGGTGTTTTTAAAGGTAATCAGTGCCAGCTAAAGTTTTGATGTGCCAAACATAATTATGAAGCATTGTCTTGGTAAATTTTATCTAGGGCACTGAGATATATTTTAGAGGTGTCATGATAGTCCAAATAAGTATAAATACTGGACCAGAACTTTCATGTAGCATCTTGTGTTCAATCTTGAAATGCCAGGAATGACGATAGACAAGGACATACAGTGACTTTGAAGAGTGATGACGATGAAGAGTAATTTGAGGAATTTTATGCAACAGACTGAACTCCATCAACAAGGCAAACCTTAAAACAGGTCTTTTAAGGGAAACCATAAAATAGGAAAGATATACTCTAAATTTTGCCATTTTTTCATTCTTTCTTTTATGATATCTGAAAAAAAAAAGTATTGGTCATGATCGGGTGCCACATGCAGATAGGAAAGACCAGAGAAATAGTCATGCGCTGGTTTATTGTAAAGAATTCAAATGTTGTGCAACAAATGATGATCAGTGCACTATCCAAAATGGCCAACTGCTGTTGCACTACAAAGCAACGAAATTATCAAGATTTTAAAATGTATTATATCACATGCGTGTTATATGACAGAACTACATTTTTTTCCCCTCATTTTTGGGTTGAAAATCAGGGTGCGCATTATACACAACTAAATACAGTATGCAAAACAAATATTTTTCTGAGATTGTGTATTAAATTCAAAGGGGCAGATCCATAGGAGGCCCTAATAAGTAGCTTTGATCCAAATTGGTAATGGGTAACGGTGCTGCTGAGTCCATCTCTGATTATAATATAAAGAAAAGGAAAAGTTGAACTTAATTAAAGAATCTGTGACTGAATTATATAAACTGACCATCTAAAGAAAAACTCGTGCAAAAATTTCAGTTATTTTCAGGTGGAAATCCAAAAGTATTTCAATATTTTCCCAAGATTAACAGTTGAAATAGTGAGTGTAAAAAAATCACTTATTGAGATAATATTCTGCTGCCAGATGACAGCACACTATGACACAATGAATATATCAAACCACACTATGACACAATGAATATATCAAACCACACTATGACACAATGAATATATCAGCTGAGTAAAAAGATAACCTAAAGTGTACTAAATGATCAAAATAGAAAATGTGTTGTAGCACAAGTTCATTTTGTAGGAACAAAATTTTGTTTGATTTATTTTTTAATATCTCATCTTGTTTATGTCTTTTCCATAACCATTGATGCTCTAGATGGCAAAGATGGGTGTGGTAAGTCTATCACCCTGGCCCACATTATGCACTACTGTTACCAGAAAAACTGGCTGATTGTGGATATACCTTGGGGTAAGTTAACCAAATTATAGTTCCCCCTTCCTCCAAGCTGTGCAGATGAGGGGAATAGAAATAGCTTCATCCATTCTATCTATCCATGCAATAAAATAATGTGATCTTTGATTTACTGGTATTTAATCTTCGTGACTTAACTATTTTAAGATTTATCTGGTTTATAATAAGTTCTTACCATATTTAAATATTTTCCAATAAACTTCAATTCTTGTAGTGGATATTTGGTATTAATTGATATGCTACATGAAAAGAAGAAAATTCCCTATTCTCTGCAATAGTACCCTCAAATTTGTGTACAGCTTGAATCCATAAAAATTAGAATTATTTTAGTCCTTTTTCTTCTATTCAGAGAACTTTGTATTCTTATCAAGATTTTGCTAATAATTGTAGTTTAAAATTAGCTAAAAGTTGTAATTAATATATTTGTACCTATAATTATTCTGCAACAAAAGATAATGAAAAGTGCATGAAAAATGATGGACAATATTGTAAACAAGATGTTAAAGTATGTTTATGTGGGTTGAAGTCAGTTAATAGCTCAATTGCTTTATGAGTAACATAGAGATATTTCTTTTCCTACATTAATACCAGATATATTTCATCATGTGGTACAAAACGTGATATTTTATATAGTTTTTGTACCACAAGATGAAATAAATCCACTCTTTATGCATGAAAAGAACATTTTCTTTTTATTATATACTAAACTTGATCCAGACTCGAAGTTTAGAAGATGAAACTTAATCTTCAGCACTCCAACCTCTATCCCCTTTCATTGGTTCACCTCAATTTCAATTGTATTCATAGGCTGATCATAAAAATATCAGTGATTTAAGAGACTGGTAGGCTTTGGATGACTTAATCTGTTGCAATAAATCACATTCTTGACATTCGTTAAACTATTTTACCCTATCTGACCAGAAAGTAAGTCTGATAGTGATGCAGCATACTGGGTTTTAGGTCTACTGGTCATAGACCAGAAGAGCTTATGATCTGGTCTGTTGTCTGTCGTCTGTCTGTCGTTCTTCCATCTGTTAGCACAAGTTTGTTATCACTACTACTCCTAAACTACTAGGAGGATTGCCATGAAACTTTACACACACATTCATCCCATAGTCTAGTTGATCCTAAATGAAAATAGTGCTGCTTGGACATCCAATATGGCCACCACAGTGGCCATCTTGAAAATCTTGTTATCACTACTCCTTCTGAATGGATGGTCATATCAACATGGTGTTTTCACTGAAAGACTTTTTATGATGACAAGTTGGTCCTAAATGAAAATGGTGCGGATCTGATGTCCAATATGGCCACTACAATGGCCATCTTGAAAAAAATATTGTTATTGCTACTCCTCCTCCTGAATGGAAAGTCAAATTGACATGGGGTTTTCACCAGAGGACTTTTTATGATGTCTAGTTGGTCCTAAATGAAAATGGTGCTGATCTGATGGCCACCAGTGATCTTGAAAATCTTGTTATTGCTACTCCTCTTGAATAGATGGTCAAATCAACATGGGATTTTCACTAAAAGACTTGTTATGATGTCTAGTTGGTCCCAAATGAAAATGGTGCCAATCTGATGTCCAATATGGCCACAACAGTGGCCATCTTGAAAATCTTGTTATTGCTACTTCTCCATAACGAAATGTAATATTGCCATGGGGTTTTCACCAGAAGACTTCTTATGATGTCTAGTTGGTCCTAAACAAAAATGGTGCCAATCTGATGTCCAATACGGCCAACATAGTGGCCATCTTGAAAATCTTGAATTGCTAATCCTCCTGAATGAAAAGTAATATTACCATGGTGTTTTCACCAGAAGACTTCTTATGACGTCTAGTTGGTCGTAAATGAAAATGGGGTCAATCTGATGTCTGATATGGCTGCCACAGTGCCATCTTGAAAATGTTGTTATTGCTAATCCTCTTGAATGAAAAGTAATATTGCCATGGGGTTTTCACCAGAATTCTTTTGATGTATAGTTCGTTCTAAATGAAAATGGTGTCAATCTGATATCCAATATGGCCACAACAGTGGCCAGCTTGAAAATATTGTTATCACTACTTCTCATGAATGAATGGTAATATCAACATGGGGTTTTTACTAAGCTACTTCTTATGATGTCTGCCATTCAGACATTCAGTATGCCTGCCATAGTGGCCATCTTGCAAATCTTGTTATCACTATTTCTCCTGAATGAATGGTCATATCAGCATGATGTTTTCTCTGAAAGACGTGTTATGATGTCTAGTTGGTCATAAATGAAAATGGTGCCAATCCAACATCTAATATAACTGCCTCAATGGGCATCTTGAAAATCTTCTTATCACTACTACTCTTAAATGGCTGGTCATATTGACATTGTGCTTTCACCAAAAGGCTTCTAATGAGGTATACTGGTAGTTGGTACTAAATAGAAATGGTGCGAATCTGATATTGAATATGGCCATCATGGCATCCATCTTGAAAATCTTGTTATCATTGCTCGTCCAAAATGGAAAGTCATTTATACATGGGGTTTCCACCAGAAGACTTCTTATGATGCCTTGTTAATCCTAAATAAAAAAAAGTGCCAAGTTGACATCCAATCTGTCCACCACAGCAGCCAATTTCAAAATCTTGTTATCACTAAAGAATATCAAAGATGGTTTCAACACTCCAAAGTTAAAAGGAAGAAATGATCTTATCTTGAATTCCTGGAGATTCTTTTTATGCCACTAGAGTGTCAGTCCATTCAAGGGACTCTTGTTTTTACATTGTTGACATTGTACTATATAGTGGACATAACTTTGGACAGAAGCAAATGTTAGCAAATCAGATATCTTGGGCAAAAAATAATTTCCATCCCTGAAAGGTAATGCAATTTCCATTTATTGCTCTAGCTCAAAAAATGCTCATTTTTCTTGCTCCAAGTATAACTTCTGTAAGCACACACAATCAGGCATAAAATGGCAATATAATAAATCTTGTATTTTCACATGTGATCCTATAAGTATATATTTTTCACATGTGAAAATAGAGGAATGAAAAAATATGAAAAATAATTCACCAATAATATTCTATATTTCACATTTAAATATATAATAAATGAATGTAAATGTTACATTCAGTAATATACAGTACATACAAAATAATACTAATTATATGATTGTATACCCAGTTTTTGTTCTTTACAAAGTTTTTAAAATGGTTTTAAAAAGTTTTCAAAATGGTCAGGTTCCCAAATGACCTTCCAATCATTGATTTCATCTCCCTTGTGATTAAATTGATAGTTGTTTTATTTGAAACATTTCTCCATTTTATTGATTTGCCCTCACAATCATTTGCAAATGTTAGCTATATCAACACAAAAAGGCCTTCATATCGCACATTTTCTTTACAGTCAGCTTTAGTTTTTTCAACAGCTTGGGAAAATGTTTCCGGATAAAAAAAATTCCATCTGCCATTCTTCTAACACAGCAACTAACCATTACTTGAACCAATACTTTATCAGGTCCATGTTATTTTTCGAAGTGAAATACTATCTGTACTCACTTATAAGTTGGATCAAAATGCAAAACTGCACAGACCCAGATCTGTCATTGCAAAATGCACCAGCACATCTGGGTCTATGCAGTTTGTTAGGACTAATCAGTAGAACAAACAACATAGACCTTGATCTGCTGGCGAATTGTGCGATTGTAGATCAGGATCTATGTTGTTTGAAGTTGGAACCAACATATAAGTGAGTATATACAGTAATTATTTAGGTAATGCTCAGTATTGTCTCGTCTGTTTTAGAAGGACACTGTACCCTCCCCTCCCTGGGTGCCTCCTTCATGGGGGGTGGGGCTGCTCTGTCTTAAATGTTTGGAGGTTTAATACTAGGCTTATAGTAACATTTTTCATGTGCATTTTGGGCATCAACTTCGCATCATTCACTCCAATTTTAACACGAAGTCAAATTTTTACATATCATAAATGTACCAATGGATTGCATAACAATGCCCACTCTCATAGGGAGGTTGCCCTCAGAAGAGACTCTAAACTGTGCTTAAGATACCCTAGTACTAGTGGTCTGGGGACAATACTGCATGTTGCACAGCATCAACCATGTTTGCCATAATTCAACACAAAATGTTGATATTGGAGATAACATTTATCCCAGGCATATTTCCCTGTCAATTCTTAATGTACACTTATGTATAATAGCCCATATTTCACTGTCAATTCTTAATGTACACTTATGTATAATAGGACATATTTCTCTGTCAATTCTTAATGTACACTTATGTATAACAGGCCATATTTCCCTGTCAATTCTTAATGTACACTTATGTATAATAACCCATATTTCCCTGTCAATTCTTAATGTACACTTATGTATAATAGGACATATTTCCCTGTCAATTCTTAATGTACACTTATGTATAACAGGCCATATTTCCCTGTCAATTCTTAATGTACACTTATGTATAACAGGCCATATTTCCCTGTCAATTCTTAATGTACACTTATGTATAACAGGCCATATTTCCCTGTCAATTTTTAATGAACACTTATGTATAACAAGCCATATTTCCCTGTCAATTCATAATGTACACTAATGTATAATAGGCCATATTTCCCTGTCAGTTCTTAATGTACACTTATGTATAATAGGACATATTTCCCTGTCAGTTCTTAATGTACACTTACGTATAGTAGGACATATTTCCCTGTCAATTCTTACTGTACACTTATGTATAATAGGCCATATTTCCCAGTCGATTCTTAATGTACACTTATGTATAATAGGACATATTTCCCTGTCAATTCTTAATGTACACTTATGTATAACAGGCCATATTTCCCTGTCAATTTTTAATGTACACTTATGTATAACAAGCCATATTTCCCTGTCAATTCATAATGTACACTAATGTATAATAGGCCATATTTCCCTGTCAGTTCTTAATGTACACTTATGTATAATAGGACATATTTCCCTGTCAATTCTTAAGGTACACTTATGTATAATAGGACATATTTCCCTGTCAGTTCTTAATGTACACTAAGGTACAGTAGGACATATTTCCCTGTCAATTCTTACTGTACACTTATGTATAATAGGACATATTTCCCTGTCAATTCTTAATGTACACTTATGTATAATAGGACATATTTCCCTGTCAGTTCTTAATGTACACTTACGTATAGTAGGACATATTTCCCTGTCAATTCTTAAGGTACACTTATGTATAATAGGACATATTTCCCTGTCAGTTCTTAATGTACACTTACGTATAGTAGGACATATTTCCCTGTCAATTCTTACTGTACACTTATGTATAATAGGACATATTTCCCTGTCAATTCTTAATGTACACTTATGTATAATAGGCCATATTTCCCAGTCGATTCTTAATGTACACTTATGTATAATAGGACATATTTCCCTGTCAGTTCTTAATGTACACTTATGTATAACAGGCCATATTTCCCTGTCAATTCTTACTGTACACTTATGTATAATAGGTCATATTTCACTGTCAATTCTTAATGTACACTTATGTATAACGGGCCATATTTCCCAGTCAATTCTTAATGTACACTTATGTATAATAGGCCATATTTCACTGTCAATTCTTAATGTACACTTATGTATAACAGGCCATATTTCCCAGTCAATTCTTAATGTACACTTATGTATAATAGGCCATATTTCCCTGTCAATTCCTAATGTACACTTATGGATAATAGGCCATATTTCCCTGTCAATTCTTAATGTACACTTATGTATAATAGGCCATATTTCCCTGTCAATTCTTAATGTACACTTATGTATAATAGGCCATATTTCCCTGTCAATTCTTAATGTACACTTATGTATAATAGGCCATATTTCCCTGTCAATTCTTAATGTACACTTACGCATAATAGGCCATATTTCCCAGTCAATTCTTAATGTACACTTATGTATAATAGGACAGATGTACCCAGTTAATTCTTAATGTACACTTACGTATAATAGGACAGATGTACCCAGTTAATTCTTAATGTACACTTACGCATAATAGGCCATATTTCCCAGTCAATTCTTAATGTACACTTATGTATAATAGGACAGATGTACCCTGTTAATTCTTAATGTGCACTTATGTATAATAGGCCATATTTCACTGTCAGTTCTTAATGTACACTTATGTATAACAGGCCATATTTCCCAGTCAATTCTTAAGGTACACTTATGTATAATAGGACATATTTCCCTGTTAATTCTAAACATACACTTATGTATAATAGGACATATTTCCCTGTCAATTCTTAATGTACACTTATGTATAATATGACATATTTCCCTGTCAGTTCTTAATGTACACTTATGTATAATAGGCCATATTTCCCTGTCAATTCTTAATGTACACTTATGTATAATAGGACATATTTCCTTCAATTCTTAATGTATACTTATGTATAATAGGACATATTTCCCAGTCAATTCTTAATGTACACTTATGGATAATAGGCCATATTTCCCTGTCAATTCTTAATGTACACTTATGTATAACAGGCCATATTTCCCTGTCAATTCTTACTGTACACTTATGTATAATAGGCCATATTTCTCTGTCAGTTCTTAATGTACACTTATGTATAACAGGACATATTTCCCTGTCAATTCCTAATGTACACTTATGTATAATAGGACATATTTCCCTGTCAATTCTTAATGTACACTTATGTATAACAGGCCATATTTCCCTGTCAATTCCTAATGTACACTTATGTATAATAGGCCATATTTCACTGTCAATTCTTAATGTACACTTATGTATAATAGGCCATATTTCACTGTCAATTCTTAATGTACACTTATGTATAATAGGCCATATTTCACTGTTAATTCTTAATGTACACTTACGCATAATAGGCCATATTTCCCTGTCAATTCTTAATGTACACTTATGTATAATAGGACAGATGTACCCAGTTAATTCTTAATGTACACTTATGTATAATAGGCCATATTTCCCTGTCAATTCTTAATGTACACTTACGCATAATAGGCCATATTTCACTGTCAATTCTTAATGTACACTTATGTATAATAGGACAGATGTACCCTGTTAATTCTTAATGTACACTTATGTATAATAAGCCATATTTCACTGTCAATTCTTAATGTACACTTATGTATAACAGGCCATATTTCCCAGTCAAAATTCTTAATGTACACTTATGTATAATAGGACATATTTCCCTGTCAATTCTTAACGTACACTTATGTATAATAGGACATATTTCCCTGTCAATTCTTAATGTACACTTATGTATAATATGACATATTTCCCTGTCAGTTCTTAATGTACACTTATGTATAATAGGCCATATTTCCCTGTCAATTTTTAATGTACACTTATGTATAATAGGACATATTTCCCAGTCAATTCTTGATGTACACTTATGGATAATAGGACATATTTCTCTGTCAATTCTTAATGTACACTTATGGATAATAGGACATATTTCACTGTCAATTCTTAATGTACACTTATGTATAATAGGACATATTTCCCTGTCAATTTTTAATGTACACTTATGTATAATATGACATATTTCCCAGTCAATTCTTAATGTACACTTATGTATAATAGGCCATATTTCCCTGTCAATTTTTAATGTACACTTATGTATAATAGGACATATTTCCCAGTCAATTCTTAATGTACACTTATGGATAATAGGACATATTTCCCTGTCAATTCTTAATGTACACTTATGTATAACAGACCATATTTCCTTGTCAATTCTTACTGTACACTTATGTATAATAGGCCATATTTCTGTGTCAGTTCTTAATGTACACTTATGTATAACAGGCCATATTTCCCAGTCAATTCTTAATGTACACTTATGTATAATAGGACATATTTCCCTGTCAATTCTTAATGGACACTTATGTATAACAGGCCATATTTCCCTGTCAATTCCTAATGTACACTTATGTATAATAGGTCATATTTCACTGTCAATTCTTAATGTACTCTTATGTATAATAGGACAGATGTACCCTGTTAATTCTTAATGTACACTTATGTATAATAAGCCATATTTCACTGTCAATTCTTAATGTACACTTATGTATTTCCCTGTCTATTCTTAATGTACACTTTAGCATAACCGGCCATATTTCCCTGTCAATTCTAAATGTACACTTATGTATAATAGGCCATATTTCCCTGTCAATTCTTAATGTACACTTATGCATAATAGGCCATATTTCCCTGTCAATTCTTAATGTACACTTATGTATAATAGGACAGATGTACCCAGTTAATTCCTAATGCACACTTATGTATAATAGGCCATATTTCCCTGTCAATTCTTAATGTACGCTTATGTATAATAGGTCATATTTCACTGTCAATTCTTAATGTACACTTATGTATAATAGGACAGATATACCTTGCTGCATGTTGTAAGAGGTAACTAATGGAGGCAACAATTTTGCTATGTGATGCATCAGGTTTTGGACTTTTTAAAAGAGTGCAATATATATAGAAATATTTGACCTTTTATTTAACGATTTTACCAATTTTTGCCATTGTCTCTGTTTTGGATTTGAGCAATTTTGTTATCTTTACTATTTTTACTATGTAACTTTTACCTGGCACTATATAGCCATGATTGTACTGATGTGCCAATAACCCTTATACATGCATAACATACATGTCTATCAGGTAAAGGGAGACAACTCTTTTTGCAAGGAATCATGTTTCAAAGTTGTTGACCATTTCCTTTGATAAGTCCTACCACACAACATGATAATCTTTCCTTGTCACTGAAACATGGATGAGTTGAACAACCTTTTGATTTATTTCTTCCAGCTGGACATTGGTTGAATCGACAGGTTGAAATTGCCCAGTCAATCCATAACCCAGACAGATTGAACTTTCCTTTTGTGGCAACAGCATGGCTTGAATTGTTCAAGTCCAGAAACCTGCAGCACATCAAAGACCTTACAGTAAGTATATTCATCTACATAGCTACAGTAACTATAGTCCTTTTATGCAATTTGGACACAAGTGATAAATGTCATTAACTTGCCTGCCTAAGTGGGAGAAGAATATATGTAAATAAGTGTATCAACAGACAATGAAACATATACCACTTTGGTTGTAAGAGTACTGGCAACATCATCATCAGCAGCAGCAGTGGTAATACTTAATTTTATGGTGGTGTTAGTATTTTGAATTCATAAGTTATGATTTCAAGGTAGTATTATTTGTGAAAAACAAAATGATCTGACTTTAACTATTCAAGTATCTCTAATTCACACTTCAGAATGATTTTTGTACATTTTAAATTCACATTAAAATG
This sequence comes from Margaritifera margaritifera, assembly GCA_029931535.1. Taxonomy (NCBI): domain Eukaryota; kingdom Metazoa; phylum Mollusca; class Bivalvia; order Unionida; family Margaritiferidae; genus Margaritifera; species Margaritifera margaritifera. The sequence continues at coordinate 7,016,579 of JAQPZY010001685.1, read as the reverse complement.
GGATTCCAAAAATGATTTCTCTGATTTCAAAGGGTCTTGCTTTTTGCACAGAGTCTGCTCCCATGCAACAAAAATACGTTTCAAAACAGTCACAATCATTTGCAGTCAATGGTCAGGAAATGCCCCTTATATCCATTTTGTATGGATAAAAACAAATCTATTGAATGATGTCAATTTTTACATGTGATCATCCATTTTCATGTGAATACTTTTTGTTACATCTGGTTTAGCATGGGTGAGACATTGGTTATGTCATTGGCATCAACAATTGTAACAGCTTTGGTTTAAAAACATTTTAGTCTTATGTTCCATACAAGGGAGGGATAACTATTAAACTTTGACTGAAAAATCAGGATGCTCTTTATATCCATGTGCCCCTACCATCCATCTGAATCTCAGGCAAGGTAGGTAATTTGAAAATATTTCAGTTTTTGAGGATGGTCATATATCCCATATCCAGGGCACGATAGCTATTATACTTGCACTGCATGAAGAATCAGTAGTCACTACCATTTCATATCCATGCAGCGACTCTCCCTTCAAGGCTATTAGAAAATCTTGGTTAAATTTTTGAGAAAATGTGTTCTGTACAGTCATCAGTACTAAACCTGGGAGGAATTGCTATCATACTTGGACTGTAGAATCAGAATGTTCTACCCATATAATCTATACGTCTATACTCTCCTTCTTATCCTTAGTCAAAGTCAGGGTGGTGTTAAAATGAAAACATATCTGTATCAGGCAAGGGAACAGTTAAGATATATAATTCCATGGAATTCTTGTTAATAGACATTCATATCTCTGCTTAGTAATATATTTTTTCATGAAAAAGTAACCTTCATAGGAAGAGATACATATTGTGGAAACTTGTGTTTAGTTTTGTTTCTCTGATGCGGTTATACCTTTATATGTGAGGCTATGTACTTGATTCTGGAAAGCTAAGTTTTTCACATCACCTATATGTATCCATGTATAAAAGCACAATTGCTTCAGTTATTGTAAATAATAGTACTTTTGTTTCAGACGACAAAGACTTATGTATGGACCAAGAGAGAGATAACTGAAGAGGGTACTCCATTGCAGGAATTAATTGATTTTGTAAGTATGATAATATCTGAGTTGTAGTTACCTGGCTTTACTAGAGGATTTATTTCCTCAACATTTTTATGTACATCTTTGGTTTAGTAAAAAGTCTGCTTTGTTTGCAAGAATTTGTTTTAGGTTTTCAACATGATTTGTTACAGATCATTTGAAAATTTTCATAGCCCTTATTCATGAAACAGGAGACAGCCAATATTACTTTATTTGATATGTCTGCTTTCGAACCCAAGTTTAAAGCAAGGACATAGAAATGGTCAGGTCCATCCATCTGTCAGTTTGTCCATGCACAAGCTTGTGAACACTCTAAGTCCTTATTTTTATACCCCTCTCAATAGAGTCAGGGGTATAGAGTAATCTTCATGTCCACCTATCCGGCCTTCTGTCCAGCACAATCTTGCTATCGCAACTGGTCCAGCAGTTTTTGATAGATTGCCATGAAACTTGGTAAATGTTATGGTCATCACCAGAAGATGCATATATATCAATAAATAACTTTTCTCCCACGATTTTTGTTAGAGTTATTGCTTTTTTTTGTCTTGTAGCTTAATGTAGTGTATGCTACAATGTCATTAGTGCAACTAGTCCAGCAGTTTTTGATAGATTGCCATGAAACTTGGTAAATATTATGGTCATCACCTGATGATGCACATGTCAACAAATCACTTGGTTCCCTCCATATTTCTTAGGGTTATTTACCTTTTTGTCTTGTAGTTTAATACAGTGTATGACAATCTTGTTAGTGCAACTAGTTCTGCAGTTTTTGATGGATTGCCATGAAATGGGGTAAATATTATGGTCATCACCTGAACATGCACATATTAATAAATCACATTGCTCTCACAAAGTTTCTTAGAATTATTGTCTTTTTCGTCATGTAGCTTAACGCAGTGTATGTCACAGTCTCGTTAGCACAGATAGTCCTGCAGTTTTTGACAGATTGCCATGAAAATTGGTAAATGTTATGGTCATCACCTGAAGATGCACATATCAACAAATTAACTTTGCTCCCACAATTTTTGTTAAGAGTTACTGCCCTTGCAGCTGAATGCAATGTAAGACAGAATCTTTTGAATACATCTAAGTTTATTTTATAGATTGCTGTAAAACATATTATGATCATCATTTAAAACTGCACATATTGACAAATCTTGTGTGCTCCCTTGATTTTTGTTAGAGTTATTGCCATTTTTTACTTAACGCTGGATGTAATGTATGACAGAATTTTGTGGATGCAACTACTTGTGCAGTTTTTAGTGGATTGCTGTGAAACTTAGTATATATTGTGGTCATCATTAGAAGATATGTATGTTGAACAATCATGGTACTTGCACAATTTTCACAAAGAGTTATGACTTTTTTTACTATGGATTCATCTCAGTTATGGGGTATGGGTGAACTCAGGAGAGGTGGGGATATATATATGTGAGCAGATAGCTCACCATTCCTCTACTTTTTTTATTTCAATCAGATTTGTTATGAAGCACCAGCTGAACAAGATCTCAGATGAGTTTCTAAAAGTAATTGCCCTTGATTCCCCACATTGGCTTGTGAATACTGTAACGTTTACACTTTTTGTTTGATTTCAGTCAAATTCACTTTTGAAAAGCTTTGTTTTTACAAAAACTCAGTTGAGTTCAATGATGACTTGATTCTGACCATATTTTACACAGTTATGAACCTTGATCAACTTAGAATAGGCATGCAGCTGGGTTGTGAACATTATAGCAATAACATTTTTCATTTAATTTGCAACCATAGCTACTATAGAGCTTCTCTTCAACAAGATCCCAGATGAGTTTCATGGTGGGAAGATTTTAAATATTTCTTGCATAGTTGTGGCCTTTTATCAACCTAGAATACGCATTTGTATGGCTTATAAACAGTCTAGGAATCACATTTTTGGGTTGATTCCAATCACAGTTATAGCCCTTGATCAGCTTTGAATAGGCATGCCACTCGCATGTGATCATTGTAGCATTCACTTTTTTAATTTAATTTTAACCAAATTGGCTGTGAAGTTTCATCTTAACAAGGTGTCAGATAAGTTCAATGATGATTGACATTTGATGATATTTTACAGAGTTATGGGCTTTTGAACACTCTAACAGTCACTTTTAAATTACTTATTATGGGCACCCTACTGGCTTTTGAACTATTTTACCAGTCACTTTTAAATTACTTATTATAAGCATCCTACTGGCTTTTGAACACTCTAGCAGTCACTTTTAAATTACTTATTATAAGCATCCTACTGGCTTTTGAACACTCTAGCAGTCACTTTTAAATTACTTATTATAGGCATCCTACTGGCTTTTGAACACTCTAGCAGTCACTTTTAAATTACTTATTATGGGCACCCTACTGGCTTTTGAACAATTTTACCTGTCACTTTTAAATTACTTATTATGGGCACCCTCCTGGCTTTTGAACAATTTTACCAGTCACTATTAAATTACTTATTATAGGCATCCTACTGGCTTTTAAACACTCTAGCAGTCACTTTTAAATTACTTATCATAGGCTTTTGAACACTCTAGTAGTCACTTTTAAATTACATATTATAGGCATCCTACTGGCTTTTGAACACTCTAGCAGTCACTTTTAAATTACTTATTATAGGCACCCTACTGGCTTTTGAACACTCTAGCAGTCACTTGTTTGTTTGTTTTAATCCAAATTTTCCAAATAACCTTATCTCAACAAGATTTTAGATGTGATTCAATCAGCAGATTTTGACCAAATTTTACAGAGTTCTTGCCCATGGTTGACTTAGAATATCCTGTTGGCTTGTGAGAACTCTAGCATTCATATTTTATTTCAATCATATTACCTATAAAGCTTCATATTAGCAAGACCTTTGATGATAACAATTTCATGAAAGCTTTTGACCATATTTCACAGAGTTATTGCCAACAATTGACATAGTACACTTCCATAATACACCCAGTTCTCACTACTACAGCCTTTTCAAGGTAGGCAGCAGGGGGTCAATGGCCTTGTTAATATGTTATGGCAACTTCTTGTTTTTTATTTTGTTGCATGAGATTTTTTATTCAAAAAGGTACATGAACTCTGTCAGCTATGTACATCATTTATGTAGTGAATAAATTCAGAGTGGCATAATTAAGGTCCTTTTTAGAAAGTAATTTAAATAAATTTCACTGTTTCATTTGTTCTTGTTATTGGGTTGGTTTTTTTTGCCATTTGAGCAGACTCTTTTTAATTAATTTACCACTTCACAATTTAATGTCATCAGTTATTAGTTAGAGACAGAAATTATGATACTCTGTTATTTTTTCCTAAGTTTTAAAGCTAGAAAAGGGTCAGGTAGCAAGTAGTTTTCTGAAAACATACCATGTTAGAATTTTTTCTATGCATCCACTACAACACTATGATGGCAGACAGACCATTCATTTTCCACTTTCATTTATCCATTTGTTCATTTATCCAGCATTTTACTATCTTTTTGTCCATTCATCTGTCTTAAAATTGTTTCAGCACAATTTCATCAAAACAACTTTCCATAACTACTAAATTTGTATGCAGTGAAAAACTTCCAACCAATACAGCTGATCATGCTGGGAAAAAAGTGTTCTGTATCAGGATGTGGTCTTATTTCATAGATAAATTTTATCTGTCCAAAAATGAATGGGAATGACCAGGTTCGGTGATCATAAAACTCTTAAGCTTGTGTTTGAGTTTGAGACATTACTTTTGAATGCTTGTTCTGATTGACTGATAACAGAAACTCAATCTCAGACTCTAGATTAGAATTGTATGATCTCCGGGCCTGATGTAACTGTTTGTTTGGGAGTAGTCTTGTTTTGGGGATGTCCAGTAGGAGAGGTTTGATAATATAATATATTAATTTTCACACCTACACTTCCAGAATGAAATTAAATATGTCTCTTTCTTGAGTTAGATGCTAGTTTTTATTCATTGTCAATGACAGAGTAAGAATGGGGACATAAGTCCCCCTTTTGGGAGACCATCTCCTGAGCAGAGGGCACTTTGCCTGACATCAGAATAGTGTATTTTTACCATTTGTTTCCTCATATGAGAGGCCACCCCATTTATTACGCCACCTTTTTATTGAGTCCACATTATTGGGAAGCAAGATATAACAATCACTGTCCATTGGCAGTGATGTTGGCATCAACAGTTTGATAAGACTTTGGTTACAGTTGTTCAGCAAAGCTTTAATCATGGGCTTGACATGGAGACCTAGGCCTTCGTGTCATTGCTGATGGGGTGACCTCATAAGATGGAACCACTGTACAAAACAAAAGCTTAGTTACAGTAAAGTTTTGCATTTGTCAGAGAGACTTGTATTGAAATATCTTGGTGTAAGTACTTCAACATTTGTGTTTCAGGGTTTAAATAGACAAAGATTTGCAGATGATTGTATTGGAGCTTTGCTCAGGGAGATCAGAATTAGAGCAAGTGAGAAAAGGTAACTTACATCGTTTTTTACATTGTGAAATAATTTAGTTGGATATGAGACTTGTTTAAATGTCACAAGTTACCTGACGATATTTTGAAAATATTCATAAGTGACGCATTTTGTTTGAAACTTATTTTCTGAAAATTTTAGCTTGTTGTATTTGGAAAATTGATATTTCCATATATTTTTCATAATGTATGTCATTGTTATGCCAGTGCTTGCATTTCTCCTTCAAATATGTTTTCCGATCACTATAGCATTAGGAATATAAGCTTCACAACCTCTCAAATCAAGCAATTCCAGAAAGACAAAAATTTTATCTTTCATGTCAATATACCAAATATACAAAGAGAAGAAACTTTTATCCATTACCTCCCCTTCATCCCTGCTAGGTGGCACTAGTGTAGACTTCTGCTCAGTGTGAGTAACATGGTCTTGTTGAATCCTTCAAGAATCTTCATGATTTTGAACCGCATATCCATAATTGTGGTGAAATTGTATGTGTTCAGGTGGTATTTGTTGGGATTTTTGGTGTATTTTTTTAAGTATGTGGACATAATTTTTCCAACCTAGTAAGTCACATGTGAAAGTGTCACATATGTAAGTGCTGTAATTTTTAATTGAAAACACAGATGAATTTGATATTTTGTGATATTATTGGTGCTGTTGTTGAATTTACATATTTCAGGTTGTTAATTCTCCAGATTTGACCATATGACACCAGACCAGTATCTTCACAGAGTCGATGATGAGAAGACTGATCAAGGAGGTGACAACACAGTTGCTTTTGTCTGGGGAATTGTTACCCACTCCCTCATCAAGTTTGTCTAATAATGCTTTTGTTTTACCAGGAGAGTGTCCTCCCAATGTTTGGCAAACCTCCAGTAGTGGCTTGGTGCTTATTCCTATGGGAGAGTGTCCTTCCTTAGTTATGCAGCCAAGTGTGCATAAGTCCCTTTGCATGTCCAAGCATAGCCTTTGGGCCTGTCAGGCCGGACGCATGGGGTTTGATTCTGATTTGCCTCATGTATGTTTCAGACTTTGTCACGCACATTGCCATACCAGTTGTTAACCATTCTTCTATTCCCTCCATGCCCTTACTTCCAGCCTGGCAATAGCAAATAAATTTTCTCAATGGAATGTGCCACATACCATTGGATGTGGAACCTTACAGGATCAGGCCAACTGGTCCATCCATTTTAGCAGCCAAATGACCTTCCAGCCAACTGCTGAGCCTTTCTTTCAGCCTCCTGTCCAGCTGTCCTTCAGGCCTTCATACAGCCTTCATTCCTGCCTTCCAGCCAGGCAGAACTTGCATTATCAGTTGCCTGACCTCCAGTACAGATGGCGGGCCAAACATTATTGGTTTACCAGATAGGGAAATACCATCCTACTTTTAAGGACAATGCTACGACTACTTCCATGCCGCTTGGCATGTTGTATGCAGATATGGAAGCATGGCTAACAGAAAGGATAGAATTTAGTTTTAAGGCTGCATTGGAAGAAATATATAGAATCTTAACTCCATCAGATTGCCCACCACCTCCATCTACAAGCCACAACTACAAAGTCAGGGCTTCAGTGGATTTTGATGATGAGGAAGAAAGTCAGACATTTTGTCTTCTTCCACAGTCTGCAAAAATTGGCAAGATCTCCATCAATCTTTCAGACAAAATCCATGACCTGGGAAATTCATAAGTCTTCTTTTCAGAGAGCCTGTTACCTGTATCATATAACAGACGCTGGCACCACACACGCTTGGACACATACAACATTGACATTGCGAGTGTTGAAAAGAACATTGTGACAGTACACATGTCGATTCCCACTGTACAAAGTCAACCGCAAAGTATTTGAGGTGACTTCAAAACTGGTGTGGAATATGGTGGCAACGTCATCAATGCTAGACTTGGAATCTTTGTCAATTTTTAAACTAGCCAAAAAAGTGGGCAATGATCATGCGTTGGAGTTGACAGCCATAATAGCCAAAGTGATCCATAGGGCAGCTCATCACTTCATGGCAAATGCCCTCATGGCTTTGTTGAATCTTGATCTGATATGGCATGATATGTTTCTATGTTCATCATTGCTGAAGCTGCATCACTCATTGACTTTGCAATCATTGCCCATCAGCTCACAGCTGTTATTTGGGGGTTATATAGAGGATGTACGAAAGCAAGCAGTACAAGTGGTGCCCCTCCATTTCTCCATACCTACTCCTCCTCCTTTTGATCCCCAACAGTCTCTGCCACAAAGGAGAGATGTGAGGAGGAAGAGGATAGACAACAGTATCCATCTCAGCAACAGCAATCTTGATCACAACAGACGGCAGCAGACATTTCAGCTTAGGAAGTAATTCAGGCCCCCAACAATCACCAACGACTCACTAACCTCACCATGTGAACAATGAATGGGAGATTCAAGTAATTTCTGAGGGGCTGTGGATTTATTCACTCTCAACACTTTGTCCATTTTTACCCTTCTCAATCTTGGTCGTTTCCTCAAATATGAATTGCATGAATTATTGAACTCTCAATGTTGATCTCAAACTTGATGTCATTTTCTGTGAGGAAGTTTCTGCAACTCCTTAGTTTACTAAACACAGAGGTGGATTTGATTTTCCTAGGCCGCCTCTATATATGCTCTCTGTATATGGCATTGCTTGCTCAGTGTCACCCTTTTTTTGTTCATCTAGATCAGTACATCTCGATCTTAACCGAGTTTAAACAGTTTTTGCATCAGTGGCAAGACAAGCAGTGACTCACAGCAGGAATTTTGCTGGAGAAGCCCGAACCAGACATCACGATTTGTATGGATGCCAGTTTGTCTGGCTGGTGGGCTCACCTGTTGACTCACTTCACCATGTTGAGTGGCAAATGGAGCCCACAGGAGAAAGCTCTTAATATTTCATATAAACCTCTTGGAAATGAAGGCTATAAAGAATGCCTTTTGTTCGTGGTGAGTCAACCTGTGCGGGAAAGCGTTTCTCGTAATGTTGGACAATTCTTTAGTGGTTGCTTACCTGGTAAAATGGAGGGGGGGGGCCAAATCACCTGACTTATGCATCCTGGTCTGGGAGTTTCTATGCTGGTGCTCCCAGCAAAAGATTAAGGCCCAGATCAGACACAGCCCCAGCAGGCTGAATGTGTTGGCAGATTCTCTATCAATAAAGTGTCAAACTGAGTGGTCCCTTCATCCATCAATCTTTCAGCAGATTGTTGCACTTTTGGGGCATCTGATAATAGATCTCTTTGCAATGAGGCAGAATCACAAACTGCCAGCCTTTGTCTCTTCTATTCCAGACCCAGAAGCTTTGACTGTTGGTGCTCTGGGAATCTGTTGGGATGGGATTTGGGGCTAAGGCCTCCCTCCAACTGTTCTGATTCCAATAGTCATTCAGAAAATCAGGGACCAGAATTGCAAAGTCATTCTGGTAGCCCCACTCATATGGGACAAGTCATGGGTGAACAGTCTGTTCGAAATAGTGATAGTCGTCCCCAGGAAGATCCCGTTGAAATTCATTCTGCTCAAACAACCCCACTCAGAGGTGTTTCATCTCTGCCCGAACAGGCTTCTTTATGCCTTACTCTTGTCAGGAGAGACTTGCATAAAGGGAGTTTCAACATTTAATCATATTTTTTTTAAATTGATAGGTTTATATATACCTAGATGAAACAATTATAAGTATCAGTCCTAGTTTTACTGCTTCAGAGAACACTTACCATGTCAAAGCTTCAGCAAAATAATCATTAAAAATTTTAACCCTTAGCTGATGTTTGTAGACAAGAGATTTGCCATACATTACCATGAAGCAAGATGTTCATGGATTGTTTACATCACTGGAAACTGTGTGCTCGAAGAAACCCCCCATTTGGACTCCTCTGCAATGAGGTTCTTACAGCTACGTGTGAAGCGGTCAATTTAAAGGGATAGAACTGGAGGGTTTGTCATGTGATATTGACTTCCCAGCCAAAGCAGTACATTGTATATGGATTATTCATGCAAATGTAGATGATAGATTCCTGGACAATGCAAATTTGAATGCATTCACTGTGTTTGAGCCTAACACTTTTCCTGCAAATGTTCGTAACATGGCACTGTTTGGTAACAATCACATGGACACTTTGATCACTCATTACAGTCAGCCAAGAGAGCACAGTGATGTAGTCATCAGTGCTGATGAATTAATGAGTGGGGGATTCTGAAGTAAATTGTGTACAACAGTTATAGAGGACTGTCAGGAGCTGAATTGTTAACAAAACTGGTTTCAATTAATGGAGAGTACCCAAATGTGATTTATTTGATAGAAATTTCACATGTACTTCCAATTTCAAGTGTGGAGTGTGAGCACATATTTTCACACCAGAATTTATCAAAATAAAGCTGCGGTGCAGGCTGAGTGTTGACACTCTTGATGAACTTATGAAAATAAATCTTGTTTGTTGGCATTGATATAAAAGATTTTGATCCAATGCCAGCAGTCAGGAATTGGAAGGGAAATCAAAACGGACATCTGTATCAACAAAACAAAAAGTATGTTTTCACCAAACTGATGAACTTTAAGTGAGTGGATTTACCATAGTGTAAATGCGGTAACATTATGATTGGTGACAGGAATACTGTGTAAATATGTTTTTTTTTTTTTAAATTGCACAGAAATCCATAGCAAATCATAGGGATAAACTTAAGGTTTGCTACTACCACCTGATGAGATCTATGGAGGGGTCAAAACATTTTTTTGATAAATATATATTACAAACAGAAGATTCATGTGTGGCTCTGAAGTCGGACAAAATATCCAGTTGAACTCGGAAAACTTTAAGGAACACTGATATATATATATATATATATATATATATATATATATATATATATATATATATATATATATATCATACAGGTTAGAGAATTTTAATTCATACTCTACAAAGATTCAAACCCGGATCCACGGGTTATGGCACCCATCGCCTTGCCTGTAAGCACCAACCCCTATACCATCTCGACACATACCTTTAAATGGCGATTATTCACTTTATTTTAATCCTCATTCATCTATATTCCTTTGGAAGTTCATAATTTACAAGCCCAGACAAATACATATTGCAAAAATCAATGTTAAAATACTTAGATATTGTTAGATGAGGTCATCCTAAAGGTGTGATCCAGTACAAAACGGACTGAATGTCGCATGCTGTGATGTCACAATGAAAGCTTTGCATTGTTCAAAAATATTTGTACTGCCATGTTTTTTGTTATGATAGAACCAATATTCTCTTTTCTGCACCCAGTTTTGTACCCGGTCACCATCGTAAAAGTTCGACGATCAATAATTTTCATCTGTAAGTTTTTTGATGATGTTTGAGCTGCAGAGCATTCAACAATCAGGATTGAATAGACTTTGGTGAAACTATATTAGTATTAAATTTCAGAACAACAATGTATATTTAATTTGATTTGAGTAAATGAGCCAACATGACCACATTGACATACACTTTAGGTAAATACTGTTCACCTGAGTGCCTGTGTTACAAATGACTGGATTCCAAGAAAACTTCCAGTTCCGAATAGGTAAACAGTTAAAGGCTTAATCATTTATTTTGTAAGTCATCTTGTAAGTTTAAGTGTTTATTACATTAACTTTAATCACTGATAATGTAATTTTTTTTATAAGTCATTTTGTAAGTTTAAGTGTTTATTACATTAACTTTAATCACTGATAATGTAATTTTTTTTATAAGTCATTTTGTACATTTAGGTGTTGATTACATGAACTTTAATCAGTAATGTAGCAGATGATTTTAATGTGATTATAATTATCCCCACACTTTTTAACTTGTGTCAGAGTTATTGTGACACCCTCCTTTCATCTGTTACCACAGTCCCTTATAAACCACTGAGTGGAAATTCACTCTGTAGTTATGTTGCCCCTGTGGTAACAATCATTTGCTCCCATCTTTGGGATGCCTGGGAAGAGGTCAGAGGTCAGTGTACATAAATTCAAATTGCAATGACATTTTCAAATATTTTAAGACCATAGTTCATAAATGCAGTTATAGCAGAAGATGCATCATATATGTGATGGATTTACATTGTTACCTGTGGGTCACTGTTTTGGGGGGGAGTTGAATATGGAGGCTGGAGAAGCAGCTTTGGAAGATGCAATAAAAAGCAAGGGAATTCATGATGGCAAGCAATTACATTTGCTCTGTATTTATTTGAAGGTAAATTATAATTTAGGCTTTTGCAGGGACTTTACAATCTTTTCTTCAGTAGCAGTCTCACAGGACTGAAAATGAAGGCATCATCTTCTTCTTGTGGCTTTTGCAATGATGCATATGGAAGAACTCACATTGATTTGGATTTGAACCCACAGCTTCTAGTTTCAGAGATCAACCCTCTAGACCTTTCAGCTGTGGGTGATCACATTTAATAGAGTGGACAGATATGGTACTGTAAACTAGTGCAGGGACAATTCATGAATCATGATTTAAAATCCACCAATTCGCACATCAATACGTACAGACTAGTATCAATTTCCATCAAAAACCAGGTGTTTGGTAGGAAGTTTAGTCTTATCACAAGTTAGCCTCCATGGTGAAGAGTATTAAAAAGTGTAATATAAGATGCAAAATGATTGGAGAATTGATCTTTCACTGGTGTATACTGACCAGTCACTAAATACCATGCAAAAGCAAGAATTCGCACGTGAGTAAACATGGTTGATGAAGGAGAGATTGTCCATATTTTCAGTCCGACAGGAGCAACATCTTCCATGTGGGACCATTTCAGATACCCAGTATATGTGTAGAATGGAGTCCAAAATACAGTAAAAATGAAAATATATGCAAAGTCCTGAACTGGGAACACAACAAATATGCAAACCCATCTTACTCAACATTAACCTACTATTTCCAATTCAAAAGCTAAAACTCAAAGTGACATTAAATCTGAAAAATCTGAACATGTTAGAAAACAGCTTGTATCTGTTCAACCTAATATTGCTGAAATATTTGGAAGGTGAAATAAATATCCAGTTAACTCCCAATGAGCTCAGCCAATTATATGCCAAACAGGAATGTCACTGCTTCTGATGAGGCCTCTGTCAATAGTTGATCACACAGTGTTTTGTTCAATGCACTGCTCTAAGTGCTACTTCTGAGTTCAGGAGTATGTAGTTGTGACTTGTGTAAGTGGTCTGAATGAGTCAAATATTAAGCTGATAATCACATTCTTACTCTGCATTAAGCACTTGTAGTTCTTTTTTTTCCCTTTTTATTCATTGCTAGTTATATTTGATATTGTGAAGCTAAAAGTTACATGTTCAGTATTTTCTAGTCAGTAATTAGTGATTGAATTCCACAAGATTTCACTAGGGAAATCATTTTGACATTAGCATTTATTGATGATGTTTTTTTTACATTTTTACTAACCAGATATTTTACATTGATATTGTGTTATTCTAGTCATGAGTCTAAACCTCTAGTCAGTTGTCTATGGCTTAGAGGAAGAAGTTTTCTCTTGAAGTTATTTTATTTTCTTTCTTATAATAAAGGATAACATAAAACTTTATGTATTTATTATTTATTCATTCAATTTTACAATATTTTTAAAAAATCCATTTCAATATAATGGCACAGATTTACAAACAATACCATGAAGAATACAAGTGCTTGCATGACTAAACACTTGCTTTGAAATATATGAAATACTATCGTGATACATATTTGTATCATAGTACCTGTATTGCGATACGTATCATATAGCCTCATACACGCATTGTTCCAGCCCTACTGTTAACATAGATGCAGATGATGCACTTAGAACTTTTAAATTTGTTCATTTTTTCAACATTTGCAAGTTTAAAGGTCATAGAGCGGGTCTAATTTTTTATATGCAAATATCAAATTAGTGAAAAAAAGTGATGGCGCATGCCATCATTGTGGAGAAGATTGTGTCTAAGCTTTGCATGCATAAATAAAGGGCCAATTGTTTGTTAACTTTAACACACACAGACTCTTCCACTTGACCTCCAAGCTAGCAGTAACATTTTTAATAAGCAACAAATTATTTTCTTTAATTTTCTCCTCCAAGGCTTAAGGTCCTTGTGTCCACGAATGGATTGAATGCATTTTGGCAGAACACAACACACAGAGAAGCAAATAGGCAGTTTGTAAGTATAATTTGCCATATTTAATCATTTATTTAGTGCACTCAGCTGCAAACGGTGTAGACCTAGATCTGCCATCACATAATGTCCAAGTGAGTCAGGTTATATGCTGTTATGGGCAGATCGACCAGCATAAACCCTATTCAAGCAGCATTGACCCAAATCTGCTGGGGAATAATGTAGGGACAAAGCTGAGTCTATGCTGTCATAAGCAGATCAAACAGCATAGACCCTGATCTTCTGGCACATAATGTGAGGGCAGATCTGAGTTTATGCTGTCATAAGCAGATCAAACAGCATAGACCCTGATCTGCTGGCACAAAATTTGAAAGAAGATCTGAGTTTATGCTGTTATGAGTAGATTGAAAAGTATATACCCAGATCTTCTGGCACATAAAGTGATGACAGATCGGAGTCTACGCTGTTTGTGTGAGACACAAACAAATACAGTACTCAAATAATAAAGGGGATAGGATAGATTAAATATAGACTGGAAGTATGTGACAAAAAATAGAAAAAAACAGGAATCAATACATACTTATGTCCATCTCAATATTTGGGGAAATTCCTGCTTCCACATCAAAATATAAAAGTAAAAACAAGTCAGCAAATCTTTAGTGTCAAAGTTTTTTAAAGATAGACTTCCTGACAATTTTTTAATTCATTACTTTATTTAATCCTTTCTCTTTTTACATGCTGAATGTTCTTGCCACTTATGTACAGATTAACTGATATGATTTTAGTCACTGCACTTCTTCTGGCGATGTACCCAATCATTTTGTATGCAGCAGTCTCTGTAGAGTTCTGCAAAATAACTCAAAATCTTCATTTTTACTTTCTCTAAGTACTTGAATTGTTGTTCTAGATGTCTTACCTTTTCTTTCTCATTTTTTTGTTAACAGAGCTTACTTATGCTACATTGTGCGCTAAATTTATGTGAACATTTTACAATAAATGAAGTGTTGTCCCCATACACTATTCAGGGCAGGGTGCTGGTTGCCTGTCTGGACATTTTAAAACCCAGTGTTGTCCCCAGACACTATTCAGGGCAGGGTGCTGGTTGCCTGTCAGGACAGTGTAAAATGCAGTGAAGGCCCTTCTGACAGCACCCTCTCTATAAGATATCTCATTTTATGCACTCCACTAGTGCATTTAATATAATATTTGCACTGCAAGTGAAAAATTGAAGTTAATGATGCCAAGTTGATACTCAAAATATATGTGTTGAACTTTACCATATGCCATGTATTAAAGCTCTGGAGATTTAAGACAGGGCAGCCCCCAAGAAGGGTAGGGTGCAACCCAGAGAGTGCATGGCACAAACCTAGGGAGGGCATGGCACAAACCTAGGGAGGGCATGGCACAAACCCAGAGAGGGCATGGCACAAACCTAGGGAGGGCATGGCACAAACCCAGAGAAAGCATGGCACAAACCTAGGGAGGGCATGGCACAAACCCAGAGAGGGCATGGCACAAACCTAGGGAGGGCAAGGTTCAGCCCCCTTCTAAAACAAGCTAGGGACAACACTGAGAACTTTGATTCCTTGCACTTGTAAGAAACCTGTTCAATCAGTTTGAGGGATCAGTAGTTGTATTCAACATATTTTTGTATAATTGCATGCATTCTACAAGATCCTTTGAAGCAGTTTAAGCAATCCTGTGTGTTTGTGCTATCTGTGTTCGAGCCAACAAGATCCTACTTCATTTTAATATTGAATTAGATTTTTTAGTTCTTAAAGATCTTGTTATTATATTTAATTTATTCAGTGAACAAGTCAATATTGAAAACAACAGATAAGCACTGTATTTTTAATGTAAAATATAACTCTTGCCATGAATTTATCAATCCAAATTCCAAGTTTAAAATACATATGAATTGCAGACTGATTCAGCTTTCACTTCAAGTACCTATACTGCCTGACTTTTCTTGTAATGATATCTATCAATATTTATTTTGCAAGCAAAGAAAAGATTTACATGGTTGATAAAATAATTCCAATGATCTGCTCAACTTAAACACAACTTAAACATCATAAAATGGAATGTTTTTGATAATTAATATGCATGCATTTGTACTTTATTTCACTGAATATTAGCCAATCATTGTAACTAAAATTTCAGTAGAATACTTCATTGAAAGATATTGTGCAGATTTATTGATTAATTGTGATGAACCAACAGGAGTTGCCTAACTAAATAAATTCATCTGATTCAATTACACAAAATTGCATGTATCTCTCCAGATGATTTTATAATTCTGTACAATTGTGATTCCAGATTCCAGCAGCAAAGCTAACCATTGTGCATAATTTTAAAAAGATGCTCCTACCTACATGGGTATGTATAGTCCATTTGCCATCCCTTTCCTAGCCATAAAATGGAGTTTTCTCCTAATTTTGAATGACCTGACAATTATGATCTGTCTTGATTTTTAATTTATTCTTGGACATGCTACTGTATCATTTTTCCAGAACTTTTTAAAGCGTTGTTAAAAGTTTTGCGGTATACTTTAATAGTTCACAAAGAAGCACTTTGGAGAAATTAGCACATAATGTTACTCAGTAGTATTAACAGCACATGGACAAGATGTGATTGGCTGTTACCTGATGTTAACCTTTAATGATGTTCATGGGATTGTAATGCTGGCCCTAGCCATCACACCAATTTGGCCACAGAAAGCATATGGTTACTATTATTAGACTTGGGTAATCCCTGTTATTGGCTGTTCTTTCCATATGGACAACCAACTGTAATAGATGCATTAAAAAAAATGTGATAAAAAGGGGGGGGGGGGGTATTTTATTACATTTCATATCAAGTAAATTTAAAATTTTAAAGATTGGCTCTGTACTTTTCACACATTTTCAATTTTATGGGCAGTCAAGATGCATCAAACAGACAATAATTTAGGGGTTTTTTTCACAAAATTTTTTTCCATCAATTGTACATTAAATTATAGTAACTTATATCTGAGAAAGTCAGTAGTTCAGATATTTCATTAGCTCTTTGAGATGGATAAAACTGAAGAATCTGGATGAAACAATGATTTTGGATTGGCTACCACCATACCCTTACAAATAACAAAAATGGTGAATTGAAACCATGACTAAAGAGGTGCAAGGTGAGTGTGATTCCTTTGCACTATCCACAAGAAATATTTCTATGAATACAGTTTATTTAATTTGGAAAAAATTACATGCACCAGACAATTTTGTGAATATTTCACAGTTCAAGGATTTTGGTTATCTTGAGATTTGCATTTCATTTATAGTGTGTTCAGTTATAAAAAAAAAAACATTCTAAAATACACCTGGAACTTGATGCAGCTTGTTTAAAAGAAACTAGCAATGTATTGATGTAACACAGATGCCCTCACCAATATGGTGCACTAGGAGAAACCTAGATTCAGTGTGCAAGTTCAAAGTTCTGTATCAGGCAGGGGTAATAACTGAAATTTGGACAAATAAAGGTGAAAATAAAACAAACCTAGAGTACTCTCGATATTAGCCAATACCAGCATTTTTTTTCTGTGATAATTTCATTTATATAGTTGTATTTCACTAATAAAAAGACACACCAGAGGCCCATATGTTGCCATTTTCTATTCGTAAAATAATCAGGCTCTATTTTGTAGCAGGGTGAAGTCTGGTTGGGATTGGATGTAGCGAAGACACTGAACACAATTTTGTGAATGAGATGTTTATTTATAATGTAATTGAACGATGAATGAATCTGATACCATACTCGTGCACATAAAGTCCAACAATGGATTTAATAGAATATGCACACATAGTTCAACAGCGGATTTAAGAAAATGATATTGTTCATACATGGAACTAATCAGAGCATGGAACTTCAAAGAAGAATCAAACAAGAATCGATGTATGGAACTTATAAACAAATATGATTGATATATGGACCTATCACCAGGTATGATCAATGTATAGAACTTATAAACAAATATGATTGATATATGGATCTATCATCATGGATGATCAATGTATAGAATTTATACAACAACAAAAAAACTGTATGGATCTATCACCAAGGATGATCAATGTGTAGAATTTATACACAGATATGAACAATGTATGGTTCATCAACAAGTAAGATGTATGTATAATTAATTGTCAGTCATATTGATATATTGAATGATATTGATTCAAAAATGGAATATATGATATGTATCTCATGGCATCTAGTCGACGATCACGATGCATTTCCGGTTCCACAGCTCTCATCGTATGGTCAAGAAGCAACCATGCATGGCCCGCTACTCCCAGTCTACCGAAGGATCACTTGAGAAACCTTTTTCCCTGCAGACCCGTTAGTCCCAACTCCTTTGGCCACTCACTGCGAGCAAACCAATACCATCTTCCGAGCCAACATCATTATCGACAAACCCCCCCCCCCCCCCCCGTGTCCAACGTGAAACAGCTAAAATTGCAATAACTGATCCATGTAATACATGAGACATGGTTAAGTACGAATATATTGATTCATATTACAAATGTGCACACATGAATTGACTTCATTATGCATTAAATTATTTCATAAGAATGACTGTATAAGATTATTATTATAATAACTACATTCATATATGAATCTGTATCCGGCAAGAATGACCACACTGGATTATAAGAACTAAAAACTACTCATCATTGAATGGATGCAACATATAATTGAATTTAACTTGTCCATTCAGCTGTAAAAATAGCTAACTTGAAACAGACTATAGTCTATCTGATAACATGGCATCATGTGACATAGATCTTACTTTCTAGAAAATTAAGAATAAATTCCCAAACATTCAATATATAAAACAATTCTATCAAAAAAATCCAATAGCAAGAAAGAATAATTTTATATTTCACATACCTCTACAGCTGAAGATTGCTTCATAAAAGTGGACAGCTTCCTGACAAAACTCATCTATATTGTGATAATACAGCGAGAATTTACTCTATAAGTACCCTAGTTATGGTCAAATCCACAGCCAGGGAACTTGAGGTAATTGGGTTTCTCACTGAAGGCACTTTATGCATGCAGCAGTGGGTGAACTGAACTCAGTATTTTGGATAGGCTAAACCCGTTTACATTTTCATTCATATATAATGCAGTGACATTAAGTACACACAATTCCGTGGCATATTCTAGAAATAAAAATTTAGGGATGAAATACGACCCCTCCCCCATTAGAACAAAGGGGACATTTTCTGAATATAGGAGGGATTTAATGAAAAAATAAAGGTTAGGTTTGAAACTATGTGTAATTTTCATGATTTCAGTTGATTTTTTTTGGGAGTAATTTTTTTAGAAATTAGTGTGATTCCTACAATCGCACAGCCTAGAATAGACCCTGAATAACTTCTAAATGCTTGTCATTTCAGTTGAACAATGACTTCGAAATGAACTAAATGCAAGAAATTTTAAGTCCATGAGGACATGTCTCTCCTGCACAAAGTGTTCTTTGACTTCTACCCGCAGTGTATTGTACATTGCACATGTGGTCAGAAGGGATTTGGTACGCAGTTGTGCAAAAGAGCTTGTAGAGCAAAGAGAGATGGGTGAAGTCTTGGTTGAACAAATGTGACATCTTGAGTCTTCACCAGATGACATCATCAGTTGCCTGTGTGGTGAGGTACACCATGATGGCCACCTCCACACACACACACACAAAAATGATTTGTACAATGCCTGCTGCGACAGTTATATCTGGCCAACTTGGAATGGAGGAACAAAGGGTTTTGGAGATGCTGGCCTCGCATTCTTTCCAGATGCTGCTGGAGTCACTGATGCAAAGACTGGTGCAAGAAGTGACAATGCAGTTGCTGACCTTGGAGGAATTTATGTCCCTACGTCTGACACAAATCTCCAATAGTGGCTTGGAGTTAACAGGTGAGAGTCCTCCCTTATTTTGGCAGCCCAGTGGGCATAAGTCCCCATGCATGCCCAAGCATGGTCTTGGGGCCTAAGTCCGGGCACATGGGGTAATTTATGGACATTATTGATCTGTACTACCTTTCTTTGATGCCATACACCACTGATCAAACTGTGGACCAGCCAGGCCAGCTGACCAAATGGTCGTACCTTTTGACTAGTGACCAGAGGTCCGTCACATTGGTGAGCCATGCCACATACCAGCTGGCCATTCCATGGTATGCAAAGTCATATGGGGATCCATGGAGTCAGTCTGCCTATTTTGCTGCACATTCCATTCAGGCGGCTTATAAACTGACTGTCCAGTCAGCCGCTGAACCAACCATCCAGCCCACTTTCCAGCCATCTGTACATTGCCAGTTATTCACAGTATATCCATTATGTCGATACAGTGCCATACACAGGGACAATGGCACCAGCTCATCCATGCCACTGGGTATACTCTAAACAGACATGGAAACGATGCCTGAGAAGGAAACCCCCCACAGTGAGTATGGGAACAATCTCAATCAGTTAGCGCACTCCGACCCTATCATGGAGCTTACGGAGTTCAGCTTTAAGGTGACCGTGGTTGAAATTGAGTTTTCCCAATTTATGAGTGCACACTGCTGCCATCTGCCAGCCAAGCCTATAAGAAGATGAGGATGAACATCCCTCCTTCCATCTACTGCCACAGTCAGCAAAGATCAAAAAGATCTCCGATCATCTGACTGACAAGATCTGAGACCTTGGGAACTCAAAGGCTTTCCTTTTGGAGAGCCAGCAACCAGCATAGTTCTCATCATGCTGGTACTGCACGCACATGGACACATATAGTACCAAGTTACTGACCTGGGACAAAAACATTATGGTGGATCAGAATGTTTTTCATGCCACCTCCAAGTTACTGTGGAATATGATGGCAACTTCTTGATTGCTTGAACTGGCTTTGCTAGCTATTTTTTGCTTCACTGAAAAATCATGCAATGATCATGCATGTGAGTTCATGGCCTGTATTGCCAAGGTAACAGGACCATGCACCATTTGATGGCTTCGGCAAATTTGGATCTGGTGAGACAAGATGCCCATCTTCGTTCATCTTTGCTGAAGCCACATCATTCCTCGGTTATCTGTTCTATGCCTTTTGATATGCCAGTGCTATTCAGTGGTAGAATTGAGGATGTGTAAAAGCAAGCAGTATAAGAACTGCCTCTCCAGCTTGCTTGACCACCTGCACCAGCATTCAGGCTGTATCAGTCTCAGGCACAACAGAGAGATGATCGTTGGCAAAAAGAGAGTAGGTCAAACACTGCCCAACAGCAACAGTTTCAACCTCAATCTAATTTTTTGTGGCAACGTGCCCCTCAATTCCAGAGGCAGTTCCATAAAGGGGAAAGGAAGCAAGGTTTCTCCTGCAATAGCCCCCCAAAAATCATTGCAGACTTGCCACCCGCTGACAACCTGCTCGTAGGCACCAGACTTCTTCATTTCTTCTTCAAATACTTACCCAATCATAATACCTTAGGAAAACTACTACTACTACCTCGCAAATCCAGCCCTCCCAGGTTAAAACTTTTTAGCTAAGAGTTATCTGTCAAAATTTGGTTGCAATTAGATAGAGTGATCTCCCTTTGATTCAGGGATTGGTGCCAAATCCTGTGATTACTTCAGTTACTACTCCCACTCATGCTGAGTAGCACACTCTCTACAGACAGAGAGGCCTCGCAAATCCATCTAAAAGTATTCTGGAAGCTTTTATACCTTAAAGCAAGTTGGAGGAATTTTCTCTTTGAAATGAATTAAACACCATCTATCATTTTCCACCTTTTATTTTTTTTGCTTCTTTCTTTTGATGACTAAGTTTTATACTTTTGTAGAATTATAACTTTGTCATACTCAAACACATAGCCACCCTTCATATGCACCTCTACAGGTTGCTAGTGCATCCCCTCACATTGGTCTAGCTTTATTTTATGTGCAGGCATTGTGTGTGCTATGGAAAACTCAATGAATATACTGTATAGTTTCTACAGCGGTCAGATACATACAGGTAAGTTTCCTATACATAGTCTAATCATAGCATCCACTTTGTAGTTATTATAAGCAACGCTTTGGTGATTTTACCTGTATAGGCAGACAATTGGCCTTTCCTACAGGGAAGTTTTTATTAGATTGATATTACAGCATCCACTTTGTAAGTATTAATAGCAACGCTTCAGTACTTTTTCTTTATAGGCTGCCATGTGGGCCCTTCATACTGGTAAATTTTCATATGCTGTGTAGCACAGTACATCCACTCTATGAGTTCATAAAGCAGGATACGTGCCTGGCTACACCTGTATATATTGTCTGCTCAATTTTTGTCTTTCAGATTTAGACCATACGGCAGGATAAAGTGTAAGCTATGTAAACAGCGCAAATACTGGAATGACAACCATTCTGCATATCTAGCTGGCTCTGGTTGCCACTCAGGAATACATGTCAGATATGCACCACTTGGACTGAATGTTAGTCATTAGAATACATGCTGATGTCACTGCGGTGAATGATTGACTTTCGAAAGTTATCACTCCAGAAGGCTCATCAGCCACAAAGCAATCCAAGTTACCCCAGTCAACGATAGCAACAGCTCTGGCTCTACCCTCACCACCTCAACCTGAGAAACCTTTTTCGGCATAACCAATAGGACATGTACCACATGGGTTCGACAGCAAATCATCTTTATTGGCTATATTTGAGCAAGATCGAGATCAGAGCAAGTCTACTCAGATAATATCTCGCACATCAGAAGTATGGACTGGTTTTGTGGATCAAATATCCCCTAACCCATCCCAACACAGAGAACTGGACGTCATGCAAGATAAAATGGCGCTGTTCCATCATGATCAGATACTGCCATATGTCTCAGGTGGTAACGGGTCATCACCACAGTTGATTTTACCATTTATACCAAAAGACAGAAGGTCTTTGTCCAGTTTGCCTACCCAACACTACATGGGCACTCTCATGGATCAGCATCCCCAGTGTATTGCCACACCCGGTGCCCAGTTTAGTGCCCCAGTACACAAGGGATATGGATTCACTGCTTTCTCATGCCTTTGCCATGCAAAGGGAGCACTTGCTTAGTGATTATTTGGAAGTAACTGTATCCCAATCAGACCTGTTCAAGGCTGACTTTCTGCAGCAAGAAATCAACAACCTTCTCCAGAAAAAGTTGATAAAGATCGTTCACAATATAAAATTACTGGGTTTTTATTCTAAACTGTTCCTGGTCCGAAAGACCAATGGCACTCTTCGACCAGTCATAGACCTAAGCACCCTCAATTGTTTCATTCATGCCAATTGGGTCCAAATGGAAACACTAAGGCAGGTTTTAATGCTGTTTTGGAGGGATACTTCGCTATCAGTATAGATACATGTGACAGAACTAGGATTTCAAACCAGAAGATTTGCAAATTTTGATCAGTAGATTGGCCTCTAAACCAGTAGATTTTTTATCGGCATAAATTTTACGTTTCAAGAGGGTGGAAAACAAAACAAGTGCTTTTTTGTGCCATAATATGTATTCTCTTCATACTACAATAAAATGGCAAATTTAAACATGAATCAGATTCAGATTCTGATGGAAAATGTTACAATAATAATTAGTTATTATGAGTCAATATACGGTCAAATAATGAAAAATGAAAAGTTGTTTATCCGATAGTTCACTACAAAGAGTTTTCTTATATGAAATCCAACAGCATTTTTAGTTTCCTTCACAAGATCAAGGTCTAGTGACCACTGATGACATTCATTGTGATTATTAAGCTTCACACTTAACAGGCTTTCAATAGTTCTCTGGTCCAAATTTCCCCTTTAATCTCTTTGTATTTTGCGAAGTAGGGAGAATGTCCTCTCTGTATCAGCATTAGAATGTTGTAATGACAAAGAAGTTCTAACTTCAGTTTTCCTGTTGATGGGCTTGTAAGGTTGCTGACTACTGTCCAATACTCATCCAAGCTATGTTCACCCCGAGGAGGAAGTTCCTAACTTTGACTTAAGATGTATTCCTGAGCCTCATCCTCAAGAGCTTCTTTCTCTTCATGGCTCAGATCCAAAAATCTGTTGGCAAGTTTCACCACTGTAAATTTAAAAAATAAAGATTCATTTAGACTTGAAATAAAAATGAAAAAAATAAATCATGCATTTATGCTTTTATGAATAATTTATCCAAACTTTAAAATTAATTATCTTGTAATACATTTTATCTAGGGGTTTGAACTAAATTTATGTGCATGAAAACTTCAAGTAGTTTATGAAATACAAAAGATGCATCCTTTTGAAACACAATGCAAACTTTGGACCTTTGCTGCTCACCTGCACGCACTTAAACTCTGATATCCAAGCACTGCTGAACTTGTAATATTTCTTAGTTGGTGATTTCTTAGCACTGGGAGAAAGCACATGTTTAGAATTGAACGAAAAAAATTAAGAGCTGCCCTCTTAAAACATCTGGAACAATACAATACCAATTAAACAGGACAAAAATCAAAATACTTACTCTAATGTGTCTGCTGAAATAATTTTTTTTATCTCCCCTCCGGCAAGGGTTGGCCGATTTTTATCAAAGGCTCAGAAGACATCATGGACCACCTTTGATCCCTTTATTACTTATAACACCTCAAAAACCATCCCGCATTTGGACTTAAACTCCTCAAATTCCAATAATAAGGTAATCAATTAGCAGCTTGCTGTGTACACATGTCAGCTGTTATTTAACAATTTGAATCATATTACTCTGCAACGCATCAGCGCACCGGTCGTTGTACTGGTGGAACATTTCCTGTCCCTAGTCGACTGGTTCTGGCTGGTTTCTCTAATGTGTGGACAGAACGCATAAAAATACCGTTTTGGGGTATTTTTATTTTTAAAAAATTAAAATTCTTTTAATTTTCAAAAGCGGTAGATTTTAACTACTGAACAGTATGTGCGGTAGACAGCCTTTAAAACGGTATTTTTGGCCTACCGCCGGTAGAATCACATGTATGAGTATAGATCTGCAAGATGCGTATCTAATTTGCAAACTTCAATTAAGTTTCAGCAGTTTGCTTTCAGGGAGACAGTTTACCAGTTCAAGGCACTCCCTTTTAGACTCAATATCATTCCCTAGGTCTTATAGACAGGGTCATGACTCATATCAAGTCCACTGCCATGGCTGCGACATCTGACTGCCTTGATGACATTTTTCAAAAACACCAGGTGAGGTATATCTTGGAGCAAGACATGATAGCCCTTGTAACTCCCCATCTCAGGCTTGGATTCCTTGTCAACAAAGGAAAACATTCCAAGCTCATACCAACTCAGTATTTTATCCATTTAGGTATTTAGTTCAAAACACGGGTCAACAGAGTATGTCTCTCTCAGGAACAGACATTGAAAATCAGTTCAGTGGTGGCTTCAATTCTTACACAGAACAGTCTCTCAGTCAGAGAATTACTTCGCCTACTGGGTGTGCTCAATGGGCAGCAGACCTCATCATCCTAGGTCGCCTTTTAGGAGACCTTTACAAATGATTCTGTTGTCCAAATTGAGGCTGAGACTTTGATGCTAGGACGAACCTACAACAGTCTCCACATATATGAGGTTCCATCTCAGAAGATGGGGCAACCTCAGTTGGCTCACATTGGGTGTTCCCTTGCAGATACAATCTGCAGAGATCATGGTGTGTACAAATGCCTGCACTGAGGGCTGTGGTGCACATTCCAGGAGGCCAGTGGAGAGTGGCCCACTTAGGATCGTCTTTTGCATATCAACATCCTCGAGATTAAAGCCATACTGCAAGCATTTCATTGGTGGCAGGAGGAGCTACATGGAAAGGGCATTCTCCATAAATGTCTGACAATTCCACTAGGGTGGATTATCTTAGAAGGCAAAGGGGAACCATGTCTGGAGATGTTTGCATTCTTGTTTGGGATTTTCCAAGATGGTGTCTTCAATGCCAAATCCACATACAAGTTCATATTATTCCAGGGCAACTAAATGTATTAGCAAACTTGCTGTCCCGGAAGAATCAACTGATGCAAATCAAATGGTCTCTTCATACCTCTGTTTTCACTCACATATGTGCCCACTGGGATCGACGAATAGTAGATTAATTTGCGACAAGGTGGAATGCAAAACTCCCAACCTTTGTCTCTCATCAGTCCCAGATCCAAAGGCCTGGGCAGTCAATTCTGTTTCCATGGATTAGAATGGTCTGGATGCATATGCTTACCCTCCAACACATCTGATTCCAAAGGTGATACAGAGAGCAAGAGAATCGGAGTGACGCTTCCTCCTGATTGCTCCACTCAAGTGGGAAAAATCATAGATCCTGCCTCATCTTACATCTCAAAGAGGGAAAGGGCGACATATCAGCGCAGACACTTTTGTCCTGGATAAAATGGGTTATCCACTCTGCATATCTGGAATTAACCCAAGATCAAATGAAATTGCTATGCATCTCAGCTCATGAAGTTAGGGCAGTTGCAACAAGCATTGCATTCAAGCGAAACTGTTCCCCAGCTGACATTATCCAAGCTTTGGTATGGCAGTCAGAGTCCACTTCTCCAGCTTTTACCTCAGAGATCTTTCATCCCATATGGCTCAGCTAGGCCTGGTGGGGCCTATCACTGTGGTTACTTTCCCCGATTGTTCGGCAGCTTCCTAAGAATGTGGCTTCACAACTTACGCTGGAGGGAACATATTTCCCTTCAGAAGCTGCTCCCCAGCATATGTAGTCTATTCTCCAGCCAGGTTATCTATCTAGAAGCTGCCACACATAACTTAGGGGACTGGAGATGGCCTATCTGCGGTAAGGGGATGTAACTGCCTCCACCTCTTACCTATTTTCATAAGGTATTATGATTGGGTAACGTATTTGAAGAAGAAACCAACTTTTTCTAGTAAAATGTTTCTTTAGTAATACTTACCAGATCGTAATACACATACATCCTCCCAGCCTCCCTACAGTTATGTTCATATAGAGAGTGTGCACTCTGCTCCAGTAGTAACTGAAGTATTTACAGGAATTGGCGCCAATCGCTGTATCAAAGGGAGATTACTATCTAACTGCCACCTATGTGGGCAGATAACTTTTAGCTTATTAGCTAAAAAGTTTTAGCCTGGGAGGACTGGATTTGCAAGGTAGTAGTAGTTCTCCTAAGGTATTATGATCGGGCAAGCATTATTGAAGTAACATATTTTACTAGAAAAAAAATGGTTTTTCCTTTGAATACATTCCCCAATCATATTAATGGTCGAAAAATAAATTCTGCTACCTCCTGAATCCAACCCTCTCTTCAAGACAAAAAATGTATATATACCATATATCCAAAGGGAAGAAACTCTTATCCATTATTTCCCCCATACCACCGCCAGGTGGTTACCCATATTCTGGATGTTTACCCATTTTAAGCTTTTTTTTGGTACTGTCAACATAGGACAACAAGGCATCCTGAAATCTTCATGATTTCAACCCATCAATCCAGAAAGTCAATTTAGTATTGCTTATTAATGTATTTGCTACATGTTGCAAACAATAATTTTTTTCATCTTTGATCAGTATTTATGTGAATTATTTTACATTTGTGGATTTTATTTTTTCTAACCTTGTGCTCCAAACACAGTATCATTGGTGCTCATTGTTGCTTGTTTATTTGCCCACACTGCATGTATTTTTTGCTTATTTAAGTAACAGGTGTGGTTATTGTTATATTTGAACATTTTAGGGTTATTATTTGATACTTTCATCATTCTTGTCATTTCGGATTAACAATGATATTATGTGCCAGAGTTAAAGAGGTCACACATGATACATGTCTCTCTTCCACAGACTTTTCTTCCACTGTTGTTATTGTAATGTGAATACTTTCAGATTGTTATTTTCAGTATTTTTGTCGAACTTGTCATTTCAGATTAAACAATGACAACATGATGTTCTAAAGTCAGTGAGGACATGCATGATATGTGTCTCGCTTGCACAAAGTGTTCAGCGACTTTTAACTGCAGTGTAGGTGCTGTGTGATCAGAAGGAATTTGGTCCATGGTTTTGAAGAGATGGGTGAAGTCTCTGTCAATGGAAATTGATGTAACCTCCAGTAATGGCTTGGAGTTTAAAGGAGAGTTTCCTCACTTATTTCGGCAGCCCAGTAGGCATAGGTCACCCTGCATCTTTGAGCAGGCACATGGGGTATTTGTTGGATTTGTATGAGCCATATTGCCATCCTTCCATGCCGAATGCTGCCAATCTGGCTGCTGAACAGCCAGTCCAGTCATCCTGCTGACCATACCTGTTGACTGAGGACTAAGGTCTTTGACTGAGAACCAAGCCATGCCACATACCAGCCGGAATTTTCCTTGGTATGCAGAGTTATACAGGGATCAGTTGAGTTAATGTGTAATAGTGGCAACATCTTCCATGTTAGCTTTAGCACCGCTAGCCATTTTTTGACTTGCTGAAATAAATCGGTTAAGGGCTACATCCTTCAGGTCACCGTTAGAATTTATGGTAGAATAGAAGAGGTGCAGAGGCAGGCAGCACAGAAACTGCCTATCCAACTTTCCTTGCCAATTAGTCTAGATGTCAATGGAGAGATGATCATCGGCAAAGAGATCAGAAGCTGCATACTACCCACCAACAACAGTTTCGACCTCAAAGTTTGGATGGCAACAGGCCCCTCAGTTCAGGCAGCAATTGAATAAAGGGGATAGGAAACAAGGTTTCTACTTCCCCAAGCCTCCCAACAACCACTATTGACTTACCACCATGACTGCCTGCGGACAGTCTAACAGTTGGCACCAGACTCCTTCATTTTCGCCAGACTCCTTCATTTCATCTTCCCATTTCAGGATGGACGTGTTACCAGATTGGGAGAAAGTAAAAATTTGCAGAAGGAGATATGGTCATTGCTCAACAAGTGAGCAGTGGAGATAGTTCTCAAAACGAACTCTTCATAGTCTTACTCCAGCCCTTTTCTAGTGCCCAAAGCCAGTGGAAACTTGAGAGTTTCACTCCAGCCCTTTTCTAGTGCCGAAAGCCAGTGGAAAACTTCGGAGTTTTACTCCAGCCCTTTTCTAGTGCCCAAAGCCAGTGGTAAACTTGGGGTCAGTCTTATACCTCAGCTGGCTCAATAATAAATACATTGCTGCACCAAAGTTAAGATGGAAACAGCACAATGAATCAGGCTTTCCATACAAAGGGATGAGTTGGTGGTCAGTCTAGACCTAACTGACACATATTTGCACATCCCTGGTCACCCAACTTCATGCAAGTTCCTTCAGTTTGCCAACCAAGGAAAAATATACCATTTTCATGCACTCCCATTTGGCCTCAACAACAGTTCATAGGTATTCACAAAAGTCATCAACTGAGTCATCACTCTGTTCCAGTTGACTTCATCAACAGCAACTGCTGTGTATCTGGATGCCATCCTCCAAAAACACAGTGTAAGTTCAATTTATTGAAGGGCAGGAATGATATTCTGTCCCTTTTAGGTCATCAAGGCCTTTTAGCAAACTGGAAAAAGTGAGGTCTCAACTCATCCCAGCATTTTGTTAGACACCTGGGCATGGAGTTTCTTGTCCATCGCCCTCAAGTATGTATGGCACGGATTATCTAAGTCATGGAGTCGATTTCCATCAGGGAGTGGATTTGAGCGATAGAGTTTTTGTAACTCCTTGGTTTGCTCAATATGGCAGCAGATTTTATTCTTCTTGGCTGTCTTTTCATGCGCTCTTTGCAGATGGCCCTGCTGGCCCAGTGGCACCTCATTTCCGGTTGATTCAATCAGATAGTTATGATTATGACCGAAGTAGTATTATTTCTACATCAGTCGCGCAACAAACATTGACTCATGGCAGGAGTCCATCTGGAAAATCCCCAGCCAGAAGGTATGGTATGTATGGATGCCAGTTCGTACAGTTGAGTAGCTCACCTGTTGCAATGCTTCACCATGGTAAGTGGCAAGTGGGATCTGGAGAATTACCTCTTCACATCAACCTTCTACAAATGAAGGCTATAGTCAACACTTTTCATTTCTGGAGAGGACCAACTCTATGGGAAAGTAGTCCTTATATCAGACAGCTCAGGAGTGATGATCTGCCTCCTCAAACTGGTTGGGAGGAGAGTTGATGAAATTCCTGCATCAGTTTATTAGCAGATTTTTTAACTTGGGGCATCCAATGATAGACCTTTTTGCAACAAGGTGGAATAACAAACTGCCCACCTTTGTATCGCCAGTCTCGGACCCAGAAGCATAGGCCGTTGATGCACTGTTAGACAGTTGGGAGGGGTTTGGAGGCTATGCCTATCCCCCAACCGTTCTGGTGCTGAGGATAGTACAGAAAATGAGGGGTCAGTTCTTCAAAGTGGGACAAGTCCTGGGTGAATGAACTGCTCAATCTAGCAATAGCAATAGACATTGCCAGAAAATTCCCAGCAAGGCCCAACTTGCTAAAACAGCCAAGGTCGCAGGTATAAACCTTCAGTCGTGGAGAGAATCTCATGAGCTATAAGGCCTTCCACTTTAAAGGCTTACAAGGAAAAGTGGCAAGTGCTCAGGGATTAGTGCAAGGTCAACAGCATCATCCCCTTGAGTGCTTCCATCCTACAGTTGGCTAGCTTTAACCCCAAGTACTATCAAAGGCTAATGCTCCAATATCTCTGACACTTTCAGGCATCATGGTGGAAGGGTATTGTTTATGATATCTATCTATATATCAGACTTGCTCACCAATTTTGACTTGAATAGGCCAAAATCTCTCACCCTGTTTTCTAAATGGAATCTTTCATGGGTTTTCAGATCAGTTCGAGTCTTTAGCCAGAAACTCACTGAAGCTACTATCATATAAAACATGTTTTTTGATAGCTCTAGCTTTTGCATGCAGGGTGAGCAAGTTACATACCCTTTTAACAGACCCAGACTATCTCCAGTTCATATTGGATGGTTCCATGGTCCTAATGATGCAACCGGGCTTTGTAGCTAAGGATAGAAGCACTACTTGAAGTGCGCGAAGCAGGGTCATAGGTGTCCAACATGTCTTTCTTCCAGTGGAGGCCAGGAAAGAGGATGTAACCCCTCAAGCCCTAGCATTGTCCCTCAAGTGGATAATATGTTCAGTGTACTCTGAGACCTCAAGAGATCAGATACACCTCATGAAGATTTCAGTTCAGGAGGTTAGAGCGATCTCTGCAAGCCTCACATTCAAATGTAACATTTCAATCTGAGACATAATAGAAGCTGTTGGCTGGCATGCACTGTCAACCTTCTAAAGTTTTTATTTCCATGACCTTGCTTCACAGAGATGAGAATTGAATCTCATAGGTTCAGTGGCTGCAGCCCAGACAACACACCAAACCAAATTGACGTCAGCACAACCTCTTCATGGGCATGGGTTTAGCACTTTCGCTGGATTAGGCCGGATTTTTTCTCAGTAAGGTAAAGTCATTCTTTTCTTATCCATGTATTGATGTCACAGTTTACATGACCACCAGTTGTGCTGTCCTCATGTTAGGAGAGCGGTTTGACCTTCATATAGAGAATCCAGCCATTCTTCCCTTATGGAGTGCCTGTGGTAGCGGTTGGATGCATATTCATTTCATCCTCCTTTTATCTATTCTCCTACCAATAATGTAAATTCCTCATTGATGTATCACTCAGCTTAAACTGGTAAACATCCAGTTGATGGGTAGCCACTTAGCGGTGGTAATGGGAGGCAATGGGTAAGAGTTTCTTCCCATTGTCTATATGGTATATAGACAGGAAAGATGAAATTTCAGTCATTTCATGATTGCTAGATTTGAGAGATGGAGCTTATTTCCTAACAATTATGTGAATTGGTAAGTAATCTCAGAGAAACATACTTTTCTACAAAATTTATTTTCTTTTTATATGTAATCTATCCAAAATAAAATTGGTACTGATCTGACTTCACAACATGGTTGCCATGACAGCCACCTTTAAAACAATTTTCTGACTTCTCCTCCTGAACAGATAGTCATATCAACATGGATTTTTCACTGAAGCACTTCTTGCAGAAAATAGTTTGACCTAACTGAAAGTGGTATTGATACAACCTCTAAATATTATCACTACAGCAGCCATCATGAAAATCTTGTTATGACTACTCTTCCTGAATGGACGGTTGTATCGACATTGCGTTTTCCCTCAAACACTTCTTGCAACATTATAACAATATGTAGCAGATACTGGATGGAAATTATACTGATATGACCACCAACATTTCTGTGCTATTTTGAATGAGTTTGAAAACCAGACATCACTACTCCTCTGAAAGGAATATTGGCATTGACATGGGGTTTTCACAGAAACACTTCTTGCAATATGTAATTGGTCCTGAATGAAAATGATGCAGGTCTATGCTATTATCATTGATTTTGAAAACCAAATCTTGGAGTCAAGTCAAAATTCACTGCTTGAATTTTTGTACTTCACTGAGCTGGTGAACACAATGACTTGTACATATCCAAATGAATTGTAACTACCAGTAGACTTTGTATTTAGTTGTTTTTCAGTTAACAGGTTGATAGCACTTTGGCATTGATTTCAGAATCAGAGATCTTGGCTTCTGAGCTAGATAAAACAAACAAGTGTGAATGTATTTTTATCAAACCCTGTTTGTGGATATATCTGAGGAATCTTTTGAATGCCAGTTCACTAACTTCTGCTTTTTCAAAAAATAATTAATTATGGATTGAACTAAATGTAGCATGTGGGTATATCTAGACAGTGTCTGAGACAAGTTAAATGAATTTTTTCTCCATTAAATCAGATTCGGGGTCAAAAGCCATGACAAAGATGTGCAATTATGAACATACTAACTCAAACATATAAGAAAATATTTTAATTACCAAACATGGTATGTTGGAGTTTTTCATGAATATCTAAGATCCTTTAAATACTCAGCAGTTTGTTTTATGAATTCCTGCAAATTCTTTTCAGCCAGTAATGCATCAGTCTATTCAAGGAACTCTTTAATATAAAACATCATATCAAATTTAGTTTCAGTCTACGAGTCCTTTACATGTTGTTTAGCTGAAAAGAAATTCATGACATACAGATGGATGCAGTGAATGGATGGAGAGGGAGACATGAATAACACTATATACCCTTCCATATTCTACGGGCATAAAAATATGATTTGTACCCACATTAAAAGATTCTTTTCATCTTTACTTTTGTCAAACTGTAACTGTAATAATCTCATATTTACAAAGTAGATACATGTACCTTTGCTCTGTCTAGGCACAATTTATTCTGGTGTCAGAACCAAAGAAAGTAAGATCAGCTACACTTGAAGGAGTCAAACAACAGTGGTTGACAATTCAACACTTGGTATGCATAAAACCCAAGCTGTACAAAGAAAATGGATACAGTGGACAAATAAAAAAGTGTAGACTTCAGATTTGTTGTAGATATCTCGTGTTAGATGTGAAAATAAAAGGTTGAATTTCTGACCAGTCTTGTCCTTATTCAGAGTTTTACAGTTTATTCATGTGTTGCTAATTTATTGTTAATATATAGTTCTTTTGCATCTCCTCTGTAAATAATATGTTTTTTCACAAAACTACATCTTTTAACATTGCCTATTTACATATTCCTATTTTTAAACAGAACAATGGAATCTTTGTTGGCACTGTTGACACCACAGCCAATAGCCTTAGTCAAAGGGAAAAAGTAACACCCCTGTATCTTCTGGGAAAAGAGGTAATCAAAGAAATCTTTCTCATGCAAATGCAACTTGAAAGAAATCAGAGAATACAATTTATGTTAGTATTAAAGCATTAAAGACATGTTTATGTTTCTGTCCAACATTGATATGATTGTTTCTGTATAAGCATTGACATGATTATGTTTCTGTCCAACATTGATATGATTGTTTCTGTATAAGCATTGACATGATTATGTTTCTGTGCAAGCATTGACATGATTATGTTTCTCTACAAGAATTGACATGATTATGATTCTGTGCGAGCATTTACATGATTACGTTTCTGTACAAGCATTAACATGATTATGTTTCTGTGCAATCATTGACATGATAAAATAAACCCCAGAAGATACCAACTCCACCTCACCCCCATGGCACAGGAAGCATGAATATGAAATAAAGTCTGGATATACTACTCATGTATATCCAAAATTAAGTATCATAAAAATAAAGACAATAACACCCTTTAACTGAATGTCCCTAAAATACTTGTCAAATAAGCATCTCGAAAAATCTGCCAGATTTTCGCTGATTGAAGAAAGCATATCATGCTTTCTTGGTGTACTGAAACAATTATGTTTCACTGTGAAATTTTTCACTTAAACAGTTTGTATTAAGATTGGAGGGTAGCAGAGCTGGTTGAGTCTGGTCATACATTTTTAATGATATTTTAAATCCTAAAGTGTCCTAGATTTTCTTTCAACTTTTTTTCTTTTTTTTTGTGTGTATGTAGCAGTGATATTTTGTAATTTAGTTGGTATTGGAAATCTACAGAAGAATTAAGTTGTAGTTAAATTAGTAATAAAAGTTTGATATTTTCCAAAGTTAATTCCAGTCTGTTATTTTGATGGTATGAATGATGTCTTAACATTGGTGTAATGATTAAATAATCAGTCTTCTTGACTTGTGAATACAATCCCATATCTGACACCAGCATATATCTTGAAAATGACCTGTAAACAACACTTCATATAAAACTCAACAATTTGTGGTATAAATCACTTCCTAGAAAACATTATAACCTTTTGATTTAATTTTTTCTTCACCCCAAGGGTTTTGAGTTCATGGATCCCTTCATACCAATTGAAGTCAGCCACTATACTGAGAAGGAAGTTCATAGCTGTCTCGAGTATTACATTGACAGAATGTGGATACAGAATCCTCAGGGTAAACAGGAGTAAAAAAATTTCTATCTCAAATTATTGCAGACATTTAGAACCTTTCCACTGAAATTTACCTTCAAAATGTAGTGCCTTATCTTTTTACCCAATTAACAAACTCACATGAAAATATTTCAAATATAGCTTTTCCCTTTTGCTGCCTTCAGTGTTCATCTTATAGCCCATTAAAAAGTAATTCTAGTCCATTCCATTACCTTCATTGAAACAAATATGTATGTCTACAGGTGATAGGAAATCACAGACTTGTATTATGTGAACATGAAGTTTTTAGCTCACCTGGCCATAAGGTCAAGTGGGTTTATGGTATTGTCCAGCATTCAGTGTGTGGTGTCTGTTGTTGTCCATGGTGTGTCTGTGTGTTGTCCATCTTCATTTGCTATTTTTTGCTTCTCAAATATCACTGAACCAATTTTAACTAAATTTGGCAGAGAGCATCCTTCATAAAGGCCTTTCAGATTTATATAAATCATGCCAATTCACCTTGAAATATGGTTGCCATTACTAAAAGTCGCAAAAACCTTTAAATAACTTTTTCTCAAAAGTGCTTGACAGGATTTGACCAGATTGTATAGAAAACATGAAGACCTTTCAAATGTTTCAAATAATGCTGATCTTCCATTCAGTATGGCCACCATTAAAAAAAATACAAAAGTATGTATGTGACTTCTCAAAAACCACCCAACAATTGTATTCATAACTTTTTTTTGCACAACTTTCTGCAGTCTTATAACTGAGTATTTGTTTTTATTAAAGCTTAGTGATTTGGTTTAAAACTGTTCAACCATTGGATTGACATGAGATTTAGCATAGGTATTGACCTGTGAACTTTAAAAATCCAAAATTTTAGGATTTAAAAAAAGGTAAAATATCATAATTGGATGGTAACATTGGACACATTTGATTTTTGATAGCTCACTTGACAGTATGGCAGAGTGAGTTTATGGTATGGTCCTGCATGCATTGTGTGTTGTCTGTTGTGCATTATCCATCAATAGTTTCTTTTTCTGCTTCTCAAAAACCACTGGAATAATTTCAGCCAAATTCAACAGAGAGAATGCAGGGATTAAGGCCTTTCAGTTAGGTACAAATGATACTGATCTGCCATCAAAATGTATCTAATGACCAATCAATTAAGGTAGAAAAACCATTAGATGGCTTCTTTTCAAAATTGCTAAAAATATTTTAACCAATTTGATAGAAAGCATCCTGGCATAAAGGCCTTTCAGGTTTGTACAAATTATGCTGATCGGCAATCAGATATGGCCTGCTGCTACTAATAGAGAAAAGAACCTTTCAATGACTTCTTCTCAAAATGCCGCTCAACAGAATTTAATTAATGACATCCTGGCATAAAGGTCTTTCAGTTTTATACACATAATTCTGATCTGCCAGCAAATATGGATGAAGAAACAAACAATAAAGAAACTTTCAAACAGTTGTTTTCATAACCAATTAATAGAATCTGAAGAAATTTTTAGAGAAAGTATTCTACTGACCAAGACTTCTTGGCTAACTGCTGTTGCATTTGGCAATTAGGCAAATGTCAGCCAGGTGAGTAGTTTTAGGTCTGCTTGGGTTTCTTGTTTAATTGCATATCAAATTTCTGTTATGTTATTTGCAGGACACTCAGATGATGGAAAGAAGGAGTTGATATTCCTTAGCAACAAGCATCCATATGATCTAACTAGGATTTGTGCTGGTTGGTGAATTTCCTGTGAGATATCAGTGGGATTGATCATGAACCAATGCAATCTCAACACATAATCATTCATTCTCTTGATGATATATTGTCATGATACAATAATTTTACATGATGGAATGCTAGGAAGTTTCAAGTTCAATAATGGATTCGGATTCACTAGATTACATTAGCTCTGTGTGTAAGGTATTATTATTCCAAGGTTACTGAAGATGAAAAAAATTGTCAGACTTTTAAAGATATGAAAACAAAGTACAGTTGAGTTTGCAGTCTTCTAATTCATCGATTATTTTATATTGATTAAAAAAAAATTACTGACATGTCTATACCATCTCTCTGCATCCTTCAACCATAGCAAGGTTATTTTCTTACCAGAGTTTCTTTAGAGACTAATAAATAAATGTTTTCTCAACTGTAAAGCAATTGCTGCAGTCTTTAAATTATATTTAAAAGATAAGATTTAACACAGATGTCTGCATTTCTTGTGTTTGATCCAAACAATTATTTTTGCACAGGGTAGCTATTTCCACTACACTCATTACTACTTCCATTGGCTGATTTACTGACAGAATCTTTGGAACAATTGGCAGCTTGCAGAACACACAAATACCGACTTTTATATGACATATTCATGCCCCACCTACAAATCAAAGAAATAAACTCATGATAAATTTTGTAAAGCATAATGATTTCACAAGAGTTACATGTAACCTCTCATTCTTTCAATATAAAGGAAAGCCAGTATTTTCAACAAATCACTAATGCTGTCAATAAATGGACTTCTGAAAGTAAATATCCACATTTTTCATTGTTCATCAATAGAAGTGGGATCAGCATCATGAAAGCTAAATACAATTTACGGACATTAGCTTTCATCTGACTTTGCAATGAAAAGTCTAACGAGATATGTAGAAATGAGAAGCATTATCAAAACATTTTGGTTGCCAAAGATGTTTTTAGTTAGATTAAAGAGTACTTGATTTATAATGACCCTGGCTCCAAACTAGTGCAATACTATTGGGCAAACTTTCTCTCTACAAGTACATGATGGATAGCATCACCTGTTAATGGATAGAGTTACCACATGCATGTCAGTATAATACTGTATGGAAAAATGTAATACAACATAACTTTAGTAAGGGCCTACAATGCATGTGCAAGTGTGCGTGTAATTTTCATAATTTCATCACATCTTGTATGAACATGTGCATACATATTACAGTAATTACAATGATGATACAGATATTGCCATAAGCTGACAAGAAAGCAACATACAAGCTATTTGTAAACTAAGGAAAATAAGAGACTTCCTCTTTGTTGCCATTTAACTTTAACATTGAGCTTAATATAAAAACTTTAATGTTGACCTTAATCTAGGGTGTGGACAGGCATTTGGATACACACATGGACAGAAAAGTGATCCCTATGTTGATCATCCACCAAGGTGGGCATGACAAAAAGGAGAGAACTTAATTCTATAATCATTTCTTTTGTCCTGTTATATCTCCTTTAAGTTCAGTGTTCATTAAGTAATAATGCAACAAAGGCATAGAGGATATATATAACTTTTGAAAATTTCTTTTTTATGTTCTCCAGGTAAATAGTTTTATCAATGCAAACCAT
The DNA here is from genome assembly GCA_029931535.1 of Margaritifera margaritifera. NCBI lineage: Eukaryota > Metazoa > Mollusca > Bivalvia > Unionida > Margaritiferidae > Margaritifera > Margaritifera margaritifera. Next base: position 6,978,693 of record JAQPZY010001685.1, on the reverse strand, counting down.
CAGAGTGCAGAAAACTGACATGTCATTTATCCTGCTATAGTAAAACCATTTATGTTACCTATGTTTAGCATGCTAGAAGAGGGACCAAAAGTTAAGATAACCCTGAAAGTTACATGTTTTCTTCCTTAATCAAGGCTTGAAATTATAATTTTTTTTGACTAACCCACAGGATCACCAAAATAATTTTTTACTGATCCTGCCTAAATTTCACTGATCCTGCTAAAATCTAACAGAAGCCAGTTCAGTTTCTAGTTCAACATTTTGTACTCATTAACAGCAACTCAAAACAATAACTGTATTTCACCAACAAGACTCATGAATGAAGTACCCTGCACACTTTCTTATTTCTATGAATACTCAGTGCAAAAAGTGCACAACCACACAGCCTCTCCTGAGTCATATTTCGGTCATTTGTGTTCATTTTCCCAGAGTTTCTGGTACTTTCTTAGTCTCTTCTCTTGATCATATTTGCAATTGTGCTCTTTCTTGTCATCATCTAATTTCTGACATTTTGGTGGTGGTTCCACACCTTACAAATACTTCCACATGTTTACAATTGTCACTGCACAATGCATTGAATGTTTATCAAAAACAACATAAATATTAAAACACATTGTTTGGTGTAATTCTGGATTATTTGTTGAGTCTGCAAATGCGACCTTTTCCAATTGGTCAGTACTAACCTGAGGCCGTACACCATTTGTTATCATCAGTAATTAAATCAGTGCTTGGGGGCAGTGTACCAGGCTAGTTCCACGTGTTTGGAGACTGTTTGAACAATAATCGCACAAATTTAGTGGATGAGTGGTTTAACAACTGTCCGTTTGTACCACAAGCATTTATTGTACCTTGTCAAGTGCAGGATGTTGGTAGGTACTCCATTAACACAATAAACAGATTAATTAACAATTAAAGGGATGCTGACTCATAACCACTTCTTTACTGTTATTATAACCTTTGGTGGTAATTTTCACTGCTCCAACAGATTAGTGACTGCTGGGTTTTAGTGATTCATCAGCAAAATCACTAACTGCAGGATAGCGGATTAACATTAATTTCTAGTCCTACTTTATTCTAATGAAGTTACTAACTGTCAAATGTTCCAGACAGTTTTAGTTTAGTGTTCAAAAGTTTGAAGAATACTGGGTAGGCCCCTATATCACAAAACTGTTCTCATCTTTTTGAGTAACAAGTATTACTCCAAACTTGGAAATATTAGAATGAATTGACAAATACATTCTTTTGATTCATCAGAAAAATTCTGAGTAAGATCTGAAGTCTAGTAAAGATTTATGACATAGAGGTCAGGTCTTGCCAATAGATTTATGTCATTTTTGAGCCAACATGATACATTTTATTTGACAGCATGTTAGATGATGGCAAGATAGGTCCATATGTCTTATCTAATACATCAGGCTGTAAGAAGTCACTCTGGCTGGAGAAGGATCAGACTTTATGGTACTCTTAAGAGCTTGTACAGTCAGATAAAAAAACAAAAAAACAAACAAACAAAAAAACATATCAAGTATGTATGAAGGTGGCGCATATAAGTCATGGTAATGAAATTATATCTTGTTGGCTTTTGATAAACACTTCATCACAAGTTGCACTTGGGTATATCTAAAGATTATTGCAATAAAGTTTGAGGTGGTTTATAGGTATGTAAGTTTTAAAACGGCAAGCTATTATTGTGACAGGTAACTTTGGAAGATTGTATTGAATTATACTCTTTTTGTACAACATATTGGCTTTTGAACTTCAGGGCAAAATTGAATTCATTTTCAAACAGTTCTTGGTTTAAAATGAAGAAAAGACACCAGGTTGATATGGAAGATTTATTGTGGATCAATGAGTTCACATACATGAATGAAAATAAAGACAGGGTATCACTGATAAATCATGCTCTTATGTCCAACTATTATAATGGCATTGGTGTATAACAGTAATTTCAGTCAAGTCTACAAATAGGCACACACACAAAAAAGTAGTGTTATAAGCAAAAGACTGAAAAACATTTTGTAGTCTCTATATTCAATCATAGTCTCTGTTGTGCATAGCTTGAACTGTTCCTAAATAAACTTTTAGTACTCTTATCTCGCCATTAGTATAAATAACAAATTGATATAATTGATAATAACAGTGATATAATTAACAGTGTGCTGAGTATTTCAATTTAGCCTTGTCTCCAGGATCAATCACAGCTAAATTTCATACTTCATACTTAAAGTGTACAAGTTCTCTTTCATCTATTCCTCTTTCGCTTCAAATTTACTTTGATTGTTCCAGAGGTTGTGAGGCTTATGCCACAAGGTCACATTATCCACTGACTCTATGTAGGACCCTCCTTCTATCCACATACTGCTGTTGTTAATCAGTCCTGTCACATAATGGTTGCTCTGTCCAAAAGTATTACGACTTGTTTCATTCTGCAATTTAAATAGTTTTTTTTTTCACCATCTAATAAGCTTCAATAATTTTTAGAAACAAAACAATGCCAAAATATTCCACCATCAACATCAATTAATCTGTATATATTCGATTGATATTTTAAACATATTGTTATGAAAAAAAGTTTGACCGATATTCTTGCTCAATTATTTTCATTCAACTTGATTTTGAATTCAGATCCTGCTTTTCATATCCAAAATTACTGAAACAGGACCTCAAAAAGTACTTATTTTTAGTTTTTTTTTAAAATACACATTTTCAAAGTAAGCAGTGCAAATTCAGAAAGACATTTTGTTCACCCCTTAATGACATGCTACTGTTGCTCTTTGATCATCTATTTCTATAATGTACATTAATTAGTCCTGAATGAACACATAGGACAGGCATTGGCAACCTTACTGCTGTGCCAGGTCCGCTCAATTGGGTAGAGTGCTGTGTGCCATGAGGCAAGTCATATTCCACAGACTTGGCACACTCCAAAGAGTCTGGCGTGCCAGCGCTAGAATGTGTGCCATAGGTTGCCGACACCTGATATAGGATGTGATTGCAAATCAAAGAATTCCTTTATTACTAAAATTACTTGTAGTAAGTTTTGTTTTGTTATTTATAAATCATCTGATTCAACAAATCTAAAATTAATAGATTATTACTCAGAAATAAAAACCATCATAATTATGTGAATAGATATTTCTATCATAATGACAGGTTGCCATGTAGATAACCACAGCTTCTAAATGCATCCTAAATTACTTGTCAGTGACAAATTTCATGATATGATACAAAACTTCTCAAGTAATTTCTTATATTGATACAATCATATGTGATTGCTTTCCTTCAAGAAAGAAAGAATTTCAAATGAAAACTTACCAAATCATTAGTGTGATGAGATTTTGAGGAGAAAACCAATGCTGGCATGGATCCTACCTCGGCTTTATTAGCTTGTCCTTTCCACTCCTCATCTAAATGTTGTTGCTTTGAACCAGAATGTTTATCTTCATTGACACTAAGGAAATACAAAGTAAAATGATTTATATTATGTGTTGAAAAACTTGTACTTCTGCATGCAGTTCCAGGTTAAATTCCTAGATCCTACATGTGTGAGGGTAGGTGGTTACCCATCCAATGTGGGTGGTTTCCTCTGGGTTCTCTGATGTTCTCCACTATAAAAGACCACATCATGACAACATCTGAGCTGCTGACAGCACATTAGTATAAGTTGGTATAAGTTATTGTGCAATCAGCATAAAATAAATATTTTTTTTTAAAGACAATGTTGAAGATTTGTAGATAGTAGTATTTAGAAAGGCCGTTCTGAAAACGTGTATGATTTCCTAGTCTCAGCCTTCCTCACGCTCTGTCCATCACCTGAAAAATCATACTTGTGTTTTTGAGAACGGCCTTTCTACAGACTACTATAGTTATAATCAACCTTTTATTAATGCACACCAGCTTGGTAGAAATATGGTCCACACAAGTTAACTCCCTGATTCCAATCTATTTTTAGGTACACAAGTATGCAAATTTCCATACACCATAACTTAGACTCTGTCTTGACATTCAGGCCAGTGGCCAATCCGTTGATCATGTAACGACCTATCTTCCAATGTGAACACAACCAAAGAGTTGCAAGAAAGAAAAGGTTATGAGACCTCTGCAGCTGTTGACACTAGTGACCGGGTGCAAAACAGAAACATAACATAGCAGTGCTAGCATCCAATCTGAGTCTGGGCTTTTGCAGAATCTTTTTGTTGTTGACCTCACCTAAAAAATCATACTAGTGTTTTCGAGAATGGCCTTTCTATATGTACTACTATATTTTTGTATGATAAATGTTTATAAATTGAAGAAATCTTATTGTATAATAATGGATTTTAAATCTATCTTGGAATCGTTTGTGAAATGCATCAGCTAAAACAGGTCTCCCGAATGGTATTCATTAATGTGTACGACAATGGGTGGTTCAGAGTTGGCATAAGTTCTTGGAATTTGTCCTTTTGCAACAGCCGAGGATATAGCTAAAAGAAAACTTAGCATACAACCATCATATACAACTCTGCCTTGTCTTTGGGGAACATTATTTGAGCCAGTCATCAAAAGGTACAATGAGATCACCATGAATGAAAAAGTGATGGGCAGTGATATCTGCATTCAAACTATAGATGGTTTTAGATACAGTCCAGATGGCTACATTGTTGACAATAAAATTTTGCTGTAAGAATTTAAGTGTCCCTTTAGCTGAGATGTCAGCAAGTTGCCAGAATATTATTTGCCACCAGTATTATCAGGTTTGGAAATTTCCATTGTTGCTTCATATGGTCTGATTATTGATACCATATTCTCTAAATGTTCTTTGAATCAATTGGGATTTTACACAGAATATGACAAAATATTTCATAGTAGAGATTATGACAGGTACAATAAGGATCCAATCACAATAGGCATCATAGGATTTTTTGGCAACTACGATGACTTTATTGATCTTGGCAAATCTACTGAAGCAGAATTGTCCTCATTTCTAACGAAAGATTTACATAGAGAACATGATTATATTATTGCAGACATGCATGACCAGCCTGATTGCATTTCTAATGTGATTGACAATAGCACTAAGAAGTGTCCAGACAAGAAGTTGGTTGCTGTGTTACCATGGAAAATATTCAAAATTACCTAGAACTATATTGCCCGCAAACCTGGCTATGGCAAAACAATCAAGAGCGCCATATAAAAAATGCGGCAGATTGCATGCAAATTACTGACGCCTCAGTTCCACAAGGTTGGAACATAGAAGAGGTCTAAATAATGAATTCAGAAATGAAAACACTAAATGGCACCTACAAATTTGTCAAGGATGCCCTTAAGATGATTTACCAAACATCCAAGGAAAATCCAGAGTGGTTCGACTTTCACTCTGATATCGCCATAGAATTAGAAAGATCCAGACACATGCTAGAAGATTACAACAAACTTGGCAGCAAAAGATCTTTGTACGATTTTGTTAAAACAAGGTTTAATGGCAGTTTGGTTTGAAGACTGCTGTTTACTTTGTGATGTAAACGATTGATATAATGTATGCAGAAGCAATTATAGATGCCAACAAAGAAGCTCCTTGTGCTTACTTTCCACCTGAACTCAGTTTTTATGATCTCAGAAAAATAATGATGGTCAATTATGCCTATAGTTTTGTAAGCGACACCCTTGATATCACTTGGAATCTGATGAAAAAAATAATGATCACTTTGACTACTATGCTAAATTCAATGAGTGAGCTTTGATTTTTCTAGAGAATGAATACAACAGATTTGGTGTCAAGGCGTTGTTACCTTAATCAAACTTAAAAATGATATGGCACAGTAATCATTATCGTGTGGGGTTTGTTTTGTTTTTCCTATACTGATGACATGCCGCATTAATTATCATGGTCTTCTTGATGCAGACTTTTGGTGTTGTTGCCTTCTTTTTTTTTTTTTTTTTTTTTTTTTTTGTTTCTGATATTTTTGTGCATATAATTTTTCGTATTTGGAAAGTATCATTGGACTAAGATCAACCATGATAATATCTACCACACGCAGTTCTTCGACAAGATCATCAATACAGTAAGTAGTTCCACGTAAACAAGCTTTAATCTGATTGAGAACTTTCTTATACTTGATATAAGCATATCTGCACATAATGTTTTTGTTATAAATTTTTGGTTCTAGTTTATTAAAACAAGCTTGGCTTGCTATTCCAACACCAGAAATAATGAACATAAAGCACCAGCAGAAGCAGTTCCAGCAGTTGTTAGAATAAGCGGAATCAAATGTAAAAGAAATAAAATGCGACTATAATGTCTGCAAGAATGTTTGAAACAATAAGCTCGCTTGTGATAATATTTGTAGAACGCTATGAGCTTTTTGCAAACTTTCAGAGGAATGTCATCACTAATGTGGTTAAAATTTATAATTTCACACATTATATACAATAAGAATTAGATATCTAAAAAGTTCTAAGCACATTATCATAAAATGAGGTGGCAATTTTAGTGACTAGGTCATAGTGATCATGCGTGAGAGATTTGTTGTTTTGCTTAAATAACTCAACAACCTCTTTGCTAGCTTCTGGTGGTTTGCGAATACTTCCTAGCAGTATTGTTGTTTTTAAGTTTCATGGCAATTTTTAGCCTTTGTTCTGCAGACACTGAATTAAAATAATTTATAGCAGCATAAAAAACAGCATAATCAATGCGAGGAGTGTCATGATGATACATAATGATGTGAAAATAGACTTCAGCAGCCACTGGATCTGATGAATCTTTTAGTGGTAAAATTTGTTGCTTATTAGTTTGTAGGTATTTTCGGCATGTTCTCACAAAAAATCATCATGGTCTGACATATCAAGAGTTCTTTTAGCAAGAGCGAATTCTGTTTTATCACTGGCTTCTAGTGGGTTCATAAAGAAAGTGCTGGTAGGAATACCTGGCAGTTTATGCTCGATAATTCTGTCCAATGAGCTGCGTTTCCAACATGGCATAAATTTTTCTATTGGTATTAGCGTGTTGTTTGTAAAACAAACGGATAACACTGACACTGAATCACATTTTATGCCCAAACAAGTTCATGCATTTCATCAGCATTTTGACATCTAAAGCATTTTCGAATCTCTTCAAAATAGTATTGATAATTTTCTAAAACAGGGTTCTGCTTGGTGTTTCAGAATGCATTATTAATACTTCTAAGTACAAACCATTACGTGGAACCTGATTTTTGGAACTACCAGCCAAAATTAAAAGCAGTTAAAGTTGGGTCAACGTCAAAAAGAAGGACAAGTGTTTTGTGTATGCGGTGTTATCTGCGCTGTATCCTGCAAACACAAATCCAAACTATGTAAGCAACTACACCACATATCAGAATACATTAAATTTTACTGGAATCAATTTTCCTGTTCAGATTAATGACTTGCCAACATTTAAAAACTTAATATTTCTGTCAATATGTTTGGCATGGATGCCAGCAAAATTTATCCACTGCATATTTCTTCCGTTACTGAAGAGAAGTTGATTTACTTTACATCCATAAAGATACCAACGATGGCCACTACTGTTGGATCAATAATTTTTCTACATTGATGAATGGACAATACAACAATCACCAGCACAAACTATTTTACTGCAGAAAATGTCTTCATGGTTTTATGCACGAGGACTTGTTTGATGAGCATGATGAAGATTGCATCAATATCGTATGAGCTATCATGCTAGACAAAAATAATATATACCTTAACATTCAAAAATTTCTACCACATGACAAAAGTTCTGTTTATTATTTATGCTGATTTTGAAGAACTTGCTGTTCCAATTGACAGTGCAAACAATAATCCAAATTCTTCTTTTACCAGAAAGTACCAAGAGCATGTTCCTTTCGGCTACTCATACAAGCTGGTCTGCATTAATGACGCTCTAAGTTAGCCAATCAAATTGCATCGCGGTGTTGACTGCAGAAAACATTTCATAAAAAGTTTATTTGGTGAAGTAAATTGTGTAAGCAACACTGTTTCAGCAAAAGTGATTTATACTCCAGAAGATAGAGAAAACTTTTTGAAATCTGAGCCGTGTTGGAACAGCCGCTTGATACTGACAGAGTACGTTCTGCTAATGACAAGTGCAATCTTCATTTTAAGATGCCAGAATTTATTTCAGTGGTATTGCATAATCTTTGCAGTTATGATTCACATCTTATTGTAAAGCATTTTTCAAAGTTTTCTTTAAAAATAACTGTCCTACCCAATAACATCGAGCACGATGTGTCATTTTCACTTGGCCAACTACACTTTATTAACAGTCTTCAATTTTTCATTGCTTCATTGGATAAGCTTGTCAAAAATATGAAAGCATATCAATATACAGCTGAAGAATTTCCTGGTAACAAACTTAATTTGGTGACTAGAAAAGGAATTTACCGATATGACTACATGTTGTCATGGGATAAATTACAAGAAACAAGTATTCCACAGAAAGAATCATTTTACATTCCACTTAATGATACTGATGTTTCTGATGCTGACTATGACCATGCCTGCAATGTCTGGTCTGCTTTTAACATTAAAAATATGGGTAAGTAAAAAGTTAAATAAAAAGAAATAATATTTTTGCAAAAGCCCAGTCTCGGACCGAGTGCTAGCCCTGCTGTGTTACATTTCTATTTTGCACCCAGTCACTAGTGTCAACGGCTTTGGAGGTCTCATAACCTTTTCCTTGGTGGAACTCTTCATTTGTGTTCACATCAGAAGATAGGTCGTTACATGATCCATGATTTGTTTAAGATCTGTGTGCCCCCTAACTGCTTCAGGATCTCAGATTGGACACCAGCCTGAATGTCAAGACAGAGTGGCCAACCCCATGAGACACCAGACCTTTCCAGAGTTATCTATACTTATCTATACAAAGACTTCAATTTATATATACAGTCAAACCTGTCCAAACGGTCACCCGTGTTCAACGGTCACCTGGTCACTCTAATTTCCCCCCTGCAAATTTCTTATAAAAATGCCCTGTATTTAACCGTCACCTGCTTTCAGCTGTCAGCGGCTAGGTGTTTCCTAACCAAACACTGGTTTCACCCAGCCTTAAGTGGTCACTGGAGCATATCAGCAGTGACCGCTCCAAGCATTTCATATCTCAATTGTACTTACCGTAGTCCAGTCGCGCTGTCAGTGAAACTCAAAGGTGTCAACATTTCGCCTTCAAAAGCAAGGCAGTTTTTGTCCTTACATGAGAGAATCAAAGAAATTTGTTTGCCGGATAGTAGACAAAGTAGTCATGTAGTTGCAGCAGAAATGGGAGTCAGGCAAACTCAGATCCAATGGATTATTAAGTGTAAGCAAGATATTATGGCCGATTTTGAGAACAACATTAATCCAGAGTGTTAGAGATTACGTACAGTCAAAGGTTTCCTACAAAAGCCAACTGTCTTTTGATCTTGGTGAGTTTCAGCAACTGCTTAATCCATCAATTGTTTGAAGTGTGAACACCTGTTTTCACGCCTAATGATACCAGCTGGTCTAACAAAAAGTCAGTCCTGTTTTTGATAATCACAGGTAAGCTGTCAGTAATTTTATTTAGACACCGTTTCTACTGGTAAGGGATGATTTAATGTACATGATGGATTAAAGCAGAACTTTTTATTTAATTATTTTGTTATTTTTCTTTTTGCTAAATAGCTAAACTAAATATATGTATCTCAATGGCATAATACTACTACCAATAATAATGCTAATGTTATTTTGTGCATAGTACATGTGTTTGTCCTGAACTAAGTTTGAGAGCTGAACCTGCCTACAAAGGCCACTTTGGCTTTTTCCCATGGGTAGCTGCTGTACTTACTTAATTTGGATTATTTATTTTTTTTTATGTTTTTCACTTATTACTTAACGAGTGAGTCAAAAACACGATGATGATGATGATGATGCTTGAATTAACGTCGTGTGCACCCAAACACGAAGAAGAAGAATTTGGATTTTTTTTTTGTTTTTCATAAGAATTTGGATTTATTATTTTTTTTGTTTTTCATAAGAATTTGGATTTTTTTTTTTTGTTTTTCATAAGAATTTGGATTTATTATTTTTTTTGTTTTTCATAAGAATTTGGATTACATTCGCGTGCGACCAATCTTGTCATGTGCGAGGAACGCGCCCAAACACACAGGTTTGACTGTATATCTACTATAGTACATTTCTAAGTTTATGGTGTATGCAAATTTGCATACCTAAAAATAGATTGCAATCAAGGGAGTTAACTCATGTGCACCATATTGCCACCAAGTTGATGTGCATTATTAAAAGGCTAATTATAACTATAGTATTATGTAGAAAGGCCATTCTCAACAGGTGAGGCTGAGCGTGAGCGAGGCCGAGACTGGAAAATCATACATGTGTTTTCTGAATGACCTTTCTACATACTACTGTAGATCATAGGTTAAGCAGAACTTTAAATTCCCTCTAAGATTTCCATCTTTGACAGTGTATTAACTTGAATAATGATAGAAAGCTAGGGCCAGGATCAATTACAATTTTATCAATTTAAGAAACTTTCCATGATTATTCAAGTTAATGCACTGTCTAAGAAGGAACTAAAAGCATACACTCACTACCATTTGTGTCAAATAAAATGAATTCCCAATCAGGTCGATTGATCAACCAACTATAGCTTCTTTTTGTTTGTCAGTAATGTTTAGCTCTTAACTCTAGTAAGGCTTTTTTATATACACTTTAAAAATAATCCAAAAGTGCACAACAATCTGATGGAATCTTCTTCCACAATAAACAATTCTTTTTTGCACGTTTTGAAACTTGCTTATTCAAGGCATAAAACAGACTCTAATAAAACCATAGATATAATTTGAAATTTCAAAATGTAAATAGTCTGGTCAATATTTCAGAGCTTTGAGCTGAATTTCATTTCATAAACTCTTTTAAATATTATCTTTTCAATAATGCATCTAATACCATCTTGCCTGCTTTCCCATCAGTTGTCTAAGGTGAGATTCTATTCCATGATTTTCTTTTTCTTTCTGGTAAGGTCTGTTTGCAGATCGCTTCCTGACCAAAAACAAAAATTTAAAATTATATGCATTTTAACTTTGAAAACTCATAGTGTTGCAGTCCAAAGTGTTTTGTTTGATGTTTTGGTTGCTATGAGTTTTCATGGCTGAAGACAATAGAAAGTTCCAGGATTGAGAATTCAAAGCCATTCAAGTGATGTCTATCATTCCACTGACTGACACTGGTATTATTGATGTTTCACTGTTATTGGACAAAAATAATTTGAAAATTGTAGAGTCTCATCATCATATTAAAGTTATTAATTAATTAATATTACAATTTAAAATCACAATTTACAATTACTGCAAACATCTGGCATAGGTTCACTGACCCCCTTGACATTTTATGCTGTTGCCTCAGCACTGAATCAGTGTTTCTTATTATGTCATCCCCTGAAAAGCTGTTTGATGGTTTAAATTTACTTTCATCCAAATAATAACAAATAAAAAGAAAACAATAAGAATAAAAACAGCACCAGGTACACATTTTGAGATCATTGATACCATACAAATTTTTTTTTTTCTTCTAACTACATCTGAATGTCAGAATGTATTAGTCTTGATACTACAGCAGTTGATAACTGCAGTTGATATGAAGAAAACAGATTGATAAGTTAAGTGATGGACATATTGTTCATGATCATGTGAAAAGTACAATTTGTAAAACAAAAATCCATGTACCATTTTGACACTGATATTTCTTTTTGTGTCAGCCTTCTATTGTATTTTGGCATACTAATAGTCAAAATAATGAAGCAGCTAATTAAATTATCTTATTCAAACATACTGCATTTGAATACCTGCAACTTCTGGAGTGGTTAATATATTAATCTAAACTTTGATCACCTCATACTACTACAGGTGCATGTATGTATAAACTGTATCCTCTCCTTTTAATCTAATCACATTTGAGAGCTGTATTAAAAGCAGAAGAAAAGGGGGCATTGCATTTTAAAGTACTGAGACTTTTAAAGTAGTCAAACAGATCAATTTTCTATTCATTGACACTCCCCCCCCCTCTATCCATTCTTCAAAGTATGGGATCTATTTTGCAGACTGACAGTCCTGCATTAGTATTAAAGTAGTCCCTCTCCTTAGTAGGAGTTCCCTCTCAAGAGAGTCCATTGTGCATAAGAGGTCACCATGTCCTACACCAAAGTTGTATAACTTACCATTTTGTCCCCAACCACAATAAACTTTTTCACAAGGTCAGCTTTTCATTGCAGAAAATGTGGTTTCAATGTCAGAAAGGAAAATAAAGTATATTCCCAGAGAACTATAAAATTACAGAGAGAATTTAACTCATCCACACAATGTTTTCATTGACATTGAAATTGTGAATGGAATAGTTTCCACGACTAATGTTTACATACCATGCAACCCAATATATGGATGATAAATGAATGCCGATTTAAATCAAAATCATGAATTAGTAATACCTTCTAAAGAGCTTGTTTGGATGTGGTAGATCATTGCTCATGGGTTGCAAGTCAAGTACACTAACTTCCTTTTCTCCATCCTGACATTTCCTTTTGCTGACAGTGTAGCTAGATTTCTGACAAAGCAAAAAGCTGCAGTGAAAACCTGTGACTAAATGATAATGAAGTCAACATATGCTACAAGGCTCAAATTTAACTTTTTTTATTACTTACATTTTTTTGCGAGCAGAGAAAATGTCAACTTGCAAAATCCAATTTCTGCTGGCAACTGTTTTATTTATCAGTTACTTTTATTAATCTATACTGTAAGCCAGAGGTTTTGGAGTAAGAAGAAACTACAATACTTTTCAATCAGTTTCAACTGTAATTCTTTTATTATCATTTTGAATAACTAATTACATGTGCAGCTGAATTTTTTTTTCTTGTCTATAACTGAAGTTCGATTTTTAATGGGCTCGAAAATAGGGTATCTGATTCCAACCTAAAAAAATGCAATATAATACAAATGACAAGAACAAAATTTCATAAAATTTTTGTATGTCATATACATAGGAAGGAATTTCTTTAAAAATTATCAACCAGACAAATATATAGACATCACAATTACTAGCAGACTGAAAAATGCACAAAGAAATATGCACAAAGTCAGATTGAACTTTAGGCCTTATGAGACCTAACTTATCATCTTGCCCACAAAATAAGAAAGAATTAGCTTTCAAAGGTTTAGTAAGACTATTTTAGAATATGCTTGTACAATTTGGGACACCCACTCACAAGTATTAGAGGATGAACTTGAAAAAATACAAGAGGGAGCAGCCAGATTTGTTACATCCAATTATAACAACACACCAGAAAGCATGATCTCGAAATTAAATAGGTTCTTTTGGAAGCCCTTAAACCAACATAGATTGGAAATCAGATTAATAACTTTTTACAAAGGTTTAAAAAACACTGCAAAAACTCCCTGCTACAATTTGACCAAATCAAAAAGATCTAGTAGAAATTACCTATGAGATACTCACTGTTCAAACAGATAGCTACAAATTTAGTTTTTTCCCCCAAGAACCATCAAAGATTGGAATTTTTACCACAACTGTTAATGACAACTGCTGAATCTTCATAAAACCAAACTGATGCATTTTTAAAATTAGTATGGTCAAGTTTTTTCTGAAACTAGTTTTTCATTTATTTTGAATGGTGCACTAATCTCATTATGATGTAGCACTTAACTTATGAAGCTCACATTTTTGGACCATGAGAGGTTCATAAAGTATCAGCCTCACCAGATTGAACAAGAACCTATTAGTGACAACCATTTCATTTTAGGGGATAGTCAAGATAATCAGTGACACAAATATCTGCGATTGGCTATCCTAAAAAAAAAATAATAGCATAGCAAGTCATCAGAGGGGAGATAGTAAAAGTATTTACCTAAATGAAGATAATATCAGATAAATATTTCTGTATTTGTGAATAAAATGGTTGGGTGCAAAAGAGGTATCAAAACTTCCCCTTGAAAATATAATGGTTTTGCCCTAGTCTACTGTGTATTATCAGAGAGTACATGTATCCTTACAGTATTAGGCTGCATCCTAAACAGCTTATCTCACAGCAAGGACTTGATGCCAAAGCAAGCTTTGTTTTATGTTTCTGAATTATGCATGTATATTTTGCTCAATTTACCTACTTAAAGGAGTTTTACTAATGATTTGCTGTGTATCACTGGAAAATTTAGCACTCGCAAAAAGATGCAAGAGCTTGAAATCTCAACTTACATTTTCCACAGTTGCCTCTCACTCTGTGAGCATGCAAGCGTTCAATTCAAGCCCTGCTGTTGAGCAAAAATGATAAGTCTCAAACTACAATCTTCATAGATTCTGTTTCAGCATATTGTTATAATGAATGGACTTATTATGCAACCACTCCTCTCCATGGTCTTTATAGACAGATGGTCTTCATATAGAGGGTTACCTAAACAGGTAACATGAGATAAGGATGGGAGGAGAGCAAGAATTAGCAAGAGAAAGCTTAAAACTGTATTTATAATTCTGATTGTTGAAAAAAATAAGAAGACAGAGTCATCTATATTTCCCACCCTAAATAAATGTCTACTGGAAGACAGAAGAATTTGTCAAAAATATATATAGGAAGTTTATATTTACAAAGTATACATTGATAGGTATCACATTAGTTTGATCCAGAAGCAAAAGTGTAAATGGTGGATGGATAGATGAATAGACAAATGGATGAAAATGTTAAAAATATTAAAATGAAGAATTGTAAATAGCAAAAGACACATTGACACCATTATTCTAATATGCATACCAAATTTCATATAGATATCTTAAACAGTTTTGGAGTTTTGCACCAGAAATGAAAGCATGAATGATGGGTGGATGGATAAACATAAAAAACAAATACACATTAAAAATATTGAAACTGATGAATAATTGTGAATAGCTAATTTAGGCACATCTACACTTCTAGCTTAATGTGTGAACCAATTTCATAGAGCTATCTTAAAAAACTTTGGAGTTTTGCCCCAGAAACTAACATGTGGATAATGAATGGATGTATGTACAAATGGGCAGAATCATTAAAAATACTGAAACTAAAGAATTGTGAATAGCAAAATGCACATTTGGACCACAAGTATAACATGTATAACAAAATTCACAGAGATATCTTGAATGGTTTTGGAGTTGTGCTCTGGAAAAGAAAGTGTAAATGATTGATGGATGAACAAATGGACACAAATATTTTAAAAAACTGAAACTGTGGAATTAATAAGGCACATCCACACCACTAGTCTAATATGTGATGCCAAATTTCATGGAGATATCTTCAAAGATTTTGGAGTTTTCCCAAGGAAACTAAACTGTGGATGATGAATGGACAGATGGACAGACAAATGGAGTCAAAACATTAACAATACTACAACTGTAGAATTGTGACTAGCTAAAGGCACATCTGGAGCACTAATCTAATAAGTGTACCAAATTCCATAGAAATATTTTAAACAGTTTTGAAGTTTTGCCCCGGAAATGAAAGCATGGATAGATGGATGGACAGAAAAACAGACAAAAGCATTAAAAATATGAAAACTAAAGAATTATTAATGGCAAAAGACACATCTGGACCACTAGTCTAATACATGTACCAAGTTTCTAGTGATATCTTGAACCATTTTTGAATTCTGCTCTGGAAACAAAAGTGTGACAAACAAACAGAACCCATTTCTACATACTCCACCAATTTATTTGGGTGGAGGATAAGAAAAAACTTTGTGTTTATCAATTTACTGAAGTTAATAACATAAATTTCTCAATACTTTTATATTCAAGTCTTACCATTTTACACAAAAAATATATGAATTTGGATCTGTTAGGGTGACCACTGACCACACTGAGCAGGTAACCATTATATGCAGGACGTTTAGAAAAAAATATGTGACAGAGTAAAGTGATCATTATAAGCAGATACATTTTATATACAGGTGACTGCTAAAGGTATATTACAATTAAAACAGTTCACACAGTATTTATTTCAGAGAGACTTGGTCCTGGTTTTTATCATCCACTGTGATACCAAATGGGGGCAAATTTGTTTTTCAACTGTCTATCCAACCATAATCTGTTTTAGTGCATAAAACCACTTGATGTAGACATGTGAAATTTGGAAGGCATGTTTATTATAATCTTGTTAGATTTTCAAGCAGTTTTAAAGATCTTTCATTATTTAAATAAATCCCCTAGTTTATTTCAATCAATCACCTTACCTTTTTCATTTCTGCACAATAGTTTTACACCATCTACTTTTACCAAACATTGTGGATGGCTTGCACTTGGAGTAAGGAAGAAGCCTATTGATTGGAAGGTCAAAGGTCATTGTTAATGAAAAAAGAAAAATATCTTCTGCACAATAACACTGGTTCTACAGCACAGATCTGCACCAATCTTTGTGAATAGCTTGCACCTGGGTTAAGGAAAAAACTTATCAATTTTGGGATCAAATGGTCAAAGGTCAAGATCACTGTGACAGAGACAAAAAGTTTCTGCACAATAACTTTAGTTCTACGTCACAGGCTTGGACTAAACTTTGTGGATGGCTTGCATTTGGAGCATGGAAGAAGCCTATTGATTATGGTGTCTAAAGGTCACAGGTCAAGGTCACTGTTGCTAAAAAATGAAATATGGCTTCTGCACAAAAACTTGAGTTCTCAATCATGTACCTTCATCAAAGTATGTGAATGGCTTACACACTTGGTAAGAATGATTTTGGGGTCAAAAGGCCAATGGTCAAGGTCACTGTAACCGAAAGAAGAAAAATGGTTTTCGCATAGTAACTTTCGTTCTAGACCACACAACCTGACCAAAGTTTGTGGAAGGCTTGCACTAAAGGTTAGAAAGAGGCCTATTGATTTGGTGATCAAAAGGCAAAAAGGTAAAGGTCATTGTGACTTAAAGAAAAATGAGACTGAACAAAAACATTTTTTCAAGAGCAATTTCCTTGACCAAACTTTTTCAATTGACTTCACTGAGGGTAAGAAAGAAACCTTTAGATTTTGGGATCTACAGGTTATAGGTCAAAGTCATGGTAAGTGTAATAAGAAAATAATGGTTTATAGACAGTAAGTTTAGTTCAAAACTGCACAACTTGACCAGAGTACAAGGTCACTGAGACCCATTGGTCAATAATCTCCAGAGTCAACCATGCCCTAATAGTGTCCACATATAGGACTATTAAAAGTGGGACAGGCGTATAATGTACCATTCACAGTACTCTTGTTTTCAATTCATGGGTAGAATTTCTCCACTAAATTTTAAGTTCTTGAATAGACCCTAATTAGATGGACTTTTAACATGGTCTATTCTAGAACTGAAAATTTAGAGGGAAATTCCATGCCCCATTTGAAAATAGGGGAGACGTTTCTGAATATAGGAGGAATTTAATGAAGAAATAAAGGAAGTGTTTGAAAATATAACATGTGATTTTCATGCATTCAGTTGATTTTTTAGCATGACTTTTAGCAATAAGTTTTAATCCTGCAATTGCACATCCTTGAATAGAGAAGACCCTGCTTGGAGTTGTTAAAATACAAAAGCAATTATCTCAACTATATGAATTAAAAAGATCTATCTTACTACGAAATAGGATTAATTATTAAAAGTAGAAATTTTAACTGCAACCAGGGATTTTACTAGGTCATGAATAGTGGTCTTTGTACAATGCAGGCATTCAGTTTCTAACCAAAGCTAAAAGAAGAGTCCGGTAGAGGATGCAACTCATGGTGTTTCGGAAATTGTCTACTGGGACTGGATCACATTCACTTTGAAAGAACTATGATCATCTGGGAATTAATTAACTTGGAGTAACCTGCCAAAGTTTGTCATTCTGCATAATTTTTTTTGGAAATGGAGCCCATTTATTATTTGTATTTGGTCCTATCTTCAGTCCCTGCGTACCATTGGAAAATCCTTAACAACTGTGAATGATCTTTAAGTTTCATTTGCAAATATGCACAAAAGAACTTACCATCCCAAGAATGTCAGCAGTTCTTTTATCCCAAGCTATCTGTCTTAAAAAGAAAGTAAAGTTTACTAAAATTTGTTTTCTACATATCTGAGAATACTAATGTTCTTACTAATGAAACAAAAGTTAAATAACAGTCAGTAAAGCTATCTCTTATTATATAAACAACACATTTAAAAGTAATATTTAATTACAAATATCAGCAGAACCTGTTGCATTTGACTAGTATTTCAATTTCCCCATAATGTATCTTTTAAATATAAAATGTTTCAATTAACAAGATTAAACCTAGTTATATATAACAAGTGAGAGGAACATACATTGAAACATAACACCAAATGTATCAGCTTGAGTCCACAAAAAAGCAGTATCTAATTATAGAAACATCCAAATTATGAAATACAAACAATATTCAAATGCTAATGATCTTTATCATCTTCTGTAATAGCATGACTTGTTGACTAAGAATACTTGCAATGGTAATCTTTTCTGCTATGTGCCTCCAATAAAAATTATCTAATTTCAAAGCATCTACCTTCCCTGTATCATTTGTCTTCCTGGTTTTCTGTCTACCTTATGCAAATGACTACCGCTGTTGTGTTCTCCATCTAAACTGTCATTAAGATTCTCTTCCGGCTCTTCAATCACCTGTTTCCCATATCGTTTTACAGCTTTTGACACTCTGAAAAATTGTATTCCAGATTGATGCATCAGTAGCAATTTTATTGGCTACTTAAAGTGCTTTACTCCTCTCCCCTCAAAAAATAACCTATTACAATCTCAGTCAAACAGTACCACATCACAAAAGCAAAGGTGCTCATTACAGACAAAACGTACTGCATAAAGCAGGCATGTGCAACCTATGGCCTGGTTTTATCTGCTCATATACATAATACAGTCTGTCTTTAAAAATCACTTATTCATCGCACTTCCTGGAGGAAGTTGCACATGCCTAGTATAAAGGGTATTATTTATGTTCTGCTAAGTTTTACAAATTTATATGCATCTACTCTATCTATAAAAAATATTTAATGTTTACATGCAGCAAAATCCATGAATACTTGACCCCTTTATCCATAAAGAATAAACATAAAAAACTTAGAATTAAAGCATCCATTTTTACTATTTCATAAAAAAATAATCTGCTATAGGATATTGCCACAAACTAACAACCATTTAAAAGTATCTGTGTGATGTAGAATAACATATATATATATATATATATATAGATATATATATATATATATATATATATATATATATATATATATATATATATATATATAGTAGGTTAAATTCAATGTAGTTTTTGGGAACCACAACAGATCAGGTGGTAGAGCATCAAACTTGTAATTCAAGGGTCACAGGTTCAGTACCTGCTCAGGCCAGTCAGGGTCGGATACCTTAGCGTTTCCTTGCAAAAGGTATACTTAGCTCACATTTTCTTGGCATGATATAGTGCATCATGCATTTGACATCAACAGCTAGAAGTAGTTGCCATGATAACCAAATTGTTCAAAATAGTAGCCCAATAAAAACTTTTCAAAATCTCATAGAATATAGAGAAAGATAATTGCTGTGGAAATTAAGTGGTTAATTTTCTCACTATAACTTCTCCATGTAAAATGTCATTTAACATAAGGCTGCAATTGACCTCTCCACCAGCTGTCAATCCACTATCACATAATACAAATTACTGACCAATCCAATCACCAGTTTGGTGTACATCATTGTAGATATGGTCTGCCACTGTGTTGATGTCAAACAATCAAGCAATTGACCTTTCAGCAAGCTAGTAACAGACCAATATATAAGTATACCAAGCTTCAGCCATTTATCTAAAATAGCTCTTTAAGTTAGAAACCAAAAGGGCTAATGTGACTGAAACCTAAACTTTTGACTGGTCACCTTGACCTTCAAGATATTACTCCCAATGTAGTATGTGACAAATCATTTAGTAACGATATATAGTTATACACAGTTTTATATTTTTATCTCAAACGGTTCTAAAATTATGCAGTGGAAAAGAAAGTGTAATGGAAAAATTTAACGTATAACACCATGACATTGACTTTGAAGATATGACCACCAATGCAGTACACAACACATGCTAATGATGGCATATATGTACACAAAGTTGCATCACTTAATCTCAAACAGCTCTAAAGTTAGAGATTTGAGAAAAAAAAGTGTGATGGAAAACGTAAAATAATGAGCCGTGGCCTTGATCTTGGAGATAGGAGCCCTAATGTGGTACACAGCACACCTTCTAGTGATGATGTACATGTTTACCAAGTTTCATACCTTAATATCAACCAGCTTTAAAGTTATACATCAGAAGGTAATGTGTGATGGAAACATTCAATATTGAGCCTTGACTTTGATCTAGAAGATAGTACCCCCATTGTGGTACATGACATGCCTTTAGTGATGATGTACAAGTATACCAAGTTTCATGCTCTAATCTCAAAAGGCTTAAAAATCATAGAGTGGAAAGGAAAGTGCCATGAAAACAAATAATATCGAGCTGTGACCTAACCTTAAAGACAGCACCCCCAATATGGTGACACCTTCTAGTGATGATGTATAAGTACACAAAGTTTCATCACTTAATCTCATATGACTTTAAAGTTAAAGATCAGAAAGGAAAATGATGGAAAACAAAATATTGATCTGTGACATTGACCTTGAAGATGGTAACCCCAATCTGGTATGGACACACCTTACAGTGATGATGTATAAGTATACCAAGTTTCATTCCTTAATCCGAAACAACTTTAAAGTTATAGAACAGAAGGAAGTGTGATGGAAAACATAAAATAAAATATTGAGCCATGACCTTGACCCTAAAGATAGAACCCCAATGTGGTATATGACATACCTTCTAGTGATGATGTACAAGTATACAAAGTTTAATCCCTTAATCTCAAATGGTTTTAAAGTTATAGAACGGAAGGGAAGTATGATGGATAGTGGGATACTAGTATACAGATGGACTGAGAGAAGTGTGGATACTATGTCCCCTGCCTTTTCTTAAAGCAAAGAATAAACATGTAGATACATAGAAACACATATAACACACACATTGAAGGAAAATGTTTTTGTATCATTTAACTTCTCTTTCTAGACAACATATGAGCATAGCTACAATGCAAATTTGAGTTTGATGAGCAATGTTTGCAACAAAATTCTGGTGTGACTATATATATTAGGAGATAAATTAATGGTACATTAAAACATATATATCAATAGCATTTGTTTGGAATGTGTTAGGAATCCATGATAACATGTCAGATATGAATGTCATTTACACATTGTTGGTCCAGTGCACATGTAGATGGGTCTTGGTCAGGCCACCTAACATGTTTTCCTGTCAAATGTTTTTTTAAATAATTATTTTACAAGCAATCTGATTCTATTAATTAACTTTAAGAGCCTTAAAAAACTTTAATATCTACATAAGTGTGCAAGTTTACATTTATTGTAACAAAAACTGTAAACCACAGCCTCTCATGGTTTTTGTAGGACAATTTTCATTGAAAATTTTTCACCAAAATAGAATATGTTTTTCTACCCAAATATGAAAGTATTAGCAAAAAGGTATGTCTTGCATCAATGTACCAAGGCACAAAAATACCAAAAACTACAGTGAATATAACACTTTATATCCATCCAAGGTCTATTCTTGAATGCACAATTGCAGGATTTACATCAATTTCTAAAACATTGCAAGAAATATCCAACCAAAAGCACATAAAATATCCATCATATTTGCAAGCCCTACCATCATTTCTTTGTTAAATTCCTCCTATTTTTTTTACCCCCCCCCCCCCCCATTTCCTCAGATGGAGGGGGGTGATTTATCCCCTGAATTTACAGTTCTAGAATACACCCTGATCCACAAAAGGTGCATGTCCAAATGTGGGTAAAACAGTCAGATGAATCGACTGGGGTATGACTATATACTGTTTGCTGAAGGGTCAATTAGGGCATCTTCAGTTTTACTATATAATAAACAAAATTAAAATTCTTGCAATTCTGGTATTTTGATCACATTTTCTTTAAATTTTCACCATTTATTTTTTAAAATATAAAAATTTAAACTGAATAGTTATGCTAATGAGTAGGTGGTGTATTCTCCATTTCTCTAACAAGTCAAGAGGTCAGTATGAATAAATTCAGACATGTCAGTTAAGAATAAAATTATTAAACTAGAGAGACATGACTTAACTTATAGCACAGACCACTCACTGAAAATAATTATGCTGTAATTTATGCACTGGTGAGTTATTGTTTACCAATATATGGTATCAACTCCATCATCTTGCTGAATGCAATGTAGTCTGGGTCTCTGAGAGGTTATATAGCTGGTTTGTGTTTCCATTGTTTAGCGATGAAAGTCAAAACAGACTGGCTTAAGTAGTTCAAGTAATATTCATCATGGCAATACTCCAGAAGTTGCTGACAAACAAGCACAACAATTGATCTATTTACAGGTTGTATTCTAGAACTGAAAAGCTAGATGGGATATTCCTCATTCCACTGGGAAAAAAAAAGAGGGAATCTTATCAATATTGGATGGGTTTAATGAAGACATGAAGGGCTTGGAAATATCATAAGCAATTTGGTTGACTTTTTGGTGTGTTTTTTAGAAAGTTTTGAAAATGCAATATTCTCGAAAAGACCCTTTTTATTTATTTATTTATTGGCCTAAATTATCTTGCCAACTTTCATCTAATGGTTCTCAAGTTATACTATACACACACATACCCACTTAGAAGGATTAAAAAAAAACAAAAAACTCCACTATTATATTAAAAGTCATACAGGTCATGTAGGCATTCAGAACAGAGTAATTCAGTAATCGGTGTCCTTTTTTAGAATTTGATTACACATACCTTTAAATAGCAATTATTCACTTTATTTGGATCCTTATACATCCATAATCCTTTTGGAAGGTCATTATTTACATGCCCCGAGAAATACATACGCCAAAATCAATGTTAAATTACGTGGACATTTGTGAATGAGCTCAACCTAAATGTGCGATCCAGTATAAACCAGATTGATGTCACAATGAAAGCAGCGTGTGTTGAAAACAAATTCGTCCAACCCTGTTATTTGTTTTGATAGAACTGACATCTTTTCTCAACCCAGTTTAGTACATCATCAGGCCACGATTGTAAAAGTCCACAGTGATCAATAATTTTCATCTGGAACATTTTTTTATGACATTTAAGGTGCAGAGCATTCAACAATCAGGATTGAACAGACTTTGGTTAAACTATTTTAGTATTAAATTTTAGAACAACAATTAATATTTAATTTAAGTAAATGCACCGACATTACCACATTGACATACACTTAATTACACTGGGAATTTCTGTCTTCATGTTTTGAAAGCAATTATTGTAATTACTGATGGAAAAATATGGAACCATTAGGTTCTCTGTATATGATTTTGTTATT
The DNA here is from genome assembly GCA_029931535.1 of Margaritifera margaritifera. Taxonomy (NCBI): domain Eukaryota; kingdom Metazoa; phylum Mollusca; class Bivalvia; order Unionida; family Margaritiferidae; genus Margaritifera; species Margaritifera margaritifera. The sequence goes on along the minus strand of JAQPZY010001685.1, from coordinate 6,955,232 downwards.
TCGTTTCACAGATATTGACATTTTTATACTACAGTGATAGAATTTCAAATGTCTGTGATCCATTCTGATTCTTCCAATGACACAAGAAATCAAGAAACTGATCTAAAAAATACAAAAAGAAAAGAAACTTTTTCATTAAAAAAGTTTTAAAGTTTGGTAGGAAGTATCGCCTAATAGGAATTGTTTATCATACTTTCCAAATGGAAGGGTATAATATGGAATTTTGTGTGGTTCTTCATATTTTCGTTCGTCTGCTAGCATTTCTTTTTTCTTTCTGCCCCTAGTGTGTGACGAATTCTCTGAACATTTGTTCAAAACCATTTACAAAGTTGACTTAACGTGAACCATTCTATTTACGTAATTGTCGCCATAGCTGTTTACGACGGCTTCAAAATGGCGACTGATTGAGAACCTGTATTTGAAGTTTTTTTACAGTTGAAAAGGTAAACATTCTTCACGTCCGGATGAATATTGCTATTCAAAATTATATATTAACAGTTCTAAAACGTTATTTGTTATTAAAATCATACATTCTTTTACTGTATTTTCCTGTCGATAAAATTTGTTGGTGATTCTTAGTTCCACACTGGCTCGTATCATTGCTTACATTTTACCTATAAATAATGCATGGACTATATAACACAACAAGTACATGTCCTCTTTATATGTAAATTGTAAGCAACGATACGAGCCCCTGTGCCGAGCTCTAACGGCTCAGCCAGCGCAGTAAAGATTTCCTACTGAAATGAAACACAAACAGTCACTATTCTGTATTCGTCATAAAATACAAGCATTCGTCTTGATTGGCATTCGATCTCTTTCCTTTTCTTTCTTCTTTTTTCTTAAACGTGAAAACCACATTAAATCCCAATAATCAGCACATGCCTGTAAACTTAATGTGATAAATGTGTCTCACACTGATGTCTACATTGATTAATATAAGTATGCTCACCTTGCAATAATTTTTTCTTCAAAAGTATTAAACGAGTGGATCATTTTAAACAAGCTTGCACTGGCAACAATTGCTTAATTGATTTAGTGGCTGTAAGGAGATCCACTATACCTCCTCTGTGGCTACCTCATAATATTCCTAGCCCAAAGCTTCTTGTTCTTATTCTTTCATATGAAAAACCATATTTTTTAACAATGATATCCCCCTCTTTTTAGTATATGTGCTTCAACAATTACCTTATTTGCATCCAATGTAGGTTTTTTAATACCTTTCAAATATTATAAATTAGTTTTATCCTTGTCTGAGTGCACTTTTAACATAATTATGGACTGAGTTGCCTCAAACTCTGTACCAAATTGTCTTCATTGGACTTTCTTTGTCACAAATTTATTTTAATTTTCTTCAGTAAATCCTGCTGGTCAGGATCTAGAATACATACAAATAGAAAAATGGCAACTCAAGAGAAAGTGAGAAAGAGGAAGGCACGGAGACAGCCTGTCATTGAAAAGCAAGGTAATTGAAGATCACATAATTATATTAGTAGTGATATTAATAGTTTGAATTGTTTTCTTTGAAAATTTGTATACAGGAAAACCCTGCTATGACACGATGGTCAGGGTTCACAGAGTGCCATTGTACTATGAAACATATCGTGCAATCATGTGAAAAGTTAGTTAACTGAAGAAAACGATGCAGTGTGTATCCCCTAGGCCCTACAAATGGGGGGAGGGGTATAGGAGTGGGCGCAAAGCTTGTGCTTAAATGACACAGTTACAATCCTTAATCAATGCTTATTAAATAATAAATAGTGAAAACACAGTTATTGCATATTTAATATTTGATTTTAAGCAGAGAACAATGCATTGGTATGTACATGTATAGCATGTCATGATACACAAGTATTTAAGAATGCACGGTTCTATGCCACATTTCATCAGCATTCTAAAGGTTTTGTTAGGCAAATTAGATAATACTTTTTTTCTTTAGACAAGCCCAATGGGCAACTCATTTAGAATACATGAGCGGCACAATCTAGATTTAAAGGGGCCTGGATGTCAGGCTATCCAGATTTGTTTTAGCACTGCATGAATAGTTAAAGTATTGATACATGTACTCACCGATCAATCTCATTGCATCCATAACAGTTATTCCATAATAATTCCATCGAAAATATGCACAAAGATGCATATGTGTTGGTCATTTCAGCATAGATAATGATGTGTCTGAATTCAATGCCAAAAATAATCTAACAATAACATAAGGAAAGATAAAGAATAATTTACGGTTCAGTATGTATGCATGTGAATGTGTCTGTATAAATTTCAAACGGCTAGAATTTTCTCTGCTAGACTCCATATGAATGTAAATACTGCACATAATTCTTTCAACTACAGCATGAATAATTGTTAAATATCCAGTGAAGTAATATTTTTTGGGAATGGATTATGTGATTCACTGGTTGGTTGATTACACAATGATTGTCTGACAACATGGCAAAGCCACATGTGTTTGATAGCCCGATAATTTCAATAGTTTTAAGCTGTGAGATTGACTGACTGACTGATTTTAAATTATACTCACGTACGGTCACTCGGCCATGTGTGAGTGGTTAAATGGGTGCACAGCACCATATTTAATTATTATACACTGCTCCCTCACTGCATGTTTTCCCTACTTTGAGGGTTCATGCAGGCGCAAGATGGGAGGGTGTGTATTTGACTCGTCAGATGAGTTGCCGGGCTGCAAACCCATCTGTTGCATTACTGCATGCATGGCACGTTGATTAATTAGATGTCTGGAGAGGCAGGCTGCACTGACTCAACAAGAGAAGCATGAAGCATAACAGGAATAAGCTGAAATGTCGCGAACATACAAAATCAAAATAAAATTCTCCCCAGCTAGCTAAATTGGGCTGTCCCTAGCAACCACTTGTGTGTTAGCCACATATTGCAATTGAAATCAATCTAAACAGTTTTATAAAGATTCCTAATTTCTACCACTCTTAGAATTTGGTGTACACAGTGTACATTACATTTTCCAAAAACTAGATAAATACCAAGTTAATATAACCCATTAATTTTCTTTTTGTGATCTTAATTAGGTAATATTGAGTGATCATTTTGGAACGGTGTGCAAATGGATTGTATTTGTGTATTAAAAGAGTTATTATTGAATTGGGTTTTCTGAGCCGAAAAGAAAACCCTTTGGCAATAGAGGCAATTCTTTTAGTCCTTAGAAGGGCTGATGGGTAACCTCTGTTGCTGGAGTCAGATATGGCCTCAGGTAGTTGGGTGGCTCAAACATGCATTTAATGCGGCCCTTGAAGCTGCCTGGATCGATTAGGTCTGCAACCACAAGGTCTCTCATCGGCGGCCAGACTGTCACGGGCATTGATCTTCCATGCTTCAATCCAATCATTTAACATCAACGTAGCTAGTGGGATTGTACACCCACTGTACTTATCCCCAAGAGCTCTTATGTTGTCAGCTGTCTTAGTGAAGCTGGATCTCTGCGTCTTATTTAAACTTCTGTCACATTTGAGTCTAATGGAACATGCAGAGACCATCTGGAAATCTTCAATGTGTTGTATCGCAGCTTCTCTATCCTCCAAGAACTCACCCAGTCCATAATCATAAGTCTGGTCATAGAGGCATGTCAACACTAGTTGTTTGGGCATAGGCGATAGTGGGTGCTGCTTCTGTTGAGTTTTCTTTGCCATCACTCTCAACTTCGGCTGTATTGTCGGCATTCCCTGCTTCTGTAGCTCAGGCTGCATTGCATAGGTGGGCGGGGTTTTCTCCTTTCGGCCTCCTGTTTCCTGGTTACCTCTTGGGCCTCTTGTATTTTTTCTTCCTTTCTCTCCTCCCCCCTTCCTCGCCTTGCCCCCTGCTGTAATGGTGTCACTGCTGGTGGTGGCAATGAAGTTTGCTTCCAAGCTTAAGGCATTTTCGAAGCTGGGAGAAGCGTTGTTCTTGGAGGTGGAGGCAGTTCTGGCCTGGATTCCACCAGGAAGGGGGGCACTCTGTATTGGTTGAGTCTGCGTTGTATGCTGCTGCTTTTGATCCTATGTTCTTTCTCCCTGCCCCAGTCTTCTTGGGGGGCTACTTCTAATTCTCCTATTGTTGTTAAAATCCTCCGAAGAAATCAGAGAAGAGTTGTTCTCCTAGATTGAGCCTGTAGGATCCACCCTGAAACTATGCTAAGACCTAAGCCTTTGATTGCATTCAGGGCCTGGGTTGGTATCAATACTCCATCTCTAGCACTATTTCTTATAACATGTTACTCATTGCTATGTTTGCTGAAGACTGAGATTGATGTTTATGATTAGCAATATATTTAATTAGGTAGGTAAATTAATTGATTTAAAAATTCAGGTGAGAAACCTTTTTTTACCACCTCATTATTTGGTGCTTGGTTGTGTATGCTGGTTGACTGAGCAAACAACTGTTGGATATTGTTTACCCATGACTAAGCAGCAATTGTATACATGATGCATTGAAGACAAACACAAAGAAGTTTTAATGGCTTTATTGTTGATGGTTCAACATTAATTAGATTAACAATTATCAGTTTTTTAAAGAGCTGTCAGCTTTAAAAAATAAACTAAGATCAAAGTGAAGCAATGGACACAATTGAAATGAACATTCAAATTACAAACTTCTAAGATTTTTTAAATTTATATAAAGACATATGCAGTGAAAAGACATTGTTTCTTCAAGAATATAGTATGTCTCGCCAAATTATTAATTCTTGTTTATTTTGGCACTAGAACTTTGGAGTACTTCAAGAAATTAGTGAAATTATTGTAAAATTTTGGGAGCCACACCACATTCATCTTATATCCGAATTCATGTCATAACAAAGCATGTTATTGTCGGCTTTCACTGTAATTAAAAGAAGTTCCTATATAAAAGTAAGAAGCTGTACTAAACAAAACTACTATGTGCAATATATCATACAGTCTTTTTATTCAGTTGTATATACTGTCGGTTTTTACCTCTACTGGTCATGGACCAGAAGAACTTTTGGGATGGCCTGTTTTCGGACATCCGGCATCCGGCCATCTTTTAGCACACGTTTGTTATTGCTACTTCTCCTAAGCTACTTGGAGGATTGCAATGAAACTGTATACACACACATTTATCATAAGGTCTAGTTGGTCCTAAATTAAAATGGTGGTGCTTAAACATCCAATATGGCTGTCATAGTGGCCATCTTGAAAACTTTGCTATCGCTACTTCTCATGAATGGATGGTCAACTTGGGGTTTTCACTAAAAGACTTCTTAGGATGTCTAGTTGGTCCTAAATGAAAATAGTGTTGAAAATCTTGTCTCTAATTATCATGAATAGATGGTCATATCAACTGTTGTTGAGTTTCTCCAAAATGAAAAAATAAGGCCGATCTTACATCCAATATGGCTGCCACAGTGGCTAATTTAAACATGTTATCGCTGAAGAATATCGGAGATGGTTTCAACACTCTGCAGTTAAAAGAAGAAATGGTCTTATCTTGAATTTCTGGAAATTCTTTTCAGACAGTAGAGCGTCACTTCATTCAAGGGACTCTTGTTTCAACATACATGTACATGTATTGCAAGTTGTTGAACCTTTGAACAGTCATCAAATATACATATATTGTTTGAACAGATCGCTAAAAGAGTGTTCTTCCAGCTAAAGTCCCTGCTTACCATCCATCATGTAGCACACAAAAACAGGACCTATACCAAACACCCATAGTCGGAGTAGATTCATTACAGTGTATGATAGGTTTAAAGAATTTGTCATACCCGGTATAAGTTTCAAGAATTTTTGAGAGAGGATAAATTGAGTTAGAGTTAGAAAGAGACCCTGAGTTAAGCTGAATCATTAGTCAGCTGCATCTCCTTTTAAATTTTAAATTCTTTCAATCTTAGACAAAATTATTTGACCACGATTGATTATGGTTCATTTCAGCCCCAATGAAAAGTACAGTAAGGTCAAATTCCTCTTACTGTTGTTGCGGAATTATGTATCATCTTTTAAATTAAAATAGTTTTCATTTGGGTTTATAACCATTGTATTATAATTCCTTAATTCAGTAGCCTACACTATTGTAAAGTATATATGTACATCAACAATGAGTCAGTGTTTATGTCCAGGGAAAATCAATAATTATGTCGGTCAATTTAAAATAACAATGAGTCATGTGGGTGGCATGTGCTGGATCAACAACTTGTTGATTTGAGATTGGGGTATTGTTATTGTAGTGTGAGGGTAGTTTTAGGCTGTCATGCGCGACCTGGTTTCTGATTAGTTAGAATAACTTGTTTACTGGATAGTGCTAAAACGTAGTTTCCAAGTCAAGGGTTATTCTCTCATACGCAGTAACATGCTATATAATGCCATGTAGTCAGATTGAACGCTCATTCTTATACAGTTACATCAGATCATAAAGAGAGAGGAGAATTATTTATTGTTTGAGATTGAGCTTAGTGGAAAATCTATTCTCTACATAGTACAATTTGGATTTAAGTACTATTGTTCAAAGAACTTAACAATACTCTACATTCACAGGAGTTTACCTGGGATTATTAATATTTTGGATTTAAAACTGAAAAGCATTGGTATATCATAACATTTCAGACTCATTCATTTGGAACAATCTTTCATTCGGAACATTCATTAACTCAGAACATTCATTCATTCAGAATACTTTGGATTAACTTCTGGATTGTTGAAGTGTATACGACAATTTCGGACTAATATAGGAAATTCTAAACTGTAACTTATTTTTAATTCTTTCACTTTGTTTGTTTAAAATATTTTCTATTTTAGAAAATTAAATTTTTATTTTAGAAATTGTTAAAGCTTGTTTGAGTCGTTCTTTTGTTTTGTTACATTTACCCGTAGTCGTAACACTGTATTTATCCAATGATAAGGCAGTGCTTGATGATAAGCCACCACCCACCTTTTGCCAAGCCTGCATTAGTTGGAAGTGAAACATAGCAGTAACTTTTCTGATCATGGCAGCAAGATCAGTAGTGACATCAACAATTTATGAAGGTTTTGATTCAAGTTTTTCATTTGCATATATTTCCTAAACCTCCAGATAGATTCTCAGCCTTTTTGTAATCATTATGAAGCTAAAAATATTCATTCTACAACATTTTCACTCACCAGTTTTACCTTGGGGTCAAGGCAGGGATTTAAATTTTTTTTTACAAATTTCATAAAAGTCATGAACTTGCCCTTGGGAAACTTGGAAAAACAAAATAAGATAAAATAAAATGTGATATTATAAGGAAATCACAATATATTTATTTTAACTTTTGTTTTCTTTTTATATTTATTGGCACCTTAATAGCATATGCCTATAATTAAATTTATAAAAAAAATATATGTAAATAATACATGTAGATAGATATGTAGATGAGAAAGGGTTAGAATGCAGATATAGTTATAAGAGCAAAAGCAGACATGTACATCTATACAGACAAATAAATCGGTGACATGCATCAAAATATTTGACAAGCCAACTTTTGAGAATGATTTAAGAACACTTATTTTTATCCATTTAATTGTTTGCCAAGAAATAAGTATGTATCAGTCTCCTGTAATTATCATGTAAACAACAGATCATAAACACTGCTTGTGGGTGCTACATTTTCAGTACATCAATCTTGCTTTGAATGAAATCCTCCTGGTGGTTAATCATTAGAGATGAGTGCCTCTTATTTCCAAACACACCTGTCAAAGAGATCTTATGAGTTATATTATTAAAAATTAACACCTACTCACCTTAAAATCAGCGACATGCATCAAAACAATCTTTGACAAGTTGATTGTTAAGAGTTGGCAAGCTGACAAACTGCCTGAGGCTAGCTTAGGGCTTGAAAGTCAGTGAACCCTGGATGCATGCAGATATTATGATTAAAATGTAACTGATAAGTTAAAATATAAATATTTATATCCTTATTTGTCAAAACTTGCTTTAAACAGTGAATATTCACATTATCACATCTGCACGAGAAAATGTGAGACTCACTTTGACATTGACTGCAAGATGGAAATGACATACAATAGATGAAAGAAACTGTGGCCAGTTATGTAATAGAAGAATGAGGCACATACAAACACTAAAAAAAGGTGCTAATATATATACTGTGGCAATATTGCAGGCTATAAAACTAGTATAACATAATGCATTACAAACTGAACATGACCCCTGAATAAATTCATGCTGCAACATGCTTGCTCAACCTTTTGACCTTGGAGTCAAGGTCACATGTTTTATGGAAATACTTTGATTGTGGGCTCGACATGCAGGCCCTGGTCTTTTGTATAGAAGTTTTTGTCAAATATTGAATAAAGATGTCTTTGCCTGATTATAAACCTAGTGAAACATTTAATTAGGCAATCCAACCCCCCTACACAAACTCCTTACACCCCCCTCCCACACCCCCCTTGGGTTATCATGAGAGAAATACTGTAAGATCACTTCACAATAGCCAATTTTTGTTTCCTCTTATGCAGAAAAGGTTGATTCAGATGAAGGGGGCTCTCAGGTGTCTGTACGTGAAGCCACTGATGAAAACACAAAGGACAATACAAAACAGGTAAATATTTTTAGGTTTTACAGAGCTTGTTCGTACTCAGATTTTTTATTTTACCTGCATAAGCACTGTGAGACATCAGTATCACTTTTGCAGTGGTGCCAATGGTGGCATTGTCAGTTAAAGTTTTGCTTTCAAGTTTTTGAAAGTCAGATACAGGTGGGATACATCAACACACGGTTGCAAGTAAGGCACTGGGTTGTGCAGAACACTAAGCATATTTTATGAATCAGACTAGAAGGGAGCCCACCCAGAAACATAATTCCTTGTACATATTGTTATTATATATTAGATAATAATCTTCTGAACAAAACCAATGTCACTAGATGTTCTTACAAGAACAATAGCTGCAGTGGCTCAGTGGTTAGTATACTGGACCCGCAGAAACGGTACAGGTTCAAATCCTACCATCAGACCAGCCTGTGTTGGCTACCATTGTGTGTCCTTGGGCAAGGCACTTTACTCCAATTGCCTTAGCACTAAAGAACCTACCTGTGTTGCTGTGCCATAAAACACCACACCAAATAAAAGCAAACCACAAAAGGGTCAGTTCAGTCTAGTTTGAGGCCTGAAATTTTGTTCAGAAACAATTTTACCATGCCTTTTGGGCAGACTGTTAAGAAATCCAGATTTAAAAATCACTTCATAGAGTACTTGAGAAAATCTGTTCCGAGAAATGGTTGTTCATATTGACTGAGACATTCCAATCAGCAGAGTATTATTGATTAATAAGACTTCACTCTAATGTACCCTTTATACAATCTTTCAGAGTTAGCAGTCCCAAAATTCAAAATTCCACTCTGGCTCAATGCTACAATGTAACAAAAGCTGTTACAATGTTGTAGAAGTAAACAGCTACAATGTTATAAAAGTAGAGTGTACAGCTTTTTTTACTTTAGATTGGCTGCTGGTTGCTAATGAGAGCACAGTATTGGAATTTTATATACCAGTTGCTCACACTGTTATTTCTTACATTTCTATATGTATATGATTGTGTTTTCCAGTGTAGTTGGAGGATATCTCATTCTTTCATCACATGACTGCTGTCTTTCATCATATGACCTACAGCAAGCATAATACACACAAATTTGTAAAAATTCTCTGATTTCCATCATCAGTTGAGAATTCTTTCACAATAATGAAGATTAACAATAATAGCGACACAGTTACTTACTAAAAAGAGCAGCAGTTGAAAATTGTGTCCACAAACAGGATGTTTCACACTGGTCATTCTAGCTACATGTACAGTGTCTGTAGTCTGATTTTGAGTTGAAAAAACCATTGTTGTAATTGGGGTTTTTTTAAATTCATATTATCATTATTATTTATTAAGAGTCAATCAATTCTAGATCAAAGTTTAATCGAGGACTGTATCATTATTTTTGGTCTGTCACAGTTAATCCTATGGATAAGAGTGGACTTTATTTTTTGACCTGTTCACATTTATATCATGGCACAAGCTATCTGTTGTACATAGTTCAGATGCTAAGTATTGCCATTACCTTAGTAGTCTCAACCACTGTTCTTTGAACACTGATTTGTGTTTAGATGTCATATAAACCTAACTTTTTAATCTCTGTCTTAAGGTGAGGACAATTTCTGTGAGTGTTTTGTCTGTTGAAAGTTACATCAGTATTCACAATATACTGTTTTGACTTTGACCTTCATTTGTCATTCAGGTTTGTGAGAAAAATAATCATTCATTATGCATCAGTGTTGGACAGGAAAATTCCACCCTCAGGATCAGAATTTTGCATCAGACACTCCGCAAAGCCTAATGTCTGATGCAAAAATTCTGACCCACAGGTGGAAGTTTCCAATCCTACACTAATACATATGAAGAATTCTGTTATGCTTTTGCCATTTTATGCTTTTGCCATTCATGTTTAGGGCTACATGAACTTCAGATAAATCTTGAAAGAACGGTGATTTATTTGGATAGGATAATGATTGTGCATTGTTAAGTAAGTTTTTTGTTATTATTATTATTATTATTATTATTATTATTATTATTATTCAATATTAATGTTATTGTTATTATTATTAATTTATTTTTATTATTGTTCTTTTTGTTGTAAAATAAACTTTTATTTTGAGTGTAAAATATGAAGGATTGTCACTTTTTTCTTGAAATAAATACATGTGTTTCTATTATATCTACATGTATCACTGATAACTTTTGCTATTAAATCTATATGTATCACTGATAACTTTTCTATTAAATCTACATGTATCACTGATAACTTTTTCTATTAAATCTACATGTATCACTGATAACTTTTTCTATTATATCTACATGTATCACTGATAACTTTTGCTATTAAATCTATATGTATCACTGATAACTTTTCTATTAAATCTACATGTATCACTGATAACTTTTTCTATTAAATCTACGTGTATCACTGATAACTTTTTCTATTAAATCTACATGTATCACTGATAACTTTTGTCCTATACAGTCTACTCCCATTTATCTGACAAAGTCCATTGCATTAAAGATTGTTGGATAAATGTGACTGTCACATAAGCAAATTTTACCTAAAGACAGAATTCATGGTTTGACACTTCTTTGTTGTTTACCTATTGCTAATCAGGGTTAATTAGGTGAGAGGTAACCGTAACACTCTTTGACAATTGCATCAGGTGTGTGTCAGCTATTCTTTATCATGACCTTGAAGCATATCAAAGCAACTCTCCCAACCATCAGATTGTTGAATCAATTAGGCCAAGGATAATTAACATCAAAGAAACAAATATTTTGTATGCAAATAAAGACATCCTAGTCTGAACATTAGAGTATAAGTTAAACATACAGTTTGAAGTTTGAAAAGAAGTAAAAGAACTGTTTCATGAAATTTTGTCCTATAAATGTGATCGCCTGTTAAACTGAGGTTGGATAAAGTTGAGTAGACTGTATTGCCCAAGAAATTATCCCACATTTCAGATTCAGCTTGTACAATTAAATTATTATCAGACTATAATAGCTAAGAGATATTTGTCAAAGCACTGATTTGAAAATGTAGGCCCTCAGTTTCAACAGAAGTACTTTTAAAAGGGAGATGTGGTGCTCAAAAAAAGTTTAAAACTTAAAATACAGTCAAACCTGTCAATAGCAGCCACCCATGAGAAAAGGCCAAACTATGCAGGTTCATCTTTCAAACTTGGTTCTTTAACAAATACCATGCACTGAATACCATTATTATTATTATTATTATTACCGGTATTTCAAGAAAATTTACATAATTTCCTATTCGAACAATTCACCATAGAAATTTATCATTCATAAATTCTGGTGGAAAATGTCATTCATAGATTTCTTAAAACTTTCCCAGTCTCTTTTTCATGTAGTACCGTACATGTTTGCTTTTATATATATATATATATATATATATATATATATATATATATATATATGATAAGGAAGAGGTAACTAGGTCAGCAGCTTGTATATTGCATCTGGATTCAGCTGTCTCAGAAGTAACAGAGCAAGGCAAAATTTAGAAAGAGTCAACCCATTGACAGGTCACCTTTGTTCAAAGACTTGTAATGCCTTTTAAGCTGAAACACTGTTCCCTTCATGTGTTGACTATCAAATGTGCAACAAATTTTGTTCTCAGTTCTGTGTTTTTGCAGAATTTGGCATAGCATTCCTTAAAAAATTTGAACCAACAGAATATCTTATATGAAATGGTGACTGTAGCATTTTCTTTAATTAAAAGGAATAACTTAATAATTAAATGCCTGTTAACATTTTCATTTAAAATCATGGATGGATACTTAATGAAGATCTGGTATCTACATTGTGACTATAAGTTAGTTTTTCTCTGACCACAATGGGGGCTTTCCTTTACAGATCACTCACACATCTCACCACTGTCTGTGTGAGTTCAAGTCTCTGCTAGACCAACATGGGTATGTGAGAGAGCTTACCAGTAGCTTACAGTGGATCAGTGGTTCTTCCCGGAGTCTTCCTGGGTTCTTCCTCCACCAAATATTCTGTCCGCCACACATAACCTATCATATTGAAAAATGGCATTAAACCCCACAAAACCAAACTGACCACAATGCATTTTGCACATACGGATTTATGCTGACATTTCCATACTATTATAATACTTCAGCTGTTTTTCTTGTTGTTTCTTTACTTACAACAATTACAAATCACTTACATGTATCTGACAGAAATGAGCAGTGTTTGTAAGCTGAATTTCATTACAAGCAATGAGATTTTATCATAATCCTAATCCAAAAACTATTATTAAACACTGATAGAAATTGTTGAATATGTCAAATTAGATAAACTTACGCAAATTTGAGGTAAAATTAGTTTGCTAATAATCTTTTCTGATGAAAACATTTAGCATGGTAGTCAGCGCACCCCCACCCCCCAAAGGGGATGAGAGCTTTAAGAATGACGACAATGAATTTATCAACAACAGAGTGCCTTTATTCAAATTCTTGAAATAAAAATGAAATGAAGAAATTAGTCATTTTAAATTTACAGTGACATTGATTTGAGTACAGTGAATATAAGCAAGGTAAGGCATGTTTACACATCAAGTCACGTGACATATCTTTACCTAAACAATGTTTCTCTTGGGAAAACAAACACTTAACTTGCATGGTCGATATGCTTGAATGACTGCTTTAAGCAGTATGTATCCACTGTTTAGTTAAAAAAAAAACACCTGGCCATTGACCGTAGAAAAAAGGTGACCATTTAATCATGTTGGAAATGGGAATGGCCATTGTGGCCAGGTGACCACTACATTAAGGTGACCATTAGGGCAGATTTGACTGTATTTTGTGAAAACAAAATTTTCCCTATCCTATTGTAAATGTCACATATTGAGACATGAACAAGCCTGAGTGAGAGGCAGGCTACCAGGCCAAAGTAAATTCCACATGGGGCATCATTCACATGTATCACAGACAAGAACACAAATTTCATGGTTTTCTAATATATTTTTAGGAAAAAAATAGAGAAAGGTCACCTTCCAAAAATGAGTCATCATCAAAAGAAAGAGACGAGACACGTACAAGATCCAAAGATAAAGACAGATCACAGCCCAAAGATGGCAATACTGCATCTGGACCTACACCCCAGTCGCAACCTGAAACTCCCAAGTCTAGGAAGAAAAAAGATCATGTAGAACAGAGGCTTCAAATTTCAGACAAAGAAGATCGATCCAGAACTCCAGCCATGTTCCGTAAGAATATAGTGAAGCCAGTGAATGGAGCCAAAGGGGACATGGGCAGTGATGTTTCCCTCAGATCAGATGTGTCATTTAGTTCCACAAAAGGTATTTTGGCAAATATATAAGATTATTTATGCTGGGAAGAATTTTTGAGCAGCATTGAAAACTTCATAGGTTTGATTTTTATGCAATAGTTACTTCAGAATTTAAATAGTACAAGAACTAATATACCATGTTCTACAGTGCTTTCAGCTTTTAGTCTCTAAGGATCTAGAATTCTTGATAAAGATATTTTTTTCGATACATTATTATTATATGCACAAATATTAGATACTCGATAGTTCTTTGTTATCAGAGGCACACATTCATCCATGACTTTTATTCATCCATGACTTTTATAACTAAATAAATTTCTTGCATTTCAAGTTTTAAATTGAATTTAGATGCTTGCTTTTGAAATGTTTGTGTATAAACAGCATTAATTCCAGTAAAAATATCTGAGACTTGGGATATACAGAAGCTAAAAATGGGTTTTAGATTTACCTCCTCTTGAAATAGATGTCCACCATCGATTGGATTAACCTTTCATAGTGTTATTATTGACAGGATGAAATTTATTACATACTATGAAAAAGAGCCATAGAAATTTTATTTTTCTTCCTTGATTTATTTCCTGTACACTGAGATAAATCACAACATTTTTCCAAAATTTATTGGCTGCCTAAAATCATCTAAATTTTCAATGAAAAAGTTTTTCCATGTATCTGTCATGGGAGGATCACTCTAAAGATGGCACACAGTAATTTGAAGGGGAGTAATTATTTCAAGGGAAGTAATTATAAAATTCTATGATGTAGATAGTGATTTGATGGGAAGTAATTATAAAATCCTACAATGGCAGACAGCAATTTCAGTGGAAATAATTATAAAAGCCTATACAGGCATTCAGTTACTTCAAGGGAAATAATTATAAATGCTTATGATGGCAGGCAGTGATTTCCAAGGAAGTAATTGTATAAAAGTCCATGATGGCAGAAAGTGATTTCAAGGGAAGTAATTATAAAAGCCTAAGATGGCAGGCAGTGATTTCCAAGGAAGTAATTATAAAAACCCATGATAGCAGAAAGTTATTTCAAAGGAAGTAATTATAAAAGCCTATAATGTCATTTGAAAACTATCTATACCATGTTACTCCAACAAAAAAGTTTAAACTTTTCAGGTGCAATGAGTCTACTCCACAGAGTCCTTTTCAAACAGGAAAATTAATAATATTTTCACATTGAATATAGCAAAAATAATTAAATGTTTTTATTATTTACTTGCAGAGGCTTGGGTGGAGAGAAATCCACATGGAAAAGGTATTCCTATCTGTTACTATATAACTTAGAAACATTGCAGCCAAATGTACCGTGTAATATATAAACAGCAAAAGTTTTTGTTCCTCTGACTGCATGATTATTTATCAGTAGTTATTATTAACATATACCCTTTAATATTTTAGGCCTAATTCAATGTAACAATTATCATGCTGCATTGGTGTAAGTTACAAGTAAATGGAATGGGGTATAGATTTAAATAACCCAATGTGTTATTCTAATTAGTGGCACATCATAAAGTCTTTGAATCTTTGAATTTATACATATTCAGATCTAATAATTTTTTTTGTTTTTTTTCTCCCCAGTTTGAAAGTTTTATATGTAAACAAATACAATTCTTAGCTCATTAGGACATAAGGCCAAGTGGATATGTGGTATGGCCCTGTGTCTGTCATACATCATACTTCATCCATAGTGCATCTATCAACAATTGCTTGTTACCACTCTGGAAGTCATAATTTTGATCTGATTTTTATCACAGTTGGAATTTAAGTTTATATCATCAGTATCTCAGATGAGCTTGAATATGGACAATGGGATGATCTTGCACCAGATTGGCAGAGCTTATTTCTACACTACTGTAGGCCATATTTCTGATCGACTTTTGATCACACGTGGAGCAAAAGTTTAAATAATTAATATCTCTGACAAGTTTAAATACAAGTGATTGGCTGAGCTTGTTGCCAATCTAGAGGCTATATTTCTGATCCTATTTTGATCAAACTTGGGATATAAGTTTATATTATCAATATAACAGACAGGTTCAAACATGAGTGACATCCACACATATTAATGAGGTAATCTCGCATTTTATTGGCTGAGCATGTTATGACTTGAGAGGTTATATCTCTGATTCAATTTAAATAAAACTTTGAATATAAGTTTATATCACCAATATCTCTTGCAAGTTCAGATATGAGTGACATCCACACATATTAATGAGGTGATCTTGCATCTGATTGGCTGAGCTTGTTACCAGTCTGGAGTCCATTTTTTCTGATAGGAAGTTGATTAAACTTGGAATATGTGCTGGTATCATTAAGATCTTGAACGATCTTAAATATGATCAACATGCACACATTTTAATAAGGTTATCTTGCACCTGTATCAGCAGAACTTTGTACTACTCTGGATGGCACATTTCTCATATAAGTTAGGTACAAATTGGAAAATAAGTTTATATCATTAAGATCTCAGACAAATATGAATATTAACAATAGAAATGCACATTAATGAGGTGATCCTGCATTTGATCAGTTTAGCTTTTTACCATTATAAAGGCCATTTTTCAGATCTGATTTAGAGCAGACTTGAAATTTACATCATCAGGATCTTGGACAAGTGAGATATGAGGAACATCCATGTACATTAATCGGGTGACCTCACATCTCATCACCATATAGGCTTATATCATCAAGATCTTGCACAAGTTTGATTATAAGCAACATCAGTGTATATTTATGAGGTGATCTTGCATTTGATTGTCTGAGCTTGTTACTACACATCAAGATCTCAGACAAGTTCGATTATGATTGACATCCATGCACATGGAAATTGAGCAGTGATATCTTGTGGTGGGGGGAGGAGTTAATTGGTCAATCAGCTGTTAAAACACATGCCTGTGAATGTGCAAGTGTTTGTTTTGTTGATGCAATCGATATGAACACCTGCCAAGGCAGCATGAAATCCATTTAGCCTGTGGCTTAACAACTACTGTCACTCGGTGTAGATCTATAAAAAAAATAAAAAATGAAGTCATTTTCACTTTCCTAATTGAAAAAGGCAAAGTTTAAATTTTTTCTGTGACTTAGTTCACCACTTCGCCTGTGACAACTGTATATATATATATATATATATATATATATATATATATATATATATATATATATATATATATATATATATACTCATGAAAGTTGGTAAGTTGGTGAGGATGCATCTCGATGAGTACTATACCCACTTCACAGAAGTAGGTCACTGTAATTATTATTTCATGCTTTACCTACCTGGTTTCAGTCTCAAGCACTGTTTATGCCAGAATCATCAAACTAGGTGATTGTATGCATCCTATTAAAACCACATCCTTACAGCAATAGAAGCTCATTTACTCACTTGTGTTAAGTTTTTGCATGTAGCTCATGACCACGTTGGTGTTTTATCTACTGCATAATACTGCTATACCTTGAGCCATGAAACATGGCAAGAGTATGCATCTTGATGAGTACTACACCTTCAGCTTAAAAGTAAGTCACTGTGACCCATAGTTCACATTTCACTGCAGTAGTCATTAAACTAGGTGATTGTATACATCTCTTGTAGTACCACACCCATATCACTGTGATCAGTATTTCACATTTTACAGGTTTAGGTCAAAGTTGTTGCATTTAGCTCATGGCCACATACATTTTTTGCATGTTATGTGCATACTATCCTATATAGAATCATGAAACAACTTGGGGATGCATCTTTATGAGTACTACTCCCACATTTCAATAGTAGATCAATATCATATTTTATGCCTCACTGACTTGGATTAAATTTTTAGTTTGATGTTCATTTCTCAGGCACTGTTCATGCTACAATTGTACAATTAATGATGATATGCATCTCTGTTACTACCACACTTTACAACAAAAGAAGCTCATTGTGACCTTTACTCGCTTTGCTTAACTTTTTGCATTTAGCTCATAACCACGTGAGATTTTGGTATGCTATATACATACTATCCTATCTAGAATCATGAAACTTGGAGAGTAGATGCATCTGGACATCCTTTTTGCCCAAAGAGGTCTTGGTGACCCATATTTTATGCTCAGTGACTTTCTTCAACTTTTGTGTTAAAAGTTCATTTCTTGGGTGTTGTTTATGTTCCAATCATGAAACTTGCTTTCTATTAACAGAGGATGATGATGATGAAGACTCCCCAGTGAAGCATGCCTACATTCCATACATGTATGCCAAGAAGTGCATAGCAAAAATCATGGAGGACATGAAAAACATGAAGAGCAGTCACATAGTTATTGTCCATGAGATTCAGCTGCAGTATAAAGAAATAGAAAAGGAGACACAGGTCTTGTGGAAAATATGTCTCTTATTCACATTCTTCTTTTTCATCATTATCATCATCATTGACTTCTTCTTCTTCTTCTTCATCTGCTACTTCTCTTTCATCATCTTTTTCTTTTTGTCCAACCTCTTCATTTACTGTATATCTAAATTGTTAGACCTGTACATAAATAGATAGGGGTATAAATAGTTGGATGGATTGATTAATGGCAATGAATAGATAGATAAATGGATACACATACATATATTCTTTTATCCCATTTATACAAAATTAATACAAACTATTGAAATATGGTATACTGGCTCAATTTTCTACTTGTCTAAAAAGCATTTATATCTTTAAAATGAGTTATTAAAACTCAGTAACAAAAAAGCCATTTAATATAGCTGCATTTATTACACCAAAAAGCAGCTTAAAGAAATAATCCTCCCTGTGATCTTTCAGAATCAATTCAACAAGTTTGTGTTGTGCCTGAGAGATGAGTATCATGGAAAAGTGTTGACCTTCCGTCAGGTGATCGATCTTCATCGTGCAGAACTGAAGAAAAAAGAGGACTATTGGAAGGAGATGCTAGAGGTACTTATTATCAGTTAGGAATCAGTGACAATGAATAAAAAATCCATAAAGTACAGTCTGATCTCATCAATCCCGTTTCTGTTTTAAAATGAATTTGTTGTTTACCATATTCATTTTTATCTGTGTATACTGTACTCAACTATGAACTGCATCGGCCAGATGAGAAGTTGCATAATGCACCAGTAGCTTATGGTTTACTCATTTGAATGGCATAGATACTGTTCTAAAAGACATAGTCTGTCAGTACATTATGCAGTACTGTATTATTATTATTATTATTATTATTATTATTATTATTATTATTATTATTCCATATTTAATGAGGCTATACATTGGCAATTCACCATTTTTACTTGTAGCCCTCATTATATTTACAGTAGATACAGAAGTGATAAAACCTTCATCTTAAATAAATCCAGTATATAGATTGGTAAAAGAAAAACAAATAAAAACATATACATTGCATTTCATACTATGACACATACATGTTCTTCCAGAATGCACATACATTTATTACAAATACCCACAGACACACTGATACACATGCATCACAACCACACCCACAGACCATCCACTTTAGTGTATCCTAAATGATGTTTACATTACAGAGCTTGGAAGTAGGGTACCACCTTATAACGCGTAAACGTGGCACTAGGGGTTAATGAGTTAATATCATGCTGCAAACTGTTCCATAAAACTGTACCAGCATAAGCAAAAGATTTCTTAAAATACTCTGTCTGAACTTTTGGTATATATAAACCATTGTTTTCACTCAAATGTGTACTCCTTGTGCTAATGTTTCTCACAAACTTAAAAACAATAAGATAGTCTGGTGCTAAATTATTTAACACCTTGAAAGTAAAAACAGCTGTCCTTTCTTCCTGATACCAATATAAAAAAGTATGCAAACTTGAATTGCATAATTTGTACATACGGTAAGTATGTTGTTTGGCCTATTCTGGAGAGCGCATTTCATTAAAAATTGCAGTCATTTCATTCAGAAATGGTCACTTGAATAAAAACCCATCAAGCTACATGTACATTTTCCTATGTTGTGACCAAGTTATTTAGAACTTTGTTAGATTTGTCCTAATTGAAATTAATAAGAAATTTTTAATTACATACCTCTTGAAACAGATAAATATAGGTCAAAAATATTTGTTTCTTACTTGAATCCATCTGAACAAAAAAAAGTCAACAAAATAGTGATTTGGTGTTGTAAGGGAATATCTGTGATATTTTCAGAGTGCTAGTGTGTGATATCTTTCAAAATATGCTTTGAGATTTAAATAAATTTTGTGGGATCTAGTGCTGTTCAGAGTCATTATGTGCATTGATGCAAAATGCAAACAAACTGTTCTTTTGGTTCACTTTTAGCATATGTTAATAAGTTGCAGATTGTATGATATATACGTGCAATGATGACTAAAATGTTCCTGATTACATTTCATCTACTGGTTTACTCAAACTGTAACTTAATTCTGAAAATACTTGGAAAGGTATGTTCTTACTGTTCTGATATAAATTTGTGTATCAAAAATCAATAAATTTACTTGAAATATTAAAAATTTAGAAGAAAAAAATCTTCGCATTTGACATGTTTTATGCTGTGAGAAATTTAACTCATGGGGTAAGACTGATATAGGTCAAAATTCTGTTAGATTTTTCCTCCATCTATGAGATATCACTGGTATGTAAGGGTTCAGTCTAAGTTGATAGAAGATCTTACATGGGTGCTCATTTCAGATGATATGTATGTAATGAGTCAAACAAATTCTATCTTTTGTGAGCCATGGCAAGCAAAAAATTGAAATTATTAGACAGTTTTCATACATTTAATTTGAAATATACACAAAATATTACTTTTATCACATGACAACAAAAAAAACTTTTGTCAATAAAACCCTAAAGACAGTAGTGAAACAAGTTTGAAATGAATTCAGATGTCCCAAATATGACACCTTTGCATTATGTGACACCACTGTATCATTGGTCATATTGTGTGGTGTTATTATAAGTGTGTAATATGGAGAAAAAAATAAGGGTTTTGAGTCTAGATAACACAGTAGTCATGTGGTACATCCTATTATGACACCTGTCTAATGTTTCTGTGCTTTCATTTCAGAGTCTGGCAGAGAGAAACAATAGACTGCTGAAAGAGAAGAAAGTCCTGTTGATACAGAACAAGACTGAAATAGAAAGACTGGAAAAAGAAAAGGTACTTTTAGCTACCATAAAGGATGTCAGACAAAACACACTGAAAACATCTCAATACTATTTTACACATGTTGTGCTTGTCTTCACAAATTTGTAAACTGTCAAAAAAGTGACATATAAACACATAATCTTTAATCAGTTGAGGGCCTCTGTCCAATGTTGCTAAGCATTATGACATTCAAGCGATCTTATTCATGAATATAAAGAGTATGAATCTAACCACATTTTGGTTTTCCTGTTCATTTAACTCTAAAAGAAAAGATACCCTTTCACCCTTTCCAATAATTGTGTGAAATTAGGTTTTTGTACATAAAAAAACACATTCAGAGACATTAATTGTGTCCATACATACAGGAACATATTAAGAGATATTAATTGTGTCCATACATACAGGAACACATTCAGAGAGATTAATTGTGTCCATATATACAGGGACACATTCAGGAACAGTAATTGTGTCCATACATACAGCAACACATTCAGAAACAGTAATTGTGTCCATACATACAGGAACACTTTCACAGACATTAATTGTGTCCATACATACAGGAACACTTTCACAGACATTAATTGTGTCCATACATACAAGAACACATTCAGAAACAGTAATTGTGTTCGTAGATACAAGAACACATTCAGAGGCATTATTTATATCCATACATACAAGAACACATTCAGAGAAATTATTTGTGCCCATACATACAGGAAAACACATTCAGAGGCGTTATTTGTGTCCATACATACAGGAACACATTCAGAGACATTAATTGCGTCCATACATACAAGAACACAGAGAAATTATTTGTGTTCATACATACAGGAAAACGTTCAGAAACAGTAATTGTGTTTGTAGATACAGGAACACATTCAAAAACAGTAATTGTGTTTGTAGATACAGGAACACATTCAGAGACATTAATTGTGTCCATACATACAAGAACACATTCAGAAACAGTAACTGTGTTCATACATGCAACAACACATTTAGAAACAGTGATTGTATCCATACATACAACAACACATTCATAAACAGTAATTGTATCCATACATACAAAATCACATTCACAGACATTGTGTCCAAACATACAAAATCACATTCCTAGCCATTAATTGTGTCCATACATACAAGAACACATTGGAGACATTATTTGTGTCCATACATTCAAGAACACATTCAGAAACAGTAACTGTGTTCATACATGCAACAATACATTCAGAGACAATAATTGTGTCCATGCATACAACAACACATTCAGAAACAGTAATTGTGTTCATACATACAAAAGTATTCAGAGATGTGTCCATACATACAACAACACATTCAGAAACAGTAATTGTGTTCATACATACAAAAACATTCAGAGATGTGTCCATACATACAGCAACACATTCAGAGACATTAATTGTATCCATATATATGAAATGCATTTAGAGACAGTAGTTGTTTCAATTCATATAAGAATGCATTCAAAGACATTGTGTCCATACATACAAAAACTCATTCAGAGACAATAATTGTGTCCATACATACAAAAACTCATTTAGAGACAATAATTGTGTCCATACATACAAAAACGCATTTAGAGACAGTAATTGCATCCATACATACAAGAACACATTCAGAGACGGTAATTGCGTCCATACATACAAGAACACATTCAAAGACAATAATTGTGTTCATACATACAAGAACACATTTAGAGACAATAATTGCGTCCATACATACAAGAACACATTCAGAGACAATAGTTGTGTTCATACATACAAGAACACATTTAGAGACAATACTTGTGTCCATACATACAAGAACACATTCAGAGACAGTAATTGTGTCTATACATACAAGAACACATTCAGAGACAGTAATCATGTCCAGAATAAATAAATGCTAATAATGATTAGAGTTCAACAATTTATAGGTGGGCATTTACTCTGTATGGTCACATGAGTGTGTTAAGTTTAAATAATTAAAGAAATATGTTTGCAGTAAGCACATTTCTTATTCAAATATGATATCTGATCTAATACCTTAGGAGAACTAGTACTAGCTTGCAAATCCAGCCCTCCCAAGCTAAAAACTTTTAGGTTAAAGCTAAAAGTTATCTGCCCACCTATATGGCAGTTAGCTAGAGTGATCTCCCCTTGGTACAGGGATTAGTGCTAAATCCCATGCATACTTCAGTTACTACTTACGCTTGTGCCATGTAGCACGCTCTCAACTCTACAGAGAGGCCTCGCAATACCAGTACAAGACTTTGGAAGTTTTTCCACAAGAGAGCAAGTTGGAAGAGTTTTCTCTGCTAAGGGAAGTATACTCAATCAATATATTTCCAACTTTTCTTTCTTGCTTTGATGGCAAGTTCTGTCTTTTTATTACTTTGTCCTCTGCACACACATAGGCACTTTGGTACTGTACCTGCCCAGGTCGCCACTGTGTCCATCACATAGCTATAGCCTTTCCTTTGCAGGTGTGGTGTGTAATAGAGAAAACTCATTAATATTGCTGTATAATTTCTGCACGGACAGATGCATACCAGTAAGTTTTCTATGTTAACCTAATCTTAGCATCCACCTCATGGTTAGGTAACCATGATGCGATACTGAGGGCCTGTATAAGCCATCATTTGGCCTTACCTACAGGTAACATTATAGTATATTGATATGATAGTGTCCATGATATTGTGTGTGCTATACAACCTAATTATATCGCTCTATAGTTTCCACCAGGTGCAGATACATACAGGTAAGTTTTCTACATAGTTATCATAGCATCCACTTCATTAATAATAGAGGCGACACTTTGTTGATTTTCCTGTGTAGGCAGTCTATTGACCTTTCCTACAGGTAACTTTTATTCCAGTAATATTGCTAAATATCCACTTTGTAAGTATTAAAAGTGACATTTTAATATTATACCTGTATTTACACTCATTTACAGGGTAAGGGTATAGTGTGTTGCTCTGCACGTGCATGCTATGGGTCATAAAGCAGGATGAGTGCGGGGCTATACCTGTTATCGTCTGCTCTGTTTTGGTCTTACAAATTAGACCATGGGCAAGACTCGATGTAGATTGCATAAACATTGGAAACAAGCAATGGACAACCACCCTACTTGTGTTTATTGTAGTGGTGTCAACCTATGAACACTTGTAGCATATGCGCAGCGTGGACAGAATCTCAATGGGCTGCAACATTAGGTGCTCAAAAAGGGAAGGTGCTGAAGCGCCCCATAAAGGATGATGTAATGAGTATTCATGTGGACGTTGCCGCGGTACAAGATTTACTTGCAGAGACTCCACTCCATACACCAGCTACGAACATCATAAGCCAGCATGCACTGCACAACAAGCCCCTCTTCACTGAACCAATAGGCATGGTATCAGGGCTCAATGCCATATCGCTGGATGTGCAACAAGATCAAGAGCAGAACAGAATATCTCGCACTTCAGATGCAGTGACTGGTTACAAGGATCAGATATCCCATAGCCTGTCTCAGAGTTATGAACTGGACAATGTCATGCTACCACAGCGACCTCTGTCCAGTCTACTGAGCTGCCATAAGGGCACGCATAGGGATCAGGCTATCATGCATAGTGCCACTAGGCAATCACTGCACATGATGCCGAGCTTATTGCCTCAGTACCCAGAAGACATCGCTTCACTGCCTTCTCAATCCTTGGCACTCAAAGTTTTCCAGCTCCTGCCACCTCTTCTGTCCTCTTCCTCCTTCATCATCAGCTGCCTGGTCCAAAGTTTTGGCATCTGTAGACCTCTTGACCAAAAAGGCTGAACTGACTTTCCACCTACTGCCACAGTCTGGTATAGTTTCTGACCTGTTGGGCTGCTTACATCACCAGTTACAAGACCCAAGTGTCAGCAGACTCTTTTTCATGCAACAACGCCTTCCCTCAAATTTTAGCCAGTGATTCTACAAGACACACACACCAGCTTTCCATATAGATACCCCAGCAGTCGACCACGACATTGCGGCAGTGGGGATGACTAAACCATACTCTGTATCCATGGACTGGAAGCATTTCAGTGACATCCAACAGTGTCATTCCAGGAAGTCAGTGGAGTGTGGCCCCTGCAAGATTGCAAATTACATATCAATCTTCTCGAGATGAAAGCCATCTTGAAAGTCTTTCATTGGTGGCAAGAGGCTCTATATGGAAAGGGAATTCTCATTCTGTCCGACAACTCAACTGTGGTGACATATCAAACGGCAGGGGGGAACCAGGTCTCCAGATCTTTGTGTTCTCATTTGGGACTTTCTCAGGTGGTGTCATCAATGACAAATCCAAATTCAAGTTTGTCATATTCCAGGCCGACTCAACATATTAGCAGACTCACTGTCCCGGACGAATAAACTAATACAAACAGAATGGTCTCTTCACCCATCGGTCTTCATGCAAATATGTGCCCTTTGGGATCGACAGATAGTGGATCTATTTGCGACAAGGTGGAATGCCAAACTCCCAACCTTTGTCTGACCAGTCCCAGAGCCGACGGCCTGGGCAGTCGATGCACTTTCCATAGATTGGAATGGTCTGAATACTTATGCTTATCTGCCAACACCTCTGATCCCGAAGGTGATACAGAAAGCAAGAGAATCGGAGTGTCGCCTTATCCTGACTGCCCCGCTCAAGTGGGAAAAATCGTGGATCAACGACCTCATCAATCTGGCTGCAGAAATCCCAATGAAAATCTGAACATTTCTGCGTCTACTAAAACAACCACGATGGCAGGCATTTCATCCCAACCCAGAGTTGCTGAACTTGCACGCCTGGCTCATATTGAACAAGCCCTCAAGAACAAACAGTTCTCCCAACCACTGTTGGAGAGAATCACTAGAGTGAGATGACCCTCCACTAAGTCTATGAAGGCAAATGGAGAGTTTTCACCCAATGGTGTGCCCAAGAAAGTATTATGCCTCTTCATGCATCAATACCTCAAATAGGTAACTTCCTACTATGGCACTTTGATGAGAAGCAGTTAGTTCCACAATCTCTGACACACTGCATCATAATGGAAGAGAAGATGTGGGACAAAATAAAGATCTATCCGATCTCCTGGCTAACTTTGATTTCACATGGCCAAAGCATTTGGCACTATGCCCAAAGTGGAATCTATCATGGGTACTCATGGGGATGAACAAGACACCATTTGAACCGCTCTCAAGAACCTCAGTGGTTCACCTCTCATTCAAGACCTGCTTCCTCATCGCTTTGGTGATGGCAGGCCGAATCAGAAAAATACATGCAGTATCAGTCGACCCCAACTACTTACAGTTCAGACAAGACAGGTCAGTACAGCTCATGACAGCTCCTGCTTTCATTGCCAAGAACAGACTACTGTTCATGGGTAACCAAACCTTTGTAGTGAAATCTCTGGTTACTTTAGACACTTCATCTCAAGGTCATCTACAGGACCCAGTATGAGCTCTGAAGTCATACCTGAAAAGGACCAAACTGGTTTTATCCCTTAAAGAGGGAAAAGATGATATATCAGCACAGGCACTTTCATCCTGGATTAGAGGAGTTATTCGTTCTGCATATTGGGAAATAACTCCAACTCATACGAGTTTATTCTGTATTTTGGCTCATGAAGGTAGGGCAGTCACCACAAGTATTGCATTTGAGCAGAACTGTTCCCTGACTAACATCATTCATGCCGTGGGATGGAGGTCCAAATCCACTTTCTCCAGCTTTTATCTCTGAGATCTTTCATCCCAAAAGACTCAGCTCGACCTGGTAGGACCTTTAGCCGTGGCACAACAGGTTACTATCTCGGATTGGTAGACAGCTTCATAGGAAGCGGCTTCAAGACTTCTGCTGGATTTGGGGGGGAGGGGGATTTTTTCCTTCTAAGCCACTCCCTGACATATGGAGTCTATTCTCCAGTCGGGTCATCTAGAAGCTGTCTCACATTCCTTAGGGGACCGGAGATGTCCTCTCAAGGGTAAGGGGATGTAACTCCCTCCACCTCTTACCTATTCTCCTAAGGTATTATGATCGGGAAACGTATTTGAAGAAGAAACCAAATTTTTCTAAGTAAAATATGTTTCTTCGATAACATTTACCCTATCATAATACACATACACATTTCCAGCCTCCCCACAGTTACATCTTTATCAGAGAGCATGCATCCCACTCTAGTAGTAACTGAAGTATGCATGGGATTTAGTGCCAATCCCTGTACTAAGGGGAGATCACTCTAGGTAACTGCCACCTAGGTGGGAAGATAACTTTTAGCTTTTAGCTAAAAAGCTTTTAGCCTGGGAGGGCTGGATTTGTGAGGTGGTAGTAGTTCTACTAAGGTATTATGATCAGGTAAGTATTATTGAAAAAACATATTTTACTTAGAAAAAATTGGTTTTTGTAATGTGGACCATTTCTGAAGCACATACAAGAGTGATTTTCAACATCAAAAAATTGCCCATGAATAAAACTCATTAGGGTTGTCAGTAATAATTTTATCAACAGATCAAATAAATAAAGCAACAAATTAGGCTGGGGGCAAGGTCATGGTGATGGGGAGGGGTGGGGTTGGAGTTTCTGCATTTTTCAATGCCACAAAGTCACTAGAAAAATAAGAGAAAGTACTCTTAGAGAGTACAAATAATTATGAAATTTTGATTGAAAAAATAAAAACAAATTTACCTTCATGTCTCATTTTCTTCATGTCTTCATGCTACAGGTTCAGTTTGGGCTTTTTAAGTGCATTCTTTTATAATCATCTTTCTGAAATGGCAAATAGGTTATAGATGTTGTATGTCATTTATTAGACTGACGGTGAGATATAAAAGAGTCTCAAAGTATTTTGTTGGGTTTATTCAGCATGAATTTAAATTGAATATGAAATGAAACAACCAGTTGAAAACAATTTTTTGCATTGGTAATTTGTTCTTATGGATAGCTCTACCTGGATATTATATGAATTCATTTTTGTGACAGTTATCAAAATAAACATTTCTTATGAGTATTTCACAATTTTGCTGGTGATTTATGGCTCATCTGATGTGCTGTTTCCTTTAAAAGAAAGCATTTGACAAATAAACTATAAATAAATGTCAATAATTTGATGCACAATAGTATTATTGCTTAGGTTTGCACTGAATATATGTCATTGGCTTTTTCTATTTCAGGCTGAACTACAAACAGCTGTTGTTGCAGGTTGGTAGACATGCCATTGTGTCAGATATCATTTGCATATTTTTATCCTTTTGAAAAAAATATAAACTTCTCTTTTAATCAAATCTTCAAATTTACTGATCAACATTAATAACTCAACAATTTTCAAGATATAATAAAATGAGTTTATGAGATAAGATGTCAAAATATTTTCACCACTCTGTGCATGATACACAAGTTCAGTGGGAAAATTATCCATTTATTAGAATCAATAAGTATAACATTTACATGCCATGTACAGGATATGTAGTCACAGTAAGGCTACAGAATTTCTCTACAGCTCAATGTACATCTATGGCTTAGTGATCTAAAGCATTGGTTTAATATAGGTATCTCTGAAGGCAGCAATCCTGGGTTCAGTTTCCAAAAAAGGTGTAATTATTAATCAAGTTTTGTAGGAAAAGCAAGTTCCTAAATCAACAGCAAAAACATCATAGACATGTAGGTAAAAACAAAATGCTGTTAACAGTATTTGAATAAAAGCCAACCTTCATTGCGAAAAGTTTTATTTTTTTAAAAATCATGTTTAATATTGCCAAATTAATGGGTCATTTAATTATTTTGCATGTTTAATATTAACCAGTACATTTTCCATCGTCATCATTGCAATTTGTTCCTCAACATAGAACATCATGTCCAAGACATGTCATTTCAAAATGATGTAATATATAATGCTTACACAAGGACACATTCTGCTGATATTGTTAAAAAACACATTTACTCTTATGTAATTCAACAATTTCCAACCCCTTTAACGCTTAAATACAGATCACACCCTTTAAGGCTTAAATACAGATCACTCCCTTTAAGGCTTAAATATAGATCAGTCCACTCTTTATTCAAACAAGCATAAACATACCCATATTGTTTTACAACTAACATTATATTTTACACAGGTTTTATATATATATGTATATAGAGAGAGAGAGAGAGAGATACAAGGGAAGTATAATAGCATTGTTTAAAAATATATTCCTTTATGCTAAATGATATGCACATTATTCAAATTATCAACTAACAGCTGGCTTAAAAACCCGTAAATGTTACACATTGTAACATTGTAGCCATTTATGTTTACAGCATTGTACTTTTTTTTTTTACATTGTTGCATTAACCCAGTTGTGTACTTGGGAATTTTAGCTTGTTTTTTTTAAGGTAATGAAAAGACTGTGTGCAAAAGGAGGCTGGATTACCCACCTAATAATGACTTCCTGGTATTAATCAACTTCATAGATATGTTTATATTTTTAAATGATAAACATCAAACTGTAATCAACCAATTTAGATCAATGTTCAGTTTTAGAATAGCAACAAAAAAATAGTGTATTGAAAATTTATATTATTATCTGATACATTTTCGGTATTCAAACTATTTTCATCCATGCATACTAGTTTAAAATTGCACCATTTCTAAAATTTACACTATTAACCTAACAGCGCCAGTTAACCTTGAAGTACTTGCAAAACTGGAAGAAGAAAAGAAAGTGAGGCCAAGTTAATAAGTATCTGTTTTTCATCTAACCTTACATTTATGTCTCTCTAGCATAAGCCAGTCAGATCTGTTATGCTTCTAATAGACCCTATTATATCAAAAAACCCACTAGTTCATTCTTTGAATCATTAATAGTTTGACTCTCCTAGAAAATGTACTATTTTTGTTGCACAAGCATTTGCAGACAACAATAAACATATCAGATTTGTGTAGCAAGGATGATTTTGTCATGAGCAATATCAAGATTGTCTTTTGTAGTTTTTAAAATTCATGTTAAAGATATGATAATGAAGTTCATTGGCAAAACATTGTATTTTACAGAACCCTCTGTGTTGACTTTATTCCTTTCACTAAGTTTAAATGTAAAGAGCAGAAGATGGCCTTGAATCTCATCGTTGATCAACTGTATTCTTGTGGCTACTTGAAGCACTTTGCTTACTTTCAGATATTGACAGACCAGCTTGAAAATGAGAAATCAGAGGTTACAAGGCTGAAAGACACTCTCTCCTCAGCTAAAACTTCATCAACAGTCATTGAGAAAAAAGTGGATGTACACTTGACTTCATCACAAGCTGGAGGGGGACTAGGTGTGTTGGATGTCTTTTATTACATTCTGCCTTAGTTATCCATATAAAAAACTCTCCAAAATGCAAACAGAGTAGACATAGATCTGTTATCACATAATTCGTTGGCAGATTAAGGCTTACTATTCATGTATTTTGTAGGTATCAAATTCACTGGTTTTGCAAAAAATGACATTTGATTGGTACTTTCATTTGTGGATTGGGGAAGATATCATGTTGTTTCCACAAAATGATAATTGTCTATAAATTCATGGTTTGTAGCAACCACAAAATCTCTAATTATTGTTATCCCATGAAATAACAGTGAATTCAGAGTATAGTAAATAGAGTGGACTCAGATGAACTGCCACATTGTTCAAAAGCAGATCTGGGTCTACTCTGTTCTACAATATATGTGAAAGTGGGTTTGCAGTACAAGTAAGTGATATTGTATGTTTGGTCATAATCAATATATTGAAGATGGATATTATTTTCTTTTAGTGTCTCCAATAAATACTAGATGACATGTAGACTTAATTTAAAAGGACTTTTAGAACAAACTATTCATGCATAAATGCATTTAATTGTTTACTTCTAGTAAAAAAACAATATATGTAAATTAGCAATATTTTCTTTATTAAATAAGAGAAAGATTATTATTACAGTAATTAGTTTAAATATTTTTTATATCCATCCCCTTTTACCTGTTGATCCTCTCCTTTTTCATTATCTATTCAGTTATACATCTGACATATGATAATGACACAGTATTTGTATTATGTAATCTATGAGCATGTAAATGCTTACAAGAATAAACTACTGAATTGATATTTTGTCCTTTCAAAATCAAAAGTAAATGACCAATGAAATTTGAAATTGCTTCTTAGTTTTAAAATGTAAAATTTCTCATATTTTAATGTTGCCACTTTCATTCCTGCATTACTGATTTGCATTGACAACAGTGGTTGCAGGGGTCATGGGTGGAGCGGTGGGTCTGAGTACATCTGACCGCCAAACAATGCTCAAAGAGAGACAGCAGATGGAAGAGGAGAGAAAGAAATTGTCAGAAGAGAGACAGAACTTTGAGGCAGAGAGACAAACTTTTGAAAATGAGAGGAAGATCTGGCTAAATCAGTACAGTGACCTACAGACTCAAATTACAACTGTGACCATGGTATGTCTAGTAGCATAACAAAGTATATGACTGTTATTGGTAGATTAAATCTGACTTTCCAATTAAATTTAAAGGTGATCTAAATGAATAATTAGAATCAATACATGCATTTGAAAAATCTTATGAGGAAGTTTTTTTTATAAACATGGAAACAACGGTGTAAAATTTGCTGAGGAGGTTTTATATACAGCAAGTTGTAACTGCCTTTGTCTTTATATACTCGCCATGTGTTATGATGTCTGGCCGGCAGTCTGTTTCTAATTTTGCTTCCATACAATAACTTAAGTTGTCCACCATCTACAGTTACCAAACTTTGTTGATGGCTTGAAATTAGAATAACAGTGTTGCTTCTAGGGCATGGGTTTGCAGGAATCTCATGGTTCATTACATGCTGGCCCAGAATGAATGAACCTATGCGCCAAAAGTAACACAGTTTGATTGATGCTGGTGTAAATTCTTTATCTGGATGGTGCATATTTTTTTTTTTTTAACTGAAAAGAAAGAGACCAAGTTATGGCAATGTGTTGTACAAAAGCAGATATATTTCTACTGTCACATCACGCTGTGAAGTCTTTCAACAAGAACATCTGTCCTTTCTGGTAATAATTATCTACCAAAATAATTGGATTGATTTGGAATTTTCAGATATACATTTTGCAATCCTTTTGAACTTGAAACTATCTAAACCTTTACCCAAACAAATTTGTGTGCAGTCATGTGCATGGTATGATCGGATGGTGTTCAAGAGATTTCATTCCTGTATATATTTTGTCTATGAAAAGTTTGACCTTTACAGACTATGATCTTGAACAGAATTCTGTTCTTACATTCTCCACTTTATTTTAAAGTCTGATATTAAAAGATACAAATCCTGCTTTCATGTATTTTGCACTAAGAAGCTTATAAATTAGACGGAAATGAAAATGGGAAATGTTTTACATGTGCACCATTTTGTATACAAATAGCCAACCTTAGGCTTCTTTGACATGTGCTGAGTCACGAGAGAAATGTGCAAGTTTGTCTGGAATGTCAAAGAGAACATTGGTGGAATATATTGAATGAAGAGACAGCAAAAGGGAATCTCTTCTTGAAACTGAATCAAATGATTCGAAAATAGTACCCCAGAACAGTAGGTGCCAGCAAATTCAAGCACAACTTCCAGTTGAACTGCCTCTGGAAATGGTTGTAGTTAGAAAAGTCAGAGAAGGGGATGCTGTGCAACTGTGTGTGAAACACAGAAAAACAAAAACTTTTACTGCATGATGCACATACTGTAGGACCAGTACAATAGATAGGCGCATACATTAACTGATCATGTGGCAACTGTATGGGCTGAAGCCATGGAAAAGGATTTTGAGAAGGCAATTACTGGCCAGGCCAAATCTTGCTTTTTTTTGCACTGTCATTCTGTATTTATATTGCTGAAGTCCACACCAAGTTAGATTTTTATATAATTTATTTGTACTTCAGGCACAGATTTATTAACTCATTAACCTCAGTAATTTTCAATGTCAAAATGTAAAATATCTTGTTTGCATACCTTGTCATAGTTTAGTAATGATAACAAGGTAATTTTCTCGTTATTACACCCATGTTTGACATCCATGAACACTATCAAAAAGAAACACATCTGCAATAGGTAAATATTTGTTAAATCATAGATCAGGTATACAAGTTTAAAAAAATGCTTAGATACAAGAAGTCACACTATAACCTTTTCCTTGCCTGTTTTGAGGATGCTTGGAATCACTTGTTCTTCTGTATGACCTATATTTCTAAAGTAAAAGGGACAAATTTGTTCTGTTGAATTTAGAACTGGCCCACTTTTGGAAAAGAGACGGGGGAGTTGTTCCTATTTATAAAATCCTAGAAGCTACACTGGAGTAAGGAAGAACCCTATTGATTTGGGGGTCAACGGTCAAGGTCACTGTGACTGAAACAAGAAAAATAGTTTCTTCACAATCACTCATGTTCTCCACCATCTGCAGTTACCAGACTTTGTGGAATGCTTGCACTTGGGGTTAGGAAGAAGCCTATCAGTGTTGGGGTCAAAAGGTTAAAGGTCAAGGTCATTTTGATTGAAAAAATACAAATGATTTCCACACAATAAAAAACATTAGTTCTACATTACATACATGGACAAAATTTTGTGGATGCTTGTACTTGGGGTAAAGAAGAATCCTATCGATTTTAGGTCTAGAGGTCAAAAGCCAAGGTCACTGTGATTCAAAGAAGAAAAATGGTTTCCATACAATAACTTGAGTTCTCCACCATCTACAGTAATCCAACTGTATGGATGGTTTGCACTTAGGGAAAGGAAGAAGCCTATTAGGGTCAAGAGGTCGGAGGTAAAGGTCACTGTGATAGAGAGAACATAAGTGATTTCTGAACAATAACATTAGTTCTGCATCACATAATTAGTCCAAACTTTGTGGATGGTTTGCACTTGGGGTAAGGAAGAAGTCAGTTGATTTGGGGTTCAAAAGGGGTCAGGATATCATAGTTACTATAAGAAGAAACATATTTTCCACACAATATCATTTGTTTTATATTATGAACCTGGACCAAACTTTGCGGATAGCTTAAACTTAAGGAAAGGAAGAACCCTATTAATTTTGGGGTCAATAGGTAAATGGTCAAGGTCACTGTGTTGAAAGAAGAAAAATTGTTTTTGCACAAAAATTGAATTTTTGACCATGTCCCTTCACCAACGTTTGTGGATGACTTATATGTTTGGCAAGAAAGAAGCCTATTGATTTTGAGATCAGAAGGTCGAGGTCAAGTCATTGTAACTGAAAGAAGAAGAATGGTTTGTGCATAATAATTTTAGTTGTAGAACATATATCTTGACCAGAATAATCTGTGAGGAGAGATATGAATTCATCCCATTTCGTTAGAGTAAGGGGTCATTCACTATTTACAAAACTTGTCTGTAACCAGTAGTAACAGTAGCCACACTTAGCTTTTTTTTATTCCATATCTGTCATGGGTCTATCACATAAGCCAACTCTTTTGATCTCTGCAAGTTGAGCAACTAATACAGATATTGTTTTTAAGTGTGAACACCTGTTCCTAAGTCCAATTGTGCAAGCTGGACAAATAAAGAGTAAATCCTATGTTTCACAATCATATGTAAGCTGTCAGTTAGTAGTGAAGTTTTTTTTTTTTGTCATGGTGCACAATGTAAAGGGAAGTGATTTTTTTTTTAAGCATCAGTGATTATTTAACTTTTTAGGATGGATTAAAGTGAGCAGGATACAGTAATCTTGTGTGGAGCTAACCCAAGTTTCCTCTTACCTCTCCCACCCCATTTTATATATTTTGACAAAATATCTAAAATGGGTTGGGAAAGATCAGAGGAAACTCCGATTAGTGTGGAACATAACTTTGGGAGAGAACAACATATACATGTATTTTCTGATTTTGGTGAATAGTGTACGAAATTAAATCTGTTCATAATAATAATAATAATCATCATCATGATCATCATAATAATAATAATAACAATAATAATTATGATGATGCTAGTATTCAGTGCATTTGATTTGTTCAAAAACCTAGTTTGAAAGGTGAACCTGCATACAGAGGTCATCTGTGTACAAAGGCCAGTTTGGCTTTTTCCCATGTAAACGCTGACTGTATTTGATTGTAAATACATGATGGGACCAGTGTTTCAACTTAAAAGGCATCACTAGTCTTTGAACAAGGGTGACCTTTCAGTCATTGGGTTGACACTTTCTATGTTTGGCCTTGGTCTGTTACTTCTAAGACAATCAACTCCAATATGCAAGCAGCTGAGCTAGCTGCCTCCTTACCGTATATAACCAAAAACATATTACATGAAAAATAGACAAAGGGAAAGCTTGAAAAAATCTATTGATGAAACCCTTTTGCACCAGGATTTCTTAATGATAACTTTTTATGGTGATTTCTTTGAACAGGAAATTATGACAATTGCCTGAAAAATTTCCCCAAGAAAGGAATTTAAAAAGCTCCGAAAATTTTAAGAATACAGACTAAAGATTTATTTTATAATAAAATTGATTAAAGTAATAGTAACAACAGTGAAAACAATAATAATAATAATAATAATAGGATTTGGTATACAATATATGTTGAAAAACTAAGTTTGATAGTTGAACCTCCATTCAGAGGTCACCTGTGTTATAGGGCCAGTTTGACCTTTTCCCATAGCTGGCTGCTTAAAACACATTTGACTAGTTCAATTGACAGTCATTTTACTGCCAACTAATTTTTCCAAATTTGTTTCTGTGTCCACATTTTACCAGATCCTTATCATCAGCTGAGATTGATTGAACAGGTTATGTGTTAGACCTATTCAGTTATAGGTTGTGACCAGACTTGTTACATCTTAAGATAGCCACTTAATGTAGGAACCACCAGTGTTGATGTCATTGTTTAGTTGCCACAGTATGATTCTTAAAGTCACCAGATGGCAACCAGTTTACAATTTTCACTTGCAAATGACAATATTTAGTCACAGATGTGACCATTTTACTAGCAGCTTGGATTGCTGGAGGTGAAACAGTGTCTTCTGTAGAACCTTTGTTTTTCATCATATTCAAAAGGATAATCTCATTGTAAAACACAAAGTGATATGATAGCCTATGTTAGGCAATTTTTGTAACAAATATATGTATAATTGCTACAGCTATATATTCCTTGCAGGAGTCAGCAGAGTGGAAGGTTAAGTATGAAAGCATGAAGAAGCAGCTGGAAGAGGCAGCAGGCATCAAGGAAAAGTACCATATACTGGAAAACCAGTATGCTGCCCTGGCAGTTGTGGCCACAGCTTCAGAACACTACAAGAAAGCAGCTCAGGTGCAAATAAATTTAATGTTGTGTTCTGAATGCTCACTTTTTTTTAAAAGTCACAGCACTTTTTACTGCCAATAGAGAGTTTTAAAATAACTTACCATTGCATAATCAACATTGATACAAAAAATTTAACTAACATTAGGACTTAAAACTGAAGGCTGACATCTTAAATTCTTTTGAAAGAGTCCTTTTAAAGTCTCTGGAGGAAATTTGAAGATTTTATCTAAGAAAAATATCCTTTTGTTTTCCTTTTGGAATGATTGATTATACTCATTAAGTCCAGTTTGTAAATTTAAGGGTTAGTTCCTTTTTACAACTCTACCTCATGAAAACTCCAACATTGTTGAGATTCTTGGAGTAGAAGTTTGCAGTATTTTATTGAAACTGGGACCTGGTTGAAAACTCTTCAACTTTAGGTCTTAGACTTATGTGTGTCACAAACTGTCAAGAAGCAATTGTGATCATTAAATACACACCTTCAATTTGTGCTGAAAGAAAGAGATGGCATTTCAAAAGAGAATTTAATCAAGTAGGGATATTTGCAAGGTTTCTTTCACTCATTTTTTGTATAAACTCTGTTGTAATTGAATGGGAGTTATAAACCAAGACTGCTTGTGTTACTAAGCATTGCTGTCAAATTAAGTTTTGCTTCATTATGTTAAATAAAGAGTTAGTATTTAAGTACGTAGAAGTTGAAATTGTACTTTTTTCTACATGGCTGACTTGTCAAGCTTGAAATGATCTGTCGTAGTGTGTGGTATTGATGAAGTTAAAATGGTGATATTTTTCTCCAATTAGCATCTGTAGCCTGGTTATATCCCCCACAATGAAGTTTGAAGGTATTCTGGAGTCATCTTGTCTGTCTTTATCTTGTAATATCATCACGAAACTTGGTATGCTTTTGTATCAATGCTAGACATTATGTCCTGTACAAAAATGAGTCTGTATGATCAGCATTTTAAGAATTATCCCCCATATTCATTACAACTTTTGTCTCTTCATCAAGATCTCATTCTCTTCTCCAGGTAATATCTCTTAAATCATTCTTATCTTGGTGAAATTTGGTATGCTTTTGTATGACAAAGAGTTTGTGTTCCATCTAAGATTTCGTTTTGTACAATTAGTACTTTCACAGTTTTATTACAAATTGTGTCTGCCCATCCCTATATAAAATGGGCTTTGTTAAATTATTACTGTTATAGTGAGTGGTATTCCATAAGCATTTACTTACTGACAGATCAAAAAAAAAATTTCTTTCTCAGGTCAATATTGGATAGTCTTTGCAAAGACTATTATCTTTTCAAAAGGTTTATTTTTCTTTTTTATGATGGATAACTTTACAGAAAAGACTGTTGTTTTTCTAGGACAACTTACAACATACTCACACAGAGAAGGTTGACATGGAAAAGGAGTTACAGGGCCTCGAGAACCAGATCATCACCTGGGAGACATCCTTCAAAAAGAAAAATGGCAGAGCCCCTACAGAGGCTGACAAGTGAGTACAGAGCCCATATTCTTTAAACATTGTGAGCAAGTAACTTGAGTTATGTTCAGAATGCCAAATGTTCACATTGTGGTATTAAATCGAAATAATTTGCCTCATGTTTTTTTTGTTATTTGGTAAGTCCCAAAAATAAGATCTCATATGATGTTACTTATAGAATATTAGTCTTTCAAATAGTACCGTTCCTCTTACAACTCGTACTGTTTTCAATGAAAACTTGAATTGTTTTTATTCTTGGCAAATTACAGCAAGGCCCAAATTTAATCCTTACTTTTGAGCCTGTATAACATCTATGATATTGTAGGGTTGAGAATTATTTTCTTGCAAGTAGTAAGGACACACCATTAGAGATGGATATTACCAGCCATATTCGGGGCCCTGGGTGGATGAGTGGTCTAAGGCACTTGCCTTTACAGATCACTCACACATCTCACCTCTGTTCACATGAGTTTGAGTCTTGGCATGACTAATATGGGTATGTGAGAAAGCTTGTCAGTAGCTTCATGTGGGTTGGTTGTTCTTCCTGGGATCTTTCCAGGTTCTTCCTCCACCAAATATACTGGCTGCCATGTATAGCCTATCACATGCTGAAAAATGGTGTTAAATTCAACAACAACAACAACAACAACATTGCCAGCCATATTGCATAGCCATGTTGTATCACAACATGTACGAAGACGATTGTCTTCAATACAATATGTATCATGATAGTATCACATATATAAATAAACTTTCAGCGGATGCCATCCCTCTGGATTCTTCACATGCTAGCATTGTTTGTATCATTGCAGAAATATATTGTACAATAGCTGGGTACCTGCAACAAAACAAAACAAACTTTTTTCTTTTCTTTTTGTCGTTCTTTTATATGTTTCGATTCACCAAAACAGTTTTAAAACACTTTTTTGGTGCACTTTTAGAGGAGTAAGGTTAGTAATAACTCCATGGGGTAAGTATTAAAATGCAAGCAATACTTGGGTAGGAAAAAATAACTATTTACCAGAACAAATCAAAACATGCATAAATTATTATTTGACAAATTCTTTCAAACGTTAGAAGGATTAATAACTGCTGTCTTGTGATAGACTCCAATTCTTTGTAAAGTGGAATTCGAAAGAGTATGTGTAGCAGTTACTTAGGTAAAGATAGTAGTTATAAAGTGTCAGTTTTTATACATGGTTTAAGCAGCTTTGCTGTTTACTTCATTCACTGGATTTATAAGAAAGACAACAAGAAAATGTTCAGTTTCTAACAGTTTATATTATTTTGTTCTTGTTTCACTTTACTATCATGTAGTAATAGTGAGTCTGTATTGTGATACACTATCATCAGATATAATATTGTATTTTATCGATGCATCGATGATATAGAGCCACCACTGCATACTATCAGAGCTAAAATTATGAAGCAAAATCACTTACAGATATCCAACTGGAGGAATGCAAACCAAATTTCAACCCTCTCTTCCTTCACTAAGTCGGTGATTTTTTCTGTCAATATGATGAAGATTGCAGCCTTTTTTTTATCGTCCCTACTTTTAACAACCATGTTTTCACCACAAACATTTGATCAGATAACACTAACATCTTGGGAGCAATTTGTTAGTTCATGTAACAACCTGACATTTTGGGTGACACATTTGCTACTTGTTACAGCTAATTTTGAACCTTGTATTATCTGTTTGTTACCATGGTGATAGGTCAGACCAGGTGAAGGAGATGTATACACAGAAGGAGGAGGTCAGCTACATGGTGAATAAACTGGGGATCCAGGAAGAAACCTACCAGAAAATGGCTAATGGCAAGGTCCCAGATCCCCCTGAGGTACCTCCCAAACCTATAATCATCAAGGATCCA
Source organism: Margaritifera margaritifera (assembly GCA_029931535.1). Lineage (NCBI taxonomy): Eukaryota > Metazoa > Mollusca > Bivalvia > Unionida > Margaritiferidae > Margaritifera > Margaritifera margaritifera. The sequence continues at coordinate 6,915,629 of JAQPZY010001685.1, read as the reverse complement.
CAAGTACAGACTGTACAGGTAGGTTATATCTCATGCAGAATGCATTCATTGTGGGCATGTGAAGCTAGGATGCAGTTTTTAGGGTTTTTTTATATGCCTGCTACTAGGCAAAGTCTATCATGCCATGACATTGTCTGTATGTCCATCCATCCATTTGTCTATCCAATTTAGGTTTCACATGCTGCCTTGCAGTCACCCGTTTCTTCTTCAAATACATTACCCGATCATAATACCTTAGGAGAACTACTACTACCTTGCACATCCATGCCAAATCGCACGTTCTCTCTGAAGAGTGGCCTCACAAACCAACCTGCAAATATTCTGGAAGTTATTCTATGTTAAAGCAAGTTGGAGGAGTTTTCTCTTTGAAGGGAAGTATACTCCATCTATAATTTTCCAACTTTTCTTGTTCCTTTCTTTTCATGACAGAGTTTTCTGCCTTTTGTACATTATAACTTTGTTGTGCTCACACACAAAGGCACCACTTGCACATACCTTGCTCGGGTCACTAGTGCACCCTCTCAAATTGGTGTAGCTTTATTTTATGAGCAGGTATTGCGTGTGCTCTAGAAAACTCAATAATTTGCTGTATTATTTCCGCTATACATACAGGTGAGTTTTCTATACATAGTCTAGTCATAGCATTCACTTCATAGTTATTATAAGCAATACTTCTATGATTTTACCTGTATAGGCAGTCAATTGGCCTTTCCTACAGGTAAGTTTTTATTAGAAATGATATTATAACATCCAATTCGTAAGTATTAATAGCATCACTTCAACACTTTTCCTGTATAGGCTATCACATGGGCCCTTCTTACAGGTAAATTTTCATATAGTGTGTAGCATGGTACATCCACTCTCTGAGTTCATAAAGCAGGATGCATGCCTGGCTATACCCATATATACTGTCTGCTCTGTTTTTGTCTTACAGATTTAGAACATGGGCAGGATAAAGTGTAAGTTGTGTAAACTGGAGAAACATAGGAATGACAACCATTCGACATGTCTAGCTAGCTCCGGTTGACACTCAAGAATACATGTGAATGTCAGTGGACTGCAGTACTAGGGGCACATAAGGGGAAGGCACAGAAGCACACTTTGAGGGACGAGGATGCAGTTAGTATATATGCTGACGTCACTGTGGTGAATGATTTACTTTTCACAGGGTATCACACTCCAGAAGGCTCATCAGCCACAAAGCAATCCAAGTTATCCTCGTCAACAACAGTGACAGCTCTGGTACCACCCTCACTGCCTCAACCTGACAAACCTTTTTCGGCAGAACCAATAGGCCTGATACTGCATGGATTTGACAGCCAGTTGTCTTTATTGACTATATTTGAGTGAAATCGAGATCAGAGCAAGCCTACTCAGATAATATCTCGCACATCAGAAGTACGGACCAGGTTTTGTGGATCAAATATCCCCTAATTTGTTCCGACACAAAGAACTGGACGACATCATACAAGATAGAATGTCACTGTTCCGTCATGACCAGACTCGGCCATGCATCTCAGACCGCAACAGGTCATCACCACAGTCGATCTTACCATTTACACCAAAAGACAGAAAGTCTTTGTCCACTTTGCGTACCCCACACCACACAAGCACTCTCATGGATCAACATCCCCAGCATGGTGTCACAGGTCACTCAGTTCATCCGGTGCCCAGTTTAGTGCCCCAGTACACACAGGATATGGATTTACTACAGTCTCATGCCTTAGCCACTCAAAGGTGATCGTTTGGAAGTAACTGTATCCCAGTCAGGATGTTCTGCCAGCATTGTGGCCCACCCCTTTGGACAATCTTCTCCAGCTTCATCTCAGATTGTACAGAGGCATCAGCATCACCCCATTCACCTAGAGACAACAAAGTATGCTCACAAGCTCAATCGTCTTTGCTAGATCTCACTATGACAAGAGAAGACTCTGCCTTCCAAGCATCAATTCAGGAAGTCTTTCACTTGTTGCCATTGGAGTTTTATTCTTCTCCTCCTTCTCCATCAACAGCCTGGTCTAAAGTTCCAGCATCAGTTGATTGACCAGTCAGGAAGAACAAAATGGCGTTCAAACTCCTATCCCAGTCTGGATGAGATGCTGACCTTTTGGGTTGCTTACACAGACAATTACAGGACCCTAATGTCAACAGACTCTTCTTTTCCCAGTGGCGCCTTCTATCAAATTTTAGTAGGAGGTTCTATAAGACCCAAAACCCAGTTTCTTCGCATGAATACCCCAGCAGTAAACAGAGACATTGCAGACTTGGGGGATGTCAAAACCTTACTCAGTATGCATGGACTGGAAGTCATTTAATGACACACAACAATTGGTGCAGAATGTTGTGGCAGTGGGTTCTGTGTTGGACTTGGTATCAAGGGCAATTCCAACAAGCAGAAAACACCTTATCTCCCACCTTGAATCCCTAAGGACATGTGTGGGAGTCTGTTTTTCAAATAGCAGTAGTCCTAAACAGACCAGGGCCCCAGGTGGCTGAGTGGTCTAATGTACTCGCCTTTACACATCACTCACGCATCTCACCTCTTTCCGCGTGAGTTTGAGTCTTGGCTCGACCAACATTCATATGTGAGAAAGCTTGCCAGCAGCTTCCCATGGGTTGGTGGTTCTTCCCAGGGTCTTACTGGGTTCTTCCTCCACCAAATATACTGTCTGCCATGTATAGCCTATCACATGTTTAAAAATGGCAATAAACCCAGCAGCAACAACAACAACAACCTAAACAGAGCTACTCAACACACCCTGGCCAATGCTGTAACAGCAGTGACAAACATCCAAGTGTCAGAAAGAGATGCAGTGCTCTCCACTTCCACCTTTCTGAAAGACCATCACAAGTCAAGCTAAGATCATGGACATACTCTTCTAATCTCCTCCTCCATGGGCAGATCGAGGAAATATGTAAACATGCCACAAAAGAGACAAATGTTCCTCATACACAGCTTCAGGCACCAAGGAGGGATTTTCAGATAGGTAAACAAAAGGGTAGAAAGGACACCCATAGGACACAGCAGGCAGGGAAGCAGTCTTACCAATCCTATATCCATAGAAGACCACAGTTCTCAAGAATGAAGTGGAAAAGAGGAAGAGAGAAGGCGACTATTTTCACCCTTTTTCTCTCCACACCAGCCTCCCAATAACAAGAAATGACACCAATTTCATGCCTCCCTTTTTAGATATCTTTGCGGTCGAATGGGAAAGTATTGGCCATGACAATCAATGGACCTAGAAAGTTGTTTCAGAGGGCCTCAGCATCACGTTCAATCCACCTCCTCCATTCTCCAGGGCTCCTTCAGCTACAGACGTCCCCAAAGACCCATTCAAGGCAGACGTTCTGCAGGAAATCAACAACTTTCTCCAGAAAAGACATTAGAGATCATTCACAGTGTAAAATCACCAGGGTTTTATTTGAAACTGTTCCTGGTCCCAAAGGCCAATGACACTCTTCGACCAGGCATAGACCTAAGCACTCTCAGTCATTTCATTCATGCCCCATGTTTCAAAATGGAAACACCAAGGTGGGTTTTAAATGCCATTCAGGAGGGAGACTTTGCTACCAGTATAGACCTGAAAGATGCGTATCTGCAGGTCCTAATTTGCAACTTCCAGGAAGTTCTGGCAGTTTGTTTTCAGCGAGACAGTTTACCAGTTCAGAGCACTCCCTTTCAGACCCAACATCGTTCCCTGGGTCTTCACATGACTTATGGACAGGGTCATGGCCCACTTCAGGACCACCACCTGTGACATCTGACTACCTGCACAAATATTTTTCAAAAACACCAGGTGAGTTATATCTTGGAGCAAGACATCATAGCCCTTGTTACTCTCCTTCTCAGCCTTGGATTCTGAGCTCATATCAACTCAGCATGTTATCCATTTAGGTATGGAGTTCAAAACACAGGTAAACAGAGTATGTCTTCCTCAGGAACAGGCATCAAAACCAGCTCAATGGTGACGTCAATTCTTACGACAGGACAGTCTCTTAGCCCAAGAATTCCTTTGCCTACTGGATTTGCTCAATGTGGCAGCGTACCTCATTGTCCTAGGTCGCCTTTTTATGTAACCATTACAAATCATTCTGTTGTTCCAATAGAGGCCAAGACTTTGGCCCTTGGACCAACCTGTAACAGTCTCCACATATATGATGTTCCATCTCAGAAGATGGGACAACCGCAATTGACTCACATCAGGTGTTCACTTGCAGGTACAACATCCTGAGATCACAGTGTGTACAGATGCAAGCACAGAGGGCTTGGGTGCACATCTCCTTCCATCATTCCAGGAGGCCAGTGGAGTGTGGCCCACTCAGGATCATCTTTTACATATCAACATCCTCGAGATGAAAGCCATACTGAAAGCATTTCATTGGTGACAGGAGGAGCTACATGGAAAGGGCATTCTCAATCTGTCTGAAAACTCCACTGGTGTGAATTATCTCAAAAGGCAATGGAGAACCAAGTCCCCAGATCTTTGCATTCTTGTTTGGGATTTTCTAAGGTGATGTCTTCAATGACAAATCCACCTACAAGTTTGTCATATTCCAGGCTGACTATATATATATTACCAGACTCAATGTCCCAAAAAAATCAACTAATACAAAAGGAAGGGTTGCTTCATCCCTTGGTTTTCACTCGCATATGTGCTTTCTGGGATCAACCAATGGTGGATCTATTTGCGACAAGGTGGAATGCAAAACTCCCAACCTTTGTCCCACCAGCACCAGTCCCAGGTCCGAAGGTCTGGGTTGTCAATGCTCGTTCCATAGATTGAAACAGTTTGCATGCATATGCTTACCCTCCAGCACCTCTGATTCTGAAGGTGATACAGAACGCAAGAGAATTGGAGTGTCACCTCATTCTGATTGCTCCACTCAAGTGGGCAAAATCGTGGATCAATGATCTCATAAATTTAGCAGCAGAAATACCCAGGAAAATAGAAATATTTCCTCATCCGCTCAAGCAACCACAAGGGCTTCAGGTGGTCAAGTGGTCTAAGGTGCTTGCCTTTAGAGATCACTGACATTTCACCTCTGTCCTCATGGGTTCAAATCTTGGCTCAGCCATTGTGGGTATGTGAAGAAGCCTGCCAATAGCTTCCTGTGGGTCGGTGGTTCTTCCCAGATTCTTTCTCCACCAAACATACTGGCTGCCATGTATAGCCTATCATGTGCCGAAAAATGGCATTAAACCCACAAAAACCAAACAAACCAATCAAGCATTCCATCCCAATCCAGAGTTGTAGAATCTGCACATCTGGATCATATTAAACAAGCCCTCAAGAACAAACAGTTCTCTCAACAAATGGTGGAGAGAATCACTCCACTTTCAAAGCATACAAAGGAACATGGAGAATTTTCACATAATTGTGTGAGCTTGAACATATTGCATCATTGAAGGCATCAACACCTCAAATAGCTAACTTCCTACTTTGGCTCTTTGATGAGAAACAGTTAGCACCAATCAAGATAAAGGCTACCATTCCACAATCTCTGACACGCTGTGTCATCTTGGAAGAGACAATATCAGACAAAACAAAGATCTATCCAATATTCTGCAAAATTTTGTGTCTAAAGGCATTGGATCTGTGCCCAAAGTGGAATCTATGATGGGTAGCTAACCTGGCTGAATAAGACACCATTTGAACCACTCGCAAGGGCTTCATTTGTTCAACTCTCATATAAGACCTGCTTAATACTCACATTAGTGACTGTAAGCAGAATCAGTGAAATACATGCTTTATCAGTTGACCCAAACAACTTGCAGTTCCGACAAAATGGGTCAGTGTCACCTGCTTTCGTTGCCAAGAACAGGCTCCCATTCACGGGAAATCAGGCTTTTGTGCTGAAACCTATGTCTACTCTGGACAACTCATCTCAAGATTATCTACAGGACCCAGTGAGAGCTCTGATGTGGACCTGAAAAAGACTGAGCCAGTGTGTAGAGGGAGATCCCACTTCTTCTTACCTCCCATAGAGGGAAAGGATGACATATCAGCACAGGCATTTTCATCCCGGATAAAGTGGGTTATCCACTCTGCATATCGGGAATTAAACCAAGATCAAATGAACTTGCTATGCATCTCAGCTCATGAAGTACTCCAGCTGTACCTCAGAGATCTTGCATCCCAAAAGACTCAGCTTGACCTATAGGGGCCTATCGCCATGGCGCAACAGGCTATCATTCCAGGTCATTCGGCAGCTTCCTAAAGACAAGGCTTCTGCTATATTTACATGGGAAACATTTTTCTCTTTCAGAAGCCCCGCCCTGGCATATGGAGTCAACTCTCCAGCCGGGTTCTCTATCAAGACGCTGCCTCACATACCTTAGGGGACAAGAGATGGTCTCTCCAGGCTAAGGGGATGTAACTCCCTCCACCTCTTACCTATTCTCCTAAGGTATTATGATCGGGTAACATATTTGAAGAAGAAACCAATATTTTCTAGTAAAATATGTTTCTTCAATAATACTTACCCAATCATAATACACCTACACCCTCCCAGCCTCCCCACAATTACATTTACTTAGAGAGCATGCACTCCGCTCTGAAAGTAACTGAAGTATTAACACGATTTGGTACCAATCCCTGTATCAAGGGGAGATCACTCTAACTGCCATCTTTGTAGGCAGGTAACTTTTAGCTTATTAGCTAAAAGGTTTCAGCTGGGAGGGCTGGATTTGTGAGGTAGTAGTAGTTCTCCTAAGGTAGTATGATCAAGTAAGTATTATTAAGAAAACATATTTTACTAGAAAAAATTGGTTTCTCAATGCAAGATTCCATACACTGACTTCAAATATTGTATAAATCATCATGTCTATCATACTTGGCAAAATATGTGGAATGAAAAGTTCACAAACAATCTTCAGAACATCAAACCCCCTATTGAAGAGTGGCATTCCTTGTATTAAACAAATCACCGAGTTGAGGTATTATTGTGCCGATTGCATATCGGACATACCTGACTTGTGCATGCCTCCTTAAGGGTGAACCTCAACCAGAGTGCATACCATGCCAGTGTCCACTGATGGTGGAACACATTCTTGTTTACTTCCATAAAGTGAGACAGAAGTATTATGACATGAACTTGATGAAGAAATGGTATGATGATGTACCACCCAAGAAAATTTTGGACTTTTTGAGAGAATGCAGTTTATATAACAAATTTTGACCATCTTTTTTAAGGATTTTACATGTGTTAAATTTATCTTTTATTTTATGTACATTTTGCATAATTTTAACACCTTTATGTTTTATATTTTATCTACATGTACTTCATGTTTCCATTTATTTGGAAGGGTTTATCTTCCTAAACTTTTTGTGCAATATTTTGCTTTTTTTCTACTTTACCTTTAGTTGGCATCATATAGCCACTATTGTGCTGAGGCGCCAAAAAATGCATATATATGTACATAGATTTCACACAATATCGTTAGTTAAGACCCAGCTCAGTTAAGACCCAGCACCTTGTCCAAACATTCATTCCATTTGAATAGTAGTCAATGGGTACTAGTCTTAGCAGGTAAGGAAAACTTGTGATATTGATGATTATGATACTTTATATATGTAAAACCTTTCTCCATTGGACAAAACTTGGGTGCTAAAAGATATAGTATCCATTTTTATCTCATGTACTAAGTCACTATTGCTGGGCTGCATTACCTAGTATTACAAAATGAAACGATCGATTTCATTGATCACTTGGCAAAAACTGTTGTTGCAGGCAAGGACTATGATATCATGGCCATGCTTCACAACAATACTGCTGTGCCAATCTCTGTTCTGGCATATACTTATGCTTTTTTTCTCTCACTACCTTGCAGTAACAATAATGAGTTAGTAATTGTTTAGTCATAAGTTGATAAATAGATAAAAATAGAACATTTGTGTAAATTCTATTGCATGATAAATAATGATTATCTTTTTGAAACTGTCTTAAAATGTTTAAATCCTGTTTCAATGACTAGGCTTGTTTGCTGTGACATAATCAGTCATGTTGACTGTTACATCATCACACAAGCCAGACACCATGATACCAGTGGTATGGCTTGCCAAGGACCTTTTCAGAGATTTGTGATTAAAGTTAATTCAGTGTTATTAGTTGCCTTGTTTGAGGGGTTCTGTGCATTATTTGGCTTTAGGTCTCATTTTCACTAAATGGCTCAAAATTTCTTCCTCAGATTGAGATTTTTTAATACCTTTCTTAGTGCATGGTTGGTCATAATGATTTTGTTCGCAGAACATTAAGCAGACATGATGGATTAAAATGCAGTCATAAAATATTGAATTTTCCTCAAAAGAGTCTTGCCTTTTCTCTGTGGAAAGCTTGAAGATATCCTCAAATTTGTGGAATTCCTCAACTTTTTAAAGAAAAAGGTTTCCATGTGTTAAATTTTAAAAGTAAAGTGTAATTTTGCATCCTTCCTACTATCTCTACCTCAAAAAAAATATTAATATTGTCTGAAGTATCATAAACAAGGTAATATAAAATCTCAATTTGAGGAGAAATGTTGAGAATTTTAGTGAAACTGGGACTTCAGTTTCTAAAACGCTAATTCCACAACTGTATCTGTTCTGTTTTTGTTGGTTTTAATGGCACCTTTAACACATTATTGGCTATATCATGCCAAGGAAATGGGAGTTAAGTGCCTTTCCCAAGGACACACTGAGGCAGCTGACCTGTGCTGGTCTGAGCTGGTGTAGAACCTGCAACCCTTGGATTACAAGTCCAATGCTCTGTCAACTGAGCTACCACGGCTCCCTCCACAACTGTAATGCATAGAATCCCTCAAGCAAGGTTCTTATGTTATATTGAATATGTATATCAGTGTTCAAAAAGGTGGAGGTCAGTGAAATGTACACACATTTTGTAGTGTATATTGGAAAAGCTGTCACATAATGCACACAACTTAAGAAATGTAATCCCATATGATTAAGAGGATTAAATGAAACAGATAAAATTTTGATTTTAGAGTTTAAAAATTGGTCTTTGCTAATAACAATGTGAAAATAAATTGCACAGAAATAATGGTGACAAAAACATGTTTCAACCTTAAACCAGGCGTAATTTACACACATGATATAAGACAACAATCATGTAATGCTAAGATATAGAAATTCTCAATTTGGAGTTCTGTACCATAAAACATGGTCATAGAAATAAGAGAAATATATATTCTTCATAATTGTATTTAATTCCTGTATATGTACATGTTTTGCTACATAAAATGAGAAGGCACATGGGCACTTGTTTTCAATATGTTTTTTTTTACATGCATGTATGTGCGGATAACTACTATATTGGTTTGATTTATACCTTATAAAGCACATTTTCTGCACATCTATTGTAACGAATAGGTTAATGTGAAACTAATTGTTCCAGGTGAAAGTGCCAGATCTTGCTATAGTTGCTGAGTTGGAACAAGCACAAGATGAGATGTCCAAGTTGAAATCTGAGATTGCCCATCTCAAGGAGGAAACCTCGGGGCTTAATAGCGAGATCAGTGGCAAGAACTCGGAGATCATGACCTTTAGATCCAGGATTTCTGAAATAGAAGGGGGCAAACTGGAAGTTTCAACCCCCGTAAAGGCAGCCCTTTTTGCAGGGGCTATCACCTCTTCAGCAGTGTCCAATGAGGTAAAAGTGGCAGCATTTAAATGCACTTTGGGGGATACCACTTTGTTCACTATATGAAGCTTCTTTAAAGAGAAGCCACCCTTTTGATGTAAAGCCACCTCTTCATACACCAAAGTAGAACCTTTGACCATTGTGATCCTCTCACTCATAAGACTTCCTGTTATCACAGAAGGGGTCAGCTTATGAAAGGGACAAGCACTTTATCCATTCTGAGTTCGCTTGTTGCCTCTGTTGAGCCAATAGAGGTAAATAATTCATTAGGATTGAAACATGACCTGGATAAATTCTTAGGAATAGCCGTACAAGTTATGTGTAGAAAGACATGAGAGTATCAAAAAGGTGAGCTGTCTAGAAGGTCCAAATGTTAGTACCATAAAGAATCTTTGCAAGAAATTGAGAAGAATCAGTCTGAACCCTAATTGAATACATGTATGTTTTGCTTAAATTCCTGATTTGTTACAAAAATCTGCTGTCTTGTTGTTTGTAGTAAATGGCGTTTTGAGTAGCTGGAGTAAGAGATGGTCTCATGTTAATATATTTCTTGGGATGAATAAAGATAAATTGGTATTTTCTTAACAGAAATTATCAATCAATTCTCCAATGCATTCTCTCTCTCTTTCTCTTTCCATAATATTATGTCTTAAAGAAAATTGTCAATAAAATTTTAATAATTCTGACATATTGCTATATCATTCACATTCAGTATTAAATAATCTTCAGAGTATTTTTGTTTTCAAACAAATTTAAGTATTTGGAAGATATGGTAGCTGACAGTCGGTTTTTCAATGGATTTTTCTGTTTGTAGTTTTGGGTGTTTTACTTACATTTTTTTCTTGACAAGTCTGGAAATGAGTAGCAACATAACATGCTGATTTGGTTTTGGTTCAGGAATTGGAAGCTCTGAAGGAAGAGAATCGCTCCCTGAAGAAGGACATGAAGAAAATGCTGAAACAATATGATAGGCTGAAGGAGAACCAGGAACTTGCAGGCATAGGTATCGAACCCATCTTGCTTTAAATTAATCATTCAGATTTTCTCCTGCAGTTGCATTTTTCATTGCTTCTTTTCTAGTCAACAAGAAATGGTGAGACATATCAAAGACAATATCCTGTGACATCTGTCTGTCTTCCATGATCAGTCTGTCATCAATTGTGGCTCAAAAGTCTTGTGAGGTGGCTATATCCCACATCTTTTTTAAAAAAAATACTTGATTCATTAATAATAATAATGAGGACTTTGTATAGCGCCTAATCTTTAGAAGCTCTAAGTGCTTTACAACATTAGATAACACCTAAAAATATATATAATGGTATGATTACGAAAAACAAGCACCATGAAATTACAAAACAAAAACATGCTGAAAATAGTTAAGGTAAGGAGACATTATTAAGTCTTTAAGTCTATTCTTGCAGTCGAAATAGGTGAGTTTTAAGAGCACTCTTGAATGAGATCACTGTGTCTTTGTGTCTAAGTTCAGTGGGCAATTCATTCCACGTTGCTGGGCCCTGGTATGCAGCAGAACGTCCATATGACTTCATTTTGATCATGGGAATAATGAGAATACGAGTGTCGGAAGAGGAGCGTAGGTATCTTGCTGGTGTGTACACATGGGTGAGGTGAGATAGGTATGTTTTGGACTGGTACCAGTCAATGAAACAGAGCACAGAGAACAAATTTTGTGTTTGATTCTGGATCAAATGGGTAGCCAGTGTAGGGTACAGAGCAGGGGGGAGATGTGCTCTGTTTGTGGTTCTCTAAGAATGATCCGAGCAGCTGTGTTTTGAACTTTTTGAAGTTTCTGGAGTAGATACTGAGACAAACCAGATAGAATTGGTTACAATAGTCCAGTCTTGAAAGTACTAAGGAACACACAAGTGTTTTAGTGGCATCAACTGAAAGATAATTGCAAATGGAGCTGATGCATCTCAGCTCAAGATATGCAGCCTTGCATATGTTCATGACATGGTGCAATGAGAGAGTACTGTCTAGAGTAACACCTAGGTTTCGTACTGACTGTGTGAATTTAATGTTGGTGTTGCTGATATTTATTGTTTGAGGTAAAGGATGTGAATGAGAAAGTCTTTGTGTGGTAATCAGAATGGCTTTAGTTTTATCATCATTCATCTACAGCTTGTTACATGTCATCCATGATTTCACATCGGAAATACACCTCTCTACACCTTGGATGGTAGCATCAACTTCAGTTGGGTGGCTAGATTTGTATATTTGGGTGTCATCAGCATACAATTGGTGAGACACTGGATGATGATCTATGACACTTGAGAGCGGCTGAGTGTATAGAATGAAGAGAACAGGTCCAAGAACAGAACCCTCTGGAACACCAAAACATAGATCAACTGGGCTGGAGTGTTTTCCATTTCAGGACACAATTTGTGTCCTGTTGACCAAGTAGGACTTGAACCATAGTAAGGCTGTATTGTGAATGCCAAATACATGATGGAGACGGTGAAGTAATATATCATGGTCTGTTGTGTCAAATGCTGCAGACAAGTCAAAGAGGGTGAGGACTGTAATCTTTCCACTATCCGAAGCAGAGAGAAGGTCGTTAACTACTTTCAGAAGTGTAGTTTCGGTAGTGTGGCGAGGGCGAGACACAGACTGTACATTGCTAAAAAGACTGTTTGAATTCAGATGAGATACAAGTTGGGGTAGAACAACTTTTTCTAAGAATTTTGACATGAATGGGAGGTTAGAAACTGGGCGGTAGTTCTTTAAATCATTATGGTCCAGTGTTGGTTTCTTCAGCAGAGGCTTTACAATAGCAGTTTTTGAAAAATAAGTCATCAGTCAGACATGTTATAACAACTAATACCACCTATTCTTGGCTGTACTCAAAGAGCACATGCAATGCAATTGTTAGCTCTACTGGTCATAGACCAGAAGAGCTTTTGGCATGGCCAGTTGTCCTTCATCTGCCTGTCTATTAGCAGAGGTTTCTTATCATTACCCATCCTAAATTACTGAAGGATTGTTATGGAACATTACACACATTCATCCCAAGACAAAGTTGGTCCTAAATGAAAATGGTGCTGCTCAGACATCCGATATGGCCATCACATTGGCCATCTTGAAAATCTTATTATTGCTATTCATTCTGAACATATGGTCATATCAAGATGGGCTTTTCATTAAAAGACATATTACTAGTATGATATCTAGTTGGTTCTAAATGACAGTGGAATCAATCTTATATCCATCCTGGCCTGCATGGCAATCGTCTTGAAAATCTTGTTATCGCTACTTCTCCCAGATGGATGGGCATATTGACATTGGGTTTTCACCACAAGACTTCCTATGATATCTATTTGCTCCTTAATGAAAATGGTGCCCATTTGACTTCCAGTATAACCACCATCACAGCCATCTTCAAAATCTTGTTATCACTACTCCTGAATGGAAAGTCATATCGACATGGGGTTTTCACCAGAAACATTTCTTATGGTGGGACTAGGTGGGACTAATGAACAAGATGCCAATCTGACACCCCATATGACAACCATGATGGCCATCTTGAAAATCTTATTATCACTACTCCTCCTGAAAAGATGGTCATATTAACATGGAGTTTTCACCAAAAGACTTCTTATGATGTTTAGTTGGTCCTAAATGAAAATTGTGCTGATCTTACAAACAGTATGACTGCCATGGTGGTCATCTTGAAAACTTTGTAATCGCTCGAAGAATATCAGAGGTGGTTTCAATGCTCAGCAAATAAAAAGAAAAAACAGTCTTATCTTGTACTCCTGGAAATTGTTTTTGGTCTGTAGAGCATCAGTCCTGTCAGCAGACTCTTGTTGAGTATGGCTGACTTTATTGAAAATCACAAGTGTCACACCAAGTAAAACTATCCCAATCATGTAAATATGGTTTTATTTCATCCAGTCAGCTGAGGAGATATGTTGAAATAACTGAATTTAAGAGTGGTTTACATTTATGTTGCACATTTATCAGCATGTATTGAACTGCTATAAATTGAACCCTGATTTTATAGTGTGTATGTATGCGTGTGTGTGCTTGTGAATTTTGAGAAGTTGAAAATGTGAATTTTTGATAATGTAATATTTGTTGGGGTCACAATGTTTGCAATATTTTCTATTTTACAATAATTTCTGAATTAACAGTAATACATTTGATATATAAAAAAGCACAGGATATCAATTTAATTATGTTTATGATTAATTATTGTCCAGCTTTTAAAGTTAATTGATTTGTGCATCTACAGAAATTAAAAATTCTTGTTTCAGCCCCAGATGAGCGTGTAGCAGACCTACAGGAGCAGATAACTCACCTTGACAGCAAGGTCACAGATCTGGAGTCTGAGTGTGGGGCCCTCAGAGAGGAAAAAATACAACTCACAGAACAGAACAAGGTGTGAAGCAAAAATAGGATGTATTATATAAAATATTTTATAATTGGTTGAATATCAAAATACATGCTAACTGGTTGAACATAGTTTTTGGAATCAATTGAAATCTAAAAACTGATGATTGCTTCATGATAACCTATCAATATAAGTTTTAATCATTTGTGAATATTTTCAGTAAGTTTTCATGTGCAGTGTCATTGTATGTGCTTGGTATTGGTTTTCTTGCTTGTATCCTGAATGGTCAAGTAGTTTACCGGCACATTTGTGTTGTCTGCCACGTTTTGGTGCTTTGGTTGTACTAAATAATGGAAGGCTATATTAACTGAAAGCTATTATCCAAATATTTTGCTTTTCCCAAGATTTTGTTCCTGGAAGTTGAACAGTTTATAGAAAAGAAAACTTTAATTATCCTAATTCCTTTATGGAAAATCGTAATTGAGCACTTGGTTGTTTTACTTTTCCCACCAGTCTTGGATTATTTTGTGTCTTCATCACACCACTAGCAACACATCATAATTTGTGACAGGTAAAATTACAATTAACTGTCTGAAATTTCTGATTCCACTATGATGTCACAATGTTCCTTGTCACAAAGAGACGATAAAATATCACTGTTGACAACTTCAGCTTCAACTTCAAACTGTAATTACAATCGTATCTTGTATTTAGGTATTTTAGAACATTATCTGGGTTTTGAGGTTGAAGCAATAAAATCGATATTTGTAACAATAAAACCATCTTCATATCTTGAAATCCTTAAATACAAAATTGTTATGCCCTTATTTTCCACAATCAGAGATATGCATATGTTGATAGTGAATAAAGGTGATAAAGATTTCTGTTGGGGTTTGGTTAAGAGTTTCTGTTTAAGTATTTTTATTTTTTATTTCATATGTCACCTTTTCCCCATTGTTGCAAGCCATTGGCAAAACTCTGCTATGCTCTTTTATCACCCATAGCTGCACATGATAAGATTTCCTCATTTCTGATGAATATGCATAAACCTGCTTAACCAATCATTGCAAGCCTGAGTAAAATATTCTTGAAAGGTTGACCCAACATGACCTTTCACTCTGATTGAGTGAGTCAGTCAGATTTTTTCTTCCAACCACAATCACTTATCGATTGATAAGAGGTTACTTTCTTTGATGTATAAGAGCTTATTTCATTGGCTCATTGATGATGTATTTTTTGTTTGTGCACATTCATGAGAAATGAGGAAATCTTATTGCAGGCAGCCATGGGTGAAAAAAGAGCATAACAAATTTTTATCCACGGCTTGCGACAATGCTTTCTCCCATACATAATAATAATAATAATAATCTCTTTATTTTAAAAGGGTAAACCAATTAGTTAAATACAACTAATCTCCCTTGAGGCACCCTCTACCAAAAAATGCAAGTTTTCTCTTGCTCTCTTGAAAATAAATATTTACAAGAAAACACATCTACAAATACATACTAAAATACATTATGAAAGGAGGAGGATTTAACTGCATATATACATTTTTGTTTCATCTCTCCAACAACTGTGTTTTGAAATTACTTTAAGCAAGATCTTCATGTATACATAGCAATTAGTGATCACTTCTGCTTAGATATAGCATTAGGCTATACTGCAAAAATGTAGCATGTATTCAAGTTTATATCAGTGTTATATACTTTGTCATAAAACATTATTAGGTACAAAAGTAGAGATGTTTATACACAGACTTTATATATAGAAAACATTTTATACTTTAAAAAATATTCCGATATATAAAACACAAAACAAACAAATAATAAATGTTAAGAGTAAAATGATAAATCTCATAACTCAATCTCAGACTTACATTTTTCTTCATAGTTTGTGAATATGTAGCTTTGAAATATTGCATATGCATTTTTTTAACTGAATCAGCAGATCAAATTTGATCAGGAAGTGAGTTCCATATTTTAACCCCTGAATACTGTAGACTTCCTTTGAATTGTTCAATGCATGGTTTGGGCAATTCTAAATTTCTTTTAAAGTTCGATCTTAGATTATAGGTAGAAAACATTTTGTAGAATAATTTAGTCATGTACTCTGGAATATCTCCTTTGATGCATTTAAAAACCATAACTGCTTTCAGAAAATCTATTCTCTCATCTATTCTTAGCCATTTTAATTCTGTGAAAAAGTCAGATAATGATGCATCAAAGGGGGCATCAAGAATCAATCGAGCTGCTTCCTTTTGAAGCCTGTGAATTCTGTCTAGTTTGGAAGTAGTACAATTTCTCCATATGGTTGAATTTTAGATGTGAGGAACCTACAGAACCTACAGACACTGTCTACTTGTTTTTCCCACTTAAGACTTCTGTCAATGGTTACTACTAAGAGCTTTAAATTTTCAATCGCAGTATTATTAATATACAGTGATATATCTTTCTTTTCTAAGTTTTTTTAGATGTTCCCATAAACATGCATTTTGTGTTAGATTCACTTATTACCATCTTATTTTGTTTTGACCACTCTTCAGTTGACTTAAAGTCTGAACTTAGTTGCATTCCAGCATATAGACATTGTTATTTGATGAAGAGATTGTTGCATCATCTGCAAACATGGCAGTATTTATATGTTGAGTGCAAAGTGGAAGATAATTGATAAATAAAAGAAAGATGAGGGGACGCAGTATGGAGCCTTGTGGAACATCATGCCTTACATAACATGGGATAGAGTGGACATTTCCCACAGAGACTTATTACTTCCTATCACATAAATATGAATTAAATCAATTTTGTGTATGGTCATGAAATCTATAACAATATAGCTTACTTAGGAGAATATCATGAGAAACCAGATCAAAGGCTTTCATGAAGTTGAGAAGTATTATGCCAGTTAGGTTGCCATTATTCATTTCTTCCAGACATAGATCAGTTAATTTTGTGAGAGCTGTTCACATGAATATTCATTGCAGAAACCTGACTGTTCCTTGTGGAAAAGGGAAAGGGTATTAAAGTAATCATAAACCTGCATTGCTACATGTTTTTCAAACATTTTTGATTAAGCTCGAAGAAAGAAGATGATGATGATGATGATGATGTCAGGAGAGAATTAAAAAGAGGATAATTCATTCTAAAATGAAATTCTCTGTTAGTCTTTTGGTAGCTGTTATTCATGAAATGGCTGCAGCTCTCTCTCTCTCACACACACACACACACATGCACACATGCAAAGGCATAAGTGCAGATTACATCTCTCATTCCGTTTTTCTGGACCTTTTCTCACACATGGATTCAACTAGGTCTTAAATAAGTAGTTGATACAAATGAATGCACATAACAGATTTGTAGGTATTATCAACTATTTGTGTTATGATTTCCAGGGTTCAGTTTTGTTGCTGACTCAGTTAGATGACAAATCCAATCAGCTGACAGAAGCTGAAAATAAAGTGTCTGATCTTGAGAAGGTAAGAACAACCAAATTGATTAATATTGATAGTGTTCCTGCCTTTTCATGCCAAGGCCATATCTGTGGAGTGGGAATATGGGTATATAGTGTTACCCATGTCCGTTTGTCACATCCTATCCAATTCTATCCCATCCCATCCTATCCCATCCTGTCCCTTCCCATCTTTTCCTGTCCATTGCAAAATTCATTCCAGACCAATATCTTTTGAACGACTTTAAAGATTGAAACAAATTTGTTAATAGACTTAACATTAGGAAGACTTTGGGCAAGTTTGATTTTCACCATTTTCAGGCAGATTTTAATGAGGTTATGTTCCTTGTTTGATTTTAAACCTTCCCTTTTGATTACATTATATTGGTAGGAGCATCTCTATTGTATTGACAATCTCTAGTTAAATTTATAATTTTATTATGAATATCATTTTTTTATATTATTTTATCAACTGTTGTGTTCAGCTTAAATGAAGATGGAAGTAATTTACTCCATAATTACTCTTACAGCTAAATGAATTTAATAATAAACACTGTAAGTAGAAAGCACTGCTCTTTATTTGTGCAGAATATTGGGTCTGGAAGAGCACTAATACTTTGATACCCCCTTTTTTATCAGTTCTATCTTTAAAATTCATAAATTACGGATGCTGAGACTTTTAAAATGGGACTATTGCTGGGATCAGTAATGTGTGTTCAGAATTATTGTACAGTAGAATCTCTAAATCGGCTGGCTCAAACACTTGAGATCACTCAAATCGGTGTTTAAGACCAGCACAATGTCTACAATTATATTAAACCTTCTTGATGAGAACTACAGTTAAACTTTTAAAACAATTAAAACAATTAAAAATAACTATTTTTCATTTTTTTAGTTTGTATAATTTTAAAAAATTGCCCTTTTTTATTAATTTGGTTTTTAAAAAATTTTAATTTAGCAGAAATTACCGCATTAAGATCATGAAAATGATCAAAAATCCAAGCATAGAAAAATGGGAGATGTATGTTTTGATGGGGTGGATCCTGGGATCAATGTCAGTTGTATGTATAAATCTAGCAAGTATATATATGGCTATAGGATAGGGATCTCAATAGTTTCTGTGTTACGACCCAGGGGCTAAGTTCATAGGCAGTAGGGGAAGACAACAGGGTATGACTCAGAGGTCCCAATCTGACCTGTACACCAGCCAATTCTCAAACATGCAAGAAAACTCTAGATTTATTTGTAATATATGTTTAATCATCCCTATCCTAGTCCCCAAAGCCCCACCTGGGCAAGATCAAAGTTCCAGAAGTGTTGGCACAATCTACACCCATAGGACTGTCATTAGCACAAGTTTAAGTGTCTAGCTTTTATGATGTAGGAAGAGTTCAAAGACATTACACACAGATAGACAGACTGTATAACAATATCCTGTGCTTTTTTGAAAGCACATGGATAATAAATAAATTGTTCCTAATAGCATGAGTAATGAGTTACTAACAGTGGTACATGCTTACATACATACATTATGTCATTTCGTTTATCCATCAGCTCACTACTTGTTGTTATGTTCTCCAGCAAATCTGTTTCAACTGGTATTCTGTGTTTGTAAAACATGTATCCCCACATTTCCCCATTTTGCCGTAAAACCCAAAGTTTTGTCCATTTGGGTAGATTCATGTAGGTATAGACTGACCCTGGGGCAAATGTTCATTAGGTATTTGCATAGGTATGTGCATTTGTCTTTTCATGTCCAGCAAGTATGTACATGGTTATTGGGTGTGGATCTTGAGAGTTCTCAAGCTATGTTGCAGGGGCTAAGTCCCTTGGGTAAATATTGACCCTGGAGCCAATTTCAGTTGTATATATACATTTGTCTTTATTGCCCAGTAAGTGTATAATTATATGGTTATAAGGTGGGGATCTTAATAGTTTCCAAGTTGTGATGATGATAAAATGTTTTTAAGGTAAATAATACAGTTTAAAACAAAAACGTGTCCATATCATCAAACTCTTGCATTGTACGAATGGGATATACTCTATTCTCATTAACTTAAACTCTTTCCCAGCATCAGCAAAGCCATATTTGATATACAAGATCAATTAAATATAATTCAGTATTTATGAAATAATGTTGCTGGATTTTCACTGACAAAAAAATCCAAATTATTGTAACAATATTAAAATTTTGTAACTTTAAATTTTGAGAAATTTCAGAAGTTCCATTTTAAGGACAATTAAAATTACTTTTCAAGAAAAATGTCAGTGTTTCAAGTTTTTAGAGATTCAAACTTTTACAGGTTTTACCACTGTGATATATATTATTTTCTTGGTCCCTTGTAACTTCAATGTTCTACAGTACTGTATATTTTATTTGCAATCATTATGTTTACAGGAACTAGCTAAGCTGAAGGAGGAGAATCGTGAGATGCACAAGGACATCAAGAAGATGTACAAGGTACATGACAAGATGAAGAGCAAGCTGGAAAGTATGGCTGGCAGTGAGAAAGCTCTGCAACTGCTTGAAGTTGTGGCAAAACTGGTAGGCAAAGGATTTTTTTTCTATTACATATACAAAATAGTTACATTCTTTCATAATCAGACCAGTTCCAGCTGATTTGGCCCATGTGACATTTTAATGTTAAGTGGTTTTAAAATTTGGACTTTTTCATGCCACTTGAACATTACAGTCACTGTGGTCTCTTATTATAAAACCCAGTTTATAATGTGGATATAGACATGGATCCCATTAAATAGGTAACGTTTTGTTTTATTATTGTTATTTATTTGTCATTATATGCCCTGGCATCAAAGTTTGGGCGAGTATACTGGAATCAACTTATCTGCTCATCTATCACACTTTGTTTACTTAATATCTTTTGAACACTTTGAGATATATTCAGGAAACTCTGTATAGTTTACATTTATATCACCACTAGATATTGTGTTCTATATAAAATGGAGTCAGTCTGATGATAATTTAAGAGTTATCCCCATGTTTATTATAAATTATATTGGTTGATCCATCTATCACACTTGTCTGGTTAATATCTCCAGAACTGTTTGAGATATTTTCATGAAACTTGGTATGTATTTATATCGGGACAAAAGATTGTGTTCCATATGAGATTTGGCTTTGTGAGCATAGTTTTTTCAGAGTTATCTCCCCATTTAAAAAAAATCGTATTTACACTTCATATCTTGCAGTGTGTATTCCATAACCACTCACTTTCTGACAGATCTAGTTAATTTTTGTTCTTGGCTGCATTAAAAACCCATTTTTGTGTTTTTATGCACTATTGTGTATTACAAACACCCTTGTTTGAACATACATCAGTATAAGGTGGTTCCACCTATAATGGGCTTATTTTATGGTTTTTACAATGACAAAAAGAAGAACCAGTGTATCTGTGCTTGTGGTGGGCAAGGACTATATTAGGATGTGTGATTCCAGATTCATGCAAATTTCTCTAAAATTGCACTGAAAAATCAACCAAATGTGTGACAGTTGCACATCATATTTTCAAGTCCAACCTTTATTTCTTTATTAAATATATCCTATTTTCAGACAATTCCCTACTTTGTTTCAAATAGAGGCAGGAATTTCACCTCTAAATTTTCAATTCTAGAAAATACCCTGGTGGGCCTTGTGTCTCTCAAGTGCCCTACATTATGCCACTATGCACAACCCTAATAGCACATTTATAAAATGACAATAATATTTGTCAGATATCAAAATAAATGAAAAGGTTAAACTTTTACATTACTTTGTTAATAGTTTGTTGATTTTATTATTGACTAATTATGAATAATGATCATGCACAGTTTGATATGGTCAAACACCCATTAGAAAACAAGGAAAGAATGTAGCAATTTCATCCATTTTTCAGGTTCATGAGATTCACAGTCAGGTCCCTGATGCAGCAGAAAGTGTAAACACAAACTTGAAGGCTGCAGAGACAGATTTTGCCACCATTAAACAAGACCAGGACCAGACCAAAAAGGCCTATGAAGCATGGGAAGATAAATATCAAAAGAGTAATGGAAGTGCTCCTAAAAGTTCAGACAGGTTCAAGGAATATCCATATTTACAGACTTGTTTAATAATTGTCACCACATACTAATGAGGAATATCCAAATGTACAGACTCATTTAATAATTGTCACCACACACTAACAAGTAATATCCATATTTACAGACATGTTTAATAATTGTCACCACATTCAAAGGGGGAATATCCATATTTACAGACATGTTTAATAATTGTCACCACATTCTAATGAGAAATATCCATATTTACAGACATGTTTAATAAATGTCACCACATTCTAATGAGTAATATCTATATTTACAGACATGTTTAATAAATGTCACCACATTCTAATGAATAATATCCATATTTACAGACATGTTTAATACTTGTCGCCACATACTAAGCATATTTCAGTTTTCATGAAAACTAAATATAAAATGTTTATAAATGTAACATTTAATGATAAAGGTTGAGGAACAACTGAAAAATAATTTCTTTTTGTCCATGAAAGTCTTTTTTTGATCCATATTCCACTCACCAGTGTTGTGACAAGAACTCAAATCCAGCTACCTGAAAGTCTGTAGAGGTCAATAACTCTGAAAAGCTTCAGGTCCTGTACAAAATTAACTGGTCCTGTTTTCAATGTATTTTAATGAGCCACCAGATCAATTTTTGAATGAAGATAACTAAAATTATTTTCAATATAAATATAAATATTCACCTTTTTATATGACCACCATAAGGCGGAGTGTATTATGTTGTGATATCTGTATGTCTGTCTGTCAGTTACCAATTTCGTTTCCTCGCAAAGACTCTACTTGTCCACCATCTACAGTTACCAAACTTTGTGGATGGCTTGCACTTGGGGCATGGAAGAATCCTATCAAGTTCAAGGTCAAAAGGTCAAGGTCATTATGGCTGAAAGAAGAAAAATGGTTTCCTCACAATAACATTAGTTCTACATCACAGACCTGGACCAAACTTTGTGGATGGCTTACACTTCAGGAAGTTATGAAGCCTATTGATTTTGGGGTCAAAAGGTCAAAGGTCAAGGTCACTATGCATGAAAGAAGAAAAGTGGTTTGTGCACACAAATTCCAGTTATCTACATATAGGACTGTTAAACACAGGGAAGTCGTATATTGTGCCATTTGCAATTTGTAAATAAATACATTCACTTTATATGGTGAGGACAATCTCTGTCCAGAAGAAGCCATATTTTCTTACCTTTTAACTAAATTTAACTACTTGTAATACTTCCTCAGAGCATCCCTCATCCTATCATCGATGACACCATCGTATCTCAAAACATTTACATTGATGACATCCTAATCTCTTATTGCTACCTTTCATATTTGTCCTTAATTTCATACTTGCCTAATTACTTATTACTTATTTACCCACTAATCTTTACATCTGAGTAATTTCATTTCATTTGTTCTCATTGTTTCACTACTGTAATGTACTGAGCTGTCTGCACAGAGATAGGTAAGCAGATGTTAAGCAATTGCATGACATGAAATAAAATGCCAGAGCCAATTTACTCATTATTTAAGTCATGTTAAGGATATAGAGACTGAACATTTTACCAGATGAAGGAGGTTAACAGAAACACGTATATATTTTTCAGTCCTCATCCTACATAAAACAGTCATCATTCAATTTGGCTGAATGTTTTACTTCATTTGTGTTGTTCACTATTTCGCTATAATGGTACTATTCCATACTGTCTGTCACATCAGGGATGCAGAAGCTGAGCAGTTGTACCAGGCTAAGGAAACCATTCAAAAACTCTACAAGGAGAAGATGCTGCGAGTATCAGCTCTTCAGCTTATGAAGACAGGAAGTGTACAGCAAGTGGATGAGTTGTCCAGATCAGCTGTTAAAGGTATTTACTCTTGTATTACAGTATCAGAGGCTGGACCTTTACACCATTATGATAAGAGAAATCTTACATGAGTGTTAATGGTCAGGTGATTGAAAATGAGTGGAATAATAATATATTCAGCAAGCTGCTTGCAGAAAATAGCGTACTTTATTTTTCACAGAGTTTGAGATTCTGCTTATTATATTGTGGCAAAGACTGCATTACTGGATTTTGTTACATGATGTTGCTGAATGTTGTGTTATACGCTCATGCAATTTGTATGATATTTTGTTTTTGAAAAAACTGAAAATTTTATCATTCTATGATAAATAGTATTTTAATTCCTATACCAAATTGAAAATCTATAACATGTTTGAATACAACTTATGTCCCATCAATAATTAAACTTTGGAACGCTCTTGGTGATGAATCTCTTGAAGCTACATTCTTCTTTACTTCTTTCAAAGACACCTTTATAGGAGTACTAATGAGAAACCTAAATTTCTAGCAAATGGTAATAGAATTGATATTATTATACACCATCAGCTTCATAATAATAAAAGTAATATTGCTGTTCACCTCTTCCAAGACCACCTGCAGGTAACAACAAGATGTGCCTGTGGTCATCCATTTGAGAATAATAAACACTTTTTTCTGAAATGTCCACTTCATACTTGTCAAAGACATATGCTATTCACTTCAGTTCTGTACATTTTTGGCATAAAGGACAAAATTAGCCTTCCCTTAAACCCCAGAATCCTCTACTCTGTCCAGATTATCAGTTTCCTGAAAGGGGTCATGAAGAAATAATTCACTGTGGTTTGAGATAAATACACGAATCTGGCAGATTCACTGAACACATATCATACCATATAACTCCATATTAT
The DNA here is from genome assembly GCA_029931535.1 of Margaritifera margaritifera. NCBI lineage: Eukaryota > Metazoa > Mollusca > Bivalvia > Unionida > Margaritiferidae > Margaritifera > Margaritifera margaritifera. The sequence continues at coordinate 6,891,408 of JAQPZY010001685.1, read as the reverse complement.
TATACCACCACCAACCCACCCCAAGAAATTATTCATAAATACTCAATACATTTCAGTTTACAATCTAATCCATTTTTTGTCCTTGATGGCATTTTTTCTTCAATTTTCTTTTCACAGTTTTAACTTTCCTTTCTGGTATTTGTTGTTTTTTGACAATTTGTACATTTTCATTTATTACTTTCTCTTTCATATGTATTTGTTTTATTTCCATCTTTCACTTTTGTTATCCATACAAAAAAAAATTCATAAAGAGGAAATGTATATACAGTATTTGCTGGCCTATAAGTCGATACTTTTTGACCCAGAAGGCTGGGCTTCATCTTATACTCTGAATTGACTTATATATGGATTATGTCATTGAAATTGCTTTACCGTATGTTAATGTAATTTTTCGTACGTGAAATTTTTTTTTTTCAAAGTACGAAAAGTATAGTGTAAAAAAATTATTATTTTGGGGAAGAGATCGTGTGCGAAAAAATAAAGGGACCCGACATTGAGAAGGATTCCGAAATATTTACGTGATTGTCAGTATTAAATTCACGTGCATCAGACGTAATTGCCCTAAAGCACCATGCACTAGTAATATATGTTGTTTAAGTTTGCTTACATATGTGTGTATTAGGATAGACAAGTTAGAAAACAGATCACCATGACATGGACATGGGTATTCCATTGCATCGCAATAAAATATACCCTGATATGAGCGAGAGAGAGAGAGAGATTTCAGCCCTTCTTCATGCTGTTTTGCTTAATGAACCTTACTGACCCCTTTTAGCTGAAGCTTTTGTCAAAGAGAGAAAACAGTAATAAAATAGTCAATGGAAATTAAAACAATACATACCATACTCCTTCAGTTTCAAAGATATATAATTTATATTGAATTTTTCACAATATTAATATCCATATATATCCATTTAGTTTCAATCCCAAGATGACCATTTAGCATGCTGTGTTGTTTTCTTTGCAAATACAATGAACTCTATATTCACACGAAATAAAACTACCCATTATCAGTAAGTGCATGTACACTTCCTGTAGTTAGGCGCATTTTGGTTTGATCTTTGCTCATGAATTCAAAGCTCCGACGCTTCTGTCAGCGAGATCAAAAGATGTCACTGGTTGAGAAACTTACATGAGCAAGCACCTGGCATTACAGGTCATTACACAGTCCTGCATACATGAACATGCTTTACTGGATCGATTACAATACCCTATGGGTAGCCTCATTTCCCTATTGGTAGCCTCACTAATTTGATCACATCTACTGCAGGTGTCAACTGGACTGACCTGGCCAAAGCTGTAGGCATATTTAATTAGAATGTAAATAACACCTGAAAGCCATTTCTGATAATGGATATAAAAACAAGAATGAACTGTTTATTTAGAGATATTAATTGATAATGGAATATAGTAATGCTCCTGTACATGAGTAAGATCACAATCATCAGGTAACTCAACAAGACATATTACAATCGTCCTGTAACCTCTCTCTCTCTCTCTCTCTCTCTCTCTCTCTCTCTCTCTCTCTCTCTCTCTCTCTCTCTCTCTCTCCAAAAGCTACAAGTAAAAACTGCTCTAATTGCATACGTTCTTACACACTGACATAGCGTTGTTTCATCTCTCTCTCTTTCACACACACACAGACACAGATACATACACACATTCACTAAAAACAACAAGTCTTAATCGAGTTCTTTTATTTTTTATTGTACATATAATTTGATAATGAGGTTACTGTTGCTGTAAGAATACAAGTTGCACTTATTTGTTGACAACAGGGGTTCATATCATTATGTACAATGTACCTATAAATAATACATATAAATAATACATGTACAGACCATCTTAATCATTTTCCCAATTAATCTGGAATAGCATAGTGATACCATTACTAGCGAAAGTGACAAAGCCAAGGTGTTGATCTGGCTTCGTCTTATACTCCGCATAGACTTACGTATGGATGAAGGATTGAAAATTGACGAAATTAGCGAATTCGACTTATACTCCACATCGACTTATAGGCCGGCAAATACGGTCATTTGTTCTTGCATTTATATTCCTATTTTCATGCTGAAATGTAGTGGACAGTATTTTGACATCAATCTGTATGATTCTACCTAATAAAGTTGTGTAATCATGAATACTACCTAATAAAACTGTAATCATGAATTCTACATAATAAAACTGTGTAATCATGAATCTTGACCATATTTTCACCAGTTTAAACATGACTACATTGACTCCATAGCTTTAACTTATTCAGTTATTGATTATAGACAATTTTCTATCAAATACAATACATCATAGGGCATAATGTAATTTTCTTCCAGTGAATCATATTCATCCCTTACTGAAATTGACCTCCACCCACTCATTAGATCTCCATTGTATGCATGCATTTATGTTACATAACAATTCTTCAGGTATCAGCAAAAATGATTATGTTATCAAATGCAAAACAGTGTGTCAATACTTTGATTTTCAAGTCTTATTGCTACATTAATTCCTAATTACGACCTAAGTTATCTGGTCATCTTTTTCGAGGTGCCACATCTTCTGCATATTAGCTTGCAATCACTCAAGTCACACCCATCAAGGACAAAGCTGTGCTTAGCAAAATGTAAATGGATATAATGGTCCTATTCTTAAAACAGTACATATACAACAACAAAAAATTTCCAGTTATTCTGAGCATGCCATACTAGTACAGGCAAATCCGTTACTTGCGGCCACTCATGGGAAAAGGCAAAACTGTCCTTTGTACACAGGTCACCTCTCTACACAGGTTCATCTTTTAAAATTGTTTTTTTAACAAATGCCATGCACCAGATATCATTATCGTTATTATTATTATTACATTATCAAGATTGTTTTATGTGCACTATACAGCAAAATAATAAATTACGCATATATGTTGTACTCTCCCAAATTTATGTTCCTCACAAGATTACTGTATCCTGCTCACTTTTAACATCCTATAAATTAAATCATCATTGACTTAAAATAATCGCCGATCTTAGTTTGTTCATGCTTTAAAATCAATATATGGATTAGCAAGTTGCTCAACTCTCAGAGATCAAAAGACAGTCAGCTTATGTGAGAAGCGTGTGATGAATAGGAAATCAAAAGAAGCCATATATTGCTATTCTTTGTGACCCATGAACCAAAACTTCACCTGCCTTTACAGACAAGTTTTAAATATTGAATAACCCCTGACCCTAATGAAAAGGGATGTGATTCATATATCTTCTCAAAGACAAACTTTTTTCTTCAGCGATAGCTTGAATTCACAGGCAAATAGATGAAGATATTGAACTATACCTGTCACACTGGCACAAACGGCGACTTCCATTTCTGCTGCGATAACACAACTACTTTTTCCACCACCCAGCAAACGAATTGCTTCAATTCTCCACCCTAATTATAAAAACTGCCTCACTTTCAAATTTGACGTATATACACCTTTGAGTTACACAATCAATGTTACTGGACTACGGTGGGTACAAGCCAGATAAGAAATATTTGCACATTGATTCACATGATATTCCTTTATCTAAACAATGCCTTCCTCATGAAGCAAAAAACAGAACGGTCACTGTAGATACGCGCCAGTGACTGCTGAAGGCAGGTAGAAACCATTGTTTGGTTAGGAAACACCTGGCCACTGACCGCAGAAGGCATGTGACCATTACATACAGGACATTCATATAGGAAATTTACTGGGGGGAAATTGTAATGGCCATTGTGAACAGGTGACTGCTGAGTAAAGGTGACCGTTAGGACAGGTTTGACTGTATTAAAAAATGTACAACATTATGCTTGATGACATTCAAATTTCAAAAATTATTAAATTTATTCTATTTCAGTTTTATGATTATAAATTGCTACTGTTATTATTATCTCAAACAAGATAAACCTATTAGCATCAACGTTATTATGCAAATACATATGAAACATTACACCGGTACACCAGTATGATCAAAATGATAATAATCAAGCTATCAAAATTGGAAATTCACCAGAATTTCTTGCCCTTAGAGCTTTTAAATCAAAACTACACTCAAATTCAATTAAGTTAAAACTGCACATTTTTAATTTAATATAGATTGGTAATAGATATATTAAAAATAGAGTGATAATTACTCCATATGAAGATTTATAAATAAAAATATAACATGTTTTTTCATCATTTTTTTATAGCCTGGTATCTATTTTATTTAGGAGAAATTATTTTGTTACTAGTCATCTAAATTCAGCTTGTGCCTGCTTATTCTCCTATCATTTTCCACTCACAGCCAACCACAGTTTACTACAAACAAGCACTACCTAATGCAGTCATAATAACACAACTCTGGCAGGCAACAGTTATTTCCATGGCTTATATACAGTGTTAGACCAGTACCATGTTTGAGCTATACCGTCTGAACATCTGGCAAATGGACATGAATTGCCTGCCTGTGCTCAGATATCATTACTGATTCAGGCATTGACTGTTCACACAGTTTCAGCATATTATAATATAATTATCTAGATGGCTTTTAAAGAGAGGTTGCACTGTAAAATGTTAGGTAAAAATCACTAATTCAAAGAATTAATTTATACGTTTGGACTTACATGTTGGACCTGCCAAGATCCTTAAAATCCTAATGGCTCAAATTCAATTCCAGGCCCCAACATCATGAAACTGTCTCAGCACAAAATTTGAACTTGTGCTAAAATTTTAAAATTTTGAACTTCCAGAAAAAAGATGAAGTGAACATACTGGATCAGCACCTATGCTAGGGAAACTTGAAAAATTGCATCTGAAAATTCTTAGTTTTTTAATTTTTTATTTTCATGTCAGAATAGCACTCATACATGTTTTTATCTGGTATCAGCTTTTGCTAAATCCCTTGGGTGTGATGAAACCCTTACCTTTTGGGCTTGGGCTTCAATGACCCCCTCAGGATTTGGCAAATATTGATACCAGAATAAATATGTATGATCCCTATATTAACATACTCAGGTCCTCGAACACAAAACTTTAATTCCCATTCTGACACAGTTGGGAAAATTGTCCCCAAAAAAGCCTGATAATGTATTTCTCCATGGCACAACTTCACAAGGAGAGTCATGATGTCACTATAGTATCAAATTTTCCGATACGTTATCTTTAGTTTTACTGATGAAAATTTTGATGTTAGACCAATCAGAAAATGTGTTACATTTGCAGATGTGTTTAAATCAAAATTTGAGACATACATTATATAAGGTTCTAACTGGACACCATACATTCAGACTTTCCAGTCATCTGATGTGATGCATTTCCCCTTTATTTAAGTTTTATATTGTTCTGTGCATATTATGTTGAAAGCCTAATTGTTATACACAGACTCTTACTATAGTTTTTTTTTTCTTTACAGAGGATGTCCAAATGAAGAACTTAGAGAAGCAGTTGGCCAGTCTGGACAATAAAGTGATAGACATAGAGTCAGAAAACAACTCTCTTAAAGATGAAAAAGACAAACTAAATGCCAAGATCCAGGTACAGTGTTTTAAAATGGAGAAATTTTCAAAGTCTTCATTTTATTATTTTTTTTAAAACGCCTTTCCATGGTTGCTTGAACATGAGGACAGTTATTTTACATGTACTACAAAAAGGGGAAGATATCTGTCACAGCTACTTTATAGGGACCTTGACTTTGATGACATTTAATTGAGTGCCCATCTATAATCAAGGAAGTCCTGGATTTGACTTTTGCTGTGGCTGCCCATACTGATCAACTGTGACCTTTTTAATGCCCATCTTCATTGTACATTTATAGACATACCAGGATAGGACTCTAAAAAAACAGAGAATGTGTAGCATGAACTAACTGCTCGGATAGTAAAGCACCCAGATACAATTTGGGAAGTCTTGTCTTGCTGCACATTTTCCCCGTAATGACATTAGATGGCAGAGTCAGACCCTTGGGAACTAAAGTGTGTGCCAGGGAATATGGCAAATCTGGTTTTTGACACAAATATTGTCCTCTTAAGCAAGTTTCCACTAGTCTGCCACACAGATGGTGGAAACTTTTATTAATTACTACTTTCTATCCTACAAGTACTGGAGATGGTGGTAACATTTGATCTTTTTAATGACAGGAGTTAGAGAAGACCAATGAGGAACTGAAGACGCAGGTGGAGCTACAGGCTGCTTTGAATGCTGATACTGAGTGTTCTGCTGTAAGTACTTTTAATTTAGTTGCTGTATAAACTCATTTATAAGTTGTGTCCAACTGCAAAAACAACATAGACCTTGATCTGCCATCGCATAATACGCTGGCAGATCAGGGTCTATGTTGTTTGTTCTACTGATTACTCCTAAAAACTGCTTAGACCCAGATTTGCTGGTGCATTATGAGACAGCAGATCTGGGTCTGTGTAGTTTGCAGTTGGATTTATAAGCAAATATGTACTGTATTTTCTTGGCTATCAATTTTCATTGTTTTGCAAAAAATTACATTTTTGTCAGTATCGTTTTTACTATATATATCTATCTATATTGGGACACCATACATTAATTTTTAAAGTAATTTTGTTATGCACTGTATGTTCTAGGACAAATCTTTTTTTCAAGTCATAAGTTTTGGAACACCTTTTTCAAATAATAATATTGATGCTTAGCTGGTAAAAATCATTAATAAAGAGTATTAATTATTGGGTTTGAAAAGGGAATCATTCAAAATTTGCATGTACAAAAATGCACTCAGACTTAAATTTTATTCAAACAGTAAAAATAAAAACCAGTCAGTGTTGTTTATTTATACTTTTCTTCCTAACTGCAAATGTTTGAGTGAAGGCTCCTAAATGGTGTAGTGTTGACATATTTTGGAAGTTTGAAGAGTTTTTTTTATATGTACAATGGTTTGAGCCTTTAAATAGATTTAAATTTGGTCCTTACCTTAGTAAATTCAATAGAATGAATGCTGCACATCCAATCAAATGAAAGGTGTTTGTTTTATGGCCATTTACTATGAATCCACAATTTTTCATAAGATACCAACATTTTCATGGGGTACCACCAATTTTCATGGGGTACCATTGCTAACCAGGAATTTAAAGACTCAATGAACTTATATTCTTCTGTGGAAATTATAGGACACCTTCCTCAGTCCACAAACATGAAAGTTGATATACACAAAATAAATTAATTCACAATTATCTATCTATCTTTTTCACATTTAAGTCCAGTTTTTTAATTATTTTAGCTGTGAGAAAATGTTTAGCCAAATGAATTGGTGTTTTTTGTTTCATGTAAAAAAAAATTATTAGAAAATGTGCTTGTATGAATATACACAAAAGTTAAAATGGACAGATTATGAAATAAAAACCAGAAGTACAATACTGATTGCTCTGTAAATTTGTATTTTAATTATCATTTAAACTGAGATATGGGTATGTTACAATCCAATATGTAGTTTATTCTGATTTGATAATTGAGGTCCATACTACTTTATTTATCAATTTATAATGCACACCCTTATGCAAACAGCATAGACCTGGAGCATCATGTTCCAGCAGATCAAGGTTAACCTTACTTACCAGAAATCACAGAGGAAATAAAGAGTATAGATCATGACTTATTGGTACATCATGTCAAGTAGATTTGAATCTACTCTTGTATAGACCCTATAGTCAGGAAACTGAGCATGTTCAAATTGAACTCAGACTAAAAAAATCATACTTTCAGTCACTCAATATCATTCAAAATTGGCATGTTGGTTTGGTAGAAATACAAAGAATAATTTGATCCCCTAATTTTCGTGATTCTAACCTCACTATGAGCAAAGATAAGGCAGATACAAGAATTTTAAATTTGAGTGGAAGTCCAATTTTTGTGCTCAGTTTCGTGACTATGGTGCCTGCTTTTTCATTTTTCAACAGGAACTGACCAAACAAGTGGGAGAGCTTGAGCAAAAATGTGCAGGTCTTGAGGCAGCTCTTATGCAGGAGAAGATGTCACATGTAAATACCCGTGAAGAACTTGAAAATCTTCACAAACAAATTGAGGTCATGAAACAGGAGTTTGAGAATGAGAAGGAAGCCATGCAAGCAACCATACAGAGCAGCAAACAAACAACCGAAGTGGAGCTCCAGATCATAGAAGAGGTAGGTATAGGCAGAAAATATGGCATCATAAAGACCATAATTATATAGAAATGCAGGATATCACAAAGAACATACAACTTACTTTATCTAGGTTATTTGGATTATTAAGATGAATTTTTTATGGACAAAATTATTTAGATCACTGTATGGCAGACCTGTGGTCATAAAAACTCAAACATTCCAAATACGATACTATTTATGTAGGATGTTGCATCATACTGAAAGCTTCATATTGGCATACCCTGTCAATCAAACTAGCTGATTGGCTGATGCAGCACTGTTCTGCCCAATGCAGTGGTTACAAAGTTAGAGAAAGAAACACTGTAATTTCTTAACTAACCCACACATTTCCCAGTAAAGTTGTCCCCAGCTACATAGAGTGCAGGTTCATCCAGCAGACTTGTTTATTTTTATAGGATGTATTCATGTCACATGTTAGACCTTACTCAGCATGTAGTTTTTTTTTGTAATAAATATTGATACCACTCTACCACATATTTCCAAAATTGATAAAGAGTTGAGTTAGATTTACTGCTGATATCTGCATAAACTCGACAAATGGAGAGAGGGAGAGGATAGTGCAAGTTTAAGCTAATGTAACTTTATTGCAGTTCAGAGAGTCAAAAAAGCTATATAATTATTAATGTAAGGTATTTAACATTCATGATCATTGCCAGCAAATTTCTTTTTGTACAACCATTCCCTATCTACAATGGTGTCTGGGGGAAAATATTTCCATGGTAAAACATAAAGAAGTAACAATTTTGATCTCTAGGCAGAATTGCATGTTTTGTTTGTGGGATATCTCAAGTTGTACTGCATTAAAGCTGGATAACTTTCCAAATGTTTTAATGTATCCATTTATAGTCAAAAATTGGCATTGACATGGCCATATACAAGCTGTACCATGTGACAGCCTTGAAATTATGTAAACCATGGTACCGTGATAAAGCATAATCTCTGAATAAAATAAAATAAAATAAACTGGCCCTTTTACATACTGATAATATTATTATTATTATTATTATTCCATAAATTTAGTTCATTCTTTTTGTTCTTAATTGCATTCACTGTTACATTTACATAACCTTTGAAATAATGAGAGAGAGAAAGAAGGGGGTCATAAGGTACCTGATTTACACCCTCACAGTAGATGTTGTCTGTAATATGGAAATAAAATATCTTCTCTCTTTGCAAAATGTCAGAATGAGCCACACTTGCGATTTTTCCACAAACTGGATTTTTCATTGAATTTGCAAATTTGTGACAGTATAGGCAATTTTGTGTATTTTCCTGAACTTGCTTATTTTGATCCCTTGTATGTATGTCATATTTTCATAATGAATATTGCTTCCACTCGACCACACTGTATCTTTTCTGGAAACTGATGTTTCAAGCATGTTTTGGACATAAATGATGCATTTTGAACCACACAATGTATTGAATTCTATATTGAAAATACATTGATAAATTTATTTTTAGGTTGCACACTTCAAGGTGAACACGTGAATTTGAAAAGATTTCCATAAAATTTACTTTATCACTGCACAATAAAATTAAATTGTTTTCACATCATGTTGTATGCAATAACAAATTTTATGAGTGTCTTCCTTCCATTATAGCACAAATCTTTACGTGTTACCTAGCATGATATACATGTAATCTATTATCTAGTTGGAGGTCCATCGTTATATCATGTTTCAGGATTTTAAATTATCATTTTCTTACATAGAGGACAATTTATACAACCAAAATAAATTTTACAAAGAACAATAAAATCTGCATCTGCTGCAAATTCACAAAATCAGTAAACAAAAATTCACAGTTTATAGAAATATATGCAGTTATGGTCATCTGGATATTTTGCGAAGAGGGAGGATATTTTATTTCCAGATTACCAACACATCTACTAAGAGAAGTCTATGTTGCATTGAGATAACAAGTTGCAATAAAATAAAAAAGAAAAGATTGATATACCTAAGTAATAAATGTACAAGAAAATGTGTCAGTTTTCATTCCAGATTTGCAACTACTTTGGGATTAGCATTATACTTCCATGATTCACTCTGCTGTTTTGATAAATTAATTATTAAGTGACAACTGGCAGACTTACTACCTTGAAAATATGTAACACCTAATTCATGGGAATTTCTGGTAAAATCTGATGGTGAAGTTTTATTTGATCAGGTCCCCAAATTAGTTTTTGAGGATAATAATAAATGTTTGTTGTTGCAAGTATCTTTTTTTGATCATTGTACCAAGGCTTCATGTATTTTGTTCTAAAGGTATGATGTCCTGACACACTGTGACACAATAATGTGGTGTGGGGGACTGATGTATATAGTACAAACGCAGGAGCAATCTTTCAGTTGTAGAGTTTTTTGTAAGTCAAGGAGATAAGCTTTCACACCACTTTTGTTTTGTGCTTTTGTGGCTGTAGAGTGTTCCAGCAATTGGAATTGGGAAAACATAATGACCAAGCAAGCTTAGTTAATGATATCTTTATTGATTGTTCGACAAAGAAACATTGTGTAAACTAGACCTAGTCACATTTGAATTAAGGTCAGTTGGCAACAACTTTATTGATTGTGCAACAAAGAAACAATCTGTAAACTTGACCTAGTGACCTTTAATGTCACTTCATTAAGATGTTTATTTGACAGTTCAGTGGATAAATAAATCAAAGACAGTTTGAAATAATGATATTTGGGATATCCCATGACCGATGTCCGGTTGGTCAAAGTATGTGCCGATCTAAACTTTAGATCTGCCAGACATGTCCAGCAGATACAGTGATTTTAGGATCTCTGAGATATGTATAAAAGCAATATTACAATTCCATTGACAGTGTTGGATATTTCCAAGGCAAGTAATTTATTCTGTTTATCAGTAGTTCCAAATCACTTTTTTCAATGTGCAAGTCAGGTATTTCTTTAATAGCCCCATCTCTGTTTCTCTCTTTTCTCTATTTCAAAGGTGACCTAAATGCAATTAACAACAGAAAGAATTAATTAAATTTAACTAAATAATAATCATAATAATATCAGTACATTAAAAATGAAGTTTTTTTTAAAAAAAATTTTTTAGTTTCAGATTTGGCTTAATCATTGGCACCATGAATATAATCATTTCAAAGCCATCATTAACAATGGCCAGTATACATCCACAGCTATAACAGATTTTTTTAACATCAATGTATACAGGCAACTTTTATAAAATTAGCCAGCTTTAAAGCAGGGCAACTTGAAATCTCCCACAAAACAAACACATTATTCTGCCTAGAGGTTGAAACAGTTACTTCTTTATTCTTTATCATGGAAATATTTTCTCACACCCACAATTGCAGATAGGAAAAGATCATACAAAAGGAAATTTGTCAATGACGGTCATGAATTTATATAACTCAGATTATTAATTATATCATATATCTTTCTCGACTTCTAGATCTGGCATAAACTTGCACTGTCAGTTGCAAGTACTTTGTGTTTATCAAATGTTTTCAGCTGTAAAAAATAATTATCTTTTTTACTGTCCAGAAACATATTAAATTACTTTATTTTGGTGTCTAAAAACAAACGAGAGAATTTTTTTAACCCCAGCAACAAAATTAGCACCTACAATAATGCGCTTGCTACCCATGAAGTCAGAAAGGCGCATTTTTCTATCTTTACATGTAGGGTAATGACTGAAAAACAGACATTACTTCCTTATTTCTTTTGTATTTGATATATGTCCATCCGCCAGAAAATGCAGCCATACAGCCATACATGTATTAGAACCATGACTTTATGTGTGTTTTACAAGAGAAACACCATATTAGTAATCTTCCACTACACTTTTAACCTGCTGCTGTATAATTAGTGATTTTTAAAATGTACCTTACAAATGCATACAAATTTGTGTTCTGTGCAAATAAGAAATGAAACCAAACTAAATAAAAAGATTTCAGAATGAATTGTTTTTTTGATAGTATTTAAGACAGAAATATGCATGTATTTTTGGTATTGAGAGTAGAAATACATCTATGACTGTAAGTTATAAGCAACAACAGTGAAAGGTTCCTTAGGAGGGGGTGTTGTATGCAAACCTAGGAAAGGTAAATACCACATGCAGGTAGCAATATATAATCAGTATAATGACACAGTGTGATTAATATGTTAAGATTCTAAAATAAACATGACCATTTAGTTATCAATCTGATTTCTTTTCTTTCTTTTTTCTTTTCTTTCTTGTCCTTTAGTTTTCCTGTTTTTAAAGTAAAGAACTGGTTAATTAGCCACAGGACAATGACTACACTTGACAGGACAGTGTTTCCACTTCACTCATGAAATATTTCAATATATCCACTCAGAAAGCATAGATATCCTCTATATATCCTGAAGATCTTGGTTAAGTTCAGTAATGAGAATTCCATGCATATTAATTAGGCAATCTTGCATCTAACTGGCTGAGCTTGTTACCACTCTGGAAACCATATTTTTTATCCAATTTTGTTCAAACTTGGAATATATGCTTATATCATCAAGATCTCAGATGATTTCAGTAATGAGCAAGGTCGATGCATAATTCTGAGGTGATCTTGCATTTGATTGTCTGAACATGTTTCCCCTCAAGATAAAATAAATAATTGGTCATTTATAACTGAGGAAAAACTAAAAAATAAGAATGTAGCAAGTAGCACTCAAAGTAGATAATAAAAAAAAAAGAAATCTATAAATTGAATTTGTAAAACTAATGAATCATAACAGTCGTGAGGCACTATTATAATGATGCACATTGTGAGTGGACAGTGAAATAGTAACTGATGATGTTAGAGCTCAGAAGAACCGTTTAGGCACGAAATTTTAAAGTGGGCTTAGCTCAACCAAACCAAAATATTCTTGTACATCTCTGATGCACACCAGTAAAAAAGAGATAGTAACAGAGGAAACAATTGATTAGATGCATTGATGTTCACACCAGTAAAAAAGATATAGTAACAGAGGAAACAATTGATTAGATGCATTGATGTTAGAGACAATGTACAATTACAGAACAGCATAAACTATGTGCAATATTGTAATTAAGGGTCAGAATTTCTTTAAACAATTTTAGATATTTTGTTTGCAAACAATTTTTTTTTGTTTTCTAATAATGATTTTGCTCCAGTAAGAACATATTTTTTGTAAAAAGCATGTCTACGTTTAAACATTTATTTACAGAGAATTATTTCAATAAACTTTACCACATTTGAAATTCTTTAATATTTGGAAGCAAGTTTAACGTGTTTTGTGAAATAGAGTCTGACAGTTACTTGTATTACCATGTGAAAGTGCCTGAAACATTCGTTATTGATATCATGTATTGTGCATTATTTTATGCCATTTCATATATTCATCGCAATTACTCACAAATTATTTGAAATTTACATTTTGTATTTTTAGCTTGTAATAAATAAGAATATACCCTGATATGCTTTTTTTCTAGAAACACTTCCAAATTTAAAGAAACACATGGCTTAAAGAAAACAAACCTGTGAATTATAATTTCAATTTGGGGGAAAGCCATGTGACTCTGTAAACCACAAATTGAAGCTTCATGAGTAAACTTAACTTTTAAAGACTTGGATGACTTTGATTATGAGCAAGAGACTGAATATTAATTTGTCTTTGTCTTTCGAAAAGATTTTTATTAGACTATAGTAAAATAGGTCAAATTGACATAATACATAATGTAAATGGTGGGAGAAAGTTTACATAGGTTGTGTTCTTACAATACTACACAAGTCTGCTTAGTGAAATGGTCAAGTGTTAAGTTGTGGAATCCATGTGAGGTGTCATAAGGCCCACTTGGGCCTCTTGTTAAGCCTGGATTCTACCCAGACTTTTCTTCTTCTTTTTTAAGAAACAATTTGCACTGAAAATTAATGCATATAGTGGATAGAAAATTAATCTTCCCCACATTTGTTGATTAGGATAGAGAAGTCTTACCTGGAGGATTAGATTGTGTTATGAATTGGCCAGCCACATACTTGACATGAATCTTATCCCCTCCTCAAGTGAAATTTCTCAATCCTGACCATACGGAGTGGGGGGTGGGTGGGGAATTATCTGAAGTTTTAAAGCAACACAGTTTTTATCCTTCCAACTATAGGAGTTGAAGACATTAAAGAAGAGGAATGAGAAATTGGAGACAGAGAGGTTGTCCAAAATGCCACCAGACACTGCAAATGAGATCAAACAGCTACAGGATAAAGTCGTATGTGGATTTTAGTGTATTTGATATCATTTTACATATATCTGACCATGAGATTATAATAATTGCCAGCATATTGGGGTCAATGCTGTTCAGTTTAAATCATAAGTAGACTCAACAGCATAGACCCATATCTTCATCAGCATTATTCACTTGACGGTCTTGGTATTGTTTGCTGTTTGATTCACATTATACAAAGATAAATATGTGCTATTACAAACTCCTTAGATAAAAACCAGTTTAATTTTAACTATAATTTTCAATTTAGAAACAGTACCTATTATTTCCTTTAACTTAAGCAAAAATCATTTCAGTGAATGATTCTCATTATATGATCTTTTCTGCATGGTCAACATATCTGAAATAACAAACTTTTGAAATTAAATGTTGTATTCTTTCATTACAGCAAGAGCTTGAGCAGCAGAAGAATGCATCTACTACATCCAGTGTTGGCCTGCAAGCCAAGGTCACAGAACTGACCACCAAGCTGGAATCCACATCAAAGAATCTGGAGTCACAGAGAGCAGTTAATAGAGAACTGGAGGTCAGTCACGAGTTAGGCTAAGGGAGGCATTGGTCCAGTCATAGATGAGAATGTATGATTACTGTTGTGACATGGTCAAGTTCACTGCAGTGATAGTGGTGAAGTTCACTGCTGTAACAGTGGGCAAGTTCACTGCTGTAACAGTGGGCAAGTTTACTTTAAACTCAAGTCATTACTCTGATGATTTGAGTTATAATTCTGTAGACAGAGATTTTTCCTTCAAATACATTCCCCAATCACATTAATGTTAGGAAAAAGTTCTGCTACCTCTCCAATTCAGCAATCATGGAAAGATGAACATTTTCATCTTTCCTATTCATATTTCATATCGACAAAGGGAAGAAACTCTTCCCAACTCTTCCCCTTACCTCTAAGTTAATCTTGTGGATTATTGACCATCTGTCAACAAAGTCAGTATAGTATTGAGTGGTAAGATATCTACTACATGTTGCAATCATTATTTTGTAAAATTATAGGAATCCACAGAATACATTGCCAAGGTGATTAACAGGGCCATGCATAACATGATGGCTAAGCTCATCATGCATTAGCCCTTTGGTCAGCACCTTTTGGCATGCCAATGCTGTTTGGCAGAAAAATTGAGGAAGTATGTAAGCAGGCATAGCAAGAACTGCCTCTTCAACTTACCTTGCTGCTTGCACCTACTTTCAGGCTGAACCAGTCTCAGCCGCAGCATAGAAACAATTACTGGCAAAAGGATAAGAGGCTGAATAACACTCAAAGGCAATAATTTTTTGTCCTATATCCAACTTAAGACAGCAGCTAGCTCCTAAATTCCAGAGGCAGGTAAATAAAGGGATAAGGAAATGAGGTTTCTCCTTCCCCAAGCCTCCTAACAGCCAATGCTGACTTGCCACCCTGACAGCACACAGACAGCCTTCCAGTGGGCACCAGACTTCTTCATTTTCAAACTGCATGGATTGACCTGTTTTTTGAGAACAAACAGGCAATTCAGGTTGTTTCAGAGGGGCTACAGATTTCATTTATCCAACCTCCCCTTTCAACTTCCCCTTCCATGATGGACTTGCCTTTCAATCTGGAGAAGGCGCAAATTTTACAGAAGGAGATCTAGTTGCTACTTGACAAGTGGATGGTGGAGATAGTTCACAAGCCAAGCTCTCTGGGGTTTCAACTCCAGGCTGTTTCTAGTACCCAAGGCCAGTAATAAATAATACATTTTGTGGTTCAAAATGGAGATGGCAGGATTAGTCAGACTCTCTGTAAAAAGGGACACATTTGCGGTCATTTTAGACTTAACCGACACATACTTTCACATCCCTATACACACATCCTTGTGCAAGTTCTTTCGGTTTGGTTTCCAAGGAACCATTTACCAATTTCATGTTCTCCCATTTGGCCTCAATATCAGCCCATGGGCTTTTCCCAAGATCATTAACTGTGTTGTATCTCTTTTTCGGTCAATCTTGTCAGCAGCAACAGCATCGTATCTCAACAATATCCTCCAAAAACACATGGTAAGTTTATCTTTGGTCAAGGGTGGAAATGATCTTTCCCTTTTGAGTCAGTTAAGGCTTCTGATCAATTCAGACAAGTCAGACAAACCTCAACCTTGTTTGCCTCCCTCAATTGCATATGGTACGGATTATCGAGCTCACAGAGTCAATTTCCAGCAGGGAGAGGATCTCAGCAAGAGAATTTGTGCAACTCCTTGGTCTGTTCAACACAGTGGCAGATATGATTTTCCTCAGCCGTCTTTTCATGTGCCCTTTACAAATGGCCCTGCTAGCCCAATGGCATCCCTTTTCAAGTCAACTTGATCAACAAATCATGAACAAAGTAGTGTCTTTCCTGCATCAGTGGCACAACAAACAATGGCTCACAGCAGGAATTCCTCTAGAAAAACCCCAACTGGAAATTATAATCTTCATGGATGCCAGCTCATACAGTTGGGAAGCCCATCTGTTGCCCCGTTTCACCAGTCAGTGGCAAATGGGGGCCAGAAGAGTTACCTCTCCACATCAACATTCTAGAAATGAAGGCCATAGTAAATGTGTTTCATTTCTGGAAGGACTAATTATATGGAAAGGTAGTCCTTAATATGATGGACAATTCTGTGGTGGTGGCCTACCTCCTCAAATGGGGGGGTTGGGTGACCACCAGATCTATGCGTTCTGGTTTGTGATTTTCTTTGCTGATGCACACAGGTGAAATATAACGGCCAAGATCAGACATACTCCAGGCAGGCTCAATGTTCTGGCCAATTGATTGTCAAGAAGGGGCTAAACTTTTCACATAGAGTGGTCCATCCATTTGTGCTCTTAGGGGCCGCCAGATGACAGATCTGTTTGTAGTGAGGTGGAATCACAAACTTCCCACCTTTATCTCACAAGTCCCATACCCAGAGGTATGGACCATGCATGCACTCTCAGTCAGTTGGGAGGGGTTTTAAGGTTATGCCTATCCCCCACCCCCCATGGTCTTGGTACTGAAAATAATTCAAAAAGTGAGGGACCACAAAAGCAAAGTGATTCTGATAACCTCTCTCAGGTGGGACAAGTCCTGGATAAATGATCTGCTTGATCCAGCAATAGATGTTGGCAGGAAAAATCCCTCCCCAAAACCCAACCTGCTCAAACAGCCACAGTCACAGTTTCATCCATGTCTGGACAGGCTACTCCTTCTGGCTCTTGAAATTCTATAACCTTGTGAAGAAAAGAATTTAGGCCTTCTATCATGGAGAGAATCTCATGAGCTAGAAGGCCCTCCACTTTGAAGGTGTATGGGAGGAAGTGGCGAGTTTTAAGCAACTGGTGCAACAACAACTGTGTTGACCCTTTGAGTGCCTCAGTTCCACAATTGGCTAACTTTTTTTCTCTGGCTCCTGAAGGAGAAAGAGCTAACCCCCACTATGATCAAAGGCTACCACTCCATGATCTCAGACACATTCAGGCATAACGTTAGAGCAGATATAGTCACGATAAGGATTTATCAGACCTATTAGCCAGTTTTGAATTTAATTTAAAATCACTCACCCTGTTTCCCAAGTAGAATTTGTTATGGGTGCCGACATAACTCAATTTAAATCAGTTTGAGCTCTTAGCCAGCACCTACTTAAGGCTGCTGTTGTACAGAATGTGTTTTTTGATAGCTCTAGCTTCAGCATGCATGGTGAGCAAGTTGCATGCACTTTCAATGGATCCAAACTATCTACACTTCAGTTCAGATGGTTCCATAGTCCTTTTGACACAACCAGGCATCATAGCAAATAACAGGCAGCCGTAAACGGGCAATCAAAGAGTGTTCATCCATCCCCTATAGGGAGGCAATGATGCAGGACCTAGTTCGCACATTCAGACACAATGTAAAGCACACAAAAAAGTGATGTGGGGCATGGCAATCTCAAAAGATCAAGTATGTCTCATGAAAATCTCAGCTCATGGAATCAGAGCTATCTCTGCCTTGCATTTGACATAGTAGATGCAGTTGGCTGGCATACACAGTCAACCTTCTCAAGGTTTTGTCTGTGTGATCCTGCTTCACAGAAACAAGAATTAATCTGGTAGGTCTGATGGCTGTAGCCTAGACCATCACCAGACAAGTTTGAAGTCAGCACAGCCTTTCTATGGGCATAGAACAACACTCTTACTGGGTTTGCCCAGATATTTTACTCAGTAAGAAAAGTAATTTTCTTTCTTTTCTCTTACCCAGCTATGTTGTCATGGCTTATGTGACCATTAGTCTTACTGGTCTGATATTAGGAGTGGAGTTTACCCTCATACAGGGAAGAAACCTTATTCCATCAAGGGTGACCATGGTAGAGGTATGGTGCTCAGCATTGCCTCCTCTTATTACCTATTCTCCTAATGTTATTGTGATCAGGGAATGTACTCAAAGGAGAAGGCAAATTTTTTGCTAAATTATGTTTCTCCAAGAATACTTAACCAATTAAATTACTATTAAACCCTCCCACACCTCTCTGCAAATACAAGCATCTTCATCGAGGTATCGCTGAAGCTAAAACTGGTAAACAATCGTAGCCACCTAGCAGTGGTAAGAGGAAGGATCTGGAAGAATTTCTTCCCTTTATCTATATGGAATATAGACAATTTTCATTTTTCTGCAATTACTGGATTTAAAAGGTACAGAGCTTCTTCCTAACATTAATGTTATTGGGTAAGTATTCTCAGAGAAACATAATTTACACAAAAATTTGATTTTTCAAGTAAAGCTTCAAGCTAACTCCAGATTGTAGTCAAACTGGATGAAACCTGGTCCATTAATCGCAAAAAAATCTTAAGTACAACCCAACTTCAACTCCTAAAAATTTTGATTTTAAATAACTTTCTAAGAGTACAGGTACAAATATAAAAATGTCACACATAGCTTAATATTTCTTGAAATTATTTGCAAAATTTCACTGATATTAAACAATTTTTAACTTGGTTACCAATTTTGGAATTGTGAGTCTGAGTTATATTTTCTTCCTCAGTCAGTTTTATCACCACGGGGCCACAGATTCTAATTATTAGCCATGTGGCCTTTTTTTTTTTCATTGGTTTTCTTGGTAAGGATAATTTTGACTGGAACAGTGCTCTAGTATAACTGGAGTTCCAGATTATCTTGCCCAGTGACATTTCACAACAGTTGCAATTGTGTCTTGTTACCCCATTGATATAAAAAGTTAATTCATGAGCAGAACTTCAGTCTGATAAAAAGAAGACCATGTCTGTTTTGATAATAGTATGGCTTCCTGACTCATTTCACTACTATCCACTGCATTAATAAAGAACCAAGAGAAAAGATCAGATTACCCAGCTATTTGCATCAACACTCAGAAGTGTTGGTTTTGAAAAAACAATAATGATAATAGACCTGCTGTCAAAAAGTCTTGTGTTCAAAATAAAAATTATTAATTTAAAAACCAAAGAGAAAAACTTGTTCCAGTTTTCATTGATATTGATTAATGTATAAGTTACATATTTTAGGAAGTACAAAGGATGCATCTTAACATTTTGACACAGATATGAGCTATTCATTGTTTGCAAGTCATGGTATGCTCTTTCTCTCTCTCTCTCTCTCTCTCTCTCTCTCTCTCTCTCTCTCTCTCTCTCTCTCTGATAAATGCAAGGTTCTCATTTTGAAAATGATACTGTTAAAGGTTCACCACAACTTGTTAGAGATATGTACCAATATTATAATTATCTATTAAAAGATCTGATTATCTGTATTTATTGTACATTAATAGTTATAGAATTCAGAAAGGAATTTTGAGTTTAAAATTTCAGTTCAAATTTTTGTATTGTGAAGTGGTGATCTGTGTGCCCAGCATTTTTATTCTTGGGAAATACAGTGCTGCCTTTTTAGAAAGAACTCAGTTTCATAAATTTCTTT
This sequence comes from Margaritifera margaritifera, assembly GCA_029931535.1. Classification (NCBI taxonomy): domain Eukaryota; kingdom Metazoa; phylum Mollusca; class Bivalvia; order Unionida; family Margaritiferidae; genus Margaritifera; species Margaritifera margaritifera. The sequence goes on along the minus strand of JAQPZY010001685.1, from coordinate 6,871,124 downwards.
ATAAAACAAAAGACCCTCTAAGTTTCAGTATAGTGTAATCTTTCTGTTAACTCCTGTTTGTGATAAAATTCCATTCATTGAACAAATTGTACTCCTCCCTGATGCTCCATTTTCTGTAGTTTTTAACTCACCTTCTGTAAGGCCCCATGAGCTTATGGTATGGCCCTGTGTCCATAGTACACTGTGTGTCCATCCATCATTTGTCTGCCAACAATTGCTTGTTACTACTCTGGAGGCCATATTTCTGATTTGAATTTGATCAGACTATATGGGCTTATATTGTCAAGATCTTGGAATATGGGCTTATGTCACTAAGATCTTGGAATATGGGCTTATGTCATTAGGATCTTGGAATATGGGCTTATGTCATTAAGATCTTGGATGAGTTTGATATTGAGTGATATCCACACATATTAATGAGGTGATCAGATTGACTGAGCTTGCTACCAATCTGGAGGCTATGTTTCTGATCTGATTTTAATTGAGCTTGCAATATGGGCTTATATCATCTAAAACCTTAAACAAATTTGGAAATGAATGAGATCCATGCATATTAATCAGGTGATCTTGCATCTGATTGGCTGAGCTTGTTACCACTCTGGAGGCCATATTTCTGATCTGATTTTGATTAAACATGGAATATGGACTTGTATGTTCTAAAACTGCTCCACAGAATTTAACCAAATTTGACAGAAATTATTCTGGCATTAAGGGCTTTCAAGTTTATACAAATGATGCCAATCAGCTATTAAATATGGTCACCATTGCTAAATATAGAAAAACCTTTATACAACTTCTCAAAAATAGCTTAACAGAATTTAACCAAATTTTACAAAGCATTCTGGTATGAAAGGTTTCAAATTTTGTACAAATGATGCTAATATGTCATTCTATATAGCAGCCATTACTAAAATGAGAAAAACCTTTAGAAGACTTCTTTTCAGAAGCACTGAAAAGAATTTAACCAAATTTGACAGAAAACATTCTGGCATGAAGGGCTTTCAATTTTTTACAAATGATGCCTATCTGCAGTCATATATGGCTGCTTCACTAAAAATAGAAAAAAAACATTTAAACAGCTTTATCTCAAAAAACTGCTGAACAGAATTTGACCAACTTTGACAGAATGCATTCTGGCATAAAGGCCTTTCAATAGTGAACAAATTATGATGATGTACCATCAAATTTGAATGATACAAAAGTACAGAAACTTTGAAACAATTGTTTTTATAGCATATGTAATCAACAAAATGGGAAGAAATTTGTTGGCCAACTGCTTTCGTATTTAGCTATTATTCAGATGTCAGCTGGTTGAGCAATCTCAGCCCCAATTAGGCTTCTTGTTTGCTGTACTGTGAATTTTATGATTTTTTATGGTATAATGTTTTTTTTATACCCTTCATAAGGCAGAGTGTATAATTTTATAATGTCTGTCCATACATCTGTCTGATACCTATTTTTCGTTTCCTCACAATTACTAGAGTTCTCCACCATCTACCATTACCAAACTTTGCAGATAGCTTGCATTTGGGGTATGGGGGTCAACAGGTAAAAGGTCAAAGTCATTGTGACTGAAAGAAGAAAAATGGTTTCCACACAATAACATTATTACTACAATCACATACCTGGAGCAAACTTTTTGGCTGTTTTGCACTTGGAGTAGAGTAGAAGCCTATTAATCTGAGGGTTCAGAGGTCAAGGTCACGGTGACTGAAAAATGGAATATGGTTTCTGCACGAAAAAAAATCAGTTTTTGACCATATACCTTCACCAAAGTTTGTGGATGGCTAACATTGGGTAAGAAAGATCAAAGGTCAAGGTGACTATGACTTAAAGAGGAAACATGGGTTTTGCATAATGACTTAAGTTCTAGACCACATACCCTGACCAATGTTTGTAGAGGGTTGCACTAAAGGTAAGGAAGAGGCCATTTAGAGGTCCATATGTCCCATCAGGGTCTCTGGGTTTCGCACAATAACTTTTGTTCTAGAGTAAGTTCCTTTAACAAATTTTGTGGCTTGCACTTAGGGTAAGAAAGGAACCTATAGATTTGGGAGTCTAAAGGTCAATGTCATGGTGAGTCAAATAAGAAAATAATGCTTTCTGCACAGTAAGTTTAGTTGAGAACTGCATAGCTTAACCAAAGGTTCAAGTTATTGAGACCCTTTGGTCAATAATCTCCTTTCTAGTGCGATATATAGAAGACTATTAAAGACAGGGCAGGTTTATAATGTACCATTCACAGTACTCATCCATGACAATTACAGTTTTTGTCAGGTCTTTAAATTTGTGGTTTGTAGCAACCCTGAAATCCATGAAAATGAGTATCCCCGGAATAACAGTGAATTTTCAGTAACTTAGAAAATATTGCATTCCATCATTTCAAGTTTTCCACAGAATTCTGACCTTTTTGAGCATACGCTTGATCTCAGATTAAAAACTGCCATGATACAACATTATAGGTACATCTAAGGTATCTAAATTTAGCAAGCAATGAAAGAAACCAAAGTTTTAAATTCCTGCAAGTTCTTGGATTCAAATTTTATTTTTAAAAAAAGTTGCAGAATTTTAAAATTTCCATTGTTAAGCTTCAGTTCAAGTTTTGTGCTCAAAAGGTTTAAGACAACAAGGTATGGACTTAGATTTCTTCATGTTGCATCTACAGGTAAAGCTGAAGTCTCAGCGTCAGGATAAAGATTCAGATGTGAAGAAAATGTCACGCCATCTGGAGGAGTCAGAGAAGAAGCGGTCCAGTGATGACAAGCAGAGAATCAACATGCTTGTCAAACGTGTCAAAGATCTTGAGGCTGCAGCTGGAAAAGGAGTCATGGTGAGATGTGTTTCAAAATTTCTTCAGTACCACATGGAAAAAACTTGATTAAAATTTTTTTAAATAACAATAAATATTATATTCACCAAAATCCTCTAATGCTTTATTACACAAATGAAAACACAGATTATATTTACTAACACAAATGACACTGACATCATCGCTCAAATACACAGGAAGGAACAAGTAGAGTACCTTTCCCATGATAAGACCAGGGATCAGCTTAATGAATTTATACAACAAGTAGGGGTGGGCTTATTATCAGACACAAATGTCATTAGTAAACATTTGTCAAAATATTATAAAATTTGGGTCTGGGCTTATTATCAATCATGTGTTTATCAATGGATAAATACAGCTATTTGTTAATGTTAAATTATATTGCTTATTTTGGTTGAACTTTTTCTATGACAAGTGCTACTGTGACTGTAACAGCATCTATAGTTTCATGTGAAATTTTATGGTAGGACTACATGATGCAAGTAGACTATTGTTTTTAATTACTAATTTCAGGCCAGCCTTACAATGAAAATTACATAGGCTGTTTAAAGGTGCTATGGACGATATACATGAAAAATTTTAACATGTACAAAATTGCAAGAATTTAAATACAACAAAATCTCTATAATTTCAGGCCAACCTTACCCCAAAAATTGCATAGGCTGTTTTTAGATGTAATGGATGATATTTATGAAAAACTATTAATATGTGCACAGTTACAGAGACTTTGAATACAACAAAATCTTTCAATTGAGACCACTGTTGGGATTGGTGAAGAGTTCTCTGCATTTGAAAGTCGCCTAATTTAAGGGGTTTAATTTGCATTTAAGAAAAAAAGATGCAGACTGACAATTTAAAAAGTTTTTTTATACTTGTTTGGTGTCATACTTTTGATTTGAAATTGAATTGAATGCAATATTTTGGTAATTATTTATTAGTATTCTGTCCATCCATTATTTTAAACTCGATGATTAATTTCTTTTTACAGGTTGCAGCTGTTGTAAGTATTACCCATTCTTTTTTGGACATGTGCAGAATTATATGTATTTTCAAATTGCTCTAATAAATAAATGAAATGACTTGCATAGAATTTGACAATATTGCACAGTCATACCTTTTTTCATGAGGAAATTTTGAGTAAAACTCTTAAAATGAATTTGTTGGCACTTGTTTCATCTTTGCCCCAGTAGCCTCATTCTGGCATTATAAGAAAAATTCAGCTTTTTACCAGACTTTCATATGTTAAAGATCCCACAGAGCCTCGTGAGAGTCTGGTTCATTGAGAATAATGGTAAGTGTATATTTGATCCATTAAGACAGAAGACATGGATTATTATGCACCTGAATTCCAGATATGTCTAAAAATGCTGAAAAAAAGATAATAAAATTACGTACTAGATTTAAAATATATTGTAATTACAAGTAATGAGAAAGTAAATTATTCAGTTACAGCAGATTTCACATATTATTAATTCTGACTGCATATATCTGTGTTGTATTAATTTAATTATTGTGCCTGCAAATATGTGAGCTTTGTATACCTTAGGAAAAGACTAATCTGAAGGTGGGCAAACTTGTGTCAGACCCCTTTGCCTTGTATTATTTATGGCAATGAAAAATATTTAAAACCATACAGCAGAGATGTACTGTATTTGTCTGTACATTTTGTTCACCCATAAATCCATGGAAATTATTGTAAAAGATTTTCTACTTTAAATTTTCTAGACAACTTTTTACATGGTAAAATGAGCTGAAGATTATAATTAATAATTTAACCTATAATTATTTGTACAGCAGAAAAAATATGTTTGAAAATTGTACATAATATAAAAGATAATACAGTATTTTAATTAAAACAAATAGTTAAAATATTTTTCATACATTCCTAAGAAACAGTGCAACTTTAAAACAGCAACACTTCATATCCATTTAGTTTGGGGTAATTTTAGACCCATGGACTTTCTTCTAGCTGTAATGTAACATTGTTGTTTTATACATAGACCAGGATTGGTGCTGGGGGAGGAGGAAAAGATGACTCTGCCCTGAAGAATCAAGTGATGACCCTGAAGCAAGAGAACTCTGTGCTGCAGACCCAAATCAAGCGGCTTGAGGCAGATGTTCGTGGAGGTCGACCTGGCACTGCAGCAGCTGGAGGGGCTGATGTAAGTATTCTTTGTTGTAATTTTTGTAATTTATGTCCAGTGTACCAAGAGCTAAATCAGAACTTAAAAAGAAAATAATACAGGAGACACCAAAGTATGCTTAAATGTATTCAGTTGTTTGAAAATTGTAATGTAATATTTTTATGCAATTTAGCTAAATATACCAGTGGCAATAAAGAGTTAAACATTGCAGTGATGATGCCTTCAGTGTAGGATGTTGCTTCATGCATACATTTCTCATGACTATTTGAGGTTGAAACTGGCATACCCTGTCAATTATTGTTCCACCCACTGCAGCAGTTTAAAAGCTTGTGAAACAAAAATCGAAACATCTTGAGTAGCCTGCATGTTTACCATTCTTAACTAGCATGACATTTGCCAGTCAGGTTGTCCCAAGCTAGATACAGCACTGATGCAGCCAGTGGACTTGGGTTATTTTTAGACAGGACGACTTCTATGTCTCTAAAGCGATTTAGACCAGGAAAACATTTTTAAGTGGGTAATGCATCCTCCATGTGCATATCATTGAGCATATCAGAATATGTTTAATTGAATGTTATCCTATTTCTTCTTTAAATATGTTACCCAATCATAATACCTTAGGAGTATGACCACTACCTTGCAAATCCAGCCCTCCCAAGTTAAATTTTAGCTCTAAAAAAGCTTAAAGTTGTCTGCCCACATAGGTAGTAGTCAGATTAGAGTGATCTCCCCTTAGATAAAGGGATTGGTGCCAAATCCCATCCATACTTCAGTTACTACTTCTGCTCATGCTAGGAAGCAAGCTCTTTTAGAGACATTGCCAAAATCCTGTATCATATGGTATTTCTCACCTAAGGGAAGTATACTCCATCAATATTTCTAACTATTTCTTGCTCTTTTCTATCCGAGACAAAGTTTTCTAACTTTATTAGAACAACAACTTCATTGTACGATATACATGTTGGTGCCTTTTTGTTATACCTGCCATGGTCACTAGCACATTCATTCAGTAATGTGTACTTGACCTATGATAGGTTTTCGGTCATTGATCAGATAATATTATTATGCAGATAATTGCTGTAGACATTTATTTGTTCACTAGGGTCCACTTCACAGTAAGTTGATGTGATGCTTTTCAGTCACTGACTGTACAATATTACAGACCAGGAAGATTGTGCAGGTCATTTCTAATGAGATTTATATTGTTCACTAGCATCCACTTCATGGTAAGTTTTTGTGCTGTTTGAATGATTTCACCTGCTCTGGTCACTAGGATGTTCATTCACTAATGTGTACTTGACCTATTATATGTTTGTGGTCACTCACTGTCTAATATTACAGACCAGAAAGGCATTTACATTGTTCACTAGCATCCACTTCACAGTAAGTTACACGACACTTAAGTGTCAACATGATGGGCATGATTAAGTGCTCTCATTGCAAGTACTCTAATTGGCTGAGGATAATCATACTACATGTCTGAATTGTGTGGGGTCAGATTCAGGACATACATGTAACATGCAAACTTTGGACGGAGAATCATGGGGATACAGTCATGGCCAGGCATAGTAGTCCTTGCTATCGTGGACCAATGTCATACGACTTCATGGCCCATTGCGACAGCTGCGGCGACATTACAGTCCTGGATGCCCGATACCATACCAGTATACAAGGATTCATGCTCACAAGTTTGATCAGCATTTTTAGATCGAACGACATCAAGGGACAAAACAAAGTGTGCTTGAGTTGCAGACTTATTAGATGGTTATCTTTTCTTATGAATCTGAAAAAATAGCATAAACCCATTCATTGAGAATCCCAAGGGCACATGTGCTGTAGAGTCAGTCTCTCATATGGCTCACACAATAACAGAGCAGCTCAATACTCACTTACCTAATGCTATAGCTGTGTCCGTTATTCTTGTGGTGGAAGAAATGCATTTCTTTCTGCGTCCAATATCTGGCCAATCATCGTAACCTTTCTTGGATTGAAATAGGCCACCTAAAAGGCAAACTTCATGGGCCCATAAACCAAGAGCCATGCCCTTTTCCTTTTTATCTTGAAAGAGATAAGGAACAGGAAAGACCATCTAAAGCAGGCACAGGGAGACATTCATTCCCATTCTATTGATTTGGTCAGACATAAGGCCATGTTTATGATTCCCTTATAACATCCCATTTGGTGGAATTCAACTTTCAAACAAAACAGGAGTCATCACATCGCTGTTCCTTGAGTGATATGGAATATTTTGCAGGCCCTCAAGACCATGTTCTTTGTCCTATCCTTTATATAAGTTAACCTTCATTATAGATGTCTCAAGAGACTGGTACTAAGTGGATGTCCTGCAGCTATTCAGTACCGGGAGGTTACTCCAGATGGTTCCTGCTGCCAAAGACCAATTGCACTCTTTGGCTGGTCATAGATCCTGCTCTAAACTTGTTCATTTATACACCATGGTTCAGAGTGGAAAACACCCAGATGGGTTGTCAACACCATTCACAAGGGAGACTAATTGCATTCAGGGACTTGGGATAAAATTTCAGGGCACTTCCCATTGGTTTGAACATCAATTCTGGGGTTTTAACATGTATTATGGACAGAATTGTGTTGCTCTTCACAGCTACCTCCATGTCAGTGACTTCAGTCTACCTGGTCAACATTTCTACAAAAGTACCAAGTGCATTATATTCTAGATCCAAGTTGCACTCTTGTTTCACATCTGCTCCTCCTTGGATTTCTCGCCAACAAGGACAGATCTGTTACAGTACCATCTCAAGGTTTTACCTCTATTGGGCACATTGTTCAAAACACATGTGAACAGGGTCTCTTTCCCTCAAAAACATGCCTTGAAATCACATCTTAGCCCAAGAATTCCTTCACCAATTTCATCTCCTCAATGCAGCCGTGAATCTCATCATCCTGTGTCACCGGTTTATGAGACCATTGCAAAGGATTCTGTTGTCCCAGTGGTGACCAAATCTTTGCTCATAGGAACAAACAGTACTGTTTTCTGATTATGTAAGGTTATCTCTCAGTAAATGGGAAAACCATTCTTGGCTTATGGCAGGTGTTCCCTTGTAGGTCCATCCTCCAGGAATCAGGATTTGTACAGGTGTCAGCATGGTAGGCTGGGATGCCCACCTCCTGCCATTATTTCTGGAAGCCAGCGGATTGTGGCCTCCTCAGGATCGACTATTTCTCATCAATATCCCAGAGATGAAGGCTATAGTGAAAGCATTGCATTGGTGGCAGGAGATGCTATATGAAAAGGGTACACTCATTCTATCCAACAACTCCATTGTGGTAAATTATCTCAGAAGGCAAGGAGGAACCGAATCCCAAGACCTCTGCCTCCTGGTTTGTGATTTTCTAAGGTGGTGTCATAAACAACAAATCCACATTTAAATCCATCACATTCTGGGCAGGCTAAATGTATTAGCATACCAGACTCGTCCCGAAGGAATCAACTAATCCAAACCAAAAAAATCGCTTCAACCCTCAGTATTCAGTTGAATCTGTTCCAGCTGGTATTGACCACTGGTGGATCTATTTGCAACAAGGTGGAATGCTAACTGCCAACTTTTGTCTCTCCAGTCCCAGATCTGTAGGCCTGGGCAGTCGATGCTCTTGAAATGGTATGGATACCTACACTTTTCCCCTAACACCTCTGATCCCAAAGATCTTGCAAAAAGCAAGGGAATCAGAGTGCTGTCTTGTCCTGACTGCTCCCTTCAAGTGGAAAAATCATGGATAAACAACTTGTTAAATCAGGCAGTGGGAATTTCAAGGAAATCATAGACATTCCTCACTGGCTCTAACAACCTTCATGGCAGGAGTTTCATCATCCAAACCCAGATCTGTTGAACCTGCACATCTGGATCATATCAAATAAGCCCTCAGGGGCAAACACTTCTTAGAACAAATGGTGGAGAAAATCGCTTGGGTGAGAAGGCCCACTGCTTTGAAAGCATACGAGGGGAAGTGGAGGATTTTCTCACAGTGTGTGAGAGAGGACACATTCTTCTGCTTAAAGCATCATTACCCCAAATAGCTAACTTTCTCCTATGGCTTTTTTGAGATGAAGAAGTTAGCACCCATCACAATAAAAGATTACCATTCCACAATCTCAGACATGTTGCATCACCATGGAGGGAAGGATGTAGGACAAAGAATAAACTTCTCCAACCTTCTGGCAAACTTTAATCTGTCAAAACCAAAGGCTTTGGCCCAGTGCCCAAAAGGAATATACTATGGGTTCTGACATGGTTGAATAAGGCATCATTTGAACTGCTATTTAGAGCATCATTGGTTCATCTCTGGTATAAGACCTGCTTCCTAGTCATCCTAGCCACAGCAGGCAGGATCAGTAAATACATGCCATGTCAGTCTACCCAAACTATCTACATTTCGGTCGGTATGGTTTGATTTCACTCATTGGCATTCATTCTTTTGTGTTGAAACCTCTTTCCACGTTGGATACTTCACCTTAGAACCATCTACAGGTTATGGTGAGAGCTTTTGAAAAGGTACCTAAAATGAACCGAGCTGGTATGAAGGAGACCTTGTCTATTATTACCTTTGAAAGAGGAAAAGGTTGATATCTCAGCTCAGGTTGTATCATCCTGAATAAAATGGGTTATTCACTCTGCATACAGAGAATTAACCCAAGATAAAATGAAATTATTGTGCATTTCAGCTCATGAGGTTGGAGCAGTTGCCACCAGCATTGCATTCTAGCACAATTGTTCCCTAATGGATATTATACAAGCCATGGTATGAAGGTCAGGGACGACTTTGTCTAGCTTTACCTCCAAGATAACAGCAATGCTACAGGCTACTTTCCCAGGTTGTTCAGCAGCTTCTAAGTGATGTGGCTCTGCAACTTCCACTGGATTTGTGGTGAAATTTATTTTCAGGTCTGCCACATTGAGACATATGAAGTCACTTCTCCAGCCTAGTTATATCTCAAGAGTTGAAGCTGCCTATGACCTTAGATGGGCCTTCTCCTGAGTAAGGGGATGTAACTCTCTCCACTTCTTACCTATTCTCCTATTCTAAGGTATTATGATTGGGCAATGTATTTGAAGAAGAAAACAATTTTTGAAGTAAAATTTGTTCCTTCAATAAAACTCGTCCAATCATAATACAGATACACCCTCCCAACTGGCAGAGCGTGCATTCCACTCCTGTAGTAACTGAAGTAAGTATTATCAAAGAAACATATTTTACTACAAAAATTGGTTTCTCTATCATGTCTCTATATGTAAAACTAATCTTCAGTGTCAAAAATAATTATATTTGTATAACAATATGCTTATTTAAACAAAGATTTGATTGATTCTTATTGTTATTGATTGTATTTCATATTAACCAAATTTTATATTTCTGCTTTCATTTCTATCCTCACTGGACTTCAAGGATGATTTAATCTTAAGAAATTGTTTAAGTGTTGAAAAGTAAGCTTATTTAAGTATTTAAAGCAACACTGATTGGGAAAGCATCAATTCAATTCCCAATAATCCCAAAGGATTACTCACCCACTTGTGAATCTACCCTGATTAACATTAACAAGTAGTTCATGTGTAATTATGGAAGTAAAACTATTATACTGTACATACTATATACCTCTTGGTGTTTAAAGTCAAACTTTCAACTCTCACATATATTTTGTGACTTAGCCCCAGGTGTGTTACTATATCTTCTCTCATACAGATTTTAGAAATTGAGGAGAAAGTGTTTGCTAGGAGTTATCCATTTCCATATGTTATTATAGTGTTGTATATTCCAGCATCCATTATTCTTTGAATGTAATTTTGTGATCAATTCCTTTGTTGTCTTGTTTTATCATTATATCCATATCAAGCTTCTAGTTTTTCTCTTTTTTTTTTACCAATGTTCTCATTTCTGGTGCTTAATTTTTTTTTTGCACCTTCAAAGAAATGTACTTGTCTTGCTGTGTGCTCATTGGTTTTTCATGCAAACAGTTTTTTTAACACACTGAGCAGTCATTACTCATCAAGTAATCACATATGACACAATTTAATCATTAGTTTCAGTTACTAGTGACAATATTTAGCATCTTTTTGCCATAGCTTTTCCAAATACATGTATTTACTTACATTTATTTTGTCTACATAAACACCAGTCCAAATGAATTTGTGCAATGTATGTTGCCTCCCTTGATTTCATACCCAAAAAATAGCACTGTACAGTTCTGTCAAGTCTGTAATTTTTAATATGATGTGCATCATTGTTTACATATACACATGATATTACATGTAAATAAAATATGTTCAACATTATCAATATGTCACACAGGCTTATTGGTTTTTAACAATAACAAACCAACTCACTAATTAATGCACACATCATGTTTCAGCGTCCACAGAACAAGCGCCAAGAGAAGATACTGAAGGAGCTTGAGAAGAAGCTTGACATGACCACACAGAGAAAGGACAAACTTCAGGAAGACCTCAAGGCAGCAGAAGATGAGATTAAGAGACTCCAAAAAGTTAGTGACATAACAAAATAATAATATAGGGCAGTTGCATGATGTAAATCAACCAATGAGAACATGTCATTTTTGTTTGAGGTGGGATGAATTACCACTGTGAATATCAAACATGGAAAGATATTATAATAATGATAATGTAACCATAATAATGTGATGGTGCCTTAAATCTGAATTCATATGGAGTGTTGCAACCATTAACATAAGCTGAACAACTTCTAATCTGATGCATCAATACCAGAAATTATTTTTGGAATGGACAGTGATTTGAGTAGGGAAGATTATTTTAAAAATAACTTGCCTTTACTCATGGAGACTGAGATGTTTGTTCTGATTTAGTGAGAATCTGAAGAGTTACATTTTGACAAATTTCCCTGTAAAATCTTATATTACAAGTGTGTGTAGACCTGAGCTATTTCTGTTGTATCATATAAGGAATGCGATGAGAAGAATAGCACTCAAAATTGGTCACAGTAACATATTCTCCAAGGTGACAGTGACCTACTCTCCAGGGTTTACTGTGAACTCACTTTTTTTCATGGGTATCTGTTTTTGTAGTTTCATAAAAAATGACATTTTAATTGGTATTTCAATTCAATGAAATGGATTTAGGAAAGGGTCCTGTCATCATTTTTCATTGGATCTTTAAATGTTTGGTGTATAGTAACCATGAAATCTATGAAACTTAGTACCCCAGGTAAAAAAATGAATTTATAGCACTAAAATTGCTTAAAAATAATGACTGTGGCCACAGAAACAGATGCAACATTTGAGTTTGTGTTAATTGAAAACTCTAGTTTATTTGTCTGTTTATGTATTCATTCATTCACTTATTCATTTTTTTATTTATTTTATATATGCATTTATTTGCTTCAGGAGTGTGATGAGAAAGAGAAAACAATACAGAAGCTGCAGGCAGAGCTGAAAGAGATAAGTCTAGCAGCCAAGGAGGGGGTGGAGGCTGCCATGAAAGTCAAGAGTCTGGAGATGGATAATAAGAAACTGTTAGAGGAGAATAATACCCTTACCAAGAACTATGAGAGTGAGAGAGTATGTAATATTTTTAATGCTTATTTTGACAGAATAATTGGAATTTTATTGAATCCTGTTTGATTACAATTTTCAGCCATCCACTTTTTCGTAATTTATATTTTTATATAGTCTATCATTAAGTCCAATGATCTCTTTGATTCATTTCTTTTCCTCCCAGATCACAATTGTGGCACGAAAAAGAGAAATCTCATATTCCAGTAATTGCCAATTTAATTGTTCCTAGTAATTTTTTTCATTGCATCTAATATTCTAATCTGTAAGATTATCTTGATATTGTAATTGAACTGGAATTTTAAAAAATTTTGAAGGTTAAACTTTTGTCAGTGAGTTAATGGATGCAGTTTTTATGTATTTACAGTATACATGTTCCTTCTCATCAATGTTCTGGGATACAATTTCATTAAGGTTTATGGATTTTTTAGTTCTCAAGTTCTCAATATAAAATTTAAAGTCAACCATTTCTGATTTTGCTGTGTTTTGATAGTATAAAAGCAATGCAAGGAAAAGAATTAACAGATGGAAGATTTGCATAGAGTGGGTGCATATATCATTTGTTCAGTAATATTTTTTATACAATATTTGGTAATGTAATCTTTCAGGTTCTACGTAAGAAATATTACAACATGGTTGAGGACATGAAGGGCAAGATTCGAGTGTACTGTCGAGCTCGTCCACTGAGCAAGTCAGAGATTGAGAGGGTTAGTAAATGTGCCTATGTGTACAGCATTTCTCACATGATAACCCTATAGGGCCCACTTTCTTGATGTGATGAAAAGTGTGGGGTGGGCTTATCATTGAACAAGACTTCCAAAGATAATAATTGCCAAAATGCTGTACAAGTTGGGTATGTGCTTTTTATCATGCATGGCTCTGTATTCTTTAAACATTTTGAGCACAAAACTCAAACTCAGTCTCAAATCCCCAAACTTGTATATGATACTTAGAGTACATATGTGCCATTGAAATGTAGCAATTAAGGATAGGGATGTAGTAAGTTAAGAAAATCCTGACAGTTTTTTTATTGTAACTATCTTCGAATTAAAGTAACAGACATCAAAACTGTTGACATTGAGCTTTGTATTGAGTTTCTTGCTCAGAAAGGTTCAAGAATATGTGGAATGGGCTTACCACTGGAGAAATATGGGGTATGTATATGTGCTGAATATATGTATGTGCTGAATATGCATATGTACTGTGTATGTGATGAGTATGTGTATGTGGTGAGTATGTGTATGTGCTGGGTATGTGAATGTGCTGAGTATGTGTATGTGGTGAGTATGTGTATGTGGTATGTGTATGTGCTGGGTATGTGAATATGCTGAGTATGTGTATGTGCTGAGGATGTGTGTGTGGTGAGTATGTGTATGTGCCAGGTATGTGAATGTGCTGAGTATGTATATGTGCCAGGTATGTGAATGTGCTAAGTATGTTTATGTGCTGAGTGTGTGTATGTGCTGAGTATGTGTATGTGCATACTTTTAGAACAAGAAGATAAATAGTTTCATATTTATGCATGTTGTATATATGTTTTACATGCAGTGTATTTAGCTCAAAATATTGATAAAAGACTACATTACTGCTCTTGTTCAGAAATTATAAAATTTGTCATTGCCAACAATCTGACATATCAACACTGACATGTATGGAATGACTTCAATTAATATAATTAATTACCAGAAAGAGTATTTGATGGCTATATTGTAGTTAATGACAGTATATTTCCATCCTCCTCTCGATCACTATATGTATCACAGGCCCAGTCTCTTTGTTATAATCTGTAGGTTTATTCACTCTTCTTTGCTTGTTCCTTTTCTGTCTGTCAGTCTGTCTCTACCTCTCTTTCTCTCAATAACACATCTGTTGAATGTTAAGCACAAAGAGAAATTATCATATTGTCATATTTATAACTTTGTTTCAGCATAACTACTCAGTTCTAAAGTCAGTAGATGAGTACAGCATTTCTGTTCAGTCAGAAAGGGGAACTAAGGACTTCCAGTTTGACCAAGTTTTCATGGAGGATTCAGCACAGGAGAAAATATTTGAAGATACAAATGTAAGTTATCATTCACATCCATTTATCTGCATTCACTTACTGTATTCTTCCATAAAAAGTGTAATGTTTAGCCCTGTAGAAGTTAATTTATCTTTTGTTTCAAGTACCTTTTTAATAATTTATCTTTTGTTTCAAGTACCTTTTTGAGTACAACTGCATTTTTGTTTTGCATGTCCATTTCTAATATGGTACACTTGTATTATAACCAATTTCACTTTGATTATTTTTTCACTTAAATTTACCGTGTTTTACATGTTCTCTGTAATTGTATTCAAACAACTTGTATCATTTTGAGAGATCTCAATAGATATAGAAAAACAGGAACACTATGACAGAAATTTAGGAGTTCTTGGACACACTTGTGCCAGAACAAAAGGTAATTAATACAACTTATAAGCTAGCATATTCAAGAATATGTGTATAAAAATATGTGCATTGTATACTCAGTTGTTTCTTTGACAAAAGAAAAACACAAGCTCAGCTTTATGCTTATCATGTTAACATTATTGCTCTATAAATTGTTTACCTTGTTTCATAATTTTTTCTTAAACTAAATTTTGTCATCCCAACATTTTTGTGCAGTAGTACAATAAATGCATATTTCCATGCTATTTATCCTGTAAATTGGTGTTATATTCTTCTGTATATATGATGCATACTCTTAGTCTTCTGTTTTAATATGGATACTTGCTCAGTTGAAAAAGCTCAAATGAGCTTGTGTGTTTTTTTTATAGTTTGTACTTGCCAAATGCACTGAGTATAAAATAAATTTGATTCTGTTATATTCTATTTTGATCTATTTTCAAGAAAGTCAGTGCATATTAGGAACATAATATCATTTATGATTGATTTGAAATAATACACTGATGCATCGTTTGCTGCCAGAATAATGTCATCAAACAATTACAACTGTTGTCAGGATAACTACCAGGTCACACAAAAGCCCATTTAGAAGCTAAACCCACTTTAAAAGAAAACCTCTTCTTAAAGGAACATTGTTTCCATTTAGCTCATGCATTTCCCAAACAGGTTGTCCCCAACTAGTGTGACACTTCAGACAGCCAAGATAAATCACTCAGTGTACTCTCAGGTTATTTTTAGACCAGGTGCATGTCACATTTCACTTCGCCAACAAATCAGGCATTACAAACATCAAAACTCTACCCAATGTCTAAATTGTATTTATGCAAAAAAGCCACTTCAGTTTTCTTATGTTTGTATGAATATACCGCATTGGATCAGAAATATCACAGAGAGAGCAAGTAATCTACGCTTTAAAATTATATGCAATGATAACAAAGATCACCAAATTTGCCTCATTTTTTTAAAATTATTTAATTATTCATTTATTTATTAGAATCACTTTTCATCTTTTTTTTCTCCTTTAGTATGGCAGAACACTGCAGTTTTATTTGCTTTTGTCAGTTGCTTTCCAAGCTATATACTAATAATTGGAGCAGTCAGTGTCTGTGATGATTATGGTAGTGCTTTGAAATAGTGACTGCCATAAGATAAGGGACATAGTTGGTGACATGGTACATGTATACAGATTACACCAAGATCATCTGCCGAGGCACATATGTGAATTGCATCAGCAACCAAGTTGGCTCAGTGTTGTCTGTTACATGTACATAACTACATGAGAATGTTTTATTTGACTACATCAGTTATTATAATAGATTAGATCCAGAAATAAGTACATGGTTTGAACTCCATGAGAACTTGTTAGAAAATGTTTGTTAATTTTCAAGGCTCATTTCCACTTTTATTTTGTTTTCTTCATTCTGCATCAGATATATATATATAAAGTGGATGAGTGCTAAGTGCAGACAAGGCAGTGTTTTGATTTAGAAGATGTCTTTTTGTCACAGGTAGACCCATGGTAATAAAGGTTTGAACATTCCATTTATGATCCTTACCATGTAGGATACTTAAATACTTAAATTTCCTACAACTACTCAAGCTTTACATCGGCATATCCTGTCAATCAACCTTACCAGGTGATGTGATACAACATTGTTCTGCTCACTAATTTCATAGCTAGTGAAAGAAACACTAACTTCTTGGCTAGCCCATACAATTTCTCATTCAATTCATTCCCAGCAGGTGCAACTAGTGGACTTTGTTACTTTTAGCCCATGTGTACACGTTATGTGTAAGACCTTGCTTATTTCATTAATGAATATTGATACCACTCTACCACATATTTCTAAAAATTATAAAGAGTTGACTTAGGTTTACCCCTAATCATAAATGTAACAAATTGTGTGAGAGAGAGAATACAGGGGTATGGTGGGTGGGTGAATAACTGAAAGATTTAGGGTTCTCATTTGAGCATAACACTCATTAGAAGCTTAATTTCACTTATGTTTTTTATAAACACAAAATCCTTACAAATGATATTGCAAGTTTATGCCAAAGTGACTTTATTGCAGTTCTAACAGCAGAGAAAGATATTTGATAACATTATTAATGTGAGGTATTTAATTTCATGGCCATTGCCACCGAATTTCTTTTTGTACAACCATTTCCTATCTATAGTGATGGGTTGGAGGAAAGTATTTCTGTGATAAACAATAAAGTAATAACTTTTTCGATCTCTTGGCAGAATTACATGTTTTGTTTGCAGGCAGTCTTATGTTGCCCTGCTTTAAAGCTTATAATTTTAATTTTTTTTTTAAAAATATACATTGATGGTAAAAGGTTTGGTACTGCCACGGCTGTAATCATCCGGCTATACCATCAGCAAAAGTCTTGAAATTATTTAAATCATGGTACCTATGATAAAGCCTAATCTGTGAATAAAATTTTTATAAATACTATGCAACTGACAAGGAGCTGTTAGCAGTGCATTATTTTGTTGTTTATTTCTGACAGTACCTTCAGAATCAGGACATTAGTTTTACTGTTCAAATCAAAAGAACTGAAGGGACAGATAGCCAGATGGATTGAAATCCTATCTGCATATGACTTTACAGTAGAATATCGTCATGACACTAAGCATGGCAATGCAGATGCTCCCAGCATGTATCCTAATCCACTTGATTGTATCTGTGTTGATGTAGATATGATGAAACCTTTGTGCCATGGACCATGCAAGAAATGTAGAAAGAGATATGATGGGATATTTTTCAGCAACAAAAAGGGTGGGTTCTGAGAAAGAGACTTGATGGGATATTTCTCAGCAACAAAAATGGTGACTTCTCAGCAGGTAGAGGGTCCCCATCTTTTTAATTCAGAAGAAACCACATGACAGTGAGGTAGCTAACAGTCTGATCCTTTATGCTGAAGAACATATGATGGGTTCCAAATGGACAGAGGGTCCCAACATTAGCACTGAACAAGAATATACAAATTTAAAAACAGTAAAAACTAGAGCTCAGTCCAGAAAGGAATTAAAGACAAAGCTTGTGCCTGAAGAGGAAAATGAAATGGAGCATAGAAAAGAAAAAAGTTTGAGAGTTAGGTACCATGTACTGGAAACTGCAGAATGATTGAATTCAGACAGTTACAAGAAGCAGATGAATATAGAGGGCTCATTATCAAGGCAAAAAAACAAGAGAATAAACAACAGTTGAGTGCAGCAGTGGCTGCTTTAATTCCAGCATCTTGACATTACTGATTGTTATTGGGATATTTTAGAATTGAAGTAAAGGGTTCTGCTTAATAAGTTTATCAGGAAAGGTAGTACTGGAGAACATTTACAGTTCATTATTCCCTTGGTATTGAGGAAGGAAATCATGTTTCAAATGCCTGACTGTGTTATCTGTACTCTTAGGAGTAAAGAAGACATGTTAGAAAAATAGGTATAGCACATTGCACAGCCAGTGGAAGGCCAGTAATTTGCTACAAACAACAATGTACATTACAAGAAAGCAGACGATTAGCTGTAAATAGGTGAAAAATGGTGACAAAGATGAAGAGAAAAGAAAAATGCAAATAATTTGTGATGAAAACTAATGTTTCTGGTTATTGTTTAGCCAAAATGTAGAAGGAATTCAGTATTTTGGATTTGGAGGAATGGATACTCCATATATTCTCTTTGGTTTGGTTTGGTTTTGTGAGTTTAGCGCGATTTTTCAGCACAAGATACGCTATACATGGCAGCTAGTATATTTGGTGGAGTAAAAACCCAGGAAAACCCCGGGAAGAACCAACGACCCACAGGAAGCTAGTGGCAAGCTTTCTAACATACCCACATTGGCTGAGCCAAGACTGAAACCCATGCAGACAGAGGTGAGATGTCAGTGATCTGTAAACGCAAGCACCTTAGACCACTCGGCCACCTGGGGCTTCTATTCACTTTGGACCTTAATTGTTACTGAGTGTGTAGAGATATATATAGGTTCTTAGGAAGATGCAATATGATTGTATAGAAGTTTGTTGCTTTTAATGAACATGTTATCCATTCCAGATGGGCTACCTTGATTCGGACAGATTTACACTAGAAATCCTGATACGCATGCCCGTGGGTTGGCATCTCTGAAATGCCTTAACTCGTATGTTGGATACTATTGAATGACCTATTGATCTGCACATTTTTTTTTTACAGAACTTGATCCAGTCTGCCATTGATGGGTACAATGTGTGTATATTTGCCTATGGTCAGACTGGTTCCGGTAAAACATTCACCATGATTGGAGACAGGGAACTGAAGTACCCAGGAATCGCTCCAAGAGCTTTCAACAGGATTTTTGAGCTTGCTGATGAGCTCAAGTAAGTTGGTTGTGATTGGACAAACAATATTTCTTGGGACTTTTTATTATCTCGGTTATGAAAGGTTATTGGTTGTCAGATTGAAACTGTTATCAAGAATAAATTACAGATCCAAATAAAATGTGTGCGCACTCATTATGACATAACATTAGCATCAAATATATTTCAGACATTTGAAACCGGTTACACTTCATGCTGATTTAAAAATTATTTTGTAAAAAACAAATTTTTTAAAATAGTTGAAAATTGTTACTCCAATTAAAATATTTATTTTGTTTGAAAAATACCTTTGGTTTATGTTCCAGTTTGGTGTCATTGATTTAAATGTGCCTTCTTTAAACAATACAGTTAGTAAGCATTCAAGAATGCTTTGCTCCATTTTTATCTTTTCTGTTCTTCCATCAGAAATAATGTACCTTTTGGGTAGCATTTTGTTATACATGTATGATGAAAAAATAATCAAAAGGCTATAATTTTCAGAGGGAAAAAAGTAGTCTGTAAGGTCAGTTTCAGAGGTTGAAAGATATGGCTCTCCCTGTATTTATATACATAAAATATTTAATTCTCACATAATGGTAATTATGCACTAAAATTGATCAGATAATTGCAAGTATAAAGATAAAGATATCATATTGAATCTTGAGTTGTTTTCTTAAATATATAAACATCATGCATTTGGTCCACGTCTCAAGATAATCATTATAAAATAGAGCGCCTTTTTCCATAAATACTTTGGTCATTGTTCATTTCTAATCTAGTACTGACTTTGGTTAGTGAAAGCCCTTTTTGGCCAAAATTCACCCATAAAAACATCACTATTTCCATCTGTTCCTGTGCCACCAAAAATCATGCTAACACTGTGGAAGACACAAGCAAGAGATAATGTTTACATCTTGTAAAAAAGTCTTGATGATTAACTGGGATCTTTGCGATACCACCTTCATGGAAAATTCCATTCATGTGTGGCAACCTTGTTTTACTGAGATGCTGAACTAAGCTGACTCAGTGCACTCGCTGTTTTGTCCTAGTTGCAACAGCAGTATGCTAGTTAGGTAGACATCATTACTATAAATATAGCATCTACTGGTCCACATAGGTTACTGTTGTTTTACATGTACTTCTGGATTTGTCTTGTGGAGTCACATTTACAACTATGTTGGTGCACATGTACTGGCAGCACACATTTAGAATTTGTATGATAGTAGTCCTACAGTCAGATCCTATATGGGTGATGGACATTATTTTGGTGTGGTACAGAATGCAAATAAGAAAAAAATATTGTCTGGTGGTGGAATAATGCAGTATTGGAGAGCTACAATATATTGTTATACAAATAGTTAAGTTTAATACTTGCTTATCCATAAGGCAAGGGTTTATTGCTACATGATTAATTACTGCATGCTTAGAAATACTAATATTTATTTTATGCTAGGCAGTGAATTACTGGATTTTCCGAGTGAAATAATTGTGATATTTCACTGCAAATATCATATTTTTTCACTGGCTGTTAATAGACATTGCTAACATTATAAGCAAGAAATTTCAAACTTTTTGTAAGACGCTGGTGTGGTGTAAAGGTAAAGATGGCTGCTTTGCATCCAGGTGAACCAGGTTCAAAGCCAGCAATGGGCAAATTTTTTTTTTTTTTCATTTTCTTTTTATCTGCTGTTTTATCTTGAATTGAGAAGGAGCATTATGTAACTACTGATATTTTATGTGCAAATATACACAAAACAGAGCAGAACATAAATGGTAAACTGCTGACATTATCGCGCGGGATACAGTAGGAAATCAGCTACTTCATTGTGTTATACAAATTGCTAAACAATACGCTTGAGCATAAAATAAAAAGAACATTTGCTTGCTCTGAGTGAATAACATATATTTCATCGAGTGGATGAAAAACTTAAGTATTTTCACTCGTGGCGAAATACTGAGTTTTTTGCCCACTCGATGAAATATGTCCGTTATTCACTCATTTCAAGCAAATATCCTCTCTGTCATCGGCGTGGAATGGATACACAGCTCAGTAAGCCGATCTGGCACATTTGATATGCTTTGACAGCAATATCAGGCTTCCTATAGTTTCTTACAGAATACAATAGTTTATAGTAGCTCAGTACAATAGTGGCTAATTAGAGACAAATGCGGATTTGCCATACTTCAATACAATCATTTAATGAATCTTCCAGTTAAATGAATTTTGGAAAATAAAGATTTATTTCTTTGTTTTTTTTTAGTCAGGGTCCATTCTGCGACTACATTATATCTAGAATTACTTAATAATGAAGGGTGTCATAACAAAGGAGAGCTGTATTTGTCCCAAAATATATGCAATAGAACTTTGTAAACTGGAAAGTGCTTTGTGCCAAAAATTTTGGTTACAGTTTAAGTTGTTTGGGGTAATTTTAGGTCACAGACAAGGCTGTTTTACATCAGGACTTAACTAGTTCTTTGAGTGATCCCACAAGTGATTGATGTTTGATTTCAAGTTTTACTGTTTATCTTCAGGTAGAAAGATCTTTTACAGAGATTATCGTCACTTGAAATAGGGGCAGTATTGGTATTATATGATACTGAGGCTTCAATTAACATTTTCCCCATGATCCTCCTTTCAGGTCTAAGTTTGAAATCAAGGTATCAGCCTATATGATGGAATTGTACAATGAGAAGCTGATTGACCTGTTTGGCCATCCAGGAAACTATGATGATGTGAGTTATGTTTCTTGAGTTCAAGGATGATCAATGAACATCCTGTTTAATGTCCATTTGTTAATATATGAGTAATTAAACACATAAATGGAATGCAAGGAATTTGTGAACAGTTAGTAAAACTCTGCATTTCTGATGTTTGTGTCAGAACTGATAATCCAGAACTTAGCTATCTGGGAACTCCAAAAGGAATATAAATGTTATGAAAGTATTACTGAAACCAAAAGTAAAATCTACAAAAGCACATGTATCATGACCAAGCCCCATATTCTTGCAACTTTTTGAGCATGAAACTGTAGCTGAAGCTCAGAGTCTAAAACTTTTGTCATTCTATAACTGGAATTAGAATAAATTAGAGTCACATATTAGGGGTGGAAAAATGTTCAAAAACATGGATGCCCACCAAACAACCAGACTGCAAATCTGGTTGCTGAACAAAATCATCAGGTTGTCCGATCATACATTTTCTTACACTATTCCACTGAAAATGTTTTCTCAAGAAGAAATTAAATTTGTTGCTAATCAAATTATTCATTTCTTTGTCAATAAATTATATTTATTAAAGTTAATTTAATCAACACAAGAATTTTAAACTTTATGATTCATCAGTTCCCTTATATGCTTTGAAGCACAAAGGAACTTTAACATTGTTATAAAAAAAAAAAGTTTCAAAGTTCTAAAATGAACATCATTCTGGATGTCTATAAATTCTGATTTGCCCTATGTACATGCAGCATTTCTCAAATATTACAGCAAAATCTTCTGTATATTTTATAGATTTTTTTGGTATTATGTATAAGTTCGGAAGTACTCTAAGTTTCAAATGTATTTAAGCTTTTTTGATATAAATATTAAGCACATTCCATAATTAATTTATTTTGTGCTTTTACACCCATTTTTTTATTTAACTAAAAATTTAATTTTATTTCATTTTTATACATCATTTGATTTCACTTCAACTTTTGAACATTTTTTTTTATACTACCTATGAACGTCTCATGTAAGTTACCAGAGCAAAATTATCTTTCCTCACACTATGTCTCATCCTTTTGCAAATTTTTTTAATTAATCAACAAAAGAAGAATTAGCACAAAATATCCATTTATCATAATAAAGTATTTGCATAGAATTATGAAAGAGTCATTACCTTTTGAAGATATCTGTATCTCTACTATTTAAAGCACTAATTTTAATGTGCTCTGCATGATGAGGAGGGATTTGAAAACAACTACAATCAAAAAATGTTTTAGTTTAAGAACGGCAGCTAAAGAAAACATGGTTATTGTTAGTAAAGATATGCTCTTGCTGTTTTACAATACCCTAATCAGTGTCAGAGAGTAAACATGCCTCTTGCAGTGAGTCTAACATCTGGTATTAACCAGTCATCAACCACTACTAGTAGGTAATGGCAGAAATGGGGATTATTATGTATGGTTGACTCTACCAAGTAAGTATCAGATCTATTGCAAACATCATCACCTGACAACAGTCCTCATTGCCTGACTGGGCTGTGACTTTTATACACTTGGTTGTCTGGTTGCCCAAAGCTAAAATTTGGTTGTGCCATACTACTGCCAATGGATTTGTCCACCGCTGCATAAATTGCAGAATCTTCTTAACTTTAGTTCCTCTACTAGCATGCCAAACGGTAATGACCTACATGTATGTTGCTGTAAGTATTAAATATGATTTTGATGTTTTAATCTTGTCTTAAGTTTTGAGAATAAAGAGACCAGGGTTATGCTATTCTAAACTAATTCTTATGATTCTGTCTTATTCAAGTTGATCCATTTTTGCTTTATTTATTCAAATATTGGTTCTACAGTGTGATTATCTCCCTCAAAAGTAATACTGTTGTATCATCTTACCTTTTATGAGTGCTAATATTTTATTATGGAAAGTTCAGAATTTCAAAGATGATACTGCTATACAGTTCTGAAATATTCCATAAGAAATATGGAAACTCCACTTGTTTGCCAATATCTCCCTTATCTCACTGCTGATGTTGAATTATTTCCTTTTGTAGGAGAAGCTGGAAATAAAGAAAGACAAGAAAGGCATGGTGTATGTCCAGGGGTCTGTGATCAAGGAAGCCTCCAATTCCAAGGAATTGTATGCCCTGTTTGAAGAAGGAAGCAAGAACAGACATACTGCTTCAACAAGTATGAAAAACATTTTTTTAATAAAAATATATCTGGTGATGTTTGATAATAAAATCACCAGGCCAGGTTTTACCACCAGGGCTTTAGTCTCAACATAAATTAAAGTCTAGAGCTGTTAATTGCTAAAAATGGTTAATTAGGTACATGTGTTAGCCAGTCTGTGACAAATAGAATAAAGAAATTGAAATCAGAAATAAGGAAAATTATAAATAACCTGAACCCTGTTGCCTTTGATTTTAATTTGAATGATTTATATTTATACAACAATTTTTATATAACATAAGTTGCTGCATATTCAGTCAATTTGGCATACTCATGGCATAACAAAAGGTTCCCAGTTGGCAGCACATATATTGTATAACAAGGTTGTTACAAGTATGAATAGAAGTTTTGCAAAATACAGTCTACTTGCCAAATTTGCTACAATTTTTGCTGCTTTAGTTCTTCAGTTTTTGACAAGAAAAAATTCAGCACAGATTTTTTTCTTTCTTTCAGAAATGAATGCAGAAAGCTCCCGATCCCATCTTGTAATTGGGATTCTAATTGATAGTACCAACATTACCACAGGGCAAGTCCTTACTGGCAAGGTGGGTTTTGTCATATAGATGCTAACATTCATTTTCATTAGTATTGCAATGATATTTTTGTTACCTAGGTATTCAGTTGACCACACCTGCAAATTTTTCCACAAACTGCTAATATCTTGACAAGTGTGCAAATTGGTGCTAGAATCAGCAATGTTAAGGATTTCTCACTATTTTTGACATTTTTTAACTTATTTTCATTAGTATTGCAATGATATTTTTGTTACCTAGGTATTCAGTTGACCACACCTGCAAATTTTTCCACAAACTGCTAATATCTTGACAAGTGTGCAAATTGGTGCTAGAATCAGCAATGTTAAGGATTTCTCACTATTTTTGACATTTTTTAACTTTACAGACTTTTAACTCTTCTGGTCATATACAATGGCCTGTTATCCATCATCAGTCGTCCATCTATTAGCACAAGTTTGTTATTGCTGCTCCAATGCCATGAAACTTTACACACACCTTCATTCCAATTTCTAGTTGGTCCTAGATAAAAATGGTGCCCTTTGGACATCCAATAATGGCCACCGTTGAAAATCTTGTTATCACTGCTTCTCCTAAACAGATGGTTATATTGACATGGGTTTTCATGAAAAGCCTTCTTATTACATCTACTTGGTCCTAAATGAAAATGGAGCCCATATGACATCAAATATGGACACCATGGCAGCCATTCTGAAAATCTTTTTATTGCTGCTCCTCCTAAACAGATGGTCATATTGACATGGGGTTTTCACTCGAGGACCTCTTATGATGTCTAGTTGGTCCTAAATGAAAATGGTGCCTCTCAGACATCCAATATAGCAGCCATGTTGACAATCTTAATATTTCTACTGCTTCTGAATGGATGGTCATATTGACATGACATTTTCATTAAAAGGCTTATCTTGATGTCTCATTGGTCCTAAATTATAATGGTGCCCATCAGATATCCCCATGGATATTTAATATGGCGACCATGGCATCCATTCTGAAAATTTTGTTTGCTGCTCCTCCTGAACAGATGTTCAAATTGATATAGGGTTTTCATGAAAAGACTTCTTATGATGTCTTGTTGGTCCTAGATGAAAATGGTACCAATCTGACTTCCAAATTGGCCATCATGGCAGTCATCTTGAGAATCTTATCACTACTCCTCCTGAATGGATGATCATATCAGCATGGATTTTTCACTAAAATATTTTTTATGTTGTCTAGTTGTTTCTAAATGAAAATGGTGTCAATGCAGCTTTCAGCCTAGCCACCATTATAGTGATGTTCTTGAAAATTTGTTATTTGCTACTGCTTCTGAACGGATGGTCATATTGACATGGGGTTTTCACTTAAAGGCCTCTTACAATGTCCAGTTGGTCCTAAAAGAAAATGGTGCCCCATATGGCCTCCACAATAGTCATCTTGAAATTTTTTTTACCACTACTCCTCTTAAATGGATGGTTGTATTAACATGGTTTTCACCAAAAGACTTCTTATGATATCTAGTTGGTCCTAAATGATGATGGTTGCCAATCTGACTTATAGTTTTGCTGCCACAGTGGCCATCTTCAAAAAGTTTCTTTTTTCTCCTCGTGAACAGATGGTCATATTGACATATCGCTTTTCACTTAAAGACTTATTATAATGTCTAGTTGGTCCTAAATGAAAATGGTGCTGACATAACATCCAACATGGCTGCCACAATGGCCATCTTGAAAATCATGTTATTGCTACTCTTACTGAATGGATGGTTGTATCAAAATGGGGTTTTCACTTACAGAGTTTTGATGCCTTGTTGGTACTTAATGAAAATGGTGATGATTTGAACTCCAACATGGCCACAAAATCTTGTTATGGCTACTTCTTTGAAATAGATGGCCATAGTGACATGGCATTTCCACTAAAAGATTTCCTATCATGTCCTTCCCTCCTATAGACATGAAAACGTCTTTCTGTCTATATCTCACATAGATGAATGGAAATAATTCTTACAGATTAGCTTCCATTATCCTGCACTTACAGGTATCTTATGAACATGTTAACTCAAACTTGGAAGAAAATATTTTGGTATATTGGAGTTTCTCAAGAATATCAAAGATGATTTAAATACTCATCAGTTAAAAAGAATTAAAGGACAAGAAACTGACTTGTCTTGGATTATTGGAAATTTTGCTAAGCCAGTAGCATGCTAATCCCTTCAAGGGACTCTTGTTCTCTGCATTATTTGTCAATGAATTTGAAAATAGAAAATCTTGTTACAGTTATTGGCCTTATGCTATGATAAATTATACATGCAAATAATGTTGGGTAGGATGTATAGATACATTAATTAATACAGAAGAAAAAAAACTTAAGATGTCATCATGGAAATAAAAAGTTCAAAGCTTGCATATAGCAAAGTTTTAATCATATTCACATGCATTCGAATCTTTATGTCTTGTAATAACAATAATTGGATGATACAGAGTATTTTCAGGCACCTCTTTACATATAATACTGTTTAACTGTTTAACATTTTTCATAAATTTTGTACATAGTGAATATAAAAAGAACACTCATATAAGATCATTTATTTGTGTAATAATTTTATATGGATAGTCCTATGAATAAAATTAAGTAAACACACAAAACTGCATACATATTTTGTTCCAAGTTGTTGGAAAGAACGAGATTGATATGGCCATTAGGCCAAGATGTATTCATATGCTGTATCAGTTGAGTTCTTGCTACCAAATTGGAACAAAACATGTGCAGTTTGGTATTTATCATATACACCCTCTTTTGTGGTTTCCAAAGTTTGTAGCTAAACAGTATTAACAGAATTCAAAACAAATAGGAATTTATAATTGTTTAATGCACTGCATCAGAGAATATCAATGCACTGATGTTAGTGAAAAAAACAATAGTTCCAGTCTGAGTGTATGATACAGAAATATGGATTAAGCATCCATATGGTACACCAGATGTAAGATTAAACTGATATGTGATAATATCACAATGTTGAATCAGATTGACTCACAGGGAGTAATTTGCTAATTAATTATATATTTCATAATGAGATATTGAAATATATCAGTGGGAGAAAAATGATATCGCCACAGTGGCAATACCACTTTTATTGCCACTGTGGCAGTATCACTTTTGGAACTACTTTCTCTTCCCATTTAGGAAATATATATGCCCTTATGTATATACTCTCTCCCCCCCCCCCCCCCATCAGCATTAACAGATCTTAAAATTTGTAGAGACTGGTAGATTCTATGGTGTACATTTATATAATCAATACGGAGGTACCATCAAGAAACGCCTAAAAATGAACTCCAGACAACAAAAATTAGACTTCAAGTATTAACTTTTTTATAATTAGTTTTCCACATGAAGCGTGCAAATTGTCAGTGACTGAACTTATTTGACCTGTTGCTAGTCAGTATTTTGCATCACCCATACACCTGTTACACTCTACAACAAATGGACACATATTTAGAAAAAACTCTTGAATCAATAAAGTAATAACATTGTTTAAATGGTGATTTTAACTCTTGTCACAATCATAATCATATTTGAAAACCATGGAGAAATAAGGCATCAGTGAGTGTTGATTGCAAACTGAAATTAAGTGACAATCAAAATTTGGTTGCTGCATCTGTTACTGAAGTAGACTGCAAGCTTGCCAGGGCCAAAATTTCATGTTTGAATGGAGAAAAAAATAAAATAAGGAACCAAAATCCTTACAAGTAAACTCACAATCATTAAAATGTTTTTTTTAAAGATGTTATGCTGAAGTCTGTAGGAAGTGACCACTCTGTGATGTTTCTGCAGTATCCCCACCACAACAATGTTCACTGTTTCAACCCGTGCAAGAAATATCTAAAAGAAAATACAAATTTCTTCATTTTCGTATGAAAACAGACATTAATTTGACACAATACACAATTTGAAGCATTATATGTACAAGCTAAATTTGTAAAAAGTCACTGTCCTAAAATTATTGTAAAATTTTGGAACTTTTTTTTATATGTAGTAATCCAGGTGTTAACCACATTGGCACAGAATGGAGAAAAAAATCATGCAACTCAACAATTTTTGCCTTAAAAAATATATAATAAAAAGAAAATATGAGGAAATATTTTACTTGTGAAGTAGAAACATTTTGTATTGTCACTCATGGCTTCGCACTCATGACTAACAGTACAATGTTTCCCACTTCACTCATGAAATATTTCCTTGTATCTACTAAAAAAAAACGTTGATATCCTCTATTTATTCAAGAAAAATATAGTAATATCACAGTATTGAAACAAATTTACTAACTGGGGTGATTTTTGTGCTGGATTTTCAAACATTTTAATTTGATTATAAAATTTTGAGAACAAAAGGTGAATATTTTGGAAAATATATACTTGGGTTTTGTAGATTTATCTTGTTCATATTTCTTTGTAGCTAAAGTTTGTAACTGGATTCCATGCTTTCTAACCATCTCAAATTCTTTTTTCAAATTTGCTACTCAGTTTAATGTCTTTTCAACCTTGTCAGTGCAGACCTTTATAACACAGGGATGGTCTTGAACACATAGGCAGAGTTGGGTTGCAGGTCAAATTTTTTTCCCAATTTTTTTTTACTGTGAAGTAGCAAGAAACTGAATAGTAGTAAACATTATGTAGTTTGTTTATTTGTCATTGTATGGCACCTGTATTAGCATTTTGTTAAATTACATGCTTTCATAAAATCGTTTTTTTTTAAAGGAATTTTAAAAATTATAATGACATTAGCAATAAAAAAAAAAGATTATAGTCAAGATTTCAAAATTTTAATTTGCTATCATTCAGTGGTAACTTCTGAAAGTTTATGGCCATACTTACAGTTTTAATATTTGTGGTAGTTTTATGCAGCAATTGTTTTCCTTAAATAAAAATTCACCAAATGATTCAAACACTCAAAAATCACACACTAAACTACTAAACAGTAGCTCCTTTTTTTCTTTCAAAATAAGTTACTGTGTGCAGTCATAAGTATATTAAATTCTGATTTTTGAACAGGCTGATGTCATAAAATTGCATGGCTCAAAACAGCTTCACCTGGTTTGAGTATGCCAACAAATTCATGCTGTTTGTATTTGTTTTCCTTCAGTTGAGTTTGGTGGATCTGGCAGGCAGTGAGAGAGTGGGAAAAACTGGAGCCGCTGCCCAACAGCTCAAGGTCAGTATCAACAATTATGGACTCTTAGAGTACATTAGATTAGTGCAACTTTCATTACACTAGTGTTGAACATTAGGGTGAGCAGCAACCAAGCTTTGGGTGTGCATATTCTGGGTGAGTACAGAAAAAAATTAAAAAAACAGAACACAAAAGAAAATTGTTTAATCAACACAAGTAATTCTGATACTGTAGTATTGCAAATTTTCATGGGGTACCAATTTTTGTGGATTTTGTTCTTGCCCTGAAGCACGAATTTAAAGACCCAACAAAGAATTAGCCACATGTGATAAAGAAGCCCGCCTCCCCCCCCCCCCCAATTTCTTACTGTGTTTCATTCCTAGAGATCAACAAAGCTGTTTGATAAATCACAGTCATTTCTGTTATCTGGTAATCAAATATTAGCTTTTACATGTGTCTATTTTAACCCTTTTAAAAAAGGATTACAATGCATTTTAGGTTGTTTCAATGCACATGTATTTATATACTATCCGGTAGCTGTAATTTTTACTTACTGCCTTAAATCGATATGTCGTGACATAAGTAAGGATAGAGAGAAATGAGAAAAAGCATAAGGTATTCAAACACAAGTATTACTGAAAATGAAAGAAAGAATAATAAATGATACTAGTATATGAAAATTAGATTTAATACTTATTCAAATAGATTCTTCATTCAAGTGAAACTGTTGTCGAAAAATTTAAATCCTTGTCAAAGGGTGTCTCATTTTATCTATACATGCTTAATCCCAATGAACAACATGGCTGTAAAATACTAAAACTATTGCATGAAACACAATTAATAGTGAAACCCTATGTATATACACTAATTACTGCAGAGTATTAAAACTCACACTTCACTGATTTTCAGACAAAACAACTTAATGAACATCTTGTCAATCAAAGTCTGCTGGTACACACAAATGTTTGTCAGGTATACAATCCTGAAATTGTTGAATTAAACAAGTCCAGCATCCTCAAAGCCACGGATAATTAGGTCCGATCTTTCACACATTTTTGCACGAGCTGCAATTATCCCTTAAGCATGAATTGGCTTGATTGATGAAGTTTTAAGTAAAGTCTAGTGGTTGAAGTTGGTTCGTACATTAGGCAGGCTCGAAGAAAGGATTGATTACATTGTTTTTCAATTTAGTTAGCATCTTCACACTTTTATGGGCTCCAAACACATCAAATGTTGACACTGCTTGCAAACTGCATTGAGCAAGGGGCAGCTGTTCACATGTTTCGTTCATAGTGGAATGATGACATTATCCAAACCAACGAGGTTCAATAAGTTGAATTTTGCTATTCTTGAACCATTGTGTTGATGCCATGGTCATCAGAAAGTAATTGATGGTGCAACTTTATGGACAGTGTTTTACAGAAGAGATCATACAGATGTACTTTAATAACCGATTAGCTGAGTGTTGTTGGCTACGTTGGCTGCCTTTGATGAACACATCAAACATTGACATTGCTTGCTAACTTCATTGAGCAAGGGGCAGCTGGTCACGTGTTGGTTCACATGTGGAATCATGACATTATCTGAACCGACGGAGATCTAAGTTGAATTTACCACTTTTGAACCACTGTGTAACGCCATGGTCATCAAAGTAATTGATGTTGCAACTTTATAGACAGTATTTTAAGAAAGAGATCATACACATGTACATTTTAATCGATTAGCTGAGTGTTGTTGGCTGCGTCAGCTCCCTTTGACATTGCATGTAAGAGATTAATCTTGACAGGTGTTTGATTTGTGCTCTTACAGGTGGTAGTACTGTTTTAATCATTGAAATGACTGCCATTTGTTGTTGGCATGGTTTTGATCTTTTGTATTGTTTATTTGGGCTATTTGCAGAGGTTAATCCATGAAATTAAATATCTACAAATATGCAAGCTTTGGCAGGCAAAACTACGAATTTAAGTACCCACAAAAATGTCTATTTTTACAAAACCACAAAAATTTAGACCCACAAAAATAAATGATACTACAGTATTTCAGAACTGCTCACATCACAAAGTCTCCCTTGTCAGGTCAACTGGAATAGGACTCAGGATCTCATAAGTACCTGAAACTGGGGTAAGAAGTATCTAAAACTGGAGTCAGAACTTGAACTTATGAGTTGGGGTTATTACCACATGGATTGATGGTCTCATTATGTAAGAATTATTGATTATCAATCAGTGGAACTTTTCCCCTGACTTCTGTACAAGTATACTGCAAACAGCATAGACTCAGATCTGTGGTCTCAAAAGGCACTGGCAGATCAAGATCTAATGTTATGCTGTTTGCTAAATTTCATAAGTATGAGTCATTCAGTTTGTACTGAAAAATATTTGTTTTGATGCTAAAACAATGAGTCCACACTAATATTTTTCAGTATAAATTCAGTAACCTTTTTATTATGCACTTTAAACCTAATGAAAACCTAAAAATGCTTTTTTGTACACTGTCATTCAAATATAGACCTAAACATAATGTTAAAGTTAAAAATAAAATTTTTCATCTCCATGTGAATGAATTTAAAGACCTCACTGATCATAAATTTTCAATGACTGAATGAATCCTATTCATGTTAACTTCATTGTGATGTCACTTAATAGTGGAGATGTAACATTGCATTGCCAATAAAATTTTCATGTTAACGAAAATACTAGTACAGTAAAACCTGTCTTGAGAGACCACCCCTTCTGCCAACAAAAAGTGGTCTCTCATGACAGGTGGTCTCTCATAACAGGTTTGTACAAAAAGACCAGTTTCCAAGGTTGAAATTCAGCACTGTTTATATTACATTCTTAATTTATTCTTCTTGTTAAAATTTTGTATGTATTATCTGAAAATAAGTTTATATAGCAATAAAGATATACATCTATCATTAAACATGAATCACATTTATATTTGAAGATCACATATACTTGTATTAGCATATGAATTCATTTCTAATTGACTAATTGACTCCTTGTCTTTTATAACACCCTGAATTTGAGTTTTCCTGATGTTCAAACTGGCTGTTGTTTTGTGAGCGGTCTCACCTTTTTCACTTCTTTCTATTACATTCCTCCAGTGTTAGAATTTGTCTCTTTTTCATTATAGATTCTGCCATTGTTATTAAGGTGCTAGGTGTTAACGTTATCAATGATCAATTGTAATAACGACTGTAGCGGTTTTGATCAGGCTTTGGGGAAATAACGAATACATATACAATGTATATGTACCAATGAATGAAAAAAAAAGGACATAATTAACTCATCCATAAACAGAATAAATTTATTTAGAGAGAAAAGTCAAAGGGTGTAGCTGGCTGCACTAAGGTAAACAGATGATGGCTTGGTGTGAGGGCTATAATCACTGTAACATTTTAAAAAAAAAAAAAAAACACAACCCTTTAACAATAACAATCGAATCCAGAAAACGACTCTCCCTTTCTGTTATTAAAAACAAAGACAAAGACATCATACACCCGAAGCATTACGGATTAACTCCAAAGACAAACAATGTATGCAGCCGCTACATTGACTTTGGCACTACATTGGCAGTTGTGACATGTACTTTAGTTTGGTTTACAGTCTGTAACAAAGAACACTACATGCATGACCTGTAAAATTTACGGAATCGGTAGCCAGCCTAATTTATTTTTTTTTAGGGGGGGGGGGGGTCAGAACAATCTTTACTTTTTAAACAGTTGTTGCTACAAAGGATTAAATAAAGGGCAGTGGTGTTTGTCTCTGTTCTTGTGATAGGGTCGTTCATAGCAGTGT
Source organism: Margaritifera margaritifera (assembly GCA_029931535.1). Classification (NCBI taxonomy): domain Eukaryota; kingdom Metazoa; phylum Mollusca; class Bivalvia; order Unionida; family Margaritiferidae; genus Margaritifera; species Margaritifera margaritifera. The sequence continues at coordinate 6,837,426 of JAQPZY010001685.1, read as the reverse complement.
TATTTTAGAACAATCAGCCATTCGCAACTTCGCGGTAAATCCTAAGGATCGTATTTTGGTCTTGCAGAAACAGCCGAGTTTATTCCAGATGAACAATCTGCATGTACCGGTACTCTAGTTTGGTTTACAATCCTATCATATAACACTACATGCATGACCTGTAAAATTTACGAAAGCGGTAGCCAGCCAACAGTCTTTACTTTTTAAGTGGTCATGGTTACAAAGGTTTAAATAAAGTTCAGTTGTGTTTATCTCTGTTTTTCCGATGCGGTCGTTCATAGCAGTGTCGAAATGCATATTGTGCCAAGAAATCGTAGTCACTGGTCGTGTTCTGCAGGTGGTCGCTCACGACAGTGCGTTTATATAATAAAATCGATCCGTGCATTACAATTGTGGTCGTAAATGACAGGTGGTCGCTCATAGCAGAGGTCACTCAAGACAGGTTTTACTGTACTCATTCTCATAAAGTATCTACATTTCTGCAAGTAATCATGCATTACCAATATTTGAACATATTCTTTTGCTTTCAGGTATGAGATCTGTTGTTTTGGTTTTTTTTTAAAATCAACTCAAGATTGTACAGAATATGTGTGTATGTCCTTTAAAACAGCACTTCTGATTTTCATGATTTCATTTTCTTGTCAACAAAATTAAAACTGAGATGTCACTTGGTTAATAACCACTGTCCTCTCTACCATCCAAATTGATCAATATACAGCTGACATTGCCATTGCATGGAAAATTTCTTACAAAATCTGTTACCTTGCCATAAGCGTCTCCAGATGCCATGTTTTTGTGCAACAAAAAATTAATCCCACGTCACATGGTTTGCAATGGTACATGCAAAAGTTTGGCTACATTCAGTATAGGAAGATATTGCATAGTTTTAGTAATACAAAACGAATGGTAATTTTTTTTAAACAATAAGTGAAACAAACAGCCTATACCTGGATCAGGCAGCACAGTATGTGACAGTAGATCTCAGTCTATAGTTGAGTGTGCCGTATACACTAGCAAATAGGGCTACTTTATATATCCATTAAACATGTCACAGATTATTTTACACTGAGAGCTTTAAAGAACACATTATTTGATAGCGTCACATAATTCTCATATTCCAATAACAGGAAGCTATGTCCATCAACAAGTCCCTATCAGCCCTGGGAGATGTAATCTCAGCTCTGAGCAGTGAGCAGCAGTTCATCCCATACAGAAACAACAAACTGACCATGCTGATGCAGGACTCACTTGGAGGCAATGCCAAGACACTTATGTTTGTGAATATTTCCCCAGCTGATTACAATACGGAAGAGACATCTATATCCCTCACGTAAGTCAGTTTAGCTGATGAACTCATCGTCCTAAGAATAGTAGGGTTTGTCTTTTGTACATAATTCAAATTTTTGCTCACGGAAGCACATTGTTGATAACCATTGATTCTCAAATTGGATGACACCAGAGCATAAAAAGAAAAATTCACCTTTTGAGAGTTTTAGACCTTTAATTTTTCAAAACAAGACAGAAATCTTTCCTTTCAGTTACAGAATAAAGTAATCTTATATGTACCAGGTATAAATTTAACCTGATGACCATACATTAAGGCTTGTTCTTGTCTGTTATACAACTATTGATAAGTTGCTTCCTTGTTGTGCATTCAAAAGATGTGGGATTTTGTTTTTTTACTTAGAGTAGCAGTGACTAACTTCTGATATTTTACCAAGATCACCCAAACTTCATCCAACAAATGAAAAAGGACATTGTTTATTGATCAGCACAAGATATCAATTAGTTTTCTTCAAATAAATTACCCAATCATACAATGTTTGGAATACATCCAATACCTCACATGTCCAGCTCTTCCAAGCTAAATAAGACATTCACCATGTCTTTTGGTATGTTTTAGCAACGAAAGTGTTAACAGGTCATCTGCTTGCCAAGGCATAAGTCAGACTAGAGTGGTCTCCCCTTGAATAGAGATATTGGCGCCAAATTCCATCAGTACATACCTGTCAACTTGTACGGGAATCCTGTAATTTGTACGGTTTTTGGGGGGATTTTGCAGTGTACGGCCGTACAGGCATTTTGTACAGTTTTTTTAATATTTTTTTTAAAAAAATATAAATGTCAGCAATTTTTGCCAAGATGAGGATTCGACGGGGATTTTTATTTTCTTCATGAGATATAACGAGAATAGAACGTGAATCGCTTGAACCACCTATTAGATTACCCAAAATACTGATGTCTTTCACTTGCCGATTTGAGAGTTTTATTTCTTTATTCAAGCATGGAATTCTGCCCCCTTACTGGTTGGCTGAAAATCAGGTTATCAGTAGGCGTAGTACCGTATTTACGGCATGTTTTCGGAATATCAGAAAACGCAGCCAAACATGTATTAGAGCCATGATCGTATGTGTATTTTCCAAAAGAACCGCCATATTAGTAATCTATCAATCCACGGTTTAACCCTCTGCTAATCAGTGATCACTAAAATCTACCCTACAAACGCACGCAAGCTTTATTTCAGTGAAATTAAGATATGAATACACACTAAATAAAAAGATTTTGGATTTATGATTCTGAAGATATTTATAAGAGAAACATTTTAGTATCGAGAGTAGAAATGATTACGGGACAACTCGGCACATAGCAGAGTCGGTCCACTAACGTTCTCGGCCTACCCAAATCGGCCCATAACATACTCTGCCCATTTACGTGCTCGACCCCATTACGTACTCGGCCCATTACATACTCGGTCCACGATTTATATAATAGTAATGTTGATGTAATGTTTTTTTTTCTACAGTTATTTCATTTGTCTTTTAATCTTTATACGTTTCTTTGTGTTTAGTGCATCTGTGTAAGATTTTTAGTAAATATTCGTTATGATAGACCCGACGCCCTCTTTTCTTGACCAAGTTTATTACCTGTAAAAGTCCATAGCAATGAACAATTTTTGTCGGGAAGTTTTTTTATGACATTTAAGGTGCAGATCATTCAATAATCAGGATTTATTTGATGTTGGTTAAGACATATGAGTATTAAATGGTACAACAACAAGTAATATTCATTATATTCTGAGTAAAAGCGCCTACATGACCACGTTGACATACACTTTAATTAACTTCAGGAGTTAACAGTTGTCAAGAAAATTCAAAACATGTGATATTTTTACCGTATACCGTAAATTTTGTATCAACAGTAAATATTTTCCAGTATTCTAAGTTTAAAACGTCTCTGTCCTTGCACGGGCGCTATATTAATTGAGTTAAATAGATATTATAAAAAAAAAAAGATAAGCACAGAGACAAAGCAAATATATCTAATTCTTATGTGTTTATTTTTTTTTTTTTTTTAGTACAACATTTTTTATCTTTGCCCTGTCTTATTCCTTCTCTCAATAATAACCGTAATGAAATATTTTATTTATATAAATTTTGTGCAATGAGACATTCGAATTACAATTAAGAGAGTTTTTTTTACAATCTTTAGTAATTATGGGCCGACTGTGTCATGGGCCGACTCCGTAATGGGACGAGTATGTTATGGGGAGATTGCTTAGTTGAATTTGTATGGGCCGACTCCGTTATGGGCCGACTTTGTTATGGGATGACTCCGTTATGAGCCAAGTCCATTATGGGCCAAGATATCCAGTCACCGTAGAAATGCATGTATGATGGCTAGTCTTAAAGCAACAAGAGTGAGAGGCTCCATATGGGGGTTTGTGTTGTTCGTAAGCCTAGGAAGGATAAAAATAACAAGCAAGTTGCAATATACGAGTCAGAGTGATTAATATGTTGATATTTTTTAAATAAAGGTGATCTATATGTTGTGGTTCTCTTGTTTTTTTGTTTTTTTTCCCCCACCTAGCCGAGGGTAACTTCAAAGTAAGCAGAGCTTGCCAACTCGAAACAATCGACTGCTGAAAGATTGTTTGATGCAAGTCGGCGATTTCAAGGTGTCTGGGTGATAATTGTTAATAACATAACTTGTGAGATTTCTTTCACAGGTGTGTTTGGAAATAAAAGGCAGCCATCTGGATTTCGTTAAAAGAGCATTCGATGTACCGAACATATAGCACCCACAATCAATATTTATCATCTACAAAGAGATTTATTACCTGTAGAACAATAACTATGTTTAACCCGTGGTACATAATGCCTCAGAGATAATGGGTTTGTTTTGTTGCACAATGCCAATAAATTTACTAATCCATACAGTAACAATGATAAGTAATTATCCAATACATTTTCATACCTGTCAACTTGTACGGGAATCCCGTAATTTGTTTTTTTTTGGTCTGGTGTACAGGTTTTTGTCTCAGGAGGTTGACAGGTATGTCAGTAGTTAGTTACTACTTCTGCTTATGCCTGATCAGGATGCTCTTATCAAGGCCTCACAAATACCAATCCACTTTGTGTTTTTCATCAGTTGAGTGACTTCTAGAATTTTTCTCACCTCATGGAAGTATACTCCATGTGTTTTGCTATATAAATCTCACTCTATCATCATTGTAAGTGAATTTTTTGCAATTCAGTTGTCTAACTTCGTCATATGATAAGCTAATCAGTCCCATCTTAACCCATTACCTCATAGTGTCTGTTACTGTGTAAGCTGTCGATATACATGTACCAAAACCACAGAGTGCAGTGTGCTATAAATAGAACAACTGTTTCTTAAATGATTTTATGCAAATAGGCCTGCCTGGAAAATTTAGAGCAGTGTAGTATATGTCAAGTTCAACATAAATTGTAAACATTTTACCTTTTTTGTACATATTTGTTACCTATAGATAGGTTTAAGAGTAAAATCTGATCTTTATGACTACAATTATTTTTCACCGAAGAATTTTTTATATGCTTTTAAATCCTGAGAGAATTCAAGTCAGTGAAGTTGTGTAACAAACCATAGCTGACCTTTCTCAACTTCTAAATCTACTGTTCGTTGTCAGAGTTTGTCTCTATCACAAAAGTATCCAAATTTGATAAATTATCAAAATCAGTGTTGCCTACATTGATATCAGAGACTATATTTGACTTATTGAAGCCTTCATAGTCATAATTCTAATCATCCAAACTCGAGAAAGTGCTGAACAAAGTCTGTGGCCTCCATTTTAGATAAGGGAGAATCTGACCTTGTTATTTTAAATAGCAGATTATGACTACATTTTAAACAGCAACCATGTGCAGTGTTCTCCCGAGGGCCTTTTGCCGTAGCGGGCCCACTAACCTATCGTTTCAAACTCCAATAACCCCGACGCTTTAGAACCTGCCGCTACACTATGCTCTTGTGCCGCTACGCTTTGATGTTTCCCACTACCCTTATAAAATCAAGAAATGAAGGACGGGATTTAATAATGAATAGAAGACGTTATTACCTTGGGTGGAAATTGCTGGATCGGATGGTAAGTTTTCCATATTGCTTACTTAAGTGAGTGCTGCCCTATTAATTTCTCTTTTCTGTCTATCCAAGTAATAAACGGAACAATTTTTATCTTCCAGTTTTACCTCTTTTGAAAAGATATAAATAAAAAGTATTCCTTTATAAATATAACTAAAATAATTTCATCCATATTCTTACTTATTATTACTGAAGTCATGACCTCAAAAGTTTATTCCACCCGGTCTATATCAAATTCTTGAAAATAAGACTATGTAATTACATATATATTTTGCAGGTATGCTGTGTAAATTGTGCCTGAAGAATTTTTCCATGGTAATTAACTTAATTAGGATTCAGGTATATTTGTCTCTTTTTTGTACATCCATTAATAAATTTTATGTTCCATTTTTTTCAGATTGTGAAAGGTCATTCTCCTCAATGAATAGAATTAAGAGTGTTTTAAGGAACAGGTTGTCACAGAGGGTACTGAACTACCTGATGACAATCAGTACTGAAGGACAACCCTTAAAAGACTTTAATTGTGATGTTGCAGTCAGTTTATATGGTGAAATGAAGAAAAGACGAATATCATTTATTTAAATTAAGAAATAAATGAGATATGCATTGTTTTTTACTGTTATAACCTAGGTAAATAAAAAATACTATGTAAATATATGCACTTCTTTTTATTTCATTGATATTAATTTGTTTCACTTTTATGACGTTAACGTGCGCTTTGTAAAACATTTTATGACCCAAACACGCGTACCCCGATGCTATCGAAAATTTCTGGGGAGATCACTGATGTGATGTGGTGTCATGGTTATTTACCTCAATGCCTATAGTTTCTAATAGGGGTTTTTCCCTAAAGGTGGCACTATGAAAACCAGCTCAGAATGAACAATGTTTACTGGAGGCATTGAAATATGCTTCTGTGAAGATGGTGCACAGGCATCCAAATGTGTTTGTATGTGAATTGGAATGAGGCTTTGATAGGTGCTTCCATTGGAATGTAGAAGAGGTGTCCAAAAGTGCTTATGTGAGGTAAAGGGTTAATTGCCAGCCCAATAATCTATCCTATTTACTCGATACTCAACATTTTTGTTAGTTATATCAAGTAAACGATCATTCATTCCATATAATAAGATAATTTCTGCATTTTTCTCTGGAATTTACCATAATTCATTGTATTCACTTCACAATAAGTTCATCAAGATGCTTGACTGATTTCACCTGCATATGCCATTGTCTTGCTTTCTCTAATTACAAGTATCAATACTGATGGGCAGAATTAGGTGTGTGGGATGCAAGAGTTCAAGCTAGCTGGGAATACCCCTGGTCCAGACCCCAAGACACAAACAGCATCTGGCACCCAGTTAATCCAATTCCTGCCCCAGATGTCCAGCATGACTGGCACTGGATTCAGTGAACCATCCCATATGATTCAGTACCAGGCCCATGGAAGTATCCCTCATCCATTGATTTCTTAACCAAGAAAAACTAGCCTCCTTTGAAACAACTTCCACAGTCTGGTCAAGTTGCTTACATCCTACATTGTTTTGAAAGGCAGGCCCTAGAACAATGGGAGTCAGTCTCTTGCATGACTCGTGTATTAACAGGGCAGCTCAGCACTCACTCTTCAGTGCAATAGCTGCATCCATTAACATGGAAAGAAATGCATTCCTACCCACATCGTTGCTCACAAGCCAAATGGGGAAACCCTCCTCTGACCCAGTTCCCTCGTCAAGTGCCCAGTTTCTAAAAGCCATCAGTAACAAAACACAGGTAAATGAAAAGCAGTTTGAACCAGCTTCTCTATTCACCAGCTGATGCCATGCACACCCCACTGTGTTCTGACATCCTGGTGTGTGTTTGTGGGGGGGGGGGAGGAAGGTAGAGTACTAAAATCATACCACAAAATGGGAGACACTATGTCTTGACAACCCATGGGTTTTGCATATCATCTTAGATGGCCTCTGGATCATGTTCAATGCCCCCCTCCCCCATTAGCACAGGCTCCCTTCACTACAGGTATCCATAGAAACCTGTACAAAGTCAAAATTCTGCAGCAAGAAACAAAAATGCTCATTATGAAAAGTGCAGTGAAGATTGTAACATCAACTCACAAGGATTTACTCCAGACATTTCCTACTGCCCAAGGCCAATGGCAAGCTTCATCTGGTCATAGATCAAAGCCCTCTGAACCAATACAGTCCTGTCAGGTACCATTCTTCAGAATGAAGATGCCAAAATCAGTTCTTGACACTGTTCAAGAGGGAGATTTTGCAGCCAGCCTAGACTTCCAAGATGCATATCCTCATATTCCCATTCAGAGGTCTTTCTTTCAATCTGAATCTCAGTCCCTGAATCATCGACAGAGTCATGTCTCATGTTATATCAAACTACTGGGACATCATTCAACAAAATCACTAGGTGAACAACCTTTTGCACCAAGACATGAAACCCCTTGTTTTGCTCTTGCTTCACCTTGGATTCCTTGTCAGCAAGGACAAACCTAATCTCACTCCATCCTAGCATTCATCCATCTTGGTATTAACTCATTCAGTCCCAATAACGCCTATACTCATGGTCTGTTTATTTAATTTAATGGCTGATCCCACCTATACTCATGGTTTGTTTACTTCATTCAATGGCCGATCCCGCTTTCAGTCACGATGAATGGGTCGGTAGTAAAAATGTCTCCTGATTGGTGATAAATGGGGTTTTTCCAAGAATATGATGATATTGAACCAAATCAGAAATGACTTTACTTTTCTTTGTTTAAATATTAACTATTCATAAGCTAAGGTTACTAATTGAGAGCAGATTTTACTACAGATATTTCATTCATGAAAAATAATAAACAATGGTTGATTTCAGAGTGATATTTGATGATTATGAGACCAATAATGAAGAGTTTCTTGGATTTGATCTTGAAAATATTGAGGAAGCAGAGGAAATATATGTTCGGCAGTTGCATATTTTACAGGATTTAGACTTGGACATAGAAGTATCCAAGATTGAACTGTCGGAAGAAGAGGATAATGACAGCGACAATGATACAGTTCTTGCAGATCTAGCAAACTGGAATGATCATCTTCAGCCTGTCTAATGATGCACATAATTTTGTAAATAGTGCATAAATAACTTGTGAAAGACTTGGACAAATAACACAAAAAATATATATGACTGTGTAGATAAATTTATATGGAACAAATGGTGAAAATTTCATCGATTTTTATTGGATATAAGCAGAGAAATTTAGGTAAGAATGAATGTATATGCATGATGTTTACAGAACTTTCTAATTAGCTAAAAACTCTCTGGGGCACAACCAGCTAGACACAGCTGGGGCATAACAGCAGTGACACTTACAACAGTGTTAGGGCTGAATGTGTTAAGTTCAAAACCAACTTGAATCAAATCTGTCTTCCTTAGGAACATGCCTTGAAAATCGTCTCAGTAGTGTGAGCCATTGTCTCAGAGAATTGAATTTCACTCCAGAGGTTTCTTTGCCTCTTGGGTCTTCTCAGTGCAGCAGCTAATCTAATCCTGGGCTGCCTTGTTCATGAGCCCACTGCAGATGATCTAATCCTGGGCTGCCTTGTTCATGAGCCCACTGCAGATGATCCCTCTTTCCCAGTGGTGGCTGAAACTTCGCCCTATACATGAAATGATCAAAGTTACATGAAGTCCCACCTCAGCAAATGGGAGGATCACATTTGGCTTACAGTGGGTATCCTGATGCAGGATGAACTGCTGGAAATCACAATCTGCATACAAGCAAGCATGATAGACTGATAGACTGGGGTGCTCACCTCCTACCCTCTTCCAAGGAGTGGAGAGTGACCACTTCAGGAACTTTAATTACACATTAGGAGTTGAAAGCCATTATGAATGCTTTTCAGTTGTTGCATTCTCATTCTGTTAGACAACTTGACTGTCATCAATTATATATGAAGGCAAGGGAAAACCAAATCTCCAGACCTCTGCCTCCTGGTTAGGGATTTTCACAGGCCATGTCATTGTCAACAAATTCACATTCATATCAGCTACATCCCTGGCAAACTTAGTGTCCTACTGCACTCACTGCCTGAAAGAAATCAGACAATTCATGCCAAATGATCCATTCACCCCTCGGTCTTCAGTCAAATCTTAGCCCAGTGGGGTTGACCTCTTGTAAACCTCGGTTTTTCTCATGATGGCCCCTATTTTCAGAACAGACTCCTCTTCATGGGGAATCAGCCCTTTGTCTTGAAACTAATGTTTTCTTTGGATGTTTTGTCCCATGGGTGTCAGCATGATTGCTACAGGGTTCTAAAGTGGTACCTGAAATGAACTGAGCCAACCAGAAGAGGGTGATCTTGCTTGTTCTTACCATTCAAAGAAGGAAGGGATGATATTTCCACTCAAGCTTTGTTGTCATGGATACAATGATTATCTGCTCAGCCTACAAGGAACTAGTTCAAGACCAGATGAATCAGCTTACAAAGTTAGGGCAGTTGCCACTAGCATAGCATTTTAGTGCAACTGTAAATGCTTCCTAATCAACATAATAGAAGCTGTGGTATGGAGGTAAAAGATGACATTCTCTAGCTTTTAACTCAAAATCTTGCATCCCAATGGGTTCAGTTCGACCTGGTGGGACTTATATCAGCAGCACAACAGGCTACCTTCCCAGGCTGTTCAGCAGCTTCATAATGACTTAACTTCCACTGGATTTGTAAGATATACATTTTTTTTCCAAACCATGTCCATGCATATATAATGTGCTAACCCTATCCTATCCTGAATCCTATCCTATCCTGAATCTCACACTATCCTGAATCTGACACAAAATCTCACACAAAACTCGAATTGAAGTTGTTCATGTACAATAGGAGACCAGAGACAGGGCCAACTGCAAGGTAAGAGGAGGTAACTCCTTCCTTCTCTCACCAGTTCTCCTAAACTGGCCATAAAGTGGGGTCACCTCGAACGCCTCCAGGGTCCATCAGCAAAGTTATTCAAAGCCATACAGCCCCAGTCCAAAAAGCAACCTCAATTAATATATTAGAAGAAGAAACAAATTATTAGAGTAAAATATGTATCTTTGATAATACATACCTCTATCCATTGAGAGACCACTCTAGTCTGACTTCCATCTCAGCAACTAGTGAACCTTTTAGGACTTTTGTTGCTAAAATAAGCCAAAAGATGTGTTGAAAGTCTTTCTCAGTTTGAAAGGGTAGGATTTATGAGGTAGTAGATGTACTCCTAATGTATTATGATTGGGTAAGTATTATTAAAGAAACGTATTATACTCTAAAACTTGGTTTCTGCAATGTCAGGAGACCATAGGTCCTCTGTTACCTTTTCCTTTCTTTTTTGATATGCCTGGAAAAATTTCTTGTATAATGAACACAAGATTTAGACCTACGGCCCACAGGCTGGATCCAGCCCATGACCTGGTTTTATTTTCTTATTTACGTCATAGGGTGTGGCTTTAAAAATTGCTTATCCATCCTGTGCCCTGGAGGAAGTTGCACATGCCTGTCATAGACATTATTATGTTAAAAAATTTGTACATTATGCCATAAAGAAGAAAGCGATCTTATTTTAACTACATTGTTTACCTCACACAGGTATGCCTCCAGAGTGAAACTCATCACAAATGATGCCAGCAAGAATGCCGACAACAAGGAGATTGCCAAGCTTAAAGCAGTAACTACTATATTTGACATTTCAATGAGTCTTTCATTAGAAATAAGTACATTTAGGACTCTTTATTTAGCAATTATTTGAAACATGGTATCCAATATAACACTGTATCCAGTATTATGCTATGTATACATGACTTCCTCATTTTTCTTAAGTTATTTGGAAGGGAAATTATTTTACATAACTGGTAACTGTCTTCTCGGTTTCCAGTTTGACAAACAGATGTTCCTTTGTCCTTTTATTTTTCTGAATATTTGCATTTATACTACTTTTATACTGTATATGAACAGGTATTCAAACTGTTCATTTGTTTTCACTTGCTTGATCCATCAATGTCTATGAAAATGGTCACACATGACATGCTTGGCTTCAGTTCTTTTGGTTTGCTGGTTAATTAACAGTTCTGCTGAATAATTTCACTCATTATGGCACAGTAGTGAACTTTAATCAAGCAAATTATATCTGTGTTGAGCAATCAAAGCCAGCAGATGCAGTCAAAACAATTTAATAAAGGAGCTTTGACTTCAATAACAATACCACAATTAATGATGGCTTCCTAAATGATCACTATATTGACATATATAAGGCATACATGTGACAGAACTAGGAAATCAAATAAGTAGATTTCAAAATTTGTATCAGTAGATAGGCTTCTAAACTAGTAGATTTTTTATTGTCATAAATTTTACATGTTTTAAGGAGATTGAAAGCAAAACAAGTGCACTTTTTGCCATGATATGTATTCTCAATCATGACACTGAACTTCTGACTCCTACACATATTTTCAACTTTTCTTTCCCAGTGGGTGGGAGGGATAGGACTTGAATGTCAGTGTGTGTTGTCTTTGTATGCTGGCATGAAAATTTCTGTGCAATCACCGAGTCTGGAAACATAACTTTAACCAGTTTAGTAAAATGATCTGCAATGTGGAATCATGGTTATTTGTGCTCTGCCACAAAATTTGCAAACAAACTTGCAGCAAGTGCTTGTTTATCACCTTGATCCAGTCTCAAAGTGGGTGAGTTTTTTTTACAGAAGAATCATTGCTCCTATGTGATGGTGTCTGCATATGCCTGGTGATATCATTTCTTCCTCCATATACTATCTTAAAATCCACTTTGCATAAAACACACAATGCAAACTCAGGACCTTTGCTACTCACCTGCACACACTTAAACTGGTTTATTTTAGCATTGGAAGAAAGCACATTTTGACATAAATTAACCAAAAAAAGATAAGAGCTGCCCTTAAATATTTCGCTTAAAATAATCAAAATACTTACTCAAATATTTCTGCCAAAATCATTTTTTGGTCGGTCTCTCTTTTTTATATTAGCTCTACCAAAGGTTGACTGATTTTTAATCAAAAGACACAAAGCCAACATGGACCACCTTTCACCTTTCATCCCTTTATTACTTATAACACCTCAAAAAATATATTGCCTTTGGTTCAGAACTATCCAAATTACAACAGTAGGGTAATCAATTTATAGCTTGTTGTGTACACATGTTAGCCATTGTTTAACAATTCTTAATTCAGCTATTTGGCACTGGTGGAACAATTACAGTCCCCAGTAGACTGGTTCTGGCTGATGTGTAATGTGTGGGTAGAATGTGTAAAAATGTTTTGTTTGGGAGGGGTTGGGAGGGATTAAAATCTTTTAATTTTCAAAAGTGGTAGATTTCAGCCATAAAATGGTATGTGCAGTAGATGGCCTTTAAAACTGTATTTTTATCCTACCACCAGTAGAATCACATGTATGCATAGGGTCACATGATGCAAACAGTGCAGAAACATCAATACACCATGGATTGAGTTTAAAGCACATTTGTGGTTACTTTTAGTTTTTACTTCATGAATTGAGTGTTATTTAAATACCCTTTCAAAAAACCACATAATCAGGGGATGAAATGGAATAAATTTGATTAAAAAGTAAACAGGATCAGGACATTTTCCATGGAGGAGCTTTTGTGTATTCACACCACTTTGTCTCCCAAAATAGAGGAATGTACAGTTTGTTTTATGGAAGTTTTTAAAGAATTTTATGCATTTTCATCAGACTGGATTTAACTTCTCCACTTTATGTTTAAAACATTACCATGTCATCATAATTAATCTTATTGCTGTGTTTATGGATCAGTAATCTGGGTATGTGAGGGGGAGAAGAGCACAGAAATCAGCAGTGTGGAGTTATCAGCTGTTAAATTACTTCTTGAATAATGTGGTCTCAAGGTATCAGATAACTCCAAGATCAGCTTCTTTGATCCCCAAAACAGCATTTTAATGAGTTCTAAATGTAAAAATGTATCTAGTTTTTTAATTGCTTTATAGTGAAACTTGCTTTTAGTGGCACCTCTATGTAAAGGACTGCTGCTCCTACCTATTAAACAAATACAGTAAAGATTGTTGATTACATTATTGGATAAAACATTTTCTGTTATAACATTCCAGTTTAATTTCCCTGGCCAAATTCCCAATTACTATTTATTCCAAAGGCTTTGTTATAACATTCCTTTCTTACAGCATTTAATTGCTTATAGCCTTTCATTTGTGTGGTCTATCAGAGAAAATTAGCTCTATTATAACGTTTTTATCACCTGATGCACCGATGCCAGGTAAACGATGTTAGTCATTGAAGTAACGAAGGCATGATAATCACACCACATTTGTAATCAGTAACTTAGAGTCATGGGTTGCTAGTTCAGTGCAATTAAAGTATGAAATGAAATTTGTTTTGTTTTGTCCTTTTTGGACCAAATAATTTAGAAATATCCTTTAGTTATCGTTCTGTACCTGTATATTGAATACTTGAGTACATCTCAGAGTGACACACCTGATATTCTTTATGAGCAATTGTATGTCATTGAAAAACATTTTTAAAAATCTCAGATTAATAAAAAACAGATGATTATTGACAATTTCTTCCAATCCAAATAAATAAAGAACAAATTTAATAGTCGTGAGGTAATTGAACAGGGATGTTTTCACATAAAAGTAATTTTTATGATTCACCAAATGATTCATGTACATGTATGTTGACACTTTCAACAGATGGTAAAACTTACTGATTCATCATTTTTTTCATAATAACATATATTTTTACAAATGTATGTTGTTTGAAAATTCTATTACCATTACATATGAGTTCAAATAAATTTTTCTAACAGTAATCACACCAGTATAAATTGTTTACTACATGTATGTCTAACATAGAAATGTACATCGACATGGACATGTACATAAACATTTTGAAAATTAAACTATGAATTTGGATGTAACATTTCTTGGTTATAACATCATTAAAAAAACATTCCCCTGTGAAATATTATAAATAATCTTTACTGTATATACTGAATACAAAGATAAAAGTTTATTAAAGTGTAGGAATATGAGGCACCCTGGCATAGTGATGAGGACTGTGGAATCAAAAGAGGAAGTTTGTGGGTTCATGTTCAGCCCTGGCCATTTCTGTTGTGCCCATGTGCAATGCACTTAACCTTACTTGCTCTAGTTGACCCAGCTCTAAATAGATACCAACTTCAGCAAGGGGATTAACCTGTGATGGACTGGCATCCCACCCAGGGGGGAGTCTTGTGCTCTTAGTTGCTTACCTCATGCATCAAAATCAGGATCATCTCTAGAGAGTCTTTTCTTGAGAATTTATGTCACCAGTCAGAAAGGACTTTACTTTTGTAACATGACTTTTGATTTGTTCAGAGTGAAACTCATCTCAAACTCAAGCTCAGAGTTTTATGATCTCCAGACCCTGTATTCATTGAAGTTTTTGAGCAAGAAACTCAAGCTCAAGCTCAAAGTCCCAAAACTGTTCATGTGGCGAGGTACATGCCTGGAGAGGGTCAATTTTATGAAGTAGGGCAGCAGTCAATGTATGCATTTAAAAAATTGTCAGAAAAGGTGTAGCAGCATGGTTTTGGTTGAGAAGTCCTTGTTTATACTGTCTAATGGTTCTTAATATCTCTGTAGTTGTGTCTATGTCGTACTCGTATCACTAGAATAGTTTACTTACTTTTATGAATAATTGGGAA
Organism: Margaritifera margaritifera; assembly: GCA_029931535.1. Classification (NCBI taxonomy): domain Eukaryota; kingdom Metazoa; phylum Mollusca; class Bivalvia; order Unionida; family Margaritiferidae; genus Margaritifera; species Margaritifera margaritifera. The sequence goes on along the minus strand of JAQPZY010001685.1, from coordinate 6,822,301 downwards.
TTCCTGTTATGTATCCAAAATAGCTTCTTTGACTAAATTTCTGAAAATGTTTATGACTGGAGCCTGAAAAATAAATAAGTAATTTCAGTTTTTCATGGGACACCAGTTTTCTTTAATTGACTGGTTGCTACAAACCATTAATTTAAAGACTCAGCAAACTCAGATTCTTCATTGGAAACAACAGGACCCAATCCATAATCCACAAATTTAAATAAAAACAAAAATGTACATTTTCCCCAAATGTCAAAACTTAATACCCATAAAAATAAATAAGTTCCCAGTATTAAATCTGAATGGATTTATTTATTTTTATTTCTTTGTTGTAATAATTGTATTATTTCAGGTAGAAATAAATTTGAGCCTCATTGAAGATATCACTTCACTAATTAAGCTCCTTATATATTTCCTTCATTATTTCATTTTTTATGAAATCCAGTGCATTAGTTATTGCTTCAGAAGCACTGAGACAATCTTATGCTAGGCTTTAACATGGACATAACATAAAATAATCAGCATAGGTTATGTTGCATTTGAATTAAATGACTAGAAATTTTAGTGCATGTGACTTTTCTGGAACCAGCCAAATCACTTGTTTGCTTTGTTATTGTATGCAAAAGCCAAGAGCCTGAACTCAATAAACATTTTATTTTCTGTTTAGGTTTTAATAATGCTTTCTGTTTTAATGCAAGTAACATTCTCCACTGGTTGGCAAATCTCTGGAAAAAAATCGGAGAAAACAGAATTCATGATTTTCTTAGGGATTTCAATAGGATGCAATAAGAGCTGCTTGGTTCAATTAGTTGTGATATCTAAAATGATTTCACTCATTTACTACTATCATATTTATAATTTTCAGGTCATTGCCAAGTTAAAGCAAGGAGAACATGTGTCTGACGAAGAAGTATAGACAACATACTTGGCATAGTGAAATACTGGAAGAATATTCATACCATCACCATGTCAACAGACAAAGTCAAATATTCTTCATATTGCTATGCAATATTGTTTATTTAGTTGTATATATAGATCCTAAATAGAAGATTTTGCTTTGTGGTTCTGGGTTGTTACTTTAAGGATCATTTGTACTGAACACATAACCAGATTTTACTTTAAGTGAATGAGACCAACGATGGTGAAAAATACACCTATACATCTTTTATTGAACTTTAGATTTTCAGAAGTTAGAGACTGTAAGGGATAGTTTGAGGAAAGGAAAACTTATGAAATAGGATTTTTGCTGCTGTAACACTAATCAAATTACATCTATAACATTGAAAATGCAATTTTTTCATTCAACATGTTGATATCAACTCTCATATTTTTAACTTAAGGTTTCAGTATAATTGAGGTTATAGCCCAATGATTTCTTGTCAACTTTTTTCCTTTCAGTATCTTCTGTTTCTAATTTATCTTAAAATAAGGTATTTCAGTTTTGTTTTATACATATTCTCTTTAGTGTTTTATATCCTTTTTATTCTCTTTTTTTCTTCTTTATTATTATAGAATTAACTTATTTATCCTAACAAAAAGGCTGACATTTTATAGGTATTAGTAACATGTTTGAAAATTGTTTGAAATACATGTAATTGACACCAGTTATTAGGAACACTGTTTTGATTTTTTTATGATAAGAGTAGAAGAAAAAAATGGCTTTATATGAGGAAATATTTTATTTCATTTTCAATGTGAACATTTCCAAATTATGGCACTGTTATACTTTTTTAATGTTAAGTAAAACATCATGAAAGAACCACGCCATGTGGTAACTTAAGAAGTAAAGGGAGAAAGTAGAGAAAGGAAAAAGCAATATATCAAATCAAAAATTTTCACCCTCATTGTCAGTTTATGGGCATTGGGTTTTTTAAAGTCCTTATGCATATATTGATCTACAATTAATTCCGTCCTAAAGGCAGGTCCTTTAATATTTTTGAACTTTTTTAAATTTCTGCTTATAGCTTTCATGCACATATATCTGTGAATATATTTATTTTTTTAATTCAGTTTTTTTATTTGTATGCCTATATGCCCGTTTTCACTTTTGCCGTTTATTTTTTTCAAATACATAAATATATACATAATAATGGTTTTGTATTTGCTGTGATTTCTTTGTAACCGTACTTATTACAACAACAACAAAAAGATGTAGCATGCCAAATTATTCTCCTATCTTTACACTTACATTATTACCATATATACTTGCTTATAAGTTAAGTCCAACTGTAAACTGCACAGACCCAGATCTGCCATCACATAATGCACCTGGCCCAGCAGATCTTGGTCTATGCAGTTTATTAAGAGTAATCAGTAGAACAAACAACATGGACCCTGATCTGCTGGTGCATTATGCGACTGCAGATCAGGGTCTATGTTGTTTGCAGTTGGACTCAACTTATAAGCGAGTACATATGGTCCATATTTCAATTACTTTATATATCACTCCAGTGTTTTAAAATAGATTGCAATGATTTTTCCAGATTTTTATGTAAATGATTTTGCTAATTACTGTATGAACTATTTTTTATGTAGATTAGCTTTTTAGCTCTACTGGTCATAGACCACAAGATCTTATGTGATGGTCTTTCATCCATCATCTGTCATCTGTCTGTTAGGACAAGTTTGTTATCGCAACTCCTCCTAAACTACTTGGAGGATTGACATAAAACTTTACACACACATTCATGTCATGTTCTATATGGTCCTAAATGAAAATGGTGCCGATCTGATGTCCAGTATGGCCACCAAGGCAGCCATCTTGAAAATCTTGTTATTGCTACTCCTCCTGAATTGATGGCCACATCAGCATGAGATTTTCACTAAAAAACTCCTTATGATGCCTAGTTGGTCCTAAATCAAAATGCTGCCAATCTGATATCCAATATGGCTACCATGGCAGCCATCTTGAAAATCTTGTTATTGCTACTCCTTGTGAAAGGAAAGTCATGTTGACATGGGGTTTTCACCAAAAGACTTCTTATCATGTCTAGTTGGTCCTGAATGAAAATGGTGCCAATCTGAGATCCAATATAGCTGCCACAGCAGCCACCTTGAAAATCTTTTTATCACTTCTCCTCCTGAATGGAAAGTCATATTGACGTGGGGGTTTTCACCAAAAGATTTCTTATCATCTCTAGTTGGTCTTAAATGAAGATGGTGCCAATCTGAGGTCCAGTATGGCTGCCACAGTGGCCATCTTGAAAATATTTTTATTACTACTCCTCCTGAATTGAAAATCATATTGACATGGTGTTTTCACCAGAAGAGTTCTTATGATGTCTAGTTAATCCTAAAAAAAAAATAGTGCCAATCTGATGTCTAAATATGGCTGTCACATTGGCCAGCTTGAAAATCTTGATCATGTTATCATGTTATTCCTCCTGAATAAATGGTCATATCAGCATGAGGTTTTAACTGAAAGACTTCTTATAATGTTTTGTTGATCCTAAATTAAAATGGTGCTGATCTGACATCCAGTATGAGGCCATCTTGAAAATCTTGTTTTTGCTACTCCTCTTAAATGGAAATTAATTTTAACATGGAGTTTTCATCAGAAGAATTCTTATGTTGTCTAGTTGGTCCTAAATAAAAATATTGTTATCTCAACTCCTCCCAAATGGATGGCTATATAAACATGGGGTTTTCACCAAATGACTTCTAATGATACCTAGTTGGTCCTAAATGAAAATGGTGCAAGTCATACAGCCATATTGGCTGCCATGAGGGCTGTCTTGAAAATCTTGTTGTAACTACTCCCCCTGAATGGATGATCATTATGACATGGGGTTTTCACCAAAAGACTTCTAATGCAGACCTGCCATCCCTTAAGATTTGACTATAAGTCTTACTGAAAATGACCCTTAAATTACGGACTAGCAAAAATTATGAAAATATGATCGTTGTGATCATATCTGGATACTGGCTTGTTTGTGTTTGATCTGGATTCGGGTTTCATATTAGATTCAGTGGAGTTCATCAGGGAACCAGTCTAACTTTACAGGACTACCTCAGATGCTTTAAACTGCTAATATTTTTCCTGCAAAACACCTGCATTATCAAGCTGTTGCTTATATAGCATTTTCAAAAAATGGCGTCCAATGAACGAAAACATGTTGCAGATGAAACAGACAATAAGCCTCTTAAAATATTTAAACAATAAGCACATAAGTATGAAAAGAAATATTCAGATTCTTTAGGGAAAAAAAGCAGGAAAGGCAACAATTATGTTTATTGGACATCATGTGTTGATTTGAGTATGTCTCTTGGTGGGAGAGATGATAGCTGTCGTCACATGAGATTCAAAATAAACCCAAAGATTATGTCAAGTTGGAAGAATAACCAAGAAACCTTTGAGCTCCATGGGGTTTGGAAGTGCAGTTTCTGAAACAGTACTGGAGGTAATTAAGGTCTAAGTGTACTTTACAAACTTTTTAGTTGAACATAATATTGGCCTTTGCTGCATCAGCCTCAGGTCAGATTTCTGAACTGTTTAAATGCATGTTTTCCAAGTTGACAATAGCAGTACATGATATTGTGTTATACCTTACTGAAAATTGGTCTAAATTATGGAAAAATATCGACTGCCTTACTGACAAAGTATTGTTTGGGTTGGCAGGTCTGCTAATGATGGCTACTTTGTCATAAATGAAAATTATGCCAATCTGACATCCAATATGTCCACCATAGTAGCTAATTTAAAAATCTTGTCATCGCTGAAGAATATCAGAGATGGTTTCAACACTCGGCAGTTAAAAGGAAGAAATGGTCTTATCTTGAATTCCTGGAAATTCTTTTTGCCCAGTAGAGCATCAGTCCCTTTGAGGGACTCTTCTTTCTGCTTGAAACAATATTTTCAGGAGACATAATCATTATAAAATATATGTAATTTTTGGATTTTTTTTTATTTTTTCTTCCAGGTGTACAAATAATTTTAGGTAAATATTATTAGTTATCAATTTTAGATTATTCTTCATTACAAAAAATAAAAAAGTTGAGTAAAAGCCAAATTTTAAATATTAACAATTAAAATATGAAAAAAATCATTATAATTTCTATGGATTGATGACATACAAAGAAAATATAATTTAGAATAATTACAGACAAAAGAGTACTCTAGGCCTGGTTTTATCTTCAACAACAAAATTTACATCAGTGCATGCTTCTAACCTTTAAAAAAGTAATATGTTAAACTGCAGGACCCCTAAATGAGGTTTTTAACATACATATAAATTTAAATGAGGTTTGTCATATACATATATATTTAAATGAGGTTTTTAACATACATATTTATTTTATGCTAGGCAGTGAAATACTGGATTTTCTGAGTGATATAATTGTGATATTTCACTGCAGTGAAAAAATATGATATTTTTTCACTCTCAGTCAATAGCTTGCATGGTGTAGTGGTATAGATGGCCACTTCGCATCCCGGCGAACCGGGTTCAAATCCAGCAACAGACATAATTTTTTTTGGGTTTCATTTTCTTTTTATCTGATATTTTACCTTGAATTGGGAAGAAGCATTATGTAACTACTAATATTTTATTTGCAAATATACACAAAATAGAGCAAAACATAAACGGCAAACCGCTGACATTATCGCGCGGGTTGCAGTAAGAAATCAGCTACTTCAGTGTGTTATACAAATTGCTAGACAATACGCTTGAGCATAAAATAAAAAGAATATTTGCTTTCTCCGAGTGAATAATGGATATATTTCATCTCGTGGGTGAAAAACTTAAGTATTTTCACGCTTGGCTTTGCCACTCGTGAAAATACTGAGTTTTTCACCCACTCGATGAAATATATCCGTTATTCACTCGTTTCAAGCAAATATCCTCTCTATATTTAAATGAGGTTTTTAAGATACATATTTATTTAAATGAGGTTTTTATCATACAAAAGGATAGTATGTTGTGGAGCTTCTTTTAAAAGTTTTGGGGCTTAAATTAGAGTCATTAAAGATGACAGAAAAAGATAATTCAGTTGTCAGTTACAAAAAATATTAATTCATGATTAGTGGAAGCAATAATTTGAAAATCAATGTGTGATGATCTACCAAGAATAATTTCTTCATCTTGTGGCCACCTACCTAGAATTCATAAAATTTCAAAGTCTGTGACTGAGAATAAACTGGAAATTTGGAGGTTGAACTTAAATTGTGAGCTTGAGACAATTTTTTTCACTTAATTATTTCTTTCTTTTTTTTTTTTTTTTTTAGACCAGGTTTTGTAAGTGAAAAAAAACTATTACAATATATACAAATATTTAACAAAAGACCAGTCTAGAGTTTACTAATATTCCATTTTTTATTGCATACATGGATTTTCAAGGCATCTTTTCAGGCAATCAGGCTATATTTATTTTTCCATGATTAGTATTCTCTTTTAATCTGCAATACTTGGTACATATAACTCTTTGATAATACTTTTTAAAGAATATTTTAAGATTTTATTATCATCTTGCCTGTGGCATGTTGCTCACTATATAAATATAAGACTACCACTGCTGGGCCAGTGGAAAAAGTATTTAAACAACTTAATACTTACAGCATTACATTCTAACATTTCTCTATTAAATAAAGTGCAATTAACTCTCAATAATTTCAGCTTTTTTGTTAATAATGCCAGTGTGCTGCAACATTATTAGCCTTTTGAACCAATAGTGGGGGATAATCTGTAACAACTTTAAGGTTGTTATGTAGTCTTAATCCCATTTTACATTGTTTTGGTCTATAGAGTATAGCCTGAAGATACTCCAATATTTTTATTCAATGCAGTATTTGACTCCAAACACAGTAATATAAGATAAGTGGCTAATGAAAGCAAAGTGATTCCTTTCATTTTTAATTAATAAAGCACTTGTCATGCAGCAGTATGGAAGCCTATCGGTATGTAATCAGACGTGGATCCAGTTAATGGATAATGTGGACCTCATGCCCATTCAAGAAAAAAAAAACATATATACATAGGGAAAAACAGATGGACATATATAGAACTGGGTTAACAATGGAATCATTACATGTGATTGTGATGGGCAATTTTGAGCTGAAAACTAGTATGTATTCAAACCGAACACATTTCATGCAGGTGCAACTCCATTCCTAAATTAATTCAAAATTTACCACTTAGATATACAATGTAGCGCATACATTAATCTTATGGGTTGTGAAGATTCCTGGCAGATAAAATGTAAGCCATGCTATTGTTTTTGTTCCATTGTCTTGACAGGCCTTTTTCATAGCGTCATCATCGTCATTATCATCAGCAGCAGCATCAACTATAATAAATATTCAAGTTTTGATACAAGCCCATAACTCAACACCTGCTATTATGAATTTAATGGAACTTTATATACTTAATGTTTAGGGAGTATGGAAACATCACTGCGATATCACACAGTGCGAGTCAAATTCTCACAGAATTTTGTACCATTTGACAGTCTCACTCCCTGAGTTCCATTTCTCACATAATAATAAATTTATTATGTTTCAGTTGTTTCCAGAACCAAAAGATAATACCTTGACAGTGTTGTCATAATAAGTTCCATGTCTAAGCAAACCTGTACATGGAATGAAACAAAACTTTTTTAGACTATAATCATGATTGTGTATATATTCCACACAATCTGCAACTTCTAAATATAGGTGAATATGAACCCTAAGGACAGTTTGACTGCATTTTGCATCAGTACAGATGCGCGACCTCATATAAAATTTTATCTGATAGAATTTACTCAAATCTTGCATAATATTTTGTCAAATCTGACAGTCTGGTACTCTGGAAGTATCAAAGTATCATATGTATGTGGAATGATTTTTTTCCATCGAAGCTACTTAGATCACAGTTTAATTTGTACATGTTTTGATAGAATTAAATATACATTTGCTATGAAGAAAGCTTTTATCCTCAGAATATTGTACAAGTGGTCACTTAACTTTCTTTTGTTTGAACCAACATTGCCTCCTGGTTTCTCCCTACTCTCACGGTCATAGAGACTGTTCATAACCCTAGCCTAGCCTAAAAGCCTAGCCTAGCTTAAAAGCCTAGCCTAGCCTAAAAGCCTAAAAGTGTAATGCACATGTGTGAATGTGTGTCTAGCCTAAAAGTGTATGTGTGCATGTGTGTGTGCATATATTCATTTTTTTTTTCCATTTCTCCCATAACCTTGCTGGTCGTAGGGGCGCCACTGATGACTTTGCGACAATCTCTCTCTATTTTGCCCTGTTTTCCACTGCTCTTTGGGACTTTGCAAAGTCCATGCCTGTCCACTCTTTGATATTGTCTTCCCATCTCTTCTTCTGTCTGCCTCATTTTCTCTTTCCTCTCACTGTGCCCTGTAGGATTGTCTTTGACAGGCCAGTTTAGCGTGAGACATGACCATACCATCTTAGTTTGCGTTTCTTTACAGTGGTGAGCAGATCTTCATAAGGTCCAATTGCACCTTGGATTTTAGTGCGCACCTTCGCATTGGAGACGTGGTCTAAGTATGAGATTTTCAGGATCCTTCGATAACATCTCATCTCTAAGGCATGGATTCTTCTCTCTAATTCTGCTGTTAGGGTCCATGTCTCACATGCATATAGGAATATGGACATGACGAGGTAGCGCATAAGCTTGATCTTAGACCCAAGCATGATGTTGCTGCCTTTCCAAATATGCTTCAGCCTAGCCAGAGCAGCTGTTGTCTGCGCAATCCTGGAAAGAACCTCAGGTTTAGAACCTTCATCAGAGGCGATAGCACCTAGGTACTTGAAGCTTGTTACTGTGCCCAACTTCTGTCCATTCACTCTTATTTCCTTTTGGATGCCACTTGGGTTGTTTGTCATTAGGTTTGTCTTTTCAGTGTTGATCTCAATCCCATATCTTAGTTATGCTTGATTGAGACGGTTCACTAAGGTTTCCATTTCTTCTTCATCTCCTGCTAAGCCATCGATATCATCAGCGAAGTGCAGGTTGGTGATTGTTCTGCCTCCAACACTGACACTGCCCTCATTGTCTTCCAAGGCGTCGGACATGATCCTTTCCAGGTAGATGTTGAAGAGAGTGGGTGAGAGAAGGCACCCCTGTTTGACTCCGACTGTGGTTCTGAACCAGTCTCCTATGTTGCCATTGACGAGAACTGTACTAGTCGCCTTTTCATACAGGGTTTCTATAGTGCGGATTAGTTTTGCATTTATGTTGTATATCCGCATGGTGGCCCACAAGACTGCATGCCATACCTTGTTGAAAGCCTTCTTGAAGTCAATGAAGACATGATAAAGGTTCTGTTGATGCTGGAGATATTTTTCACAGAGGATTCTAAGATTGAAGATCTGTTCTGTAGTGCTATGTCCTGCTCTGAAACCTGCCTGTTCTTCCGCAATGATGTGCTCTGCCTGGGATTTCAGTCTATTGAGGATGATCTTGAGCATAACCTTGCTTGGGTGACTGATGAGACTGATTGTTCTGTAGTTCTGGCACAGTTGTAGATTCCCTTTTTTAAAAAGAATCACGATTAGAGACTGGGTCCATGGGGGGGGAGGCATTCTCCTGTTTGCCAGATTTGGTTGCAGATTGTTGTGAGGACATCTATCATGGAAGTTCCTCATGCTTTAACAAGTTCTGCTGGTATATTGTCTACCCCAGCTGACTTTCCCTTCTTTAGCGCCTTTACTGCAGCCTCTACTTCGTTCCTGAGGATCGGGTGATCAACCTCTATTGTGGGCAGTGGTACGTTTAGTACAGCTTGGTCTCCAGAAGTCTCCTGGTTGTAAAGCTCCGAACAGTATTCCGTTTATCTGTTAAGAATGTCTTGGTTTTCTGTCAGACTCGTACCAGCCTTGTCCTGAATCGTATTAGATCTCCCCTGTTTCTCTGTTGTCAGGTCTTTCATCAACTGGTATGCCCTTTTGCTGTCATTCTGGTTCAGGCTTTTCTCGACTTCCTTGCATTGGCCCTCTAACCAGGTTTCTATTGCTTTCTTTATGCTCTTCTTAATCCTGTTGTTAATCTCATTGTATTTTTTTGCTCCTTCATGGTCTCCTCGCTTACTTTTCAGTTTTCTCCTCACATCGCAGAGGTCGAGGCTATCTGCTGTGACCCAAGGCTTCTTTATTCAACGATGCTTGCCAAGGATCTCTCCGGCTGTGTCTATTACTGCCTTGTTGAAGTTGATGATCAAGGAGTCTACGTTTATTTCTTCATGTCCCAGAATTGTGAGTGGTGCAAATTTGCCGCCTATTGATCCTTCAAATGCTTGTGCCACGCTTGGATCTTTAAGTTTTTCAAGGTCGAACCTGATCCTAACTTGTCTTGGCTTATTGGTCTTCCTCAGACGAAGTTTGATAGTCATCATCAGCAAGTCATGGTCGCTTCCTATATCAGCTCCTGGGAAGCGACGTGTTCTGGTAATGTTTACGCTAGACCGGAAACGCTTTCTCACGAAGATGTAATCAATCTGGTTGTGATGTTTTCCGTCTGGGCTGTGACAAGCCCATCTTCTGGATAGTTTGTGGGGGCCAAGGGTGTTCGTTAGCACTAGATTATTGTATGTGGCGAAGTCCAGGAGCTTGAGTCCTCTCTCACTGGTCTGCTTATTACAGTATGGACCACATACTTCTCGCCAGTCTGCTTGTGCGTCTTCTCCTACCTTAGCATTCCAGTATCCTTGAATAACCAGAATATCCTTCTTGGGTGTCTGATCTATGAGAGTTTGAAGCTGGTCGTAGAACTCATCCAGTTCCTCGTCATCATGGTCAGATGTTGGGGCATAGACCTGTATGATAGTGATGTTAAAGGGAGATGCCCTCACGCGGATTGTAATCAATCTGTTCGACACTGGTCGACAACCCATGACAGGACTCACAATGTCCTTGTGTACCATAAACCCGACTCCATGTTCATGCTTGTTCTCATGCCCACTGAAGTAGATCCTGTGTCCGTCATCTGTTGATCTCTCTCCGAAATTTTTCCAGCGCATCTCGCAGAGTCCAAGGATGTGCCATTGGTATCTTCCCATCTCATGGGTTAGCTCCTCGAGTTTCCCTGCTGGTCTTAATGTCCTGTCATTCCATGTTCCAATGGTGATGTTATCTCTTGCCCGTACTTTGATGGTAGTTGCACCAGTAGCATACTTGTCACCTCCGTCCTGGTGTCCAGCGGTTGGCGCGGTCATTGGTAACCCGGGCTGCGACCTATCCGGTATGTGAAATCTATTTATTGTCATTTCGTCATCATTGGCGTATCATGGGCCGTGCATATATATATATATATATATATATATATATATAAACTTACACAGTCTGCATTTGTTGCTTGTGCTTGGTCTGTCCTTACACCATGGGACCTTGCCTCTGAGTCGCTTTTTGGAAGCCACTGAGATACCCACCCAATAACCTCATATACAATTAAAATCCAGTCATTTATGCAGCCAAGTATTTATTTCTGGGTCTCTCACTACCTTACTAGGGACTGGAAGAATTATAACTTCAAAACTATACAGAACCACAACCTATCACTATAGGTACACTTACTTGGCATGAAAATGGAAATAGGCTGTTGAAGCCGGCATTGATTCCTGGATTTACAGTTAACCCTGGGATTATAGCCTAAAATATATGCTTTCTGTGCATGAAAAGGTAAAGACGCTTATGCGACCAACAGATAGGTGGTAAGATGAAAAGGCGATAGTGTTGAGTGAAATCCGGTTGTGTGGGTAGAGGATTCGAGTGGGGAGGGGGAGCTTACTGCAATCCTACAGCAAATTTTCATAACTTAATAAAAAAAGAGAGACTTTACCTCGACGGCTAAGATGTTGCTAGACCAACAAGTTCTTCGCCGCCACTTTTTTGTAAATATTATTTTCTGACACCACTGGCCGCTGAGGCCAGGCATTTCAGAAAATAACAAAAGTGACAGAGAACAGCTTGTTGGTCTACTCTGATGTTTGCGCGAGCCATTTTTTGAGGTAAAAGAGAACCCGGAAAAAATCGTCGAACATATTCCACGTACCGGAAACGTGAGTCGAACCCGAAACTGCCAAAGTCCGAAGCTACCATTGTAACGCTGCGCTATGTAACCACGTTGACAAACACCGTGAGGGGAACAAAACAAAAGTATGAATACCAATTATAATATCCAATGTTAATAACTGAGGTAAAACAAACGTCGAATTATTTTTATGTTGCCTATGCTCCAATAAGTTTTCCCTCATCAGACCAGATCCAGTCTGATCAAAATCAGATCTCCATAGCCCTACGTAGGAGTGCGTAGATCTTATTTTAATCAGATTGGACCAGATACTTTGACCTATCAGGTACCGCGTTTCTACTCCAGCGAAATTAGCTACATTGAAGATGCTGACAAAAAAAAAAAAAAAAAAAAAAAACATGCCCATTCGTCGCTCTCAGACAAAAAAAAAGTTTCTTATTCAGCATTACACCTAAATATCATAATGCTCAGACAATGTACCTATCACTCATGAAAACAAATGGGGGGAGTCATAGGAACCATGATACGACAGTGGACTACACGATACGTCGATTATGCATGGGGAATCACTCTGTACAACAACCAGTGCCATCGAAGAGTGCCAAGAATTGGTCAGAAATTCAACTGTTGGTACAATGCATCGTTTCTTGGGAATGGAAGAGTATTCGTTTTCGTTTGGTCTGATACAAAGGAAAGAAAAACTAGCAATCATTATACAATATTTCAAATAGTGCTAATTGTTTCAGGCGGAAAGGGGACGGTGAGACGGAGACGTGAAACGACGGGAAGTAATTGTTCCCGTGGCTAACATGATGCTAACATATTATGGATGATTTCCATTACACGTTGCCCGGCTTGTTTTTGCATAAAGCCGCGAATCTTACTACACAAGTTATGAATATGGATATTTCAATACAGTAAACCTTCGTTACCAAGCACAGCAATGGACCTATATGGTAAGCCATGAGTGCTAAAACGTGGAAAAACTTTTCGATCTCGAGGTTTGATTACGTGAATTCGAGAGAGCCGATCAAAACATACTTGTCAGTAGCATGATCTATGTAACTCGTGTATTTGATCTCTTCATTATGCGCAGTAGAGTCGTGCACTTTGCGAGATCGAACTCCCACTATTTGGCAGTCCAAAAGGACCATAACGTGAAAACATTTTGCGTTCTTGAAGCTTGTATGCGCGTATTCGAAGCTCGAATACGCGATTTCGAAATAGAACATCGGAAAAATCGTTTGCATCACATGATCACGTATTCAAGACAACATAAATGCGTGTTCTCGACGTTCGAGCTCGAATACGCGACCTCGAGAGAGACAGTCAAATATTTTATCACACGATTTCTCTCCTGATCGCGTATTCGAGGAGTGATTCACGTTTTAAAGTCTCGAATACGCGATTTAGAGAAAGGTCATGCTATTAAAACCAACTTTCCGATTTGCTCTCTCGAGATCGCGCACTGCCAGGTAGTGTGGAAGTAAGTTGCGCGTTATGGAGAGTTCGATTACGTGAGTTACAAAGATCATGTGAGTGAAAAGTATCTTCTGATTGGCTTTCTCGAATTTGCGTGACTGAGCCTCGATATCGCTAGTCATTTCCACGTTATGGCCCTGATGCTGGGCCATAGACCTATCAACTATACCATTTCGTATAGGTACCTAGCAATCGTAGCCACTGTGACAATCAAGTTGGTATCTAAACAGTTTTGACAGCCGCATAATATACGGGTTGTTGACTATTTGACAGGGAGGTGGGTCCTCTTTAACGGTTTTTATTCGTAGATTTAATATTTTAATCAGCGTTTTACACAGAATCTGTAAATTCAGCCAAAACTGGTTTACGAAAAAAATACAGTACACTTAAACTGAGTTTTAGTGGACATTCAAGAGTATATGAATCTTGATCCCACTTTTACATGCCCATTTTTACATCCATTAAATATTTAGGCTTCCTCTGAAAACATTACAGAGATAATTAAATCTATGACATCGTTATATATTTACTTGCAATTGAACAAAACAATAGTAAGTAAACTCCATAGCAATTAGATACATTATGTCAGTAGAGAACCAAGTTTATGCAAAAATATCCACATGTAAACTTGTATAAAATATGTCCCCTTTTATGTGCACTAGCAGGCGTAAGGTTAGATTATTTTCTTCTTGCTATTGCTTGTTTTTACCAAATCCGTCCATTCATTCATTCATCCATCAATAAAAGAAGATTGCCCCCAAGTAACAAAATAATATACCCATAATGTGATGTAATATAATAATTTTAATACGATATGTTTTCAACAAATTCACAAATAGCCGTCCAAACATTCACTGATTGATTAGGAAGGATTAAAATTTTTATAGAGGCTTATGTTTCACCTGAGGGAAAAGTAATGTTATCGTTGCTTTAAAGATTGTTTGGAAGAAGGGGGGGGGGGGGGTAGACAATGAAGAAAAAATCGCAGTTATACATCCCTTCTTATGCAGTTATATATTATTTTATTTTATTTTATTTTTAGTTTATTTTTTTTATTTTTATTTTTTTTTAAGTAGTTGAATGGTTAAACCATAACTTTCTTTTGAAGAAATTTATTTATTTCCATTATTATTTTTTTCTGTTTGCTTTTAAATGTAGTTGACCACAAATCGCTTTAAATTTTAAACATATTTCTGGATCATTTGTCTTCGGGAAAAGAATGAGAAAAAAACAACAACGCCATATCATAGTCTTTTCAGTGTATATGTGTTACACAGACAATACCAGCAATTTTTTTCATCATGATTGAGCGAAGCTTCAAACAATTTCAATAGCGCATGCCCCTCACAATTACTTAATTTGTTTTTATTCTAATAAAAAAAAATGGTTCATATTCAATTAGATGCTACCGTGCTATTGTTCTTTATTATGACAACATTGCGTTGTGTTGCCATGTCTAACTTGTACAGTAAGATAGTTGTTAGGGGCAAAGTGCGTGCACACAGGGATCGACTTTATTGGTCAACTTGGTGTATGTGGGTGGAGTTGTCAATAGGTCAATTACCTGAACACTCGTCATAACTTTAATGACTTGCTCATTCCCAGCATAAATCCATCTCTTATCTACCAGCTCGAAACCTCGAACAACCACAGACTCGAACACGATTATTTGTCACAGAACATTTCGAGTTTTCGAAGTTTTACTGTAATTTAAAGCTTGAATATTAGTATGGAAGATGTTTAATAAATTCACCCAATATGCACTTTGTTGAACTCGTTATAGGCACAGAAAACCTATATAATATTGCCCAGCTGTTTGTTGGTATATATTAACCATCCTAAGATGTGATGTATTTAACAGATTTCTGCATGTATTGCTCGCAACCCGAACAAAGTTAACCTGATACACTACTCAAGACTAAAAGTACAGTTTAACTATAGTTCATGCTGGACAGCATTTGTGGCATGAGTCAGTATTTTCTACTTATATTAAAAACAACACCTAAATTAGGTCACAATGAAACATTTAAAGATGCACCCACATAGAACTTTGACGGCAATGGTTTTAATAAATCCTGGAAAGTAGGTCACAGTGACCTGATTTATGTGTGCGATATGCCTTCGCCGCATATGCACACGCATGCGCGCACACACACACACACAACAGGTTTTGTTTAAAATGAACTTTTGAAGTGAACAATATACTTGTACTATTAAGTGAGAACTGCTTAAACATATATGCAGCTAAACCTGTCACCTGATTTTTTACCTCCTAACAAAATAAGCTGATAACGAAATTATCTCTTTGAGTCTCTTTCCACAATAGCAGAGTGTTTGGAAGAAGAATTAGGAAATTGGTCTAGCTCAACTTATACTTCATTTATGCAGTTTTTATTAGTGTATGTTACTATAATACTATACACCACAATCTCCTGTGCTTTAGTTCTAATGTGTATATTGAAATAGAAGTTGAAATTCCAACAAAGAGATCGGAGGGACGCTCCCACCCACGGGCTAAGTGAAACCTATATTCCGCCAGCTTCTCAAATAAGTCGTATACATATCTGATTTTTACTTTTGTGCTATACGTACTGACCAGATATCATTAGGTTGTTCCTTAAGCAGGAAACCATTGAAATACAATCTACCGAAGAAAACAATGAAGCTCTCATGCATGAGCCTCAAAACAAAAGCACAGAAAATTTTGTAATGCTTAGTCTTTCAACTTGGGTATCCAAGTGAACTTGACCAGTTTTACGTGATCAGTAACTTGAGTACATGAATTCCAAACTGGGACTTTAACTTTTGAATCTTGAGGGTAATTAACTTGAGTACATGAATTCCAAACTGGGACTTTAACTTTTGAATCTTGAGGGTAATTAACTTGAGTACATGAATTCCAAACTGGGACTTTAACTTTTGAATCTTGAGGGTAATATGCTCAACAGTTTTGTCACAAAATGAGCTAGTTCTGTTGTACATTATCGAGAAATTGGATATTTCATACTTTTAATTAAATTTTTATATACGAGTATCAAACTGACAAAACCTACCGTGTGAAACATTTATCAGAGTTGAATGCAGAAGAAGAGTTTATATGTGCGAATAGAATTGTACAAAATACTCAGTGTACGGTAATTTGGAATTTATGTCAGTTATCCGTGAGGATTGCAGACTTGTAATCAGCACCTGGTACGAGAAAGTCGAGGTGAGATATGTTTATCCGTTCTTTCTTTCTGTCTTCGCTTTGTCTCGACTATGTGCTCTGTTTCGATCATTACGTTTTCAGTTACAATACAGACGCTACGTTGTAATTAGCCATGCTAAGCTCAAGGCTCGAGTAAGATCGAGAAACTGTACGGTTCCCTTCGTCAATATTTCTACTCCCATACCAAATTTGGACAATGATTTCGTCAATATTTCTACACCCGTACCAAATTTGGACAACGAATTCGTCAATATTTATACACCCGTGCCAAATTTGGACAATTAATTCACCAAATTCGGACAATGAATTCGTCAATATTTCTACACCCGTACCAAATTTGGACAACGAATTCGTTTGATACAGAGCCTGGATGACTTCAGATTTGTATGTGATTTAAACTTCTATAGTTGGATGCATTTTTTTCTAGAGCGTTCTAGTCATATCGCAAGGTATCAAATAAAACGTCACAAAATTATATATATATAATTAACATTTCACTCGAACCTTTTAGTAATGCGTGAGAGGGATCTATAATGCAGACTAACATTTAGTTGTCCAACTAAAAAGGACATATCTCTTTATACGTATCGAGTTTAAAAAATCTAAGAATATGGTTCGACGACCCGATAATAACTTTTATGTTGTCACTGAAAACAAAAATGGCTACATATAAAGATTTGGTTATGATATTTCCCGTGAAATAAAGAGATATCTTACAGAGAACGCGTGAGTGTTAAGGTATTGTAAATACATGTCGGTTACTCCGTAAGAATACTAAATCAGTTATAACTTCACTTCTTTTAGTAAAATCCTCTTCAGATACATTTGGTTTCCACACAGAGACAAAAATTTAGTAATCATACTAAAACGCATTGCATATCTTTTAGATGAGCAAAAAAAAAAAAAAGTTTCGGGACCAAAATATCAACGGAAAGCTCAAGGTATAAAATCAACATTGGTACAAAAGACAAGCTCAGGCAACCATATGCAATTCTTAACTGGCCCCAAATTATATCCTTACTAACGAATATGTATTTCCAGTAAACGATGCCTTTTAAATTGTATTCGTGTCTCCACTAATAGTCTTTGTTTGATGTGTCCTGTTGCTACAGTTTTTCCAGTGACATAAGCCTGAAAGTGATAATAATAATAATAATAATAATAATAATAATGAGGACTTTGTATAGCGCCTAATCTTTAGAAGCTCTAAGCGCTTTACAACATTAGATAAGACCTACAAACATATATATGCGATATGCAGACTGTACATTGCTAAAAAGACCGTTTGAATTCATATGAGATACAAGTTGGGATAGAACAACATTTTCTAAGATTTTTGACATGAATGGGAGGTTAGAAACTGGGCGGTAGTTCTTTAAATCGTTATGGCCAAGTGTTGGTTTCTTCAGCAGAGGCTTTACAATGGCAGTTTTGAAAAATGATGGGAATTCCCCAGATGAGAGAGAAGTATTAATAACATCATTTAGTGAAGGCCATATTGGATCTAAGCACTCAAGCAGCAGTGATGTCGGAATCGGATCAAGTTCACATGACTTTGGGGCACTCTTCATCATGATTGTACGTACTAAATCCATATATACTGGTTAATGGATGCCTTTATATTATAAAACGACACAAAGGCTATGAAAAAAATGCTGGGTAAATAACAAACTTTCCTCACGTTTCGATCTAATGCGATGTTTTCTTTAGAGGACATTAATAAATACATAACCCAAAGACACACACAAATAGTGACACTCGTAGAACTATAGATATGTACATTTTGGCTCAGAGAAGTACATTAAATAAAATAATTTAAGAGGTCTAGACTAAAGGAAAAATAAAAAAACAAAAAAAAAACAACAGAAAAACAAGAAATAGATGCATGTCTAGAAAGGGACCTGTTACCTGAATATAAGGCGAAACGTTTGGATGCTAGTTAGCTGCTTGGCATGACATAGTTCTCTACGTCATTACGAGATCTGGTTTCTTAGGGCGTCGTGCATTATTATTCCGCTTTTAGTTTTGCATTCCGGATATAGTTTCCACTATTAGAAACAAAGATATTATGGTATTTACATTACAAGGGAAGGTGTTGGAAAGAAATAATAATAATAATAATAATAATAATAATAATAATAACAATAATAATAACAACAACAACAACAACAATAATAATAATAATTGTATGTCAATAGAGGAGAGTGAGGCTGATTAAACTGACAGCAAATACACTGACGCATGGTTGGGATAAACATAGCACTTTTGGAACATAGGTTTTTGTTTAGCCAAATTCGCAATGTGTTCGCATATGCAGCATCCAATATTCTCGTTATTGTCAGTCTCTCTGTGGTTTAACTCAATGGAAAACGTTTTGAGGGAATGGTCAGAATGTCCGGTTGAGTTGAAATGGTTGGCGAGTTGTGCGTTGATCTTGTTTCCTGTGTGGCTTTTGTAATTCATTCTTTTTCTAACGTCAGCTGTTTCGCTAACATACTAGATGACACAAATCTTGCACGTCATGACGTAAGTGACGTTTTTACTGACACATCATAATATGTGGTTGATATTGTCAGTAAATCCTATTGACTAACTCGTGAAAGTAGTAGTCTCCGGCATTTGATTACAGATTAGACAATGTCACCTGGGTCCAAGTATTTAATTGAAGTCACACCAAGCATGTAATGCAGTGTATATTATTCGGCGCAGTACATGGTTACAATTGTATATTTTTCCTGTTTGCTCACACTGTTGCATTTCTAATTATTGCCTATATCTTCATCTACGTGGTTCAGTATACCTGTTATAATTCAACTGAGACTGGATCCAATTACTTTTTTAGCGGGGGGGGGGGGGGGGGGGGGGGGGTAGGCAAAATAGCTGGGTCCAAAGTAAAAACAAAAACTTGGTACCTGACCTCGGACTAAACAAATTCTCAGCTTTCATTGATCCCCGTTCTAATTATAAGCAAAAGTATTTAAATGCGCATGTAATCCCTGAAGATTATTGTCTCCTTTCCATCTGTAAAACAAATATATTTATTTGATAATGCTAGCATTATAGAACAGATACTTCATCAGGAAAAAAAAATACAATAATCTCTTTTAGACCATACCCCGTGTTCTCAAAACTGTTTGAAAACGAAACTCAAGCTCAACCTCGAAGTGTGAAAACTGTTACATCCTGTAACTTTTACGTGAGTTGAGTTATAATTACAGAACATTCAGGATATTCTTTGCTTGACTTCATCTACTAGCATGTTAAATTTCTATTACATATGTATATTCTAAATATCATGTTTGATTTTGAGGCAGTGGCGGTGCGAGGGTTTGAGGCGCCCGGGGCAATATTCTTTAGTAACTTCAACTTCATTACTGAGGCGCCCGGGGCAATATTCTTTAGTAACTTCATTACTGAGGCGCCCGGGGGCAATGTTCTTTAGTGGAGCCCCTACTTTGCCACAGAGAACAGTTTTTATGTCAGTTGACAACCTCCAACCCCCATCTACGCCGCAGTTACAGCTTTAAAAAAAAGCTCACGACGGCGTTCCCCCCCCCCTTTAGCCTGGCGCCCGGGGGCAATTGCCCCCCTCTCGACCCCCTCCCTATATCGCGCCGCCACTAGTTGTGAGCTTGAGCTTGAATTTCTTACTCACAAAATTATGAGAATACTGGGTCAGGCCTCATATTCTCGAGGCTTTCTGAGTAAGAAGCCAAATTTAAAGTTGAAAGTCCGAAATTTGTTATAGCCTATAACTTGAATGACCCTGACGCGGTTCAAAGTTAGACTCATTAAACTTTAAGAATTATCGCACATTTTGTCGCCCTATTAAACTTATGAATTTCGATGAGAGAGATATACTTCAGGTGTTGTGTCTGAATATGGAATTTTAAGTCTGTGCTCGCGTTTTATGCTCCAAACCTGGTGATGATACAAGACCTGAACTGTTGTAGACGTTTTATATTTATTGCTATTAATAACATTTAGTCAAATTTAGGTACAAGTGCCTTCGCCATCCCTTCTACAGCGATGTGCAAGTTTTACTTAATCCTGATTTTAGAGTCACACTCACACACATACAGACGGACATACATGCACACAAAATTACATTGATCTTGACTGATAACCATTCCAGCATTTCATATAAACCTGTTTGTGCCTGAGAGTCGATGTAATGTTTTTAGTCCTCGGCAGAGGATGTAATTTTTAATTCTACTGTCATATAATAGAGGTTCCAACCAGCTAGGTACGAGTCTTTACATTATCTGGTTACAGGATGTATAGATTCCACAATTCAGTATAGCAAAAAGGAAGAATTGATCATATAACATACAAACATACAAATTTACCTCTTAGCACTTGGACATTTTTCATCCAATTTTCATTAAACCAGCGCATTTACCATTTACTAGTGCATGATGCGAGGTACATCTGGGTCTACGCTCATTGCATTTGGGTACGCGCTATGCGCCGATAAATACGGCATTATCAACAATACTTTATGTACATCACGTTGAAATGCTGCAAATTGACATTGACATCCATTTCATGAAACACTGACCGGCACCAGTCTTGGCACAGAAAATCTTAAATCTAGGACAAATTGATAATATTATATATTTTCATTTAAGGACCAATGACACACACATTAGCGAACTCGTTCTTTGTAGATTCTACTGAATAGGACAGATCTATGCATAACAAAGTGGAACCAAACATAACAAAAACTCTCTATTACACATGCGAGGCTATTAGTTATTTTGTTTACTAGCCCAAGTTCGTAAAGGTTGAAACGAAGTGATTGTCCCTGTTGAAATATTAAGATTAGGTTATTAACTATCCATATTATTCATTATGTACAAAAAATTCACATTTCTATGCCTATTCTCCTACATGCTAAATTTTGCTACAAATTGACATTATGGATCAAAGCTATATTGATTATTTGTTTACTGTGATGTGTATGTCCTAACGACACGTGATTTCGAGTACGACAAGTACGCCCTGAACATTGCCATATAACTGACATGCAAATAGCAGAACAGTGGTTTACGCGTGGATTGAATTGATATAATATTACTTCGTATTGTTTTAACGAATATAATACACTGTATGTATGATTTGCAGATAACTCTTTCTATTGAAATTCACGGGATATAATCCCTTAGTCTGATACGAATAATTGAATCTTTCATGACATTTCATAGGGTTAAGTCTATTGAATTCATGACATATATCTGGGGTGTGTTGTTGGCGCTTGTGACCAGATATATGGTTCGTCCTAAATCACCACTCGAAAAACTGTTGCAAATAAGAGGCTGACATATATAAACACACAACACATACAGAGAGACATATATAAATATTTTTTTTTATTTCAATGCTGAATTATATATATATATATATATATATATATATATATATATATATATATATATATATATATATATATATATATATATATATATATATATACTTTCACATGACAGACAAAAAGTTACAGGGATGCATAAATAAATACATCCTAATATACCTACCTATCTACTTGCCTGAGTAAAACTCCACCAACAAGATATTGGTAAAGGGACATCGAATATTAGCAAAGATATTGCGAATATTCGCAATACGTTTGAGAATATTTCAGACACTTTTGCGGATATTTGTAAAAGTAATAATATTATAATATCCGCAAATGTATTGCAATATTATTGTGACTATTTGCAATATTATTACCTTTCTCGCAATACTTGTGCACGTATTTGAAAATAGTATTGCCAATCGTTTGTGAACATTCGCAACAGTATTGCGATTCGCCAAGGTTTTGCATAAATTTTTTCAATGTTATTGCATTTTTTTCCAATGATATTGCGAATATTCGCACAAAGTATTGCGAATTTTCGTCGCAAAGGTATTACGAATTATCTTAATAGCATTGCAAATAATCGCTTTACAACTATTTATGTTGACGACTCAACTGGGCACTAATGGACTTCCGTAACCAACGCCCACGTTCAGGTGAAAAAATGTTATGGTCAGAACGCCAAACACCCTTCAGACATTACATACAATCAATCGCGGGAAGGGGGGGGGGGTGAGTTAACGCATATGATTGCAGCCTACATTTATCCCGAACTAACCAATCGGCCGAATACGGCAGCTGTCAATCAACTATTACATAAAAGACATTCCGCTAGTTAGATGCGAATATTTTACCGGATAGCTTCTGACTCGGTGTGTTTAGGTTGGACAAGCAGTCGGACACGACCCATTGGGACATACATGTAGCTTTTACTTCATAACATGTAAAATTTCATATAATTTTTACTTAAAACTTTTTCATCTATTTTTCATAAATTGTTCACCACATACTTAACAAGTTTCACTGAATCACTTTTATTATTATTATTTTTTTTTTAATCTCCAAAAGTTTAAAGATATAGTTATACTAATTAGCAGGTAGATTATTTTTCGTTTATGCAGAGGTCAATTTCCATGATACAGGAATGCAAGACATAGGTCTTATGTACATGACTGTAATATTTCTCTTTGTCATCGTCTCTAAGCTTTTACATATTTGTGTTCAGAAAATTTGCTGCGAATGAGCAATTAAATTTAAACTGAATTGCATCCCACCCCCTTTTAACTTTAACAAGTTTTCATAATATTGTTTTTGTTTTTGTTTTTTTAAGTGGGTGAAATTTTTTGTTAGTAGTTTTATGCTAAAAGCTAATTAAGACAATTTACACCTTTTTTATCACATAGTACCCAGATGTTTGAGTTACTCTTTGATGTTGCTGTATGTTATTTCAAAGTGCGATATTCAAGTTGAGTCACGTGACCTAATGATTAGGTTAATAAATGTTATATGTGATACAAAATGTTTAAGAGTGTGAAGGAGCGCGCAATTCCTGTCATGACATTTCGACTGTTGTTCTGTTCTCATCTGTTATATACAGTATGCTACGGATGTCGTGAAGATTGAATGTGAGTGAAGATTTCAGTTTGTGTTCAAGGTATCTCCTTTGCAATGTACCACTGAAACAAAATATGTTAGGAAACAGCACAATTACAGGTAGATCAATATGAATTTTATGTTTTTCAATAACTTTTTTTTTCTGTTTCTTTAAGAGAAAATAATAATATCTTTTTATATATGATACTGACTTGCCATCGAAAATTTCATACAAAATTAATGATCAAAATCAATGACAAAAAGTCAATTTTCACAAATATTTTACAAATCGTCTAGAGTAATAGTAATGCAACATTGTCCTTAGATGAATGTTAGCTACAATAATGGTCGTATTTAAAATGTTTAAATCATGACTTTGTATATCAGGTAATGTAAACAAGATACAAGAGACAAATTTAGAACATGATAAGTACCAAAATGAAAGACAAAGACGCAGAAAAAGCGAAAATCAAAGACGCAAAGGAAAAACAAAATGGATCACCAACTGGGAATGGAAAAGGGTCCAAGCGAATCAGCGATACTGGGAATCCGACTGTAAAAGAAATGCCAAGAAGTAACGACACCGCAGTCAGAAAGGCACCACAAAAATTCAGCCCACAGCAGCCGACGGCAAATGGGTCTCTGAAAATGAATGGTAACGTAGGTGGAGCAAAAGACAAACAGGTTGCCAATAAAAAACAGTTGAACAACAAGGAAACTCAATCAAAGTCGCCAACAGCAACTGTAAAGGGTAGCAAGGCCGTTAATGGGGACATTAAGGACCCTGAGCCTGGAAAAAGTCCCAGAAAAGTACCAGTTAAAGCCTCTCCTAATGAACAAACAGCGAATAAGGGGAACTCTAAACTAACTGAACCGTCCAATAATGGCAAGCTTAAGGATGCCGGCAGGAAAGCAAGTTTGAAAAATGTGAACGGTGAAAATGGCGAAAACACGGCTAAAAAGGCGGCTCCTACATCAAACACCAATAACACAGATTCTTCATCTGGTATCAAAGGAACGATAAGAAAATCCATAAGCACAAGCAACATGCCAAGCCTTCAGAATGGCACTGGATCTAATGGCATGAGAAAAACGGTCAGTGCCAACAATATGAGCTCACTTGGTGCCACGACAGGTAGCAAGCCAGCAGACAAATCAGGCAAGCCCGGGGAAGAAAACGCGGGCAACGGAGGAAAAACACTTGCGGCAAAGCCAAAGACCACGTCAGAAACAAAACCCGTGGTACATAAACCCGCTGTCAAGAATGAATTAGAGGTGAGTGTTCCAATTTAGAGTTTTTCACTGACCCTTTCACTGATTATTTTCTTTTTTGTCTGTCTACTTTGTGGCACTGGAAAATTGTGATTGTGGCAAACAGTCTTTTAAAATAGATAGGTGAAATGACTGAACTATGAAGTGGAAGGTTACCAGGCATCTTTATGTTTGATGACTTTGAACCAGTATTAAATGGATTGTCAAACCATGTCGACAAAATAGACAGATGCAACAAGATCGCAAATAAAGCAAAATAAACAAACATGTAAGAACAATCTGCCTATATCGATAGACAAATAAGGAAAATAACAAAAATGAAATCATATTAGGTTTAATGATATGTGCAAGGGTCAACAAATATCCAGATGTAAACTTGTACACCTAAATTTTAAAGTCTGCAGGCTTTATATCCGTATATTTTTTAAAATGCGAAAATTTTGTTTATAACATTTTACAAACCAGTTTTTAGAGAGCTGAAAACAGGTTCATGTGCGATGAATGCGCAACAATAATAATAATACATACGCTTGAGATATATGCCAATATCACTTATTTGAAATTGTTTAGTTCTTTTATGTTAAATAAATACATTTATACACCGTTGACAGATATAGCTATAACTGAAACGATTACACTCTGATATCACGAAAAAGACTCGAACCGCCTCCGTGGGTAAAAAAGACAATAAAAAAAAAAAAACATCTTTGTGGAAAAATTTATTTATAATTTCATATGAGATTATGGTATATTAGTATGCATAGATATAAGCAGATATATCCAAACCGTGTTCAGGAGCCGCGGAGACTCAGTGGCTAGCCACCAGATTCATAACCAGAAAGGTGCGGGTATGTCTTAAGTAAGGATGAAACATGGGAGAATGATTCTAGAATATTTTATATTAACTATAAATCGATACATCATATCCACATGTAAGGAACACAGTAACATCAACATTGGTCAATCGGATAATAATATGCGCATTCGAACGGTTGTAATGTAAAATGTATCTATTGCAGTCGTCTTACATATGAAATGCAAATAAATACATAAGCCCCGGGGAGGGTAACCTGCGATGGACTAGTGCCGTATCATGGGACGGGTATTTCCATTAAACTATAAATGTGATAATGAAACACGGATGCCCCACCACAGCGCCTGAAATGACCTTTATTATGATCCTGATTGATTCTTAATCGTACCTAGTACTATATCTCAGAAACTTACAGCATACCACATCTCAGATGCAGATAAGAATATTAAGCTCCTTCTATAACTTACAAATTTCTTTCATTCTTGCCAATATTCGATGTTACTGCCTTGTTTTTCAAAAACTATTAAATTGAATGGCGTCCTTAATGTTGATGCGCCAAGGCTGGATTAGTCTATGTTTACGGCGTGGGAGTGCTCAGCTTGAGGCTATTCGGCAAATTCCGAGAGAGTCTGATATGAGTTGCGACCCTTTAAAGCCTTTATGAGTAATTCCCCTTAGTGCATTTCCTTGTATGGAAAAAATGACGAAAAAATATGAAACGTCGATGCAGATTATCATAGTGTACAGCCGGTATGCGATTTTAGAAGAGACAAAAACCGAATCATTATTAAAGAAATTAAGGTATAACGTTATTAAAGTTTTGAAAAGCCATATGCTGACTGTGTAACAAGTAGACGATGTTTGTTTACGTACCGCTCGTGCGTCCGGAACATTCCGTCATCCCTCCTTCTTGCATAGACTCATCCGGCTTCCGAAAAACAACCGAAACGTTATTATTGTCTTCACCGTTGAGAGTCAGATTTAAAAAAAAAAAAAAAGCAGTAACATCGAACCTTGGCAAGAACGAAAGAAATTTGTAAGGTATGGAAGGAACATAATATTCTTATCTGCATTTGAGATGTGGCGTGCTGTTTGTTTCTTAGATTTGGTACTGGGTACGATTCAGAATCCATCGGGACCATACTATAAACGAAAACTTTAACCGATGGACGGATGGACAAGGATAACACGATATACGCCCCTAACATTGAGGTGGGGCATACAAATGAATATGTTGCATTTATTAATTAACTCGACTCATCATAGGAATAGGAGATATACACATATCTTATGATTCTACACATAGGGCCAGCAAACAAAAGACCTGGAAAAACTGGACAAGAAAGAGCTAATTAAACTGCTGATGGCAGAGCGGGAGAAAGTGAACGAGCTTGAAGCTGCACAAAGTGAAATAAAACCAGGGAAAAAGCTGAAGGTCATCCCAATACCGGTTGGAATGGAGGGTTTGAGACAGACAAAAGATGAGCTTAGAAAATTACAAAAGGTATTATAATTTAAAAACGTTGAGCTTTGGTAATCATATACCATTCATTCGACATCTGTAAGTACAAAGACCGTTTTCACTCAAGATGGTGTCAAAGGTATTTGGAGAATTTTATACATAACTTCAGTGTGATTTTAACATTTTCAACATTACGTCTACCATAGTAATTTACTTTATTATTTGGTCTTTCATGCTACTAGGGCTGAAGATTTATTGCACATGCGCAATAGATCGAAATGTTTTGGCAATAATAAAATATGAAACTGCGATAAAATACCGTTCGAAAAAAAATGTGTTGGCTCTGCGACGTGATCAACAAGGGACACAACTCTTACTAAACTCACGAATCGTGAAAGAGTCTCTTTTTTGACGATCAAACATACAATCTTTACATACAGACAAATAAAGAAACATAATGAAAAAGGAAATATAACTGAATGCTAGTGAAAGAGAAACAATCAGTAAATGTTCAAGAAAGATTAATAAATCAACACGTACAGAAGAAATTAGAATGGTTTACATCGAATATAATACAAAAATTTTTTTACGTTTCTTACAATTGTCAGCGCAAACATTTAGTACGTATCGGCAGAAATTTAAATTTCAGATCAATTAAAAAAATAATTTTAGGTCATTTAATCCATTTACACTGCTAATTTTGCCCTTTGAATATACACTTTCCCCAATATTACCATGAATATAAAATGCTCAGTATATAAAAGCTGAAATATATCACCGAGAAAATGACAAATGTATCAAGTAAATGCACTGCCCCTCTTCCTTTATTCACCTTTACTTCATTAATCTTCAATGGTTACTTCATACTCTCTCTCTCTCTCTCTCTCTCTCTCTCTCTCTCTCTCTCTCTCTCTCTCTTGATTCAAAATTAAATGTTTAGCTTAGAGTAGGGGTCTTAGATAACAGCTCTATATTCTTTTTTTTTTTAATAAATGGAAACATATATTTGCAATTTACTTATTTCATAGTGATGAATTTTTTCACTGTAGGAATTCGAGGATAAACACTTCGCACTGAATAAAGCGGAAGAAAACCTAAAAAGTATCAAGAATGCGGCCAAAGAAGGAGAGGGGCAAGCAAGTGTGCAAATAAATTCTCTGGAGAGGGAGAAACGAAAATTAACTGAAGAAAACAAAACACTTCAAAAGAATTATACCACAGAGAAGGTTAGAAATATATATCAATATAATCTCTCTCTCTCTCTCTCTCTCTCTCTCTCTCTCTCTCTCTCTCTCTCTCTCTCTCTCTCTCTCTCTATATATATATATATATATATATATATAATGGCATTCGTGTGATTGTCTGAAAACGGTCATGTGATATTGATCTTGAATTCTTACACACTGGTAAATTCTGGGGACTACTTTCGGTGAAGATGCTCCTGAGAGAAAACTAAGTGCTACCCTAGTTGAAACGTTTTTGTTGATGGAATCAGCTGATTTGACGACAGAAATTATGAAAATTTGAATTATAAGGATTATCTTGGTTGACTATTTATCGAAGTATACATTTTACCTAATGACTCACAAATTTACATACAGTTCTTTGTGAGTGATCAGGTGAAATTTACACCACGATAAATAGCTAATCATAATCATTTAATCTTATAATATTGCATTATCGTGATGTCATAACGTATTTTTGTGGCGTAGTAGAGTTTAAAAGACATTTGAACTGTACTGAACAAGTTTAATTTAAAAATTTGTACTAAATTATGCAATAAAACAATTAGAGACCTGTGTTTCGGTGAAAAAAATATGAAGTTTTATGAATCAGTAAAACTATCATATTGATCTCTGCTTTAAGTCGGTCAATAGAAGGTTTACTGGTTCATAAAACTTCATAATCACCGAAACAAAGTCAATACTTGTATAATATAACCATGCCTATTTCGTAAATGCAAAGAATATTGTCCGCGCCCATTGTTGTGTTTGATGATTGTTTAAAATTTTTATTTTGTTTTCAATTATTTATTTCCATTGCTCCCCATGAAGATCCAAATAGCAAATTTAAGCAACTGCACGCAGGATTCCTTGTCTTCTAATTTGATGGATTCGTAAAAAAAAAATCAGAAAGAAAGACAAAAAGAGAAAAGAGAAAGGAAAGTATACACTTTGATTCAGTTAGAATCAATATATCCTTATCATAATATAAACATGTTTTGACAGATCTGAAGTGAAATAAATATTTAATATGTTGCAGGAATTGAGGCAAAAGTATTTCAACCAGATAGAGGAACTACAAGGAAAGATTCGGGTGTACTGTCGACCTCGTCCGCTGACTAAATATGAATCAGATTTGGTATTATTATTATTATTATTATTATTATTATTATTATCCTATTTCACAGACCGTTTGATGCTATCAGGACGGCTTTTTACAAAAGGGGTGGGAGTGGGATAGCTGCTCGTGTCCTTTATATGTCATGGACTTTGTCTTTCAGTGCTTTGTCTTGCACCCCTACGATCTATGTGTTTTGCATACCTTTCTAAGTTATCTCGTCAGATCACTGTACTTTATTACTTTCACTAATTTCCTTCGTATTACGTGAGAGTCCTCAGATACTACCATGTCTATGATGTAGGTCAGGTTCCTCTCATTGTCTAACATCACCATGTCTTCCTTCGTATGACGTGAGAGTCCTCGGATACTACCATGTCTATGATGTAGGTCAGGTTCCTCTCATTGTCTAACAGCACCATGTCTTCCTTCGTATGACGTAAGAGTCCTCGGATACTACCATGTCTATGATGTAGGTCAGGTTCCTCTCATTGTCTAACAGTACCATGTCTTCCTTCGTGTGATCTATCATGCTATTGGTCAGGATGTTAAAATCTCGCATGATTTTTGCCCCTCAGTTCTCAACGACTTTCCTTGCCTTATGAACGTACTACCTGTCTTCGCAATTCATCTTATATTTAAGTGGTATCGAACAGTGTATTGCTAGGATTAATTTGTAACGCTAATTTTCTGTAGCCACATTTGCATAGCTTGTTGCACTCACTGATCAGGTCATTGAACGTCTCGTCCTTACTCTTGAATATTTGTTTAAACATGAAATATCAAAGCTTTTGTATAGCTGACTTCCTTTTTGATTAACACGAGTGCCTGATCTTCAGGCGCCATCAGTAATTCATCTATTTGTTGTTTTACTCATCCGGTTGAAGCCATTTTCAGTTGTCCTCTTACTGACCCGTTCTTCCTCTTTTCGTATAAACTACCAATTCACTTTCCTTTTCCCTCTGTTTTAATGTTCTCTCTTTGCACCTTCTCTTCTGGCACTCATGCTTTCCTTCCTTGTCTTTGAGAAGACCTACTTAAACTCTTCATCTCTCTCCCCAATGTATTTTTTCCCGGATCATCTTTTGTATCTCAAAATAGTCTTCCATGCCTATGGAGCCTTTTACTCTAACAAGCCTGGGAAAGTAAGTCTTTTTACACCAACCTTTGGGTGAAGTGAACCATTAATGGACATTCGCTTTCTAATCTTTTTGTCCATGTATTCCAGCTCGTTTGGTGTCTGTTAAGTCTGTGATGCTGTATGCGCACTAATAATTAAGAATGGCATGGTTTTAAGGGCTGCGATCGCGCTACTCGAGTTTATTAAACGTTCTTCCAGCCTGGTACTTTCCTCAGCATTTTGTATATATTCTCTCCTGATCTTACCCGTCATCTCATCATGTTTTATGCAGTCTGCTTCAAGAATTCATAGATATCTGCAACCTTTGCCCTCCACCAGTTGTTTCATTCTTTGGTTTTTGCCAGTTTGCCATGCTTACTGCTTAGAGCTGACTACTTATTTATTTCACATTTCCTTTTGGATGCATGAAATTCTTGCTTTTGTTACCAGGGAGTTATTTCACACATGCATGTATCTGTGTAAGGTTCACAGATTTTAATTTACTGTTATTTTTGCAGGGCAATAGATCAGTCTTAAAGATGGCGGATAAATTTAGTATAACCTTAGAAACAGATCGTGGTGTTAGAGACTTCCAATACTACTCGGTCTTCCCACAGAACGCTTCTCAAGACGAAGTATTTGATGAATTACAAGTATGTATTAAAGGCAGTAGACATGTAAAACAATGGTTATATTGTTATAATAACAAACATTAGTAATGTTGTCTGTCTGTCTCTCTCTCTCTCTCTCCCAGCATTATATACACCCTAACTAAATCTACTGAATTTGTGTGTATTTATGTATGTTTTTATAATGTGTCCAAATTAGTAAATATTTTATATAACTTCTGTTACATGTCCCACTTCGGAATTAGAACCCATGACCTTCCTATCAGCAATGACCACGGTGGAACTTAAACCCATGGCCTTCCGAGTAGCAATGACCACTTTGGAATTCGATCACACGACCTTCCGGTCAGCAAAGAACTACGGTGGAATCCTAACCCAATACCTTCCGATCAACAATGACCACGCTGGAGTTGGAACTCACAACATTCTTTTCTGATCAGCAATGACCATGCTGTGATTCGAACCCACGATCTTCCGATCAGCAATGACCATGTCAAAAAATGAAACTCACGAACGTCCTATCCTGAATCCGCCGTGACAACCAGCAGATTACGCTGCCTCCTTCGACCTTTCTCTTCGCAATGAACCATGTTGCAATTCGAACCTACGATCTTCCGATTAGCAATGACCACGTTTGAATTCTAACCCACGATCTTCTTAGCAGTACTGGCCATGTTGGAATTCGAACCAATGACCTTCTGATCAACAATGACCAGAGTGGAATTTTAACCAACGAGCTTCTGATAATCAATGACCATATTGGGATTTTAACCCACAATCTTCCAATCAGAAATTACAATTTCGAAATTCAAACTCACTAACATCGGAATCTGAGTTCACCGTACCGAACCAGCAGACCACGCTGCCTCCTTCATGCTGCAAGTCGTGATGGCGAAGTAGTTTGCGTGCCTGACTCATAATTAGTGTATTGCCGGATCGAAACCTAATCAGACCATCCAGCAGTGTGTCACTGGGCAAAGCTTTTTTTTTTTTTTTTTTACTCCCATTGCCTCGATACTAAATAGTCTTTCATAAGCTGATATGTCGTTAAACACCAGTCAATGAATGAATCAATCAATCCTCTGAACTTATTGTATTACCTTGGCAATGTTTATTTGCAGGAGTATGTGGCCCTGGCAGTGGAAGGTTACAACACGTGCATATTCTCATTCGGTCAGGCAGGCGCGGGCAAGACCTACACAATGATTGGGGATGCGAAAAGTCCCGGTTTCATTCCAAAGGCCTTCAAGAAATTGTTTGCCTACATTGCGGAGCAGAAGTGAGTTGACTAAATTGCGTAAATTATACTTAAATCTATGGATGCTCTTACAACTGAAACTCAAACTGTTATCTTTTTTTTTTTTTTTTTTTTTTTTTTTTTTTTTACCGAAGACCCAATAAGGCATTAGATTTGCTTTTTGCCAGAAACAGTTATGTAAATAACCGAGGTATGAATGTATATGAGAGCTCTTTGCAACCAATGGGGTTAAAAAGTATCCGCAGTTAAGATGATGCCATATGATTATTGGCATGTCGAGTAATACACTTGGGTATGCATGTAATGAAATATTCTGATGTCATTTGTGTTGTAATCATATATTCAAGATTTCGTCGATCGAACAATTCAACTGGTTTATGATGTTTACAGAGAAATTGCAAACGCACTTTTTATCGAGCCCGCATTGGCGAGAGCTCGTCATGGCGATCACATTGCATGTCCGTCCACACCATAGATTTACCTCAATGTTAAAGCCTTAGATAAACCAAAGTGTTAAAGTTATTTTACTTAGCTAAATATGTATGGATGTGATAGCGTTTTACGGCATCTCAGCACAATAGTAGCTACATGGTGCCAACTGAAGGTAAAATTGGAAAAGTGTAAAAATAGATTGCAAAAATATTTAGAAAGATAAACCCTTCCATTTAGCTAAACAAAAGGAGGACTCAACAAAATCTGTGTGTCTTTTAATTATTAGTAAGAGCTTTTCTAAAATTAAACAATTTTCAGACAGAGATATCCTGCCATTAATCAACGCCTTTTTCGTACTTTGTTTGCCCAATAAGTTTGACTATCGTGTACTATAGAAGTTTTTTTCTCGGCATGACTTGAATTTATCTGTTACGAAGCTTCTTGCAATTGGCCTAATGTGTAAACTTTATTTATTTAACGTTGGTTGTACAAGTTTTAAAATTCAAGAAACACCCCGTATTCTCCATGGTTCAAATGTTGGCATATAAGGACGTTCGAGGTTGAAGATAAGAAAAGCCAGCGAAACCATTGGCCTGGGATGGACTATCCTTTGTCCTCTCATATGTTTGAATCAGGGATCGTGCTCAGACCGCAGAAGTGCAAAGCGGGCGCTGTTCCGGTCTCACTTTAATTTAATCTAATACATAATGACAGCAAATACAGTGGAGCTTTTATTTTCCGAACTGTCTGAGATACATGACCATACTTAGACTAATTGGAAATTATCGTGATAGGACAAGTTTTTTTTAACCACTCTCACAATCCTACGTCATGAAGCGGTATACATTGGGCTTTATGGCAGAGGTTTTATGAGCAACCCAATCTCAACAATCGGTCGAAGAAATCAAAGTCGATGAGACAAGAAAACCGGGCGATGTAAGCAGTAGCTACTTTGGTGTATTTGTGCACTACGTCTTTTCTGGGAGACCTTAATTATAGTATAATTACGGGCAAAGATTTGCTTTGAATTGGACGCCGCCAGCTTGAAAAACACCGTTGATTCGAGGTAAGGTTTTGCTTCTGATTTTGCTATAAGCAATGTTGAGTGAAAATTGTATAGCGCATCAAGACACTGACGTAGCAGCTATTTATCTTTGCTGGTTTTCTTGTCTGAGTGTGTCTGATTTTTTTCATACACTTCGACCAATTGTTTAAATCGGGGGAGATATGAAGCTAACGCAGACATGTCCGTAACGTAAATTGGTTAGTTTTATACTCAAATGAATTATCGACAATGTACGTACTGTATATGTGCATTTGATCAATCGCTAAAATTGGCTCCCATTTAATCATTACTCGTCTGAAATGTTAACTTACCTATAATAAATATTAGTATGGGATATGTGTGAATCAG
Organism: Margaritifera margaritifera; assembly: GCA_029931535.1. Lineage (NCBI taxonomy): Eukaryota > Metazoa > Mollusca > Bivalvia > Unionida > Margaritiferidae > Margaritifera > Margaritifera margaritifera. The sequence goes on along the minus strand of JAQPZY010001685.1, from coordinate 6,787,955 downwards.
GACGTAAAATCACCTAGAGAGTCAAGTTTGTCCGATTGTTAGACGCGTAGTCAGTTTTTTTTTACAAAGAAAATATACAAATTCAAATTATCATCACCATAGCATAACTGTCTTTCATGTGAAGTTTATGAACTGTTCACCGTATACCCATATATTTCCATTTTTACTATGTGGTAATATTGCCAGAGGAAAAAGAGAGAGGGAGAGAGAGAGAACAAAAAAAAAACCCATTGTTTTATTTGGATAGAAACTGCTCAACTAAAGAGGTGTGGTTATTTCCGTTCTGGAGATCGATTAATTAGTAGTATAGGAAGAACATGTTGGTTCTGTTAAACATGCTGATAGTCAAGGTTGGATAGTCGATGGTTTACTGTACAAAAAGTTTAAATTCTGAACCATGTACCTGTTTATAGTTCTTACGAAGATTTTCTACGAAACAAGATAAAAAGATAACCTTTTTTTCAGGAGTAAGCTGGACTGCACGGTGACGGCCTATATGCTAGAGTTGTATAATGACAAGATGATAGACTTATTTTCTGCAAAAGGAGTTTCAGATGATGTAAGTCGCCTTTAAAAAATTCATACATTTTCTTGATCCATACTATTCTTCCTTTTACGTGTGTAGAAATGTTGAATATTCCCTGAAAATTCATTGATTTTGCGGAAAATACAAATGTCCGCGCTTATCAGAACAACAGATGAGACAGAAAGACAGACAGAGTCGCTACTATTACTTATAACAAGTAATTAGAACCCTTAGGATTGAAGATTTTTCTATCACAAAATGCTGTCTACTCGCTGCCTAATTTAAAACGCGCTTGATAAATTTTCGAACGAAAAATGTGCAGGCTGTATAAACAAAGAATAAAATTGTCAGTTGGACTGATGTGTATTATTCTTATAGGAGGTCAGAATGGATATAAGGAAGGATAGAAAGGGCGTGGTCATCATAAGTGGAATAACAGAGAAAGAAGCACCCAATCAGAAGAAACTGACCCAACTATTTGAAGACGGACTCAAACTTCGGCATACCATATCCGGAGGTAAAGTTATATATATATATATATATATATATATATATATATATATATATATATATATATATATATATGGCCAGTGTATTGTACTTTTGTTTAGTTCATCATGCAATGTATGATTGTTCGTTCATGTTTCCTCATTAGCCATATCGAAACTGAAACTCGTTTATTTTCATTGACGCAATCATCAATGTACTTATTTCTGCATTTTTAGAGGGTTTTGATGATTCATCCATGTCCCACTTGTTTGTCGGACTCAACATAAAGAGCAGAAACACGGCGACTGACAAAGTTTGCTTCGGAAAGGTATGATTATAAATTTTTTTTAAAACTTGGAACCATTTTCTTTTCTTGGACAAAAATTAATAAATTCAGTTGTCAATCATTGATTGAATATTTAAAGTTCAAGTTGATAGCAGACCAATGCCCTCGAAAGCTATGTGAGAAACATGATAAATACACTGTTTGCTCTAAGTCCCGTCCACCCGCATCTGCACAGAAAAATCTGCCCTAATTGCACAAAATGCCAAATTGTACAGACTAAATTAATTTAATTACACAAAGCTAGCCTGAAATAATCGTTGCTAAAGTCAGTGAATGCTCTTTGTGCCAAAAAAGGCTCAAAATTATCATACAATTTCTATATTTTAATCCAGTCTGTGTGACCTTACCAGTTTGTGATCCCACAAATTGACTTGTGTTCTTAACACTGTTGCAATCATTCGCGCCAGGTAAAAGCCAGTAACCCTGGTATTTATTGGTTGTCGGTGTTTGATTGACATGGAACTGTTAAATATTTTTCTCTATGTTGTTCTTAATTTTATATAGTTGGGGATAATGTGATACCCTCTGTTCGTTTGGCCGGCCGGCCGTCTGCCAGTACGTTTATCCGTTACCACATCTTCTACACCTCTGTGTGGAAATTCACGAAACGTTTTAGTTATGTTGCCCCTGCGGAAACCATCTGGAGTCCCTAGGAGGGGTTTAAAGGTGTAATGTATACACATATCATTTACTATGACATTTCCAAATTATTTTTTGTTCTGACCAACAAACACTGCTGAGTCAAAGTAAAAAGATGCATGTGAAGGATTTTGCATTATGACCTCTGGCTAATTGTCTGGGGTGGGGGTGAGTACCATTGAGGTTGGGGTAAGGGGGATTTGGAATATGCGGTAAACAGCATTGGGATTTGCGATGGCGAGACATGGCAGTTGCTCTAGTTGTATTATCTTTACTATTAGTCTATTGGACTTTGTACAAGCCTGTGTTCAAAATCTGGATAATTTCACTATACCATATATTGAAATTAAAAACTCTCAAACCTAGCATTTTTCATAAATTCTTTAATTAAGATTGATGTTTGTGTTCACGTATTTCATTAAATGAAAATGTTTTATTTTCAATGACAAGTTTTTGTTCTTGTTTGTTCATGTTTTTTTTTTTGTTGTTGTTGTTTTTTTTTAAAAATAATACTTTTCTAACAAGTAGGCGTGGCTATCTATTCTTGGGCGACAGGTTATGTTGTAAAAAAAAATGCATTCACCGACTCCTTTATATTTGCCTCATAACCAACGCTAGGTGCAAATAATAAGATTTTGTTTACCTAATTTTTTTATGTAAAGTGGTGTTTATTACGGGCACAGGTTATTATAGCGAATGTAAGAATCTTATAGCGAATATGCGGATACTTAGCGATTGTTAGCTTCTCCAGGCCATTTATTTTTGTTTGTTTGTTGTTTGCTTTTCTGTTGTTTTTTTGTTTGTTTTTGTTTTTTTTCTTTTTTTGGGGGGGGGGGAGATCAGCAGAAATAATAAGATTTTGAGCTGTAGGAGGAACCATTATACCAGGTGTATATATATATATATATATATATATATATATATATATATATATATATATATATATATATATATATATATATATATATATATATATATATATATATATACACGCCCCAAAGTTACAACAGATAATTCGGAAGCATTGGAACCAGATGGAATCCTCCGAATATCTTCAGGGAATATTTCAAGAAGTTCCTATGGTTGCGTACCGCAGACCTAAAAATCAGAAGGACCTTCTAATACGTGCCAATGTAACTTCAAACAAGACCACAGAGTCAGACACGTATTGCTGCAAAGACAAACGTTGCCTAATTTGCAAACATATGCACGAGACCAAATCGTTCACATGTTCGACGACAGGAGTTAGCTATACTATCAATCAGAACTTAGGATGTCGAACCAAAAATTTAATCTATCTTCCAACATTCAAGATCTGTGGCACTCAATATGTTGGCGAAACCGTTGATTTCAGAAAACGAATGAATAACCACAACAGCCACATTCGCAACAAAATCAACGCGAAACTCGCCAACCACTACAACTCGACTGGGCATTCAGTAGAGTCCCTTGAAATGCTACCGATTGATTCTAACCTGGCGTGGACCGATATAGAACATACAATTAAGGAACTATACTGGATACTTCAATTGAAAACTCATGAGGAGTTCGGCCTAAATGAAAAAGTCTAATTTTCCTAATGGAATCTTACCAAAACTACAGCCAGGCATCAGTTTATCAGACGTACGCATATTTTGCGATAATATTTACCCAAGTAAATATTCTGTAACTCTTTACATGTATTATTGGTATTCTTCTTCTTCTTATTATTATTATTATTATTATTGCTATTATCATCGTCATCATCATCATCATCGTCGTCATTATTATTATTATTATCTTGTCCATTATCCCGCTATACCATGCTCTTGACATAGTTCCTTAGTACCTCCATTCTTAACTTTACTGGGATATAATTTCTTTTGCACATTTTGATGATGTAGTTGATTTTTCGCCGCGCATGGTGTCAGTCCTTTGTTCCAAGCCTGGAATTAGGTCAAATACTTTGGTCCTCTGCGTGTTTTCGCACGATAAACACTTCTTTGAATTTTTGTACATATGCATAACATAGATATGTAGTTTATCCGTTTTAGACCGTTTTTTAATTTTGTCTTCTTTCTTCCTTCTATTGTTTATACTTTGTTTATTTTTCCGTCATTGAAACATGTAGGAGGAGTCAAGAATTCTTCTTGGCTTTTGTGTTTAGTGTTTGTTTTGTGGGTGTAATTTGTTTCTTCCCCTGACGAAGAGCTTGTTTAGCTCGAAACGTTTGGAAACTTATGTATTTGCGCCGTTATAAATTTTTGTGTCATTATATATATATATATATATATATATATATATATATATATATATATATATATATATGCCAGAGCTTTCAATAATTCTCTCTCTAGATGAATTTAGTGGACCTAGCTGGAGGCAGGCGGGTACCGAAAACCAAAGGAGGCTCAGAGCAAGTGAAAGTGAGTAGAATCTCGCACGTATTCAGTATAGAGACACGCTGACGTGCCCCTGCACTGGGCCAGGATATGCAATGCATAGTTAAACCTTTTTTTTTTTACATTTTTATTTGTTTCATTATCTTTTCTTTATTTTATTATCGTTGACATAACGATAAGTGAAATTTCAATCTCAGGCCCAAGTTATACACAATCCTGTTTCCATACAGTGCAGCTGAGAGCAATCATTCATGGAGATGTGCCCTATGGTCATAATTGTTCTTTCTGCTGCTAGTTTCCTAAATAAAACACCGTGCCACTAGCTAATGAACTTTTTTTTCCAGACCCATAAATTAAATAGGTTTAATTAGTCAAACAATTTACCAAACCGATATGCATGTTTCTACCTGAGGACAATTATCGTCAAATAAACACGCTGACTTCTTTAATTTAAGGTGAATAATGTTTGGTCACATTAGGAATAAGAATAGGCTTTTGATAAAATTACACAAGGAAAGTTTTCTTCTTTTTCACACGGCAGTTGTATGAGCTGCTTTTTTCTGTATTTACTGAACTTTTTTTTAAAACTTGACTGATGAAATAGTCTTTTTTTTCCCCTTTCTTTTTTAGCTCTTTATTTATAAATAAACGAAGGTCATAAAAAAACAAAAACAGTTACTGAGTGCTATTTGTGGCATTGCCCTATTGTTGCTTCAAACTTACAAGTACAGATGAAATCTGGAATGTTATTATTTGAATAGCATTACTTCTCAATGTACTCTCTCTCTCTCTCTCAATACATAGTTATTATCCTATCTCTCTCTCTCTCCACACACACACACATATATATATATATATATATATATATATATATATATATATATATATATATATATATATATATATATATATTGTTACGGAATTATATATATTTTTCCTTTTAATAATGGTATAGTTTATTAGTTTATGATCTCTGTTCTTAGTCTTATGAGTACACATACGGTATTTTTTCGATCGATATTTCACCTAGTTGCTTGTAGCTTTGGTCATGTGACGTATTTTCCGCGCGAGAGAGTAATGAACTTTCGACCTAGTTCTCGTACTTTTAGGAGTAAAAATTATATTGACCAGGAATTATAGTTTAAGGTCACATCCGAAGAATGAATTGTGTTTACTAGAAGGAAATTATTTCGAAATACCCAGTTGTTTATTGAAGACGTAGTATGGGTTTTTATTTCGATTCTGCGCATTAAGGCTATATATATAGGAATTATAGCAGGTATTCCAAATTCTTACATTTGAATAGAAAGGATATAACGAAATTGGTTCAGTTTGTGTGTGGGATATTCTTATTTGGAGATTTATTTATTATTAATACAGTACATTTAGGATTCAGTACTGTCTTTAATCTGAATTATTATACAGCTCCGTGGAATTATCGGAAACATTTCTAAAACTTGTGAGATTCCAGATTCACAAGGATTATTTGGATATAACTTAATCTTATCAACATATTAGCACAGTGAAGGCTATTTCATTCGGAATAATACATTCAAAATATTTGGATTAACTTCCGGAATAGTGAACTTTAAAACAATTTAGGACTTTTAAGGATATTCTATACTATAAGTTATTTTTAATTCTTTCACTTTAATTGTTTGTTAAAATATTTTAATACTTTAGGAAATTAAAGATTTGTATTTATAAATCTTGAAAGCTTGTTTGAGTCTTTTCTTTTGTTACATAACCCATAGTCGTAACAATATATATATATATATATATATATATATATATATATATATATATATATATATATATATATATGTGTGTGTGTGTGCCTGGAATCTCTACAAATTTAAAATAGAAAATTAAAACTTCTAGTTGAAACTGTATACTATCATGAAATGCCATGGTTACACGCATGCACAGGTTGCACAAATCTACAGGAATATTTAATCTGAGAAAAGGTTCTGGAGTTTAACCGTTTATGCCAGTATCTTGAATAGCTTTGGGAATATTTTATCTCAAAGTTACAAGTAAAGTCTAAATTTTAGTTTTAACAACACTCAAGAAAGCGGCAGAGAACAAAAAGTGGTACCTCTTGAATAACAACACAAAACAGATCAAGTACGGCACCTAAAAGTTGCTTCTTTCAAAAGAACACCACTTTCGGTTAGCAAATATAAATTATCCCAGATTCCAAGAGGTCAGTTAAACCTGAATCATGGCCGTTCAAAATATTTGCCCAATTTTAATTTGTTTAATTTTTTTTTTTTTTTTCCTTTAGTTTCTGTGCTCGACTTACAATTAATTGATGCTCTCTTTTACAAGCACACATTCAGTGTTGTTAAAATGGGACAGGTTTCACTGTATTTAATGTCCATGTCTGGTGTGATAAAATCTGAAACTCTTTTTTTTTTATCCCCACGCTTGTCAAAGAAAAAAGTGGGGATTATATTATATGATTGTGTCGGTCCGGACGTGTGTATGCAATATCGTGTGTGTGCAATTCCGCCCACACCGCTCGAAAATGGAGACTTCAAACCGTTGGGATACATATAATCATGGTTGTCCGTATATGTGCATAATGGTTTTAGAATTTTTATCTTTTAGTATTCTCTGAGGGTGGAGCTACAAGGATTGGAACGTTTTTGCAGGGTGAGGAGTCACATTCAACTGTTGGAAAAAAAAAAAAAAAAAAAAAACGTGATGTGCAGTTCCACAGAATTTGTATTTTTATTTTGCAGGAATCGTTAGCCATTAACAAGTCTATATCAGACTTCGGCAGCGTGGTGGCAGCGTTGGCCAGCGGCCAGGCTTTTGCACCTTATCGAAACAACAAACTTACGATGTTGATGCAGGACATATTGGGCGGGAACTGCAAAACCGTCATGTTGATCAACGTCAGTCCTACAGATGCTGCGGTTGAGGAAGCATTGGTTTCCCTTTCGTAAGTGCAGGAATCTACCTTCCAAGTTTGTTCGCTCTATTTGTCTACCTGTCTGTCTGTTGCAACATAACCTATTGATAATACAGAGCTTGACAAATCTTAGAACGTAAGTCAACACAATTAAAAGATTCTTTATTAATTCCTTACTTTTAAAATAACATTCTGCAGATTATGTCAACGAACAGTAGAATGATCGCCCAAGCATGCAGAAATCGTTGTACGCTTTCTACGATGGTTCATGACTACGAATGATATTGATGATTGACAAAATTCTGTAAAATTTTTTTGCAGAACATATACCAATATGCAGTAGTAGAAGATATTGATGATTGAAAAATTCTGTACATATTTTTTGCAAAAAATATACAAATATACAGTAGTAGAAGAAAACTCAGAACAGGCACATTATATAACACAGAGATCGGAACTCAAGACAGCTGCCACCAGTTCCCTTTGGATAATGAGGTTTACAGTGGTCGGTTGAGAAGTAAGATCAAAGGGAGTGGGGGTGAATTGACCTAGCAGAGATAACCGCGCCTACATAGCACATAATATAAAATCAGAGTGTTTTATGTTGACACTCACCCAATGTGAATTAGTGTTATTATTTTAGTGCTTACTGAAAATTTCATGAAAAATGTTAAAGTTATGATGATTTGAATTTGTATACGATATATGGTGGCAGTTAGCTAGGTGACGGAAAGTAGTCTCGAATATCCGACAAGCTTCCAGTACTCCTTTAAATCGCGTAATCCCTCACACCTTTGCTTGTGATAGTATTGGTTGGCTGTCTATAGGTATCGGTAAGTGTCAGGTTTTGACTGGCATACGTCAAGACATTAATTTTCCCTTGGATATAGAAACCCAACTGTGCTTACCTAGTTGACAGGTTGAAGTTAGCTGCAATAGTGTTCTGTTGGAAAGCAACTTACATTTTCTACTTTTCCTGTACTAAATTGAGATTACATAATTTTAGTGTCAGTACCAACTTTTCCCCTCCATTCTGATATATATATATATATATATATATATATATATATATATATATATATATATATATATATATTGCTTGTAATTTTATGATAGATATTGACAAAGATAAAGAAAGTGAGAAGATCCTTTTTCGCTACTCTTAAGTTAACATTAATTTCCATTTTTAAAGAATAAAAATGGGTAAATGAAATAAATTGTTGAGTTAAATTAGTAGCAAATGTCTTTTTCAACGTACTGAGAGTATATAAATGTACATTTGATTTATGTATCTTGCATACAATGTTTAAAGTGGCTGTACAAAAAGTCAGGGTGCGAATTTTACATTCATCTTTAACCTCTAATTTTTCCTTCTTTTCTTTTCTGCTTTTCTTAAATGTGCAAATAATTTACATCAATGCACTCTCACCTCTTTGGTCAATAAAAGGATCCCGCCCGACCAAAGGTGCGGGGAAATATAGCAATAGTGTCTGATTGTCTGTCCATAGACAAGGTGGTTTCTGCAACATGACTTCAATTTGCTGTGGTCTTTTCCCGTCAAACCCCATATGCGACTTTACCATGGTTAGAGTCATAAGCCTGTCAATTTTAGTGCTGCTAGGTCCAAGATCAAGGTCCCTGAGGGTGAATATGTTATTTTCCTTTCTTCATAATAAGTCAGATATCCTTGCCTTATTTTTCATCAGATTTCAAAGGTAGACTGCACTTGGGCATCGGCAGCTTCCTATTGACTCTGAAGCCGAGAGGTGAAACTCCAAGCTTCCTATTGACTCTGAAGCCTAGAGGTGAAACTCCAAGTAACTGGAGCCGACATTGTACTATTTGTTTTTGGCTCAATATATAAAGTTGCTTAGATTCAATTTTTATCAAACTTCGAAGAGAGTATACACTTGGGCAGAGACACTTCTTGATTGATTCTCGAACCCATGGGTCAAAGGTCAAGTTGACAGGAACTAAAAATTGTCATTTTGGGTTCCACACGATGTATACTTTCCTCGAGTTTCCCTGTACCCATTTTTTTTTTTTATCAACATCATAGTTGCAGTACATTTGAGGAAGGGCAGTTCCCTACCGAGTCTGCGATCAATGGCCACGGTCACTTGAGGTGAAAATGCAAAATTATGTGAACTTTGCATTTGTAATAGCTACGGTCGGTCGGTGAGATCAGTCATTCTTCAATATGCAGTTCTTTCTTTTGTTAATGATGGAATATACAAGCAGCGTGGTGTACAACATATGTACAATTAATGGGCTTCTCTGGCCCCTTTAACAAATCCACTTTATGATCTTACAGTGCACTGGGAATCTCATTGGTATAACAAACTGGAACGGGTAATATTTGGTGAGCTAGGTAGGGAGTTTCCAATTCCCTTGTATGTTTGTCTCAGCAAGGAATAAATGTTTTCATTGCTCAAAAATCTGTGGATATGCTTTGATTTATACGATTTCCTTTTTTTTGTTTTTTAGACACGCTTTAAGGGTGAGGCTAATCTCCAATGAGGCGACGAGAATAACGGACTCCAAAGAAGTTCAGAAGCTCAAAAACGTATGTATTGCATAAATTTTTTAAAAACTTTATATATATATATATATATATATATATATATATATATATATATATATATATATATATATATATATATATATATATATATATATATATTAACAATGTTGTCTAAAGAAATTTTGTGAAAGTTTATTTTCTTTTTCCTGCTGGCTTGATCCCTGTGTAAGTTTATTTACAAAACTCCGACTCCATTTAAAGTTTTGGGGCCCCGGGTGGCCGAGTGATTGAAGGCACTCGCCTTTACAGAATACTGACATCTCACTTCTGTTCGCGTGGGTTCGATTGTACCCAACGTGGATAGATGAGAAGACTTGCCAGTAGCTACCTCTTAGTATTGTGGGGTCTTTGGGGTGAATAAAATTGGATTAAAAGGTGAAATCCCAAACTGTTTGTGAATAAACAGTACCAAGAATAGATTTATGTCATGAGAAGAAAGAAAAAAATCTTTAGAAGCAAGTGAAAAATGAGTGCTTTTATCACAGCAGTGCCGTATATACTCACTTATACATCGAGTCCAACTGCAAACAACACAGACCCTGATTTTCCATTGCCTGGTTATGGTCATTACACTGTTCCATTGGGCACATTTGCCACATGCCAATGTCACATTATGGCAGGGTCAATACCATTCATTCTACTAATGATTTAAAGTGAAAATCAGACTCTGATATACTATTGCATTATATATGGCAGATCTGAGTCTATGCTTTTTGCAGCTGGATGCTTGTTAAACATGAGTAAATATCATAAAAAATTTCTTTCAATATTAAAAATAAAATGTGGTATGCTTACATCTGCGTTGTTTTCCAGATTATTGCCAAGCTCAAGAAGGGAGAGCAGGTTGATGACGAGGATTGATGTCACTGGACATAGATTCTGCCAATAGTTTCAAAAATGTAAAAAACAAAATGTTACATTTCTGGCCTGCCCAGAATTAGGACTGTGATATTAACAAACAGTATTTATCTAGATCAGAAATGTGGTCAGAGATGTCTAGAAATGACTATAGTAAAACTAGTTTTTGTCATATGTTAACGTGCATATAAGTCTGTACATTACAGACCATTGTTAGAAAATACTATTTTATTGTGTTGCCATGGAAACTGATGATATCTCAATGATACTGTGATAGTACAAAATAGTACTGCCAGAAATGGTTATATATGTTTTCATTCTCATTAACTTTGTTCCATGAGATATGATGCCTGTGCAAAAAACTACCATCTTTATTATAAAACGATTTAATTTTGTAAACAATATTGCTACAACAAATATTGAATGTATAAACCTTTCAGTTTTCAAGGCTCAGGAAATAGCTGTGTCATGGAGCATGAATGAAGAAAGCTATACCCTTACATAAGCATTCAGTTTTACATACAGTTTAACTTGTTTTCTAAAATAAAGGCTTGTATAATTGAAATGTTTAGGTATAATGTTCAAATCTGCAATAAAATTTTATGAAAATGTCTACTTGCCATAGTCAGAAATGAATCTTCAGCCCATATGCAGTTACATAATGATTTGCACACACCCCAAAATGAAAACTGATTAGTGGCCTCTTAAATTTTAAAAATACACAATACCTGCTGCCGACTGTGAGACTGGAAATTCATCAATTGGACCGCATTCAATGTAAATTTTCATATAGCAAATGACCATGCTATCGATCTCTTTTTTTACAAACCCGAATATGATTGCAGACTGTCTTATGTCTTGTATATAGAAGTTATACATATTGGAGTGCTTGTATAAACAAATCCTTCTAGAATATATGACTGTTTGCTTAGCTTGATAGAAAATATGATGACTATACGAAGCACAGTGTAACTGATAATTACCAGCTACCTAGGGGATGTAAAAAATTGGGCTGTCCAAGGTAGATGAACTGTTAGGTGAAATGTAAGTGGAAAATAACATTTGGGAAAATCTGATACTGACTGGATATGCCAGGTAGTGGCTGAAGAGAGGTGACCATTACAGAAAGTTGGGCTGTAAAAAAATTTGTGATCTAGTTATTTCCATGTATTACAAAGCAATCTCCCGATTTATTTATTTCTGCCAATGATTGTTTATAATTGTCATGTACTTGATGGATTAATTATTAAAAGGTATGATTTATACATACATGATTCTGAGATAGCAATAGAATTTACAAGTGCAACTCCAGTCTTTTTTGACAAGAGTTATTGACCTTTGTTGTTCATAGATAGTCTTGGAAGTGACTGTTACAATACATTTGTAATCTGTCATAAATGCTGCCATCTTCTGATATTTTGCAATGTGGACGGGCATTTGCATCCATGAATTTTGTCATTTCATCACAGAAGTTATCTATATATATTGTAAAATATGAAAATGTTGATGTGGGATGATTTTAAATATAACTGAATAAAGGGTATCTTTTGCATTTCTCCTTTTTCTGTCATTTTCAGCAACAACATAAACCCCCGTTATCAATACATATGCTTCAGGTGAAATCAGGAACTAAATACACATTATCTGCTGTTTTGTACAAAAAATTTTGTAAATCATAAGTGCTAATCTTCACAGCTTTTGTTTCAATGCATGCAGTCCATTTGTCATTAACACATAAAACATGGATTATGTTTCAAAAATGTAACTATTTTATTATACCATAGAATTAATAAATTTACACACAAGATGTATATATCTCAACACATAGGAAACATATATGTATCATAGGCTTACTTCTTGACACAGATCGATCAGGTTAAATATGGCTTTTACTGGTAAAAACAGATTTCAACAGTAGTTTAATATAAGTATATGCCTTTGTACCAAATAGTTGAAATCATGAGAAAATGTGATAAAATTTAAATATTTTAGACTTTAATGTTTACTTTTTCTGTTGTATTTATGGAAATACTAAAATAGTTGAATATATTTTGGGTCATTTTGCTAAATTTGTTAACTAAAATTGTTTACATTACGTTCTATGTTTACTCTAATTTAGTAAAGTAAAAATATATGACTTAGGTATCCCTTGTTCTGTTTCACACTGAGGCTATATTCATTTTTTTAATTTACAGTTTTGTGCGGAGACTTTTTAGTTGATTTTCTGTCAAGATGTATTTTCAATGTAAGTATTTCATATGTTAACAAGTTCAACATACAAGATGCTAATATTTTCATGCTTGTTCCAACAGAGTTGTACTTGACTGAATAAAACATGTTTATGATTGACAACTGCCTTCTATTCTTCAAAATATACTTCAGTGTTATTAAATATTTCAGCGTCTAGAAATATTTCCTTTTTATGAAATAAAAGTTAGTTACAAACACTACCATCACTTATAAGTCAAGTCCAACTGCAAACAACATAGACTTTGATCTGCCATTGCATAATGTACTGGCAGATCAGGGTCTATGTTGTTTGTTCTACTTATTACTCCTAACAAACTGGATAGACCCAGATCTTATGGTGCATTATGTGACAGCAGATCTAGGTCTGTGCAGTTTGCATTTGGACTCGACTTATTTAGGAGTATATACGGTATTTCATTTCAATATTTGTAACAGAATCCAATCTTGTAGGCTGTAATGCAGCTGCCTCAAACACTGCATTGTTCAAAGAAAGATGTAAATCCTGGAAATAAATCTCTATTGACTCGAAATAAAATTTAGTAGATAGATTAAAAAGTTTTCATCTGGACTCCCAGGCTCTACTATTAGTTTATAACTTTATTATTCAGATGGATTTGCTCTTCCACCTTTGTATATTAAAACTAATAATATTAATGCATACATTTTTTCAATGTGTGTCCAGCATTGTTATGAGCCACTGGGAAAATGTACAGAAGAGTAAAGTTAGTTAATCTGCAGATTGCTTAAATCCATTTACTTGATCAGGTTCCAGTCACTGAGTGAGTGAACAGGTAAGTATGTACATGTAAATAAGTAAGCAAGCAAGTTAGTACAAATGTGGATATAAACAAATGGATTAATTAAGATGAAATACTAACATAAATACACAATATAACACAAAGACAAAAATGATTTGATTAAAATATTTTATTACTCCAATGAGAAAGGAAATAACTAATAATAAACGTGTATTCATTGTAGATAATTGTCTAACTCCTTATGAACATTTAGAGGATGGTCACAAGAAGATTAGTTTTTGTACCAACTTTACCACCCTAATAAAATAAGGACATTATTATTTTTATAAATGACATTTAATGTCAAAATATGCACCAGTATACTTTCCCAGTTATACACAAGTCAAAAGAAGAAAAACCTCTTGTACATAAAGCTATGATCCACATCATAAGTGAAAACTATACATTTTGTGTATGGTAGTCACTGATTTGAGATGTTAAAATTTGAATAAACCACAAAGGAAAGTAAAATACATAATTACTAAATATTGGCATAAGCAACACTCCGTAAGCATAAGGAAGACTCGGATATCAAATATCATAATGTTTTGAAGAATGAATCAAAGTGATGAGGATAATTTTATATCCACCCTATCAACAAGTCAGATTTATCATGTCGGTCTTACGAGTCCAACTGCAAACAATACAGACCCTGATCTGCCATTGCATAATGTTCCAGCAGATCAAGATCTATGTTGTTTGTTCTTACATATTACTCCTAACAAGTGGCATAAACCCAGATCTACTGGAACAGTATGAAATGGCAGATCTGGGTCTTTGCAGTTTGCAGATGGATTTGACATATAAGCAAGTATAGACGGAATATTTAAGCCCACTTATCATTCAGTCAAAAACAAACATCATCAATATAAGGCTCTATATTAAAGACAATTATCACCTCTAAGCAAAGGATTTTTGTAGAAAACTACATGTTCATTTTCAATTCACAAGGAGGTCTCTCCTAAACAAAACACATGCCAAATTTGTGTACAACCTATGATAAAAAGTACACATTTGTGTACAACCTATGATAAAAAGTACAAATTTAGGTTAATCTCTAACTGCAAACAGTATTAATTTCAGCTGAAAAAGGTCATAAATTTCTAAAGCTTTACATTTTGTTTAACTGCAAAAGTATGAGAAGAAAACTAACTTTTATCCTGACTGTCCATTTGTCTGCCCATACAGATGAAAATTTTTCAGCATAATGCTGTACTGAGGGTTATTTTAATATCCGAGAAATTTTAGAAATTTGGTCACAAATATAAATCTTGTCATTTTGTGATTTTTTTGGAAAATGCAATGAAGCAGTCCCTATTTTGTTCTCAGCATGCATAGTAAAAGTGATTAAATAATGACTGTAGATAGTATCCATATTTTGCTGAAAAAGTCTTTACTGTTTGTAAATAACCAACATAGTTATACCAACATAGTTATACCTGTGCATATTTTTTACCCTGGGGCCTTTACTAATATGACCTATATTGACATATGGCTTTTATATAGAGGTAAAAAGGAATGGAAGAGATTGCTGAGAAAACAGCTAGAAGTATTTAGAATTCTGAGTAAATCAAACAGACGTCGGCACTGAAGACATAAAAGATGCATGGATTCATGCCAATCTGACTTTTTATACAGAAACCATTTGGGACCATTTTTGGTGGTCAATGGACATACTGAGTAGGTCTGCTATATACAGGACATACTTATAGGAAAAAATGATGGGACTGCGTGAATCTGACCAATAAAAGCAAGTGACCTTTGCATGAAGATTACCACTAATACAGGTTTGTAATTGTTTCACATTGTCCATTTTGGTTCTAATTATTTTTTCTTACTAAAATTCACATCTAAATCCTGTTTAATCAAAACCTTCCAATTTTCTTGGCTAGTCTATTTATCATCAATGACCAGATGGCCTTTAACTAAATAGCATGCAGGTTAAGCATGTTTGTAAATGTTTATAATGGACAGACAAATCACGACACATTCTAGGTATAATTCAACAAGTCATTTTCATATCTACAGAAGGCACATTTCATATCTTCTTCGGTGTATTTTTGTATTCAGTTAAATCATCTACTTTTATGTTACATACAGACTCACAACCGCTAAAACACTTAAATAGAGTTTCTAAAATGGTATTTGAATCAGTAAAAGTAGTACATCTTACACATATGCAGCTAGTAATAAGTAGAAAGGAATTGTTGATATACAGATCAATCTTTCTTTTATAGGTGACCACTGATTGAATCAACAGACTAGTATTATGTCAATGCAATTTGCAGTTGGGGATAACTTCTGGTTACATATATCTGACACCATTTCATTAATGGTGCAAAAATGGCACACTCAATCAATATGGTAGTGCTCTACTTTTTGTATTTTGCATAAATGTCAATAACGTCCTGTACATCTTCTTTTGATCCGAGAAAGACAGGAATTCGCTGATGGACACTCTCAGGAGTAATGTCAAGGATGGGCATGATTCCTGTAGTAGCCAGGCCTCCTGCCTGCTCTATGATGAATGCCATGGGGCTACCCTCATACAGCAGACGCAACTGTGCAAGGGAAAATGGAAATAAAATGTATGATTAAACAATTCATTTGAACAAAAGAATTCATACAGCAGATGCAACTGTGGGAAGAGAAAAACTGAAAAAGAACCATTTATGAATTGTATTGTTATTTGACTGAAGGAATTATTAAAAACATTTAAAGGCAAGTCCACTCGAGAATTGTATAGTAACCATGTAAGTGTTATAATACACTACAAAATGTTCTTAACATTTACATGTATACAGTGGTACTTCCCTATGGGTAACAATATGAGTTATATATGAATACATTTATTGTAATGAAACTTGTAATGATGAAATATGATTTGCATCCACAATTTTTATCACCATATCACCATTTGAAGTCAACCAAACAGAGACCACTATTCTGATTCACCTGCTCTTTCAAAAAGGTGAATTACTTCATATTTATTCTTTCTGGTCCTTCACTTTGATGACGAGTGCAACTTTTACACAAGACTATATGTTATATGTTATAATCAATTGATTCCAAACATTATTCAAACATTAATTTTTAAATATTCAATGACTGCAGCATCTTGGACATTAAATATACAAGATGTAATAAGACCTAAATAAATTAAGTGTTTTCAACAACCAGGCATAGAGCTTTACCCTGTAAGTCCAAATAATGCATACCATATTTACCTGAGTAAACATCCACTCAACTGGCAAAGTCATGCATACCATATTTACCTGAGTAAACATGCACCCAACTGTGTAAATGTGCGCCTAACTATGAATAATATAGACTCAGGTCTATCACCCCATTTTGCACAAGCTGAATATGGTCAGACATTCAAACTTGTTACAGAAATACAAAAACTACCATTACTAATGAAATCAAAGAAACTGCATCTCCTTTTGACTAATGAAATCACAGAAACTGCATCTCCTTTTGTCAAGTGCTACACAAAACATGGGATCAGTATTTATATCTACATGTAACAAAAAGTAAGGATTATTATCAGTATTTATATCTACATGTAACGAAAAGTAAGGATTATTATCAGTATTTATATCTACATGTAACAAAAAGTAAGGATTATTATGTTTGATTAAAACAGGGTCAGAAGTACCATCTTTTGAGTGGTAAGAAGTTCATCCAATCAGATGCAAAATCACCTAATTAATATGTGCAGATCTCACTCACAAAAGAGCTTGCTGGATATTTTGATGATACAAGCCTATTTACTTACTTTGATTAAAAAATATGACAAGAAATAGTGACTAAAATGTTGACAAGCTCAGTCAATCAGATACAAGGTCACCTCATTACAACTCGTAACTGTATTCATATAAGATCTATATGATTTAAGTCTACATGCATTTATCAAGTTTAATCAAGAATCAGATCATACAGTCTCTGGAGCAGGAACACGCTCAGCCAATCAGATGCAAGATCACCTCATTACCACTCATGGATCTCACTCATTATTGAACTCCTGCGAGATCTTGATCATATAAAGCTAGATGCCAAGTTTGATCAAAATGGGATCAGAAATATGGTCTCCAGAGTAACATGAAGCTTAGCCAATCAGATGCTAGATCACCTCAGTAATATGCCTGGATCTTGCTTGTCACTGAACTCCTCTGAAATCTTGATCATATAAGTCCATATTCCAGACTTAATAAAACTCGAATCAGAAATGCGGCTTCCAGAGCAGCAACAAGCTCAGACAATCAGGTGCAATATCACCTCGTCAATATGTGTGAATCTCGCTCATTACTGAACTTGTCTTGATGATACATGTCCATATTCCAGTTTGATCAAAGTCAGATTAGAACATGTTATCCAGAGTGGTAACAAGCTCAGCCAATCAGATGCAAGATCACCTCATTTGTATCCATGGATCTCATTAATTATCAAACTTGTCCGAGATCTTTATGACATAAGCCCATATTCCATGTATGATGAAAAATAGGATCAGAAATATGGCTTCCAGAGTGGCAACAAGCATAACAAGCTCAGCCAATCAGATGCAAGATCACCTCATTAATATGCATGAATCTTGTTCATTCAGGAGACGACTATTCCCAAGTCCAACAAGCCCAGACAACTAAAAACATTGATGGGCAAGTATTATTTCACGCAAGTAGCCCAATTTTACATAGAGAAACGAACACAATTTAAGATTTTACGACCATTTTTCCAGCATCATCTTGTTGATAAAAATTGTAAGCAAAAATTGGAACTGTCAACCCCTGTCATTATCAAACTCCCCACAAGATCTGGATAATATAAACCCATAATCTCAGTGTGATCAAAATCAGATTAGAAATATAATCTCCGGAGTGTTAACAAGCTCAATGAATCAGACGCAAGATCACCTCATGTGTGGATCTCCTGCATTATCGAACCTGTCCAAGTAAGATAAAAATCAGATCAGAAATATGGCCTACAGAGGGGGTAACAAGTGATTGTTGAAAAACACATGACGGACATAATACATTACAAATTTAAGTCATGCAAAGCTATATCAATACAAAAAACATCCTTTTTTTGTCAAGCCCACCTGTTTATTTAGCTTGAAAGTAAAAAAAAACTTGAACATGGATCTTAATGGATGAATGTATGGATGGACATACACATGGACACCAAAGCAATCACTATGTCTAACTACCTTCAAGGTGGGCTTGACAACAAAGCTGTATGAAAAATTCAAATAAATTCTCCCCAAACATTTTTAAAGGTGAAGTGATAATGCACCAGTACTAAATAGGTCTTGAAAATGTGGGAAGATGCATATTTGATATATAATGATCTTTAATACTGTGAATCACATGAAGTTCTTTATTATCAAATTTTGTGGATTGGTAAAAAAAAGAAAATACATATTTGTGGATACTTAATTTGTCATTGCATTTGTCATAAAAAATAAAAATGAAAAAAAAGGAGCAACAATGTATAATCTTTAGAAAAGGCAATTCAGACATTCCTTTCCATTCATTTTCAAGCAAACAAGCTTAATCTCTACAGCTGTAATTAGGTTGATTAGGTAAGTTAATCATTGCTAACACTTGGCATTGATGCAGAGGTCTGAATCAAAGAAGATGCGGACATGCTTTGCATGCATGTACAAGCAAACAAGCTTAATACAGTGAAACCCCGCTATAACGCGAATTCGGATATAACGCGATCGTGGCGTGGCTCCCAAAATTTCATATATTCATTCGCACATGAACTTTTTTTTTTTTTTTCAAAGGACGAGAAATAGTGTATAAAATGTGTATATTACAGTATCATTTTGGGGAAGAGATCGCGTAGGAATTCGAGTATAATACGTCTGTGGCGTGGTTCCTGAAATTGTATATACATGTACGTGTATTTTTCTCGTACACGGAATTTTTTATTTTTTTTTTAAGTACGAGAAATAGTGTACAAAAAGTTTATTATCATTTTGGGGAAGAGATCACTTATGAATTCGATCGTGGCATGGCTTCTGAAATTTAACAATTTCACCAATTTCTTGAAGTGTTATGCCAAAATAAACATTATCGGAAATGTTACTTATTATTGATCCATGAGTAAAGCCAGTAAGTTTTCTTTGTGTTTGTCTTCAATTCATTCTGTATACAATCATTGCTCAAACAATAGCCGACGTGTTTTTCTTCTTTAACTGCATACACAACCGAGCATCAGACAATGTGGTGGTTGATAAAAGATTCTCACGATTTAATAAACATCAAAAACGTAAGCCGCCAACACGTGCGCTGGACTTCAGTTCATCCTGTATACAATCAATGCGGTGGTTGATCAAAGATTGTCATATGTGGGTGCTTATATAGAGACTGAGCTTGGGCGGCAAGATCAAAGATTGTCATATGTGGGTGCTTATGTAGAAACTGAGCTTCGGCAGCAAGATCACAGGGAGTTCAAATAACCACTCTCTGTTACTTGCCACTGAATAAGTACAGCTGTATCAAACTCATGGCTCAATCAAAGGGTTGTCATGTGGGAAAACAAAGACGAATCGATATCAGATAGTAAACGGTGTTGATACCCTATTCATGCTATACATTAGACGTGTATACGTTGTTCTCTGAATAAAGAAAAATATAGCGAAACGCCGCTATAACGCGACCCCGCTTTTTCCGCGATCGAACTTTATGGACTCCAAATATCGCGTTATAGCGGGGTTTCACTGTACCACTGTTGTAATTAGGACTGTACATAGATCTTCAAATGTTCTAAAAGACCGCTATCATAATATAAAGTCCTCAACAATTAGGGATTAGGTGCT
Organism: Margaritifera margaritifera; assembly: GCA_029931535.1. Classification (NCBI taxonomy): domain Eukaryota; kingdom Metazoa; phylum Mollusca; class Bivalvia; order Unionida; family Margaritiferidae; genus Margaritifera; species Margaritifera margaritifera. Next base: position 6,767,342 of record JAQPZY010001685.1, on the reverse strand, counting down.
AACACAAGGTCAATGAGAGCAAGCCAAGCTTTTTCAAAACAAAGCTTCTATCTTTTCCAAAAACAAACAGTTGTCAAAATTAAGTTTCACTTTCTCAGCTATTACTATGTCACTGACACAGTGGTCAAAATGAGCAGGACACTTCAAGTAATATCTCCTACCATTGCGGGTCTGCCTGATTTTAAGAAGCCCTCCGTTTGTTGATCAGAATTTAATACCATGTGAATTCTATACGTAATTCACTGCTCCTTTTGCCAGTGTGATCGGAAGGCAGTATAGCTTTTTATGTGTTCAATGGGGAGAGGCATCTCTTTCATTATTGCCAGCTGCATGCATGGATAAATTGCAACTTCCAGATTTATGCATAATGACTGCTCACTTAAATGAACAGGAGGACAGTGGAGATATACTCTCAGATAAGGTCTCAATCGACCTGAAAATATCTAATGTCAAGTCAATTCACGCAAAGTGGATTATTTCTACACATGACAGTGTCACTTCAGATGGACATGTTTAAAATGCCCTTTGAGAAAGTGAGACTGATCTCATGATTGTTTATTCAGCATATTTAGAATAACAATATGCTCTTGTGTTCCATTTGCTCAATGGAATAGTGAATAGTACTTGTATTCCATTTGCTCAATGGAATAGTGAATAGTACTTGTGATCAACAGAATAAAAAACACAGTGAAAACTTTCCTTTATTGATGAAACTACTAATGTTTAAATCGGACATGGTAACTGCTTTCATATTAAAAGATCTATTCAGTATGGAACAGTATATAACAGTAGATAATACAGTGCTGAATTCACGATCTATACATTATGTTGGATATTTTCATGGTTAAGTAGTTACAGGGCTGAGCAAATTTTTTTGTAACCACTAGTCCAGGACAAGTGGTTTCAGAAAATTCACTTGTCCCACCTTACTCTTCACTAGTCCCACCTTACTCTTCACTAGTCCCACCTTACTTTTCACTGGTCCCAAAATGGTAATCACTGCCGAGATTTGATGAGATGTATGTACTTAATCCATAGAAAAAACAAACGAAATAATATACAACATAATTATTTCTCAAAAGAATTTAATTTTTCAAAAACATTGGTTGTTACACATTTGGCTTCTTCAGGTTCATGTATATATGTTTTAGCTGATGGATTTGAAAAAATGTCCATGTATATGTCTGCCACCTGCACCAGCACTAAGCCGGCATTTCTCTTTGGAGAAATAGCTACCGCACACTCAGTAGCAGTCTTACGTTTTATCCCTCCACTTTCAAAAAATTTTTCCTTCTCCGAATCGCCCTTATTACCTTCCTTGCGAAAATAATTTAGCAAACTCATTTTATCCACAGAGTAACTATCAGCTTGCTTGACAACTACTTCTAAAGTGATCATAACATACATTTTCTCTTTTAAATATGAACAGAGACAGCTCATTAATTTGCGTAATTGTTTCATTTCAAATGCAATATCGCACATGGATATTATTCATTTGTATAATCAATTATAAATTAAAGAATCATTACTGTCATTTAATCAGTTCATAAAGGAAACCAACACTGATGTCGGTAAAGTACCTTTCATAAATATAATTACACTGACTTGCTGGATTAAAATCATAGTGAGCCACTCGTGATGATCTGGCTTGAGTAAACACAATGCAACAAAGCCGCTTAAAACACTGCTAATTGATCATACTGGCTTTCTTTTGTTTGACATGTTTTGATTTGCCGATAATTTGGTCGCTTAGCCCAATATGCCGTCAAGTGGTAACAGGATTTAAATGTATACACGACGAGGGGTAGAATCAAGTATTCAGTACACCCGGAGGGCATGATTGGCCAAATAAAGGTAGATATAGTGATTAAAGCACGAAAATAAGGAACTTGCCCGACTTTTTTAAAAAGCACTTGTCCCGGACTAGCGACTTGGAAAATTTTACTTGCCCGACTTCGAAAATGAATAGTCCGGGATGTTGGGCTATGGGATTTGCTCAGCCCTGAGTTACCAACGTTATTCAAGGATATATGTGCTTAAAAAAGGTGTAAACTGTGACTGATTTTTAATTTTCTTGGACTCTAATGCTGTTACATTTCTTAGATGTTTCCAAATTTCATTGAAAAGCATAAAGTTTTAGTATTCATTATTATAAATGAATATAATATATGGTTTGAGAAATAAAGGACACAAACTGCGAGTTATTTTGCATTTATTACTAAAGCATCATATGCTGTCCAGATTACATAGCCCCTGTAGTTGTGGAACTTGTACACAAAGCTTCTTTACAGTATATGTGACAGGGTGCAGCAATTAACAGAGCATATGATTATGTTGCATGTTACAGTTGTTTTTCTTTCAGCCACACCGTGACCTTGACCGTTCATGTATTTTACCCTAGAATCAATCCAAGTGTAAGCCATCTACAAAGTTTAGTCCAGATCTGTGATGCAGAACTATAGTTAAAGTGTGGAAAACATTTTTTTTTCAGTCACATTGGCATTGACCTTTGACCCCAAAACTGACAGGCTTCTTCCTTAGCCCAAGTGTAAACCATCCACAAAGTTTGGTCCATACCTTTGATGTAGAGTTTGTGTAACTGTGCAGAAACATTTTTTCTTCTTTCAGTCACTGTAACCCTGACCTTTAATCTTTTAACCCCCCCCCCAAAAAAAAATAATTGACAGGCTTCTTCCTTACCCCAAATGCAAGCCATCCACAAAGTTTGGTAATGGTACATGGTGGAGAACTGGAGTTCTTGTGCAGAAACAGAAGAGGTAACAGACGGACAACATCATAACATAAAACACTATGCCTTATGGTGGGTGTATACAAATTTATGTTTCTTTAACCCTTCCCCACATAAAGCTCATCTGGACATCCCCACCTCACTTCATTGCAAGTGTGTTTCAATGCCTCAATTGCATTTCAATGTAAGTGCATATAGATGCCCCTGCTATATTTCCATACAAGTGCTTCTGGATGCCCCTGGTAAACAAACCACTATTTGCATGATCAATTCATAGTGCCAACTGATGGGAATATCCTTTCTGGAAGTTTCTATGATGTCATAGCATGTGCAAAAGTATTAGATGAATCCTAAATAGCCAATCAGAGATAAGAGGACATTGGAATCCCCCCCCCCAAAAAAAAAATGCAAATGACTGCCACAATTTTTGCATGTGGAATCAACAAATTCAGAGTATCAGATCACTCTTTGAGGATTAAATTTATCTCAAAACCTTGCTGGTAGTCATAAACAAGAGACCCAAGTGGGGCCTGATATCACTCACCAGGGTAACTGGGACATGTTAAATTGTGAATGCATATTCATATGTGTATTGAAACTGGAATGGAAAGAAAAGTTTGAAACACTTAGCTGCTACATTGATTATTAATGTTAGTGTCGCTTATTTTTTATTTTTTTTTACATCAGATATAAAGGAGATTTAAACATTGCAGATTCTTTTCCTTCACGTTTCAAGTTAGGTTTAATATGCTTGCATTTTCTTGCAACTTAAAATAAAACAGATGAAACAAGCCAAGTAATGTTGGCTTTGATTCATTGATGTACATGTACAGTGTGATTACTTTACTGTATAACTCAATGAATAGCCTAATATTGCATGTGTGGGTTTGTTTGCCAGGAGTTAGATTTTTCATTGATTTGTTTTCAGACACTGAATGAAATATTTTGTGAAATTTTTGTGGACAGAAACAAAATAATTAAAAAAAATGTCAGAAAATATGATAAACACTTTCTTGGCATAAAAAGGACATCATTTATGCAACTTGCATTGGCTCCCAGATTTCTACATGTCCCCTGTTCATAACTTAGACACTGTCCATAGCCCCACCCTTAAAATATATATGTATATATATATACACTCACTTGACACCACAAGGGGAGTAAACTTCTGCAGTCTGCATGGATTCCTAGGTCTGTCCTTACGACACTGGGGCCAATACTTGGAAACCAGAGATCCCCACCCATGGTAGCATGATGGCACAGTGATTAAGGCATTGGACCCATGACCAGAAGGGTGTGGATTCAGTCCCCACCATCAAATCAGCCTGGATATACTACCGAATTTCTCAAGATTTTATTTTATAGTGATAGATTTCTTTGCTTTTAGTGATTAAATCTTGATGGATTTCAGGAGACAAACATATTGCTGTTTGTTTGTTTCAAGTTAAAAAAACAAAATATAAATTTCAAATAATTTGTGACTAATGGCATTCAACACAAAATGCCATAAATAATGCATATACATGTGACAACATTAAAAACAACAAATCTTTCAGGCACTTTAATATGGCAATACCATTTTAAAGAATTTAGTGGCTTCGGTTAGTTTTTGCTCGGCAATGAGAGTAAAGTGCCTTGCTTAAATGGTTGAGTGGATTTTAAGAGGAACTCATTTCAAGATTTTTCTATTTTAAGTAATGGTGGCCATATTTTATGTTGGATTGGCATCATTTGACCAAATTTGAAAGAGCTTCATGCCAGGATGCTCTATGTCAAATTTAGTCAAATTCTGCTGACCGGTTTTGAGATGTTTTAAATTGCAATTGTGAATGAAGATAGCATGATGCACTACAGACAAGGGATCATACTATAAGCTCATTTGGCTTTATGGCCAGGTGAGCTAAAACTGTTTGATAAACAAAGAACAATAAAATAAACCAAAATTGTCTACACAGCAATAAAAAATTCGAAGTCCAACACTGAATGGAATCTGGTTTTAGCACACTAACCTGGGACTCACTGCAAATAAGCAAGAATGTTGCTTTCATCATTCTATACTTTAGAATGAAACAAAGCACTAAATACTGAATCTGACAATGTCAAATATGCTGTTCGATTGATAGCACATTTAATAATGTAGCAAAAGACATGTATATACTGAGCTGTAGTCATACATGTGACAGAAAAGACAGGTCAGACCAGGACAGATCAGGAGATTTCCAAAATTTGGTCAGGAGTTTTGATCTCAAAAGAGGGAGGATTTTCATCTACCTGATTTTTAGCATGCAAATGGACAAAAATTACAACTACTGAACAAATTTTATATATTTTAAAATATTAAAATATGCACATCATCTCATCAAATCAGTCCTTTCACAGTAAACTTGTTGCCATTCATACTTTCTTATATGCAGGAGATCATTGCTGGATTATATTGGTGGCAGTCCTCATCATTGTTGATCTTAATACTTAGGAGATTATGTACTGTTACTGGATCCAGGTTTCCTCTAGAGTCAGCCTGAATTTTCCTCAGAATGAAAAATGTCCTTTTTAGTGTTTGCATTGGAATGTGGCAATGTCAGTACAACTCTACTGACTCCAGCAAGAACTTTAAATTGTTTCCTGCTTGTGGGTAGATTCAGATTGCTGACTGCCTACCAGAACTGCTCAAGATTGGTACTGTCTGGGTCTAATGTTGTTTTAATGTCAGTAAGATTCTTCACATGAAGCACGAACACATACATTATACCATCACACCCTTTGTGACTTTAGGCCTAATTTGCAGATACCTTTGTTGTCATCATTATTATCACTATCACCACTCTTTAATAATGACAATCAAATCCGTAAAACTATTATCACTTACTAGTATTATAGAAGCAGACAAAGACCCCATTCATCCCAGGCATTATGGATTACAATAGCAGTTAGTGACATGTACTTTAATCTGGTTTACATTCACGTTTACAAAGGATTAAATCAAGGTCAGTAGTATTTATATCAGATTTTGTAATGCAGTCATTCATAGTAGTGTCAAACGCATATTTTGCCTAAAAATCATGGTCACTGGTCGTGTTCAGCAGATGGCCACTCACTACAGTGAGTTTATATAATAAATTATTATTATTATTATTATTATTATTAATATACAATTAAGATTATGATTTCTTATGAACAATAAAATAATCACTATGTGAGTAGTTTTGTCCGTTTCCATGAGAACTTTTGTGCGATTTACGAGTTCGGTAACATTATTTTGACTAAATATGAAAATTGATCTGCTACCAGAAACTGAGGATTATGTCTGGCTATAAAGATGGCAAATAGTGTCTCAGCACATGCAACTTTATCCACATATTATGCAGATTCTACGAAAATGTATTTCAGTGATGGCATATTTGTTGTCGCGGTTAATATGCTTTTATGAGATGGGGTTTCTGCATGACGTGTGATGTCCGTCTTGCCATCGTAACAGACTTTAAAATCAGGATTACAGGAAGAGCGGAATGCATATTCATGTTCCTTTGAACTTAATTGCAACCACTGAAATTCCAGTTTCCAACCATCACTGAATTTTGTGTGATATTTTGGTTGCTTGGATTTTGGTGTTTTGGCATTGGCACGCTTAGACATCTTGACAAACTTTAAACATGTAACATCTTCAATTCTGTCAAAATTATTTTTGATCAAACACAGTATAGGCTCTAATCCATCTTGACAACTTTAAGCACCAAAGCAGAACATACCTTGCGGAGAGAATCACAGGAATATTAATTGTTTTATGCTGATTGAGCTCTTTAGTAACCCAACCATAATCAATTAACAACTTAATCCTTTCGGAATTACTTCTGCTCACACATAGTTTAATCCACCTCTACAAACTTCAAACAATCATGCCAGCCGATCATGCCAACAGAACCAAGGGTGAAATTAGCAACTAAATTGTCTTGCCCTGCTTAAGCCAGTTTACAGTCATGCAATCACAGGCAGTATTACCATATATATACTACACTGGAACCAAAAGGTGAAGAAAAAAAAGAAAAAATGGAAAAAATGAACCTTTTAACTAATAATTTTGTGTGCGCGGGAGATTTCAGTGAGTGATAGGAGACACCCTTAAGAGAAAAACCCTCCCATGAGGGAGGTTCACATATATGTGCAGTTCATTGATAGGCACTATGATGGAAAGGATTAAGGAAATAAAGATAAACAGACAATCAAATTTCATTGTAATCTCCTATTACCCCTTTTATGCACTATGTAATATGATAACATGACTGGTAATGTGGATCACAACTTGGATGGCAGGATCGATAATTTTACTATGACTCATCACTGGCATTCAACCAATTAAAAATCACCATCTGACTCATGCAAGTAGGTGACTGACTCATTCAAGTAGGTGATGACTCGTTCAAGTAGGTGACTGACTGACCCATTCAAGTAGGTGACCCGACTCATTCAAGTAGGTGACTGACTGACCCATTCAAGTCAGTGACTGTCCCAGCTTTTATCTGTTTAGGCCTTTGCCATTGATAGTGAACAAAATCCTTCTAGCATGCCATTTTGTTTCATAAGCAAATGTTTGTTGCTAAATACATGAAATTTATTCCCAAGATTTTCCAAGATTTATTTTGAGAAATTATATGATACAGCATTTTAGAATTTCAAGACATGATGAAGGATAAGACCCAAGTAAACCAAACATTTTCACACACCAGAAATGGGAGGCTACCATGGTGTAGCCATATCTCAAAATTATGGTTAAGCAGGGAGATATCTGCTTGTTTTATCAAGACCAATGAAATTTGTCTATTCTCTAATGCATGCAAATGCTGCTTAAACTTTCCAATTTGACACTATGATAGTAAATATATTACATTATTTTCCACTGTCCTTGACATCTTCATATCTTTTGCCATCCATTGAGTTATCACTGCGATGTCATCCTGACCAACCATGAAAGGCCTATATGGAGGAATTTGCTGCTATGTTTTAATACCTTTTTTTCCTACTTCATTCAAGTATTGATGATTCACAAAAGAAGGTAAAGACCCTTATGATTTAGTTCATGCACTTAAGTACTTGCCTCTGCTTTACAAAGTAATTTGTTTATATTACATGGTCAAAACTAAAACAGTCGAAGACACGATTTTCACAAATGTTGTGGGTTTTTATACACAGATTGTAGTAATTTATAAGTCATGTCTGAGCAGAAAATTTTTGATGGACCTTTTTCAGATTCATGGCATAACAAAAAATACCTAAGTACTACGAAAACAATCTGCACATAAATTCATATGTATAAAAGATTTTAAAGATGATAGGCTTGTACACATCATCTGCAGAAACACAGGACAGTTTGTAACAAGTGGGAAAAATATTCTAACAGTGGTCATGACACTCTTTCTACAGATAGATCACTTTGAGAATAATTAGGTCACAGACTTGGATTTCATGGATTTAATGGGTATGCCAATGCTTCAAATTTTGTATTTCTATTGAATACATTACTGCATCTGACAATTCATTTTCAGTATTCCCAGAAACACATAATCCCACAGTCTATGAGAGACAGGGTTGGCAAGCCCACCAATTTGAACTTGATTCAAGCCTGACTTGATGCATATTACCACTGAAATACTTTGTAAACATATATTACAGAAAATTACAATTCAGACCAGTAGATTTGAAAAATGGTCCCAGAATTTGTCATTATCCTCATCCCAAGCTGACTAACAACTCATAAAAAAGAAATCTTTATTCAAACACAAGCACTCCTTCATGAGTGTAGCTGTGTCCACTGAATGACTGAAATGACATTTTACTTGGAAAACTTGACTTTGGCCCACAGGTATAGATGATAGAGTGGTGATAGCTTTAATGATTATTAAATATATTGAACTTAGAACCCAATCTATCATTTATCCCTGTAGAAAAAACCCAAGGTATCTGAATATGTTACGATAATTGTTTCTGATAACAGTACTACTTTCAATACTGAAAGTTTGCATCTCCATATGCTGACGTGTTAGATTTCACAGGGCAGTCCTCTTTTCTTAGTTAGCCTATATAGAAAAACATTACTGATATAGCATCTATTATTGGTAAAAACGTAACTGATACTTTATATAGCATCTATTATTGGTATAATGACATTACTGATACTTTATATAGCATCTATTATTGGTATAATAACATTACTGATACCTTATATAGCATCTATTATTGGTATAATGACATTACTGATACTTTATATAGCATCTATTATTGGTATAATGACATTACTGATACTTTATATAGCATCTATTATTGGTATAATAACATTACTGATACTTTATATAGCATCTATTATTGGTATAAAAACGTAACTGATACTTTATATAGCATCTATTATTGGTATAATAACATTACTGATACTTTATATAGCATCTATTATTGGTATAAAAACGTAACTGATACTTTATATAGCATCTATTATTGGTATAAAAACGTTAACTGATACTTTATATAGCATCTATTACTGGTATAATGATGGATTTTGATGACAATTGTCATTCATGCAACCTCTTTATTTGCCAGTCATTGTTGGACTATTCTATAGAGGTCAGAATTTCTGCAAGGAGTCAAATTCTTAGGTTTGTAAATAGCACTATCAATATGTAACTTATCAGTGTCAAGCTGATGGCCACAAAAGAGCAACTGCCTATGAATGCAAGACCAGTTCCACTTCTGAATTATGCATATATTTTTTTCCATATACCACATAACTTACTTTCCCATTAGGAGCATCCTTCGTGCCAGGGTACATGAAGATTCCTCCATACACCAATGTTCTGTGAACATCAGCTACCATAGAGCCAATGTAACGAGCACCATAAGGGCTTCCCTTCTGAAATAGTTTGAAATAGAAGGTATTACAATACTGTGTGAAAACTTTCAAATTCAGTCACCAAATATTCCAAATCCCTGTCTATACTGGCCACAAAATTTAGTCCAACTTCCTATCTTTCAACTGAAGCTGACACTGAGTATTTCAGCCAATCCAGTTCAGTCCCTTTCATGGCCAAACTAGACAATTTCCACCATATATGTGTAAACTATATAATACATTCACAATTAGGCTGAAGAATTCTCAGAATACAGAATGTCTCATGATAATAGATCAACTGAGTTCTGAATTAGGTGGGCCAGATGAAACACCCCATGTAAGTTACTCATTTTTGTTACCAAAAAAATTAAATTAAAAAACTTTGATTTGTGGCTACGGAGTTTTGTCTTTGTTTTCTGAAAAGTTCTTACATATAGTGGTAAGCTCAAATGGGTGAGGACCACTTCAGCGCTAATTTACAATTATTTTTCTCTCAAAACAATTATTCAGCTATTGCAATCAATAAAATACAAATTACAAAATATAGCAGTGATCCTGGCATTTGCCGATTACAAACATTTGGGGCAAGCTCTAACATGTAAATAATGACAGTTGGGTTCAATAGCATAGGTCTGTGATAAAATTAGAGGAATAGTGAGCCAAATGCTAACACCTCTCCCGCATCCAACCCCAATGTCCAGGATGGAAAGAGTCTGTAGTACTGTTTCCATTTAAAACAACTTGTGAGACCAATTGCTCCCAACTGCAAGTCGAAAAATGCAATAACTTGTAAAAAATGTGGAAGAAAAGTGCCTGGTCAATATGGACATGTTCAGATGATGACCATAATATTCAACAAGTATCCATCAATAACTGTGAGACTAGTGGCAGTCACAAGATTATGCCAAATACTGCATCCAATTATAAGTTAAAAAAAGACCATATAACTTGAAACAAAATCGCTGGAGTATGGGGACTGGTTCAGATATATATCTTTGGATGATAACCATAATATGTACCAAGTATGACAGATTTACATAACTAGAACTAGAACAACTTCTATGGCTCCCTATTGCACATCCCCATGCTTTTCATTGCATATTCTAGGCACACACCTCACCCGAGTCATACTCACTCCCCCACCCACAAGACAGTGACATGGAGGTCATAATGCAAAATCCATAACATATATGTCTTCCTGGTATAGCTGCACATACTATTTGGTAAAAAAATATTTGGAAATGTTATTGTCATTGAAACTGTTGTATATTGGACCTTTGACCCCTCTGGTTCTGCTCCTCGGTATATCGTTTTACACAGGGTTAAAAATTTGAAGAAAAAGGTATCCCCCTGATTTTCCCCACTGACAATCCTTGTTATAAAAAGAAAAATGTGTACATCTTAGAATAGGTTTAAAGAAGCTACAATTTTCTTTTTTTATATCTGAATGATGGGGTGGATTTGGTTTTGAGAGTACACAGCTAGATCTTACTTCTGATGTGTATCTCACAGAACATTGCTAGTTCTGCATGGCTATTTTCACTTCCTGAACTTTAGAGGTGAATTATAAAAAAAGGGAATATAACTTGTTTTAGTTTATTGATATTTTTGATATTTAACAATTTTACAAGTGCACTTTCAGCAAATAGTAACACATATTATGTGATAATTCAGCCAAAGTTACTGTACTTTGTGCTATTTCAAGTACATTTCCCCAGCACACAGAAACAGTAATTTTCATCAGCTGTCTGTTTCAGAGAGCACATCGTTTACCTAACAGTGATCAAACAAAATGTCAATCCATGTGGGTGAAAGACAGGTAAATAAATATTAACTTTCTCTACACTGTTAGAGTTGTAGAGCAAACAACTTTGTCATGTGCCTTGCCCACTTTCAACTGTGCTCCAAAAACCATGAAGCGGAACCTCCCATGCACACCAGATGCAGGAGCCCATAATGACACCCCTTTTACAGATGGTCACCATAGTGGCAGCTTACCTACAAAGTTTTGTGAGTTTCCACCTAGAAGTTTTGGAGATGTGATAGTGGACAGACTGATGGATGGACAGATGGAAAATACTACAATATCCTTTAAAGTTTTTTAAAAGAAAAACAACTTTTAAAAAGAAAAAGATGTTTTTTCAATAATACTTACCCGATCATAATATATTAGGATTACATCCATTATGTCACAAATTCAGCCCTCCCAAGCTAAAAAAGAGGTTACATCCATCTTGGCTTGGTTTAGTCATAGTAAATAGTAAGAGGAGGCAGGAGTTAATCCTCCAACTCTAAAGCTGATTCTGACTCAAGTCTCTCAACATATAGGAAGCAGTTTCATTCAGAAGAAACTGGGAAGCAGTTTCATTCAGAAGAAAACTGGGTGGTTAAGCATTAGCATATAGGAACACAGGTCATGTGATAGGTGGAAACATTTTTGCTCTCACAAATCCAGCAGCAGTAGATTGACCCACATTATTGTAAAGCTGCTGAGGGACCTGGAAGGGTAGCATGTTGTGCTTATCAGGCACACCAGATCTTTGAGATGAGGTGTCTCTGAGGTAGAAGCTATAAAAGGTTGACTCTGACCTCCAACCCATGGTTTGGATTATAGAGGTAAGGGAGCAGTTCTGCTTGGATGCTAAGTTCCTGGTGATTGCCCTTTACCTTTTGAGCCAAAATACACAAGAAGCTTATCTAATCTTGGACTAGTTCCCTATATGCTGAGTGGATCACCTAATGCTTCCAGGATGACAGTGCCTGCGTGAAAATATCATCTCTATCATCTTCGATTGATAGGAATAGTCTACATCTTCCTCTTCTGATTGGCTCAGTGCACTTCAGGTACCACTTGATTTGTCCTTACACCTGTAATTGCCCTTGGGATGAAGGGTCCAGGGAAGAAAGCGGTTGTTAGATGTAGGATTCACTGCCCATGAGTGGGAGTCTGTTTTGGGCAATAAAAGCAGAGGCTGTCATGAGAGAAACTGAACCATCTTGATGAAACAGAAGATAGTTTCGGTCGAATGAGAGGACATGGAGCTCACTTATTCTGCTTGCTGTAGTCAGAGTGACTAGAAAGTAGGTCTTATGTGAGAGGTGACTCATTGAGGTCCTGAAGAGAAACCCAAATGGTGCCTTGTTCAAACATGTCAGAACCCATCATGAGTTCCATTTCAGAAAGAGGGTTAGAGCTTTCAGTCTGGAAAAATCAAAGTTGACTAGAAGGTTGGAGAGGTCCTTGTTTTGACCTATGTCCTCCCTTCTGTGATTTTAAAATGTGTCTGAAATAACAGAACAGTACGTTTTGATGGAGTTATGGGGCATAGCTTCCTCTCTCCTAATAGCAAGAGGAGGAAGGTAGTTATTTGTGGCAATGAGGCTTTTAAGGGATTGATGTGACTTCACTAGCATCACTGGGAAAGAATTTTGCACTTGCTTTTGTAAACTTTTAAAGTTGTTACCATCTAGCCTCACTGCTTGTTCTAAAAAGAGCTTCTTTCTGAGAGCCCTCTTGATATGAGCAAAGCATGCAGATTAAGCATTTCCAGGTTTAGACAGAAACCCACATTTGTGGTTGTGTGTGCAGGGAAAGCGATGGTGAGATCTTCCTGGGTATCTCTGTTGCTAAATTGAAAAGGTTCCTGATTTATAATTTTTTCCTGATTCCATCACTTTCTGTGAGACTTTGGAAGTCAAAATGCATTTACAGGAAGAGATATGCATCGAGATCATTCCATTCCAGAGGAAGGGTGTTGTTCACTGCCCATGCATTTAGATCTGGTATGGGAGAGAAAAAGATCGAGAGCTTGGCATTCCACCTTGTCACAAATAGGTCTACACAAGTGTGATCCCAGGGGGTAATGATTCAGCTGAAGACCAAGAGGTAAATGGACCATTTGGTATGAATTGGCTAATTGCATCGGGACAAGTCCACTAGGACATCAAGCCTTCCCGGGAAGTGGTGGATTTGGTGGTAAATTTTTCTATAATGACACCACCCAAGAAAATTCCAAACCAGAAAGGAAAGGTCTAGAGACTTGGTTCCTCCTTGCCTCCTGATGCAGTTGACTACAGTGAAGTTGCTGGATAGAACAAGGAATGCCCTTCCCATATAACACCTCCTGCCATAAGTGAAAGGAATTCATGATGGCATTCATCTCCAGGAGATTGATATGTAATGATTTCTCCTGAAGGTACCATATTCCACTCATTTTTAGGAAGGAAGATAGAAGCTGATGCCTCAGCCTAATGAGAGTAGGCATATGTGTACATGGTTATCAAAAGTGGTTGATCCTGCAGGGGGATGCCTGCTGTATGTCAGTTGAGGTCCTCCCATTTTCTGAGATGGGATTTTATGTAGTACAAATACTTGATTGTTTGATCCAATGGGTTGAGTTTCTGTCACCACTGTGAGAAAAGGATCATCTGAAGTGGTCTCATAAACAAATGGCCTATGACAATGATGTCTGCTGCCACATTGTGGAGACCAATGATGAAAAGAAAGGATCATGCCTAGATGTGACTTTCTGAGAAAATGGCAGACACTATCAAGACGATGCTCAAGTCATATTCTTGAGGAAGAGACACATGGTTCAAGACAGCATTAAATACCATATCCAAGTGGATGAAGTGCTGGGATGGAGTGAGATCAGATTTGTCCATGTTGACAAGGACTCAAAGATGGAACAAGGAGCTATAAGGAATTTCACATCTTGATGCAAAATGGAATTCACCCAGTGTATTTGCAGGATGTTGTCTGGGTAACTGGATGTCATGGATGTGGAGTTGGTACAAAAATATGACACAGTGCTGTTGATGATTTTCATGAAGACCCAAGAGCTGATGTTCAGGCTGAACGGGAGAGCTGTGAACTGATATATGGTGTTCCTGTATGTGAACTTCTGGAATTTCCGAGATTATCTGTGGATGGGAATGTGGAGGTAAGCATCTTGAAGGTCTAGACTGATACCAAAATCCTCTTCCTAAACAGTGCTTTCCATTTTCTTGGGTATCTCCATTCTGAAGCAAGGGACCTGTGTAAACTGGTTGAGCAAGCTGAGGTCTACGATTGGCTTAATGGTGATGTTAGCCTTGAGAACAAGGAAAAATCTTGAATAGAATCATGGTGAGCTTGCATTGTGAATGAATGTAACCACCCTTTTTTACAGATGAGAACTGATTTCTTGCTGCAGCATGTTGGCTTTGTGTGTGGCTCTTGGGACATATGACAATGGAGAAGGAGAGCAGAACATGATTTGAAAACCCTCTGTAATGGTCTGCAAGACCGATGGATCATTGAGGCACAGTCCTTCCCATTCCGCAGTGAAGTGCTGAAATTTTCTCCCCACCAGGATATCTGAAAGTGCAGTATGAGCTAATTATCATTTTCTTTATATTGTCTTCCAAAAGGAGGTGTTGATATAAAACCAGTCTTTGTCTCCCAAAGTTGGTTGTTAGCAGGTTTCAAAAATGGAGTTCTCCTGAGTAAAAAGGCTTGGAGAAGAGTTTCCCTGACTAGCATGCTCTATTGGGGTCCTTCCTGTTCCTCTGCTCTCTCCTGGGGAAGGAAGGAAGGAAGTCCGAGATCTCTGACACCAAGCCTGAAGAAGCTTGCCTCTTTGGCAGCCTGTCTCCTGACCTCTTCAATCTGGCCATGGAAGAGAAGGTTGACAAGAGCAGTTGTGGTCTGTGAGTCATCTTATGATGATCTTTTAGAAGAGTAGATGCTGACATAAATGCATCCCTTTCTACAAGCTGCATGTTTAATGGAAGTTGCTATGACACTGGAAAGTGCGTGTTGTGCTACTCTATTTAGGATGTATGCCATTCAGGATACTGATTCCCAGGCATGACTTTGGTAAGGTTCTTGACGGGGAGGTTGAGGTTATGTTCATTTGGGGCTGTGTGAGTGGCCCTTGATCTGTAAACTGTCTGTCTTCAGAGTGTCACAGAATAATGTTTTAACTTTTTAATCATTCCCCTAACAAACCCCCACACAATCATATGCACACAAATTTTTCATAAACAAATCATTTTATATGCTTTTAATGTGATAATATTTTATTATTTGATATATGTATAATCCACACAGATATTAGTTGCAGATATTAGTTTTTCAGATTAGATAACGACTATAAGTAGAAATTGTATTTTCTCCCAATGGTTGGTGTGAGTCACCCAGTAAACAAGTGTCAAGTCCCTGAACTTTAACCCCTACATGTGCATGTGTGCACTGGAAAACTTTCGTTTTGCGCATCTGCCATTCATCCATGTTGTACTAAAGATGTGACCTTTTGCTGTGATGAAAACTAGTCTTGTTTTCATGTCTATATTGCAGGTATGCTGTTATTATATTTTTCCTGGATACAAATAATGTTTAATTCATTACTTTTATAGTAAATTTGATCAAAGAATATTCCAAGAATATGTGGTTTTTGTAATATTTCTTGACATCGATCTCTATTGATTGTCATACGAATATAGATCACATATTGAACACTTGTTAAAGAGAACTTGTATGTATTTAAAGAACACTGTCTCAAATTGTAATTTCATTGCTTAATATGTAAGTTTGTAATTCTCATTGAATTTTCTTCTTTTAATTATTCATTTCATATTTTTCTGTCAAAAAATATGTACCGTGCATTTGCCATTCAGCCATGTTGTAGTGAAGATGTAATCTTTTGCTGTAATGAAAACTGGTCTTGTTTTCATGTCTATATTGCAGATCAAGTAATGCAATAAAATTACAGTCAGTCAACTTAAGTCTTGTGACTTTATAATAAACCCTGTGACAAGAGACTTGGTCAAGAGAAACATGTTTTCAGACATGGCATTGATGGCAATACCAATGGTGCCTGAGTCTCTAACCAATCTTTTCTTCACTCTTTTGTTGGCCTGGGAAAGCACATTTTTTTTATGAAATTATGTTTCTCAGAGAATACTTGCCCGATCACATTAACATCAGGAAAATATACTCCACTACCTCCCGAATCCAGCCCTTACCCATTAACTCCCCTTGACCACTAGTTAGTGGCACCAGTTTTAAGCTGAGTGATATATCAACTAGGATGCTCGCATTCACAGGGTGGTTGGGAGGTTTTATCATAATGTGATAGATTAAGTATTCTCGCAGAAACATAACGGACTAAAAAACTTTTTTTCCCTTTGAAAACATTCCCTAATCACATTAACATTAGGAGAATAGACAATATGAGGAAATGCTGAGCATCCTACCTGTATGGGCACCCTTTGAGGAAAGATAGACTGGATTCCCTATATGAAGGATTATTAGAATATATGTTGGGGTTTGCACCAAATCAAGGAAATCCCAGTTGAGGGGTTACTTTATTTATCTCCCTGCGAAGCTCTGCAGAGTGGGGAGACAAATAATGTAACCCCATGACTGGGATTTCCTTGTCTCTGTGCAAACTCCAATGCAGATTATTTTTCTCACCCAATTTTTTCTTGACACCCTAATTGTATAGACCTGGCTGACAGTTGGCAGTGGCAGACATTCAGAAGCCGGCAACATATAATATATTTCTTCGACCACAACCTTAAAACCAAACTCAGTCCATTCCATAGTTGGGTCTCAGCGTGATATGGCATTGAGGTTATCTCCACACTCACTGTGTGAGTCATCCTCATCAGGGCCTAAGTCCCTGTCCATGTAAAACATTCCCAGCGGCATGAACAAGGCATTGCCATTATCCCTAATTGTATCATGGTATTATTCCAAAGGATAAGCCGCGAATAAATGACTTGTTGGTTGAGTTAAACAAGCAAGTCTTGCTGGAATGGATGTCTAGAAAGTATGATGGCTGGCTGGCTGAATGGTCAGCTCATTTGCCAGCTGGATGGTATACATGGCTGTTGGCTTGGGTCAGTTGGACGGCCAGTTGGTACCGTCCATGCAGAAGGTGCAGCAAAACAGATGGATCAGTCATTCTTATCCGTGTATGGTTCCACATACCATGGCACTATTGGCTAGTATGTGGCATTGCTTGCTGAAGTGACAAATCTACCGGTCACTGGACAAAAGGTATGGCCAGCCAGATGACTGGACTGGCTGGTTGGCAGCCTGAATGGCATCATATGGCATACAAGAATGGATCATCAAGATCCAATAAAAATCTCATGCACCCAGATTTACAGGCCTGAAGACCATGCTCAGATATGTGGGTGTGGCGGCCCAGATATGAGGAGACACTCCCCCATAAGCTCCAAACTATCCATGTAGGTTTGTGATGAACATACGTAAAAAAACTGTCCTAAATTTAGCATCATCACTTCCAGTACTAGTTGATGCATCTGTAGCTCTAACAGCATCTGTGAAGAATTTGAGGATGGCATTTCTGCATCCCCTTGTTCCTCCAATTCATCTGAAGTAATCATTGCAGTTGGCATCATAAGTCTAATTTTGGATGGGGGTAACCATTGTGACATCCCCCACTATGCTTGCAATGGATGCCGTCTTCAGGTGAAGGCTCAAGATGTTGCACTGCTCCTTAGAAGACTTCATGTTTCTCCTTGCTTTGATACTTTACGCAACATGTGGACCAGATATTTTCTAACCATAATGCGCACACATTACATGTGGAGGACAGAGAACACTTTGTGCCAGTGAGACGTGTCTCCTGTGTGTCCTCGTTAGCTCTGAATTTCTTGCACCTGCTGCATTTCATCATCATTTTTTAACTGAAAGGACAGAAAAATCAGAAATTAACAACACAAAAGTGTTAACAAATCACAATAACAACACTCGTTATTTAAACAAGTGTAAATATATACGCAGTGAGCATGAATAACAACCAACAAACATGTACCAACGATACCGTGTTGGAGCACAAGGTCAGAATAAACAAAGTCCACAACTGCAAAAAATTCACATAAATATTAACAAAAATCAATATATAATGATTACCACATGTAGTAAATACCTTACTACACACTAATATAAAGACTTTCTGGATGGATGGGTTGAAATCACAAAGATATTCATAGGATTCTGGGAGGTCCTGCAGTACTATGTTGATAGTGCTGAACGAAAGCTTATAACTGGCACCACCACATGATAGTCACGGAGAGGTAATGGGTAAGAGTTTCTTCCCTTAGTCTAAATGGTATGTAGACAGAAGAGATATTTTTGTCTTTTCTGGATAGTTGGATTCAGGAGGTAGCAGAGTTTATTTTCCAAACTTTAATGTGATCAGGGAATGTATTCAAAGGAGAAAATTGCTCGGCAGAAATGGTTGTCCATCTATCCTCCATTCATTAAGTACACATATAGCACAAACATCATGCAGCATCACACATACATTCCAAATTGCACCCTGTACAATTATTACAAGTGGGGTGACTATCCTCTGCCAGTTTGAACCACTTGCAATCACTGCACTTAATCCTGCCCATTATATATGGCATCTGTAATTAGAGAGAGCAGAACAAAGGCATATACAGGTAAAAACCTGTCAAACATCACATAATACATCTGTGAATGGGAACACTAACAGCAATGTAATAGGCTGGATTTGCGAGGTAGTAAATTTAGTCCTAATGTATTATGATAGGATAAAACATTAAAAAAGAAGAAGGTGTTGGGATAAAAAACCAAGACTAGTTGTGGCCACAAGATTGTGTCATATGTTGAGACCAGCTTTATGTTGAAAAGGGTAATAACTCTAACAAACACAAGGATAATTACGGCCTGCATGTCAAGCCTGCCTCCCAATGTACCATAAATTAGTGCTGTACACATCAAGATGTACACATATATGAAGTAAAATGACTCTGTGGACAACTGTATTTGAGAAACTGACTATATAAAGAACTTGAACATTGAGGTTATTCTAGGGTATGGCCAGACAGACATATAGATGGATGGATATCTGGATAGACACCAAAGTGATTAATACGTCCAGCTTTTGTCAAGGTTGTCTCAACAAAAATTGCTGTAAAACTGTGATTGGTCATATTTTACAGCTATTCATTAGAAAAGGACATAAGGATGGATAGAAGATGAACACACAGGTGGGGGATAATGAAACATAAAAACAAATACAGTTGAATACATACCGTTGGGTATTTTTTGCTTTTAACATATTCTGCTGTAGCCTCATCCCATGATGCTGCATAACCTTCATTAATAGAATAGATCTTGCCACGGGGCTTGATTTTAATGTCTTTCTCCGTCAAAATGAATTCTCCTATGGCCTGAATCAGAAACAAATAACACTGCTATTTTTAATTTGAACTAAAACACTAATTTTGGCCTTGGCAGGAAGCATCCTGTGCTTCAAGTTTGTACAAATGATGCTGATCTGCCATCAAATATGGACACAGTTACTAAAAATATCAAAGCCCTAAAACAACTTCTCAAAATCACTCCACAGAATTTGACCCAATTTGACAGAAAACATCCTGGCAAGAAGCCCTTCACGCCAAGATACTTTTTGTCAAATTTGGTCAAATTTTGAAGAGCAGTTTTTGAGAAGTTGTTAAAAGTATTTTCTATTTTTAATAATTGTGTCCATATTTGACCCTGAGATTGGCATCATCTGCAAAACGCCCTTCATGCCAGAATGATTTATAGCAAATTTGGTCAAATTCTGTTGAACTGGTTTTTTCAAGAACTTGTTGGACAGACTGTTTAATTTTAGTAACAGTCACCATATTTGATGGCAGAATGGCATCAGTTGGATAAATCTTAAATCCTTTTATACCAAGATACTTTCATTCAAATCTGGTCAAATTCTGTTGAGCAGTTTTTGAGAAGAAATCTATTTTTAATAATTGTGACCGCTGACTGGCATCATTTTCAAAATCTTTGAAGTCCTTCATGTCAGGACGAGTTCTGTCAAATCTGGTCAAATTCTGCTGAACGAGTTTTTCAAGAACTCATTTAACAGTGTCTATTTTTAGTAACAGTTACCATATTTGATGGCAGAGTGGCATCTGTTGCATAAAATTTAAAATCCATTCATGCTAAGATACTTTCATTCAGATCTGGTCAAAATCTGTTGAGCAGTTTTTGAGAAGTCATTTTAATTTTTTTCTATTTTCAGTAATAGAGGCCATCTTTGAAGATGGATTGGCACCCTCTTTACTAATGTGAGAGAGACTGACACCAGGATGCCACTGGTGAAATTTTGTGGAATCCTGCTAAATAGTTTTGTAAAATGAAGATAAAAGTGTGGACAGATGATACACAAACACATGATGGCCAACTCTGACAAAAAGCATCCTGGCATAAAGGCCTTTCAATATTGGAAAAATATTGCGGATATGTCATCAAACATTGATGACAGTAAAAAAAAGTAGAGAAGCAAATTAAAACATTTACTTTTGTTTTCATAACATATGCAATCAACAGCATTAGAAGTAATTTCTACAAAAAATGCTTTAAGACTTGCATTTGGCTATTAGGCATACATCAGCCAGGTGAGCATTCTCAGATGCACCTGAGCCTCTTGTTTTGTAATTCTTCTGAAGCACTTTTTGGCTTTTGACTAAGGATGCAAAAGATTATACGAGTATCTAAAGTACTTCTATTCATTACATTCATAGTTTTTCTAAATCCTGGAAAAATTCCATTAATCAATAAAAATCAGATCAATTGTCAATTCTTGATCCAAACGAAACTTCCTTTATTTCTTTCAAGCCATGTGATAATTGCCTCCAGCAACAGTTACTGAATGTCCCAAAGAGAGTTTAATCTAAAATAAGAGGTGTAGCTGACTCGTATGATTCTGTCAGAACATAACAAAAGACTAATATCAAAGCCTTGATTACAGGTTGCATGTAGCAACTGTCATGTACCTTCCAGGCTGAACCCACAAACATGGCTACCAAGAAATTGGTCCTATTTATATGATTACAGTTTTTGAAAAGTGGCATCAATATCCTGTTGATTAACATTATTTTTTGAGCTCAAGTAGATTGCTCTATGTGGTGTGAAAACTCTGGTATGGGTTAGTGGTTAACTGTCTGGACTAAACATTAGGTCACAAGTTTTAGGTTTGCATGGACATTGCTCATGTACCAGTGAACAAGGCATTTAACCATGGACAGTGTTGCACCCAGGATCCCAAGGGCAGGAGATACTGTGTCCCCCACCTTCCAAATTTGGGGTACACAATATTTTAAAGGGGAAAAAGGAAAATTGTAGTACATAATGCACTAGTAGAGCTAAAAAAATGAGATAATCTTATTTGCTTCGATAGTTTTGCCACCTTTAACTTTGTTGTATGCACCGTATTATATTTTCTTTTGACATTTACATTATTGGAATAAACATTTTATCATGTGCTCAAGTAACCCATGAAAACATGAACATGTCTGAATATCTGGTTAACCTGAATTGAGCTGCACCATGGAATTTTCCATTCCAGATCTTGCTCTAATTTTACTTTAGTGTTCACTCATTTATCACAATAAATATATGTTTTCTTAATTACTTTTCTTTTCAAATTAATAAATGTTTATAAATTCAGTCTCTTTTGTCATTAATTCAGCCTCAAATTAAATTAAATCTTTCTTGCCATGGGTGTGACTTTAACCTTGAAAATACGATACACTAGTGGCCATCAAAGACTTTACATTGCAAATTGGCCAACTACCACAAACCTAGAATGTTTTCATTGCCAGATACATTGTTTTATAATGGATATTCATTGCCATCTTACAGTTTTTATCACCTTTAGCGACTTTGGCCATTGCTTGCGCCAACATAAACATGGATGGACAGCCACTAAAGAAGTTGTAGGCATATTTCCTGATGAAAAAACAAACCCAAAACACACACACAAGGTCAAAATTTGGGGGACATGGGACAACAATATTGTGTGAAACCCGTAATCCCATGCTCAAGGTGCAACACTGCATGACTAAATGACCCCTTGACCACAGGTGGCATCTGTCAATAAATTATCACATGACAGATTTTAAAGGACTGCTGATAATTTCATTTGCTAACTGGATGTCAATACTTAATTGCATTTTGGCTGGTAGTGTTCAGGTGGCCGCACAAGAGACTGCCCAACAGAATTGGGTACCCTGAGAGAATCTGCCATATGACACGTACAAGAGATTGGCCAACAGAATAGGGTACACTGCGAGAATCTGATTCTGACATGTAAAGCTGTAAATTTGTAAATCTTCAACATTTTTTATTTTTCATGAAATTTTCACAATATACATACAAGTCCTGCAACAATCAATAGGTAATTTTTCTGAAAGAAAAATGTTGCTTCTGAAAGAATAGATATGCCAGTGAATTAGAAGAATATATTCTGTTTTTGGAGGAGTCAATTTAACTGACTAAACATAAAAACTGATACCTGAAAAGGAGGGGAGGGGAAACAGATTCACTTGCAACACATTGATGGCCTATCAAAGAGAAGTCAAGTACTATCAATTGCCATGGAAACAAGAATAAGTTACTGCATTATAAACAACATGTGACCTAAAAACAACTTTTATACAGTGTAATCTCACTTATTCTGCATCTGTTTATCAGACAATCACTTTTATATGATGCCACAAATAGGAATCATTTGCTAAAATAATTCATAAATTCAAACCATTTATTTGACAATCACCTTTACCTGACATTTTTAGAGACAAAGATTTATGTTGGGTAAATTTAAACTCGAACTTAAACAACTTTATCTTCTAATGAAGGCAAATAAATAAACATACAGGGTCCAACATAAATCCATTGACACCATTCCCTGTCGTCAGAACTATCATGGTGGCACTACCATACAAGGCATATCCAGCAGCAACCAGCTGTCTCCCTGGCTGCAGGATATCTTTCTCTGCAGTGTCCCCTCCTTCATCCTGAAAAGTATAGATACATAATTATAATATAGTGTTTAAAGTTTTTCTGGGTAAAAATAGACAGGTTTTAGTTTCATTCAGATTAAGTTTCCCTACAAAAAGACATCTGCCATCTTGCTTTTCAGTCAACATACCTAACAATAATGTTGACAGTAATTGTAATTTTCTGCATATTATAAGAAATACTATTTATTTTGCATATATTATTGGCTTTCACGGGTATACACTTTTATCAAAACTCAAGATGCACTGTGTATTTGAAATCATTTCATAATTCATGGAACCACGCTATCCCAAGCATTCTGACTGGGAAGATGATGGCTTCAAGGCAAGCAATACTAATACAGTAATACTAAGTCTTATGAAAGCATATGATGTCATATGAAAACTCTCCAATATATACCGGTAGGTACAAAATTTTAATGAAGCACCCCATCATTGTAAACAATGCCCCTATGCTGAAAAAGTCTTTTCCTTCCTTTTGATAAGTAATTAATAGTTCAAGCACTCTGCATAAAATCAGCAATGAACAAGCAAATTCCTACTGCAGTGAGGTCACAAAAGTTCACAATGAAATCTTACTAAGACCTTTAAGACAGGGCTGTACAGTTACTGGACAGACATCGAAAGTTTCATGGCCATATCTTTAAGGGCATTATAGTAAAAGTGCAGAAAAGAGGCAAAAATATGTATCTGTGACCAGCCTGACCTTGGGAGATAAATCCTTGATTGTGATACATGAAATGTCATCAAACTGAACAGCATAAGTGTCAATGGTTCATCTTCATACCTCAAACAACTTTTATGATATAAAGTTGAAACAAATGTAACCTTAAGATATTGAACTCTGACCCTGACCTTGAGGATTGGGTCCCAAATATGGAATGCAACACATCTTCTAGTGCCAATATATAAGTATACCATGTACCATCTATTTATCTTAAACAGCTCTTAAGTTAGAATGCAGAAGGGAAAAAGTGACTGAAACCCAAGATATTGACCTCTGACTTTGACCTTGAAGACAGGACCTCCAATGTGGTACCTTGAAGATAGGACTTCCAATGTCGTACATGACACACCTTTAAGTGATGATACATAGTTACGCCAAAGTTCATCCCTTCATCTCAAATGGCTGTATAATTATTAAGTAGAAAGGAAGTGTAATGGAAAATGGTGTTTTATGGCACAGCAACACAAGCTGGTTATTTGGTGCTGAGTACAGTGCCTGCCTCTAAGGATGTTCAACTGACAATATCACAAATCATTGAGATAACTTGTGTTATTCCTTTTCTTGCACTGGAATTTTCTAGCATTCGCAATACACATTTATAATTCATACAGATTAACCCCCAGTGTATTAAATAATTTTATTCTTTATCCAATCATTTTTCATATATATATATATATATATATATATATATATATATATATATATATATATATATATATATATATATATATATATATATCTGGGGTCAAGCTAGACTTGAATTTTGGGGACATGTGACTTCTCATTTTGGACAGAATAGGGAGAAGTGAGAGCTGAACAGGAAGAAGTGGGAGCAAAGCAAAAAAAATGCAATATATGTATGGATATTTGCATTTAACATTAGAGTTAATCAATACTTTATATTCAAGTAGAAAATTCTCTGTGTTGTAAGTATATTATAAACACATTTTGTAAGTGTACGAATGTATCATATTCATATGCAGTGTATTCATACTTCAAAGTGTATGTTTGGATGGAGAGATACATACAATGTATTATGGCTATATAACTTTAAAGAGCACTGTAGAAACTATACATTGTAAATAAATCTAACGTGGTAGGAGTATCTAGATTACATTATTGTAATTGCAAGTTGGTAAAAATCCTTAATCAACTACCACCAAAACAAGAAATTATATTTTTTGTTAGTTTCTAAAATTTAACTAGAAAATGGCAGAGAAAAACATTTCTAAGCTAGTTTGAAACAACCTCTATAACATGTACATGAGAGCACAAGTGTCTTCACAACATAGTGTTTGTCGATTCAAACCACAGTGGTCACTGATGTTACGGATGAGTAATCTGAACTTAACAACATGTTTAGGGTGTTGACTGAAAATGAAATGTAAATCTTTCGGACTCTCAGTTTTTGGTGAAGTTTTAAAAACTACAAAAATTAAATTGCTTGTTCTTGTGGCAGTTGATTAACTATTTATACCTATCTGTAATTATAATGATGTAATCTAGGTACTCATACAAGTTAGAATTGTTGTTGTTGTTGTGGGTTTAATGCCATTTTTCAGCACATGAAAGGCTATACATGGCGGCCAGTATATTTGGTGGAGGAAGAACCCAGGAAAAACCCAGGAAGAACCACCGACCCACGGGAAGTTACTGGCAAGCTTTCTCACATAGCCACGTTAGCCGAGCCTGAGACTCGAACCAACGCAGACAGAGGTGAGATGTGTGAGTGATCTGTAAATGTGAGCACCTTAGACCACTCGGCCACCCGGGGCTCCCAAGTTAGAATTAATTACAATATATAGTTTCTAATGATGTGCTCATGTGAAATCATATGGCCAAAATACATGGTGTAGAGACCAAGAAGGGCACATAATAACATCAAAACTTTAACATTTAATTTCATTGTTGCTAATAAAACATTACCGTAACTATTCATTGACGACAAACTGAAGCATTAAAGTTGATATATGAATGAACTAGACCCTTCTTTCCAACCGAATTGGCACACATCCAAGAAAAAATATGGTGCCACACATACCAATTGGGTTAATCTATTTCTAGAAACAGGGATTTTCTTAATATGACCACTCATTTTCTAGCTTCATTACAACAATCCATAGACAGGATTGCAAATTTATGGTTTTAATATTTGTATACGTACTCGTAATGATGTCATGTATTGGTTAGACATTATTTGCTTCAATGCTTTTTTGTATTTTCACAAAAATGAGTAATATTAGAAAACAACCTTGACCTTACACTTATAGCGCTCTTGAATTCCACAACATAACATTGTCCCATATGTTTCTGACCTACATATTTTTTATTTTTATGCTAAATCTTCAATCACATAATATTTAGACTTTGCTTTCTACGAATTATACATTTTCCTTAATTTATATTCCCAATGATTTTCAAAAACACACAATCTAATGAAAAGGTGCTTCCTAGACACAGCGATGTCTGCCATTATTACCCCTTGACAGGTTCACTTACAGGGCTGAGCAAATTTTTTTTTAACCACTAGTCCAGGACAAGTGGTTTCAGAAAATTCACTTGTCCCACCTTACTCTTCACTAGTCCCACCTTACTTTTCACTGGTCCCAAAATGGTAATCACTTGCCAAGATTTTATGAGATGTATGTACTTAATCCAGAGAAAAAACAAACGAAATAATATACAATATAATTATTTCTTGAAAGAATTTAATTTTTCAAAAACATTGGTTGTTATTATTGGTGTGTTGGCAACTCTGACTTCACTGATTTTCTACACATGCTGGCTAGTGTCATGCATATATTGTGCTACACAGGCCTTGTGGGGTCCAGACATGTCATGAGACTTGATTGGTTCAATCCTGAATTTGTCAGTTCCACTGACAAATACATTGGGTGAATTTCCAACCTGTGCCAGTTTTGGATATTGTTTGAAATAACTGCAAAACATCTTTCCTTCGGAGTCAATACATTCAAGCCAGGGATAACAATCAATCCAATGCGGCTGAAAATTTCTGTCTCTTAGTAGTGTCATATTTGACATTTTTTGCCAACACGGATTCTTGCTTATGTCACTTTGGAGAAATAGCTACCGCACACTCAGTAGCAGTCTTACGTTTTATCCCTCCACTTTCAAAAAATTTTTCCTTCTCTGAATCGCCCTTATTACCTTCCTTGCGAAAATAATTTAGCAAACTCATTTTATCCACAGAGTAACTATCAGCTTGCTTGACAACTACTATCATAACATACATTTTCTCTTTTAAATACGAACAGAGACAGCTCATTAATTAGCGTAATTGTTTCGCTTCAAACGCAATATCGCACATGGAAGTTAATCCTCTGTATAATCAATTACAAATTAGAGAATCATTACTGTCATTTAATCAGTTCTTAAAGGAAACCAACACTGATGTCGGTAAAGTACCTTTCATTAATTTAATTACACTGACTCGCTGGATTAAAATCATAGTGAGCCGCTCGTGATGATCTGGCTTTAGTAAACACAATGCAACAAAGCTGCTTAAAACACTGCTAATTGATCATACTGGCTTTCTTTTGTTTGATGTGTTTTGATTTGCCGATAATTTGGTCGCTTAGCCCAATATGCAGTCAAGCGGTAACAGGATGTAAATGTATACACGAAGAGGGGTAGAATCAAGTATTCAGTACGACTGGAGGGCATGATTAGCCAAATAAAGGTAGATATAGTGATTAAAGCATGAAAATAAGGACTTGCCCGACTTTTTTAAAAAGCACATGTCCCGGACTAGCCACTTGGAAAGTTTTACTTGCCCGACTTCGAAAATGAATAGTCTGGGACGTCGGGCTATGGGATTTGCTCAGCCCTGACTTAGGTTTGAAACTGATTTTATGAAGAAACTAACGCATACATGGCAGTTAAAATCTACCAAAAAAATATTTAGAAAGTGCTTTTCACTGATTCTATTCTTAAAACACAAACTGCTATTTACATATTGATGTTGAAGTTTTGAAACACAAGTAGGTATGTTTTCATCATCAAACGATAACTTGCGGAAATTGAGCAGTGATAACTTGCTCAGGAAAGGGTTAATGGTCAGTCAGCTATTAAAAAACATGCCGGTGAATGTGCAAGAGTTTGTTGGCACAACTGATATCAACACCAGCTATTTGCTGCATGCCATACATTTTGCCTTGGGCTACAACACAACACTGGAACTACCTGGCTCAAAAAGTCATAAACTACTGTCACTCATTGTACATCTAAAAAATTGCAGGGCGAAGTTGTTTTTGTTTTCCTAACAAAAGAAGGTGAAGTTTAAAAGTGTGACCCCTGTATATATGTATGTGTGTGTGTGTAAATCCCATGTTATCATTTAAGCTCAATGCAGATGTAACATTTTTACACTTATTTTATGTGACAAAAATCATGATTTATGTGATAGTCACACTTCTGAAACACACATACACATATTTTTAATAAATTACTATATATGGGCAGTGAAATCTCTGCATCAATACATTGCATTCTTTCACTTCTGATTTTTGGAAATACTTTAAAAAAAAATTCATTTTGCAAATTTCACTGAAGCCATGATTCATGATGATCAAAGAAACCAACTGAATCCTTAGATTACAATGATGTTAAATTCTGTGATTCAAGGTACAGTCCAGAAAAAAAAACTACCGGGTAATACATAAAATTTGTCAAAATGTATCCAGTACTGTATGTAGGTCTTACCCTTCTGTATATCCCAAAGATGGACCCAATGGACACCAAACAATCAATGTTGGATGATCCATCTAGTGGATCAAAACAAACCATGTACCTCCCCTGAAATATATGTTAAAAAAATTAGTGCATAACGCAAAGACATACAATGTAAAGGAAGATTTCTTCTGCCTTTGCAACCAAGAATGTATAAATCTCATTTTTCACTACTCATAATCATGTAGAGGAAAATTCTTGCCACTGAAAACAAAATAAACTAGAAAATATTCGTTTTTGAAAATAAAAATAGGTCTTCCCCCTCCCCACCCATTACAATTAATGCCATTCTTTGATATTGGTACTTGAGGGATGGAAGGAACAAATCTAGGAAAGTGAATAAAATCAAAGTTTGTTAGGAGTGTGATACTGAAAGTCCCCAATTTTCAAGGTCTGGATTTTAGTCTTCCTCTTGTGAGACTGAAATAGTTTGGTCAATTTAAGTAGCATATAGGAAACCTTAAGCCTGCAAGAGTTAGGATAGGTCAGACATTTGTCCAAAAGATGGGCCATGAAGCTGAAATTTTTTACCAAACCCCTACCTAAAGTCTTAGTCTGTAAAATTCAGAAATGAAGAAAAAAATTTGAAAAATTGCTATAATGGCATGAAACTCAAACAAAGTCAGCTACGTATGCTTACAAACGTGCATATCCAGCTGCTCTTCATGAATCATAATGAGGCCTTTCTCAATCTTGATCGTGGTGTACGATATGAGTACTATCACAGAGACCACATTCATCTGAATCAGAAGGGTACTGCAGTTTTTCTCAAAGGCACTGGCTGTTACATTAACATCTTACAAATGCAAACTCAAAGTTACTGCTTCTACTGTGGGGAAGAAGGAAACAGCACTGATGTTTGCAGGCATGGGAAAAGAATACAGTGCAACTCATGTGGTTGGTATGGCCATAAGAAAAAGCTGTGCTTAATGTATACAAACTGATGGCACAGCAAGGAAGAAATTGCCTCAGATTCTGCTATTACTAGCTGTAATTCTGCATATTATGCGTTTTGCACTAGAAATCCTTTTCTGTTCTAGTGACTGTTCCACCTGTAATGACTATCCATGTTATTGTCATCCCCATGGTAATTCAGATGCACCAAATGAACATGGTTATGTAGACAGCCCTAAACGACCTAGTAAATCTAATGACTGTTGTTACATACTAGATGATGCCATGCAAAACATTTCTGGTGTAGTAATTAATTATAGTGATAGTAATAGTAATAGTGTATCCCCTGAGGTCACATACATAGATGATGTATCACTAGCTTAAGATGAGCATGCCTGTATAATGTCAAATAATGATGTACAAATGGACTTGCTTGTTTTGCTTTCAGATAGTAATTCATGTTCAAATCGAGCCGAGTCTACCGACACTAGTAGTAATACTGAAACTCGTTTGTCTGAAACCAATGGTCCTGCCCATATGCAATCTGTTCCAACTACAGTTACTGTAAATGTTAAAAATGAATCCTCAAAGTATATACCTACTTATACTTCACTAGGTGTTGTTAAAAAAGGGCTTCAAAAGGGTTTTGAGTGGCAAGTGTCAATATTAGACACATCTTGCAAAAACTTGATGAGGTAAGACTGATACTGAATCAAATCAGACAAGTCCATGTGTTAGGCTTATGTGAAACTTTTCTTGGAATTGATGTACAAAATAATAAGCTTGGTACAGAGGGATATGAAAGTTAAAGAAAAGACAGGACAGAAACTATTGATAAAGAGGGAGGGGGGATTATTGTATAAACACAGTCAGGTTTCCTATGATCGAAGAAAAGACCTTGAGATCAGTCAGCTTGAGACTATATGGATACAATCAGTCTTGCCTTATCAAAGCCAATACTGGTACAACTCTCCCCTGTTGTAATGCGCCTCATTATAACGCGATTCTGGATAAAATGCGGTACTAATATGGACCCCATGACCAATATCATAGCAATGTATAACAATAAGGGTTGAAAGAAAACAAGGTGAAACTTAGTCTTATATCTTCATTACCTTTTCAAAACACTATTTAACAAATTTTGATAGTGCCCGCTATACCACGGTTTTGTATATTATGATAATCTCAATATATCATGGTTTTGTGTAAATCGCAGTACTCGGTATAATGCAGTTCAGTACACAATGCTGTTGGCAGTGATGGACCCTGACAGGCACCTGTCTCTTGGATTGAAAAGTTTGAAACTCAACTAGATGCAAGATGGCTAAGCATGATTGACTCTTATGGGTTATCTCAACTTGTTCCCTCACCTACAAGAGTCAATGAAACATCAAGTACACTAATTGATCATGTTTATAGTAATAAATTAGAGAATATCATTGAAGTACAGGTCCCTTATTTATCAGTAAGTGACCACTATCCAATCTGTGTTACATGCAAAGTAAATAGTAAGGATATATATGATGCAAATCATAATGTTATCTTCTATAGATGCTTCAAACAAATTCAATGTTGAAAACTTTTATCTGATTTAGCAAACTCCAACCTCTATTGTGTAGGAAATATAAAGACCCCACTGAAGCATTTGAAACCCAGTACACTGTTATGAGCTCATGACAGAAATCAATGAAGCAAGACAGAATAGAGACTACTTTCATAAAGTCAAGGATTGGCATAGCTATAAACTATGACACAACAGATACTGCTATGATTCAATCTGCTAAAGAAATTTTTAAAAACATCAGTTGAAAATGCAGAAAGTCCAACAGAAATGTGGAAAATTCTAAGGGATTTTACTCCAAACAGAAACAGTAAGATCCCAAATCAACTAATAACTGATGGGACAATAATTGATGATATGCATGATATTGTTAACAGATTCAACGAGCACTTCATTAATGTAACAAATACAACTTCCAATATATCAAATACTAATGCAAAAAATACAAAGTTAGAAGACTTTATTAAGTCTAAAATCCCTGAAAATGTACAGTTCACTATTCCATTTATGTCATGTGTAGATGTATTAAGTGAACTGAAAAAGTTAAATTCTAAGAAACCAACTGGAGTGGATCAAATAGGTCCATTCATCTTAAATAAATGTGCTGATATTATTGCTCCATCTCTTACCTACATAATTAATCAAAGCATTACTAAGGGAATCTTCCCATCTCAACTGAAGGCTGCCAAGGTTATGCCTGTTTACAAAAAGGGTTCAAAATCAAATCCAGGTAATTACAGAGCAATATCTACTCTGCCAACCATATCCAAACTGTTTGAAAGACACGTTTCCAAACAGCTCAATGGTTACCTTTCAAAGTACTATTTAATTCACCCATTCCAATCAGGATTTAGAACCACTCCTGTCATTCTGCGTTAACAAAACTTGCTGATGACTGGTGGCTTGATATGGAAAATGGAGAATTGGCTGGAACTGTATATCTTGATTTTAAGAAGGTTTTTGATTTAGTTGACCATAATATACTTGCATGGAAACTTGACAAGTACAAATGTTCTCACTTACCACTCTCATGGTTCAAATCATACCTATCTGACAGAAGCCAACAAGTTGTTATTAGTAACATTAAATCAGAGCTGATGTCCATCAACAAAGGAGTTTCACAGGGATCTATTTTACGGCCAGTATTAGTCATATTGTTTATAAATGACTTGCCGCTGTATGCACATCATTCAAAAAGTGATCTATATGCTGATGATACCACCTTGTATAAGTCTGATTCTAATGTTAAAACATTAAACAATTGGTTGAAGATTTATAAAGTTGAATATTGGTGCTCACTGAATAACATGTTTATCAATCCCCTAAAAACCAAGGCAGTGTTGCTTGGAACTAGACAAAGATTATCGATGAACAGAAATCCAAATCTTGAGCCGTATATTGAAGATAATCTAATTGAAAATGTCGACACAGAAAAACTTTTGGGAGTTCATGTTGATAAGAATCTAGACTGGTGCAAGCAAGTGAAACAGGTTTGCTCTGTTGTAAGCTCAAGAATTTATCTTTTACAGAGGATAAAAAGTTATCTACCACTCAACTATCGGAAATTATTCTATAATGCATTCATTCTTACTCTTTTGGAATACTGCTGCACAATTTGGGGAAATACAACTGATAGCAATATTGAAACAATACACAAACTTCAAAATAGGGCACCAAGAATTATCTTACATTTACCATTTAATACACCATCCAAAGACAGAAATTTAAATACAGATTAGCCTACCACAAGTCAATATTAATGTACAAAGTTAAGAATGAATGTTGCCCTCAATATTTGCAATGGTATGTTTCATTTTAAGTCAGAAGAACAACACTAAGGACCTAAACTGAGATCAATTACAAATGATCAGTGCAGAATACCATTTACAAAAACAAATACTTTTACAAAATCATTTGCTTACTCTGGTGCTATTTTATGGAATGAACTCCCCATACTCATTAGATCAGAAACAAATCTAAATGTGTTCAAATCAAAATTATATAACCATTATCTTGAAGGGCAGTTGTTATGTTAAATATTGAGATTTTGAAATACATGCTTTCCAATTTTTACTTTGTTAATGAATATCACATACACTTTGTGCTTTTATACTTAATGTATCCTGACGGCCTCAGGGGAAAATATTATATTATACTAACTGAGATACGTTCATAAAATAAAGTGTTTATTATTATTATTATCATATATCAAATTTCATTTCTCAACCTCAAATGGTTTTCTGCTAAATTGTGTTTAACAAGGTTGTTGTAAAAAAAAAAAAAAGTTCAAAATTGTTTTAAAAAATGGACAAATGGCCATAATAGCCTGAAAATCTAATTGGATATATACACATGAATACAAATATGTTTACCAAATTTCATTTGTCTACATCAAGCGGCTTTTGCTTAATCATGCAAGCAAGATTTTTCCACAAAAAGGGTCTAATTCCAAAAAGTTTGAAAATGTGTATAAAAAAAAAACAGCAACACTCTCGAAATGGCCGGAAAATCTAATCATACTATCTACATATTAACGCAAATATGTCCATTAAAAATCATTTGTCTACCTCAAGTGATTTTGAATTATCCAACTTTTTTTGTCCAAAAATGTCCAAGTGCAAATAGTTAGAAATGTGTAATAACTGGAACATGAGGCCCAAGTGGGCCTGAAACTGCTCACCTGCTAGGAGACATGACAGCTTGTGAATGCAAATTTACACACATATTTAAACTGTAGAGGGGAAAGAAAAGCTTGGAGCACATAGCTGTTACATTGCCTATAAATATTGCATTCATTTATCTTTTTTCCTGGACTATGGATCACTTTCTTGGCATAAGAAGGAGGACAAGCCATTTATACAGCAAGCATTGTCCCCAAGATCTCTTCCTGCCCCTGGGGACTAGGCCTTGATTCATAACTTAGAAACTGTTAACATACCCAACCTTAAAATATATACACTTACTTGGTATTACATGTACTAGGGGAGTCCATCTGTGCAGTCAGCATGGATTCCTGGGTCTCTTGAGACCGCACCCTAGAGTCATAACTTGGAAACCATTGAGATCCCCTCCCAAGGGAGATGAGGTGGCTCAGTGGTTAAGGCACTGGACTCATGACCGAAAGGTTGCAGGTTCGATTCCCACTATCTGATCTGCTTAGATACTCATTAACAGGCATGGATCTTGCTTATGATCAAACTCATCTGAGATCTTCATGATACAAGCTTACATAGCAAGTCTGATCAAATTCTGTTCAGAAATATGGTCGCTAAAGTGTTTACAAACTCAGCCAATCAGATGCAAGACCAGCTCATTATTATGTGTGGATGTCGCTCATAATCAAACTTGTCTCAAGTCTTGATGATATACATTTACATACCAAATCTGGTCAAAATTTGATCAGAAATATGGCCTCAAGTGTTCAAAAATCTGTAAACTACTAAAACAATTGACATATTGGTCTGAAAATTTAATCACCTTATCTACATACTGTAATAATACAAATATGCATACCAAATTTAATTTGTCTACCAAAAGTGATTTTTGTTTAAACATGTTTACAAGTTTGAAGTCCCAAAAGTTTAAAATTGTATACAAAAATTAAACAATAATAACAGTCACTAGAACCTAATCAGTTCTTGGAACACAATATCTAAATATTAAATTTGGTCTGGTTTGGCTCAATAGCCATCTTACAAGAAAGTGTTGCAGATGGATGGACAGCACAAAATCAATATGTTCCCTTGAGAGGGGTGATGAGAGAGAGACATAATTACATACATGGACAGTATTTCTCTCATGATAAGAACGGGATAAGCTAAAAAAAAATATAAAAAGTAAGGTGTGGGCTTTTTAACGGAAAAAGATATCCTTAGTAAATACTTGCCAATATTTTGAAACAATGTAGATGTGCTTATCACAAAGCACAGGCTTATCATCAAATACAGTACATGTGAAATCACTGTTTTAATCCATGTCACAGACATTACTGGCAGAATGTCCTTGAACAAGTAATGTAAGATAAAAAGCTGGTCAAACTTTCACAAGGCATCTCAATTTCAGTATAGATCTACACAGTTAATCCAATTTGTGTCTCTCCAAAAAGTATTACATATACATATATAAATAATAAATTAGTAGACACATTATGTTTCATGCAGCTTGAAACAAACTGGTTCATATGAAGAGATGATGTATTTCAGGAGCTCCATTTTATTATGGTATTCTCCCATGATAAATCCTGAAGGGCTGACCTTGTTGATGTGTTTAAAAGTGTGGTTACACTTATCATTGGAATAAGATTCATTAAATTAAATTGTTTGTTCTACTTTATTTTCAAGCAAACAGAATAAACCTGATCTGCTGATACATTATGTGACAACTAGAGCCTACACTATTTGCATTTGGGTGTGCATTTTACACACATAATTATGCTATTGAATAAGATGCTCACCTGCCTCTCTGACTCCACAATGATGGCTTTCTCATTTTCTTCAGATGCCAGCACACATGTCAGATAGGAAGACTTGAGCATGTTGATGAAAAGATCATTGGCCAAAACATCCAGTTTCTTAACCTCATCGCCAGATATGTTGGCTGTCCCTGCTATACCATAACTACATGTAAAATAAAAAATTCATTGTTTTGACTTTGGGTATGGCAAATTATCATCTGTGCCTGTTAATATTTTCATAGACTGTCAATGGTCCCTGGTAAAATTTAACTGTAAAATTTTCAAAGGCTGACAACAAGTTTGAAAAATAAGAGATATTATACCTGAGCTAACCTGGGTAAGTAGAAGATCTAGTAGAAAACCAACTGTTTTTATTTTGGTCATTGTGACATTGACAGTTTTCCAGCACCTGTAGTGTATTTCCTTTCCATATCTGCAAGTCCTCTTCAAAAACTTTGGTGCCCTTATGTGGTGTGTAATTAAGTAATTATACACAAAAGTTTTCCTTTGTTTGTGTCACAAATCTGGCCAATGGAATTACATTCAAACCCTTTACAATCACTTAGACTCTTTGACAACCCAGACACAAAAGGATTAATACTTGCTTTGTTGAAATACATCAAACAAAAGAAGTTTGCAAACAAACAAAAAACCAACAAAAAAACCCAACAAAAACTTGCATACTGTGGACTTGACTGTTAGCATTTTCATGCATCCAAAATGAAAAAAACACAAATTTGTGAAAATGTCCCAATATTTGTCAACTAAACCAATAAGAACTTGTGAAATTTAATACAAATATGTTGAAAATTGTTTAATGACAAAAAAGAGACATAATTGATGTCAACAATCTTCATAATAATCCATTCTCATAACAACTGTACAGTTTCTGTCTTTTTCTATCTGTTTTAGAAGACTGTTTCACAATGTCCTGTTTCATGTGCCTTAACATGATTGTGAATGACTATCTAAATATGCAAGTTCTCAATAAATAATTGAAATAAATATGGTATCAGATTGAAAATGCTTGCAAATTTCCAGCAACATGATTCACACTATACAGCAAGGTAATGATTGAACTGCCAAAGATTGATTTAAACATCCAATAATAGCCAACCACACCCTTCAAAACTGTGTTGTATTCTAACAATCACTCAGATGATTTATTATAATTGTTATGGGAATTGATGTAGAATTAAAGTTACTGTGCACAAACTAAAACAAATGGATGGGCAGATGTCATAACATGATATGCTATGCCTTATGGCAGGCATATTAAATACATATGTTCAAGAGATATAGTAATTCATACATAAAACAAGAGGTCCAAGTAGGTCTGAGATCACTCACATGACATTGCCTTACAGTCAAATGCAAGAGCAGTTGACCAAGAAATCTGGGTCAGTAGAATGTTTTCTGCTGAAATTTATTCCAATGCTGTTGATTGCATATGTTATGAAAACAATTGTTTCAAGGTTTCTCAAGTTTTTGTATCTTCATCCATATTTGCTGGCACATTAGCATCATTTGTCCAATACTGAAAGACTCCTCTGCCTTGATACTTTATGGTCAATTTCTGTTCAGCAGTTTTTTTTAGACAAAGCTGTGTAAACGTTTTTTCTACTTTTAGTAACTGCAGCCTTATTTAATGGTGGAACACCATTATTTGTATCAATATGAAAGGCGATCAAGCTAAAACACTTTCTGTCAAATTTGATCTGTTAAGTGCTTTTTTAGAAGAAGTTATTAAAGTTTTTTCTATTTTTATTAACAGCAGCCATATCTGATGGCATATTGTCATCATATGTACAGACTTGAAAACCCTTAATACCAGAATGCTTTCTGTACAACTTGCCCAAAATCTGTTGATTAGTTTTTGAAAAGTCATTTAAAGGATTTAATGTCAACCATATTTGACAGTGAATTAGTATCATTTGCATACATGCTTTTGGTACAATTTTGTCAATTTTTGCTGAGCAGTTTCCCAGATGTCCTTTACAATTTTTCTCTATCATTGTAGCCATATTTGATGGTGGATTGGCATCAATTGTATAAATCTGATAGCCCTTTATGACAGAGTGCTCTCTGCCAAATTTGACCAAAATTGGTCCAGTGTTTTTTTTAGAAGCTTAAAATAGCAATTGTTGATGGATGTACAATGCATGTTGGACCATACCATAAGCTCCCTTGGCCTTACAGACAGGTGAGCTATAAATCAGTAAAATTTGATGCTGAAGTGATATTTGTAAGAACTTGTATTCTTAAAGGCAAGATTGTTGTCCCTACACACGATGGAAAATTTGCAGAGGTATTTCTAAACAAAATGTCATTCTCTGACATTTATGCATGCATCACACATGGCGTCCTTATGTCTGAATAGTTTTAACATTTCCAACAGCTTATCTTCAATTTAAATGCTGTAAACTTTTATGTTTAACCCATCTGAAAGTCTATAATATTCATACACTATAGGCAGCCTTGGAATCATTACATC
Organism: Margaritifera margaritifera; assembly: GCA_029931535.1. Taxonomy (NCBI): domain Eukaryota; kingdom Metazoa; phylum Mollusca; class Bivalvia; order Unionida; family Margaritiferidae; genus Margaritifera; species Margaritifera margaritifera. The sequence continues at coordinate 6,728,996 of JAQPZY010001685.1, read as the reverse complement.
TTTTTCATTAGGTTTTTCATACATCCTTACAATTTCTGGTCTTAGGTACTGTATCTGAAATTCAGGTAATCAGTCACACTGGCCAAACGTGAGTAGTAATTGTCATTTAATTGATTACATTTAAAAGTAATTGACCTTGGGTATGAGCTGAATTCATCCCAAAAAATACTCTAAAAATTGACGAAGAAAACAAAAATGAAGGTATAAGAAACCTTTTTCTGTTCATAATTGAGCTATAAGAAACCTTTTTCTGTTCATAATTGGGCTATAAGAAACCTTTTTCTGTTCATAATTGGGCTATAAGAAACCTTTTTCTGTTCATAATTGAGCTATAAGAAACCTTTTTCTGTTCATAATTGAGCTATAAGAAACCTTTTTCTGTTCATAATTGAGCTTTAAGAAACCTTTTTCTGTTCATAATTGACAACTACATCTACTGGTATCCTATTTAAACAAAAAGAAAAATATATAGAGTAATGCCCCTCTATTTATATATACACTGATATTGACCTTGAGCAAAGATATAATAACTACAGACATGACAGAAGGGAATAAGGTGTCCAATTATATTACAATTGGTCACATTAGATCCTTTATGGTATCATATGCTGTAATATCTTGTAAATGACAGTGCCTTATGCAGTGTACATTACAACAGCAAAAACAGCAGATTTGCAAGTGGTATTGTGTTACAATTGTTAAACTCATGAAGAAGATTTATATACATGCTGCATAATATGGTGCTGAGTTGGGGGAGGGGGGGTCCCATTACAGTCTGCACATAGTAAACTTGGCATGTAATGTATGAGTAAATTTTAATCAATTTCAATTTAATAAAATATATTTTATTATCAAAATAAAAATCATTCTTTTTGTGATGAATCTGTTGTTTATCAACCATCCACATGTAAATTTTCTGGGACTGATATAACTTCATCAGTCAAAAAATCTTTGTCAAACAGTCCAAAGTCCATGTTCACAAGTACCATACAGTTCCATATTAAAGTATATAACCAATGTGTGGAAAAAATCAATGGAGTCTCATCTGGTCAGCCTGAATTTGGGATAGTCATGGGTGGACATTTAGTAGATGCAATGATTTCAACTTTTTCATATCTAAATGTATCAGTTGCAGACTGTATGATACTGCTAAAACTGCATTAAATAAAACTTGTAGGTTTAATACAGCCACAGAAGATTTCCTGTGAGAGCTCTGGAAAATGGAAACCATCAGTCCAATTGTTTTCCTTTTCTCTTAGCACTTTGGTTGACTTAGACCACCTCTACAAATTCATAGAATCAATTCAATCACAGTTTGAGTACCAAATCAAATTTTACCTTTAAAGCTTTTAAGTTTATAGCATGTATAAAAAGACTACAGTGAAACCCCGCTATAACGCGATATTTGGGGTCCATAAAATTCGATCACGGAAAAAGCGGGGTCGCGTTATTGTGGGGTTTTACTATATATTACTTTATTCAGAGAACAACGTATACACGTCTAATGTATAGCATGAATAGGGTATCAACACCGTTTACTATCTGATATCGATCCGTCTTTGTTTTCCCACATGACAACCCTTTGATTGAGCCACGAGTATGTTTAGTGCCAAGTAACAGAGAGTGGTTATTTGAACTCCCTGTGATCCTGCCGCCCAAGCTCAGTCCCTACATAAGCACCCACATATGACAATCTTTGATCTTGCCGCCCAAGCTCAGTCTCTACATAAGCACCCACATATGACAATCTTTGATCAACCACCGCATTGTCTGGTGCTTGGTTGTGTATGCAGTTAAAGAAGAAACGTAAGTCGGCTATTGTTTGCGCAATGATTGTATACAGGATGAATTGAAGTCCACCGCACGTGTTGGCGGCTTACGTTTTTTGATGTTTTTTAAATCGTGAGAATCTTTTATCAACCACAACATTGTCTTATGCTCCGTTGTGTATACAGTTAAAGAAGAAAAACATGTCGGCTATTGTTTGAGCAATGAGTGTATACAGAATGAATTGAAGACAAACACAAAGAAGACTTACCGACTTTACTCATGGATCAGTAATAAGTAACATTTCCAATAATGTTTATTTTGGCATAACACTTCAAGAAATTGGTGAAATTGTCAAATTTCAGAAGCCACGCCACGATTGAATTCATATGTGATCTCTTCCCCAAAATGATAATAAACTTTTTATACACTATTTCTCGTACTTAAAAAAAAAAAAAAATTCCATGTACGAGAAAAATACATGTACATGTATATAAATTTCAGGAACCACGCCACAAACGTATTATACTCGAATTCATACGCGATCTCTTCCCCAAAAGGATACTGTAACATACACATTTTATACACTATTTCTCGTACTTTGAAAAAATAAAATTTCATGTGCGAATGAATACACGAAATTTTGGGAGCCACACCACGATCGCGTTATATCCGAATTCGCGTTATAGCAGGGCGTGTTATAGCGGGGTTTCACTGTATATATAAAACACTGAGGGCAGCATATAGTGAGTCTTAATGACTGCCCCTATAACATATTTAGATACTCAAGTTTTATCACTGCAAAAGAATGTATGAATGTAGTAGTGTTTTATGTAACCTCAGCACAAAAGTGGTTATGTAGTGCGAACAAAAGGTTAAATTAACAAAATGTAAAAATGAATTGCACAAAAAATTTTGCGAGTTAAACCCTTCCAAAAAGTTTAAAATTAAGTACAATGAGATAAAATATAAAACATAAAGCTGCTGAAATTCTGTATAATGTATATAAAATAAACAGATAAAGGTAAAAACATGAGAAACATTATCTAACATCATATTAGTCCTTTCACACAGTATATAACATTATCAAATGACTCATTGCTTGAATTTGATCCAGAGGTGCAGATCGCATAGAGTCATTGTTGACAAGAATAATTATGGCTTAAATTTTTGAAAATCAATTAAATGTTCTGATTCTCTAATGGACTCAATGATGATAAACTTTCCTATTTGACAACTTGATAAAAGAGATGTTAACATTTTCTGTTTTTTGTATTACTGAGCTTAATTCATTAATGCCCTTCACAGTTCCCATATAGTTTGCCATCCACTGCGGTAACACTGCATAAAATAGTAACAGATATGTAAATAAACATCTAGGATAGTTACTTGATAAACTGTACATCACACATTGATACAGAGATGCCTGTCTGGCTGCTGAAACAATAAGATATTAGATATATAGCTGTAATGGTTCATTATTGACCACTGGATTCCTTTCTCAGTGACATTCATATTTTCTTTGTCAACCAGGGCAGATCCAGAAATATAGTTTAGTATCATGGAGGGGGGGGGGGCATAAACGTGTAAGCGAAGTGTCTGTAGGCAGGGCCGTCGAAAGGGGCGGGCGAAACGTGCGATCGCCCAAGGGGCGCCATTTCGCGGAGTTTGCGGTATTTTTTCCCGAGTGGGGGGCGCCGAAGGCGACGCTTGCCCGGGGCGCAGTTTCTTCAGCGCAAACTTGCGACGGCCCTGTCTGTAGCCTGTAGGGACGAGGGGGCGAAACCCCAGGAAGCTACTGTATTTTAAGCATTTCCAGGGCATAATTTCAACCATTAAACTGTAAAGAAACTTACTCTAGGAAATATTTCAGTTGTGCTCATGGGATTTTCACCTGACCTTGACCACGTGCAGACGTGACCCGATTCTTTAAGAAGACTTGTCCTGGTTTCCAAGATTAGACTATTTAACAATGCTAACATGTCATGCTACATTAAAAATATAAAAACAACAAGCTAACACAAATATTTATGACTAAATTCTTACAGACGATGTATGCCTGCTTTCCGAACTGCTGAAGACACTGCTTTTACTGCTGTTTGAATGGAATTGATAAGAGCTGTGAAGTCACCAGTCGCTTTAGGATGTTTTCTCTGTTCTTCTAAGACATATCTGGTCAATGTTATCGGCTCTGTATCGATAGGCGAGCTTCCAACGTCTGTCATTGTGCTACGAAAGTAGGTTTTAGATCCAGACAATTTGTACTATATCTAAAAATGAACGCAAGTTATGCCGGCACCAATTCTTAACCTGACACGGATACAGAGCTGATGTAATATTAACAATTTATTTTATTGGTCCAATTTGCATGTTAAACTAAAAATGATTGGAGAAATTAAACACACCTTCTGACCTTAACCTTGAACTGAATCTGTCATCGAAATAAGCCTTTGATAAATGGTTCGGATTTAATAATAAGAAGCTAAAATAGAATAAAAATATTTTTAGAACACCCAAATGTAATATATATTACGATATAACAAACGAACGAATACAACAAACTAGATATATAAAGAACGAGTTTTATCTTTTGAGTAATGTCTTTCTTGTTACATATTGGTCTGGTTTCTGAACATATTTGTTTTCTCAAAATCAAAACATGAGGATAAGTTCGTCGTCGGCCCTGCCAAGGTTAGGATTAAGGTCAGGGTCCAAAACCATAACGTTAACGTAATGTTTGTTCGGTGTTTTAAGCCCAATCTTCGGGAAAGTGTAAGTATTCCAGTTTTTCGCAAAATTGAACTATTAATTATTATTTCATTTCCTGTTTTATTTGAGAATTTCGGACATTTTTCAGAAAAGTAGTCTGTTTGAAACTCGTACTGGGATATGTCGTGGTAATATAGAACGTAATTTCGAATGTCACGAATTTTCGTGGTAAATTTGTAGCTACTTCTGTTGTCGATATATGAGAGCTTGCAGACACGACATAAGAATAATAGAGATTGGCTGTATCTGTAATAAATTTTCCAGTTAATCTGGAAGGAAAACTGACAGTTTTGTAATAATCAAGAGTTTTTCAAGGATTTTATGAACATCAATAAATGTTGCAATAAATGGCAGTTATGAAGGTAAAATTACATTGAAACTCTTATTTTGTTTTAGCTAACACTTGTTCTTGTTCTAGAACGTTCAGCAATGCTGCGTTGACCACCTTTAGATGGCGCTGTCTTTGAGGGTCTCTTTATTTATTTACCAGTTTGAGCAGTTGCATGCATATGTAAACAGTATTATTTATAACATAATGCCTCCTGTACTGGCTGGAGACCAATTGCCTCCACTTTTTACAGTTCAATTGCTATTCAATACATAAAAGGGCCTTTAATAATATTTTTCATTATGTTAAATGCGAAATTAAAAACTTGTTTCATTAATTAAACCGGTGTTTGTGATGACTTTTGTGGTAGATTCAGTACCACTTGTCGCCCCTTGAAAAATTGATCATCTACTCACAACTATGATTAGTAAATTCTATTTGTGTTTGAAATTTTTGAACATATAACACATACATGTGACAGAACCAGGATTTCAAACCAGTAGATTAAAAAATTTTGATCTGTAGATTGGGTTCTAAACCAGTAGATTTTTTATCAGTAGAAATTTTACATTTCAGGGGGATAGAAAACAAAACAAGTGCATTTTTTGGGCCATAATATGTATTCTATTCATACTATAATAAAACAACAAGTTTTGAACATGAATCAGATTTGGATTCTGATGGAAAATGTTACAATAATAATTAATTAATATGAGGAAGTATACTGTCAAATAATGAAAAAGATTTGTTTATCTAATAGTTCACTGCAAATATTTTTGTATAAAATCCAATAGCATTTCTAGTTTCCTTTACAAGATCACTGTCTAGTGACCACTGATGACATTCATTGTGATTATTAAGCTTCACATTTAACAGGCTCTCAATAGTTCTCTGGTCCAAATTTACCCTTGAATCACTTTGTGTTTTGCAAAGAATGGAGAATGTCCTCTGTGTATCAGCATTAGAATGTTGCAATGACAGGACAATCATGCTCAGCCTGCAAAGAAGTTCTAACTTCAATGTTCCTTTTGCTGGGTTTGTAAGGTTGCTGACTACTCTCCAAAACTCCTCCAAGCTATGTTCACCCAAAGGAGGAAGTTCCCGACTTGAACTTAAGATGTATTCCTGAGCTGCATCCACAAGGTCTTCTTCTCTTCATGGCTCAGATCCAAAAATCTTTTGGCAAGTTTCACCACTGTAAATAAAAAAAAAAAGATTGATTTTGACTTGAAATAACAATGAAAAAATACATGATGTATTTATGCTTTTATGAATAATTTATCCATACTTTAAAATTAATTATCTTCAGTGATCTCCCCAGAAATTTTCGATAGCATCGGGGTACGCATGTTTGGGTCATAAATTTTTTTTACAAAGCGCGCGTTAAACAAATTAATATCAATGAAATAAAAAGAAGTGCATATATTTAAATAGTATTTTTTATTTACCTAGGTTATAACAGTAACAACAATGTATATCTCATTTATTTCTTAATTTAAATAAATGATATTCATCTTTTCTTCATTTCACCATATAAACTGACTGCAACATCACAATTAAAGTCTTTTAAGGGTTGTCCTTCAGTACTGATTGTCATCAGGTAGTTCAGTACCCTCTGTGACAACCTGTTCCTTAAAACACTCCTTCGTTTCTTGATATCATTCTTTTTGGAAATCTTGCTGGTGCTGTCGGAATCAGAATCACTGCCACTATTCGTGACGCTAATTTCTGATTGTCGTAACCAGGCCAACATGGGGCTAGCCGGCGCTGGGTAATTTTTCGTTTCTTGGAAGGTGGTGTGTTCATTTTTCACAATAATTTTTAATTTAATTGGTGTAACTGATTTGGCTGTTAATGAAAACGACTGACATATATAACACACTACCAGTAGACTCTATTGTTGCTGGCCAATCACGTGACTGGGTGCAGACGAAACCCTCACCAAAGGTCGCGCACTGGCGGTCATGCAAGCCAGGTACAATGGATAATGGTTAAGTGAGTGAGCAATTATCCTGGATTATCTTAAAAAAATACCCCAGAAGAGGTAAGAACAGGTGTCATTTGAGTGGGACTTTGAATTAGGTGACAGGATGTTTGTTTAACAGATTAATTTTATAAGGGTAGTGGGAAACATCAAAGTGTAGCGGCACAAGAGCATAGCGAATCGGCAAGTTCTAAAGCGTCTGGGTTATCGGAGTTTGAAACGATAGCGTAGTGGGCCCGCTACGGTAAAAGGCCCTCGGGAGAACACTGATCTTGTAATATATTTGTAACATATATTTTATCTAGGGCTTGCACTTAATTTACGTGCATGAAAACTTCAAATAGTTTATGAAATACAAAGGATGCATACCTTTGAAACACACATTGCAAACTCAGGACCCTTGCTACTCACCTGCACACACTCAAACTCTGATATCCAAGCAATTTTGAACTTATAATGTTTCTTAGCTGGTGGTTTCTTAGCATTGGGAGAAAGCACACATTTCGGCATTTTGACATGAATTGAACAAAAAATGTAAGAGCTGTCCTCTTAAAACATCTAAACAATTAAAACAATTAAACAAGACAAATACCAGAATACTTACTCTAGTGTGTCTGCTGAAATAATTTTTTATGGTCAGTCTCTCCATTTGATCTCCCCTCCGCCGAGGGTAGGCTGATTTTCATCAAAAGCTCAGAAGACATCATGGATCAACTTTATCCCTTTATAACACCTCAAAAAACATCCCAAATTTGGCCTTAAAAACTCCTCAAATTCCAACAATAAGGTAGTCAATTAGCCGCTTGCTGTGTACACATGTCAGCTGTTCTTTAACAATTCTAATCGTATTGCTCTGCAACACATCATCGCACTGGTTGTTATAATAGTGGAACATTTCCGGTTCCCTGTAGACTGGTTTTGGATGGTTTCCCTAATATGTTGATAGAATACAGTGTTTCGTTTTTTTAATAAAATGTTGTACAAGTTCTATTAATTTCAAAAGCGGTAGATTTCAGCTAATAAACAGTATGTGCGTAGACGACCTTTAAAATTGTATTTTTGGCCTACCGCTGGTAGAATAACATGTATATAACATTTTGTGATTATTTTAACCTAAATTTATGTATTTATGTTGCTTTGGAATTCAAATTCATGTCTGTATAGGTTTCAGCTAATAAACAGTATGTGCGGTAGACGACCTTTAAAATTGTATTTTTGGCCTACCGCCGGTAGAATAACATGTATATAACATTTTGTGATTATTTTAACCTAAATTTATGTTGCTTTGGAATTCAAATTCATGTCTGTTTAGGTGTTAGGAAATAAATAAATTGATATAATTTTACATTTTCACCGGTTTTCAAAGCGTGATATTTGGGTGACATGGCATTACATTATGAGGTCGCATCATCGTCTATTTGAATGCAGTTTGGATAAATATCTCAAAATAGTTGATATGGGACATTTAAGAAGTCGAAGATCTTTCAGTACCTTGAAAATGTCGAACATCAAGGTATGTAATACTTTCATTTGTACAACAGGCACCTGTTTTGTCAGGATGAACTTGACATGCAAATCATTGGAGTAAAGGGGAAGTTAATTTAATGTTACAACTTGAATTATAAGAATACTTGCCAATAAATATTCAGAATTTTACTCAGTGAAATATAAAATTTTATTTGGTAAAAGCAGCACACAGTTTCAATAAAAGTTTAATAGAAATTTCCATTAATATAGTATCAGACAATTATAATTACATATTGATGTTTCTGGAAGGCCAAATTGATACTGTATATTTCTATAATAAGTTACTGAAATAATTAAAATGAACAGTGTTCTAATAATAAATCTAATAATATAATAACAACAAAATTATTGATACTTGATATATATTTCAAAAAAATAAGTGTTGCATGGATTAAGTTACTGCCACTGATAAAACTATTCTTCATTATTCAAGCAGATGCTACAGAGACAATCTGTGTCATCTTTGCAGTGGATACCATCTTCAACATCAAACATTCCAAAACAGGACTGGTGGTACTGGTGTGGACACTTGCCACTTTGAACACAATGTTTTTGTTGTCTCATCTCAATCATTGTCATCATCAGGCTCCTCCACAGGTGGGTCAACAAATTTGTATTCACCACATATATCATAAGAGTAGCTCAATTTCTTTTTCTTTTTTTCTGAATATTTTCTGGATTTATTTTCCTTGGGGTTTTTTTCAGCTTATCTAGGTCTTACTTTGCTTTCTTCTCTAATCTATCCTTTATGCATCCTTCTCTTAGTTCTTGCATTTTCTTCTCTGTTGATTTTTCCTCTAACTTGTAAAAATCATCCCATGTTACAACTCTAGATTCTAACACCAGTTTTGGTCTTGTAAGTTCACTTTTAATTGGTACTGCTGGGAAGATGCTGGATAGGTGTGTTGGTACCAGGCCTTCTGTTACTAAAGGATTTCTTCCAATGTAACTTCCCCAGATTGAAAATACTGTGTTTGATACATGTTTCTCTTCTTCAGATACTGATTTTGCTGATGTGGATGGAACAGATGCTGGAATGGGTTGATCATTTTAAAATGGCTTAGAACAAGCTGGATCCTGTGAATTGCATCAGGATTCCATGGATGAATGCCAGTTTTTCTGAAGGTTTCCCTGATCAGAGAAGGGGAAAACTGATCAATTGCATAGGAGAACACTGTGGGAAACTTGGCCTTGTTTAATACTTGATGTTTCTTGATGTAACCAAGGTTGACTGCAATGGAAGAGAATTTCAATTCGAGTGGGCCCATGATATGGACATACAGTGATTGTAGAATGTGGGTTCTTTGTTGTGGCAGCCCTAACAATTCAGTGTGGTTTTCTTGTTCAAGCTTAATGACATCTAAGCTTGTGTGGCTGTCATGATTATTTATGATCAGTAGGACTGGTCGATCTGAGCCACAATAATGCCAGAAAATTGTATTAAACCACTGAGTGAAGAGTGTTCCTTCCATGTACCCCATTTGCTGAGTATGCAAACAACCAGGAATGAGGAACACCCTCTTTGTACACCATATGTGGTAGACACCTTTCAAAAATCACAAAGGAAGAAAGACCTCTTCCACTGGCGGATATGCATTTTTTCTAGTCTGATTTTGATAATATTGATCAGAAATAAAGTTTGTTTGTTAATTTTAAAATGCATAAGTGTTGTTGTTTTTCTTGTATTGCCGTATCTTTAAAACAAATGTTACCCATTATCTCTCTTTGTATTTCTTTTTCTTCAATGATTTGTCTAAATTCTTATAACAAATATACTAAAGCACACACATCTATTGGATTTGTCTGTTTAATCTGGAGTAAAACCCCATAAAATAATGTACTGAGAAAACCTCTTCAAGAAGCATAATTACTGTGTGGAAAAAAAGATTAATTTGTCAGCTTTAATTGCATTTGAATTCTATATCTCTTCTTTCATTGCCATTTCCTATACACACATGCATTTGTGATCAACATAAATGTAAACAAAATATGTATGCTTTTGAATACACTATTTTGGCAAAGTTTGTTAATGGAACTTATTTAAAATATGTAATAAATCCTTTTTTGTATGGACTGAAACAATTCTTGGTTGCTCTTGAATCAGTAGTAACAGTTTACATTTTGCCATACAAGGTGCAACACTCCATACAAGGTGCAACACTTGCTCTTCCATATGGCCTTTCTAAAAGAGTTATTCCCCATTCATGGAGTTAAAAATAATCAATGCTCCCTGGCTCTAACCCTTGACCATTCTTTGCAATACAATATGGAGTCTAGAGACACTGTGGATGCTAGCGGGTAGACATCATTTGATACCGTATTGGAGATGATTGCTCATGCCATGATTAAGGATTTATATATTGTGTCAAGTGTGAAGAAGAATCCACTTAATTCATGATGCTTTCTTGTAGAAAATATGGATTTTCTCATTCACAGCATCTATTAAAGAGGTGGGGCTGACATTAAGGTATGGTTTTATTACATTGTTTTTGTTGACCCATTTATGGTAATTATGTCACGTGACTCCCTGCATAAGTACATGGGAGTGTATGAGGCTAAATTGGGGGATATAGACTTTTTCTTTATTATAACAACTTACCTAATGCTTATTTTTGCTCAGGCTTGTCAGCAACAAACACTGTTCTTATTTCCTAAACAGGAAACACAAATTTGTGTGCACTCTGGCGTTATTAGTAATATGGCGACAATTGGTATGTGGTGAGAATTGGTCTCCAGCCAGTATATATCCTCACAGTATTGTTTTCGGAACCTGTAAGAAGAAAGTTTGGAATAATTCATAAGCAGTGCATTTTTTATATAAAGTTCATTCATATTTTGAATTATTGTTATACCTGCACTGAAAGTAAAAACTTCAAACTCTTCATGGGCATGGACAATTGTTCTGTGACACTTTATGAGTACTATCTGCACATCCTTTGTTCATAATGTCATCTGGAGCAAAGTGATTTGTCAATTCACTTCCCATGTTCATAATGTCATCGGGAGCAAAGTGATTTGTCAATATGCACATCTTCAGATGATGACCATTAAATTTACCAAGTTTCATGATGATCCATTGAAAACAGACTAGTTGTGTTGACAAGTTTTCGTCATATACAGTATTCAGCTGCAACACAAAACGGTAATAATTCTTTTAAAAATTGCAGGAGCAAAGTTATTTTTCAGTGTGCACATCTTTAGGTGTTGACTGTAATATTTACAAACATTCATGGTAGTCCACCAGAAACTGTGGGACTAGTTGCGTTCACAAGATTGTTTGATATACTGAAGGATGGACAAACTTCAAAACTACATTTTGATCCTCCTAAACTTGATCTTGGAGTCACTAACTCTTCATTTCAAGATTCTTTTGAGAGTTCTTGTGGCCTCTTGATTGCTTATGGTCACTGTAATAGCCATTGAATATAAAGTGAATGTCAAAAGATGAAAACCATGTCTTAAAGGGTGATGATCAGTACATTTGACATTGGAATATGTATGTATAGATGTTTGAGAGTTGTTAGGTTGACTTTGGTACATGTTATTCATAACTTTTCCTTGTCACAGACCGAAACTTTAGCAAAGTGGTGTCAGGAAACAGGCAAATTTTCATGTACAGTAAATGGATATGTTTACCATTATAAAATGCACCCATATACAGTTGAATAACATTTGATGTTAATTAGGAACATACCTCAATTTATTTCAAATTGGTACTGTATAGTTAGTATTGTTCTGACATGCCATTAAACCCTATACATAATTTAGTTAATGCTCATGGCCTACTTTCTTCATTACTTTCTCTTGCAGGTATTTTTTTTCCACAGATTCAAAAGCACCCTTGTGATAGTAGAGCATGACAACCAGAAGTTGGTCCCTATTACCCTTAACACCATCACAGCAGCCAGTAAACTGGGAGAAGTCTCCTGTCTTGTAGCTGGAACCAAGTGTACCAAGGTATGGTCAGACCATCATTTTAATGATGCATTTATTGGATAGAAGCATGTTTTTTTTATGTATGTCACAGAAATATAAGTCAGAATACAGTTATAGTCTAGGTTGGTACTAAACTTTTACAAGTAGTGACCTAATTTTGCTGTGAAAGTACTGACATGTTCAATTATATAGTGTATCAGACATAGGCTGAAGTATGAAATTTTCTGTTCCTGATCTAGTTCCTATTCAACTTTTGTCATTACCTATTATTAACTATATTTTCTTTGATAATCCCCACTTTCTGGAAAAATTTTCCTTTGAAACAAATAAAAGACTGATTTATAGCTCAATTATGCATTTCTATGTGTTTCTTTTTAAGAAATTCAGTTCCTTACATCATTTATAAATTCTAAAAAAAAAACATTACACAAGTGGATGTCATGTACTTAACACAAAAATCTGCAGACACGGCACAAGTTCCTAACTTTTAAGTATGTTGTTTTTATTCAAATGAGTTTCTTTCTTAAAATTTTAATCTCCTTGGACAAATTTGGTGATCGCTAGCAAGAACTAAGTATTGTTATTCTGATACCAGATTTACATAATTTTTCTTTTTAAACTAATATCAGAGACAAACATAGGTTCCCTAAATAGGGAGAAGTAAACTCTTCCTCAAGACAGAACAGGCAGAAGTGACAAACCATCAGTGAAACTTGATGAATTTTGATCATGGTACCAGAGTGATGTATTACAGATTTTATACACCCACCATAGGGTGAGGATATTAATGTTATGGTGTTGTCCTTACTTCTGCCTGTCCATCCATCTGTTACCAATTTCATTTCTGCACAATAACTTGAGTTATTCACCATCAACAGTTACCAAACTTAGTGGATGGATTGCACTTGGGTAAGGAAGAACCCTATCAATTTCGGGTTAAAAAGATATAAGTAATTATTTTTGGAAACAAAGTCTTTTGTCTTCTAGGTGGTTGAAGAAGTCAAGAAGGTAAATGGAGTCAAGAAGGTTCTTCTGGCTGACAGTGATGTTTTCAAGGGGTTCTTACCAGGTGAGATTTACCACCCTTTGAGAAGAGTGTCTGCCCAATTTTAGGTCAACATTCCAGCACATTGTTATTGACTAGATAAGAGTGACAATTGTTACATATTACATTTTTGGACTAGACAAAATACAGCATATCTTGTGTATATCTTTATATGTGCATATTTCATGATCTTATTTTTTTCAAACCATGTAAGTTTCTGGAGATGATTCAGTGGTCAGTTTCTTATGTTATCTGCCTCATTAGAAAGTATTTATAACAGGGTGATATAAAAATAAACCAAGGATAATTATACCCCACTTTTTTCATGTGATCTGTGTGAAGGCAACTTTATTCCAAAATTATATCCATCAGTTCAGCAAAGCCAGAATATTTTACAACACAGTGAACACGGTAAAAATTCCTAAAAGAAAAAATACAGTAGAATCTCATTGGCTTGAACATGGATGGCTCAAACTTGTGTTTTCAAACCTGACAGAATGTTTATGATTATTAACTCACCTGGCCATTATGCCTAGTGAAGCTTATGGTATGGCCATGTGTCCATCATCCGTCCATCAATGTTTGCTTGATACCACTTTGGAGGCCATGTTTTTGTTCCAGTTTTGATCAAACTTGGAATGTAGATTTATATAATAAATATCTTGACAAGTTTGAATATGAGTGAGATGTATGCATACTAATGAGGTGATATGGCATCTGATTGGCTGGAGGCCATTTCTGATCTAATTTTGATTAAACTTGGAATATTTGCTTATATCATCAAGATTGATAATGAGCAAGATCCAGGCATGATAATGAGGTTATCTTGCATCTATTTGGCTGAGTTTGTTACCACTCTGGAGTCCATAATTCTGATCCAATTTTGATCAGTCTTAGAATATATACTTATATCATCAAGATCTCAGACTTTGCATTTGATTGGCTGAGCTTGTTAACCATTCTGAAAGCCATATTATGATTCGATTTTGATTTTAAATATGGGATTATATCATCAAGTTCTTGAATGAGTTTGATAATGAGTGAGATCCACACATAGTAATGAGGTGATCTTGAATCTGATTGGCTTAGCTTGTTACCACTCTGGAGACCATATTTTTGTGATCGTATTTTGATAAAACTTGGAATATAAGATTAAATGATCAAGATCTCAAATGAGTTCGATAAGGAGTGAGATCCACATGTATTAATGAGGGTGAGTTGCAGCTAATTGGCTGAGCTTTCTGTATTTTCAGTAGACATTTTTTCAAAATTAGAAAAATAATGTACCTTAAAATGAATAAATTGTAATTAATAACTGAAGAGTATACAAAAGAAATATCGTTTGAGAAAATGTACAATTGCAGGCTAGCATAAACTATTTGCAATGTTGTAGTTAAGTGTCATAATTTCTTTACACAATTATTGATATTTGTTTGCAAGTTATTGTATTTCTTTCTATAATTGATTTTACTCTAGTATGAACGTATTTCTTCCAAAAACCATTTCTAAGTTATGAATTTATTTGCAGAGAACTTTTTTCTAACATTTTTGCCACATTGGAAATTCTTAAATATTTGGAAGCAAGTTTGATATGTTTAATGAAACAGAGTTTGACAGTTGCTAGTATTGCCACAATGAAGTGCCTGTAACAGTTGTTATTTACATGTTATCACATGTATCGCGCATTATTTTATGGCATTTCATATATTCAGTGGCATTACTCGCAAATTATTTAGAATTTATATTTTATATTTCTAGCTTATAATACAAAAATACCCCAATACGCATTTTTCTTGAAACACTTCCAAATTTAATTACAAAGCATAAAGAATCCCATAGCCTAACATTTTTTCAAAAAAAATGAATTCTAATTTCAGTGCATGTGAAAGTCATGAGACTCTGTAGACTACAAATTAAAGTTTATCTGTAAATTTAACATTCAAAGATATTGGATGATTTCAATTATGGGCAAGAGACTGCATATTAATTATGCTTTTATTTTGGGAAAGAATTTTTATCAGACTATATTAAAATAGGTAAAATTGACATGATATAAAGTTTAGGAGATAGTTTACATATGTGGTGTTCTTACAATACTAAATAAGCCTGCTTAATGAAATTGTCAACTGTTAAGTTATGTAAGTCAGGTTTGTATTAAACCTTGTTTACTTAAACTACAGGTCTTTTGGGTGTTTCAGCTATAGAGATTTTACTATATATTTTGCCAGGTAATGGCTTAAAAATATCTTTTCCACACAGACACATAACTCCATTTCTGAATAAAAGAAGCATAATGATATAGATAAATGTTATTATTTGCACTTAAATTAGCTGTTTCCTTTTTTTTCAGAGGCACTGACTCCTCTCATTGTAGCCACACAGAAGCAGTTTAACTTCACACACATCTTAGTTGGAGCGACAGCTTTGGGAAAGGTGAAAAATTTATTGATAATCTTCCATCAGAATTATCAGAGCTAAAAAAAATCCAATAGCCCGATGCCCAGGGCCCCTTTAAATCTAGATCCGGCCACTCTTATATTATAAGTGATTTGCCCGACAGGCCTTTCCAAAAAAAGGTATTATCTAATTTGCCTGAAAGAAACCTTGAACCAGCCGACAAAATGCTGCATTTTTATTTTGAAGTTCTTGAAAGGCACTGGTAAATTATTAATATTCAGCTCCCTGCTGAGCCCCATTTGTAAATCCATCCACATTATGAAGATTGTCAGCTTAATTGTATCAAAAGCTATAAACTTTGTGTGTACGAAGCGAAGCATGTGACCTATGAATGGGGAACAGTGCTGTTTTTGTTCTCCGTATTTCATTGGTTGCCTATAATTAATGCTCACTTGTACAGCATGAATAATACTAAACCATCCCTTGCTCATGCAAACTTATTATTGTATTGCTGGTTAAATATATTGAGCATTACCTATGCGATTGTTTGACAATTAAGCTAAGCTAGGGGATTAGTGACTTATAAAAGCCACCAATACAATGTTTTTTCACCCTAAAGGAACTGAGATCATTACATTATAAATGGTAGCCACTATTTTATTGATACGGAGTGAGTGTTTTCTGTAATTGTGATACATCCACGGTAATATTACACAAACTATAATTACGAACTTAAAGCTACTGTTTTTTAAGATTGATATTAAAAAAAGATCAATGCCTCTCCAGCTTCATTTTTATTTTCAATTTTGATCAAGAAACATGGAGATTTTGCAGCGTTCAGAAAACAAAATTACTCCAAGGCCCCCCGAAAACTTATCCCTGCATACAGTAAATATTGTGATGAAATGCAGACTTTAATATGATCTGAAGGCATACAGTCAGAAATCGCAAGAGCAGACTTATATGCCACAATTGTTTAGAATTTACCACTTGATCATGCAGAAATTGTGATCTGTTAGAAACCTCGTTGTTTGTGTGCCCCTCTTTAGCAGAATGTGATTGAGTTTTCAGTGACCAATATCACAAGTATAAGGGACCGACCATTTAATTTTTGTGGATGGGGTGGGTGTGTCAAAATAATAGTAAAAATATGGCCTTCAGAGGCAACTGGATTTTAAGTCAGGGCAAGTGATTTTTTTTAAGAGACTTGCCCTGGGCCTGTGTCTGAAAAATTATTTGAGCACAGGAGCAATTGGACTGGACAATGGTTGACATCAGGACCTGGAGGAAAGCATTGCTTGATGTGAAATATTTTGAGAGGCAAATAAACGCACGAGTCAATTTAATATTATTTTTGTTTATTTCTTTTTATATTTAAAGTACAGCAATTTCAACATTGTGTCAAAATAATAGTAACAAAATTAGGGCCCTTTAAGGCACATGGAATTTGAATCAAGGCTGGTGGAATTTGAATCAGGGCTAATGAGTTTTTTGTAAGTCACTTGCCCTGAGCCTGTGTCTGAAAAAAAATTCTTTGAGCACTGATAATAGACAATTCTGCACTTTTTCCAAAAAGAAACACAGGTTACATCACTTTCCAGCTGGTTGGGATAAAAATGAATTAGGTTTAATGGTTCATGCAGATGTGTCAGAATTATAAATGCACAATATATGCAAGAATTCCATCTCATATTGCAGTAAGCATCAACTTTCACACTGCATATCTGAAATTCTGCTGTATGTCAGCATTTTATTGCTGAAACTGCTGCTAAACATCGACTTCTTTACCCCAAATGACTGCTGCTAAACATTGACTTCTTTACCTCAAATGACTGCTGACCTTGAAGCTCATCTGTGTAAAGAGCAAGCTAGGTTGTGATGGCAGTTGAAGAGTAAATTCATGTATTGTGAGCTGGTCTCAACATTAAATAAAGGAAACAAAATCCTAAAGTTTTGTGACTGATGCCAGAAATAGCATGCATGTATGTTTAGTTGCAGTAAGGTTAATTATATTTTTAATATTACTCAAGAAGTTTTCATTTTTGCTGATCTAATATAGTCCTATTTCAGAGTTTGATTCCAAGAGTGGCAGTCAAGTTGGATGTTGCTCCTATCTCAGAAATCATAGGAATCAAAGACAAAGATACCTTTATTCGAACCATTTATGCAGGTAAAATTACAGAAACAGATAGAAATGCTAAGTTTATATGCTTCCACTATATCTATGGACGGGGCATACAGTGTTACCCATGTTCATCCATCCCATCCCATCCTATCCTGTCCCATCCATCCATCACAATTTCATTTCCACTCAGTAACTTTTAAAGAACTTCATGATTGAAATCAAATTTGGTGTCAGGGATTACCTAGGTCCAATTTGATTTCACTCTTTTCCAGTAAAGTTTTATGGAGTTATAGCCTGTTTAACTTAGAACATTGCCGTTCAATTTCGTTTCCACTCTGTAACTTTTGAAAGACAATTTGGTATGAGTTTTACATTAAGAAGACATAAGTCAAAATTTGATTTTCACGATTTTCAGGCAAAGTTATAGAGAGTTATGTCCCTTTTTGACTTTGTCCTTCAGTTGTATTTCTGCTCAATAACTTTTGAAGGATTTCATGGATTAAAATCAGATTTGGTTGAGGCTTTACATTTAGAAGACCTAGGTCAAGTTTCATTTTCATTGTTTTCTGGCATGGCAGATTTTTCTGGAGTTGTGGCTCCTGTTCAACTTAGAACTTTCCCCTTCACTTTCTGCTCAGTAGCTTTTGCAGCACTTCATGGATTTAAAGCCGATTTAGTATGAGGCTTTATAGTAAGAAGACCTAGGTCAAATTTGATAGTATTGTTTTCCAGCAAAACTTTATGCAGTTATAGCCTCTGTTTAACTTAGAACTTTGCCCTTTGCATCATATCATTGGTGGCATCAATGTTGTATGGACATATTTCTAGTTTTTTTATACTCAGATTAAAGATATCCAATTGGAAAATTGGTGTATTAAATGTAAAATAGTAGTTTGTGACAATTTTAAATATCGACCCTGTGAGGAATATGCAACTGAGTTTCAGTAATGACAAGTAGAGTTACCATTCTTAGCATGACATCATTGGTGCTACCCTTCCTTCAGCAATTATCACTGCTTATCTCTACTGGTGATGTCTCTTAATGTCAACTTATTTTCAGGACATCAGTTGTAAATAGAACACTACAATTTTACATACTTTCACATCTGGACACTCATTTTGCCCTTATCTTTTTACTCCTTGTTTTCTTTCTTTAAATACTGATCTAATTCACTCATAAAATTAACATGAAAAGTGTTTGTGCAATTTTTTGCCAAAATGCCTTATATATGTATATATATATATAGAGAGAGAGAGAGAGACAGGGAATAATAACTTGTCTGAATTACATCTAAATAGCATATTAATAATTTCCAGTTTACTATTAATAAACTAATTCTAGTTAGATCAAATCTGCACTCATTAAGTCTTTTCGCTATTTTAAATTGCAGTGTGTACAAACCAGACACAAGGATAACATATACACCGTTGCAGATTAAATAAAATGAAGGCTTGTTTTATTGTCTCAAGTCCTGTAATTAGGGAAAATTACTGGCTTGTCAGCTATGTTGAGAGTTTATTGTGTACACCTGTGGGCAACATGCAAAAAAAAATAATTGCTTTATTGCTCTGTCTAATGAAAACACAAACCCCTTTTCAAAAGTAACATGTCATTCTTGTAATTTACACCTGACAACTGTATTTCACTTCCTGGTTTCACAATATTTAAAATGTCCACATGTGAAATGAAGTGTCACTTTGTGAATAAAAATGAGCACATTTTCTATTTGATCTTTATAGTCTTACACATTTGTAATGTTCATTTCTTTATTCTCTTGTTTATTCTCATTTTTGTGTACATTCATACATCTCATAAATCTTCTATTTGTCTGTTTTCTTGTATGTTCATTTATTCATACATTCATTCATTCATTCTTATATTTACTCTGCTCCTGTGTCTGTTTGTTCATTCATTTGTTTGTACATTCCTTTTTCAAATTCATAATAATTTAAAGGATGACTGTTGAAATCGCAAATTGAATTAATTAGATAAATGATTGCAGTCTTAGTTAAAATAATTCAGAAAAAAACCAATTGTCAGTTAAACCATAATACACATATTTAAATTGATACTGCCTTCATAAAAAAAGAATTTGTGAAGAAATTTTTCCTTAAAAAATATGCACAGGGAACTAGGAAATGTCATAGTCTTTTTTAAAAGTAATTTTACATAAATGCCACCCACAAATCCCCCTGTCTCAATCTCTCCATGATAGACAATGTTTATCCTGACCAATCATGTCTTATTTGGCATTGAGAAAGGTATAGAAGTTTGTCTTAAAATTGTTTCTTTCTCTAAATGAGAATCACTTTTCACAGCTTAAAATGATTTCTCACAAAGAATGATACATTTTGAAGGAGTTAGTCATTAACTTGTAGAAAGCCACAAAACTGCTTGAAAAAATATGTTTTTAATTTTTTTTAATGGATTAATATAACATTCACTGCTCTCTATGAAGATTAATATTCTGAATCTGATCACTTTACTTAAGTTTCTCTTCAAACTAGTGTAACAAATACGTTCATCATAAAATATTAGTGACATAAAAAAAACAGTCTTTACAACTTTTCTTTAAGAAAAATCATATCATTTTCTCAGACTAATGGTGGAATATATTATTTTTCAAATGTTCTTTATATGATTGACACGAGATAAAAAATTACTTGCCTCATTCGTTGAAACTATATAAGTAATAGCATAAAGGATCATTTTTAAAAAAATGATTAAGTATCATTGTTATCACAGAGTTGCAGGTTAAGCATATCATTTCTCTTCAGCTGTGTATATCTTTGAGCCAAACTTTTATTTTGTCAATTGGAACAATTCAGTGCTATGCACTGGACCATGCAGACTTATGTTATATCAATAACAGATCACAATGAAATATTTCCTTTTGGCACTAATGATGTCTCACATGTTAGGAGTACCAGAATTAAACAAAAACTCTCAATCCAGTGTGTAAAGTACTGTGTAAAAAACATGTTTGTTGTTGTATTTGCTCTTTCATTTGATTAATCACTTCATTTCATGAAAGATAAAATATTGACAAGTCAAAGGAACTAGTATAGTAAATGTTCAGAGATTCTAATATTCGAATGGCTCTTGCCAGACATTTTTTCCCAATTATTAATGTGGCAACCATATATTTGTGAAATTTAATATAAAAACATTCAAAAGAGATGTAACAGGTTCTGCAAAAAGAAAACATTGATATACCTAATTATTAAATGTACTTAAAAAATGTGTCATTTTCAGTTCCGATTTGCTGCTGCTTTAGTGTTAGTATTATCCTTTCATGATTAACTGGTTTCCTCTCAAACTAATTATTTATAAAAATCTTTTTTTCTTTTAGAAAACTATACTATAGAATTTCACTCAACAACAGTATTTTATTCCACTGAACTGTTTTTAAAAATTAAATATTAGTTGACAACAAAAAAGCTGACTTACTACCTTAAAAATATGTAACACCTAATTAACATGCATTTTTGGTACAGTTGGATGGTGAAGTTTTATTTGATCAGGTCCCCAAATAAATCTTGGAGGATGCTAATAAAAGTTAGCTGTTGTTGCTAGTATCTTTTTTCCTAATTCAGACCTAGGCTTCAAATATTTTGTTTTGAAGGTGTCATGTGGCACTCTGTGACACAAACCATGTGGTGTGAGGGACTGATGTAATGTCTGTAGTATAGATCCTGGGGTAATCGTTCAGTTTTAGGTTTTTGATAAGTCCAGGAGATAAATTTTTTTACCTCTTTTGTCCTGTGTTTTGTGGCTCTAGAGTGTTTTAACAATCAGGAAAACATAATAACCAAACAAGCTTGGTTGGTTATCTTACAAAGAAACAATATGTAGACTAGACCCTACAAAGAAACAATATGTAGACTAGACCCTACAAAAAAAATTATGTAGACTAGACGCTACAAAGAAACTATGTAAACTAGACCTAGTCACATTTGAATTAAGCTTAGTCTGCAACATCTTTATTGATTGTACTGCAAAGAATCAATCTGTAAACTAGATCTAGTGACCTTTGAATTTTACTTTGTTATGGTGTTTATTTGGCAGTTTCATGGATAAACAAATCAAAGGCAAGTTGATATAATGATATTTGAGAACTCCTAAGACTGATGTCTGGTTGCTCAGAGCATGTGCCGGTCAAAATCTTTGATCTGCCAAACGTGTCCAGCAAATACAGGGATTTTAGGATCTCTGTATATGTTGTATGTACACTGAACTTCACCTTTAAAGATGATCTTTCTTATCTGAGCAGGGGTTGAAAAATCTCACAAATCCATTCATCCATACACGCAAGTACTCAGATTTTTCCTCGTCCATAATAAATTCATACTCAACAGCTATTATATAAATATAATTGTTGACAATGTGATGACCTAAATTCAATCATATGAAAGGTTTTCCAAAACTTATTCTTGTGACCATTCCAATACCATTTGAAAGTATTTACAAATTGAGACCAGTCTGCTCCCTCTCTGGTAAGTGTTTATCAGTACTGAAGAGTGAGAGCGAATTGCTTGTATGAGCTTGACCAAAACAAATGGAAAACAGACTTCTGGTACAAGGTATGGACTTTCAAAACTTTCATCCTTATAGGATGGTCAGCCCAGAATCAGCACTTGCCCGATCTTGCAATCATGTGAGTGTTTGGAAAATTCACTTGACCAATGGGAATTTTCACTTGCCATTTCAAGTTGGACAAGTGAATTTTCAACCCCTGCTGAGGTATCATGTCATGGTGATGATGGTAGTGATGGTTTTAGTGGTGATGTTGATTTTGAATTGAAGTTGATGACATTGATGATTATGAAAAATGATGCTGATGGTGATGATGATGAGTGGTGGTTTTAGTGGTGATGTTGATTTTTAAGTTGAAGTTGATAACATTGATGGTGGTGATGATGATGGTAGTGATGGTGATGATGATGTTGGTAGTGATGGTTTTAGTGGTGATGTTGATTTTGAAGTTGAAGTTTAAGTCATTGAGTATGATGGTGGCAATGATGATGATGGTGGTAGTGATGGTTTTAGTGGTGATGTTGATTTTGAAGTTGATGATATTGATGATGATGATAAAGGCATTCATAATGACAATGATGAAATACTCTAAATTCATTTATTTTCGTGGACATCAGATTTTGTGGTTTTGCAAAATGTCATTTTCATTATGCCTGGATTTACGAATAAGTCCTATTATTTCCACAAAACTATTATTGTTCGTTGGGTCTTTAAATCACGGTTTGTAGCAACTACAAAAAATCCACAAAAGCTGCTACTTCTTGAAAAATAATGAATGTTTATATTTACAAAAGGGATAGATAAAGGACTCTGCTTAAAACATCCTTTCTTATATTACATGAAATACAGTCAGAGACCAACCCATCTACAAACAAAATTAAGTCTGTAACAAGAGATGGTCTCTCAATAAAGGTCCTCACATGATATAACAAACTTGATTGATTCAAAAAGAATCTGGTCATAAATGACGGCGGTCTCCCATAACAGGTGTATCAAGTCAGATTTTAATGTATTAATGGAATTATAGAAGTGAACTTCCACTCTTCTTAGCCAGATTTAAATTAAATGCATCAGATATTAACTGTATGTTCTTACAGGTAATGCTGTACAGACATTAAAATCCAAGGACCCTGTTAAGCTGATAACTGTTAGAGGGACTGCATTTGAACCTGCTGCCATGGGTGGATCTGCATCTTCAGATAATGGTATGTTTTGCATTGCACAATATCATTAGTTTTACTATTACAGGTTTGATACTTTCTCAACTAGTCACCAAAGTTTGCCCTTGAAAAATACTGGCATTTAAATGTATGATTATTTGGTTTAATAAAAATTTTATATTCCAGATCTTCCTTTTATTTAACTTTAGTCTTCACCCAATATCTATTCTAAATTCTTTGATTCTTTTCAAAAAAAAAAATATGCCATGTAATATAGCTGTGCATTTTTTTTAAAGTTCTTGTTTAAAGAAATTTAGTTGTTTATATCGAGATGTTTTAGCCCACATCCACCCAAAAAAAGTTTGGACCCATTTAACCTTAAAACCCACATCCACCCAAAAACAGTTTGGATCCATTTAACCTTAATTTCAGACAAAATGGCCAGTTTTTCTGGGTCCATGGTATATTACATTCAGCATTGGAAGTTGACAGTCCTGGTTCAGCTGAGACAGACACATCAGCCTCATGAACTGAGACATTACCATTGTCTCCTCAAAAAACTAAACTAAGTTCTCCGTCATTTTCTGGGATTGATCTTCATTTTGCTTGTAAAGCACTAAATATCTCATTCACTAAATCAGCTGATGGCACTGCAAGGGAATGATGAATACTCTTTTACCACTGAGCTTATGATTGCATTCTTCATTACTAATGCAAGCTTTCAGAAAACTGACTGGTTTTGGTTTCTCTTTTCAAACCACCAAAGAGGGAATGCATTCAAGCACAAACTGGTCTGACTGCAGGAAAATGTAAAGTTCAGCTGGTTTGGCAATAAGGTTGCAACGTTTACCCAAATTTTTAAAAATGTACATGGTAAACCATAACTGAAACTATGCCATTTAATCAAAACTATTAAAAACTCAACCTTTCCCCTTATCTGCATACTAGGCTTACAGCTGATGGCTATTTATATATAAACCATTGACAATGTGCATGCAATACCTATCTCAGCTAGCGATTCTTTCATTTATCCTCGACCTGCCATGGTTCATGCCCTTAACATGAATTTTAACGCTTGCATTATAATATTGTGAGAAACTATTAAAATCACCATAGAATGTGTTCAACTATATCTACTTATTCATCATTGAAAAATGTTTATAAACTCTCTAAATTCTTTGCAAGCTACTGTTTTCTGAGCGTGTCAAAATTTGTCGATTTCCGGAAGTCCGTCCATGGTTCGTGCCCCTGAAATAAAAGGCCGCGTGATGTAAAATTGAAATGTGACAATTAGGCCAAAGTGTGGAAATAGATTGTTTATAATGTCTCTTTATTTTCATTATTTGCATTTGTAATATATTTCATTGCTTTCAAACGCATATTGACTGCAATAAAACACTTTTAAAAAATGATGCCAAAAGTATAAAAATATAAAAAAATAGGATGCATTTTTTAAATATTTTTTTTTCTCAAGCTATTTAGATATAATTATAATATTTAAAGATATGCTGAACTTGTAACAGATTTTTTTTCTTCAGGCTATGTCACAACAAAGATTTTTTTCTCCCTACATTACAATAATCCAATAAAGAATTTCACACTGCATACTTTTCCGTTGGATTTATTTTTTCTAACATGATATAAGAAGTGCATGTTATAGAAACGAAGTTTTTACATTGTCATTACCGTCTGAGAAATCTTTGTCATGGGTTTCCTACTAATCAAAAGGTAAAGAAAACCAATATGTGAACAGTGGCCCTGGCTTGAACAGCTAACACTCATGCCAGGGCCACAAACTTGAGGAAAATATGACATTAGTAAAATTGGCCATTTTCATTGCGTTTTTTCAATTTGAATTGTATGTATTTAAATTTTATTTCATTGAATATTTCTTAATCAGCACTTACTGTCATTGTCAATGAATGCTAGTGACCCAGTTGATGATGTCAGGATATCAAAACAAGCACGAGAGGTTATGAGAAACATGGCAAACGATTCAAGGACGGGCACGAAGTTAGGACAGTTGACGATACTGTATGCCTTTTACCTCTTATTGTGACAGGATTCAGTTTTTAGGACATGTATTTGTTGAAAATATCTGACAATTTAGGTAAAACATACTTAGGATCATCATGAGATTGTTTTGTATTATTTCATATATGTACATGATTTAAAAAAATCCATAATAAACCAACTGCACTGGATATGCTTATATGATGCTTTTGTAGAATACACAATGACTGCAAGAAACTGCAGTGGCTTAGAAAGTTGAAACAGTGTTTCTTTACAATGTTACTCATCAAAGGTCCTGTTCATGGCTAAAGAATTCAGATTCCAAAATTGTAACATAGCAGTGATCAGAAAAATCATTTTGAGACAAAATGATGACCATACCTTTGGATGGAACGGCTAAATGAACAAGTATCAATCAAGTACATATTTACCATATAATAAACCACAAAGTGTAAATAGTCAAAAGTCAGACAAAACAAATTCTTTCTAAAAAAAAAATATGGCAAGAATCAAATGGTGTGTATGAATTGATAAATGTAATTCAGTCTTAGTGCGAAAAGAGCACATTTTCATTCAACCCAAAATCTCAGTTTGTGAAAATTTACAGAATGAACCAATTTTTTCTTGATTTTTCAAGCAAATGTTTAGGAATTCTAACTCTAATTTTATAAGCTGATGGGCTAGTTGGCCTGCTGGCTCAAACAAAATCAGAAGCACCGCACTAGCAGTTGGCAGTGACTTTTCAAGATGAAATCATCAGACAACAGGACAAGCCTTGAAATTTTCAATGGCCATAAAGCTATTGCTATAACCTGTATCCATCCATTCATTGTCCATCTGATAACATTTGTTATTTTTGACTTTTTCTCAAGAAAATGCTGGACTAATTTGGTCCAAATTTCACAGGAATCAACCTTGTATGAAGGCTTTTCAGGTTTGTGCAAAAAATTTTATCAGTCATCAAATAAAAGCACCCATACTAAAAATGACAAACATTTAACCGGCTTCTGCTCAAAAACCATGCATCCTTGTATGAAGTCCATTCAGGTTTGTATGATGCCAGTTTGGTCTATAATTTGGTTGCCCTTACAAAAAATATATAAACTTTCAAACAACATTTTCATAAAAACCACACAACAGAATTGACCACAATTGATGGAAAGCATTCTGATTTTAAAAAATCCTTAAAATTTTGTAAACATTAGGCTAACCTACCATTAGTCATGGCTGAAGGTACTAAAAATAGATAAATCTTCAAACAACATTATTTCATAACCAATTACCAGTGATTAACAGAGTTTGAATAAATGTTCACAGAAAGCATGCTACTAACCCAGATTACTTGGCCTGCTACTCTTGCATTTGGCTGTTCGGCCAATGTTTGCCAGGGGAGCCATCTCAGGCTCACTTGTGCCTCTTGTTTAATATAAAACAAATTGCCATCTGAAAATGTTCTTTGCCTTTTGTTGATTTTGGTAATATCCAGCACCAAAATACCATTTACATCATTCATAGTAATAACCAATCAGATGTATTTTTTCATGTGATTACAGAGAATATACTCATGTTTTATACTTTTCATTACTTCACTGTTAAAAACAATCCTTAAAGAGTACTGTCTGTTTTAAAATTCAGATCTTACAATGTTATATTTGTTTATGAATGTAGAGTTTTGTAAAGTCATATCACAAGTGTTATGTATGATGTTTGTATAATGTTGTGTATGTGTTTTGGGAGGTTGTAGATTTTTCTTCGCTTTAATATTTGCTTAAATCTTAATGTTATCAGGAAAAACATGTTTAACTAGTGTCCTTGAATTAGGTTGTTTTGATCAATATGTTTTCTCAATTTGAAGGTCAAGGTTGATTTTGTTTACAGTTAGAATTCCATTAAGATGACTCACATTCTAGAACATTCTGTCATGTGACCAATCTAGAACATTCTGTCATGTGACCAATCTTTATATATATCATGTTTGGTAGACATTTTTTCAGTTCGACATTACCATCAGTCTTGTAAAGAGCTATTACAGTTGTGAAAATTCATTCCAAATTCTAAGAGAGGAATTATTTTTAAATATTCATTGGATTATAACAGTGCTCATAAACTTTTGGATTTTGGAATTTTGATTGACAATTTTCGAATTTATGTGAACTTATTTAGAGATTTTGGATTACTTCATTTTGACTTCAGCACATCAAGATTTCTAGTACATCAGGACTTTGGAGACCATTAGCACATAATAACATTCAAGGACACATTCTATATTTAGGACTTGTGATTAGAACAATCATTCTTATTGGATTATTAGGATACATAAACACATTACTGTAAGTGACTTTTTGATTTTTCATTTTAATTATCTAGTAATAAATTGCTTGTTGATTTTTACTTGATTTGTTGGTTTCACTTTCTTTCTGTTACATTTTTCTTAGACCATAGAGTCGTAACAGAAATTGGGGGCTCGTCCGGGATTGAATTTCTTTAAAGCATATTAGAGATATTAAATTTATCTTTGAAATTCATTTTGATTTTGTCTCGGAGAATTTTTTTTGTCTTTGGCAAAGATTTTATATAGAGAAAGTTTTTTTGTGTGAAACCAACAAGCATTTACAATGGCATCTAATGTTCAGAATTTCATAAAACCTCTGCGGGAGGGGATAGAGTGCATGAGAAAGTCAATTGAAGAGTTCAAGAGGCGCATCCATAGTGATGTTAAAACCTATCTTGACGAGCAGAATGTGGAAACTTTGGAAAATGCTGCTCGTATGGCTGATGATTATTCCTTGACTCACAAAATTTCATTTGGCAGTAAGTCGTCCTCTCAGCAGTTTTCTGGTAAAAAACCATTTCAATCTCATTCGAGTACTTCCAAATTTCACAACAGCACAACTGTTAGGAATCAAACATCAGATAAGACTGATCAGAAATCCTTATCTCTTCCTACGTGCACTTATTGTAAAAAGAAAGGGCACGTTATTTCTGATTGCTTCAAGTTGAAAAATAAGCAACAGAGTAAAGACAGAGCTTTTCCAAATGCTCTTATTTCTACGAGGTCAAGGTCACGGTCTTGTATTGAAAGCAATACATTTGTTGGGTCAAACAAACCCCAGTCTGATTCTATTTTGGAGGCTTATGAACCATTCATGTCAGAAGGTTCTATATCACTTATTGGTGATTCTGCCAAACCTATCCCAATTAAAATATTAAGGGACACTGGAGCTTCTCAGAGTCTTTTATTATCAGGTACTTTGCCTTTGTCTGAGGAGTCTTCTTCAAGTGAAAGTGTTCTTGTTCAGGGAGTTGAGTGCGGCTTTGTAAATATTCCTCTTCATTGTGTAAATTTGGCATCAGACTTAGTTTCTGGACCTGTGACTGTTGGGGCAGTGACTTCTTTACCCATAGACGGTGTTCATTTATTACTAGGCAATGACCTAGCTGGAGATAAGGTTGTGGTTAATCCACTTGTAACTGACAAGCCTTGTTTGGATCAGAAAGTTGATCCTGTCGAAACTGAAATCCCTGATTTGTACCCTGCTTGTGCAGTTACTAGAGCTATGGCAAAAAGAGCTCTTGAGATTGATGTCGATCAGGATATTATTCCTTTAGCTGACACATGTATTGGTCAGTTTTTTGATGAGGTCACTTTTTCCTCAGGTATTGATCAATCAAACGGTATTGATCACAGTGATCCTCTTTTGGCAACTCATTCTCTTTGTTCTACTCAGGGTGACAAACGACAATCTCTTGTCGTTGAACAGGAGCAAGATCCCGAGATATCTTGTTTGTTTCAGAGGGCTATTAGTGAAACTGAAGCCACACAAGTTCCAGTGTGTTACTTTGTGAAAAATGGGGTCCTTATGAGGAAATGGAGACCACCTGAGGTACCCGCTGGTGACGAGTGGTCAGTGAGCTATCAAATTGTTGTTCCTAAGTCATATCGACAGGAAATTCTTAATTTAGCCCATGAAACTTCTTTGGCTGGTCATTTAGGAGTCCGTAAGACTTATCACAAGATCTTGAATCATTTTTATTGGCCGAAACTCAAAAGTGATGTTTCTAAATACTGCAGATCTTGTCACACTTGTCAAATGGTAGGAAAACCCAATCAGAAGATACCTAAGGCTCATCTGCAACCTATTCCTGCATTTGATGAACCATTTAGTAGAATAATGGTAGACTGTGTTGGTCCTTTACCTAAAACCAAGTCGGGCAACCAATACTTGTTGACCATCATGTGTGCATCTACAAGATTTCCAGAGGCAATTCCTCTGAGAAATATAAAAACTAAAACTATTGTGAAAGCTTTGGTGAAGTTTTTTACACTTGTTGGCCTTCCCAAATCTGTCCAGTCGGATCAAGGGTCAAATTTTATGTCTGGAATTTTCCAACAAGTTATGCATGAATTAGGCATCCAACAGTTTAAATCTTCTGCCTATCACCCTGAAAGTCAAGGTGCTTTGGAAAGATTTCATCAAACTTTGAAGAATATGATTCGATCATATTGCTTTGATACAGAAAAGGATTGGGATGAGGGTGTTCATTTGTTGTTGTTTGCTGTTAGGGAATCAGTTCAAGAGTCGTTGGGTTTTAGTCCCTTTGAACTAGTTTTTGGTCATACTGTCCGTGGACCATTGAAATTATTGAAAGAGAAACTTCTTTCAAATGAAGACTCAAAGATTAATCTTCTTGATTATGTTTCTGATTTCAAATACAAGTTGTCAAAGGCCTGTGAAGTAGCAAGAACTAATCTTCACACTACCCAGTCAAAAATGAAATTAAGGTATGACAGAAATTCACAGGAAAGGAGTTTTAAACCTGGTGACAAAGTTCTGGCTCTCTTTCCCATACCTCAGAATCCTCTTCAGGCTAAATTTTTTGGTCCTTATACCGTTGAAAAGAAAGTAAATGACTTAAATTATATCATTAACACTCCTGGGAGACGGAAACAGAAACAACTTTGTCATATAAATATGTTAAAGGAATATTTTGACAGAGATAGCTCAGCTAATTATTCAGTTAATTTAGTTGTACCTGTCCCACACAGTGAAGATATCAACGATGGAGTACGATCAGACTATAGTGACTCTGGTATAACCAATCTTCGGAATTCAGAAATATTGAACAACCTAGACCAGAAACTTTCACATCTACAACAACAGGAAAGAAATGAACTAAAACAGCTATTACATGACTATGAGCACTTGTTTCCTGATGTTCCAAAACGAACAAGTAAAATTTATCATGACGTTGACATTGTAGATTCTGCGCCTGTGAAACAGCATCCTTATAGGATGAATCCTCTCAAACAGAACTATCTGAAGAAAGAAATTCAGTATCTACTGGAGAATGATTTCATAGAACCAAGTAAACGTAACTGGAGTTCACCATGTATTCTTGTTCCCAAGCCAGATAATACATTCCGTATGTGTACTGACTATAGAAAAGTCAACAGTGTCACCAAAACTGATTCATTTCCAATTCCAAGAATGGACGATTGCATTGATAAAATTGGAAATGCGGAATATGTCACCAAGTTTGACCTTTTAAAAGGATTCTGGCAAATTCCACTGACGGAAAGGGCAAAAGAAATTTCAGCATTTGTAACTCCAGATGGACTTTATCAATATAAAGTCATGCCGTTTGGAATGAAAAATTCGCCTGCAACGTTTCAACGTCTGATGAACATGATAACATTTGGTCTTGATAATTGTGACGCTTATATCGATGACGTCATTATCTACAACAACACCTGGGAAGATCATTTGGAAACCATTAGAAAATTCTTCGATCGACTCAGTGATGCGAATCTGACAATTAATTTGAGCAAAAGTGAGTTTTGCCATGCTTGTGTCACATTTTTTTTACATATTGTGGGACAAGGTCAAGTTAAACCTATAGAAGCTAAGGTCAAAGCTATCTCTGAATTTCAAGTTCCAATTTGTAAAAAGCAACTGATGCGATTTCTAGGTATGGCTGGATATTATCGGAAATTTTGTTCTAATTTTTCCAAAATTGCTGAACCTTTGACAAGTTTATTGAGTAAGAAAACCAAATTTCATTGGTCTGACAAGTGTCAGGAATCTTTTGACAAGTTAAAGGCCATGCTTAAGAATGCACCAGTTCTTTCTGCACCAAATTTTAGCCAATCATTTAAATTATCTGTTGATGCAAGTGATGTAGGGGTTGGTGGAGTATTGATTCAGGAAGACAAAAGTGGTGTGGATCACCCTGTGTGTTATTTTTCTAAAAAACTAAACAAGCACCAGAAAAATTATTCCACAATTGAGAAGGAATGTTTGGCTTTGATATTGGCTTTACAGCATTTTGAAGTGTATGTTACCTCAGCTCTTTCTCCAATTATTGTGTACAGTGATCACAATCCCCTTACTTTCATCAACAAAATGAAAGACAAAAATCGGAGATTGTTGAGATGGAGTTTGATATTGCAGGAATATAACATTGACATTAGACACATCAGGGGAAAAGACAATGTGATTGCAGATGCACTCTCACGTGCCTAGAAATGTAATATTGCTTGATGTAATTAAGTCCAGTATCGTAAAACATGTTCTTATGTAATTTTGGTTATTGTAGTATTAGATGTATATTCAAAAGAAAGCTTTATTATATAAATCTTTCTTTTTCTTTATGAGGGGAGGTGTTATGTATGATGTTTGTATAATGTTGTGTATGTGTTTTGGGAGGTTGTAGATTTTTCTTCGCTTTAATATTTGCTTAAATCTTAATGTTATCAGGAAAAACATGTTTAACTAGTGTCCTTGAATTAGGTTGTTTTGATCAATATGTTTTCTCAATTTGAAGGTCAAGGTTGATTTTGTTTACAGTTAGAATTCCATTAAGATGACTCACATTCTAGAACATTCTGTCATGTGACCAATCTAGAACATTCTGTCATGTGACCAATCTTTATATATATCATGTTTGGTAGACATTTTTTCAGTTCGACATTACCATCAGTCTTGTAAAGAGCTATTACAGTTGTGAAAATTCATTCCAAATTCTAAGAGAGGAATTATTTTTAAATATTCATTGGATTATAACAGTGCTCATAAACTTTTGGATTTTGGAATTTTGATTGACAATTTTCGAATTTATGTGAACTTATTTAGAGATTTTGGATTACTTCATTTTGACTTCAGCACATCAAGATTTCTAGTACATCAGGACTTTGGAGACCATTAGCACATAATAACATTCAAGGACACATTCTATATTTAGGACTTGTGATTAGAACAATCATTCTTATTGGATTATTAGGATACATAAACACATTACTGTAAGTGACTTTTTGATTTTTCATTTTAATTATCTAGTAATAAATTGCTTGTTGATTTTTACTTGATTTGTTGGTTTCACTTTCTTTCTGTTACATTTTTCTTAGACCATAGAGTCGTAACACAAGCACCTACAACTCTTTTGTAGGCTGTCCCAAACAAAGTTGATAGCAGCAAATGATTTATACAAGCTGACATACGAGTGCCTTGTGATTTTCTTGAGGTTTTTTGTGTAGTATTACAAGTATTTATACTAATATACATGTAAGTTGATGGATTTGTTCATCAATCATTGGCCTATTTTGTTCAGCATAGGTTGCAGAACTATCCTAGCACTGTTAATAGACCTTTGTTTAAATGATAATAATCTACTTTTCTGATATTGATTTTTCCTTATGTGTATAATTTTTGTATAGGAATAAAAAGGACAGTTTTTAGAAAAATTACCATATCAAAAAAAAAAATTCTTAAATTTGCAACATAATTTGTTCTGCAGTAGTAATTCACATGAAAGGCCCATTTCCAGAGTGTCCTTACATGTTTGTAGTTTTTATGACTCTTACCATCTATACTCGCTTATAAGTTGAGTCCCAGCATAGACCCTTATCAGCCAGTGCATAATGTGCCAACAGATCAGGGTCTGTGTTGTTTATTCTACTAATTACTCCTAACAAACTGCATAGACCCAAATCGGTTGGCGCATTATGCACTGGCATATCTATGTCTGTGGAGTTTGCAGTTGGACTCCACTTATAAGTGAGTATAGATGGTACATTTTCATTGTCAATTCATGACCAAAGATATATTTTTATTTCAGCTCCATCTGTTGATATTAAGAATGCTTTGTC
This sequence comes from Margaritifera margaritifera, assembly GCA_029931535.1. Lineage (NCBI taxonomy): Eukaryota > Metazoa > Mollusca > Bivalvia > Unionida > Margaritiferidae > Margaritifera > Margaritifera margaritifera. The sequence goes on along the minus strand of JAQPZY010001685.1, from coordinate 6,695,262 downwards.
AGAGTTTATAAGTCAAGAGTTGAGTAAAAGTGACCGGCCAGAACTAACAAGTGCCAAGATTGTTATCTCAGGAGGTATGTGGTCTTTTAGTTCACCTGTATAACATACTGGGATTCTTGCTATGATTTTCCTTCATCAGTACATTAATTTCAAAAGTTTCAGTTTTAATTACCTTGAGTATTTGAATAATAATGTGCATGTTATTATGCAGAACTTTTTCACTGAGTTAGATCTCATTTTACCCAAGGGTGGTCATTTTCCATGTCTTTCATTCATGAGAAAATGAGTACAATAGATATAGAGGCAGAGACATAAACTTTATTCCACTGAGTTTCTTTGTGTCTGTGACTGTAACATCAAATTGTATTTTCCCAATGCAAGCAGTGGGTTTATATTAATTTGGCTCAGCTCGTATGTCTATTACAGGAAGCTTGTTAGCATGGTTACACAAAACCCGGTCAACATACACAAATAGAATTTTGTAGGCATGTTTTGATCTATATGTAAATGACTGATTATATTTTCATTCTATTTGAAATATTGTTTGATTTTGTTTTTAAAAAACTATCTTTACTTTTTGGACTGAGACTTTTTCAGTGCAAATCTTGTTAGCATGATTATACAGAAATGACTTGACTGAGGCAACTGAAATTTGGTAGGCATGTTTATATCCACATGTAGATGACTTAATTAGATTTAAATGCTGTTTGAATGATATTTTAGTTTCTCCATCAAATATGTTCCCCAATCACATTAATGATAGGAATATTAGCTTCATTACCTCTCAAATCCATCAATTTCAGAAAGACAACAATTTTGTCTTTTTTGTCTGTATACCATAGGAACAAAGTAAAGAAACTCCTACAATTACCTCCACTTCACTCCCGTTAGGTGGCACTAGTTCATGCTTTTGCTCAGTATGAGTAACATTGCCCCACATTGCCTTGTTGAATCCTCAAGAATCTTTATGATTTTGAACCATTCATCCATAAGTGTGGTGAAATTTTCTGTGTTCAGGTGGTAATCTTTGTTGGGATTTTATGTGTATATATTTTCATATTTTTTCAAAGTTTGTGCATGCTGTATGTTTTTGTTACAAACACAGTTGAATATAATATTTTTTTATATTATGGGTGTTGTTGAATTTTCATATTTCAGGTTGTTGATTCCTGGGTTTTTTCTTCATTGTTTTTGTCTTTTCAGAAGCAATGGCAACAAAATGTAATGAATGTCAGAGGTACATGGTCAGATAGGTAATCATGAATCTTGCCTCACCAGTACGGAATGTATTTCTACAACTCCATGTAACGTTTGCAAGTCTTGGTTGGACGGGACATGGTTTTCCATCCTCAAAAAGAACATCAAGGTGAAAGAAAGACGAAAGTGAAACATGATACAATTTTCCGGAGTGTGATGTATTGGGTCTTCATTCAAAATCATCTTCCCTTGTTAGTGCAGTAGGGGGACGCTTTGCTGGCACCCTTCCCCCCGCCAAAGATACCTAGGAAAGGGCTGTCAGCTACCATCACATCTGTTCAGCTAGAGACGGATAATGCAGTGTCTCCTGATGCATCCGAATGAGGCCAGACCAATTTCTTCACAGAGTCGATGATGAGGAGATTGATCAAGGAGTTGACACTGCAGTTGCTTCTATCAGGGGAATTGTTGCCTCCTTCTTCATCATGTTTGTCTAATAATGCTTTTGTTTTGCTGGATTGTCCTTTTGATGTTTGGTAAACCTCCAATAGTGGCTTGGAGCTTACAGGTGAGTGTCCTCCTTTAGTTAGGCAGCCTAGTGGACGTAAAGTTACCACCCCACCCCACCCCCACGCCACCCCCCAGCATGTGCAAGCATGGTCTTCAGGCCAGTAAAGCAGGATGTTTGGGGTATGATTCTCATTTGGCTGATGTTTCCGGCCATCATCACCACACATTGCCATAGCAGTTGTTATCCGTCCTTCTGTGCCTTCCTTCCAGCCTGGCAATTGAAAATCAGTTTTCTCGATGGAACATGATGCATACCGGCCATTCATTCCATTGTATGCAGAACCTTAAGGTGATCACAATAACCATTCTGTCCGCTTTGCTGGCCAACTGGCCTTCCTTCCTGCCTGCCACCCAGCTGTCTTTCAGGCCTTACATTCAGCCTTCAGGCCAGGCGGAACATACATTAATGGTTGCCTGACCTCCAGTAGAGACAGCGGGCCTGACATTATAGGCTGTCCCAATAGGGAAATACCATCTTACTTTTAAGGATGATGCTGTTGCAGATATGGAAGCATTGCTGGATGAGGACAACTCCTCTAGTGATACTGGGGAAAACCTCCATCTGATGTTTCATGCCAATTCCACCATGGAAAGGACAGAATTTAGTTTTAAGACAGTGATGGAAGAAATATATTGACTCTTAACTCAGTTGGATTGCCCACCTTATCAGTCTACAAGCCACAACTACAAAGTCAGGGCTTCAGCAGATGTTGAGGATGAGGAAGAAAATCTGGCATTTCATTGTCTTCTGCAGTCGTCAAAAATTGGCGAGATCTCCAACAGTCGTTCAGACGAAATCCATGACCCAGGGAATTCACAAGCCTTCTTTTCAGAGAGCACATTGCAGGTAGTGTATAAAACATGCTGGTACCACACAAACTCATGACATGTATAGCACTAATGTTCGAAGTGTTGACAAGAGCATTGTGTCAGTATATATGTTGAACCTGCTGTTCTATAAAGTTCACCACAAAGTAAATTGGTGTGGAATAGAGTGGCAACATCACCAAAATGATCGATAGGGCAGCTTCTGTGTTTATCATCACTGAAGCCACATTATTCCTTTGCTTTGCGATCGTTGCCCTTCAGCTCACCGCTCTCTCCTTACCTACTCCTCCCCCATTTTGTCCCCAACAGTCTCTGACACAAAGGAGAGATGTTAGGAGGCAGAGGGATAGATGACAGGACCAAACTTTTTGTATACAACGAATGGGTGATTCCAGTTGTTTCGGAGGGGCTGCAGATTTCATTTATCCAGCCCCCTATCCACTTGTGTATCACTATGATGGACATTCCAACAGATCCCAAAGCAAGAGATTTTAATGGAGGAAAACAACTTATTACTGTCTAGATGGGCAATGGATAGAGTTTACAAGCTGAACTCTCCAGGATTTTTATTAAAGGTTTTTCCTGGTACCAAAAACCAATGGCAAACTTAGGCCAAAGATAGACCTCAGCTGGCTAAACAAATTCATATTAGCACCAAAATTCAAGATGGAAACATCGTGATCAATACACCTTTACATCAAATAGGACAAGTTTGCAATCAGCCTCTATCTGACTGATGCATATTATTTATGTCCGAAACCATTCATCTTCATGCAAGTTCGTTTGATTTGCATTTAAAGGAACAATTTACCAATTTCATGCTCTACATTTTGGACTTAATCTCAGCGCATGGGCATTTACAATAATAGTCAACTGTGTCTCTTTGTTCAGGACCTCCTTGTCGACAACAACCTCTGTATACCTGGACAACATTCTTCAGAAGCACATGGTAAGTTTTGCTACAGGAAATAAGAAGCCTTATCTCACTTTTCTCCCACCTGGGCTTTCTAGTGAATTGGAAGTTGGATCTTATCTCTCTCAACACTTCTTCCATCTGGGTATGGAATTTCTGACCCATCTCAGTCTCACTTGTCTCCCTCAAATATGAATTGCACAAATTATTGAGCTGTCAATTTTGATCTCAAACAGGAAGTTGGTTACTGCAAGGGACTTTCTGCAACTCCTCAGTTTACTAAACGCAGTGGTGGATTTTTCTCTGAGGCCACCTCTATATGCACCCTCTGCAGATGGCATTGCTCACTCAGTCATCCTTATTCCAGTCATCTAGATCAGTACATCTCAATCTCAACCAAGTTGAAACAGTTCCTGCATCAGTGGCAAGACGAGCAATTGCTCACGGCAGGAATTTTGCTGCAGAAGCCTGAACTGGATGTCACAATTTCTATGGATGACAGTACATCTGGTTGTAGGGATGGGGGGCTCACCTGTTGTCTCACTTTACCATAGTAAGTGGCAACTGGAGCCCACAGGAGAAAGTTCTTCATTTAAACCTCATGGAAAGGAAAGCTATAATAAGCACCTTTCATTTGTAGCAAGAGAACATGTGCGGGAAAGTGATTCTCATAATGTTGGACAGTTCTGTAATGGTCACTTACCTCCTCAAGCAGAGTTTCTTTAGTGGTGTTCCTGGCACAAGATAACAGTCCAGATCAGACACATCCCTGGCAGACTGAATGTATTTGCAGATTCTGTCAAGAAGAGGTCAAACTCTGTACACCAAGTGGTCCCATCATCCATGGATCTTTGAGCAAATTTGTGCACTTCAGGGGCATTCGATGATAGATCTCTTTGTGACAAAGTGGAATCACAAACTGCCCACCTTCGTTTGTCCTGTCTTGAACTCAGAAACTTGGACTGTGGATGCTCTCTGATAGCACTAGCCTTGGCGTGCAGGGTGTGTGAGTTGCACACCTTTTCAATGGACCCATACTATCTCCAGTTCAGATCAGATGGTCCCATGATGTTAATGATGCAACTGGGTTTCATAGGTAAGATCCAGTTATTGTCTGTGGACAATCAAAAGGTGGTTATTCAGGCTCTCTCCTCTTACCAAGACCCAGTCCATGCTCTCAAAATTAATTTGAAATGCACGGAGAAGTGCCGTGGGTTCTGAAAACATTTTTTTCTGCCCATTAAGGCAGGGAAGAGGATATAACCCTTCAAGCCCTGGCCTTGTGGCTAAAGTGAGTAATGTGCTTGCTGTATTCTGAATTGTCTCAGGACCAGATACACCTCATGAGCATTTCTGTTGATGACATTAGAGCAATCTTGGCAAGTCTCGCATTTGAACACAGTGTTTCAATCCAAGATATAATAGAAGCCATTGGCTGGCATGCACAGTCAACTTTCTCAAGTTTTTATCTCTGAGATCTAGCATCACAGAGACGTGAATTGAGTCTGGTGAGTCCAGTGGCTGCAGCCCAGATGGTCACCAGACCCTTTTAAGGTGAGCACAACCTCCTCACGGGCATGAATTTAGCGCTTTTGCTGGATTCACCTAAGTTATTTTTGCCTAATAAGGGAAAGTCAACCTTTATCCTTATATGAGTGTTGTGGTCACTGGTCATGTGACTGTCAGTTGTGCTACCATCATATTAGGAGAGCAATTTATCCTTTTTATAGGGAATTCAGACATTCATAACTATTCTCCTAACATTAATGTGATTGGGTATCGTATTAGAAGGAGAAAAGCAAAATTTTTTAGTAATGTATGTTTCTCTGAGAATACTTATCCTCCGACAATGTTCCGCAAATGTGAGATCTTCATTGATTTATCACTCGGCTTTAATTAGTGCCATCCAGAGGAGGTCAATAAAGGTATTGGGTGGGAGTTTCTTCCCTTTGTCTACATGGTATATAGATATGAAAGACGAAATTATCATCTTTCTGGAATTGCTGGATTCAGGAGGTCGTGAAGGTTATATTCTTAACATTAATATGATTGGGTAAGTATTCTCAGAGAAACATAATTTACTACAAAATCAGTCCTGCTAATGGAAAGTGTCACTCAAGTTTACACACGTATTTAATCTATTTAAGATTATGCATATTTTACATTTATCTGAGTTTACATCATTATGTTCATGTTATCATTAATCCAATACTAATTATCCTGTGTCTAGTCTGTAAACTATCCACATGGGACTTTGTTACCCCATTGCCCAGCAAACCAGTATTGTATGAAACAACAATTGTGATTGATTTGATTATTTAAACTTGCCATATCCCTTCAGCTAAAGTTGGCCAATAGAAGAAGCTGTCCCATACTCTACAGCAGGGGTCTCCAAACTACGGCCTGTGGGCCTGATCTGGCCCGCGGCTTCTATATGTCCGGCCCGCTGTGTTGTATTTTTTTAAAACGATTTTGCATATATTTAAATTTTTCACAGTCGCTTCGGCCCGCAAACCTCTTTAAAAATCTAACATGGCCCTCATCTTATAAAGTTTGGAGACCCCTGCTCTACAGCAAGTGCCCACTTCAACAGACCAATGACAAAGCGTAATACTAGATCATAGACATTAAGTTTGTCAAGTCAGAGATGAAAGATACTGCTACCATATGATGCATTGTTGACAAAAGATCAACATTCACTTCATGAGAGACTGGTAGTATGGACTGCAATTACTTAATCAGATAATGAGTAGCAAAACGCCTACGATTACATAATCAGATAATGAGTAGCAAAACGCAAGAGGATTATTGTGGTCTCTTACTAATAGCAATCACCCAACACTCGGCTATGGAATTATATGGCAATAATTTGGGAACCCTGCTGTAGGTATCCATAGGAACAATTTAATGATCAAATGTTTATCACTGGAAAATGTATAAAATCCCATCATAATTTTTAACATGATTATTTTGTAATAATACTTTTGGTTGCCCGACAGGGCTTTCTCATTGGGAAAAATGGTTGCCTGGTATTAATTTTTAGTTGTCCCAGGCTCCTGGACAATGGATTTGTCTACCCCTGAAGATATATAGATAGATAAATTGATGGATAAGACACACAGACAATGTAATGGAGGTTTGATAGACAATTTAGAAGGAAAGATGGATAGAGAGGTTAATGAAAGATAGATAGATTATTTATAGAGATGGATAGACACACCGGTCATTGAAGGTTAATGCCAAACGACTACACTTGTATTTGCCATATTTGATGTAATTTCCACAAATGCCTCAGAAAGCACCTCCTCGCTCCCTCTTTTTTTGTTGTTGTCAAAACTATTATAAAAAATATTCCTTCCTAAGTGTACATATCTCAGTTCAGGAATGCCTTGTTGGGGAAATATGCTGCTTAAACCTGCCTAGAACATCATTATTTTTCATAGAACATTCATGCCTGGTGTTTTATGTCCCCTTCATTTAGTGGTTTAAATCAGTCCCAAACAGAACTTACGTGTACATTATTCAGTTCAACCATATTAGGAGAGAAAATTCACCTCCAAAATGGAGGACTCCCTGGTTGGACATAAATGTAATGGAGACATTGTTGATGATGTCATCAGTGTGCACATATTTTAATGAGCTTCATCCTCATGAAATTTACCCAAATAATTTTAAAGTGCCCAGTGTGGATACGACTTCAAATACAAAATAATTTTGTTTGTAAGTAGAATTGAAAAAATTAGATTCATCAAAACTTAAAAATCATTACAGCTTTAAATACAGTTTTTGATTAGATATACAATACATGCAGCCAACACACTAGCCTTCATCACTCATTCTGCTTGATAATTTGCTTTTTAACACCATTTCATAGATATAGGTGAAGTATTGTTGTTGATAACATGTTACACCTGGCTATAGAAACCTTGTAAGCTGCATAGATGATTTGTGATGAGAGAAGTAAATCCCACTGATTAAGGAACCATAGATTAAGGTCAAGAGTTCAAAGGAAAAATATGATCCATTCCAAGCTTTTTTTTCTCTATAAATTATAGAGATTTTAAGTGATCCCAGGCTTTTAAACCAACCTCTGTGGGCTATCAAGATTATATATATATATATATATATATCTTAAACCAGACACTGTTGGGACCAAGAATTTTAGCTGTTTAAAGAGGTTTTATTGGTAGAAAATATGTGGCTTCATTAAATTGATTGATTGAAATGACAGAGAATAACAGGAAAACAAATGAACAATGAGGAGTTTAGAAATTACAGCAAATTGCAATGTACTTCTATGCTAGCAGGCTTTCTGTGAACCCTTGAGATTGTTCTGATAAAAATGACATGAATTACTAAATTGGATGTTTGCAAGTTGATTTTAAAGTGTATCTCTTTTGTACTGTTGAGTTGTAAAAGCTATCAGTACCTAGGCAAAAATGATTCCCAGGATTTGGCTGAACTATACAATACAAGGGATTTTAGTTTAAATAAAATGGTCTGGACCAAAGAATTTTGGCATTATAATTTATTAGTCATTTACAAAAAACATACTAAGAGAACATTAGTTTGCAGGTTCACATCAGTTCCTTGTTCAATTTACTATTTTTTCATCACTAAGTGTCATATAGGTTTCGCTGATGTTTTCCTTTTTCTTAGGAAGAGGAATGAAGAACGGTGAAAATTTCAAGCTCCTGTATAACCTTGCTGACAAGATGAATGCTGCTGTTGGTGCATCGAGAGCTGCGGTGGATGCTGGATTTGTTCCCAATGACATGCAAATCGGACAAACAGGCAAAATTGTGGCTCCTGTAAGTTGCTATGTAACATGTAGTGAAATAGAACCTTTACTGCAGTTTGGATGTCCTGCCACAATGTGGTTGTAGCATACTATGTTATAATTTTTATTCCTTCCACCAATCCTTGTGTTCATCCATCTGTCAGTTTTATTTTCCTTCATAAAAAGGCAGTACACGTTACTCTTCCTCTTCATTATCCATTGTCACCATTTGAACCATTTGTATTTGTTTATTTAGCAGGGGAGAGCTATTGTACTACCCCCAGCATTGAGGCATTAGTAACATTTTCATTGATCGAAATTTCATCGAATATTGTTATTTACAGTCCACTGAGAATGTTGCTTGGAAAGAAAATTGAACAAAATATATGATTTCTTATTAAAAGTTGAGAATTTCATGATGTTGATTCAATTTCCAGGTACTAACCACTGTTTTCATCGATAAAACGAGCGATACATCAAGGTTTCATTTATCAATTTTGATCGAGATTTTTTAACGTTCAACAAATAGGGGCCAGCTTTTGGGGTATTTTCTAGTTAAAAAAATGGGATCCACGCATGACATCACGTTAAAAGCGATTTTGCGAGTTATCCGGACGCGAGTTATTGATGGAGTGGTGTATGTACAGCCTCACTGCATCTCAACCATTCTTTCTTCCTAGGTCCTAGGCAACAGTTTGGAGTGGAGGGGGCTAACCATGTACATACATGTACATTAGTTGCACATTCTTGGTTAAGTTTTTGCATTTAGTTCAGGTTTTTTGCATACTGTATACATGCTGTTATACGTGGTATGATGAAACTTGTTGAGGGATGCATCTTGACAAGTACTACACTGTCATCACAAAATTAGGTCACTATCACCCAATTTTGATGCTTCACTGACTTAGGTTGAAATTTGTGTTTTAAGTTTATTTCCCAAACTATGTTCATGGTAGAATCATTAAACTGGATGATTGTATGCATCTCTGTTAGTACTACACTTGCAACAAGAGTTCACTGTGACCTACATTTCACATATTACTGTCTTAGGTTAAGTTATTGCATTTAGTTCATGACCACATAGTTTTTTTGTGCTCTGTATACATACTGTTATACCTAAAATCATGAAACTTGATGAGTGCTACAGCCTTGTCACAAAAGTAGGTTACTTCGACCCATATTTAATGTTTCACTGATTGGTCAAGTTTGCATTTTACTTTTTTGTTTCTCAAGCACTGTTCATGCTAGAATCATTAAACTTGATGATTGTATGCATCTCTATTAGTACCGTACCCATACAATAAAAGCAGCTCACTTTGACCTACATTTCTTCTTCACATATGTTACCTGATCATAATACCTTAGGAGAACTACTACTACCTAGCAAATCCAGTCCTCCCAGGCTAAAACTTTTAGGCTAAAAAGCTAGAAGTTATATGCCCACCTAGGTCGCAGTTAGATAGAGTGATCTTCCCTTGATACAGGGATTGGCACCAAATCCTGTGAATACTTCAGTTACTACTTCTGCTCGTGCCAAGTCGCATGCTCTCTACAGACAGAGAGGCTTCACAATCCAATACCAGTATTCTGGAAGTTTTCTACCTTAAAGCAAGTTGGAGGAGTCTTCGCTTTGAAGGGAAGTATACTCCATGTATAATTTCCAACTTTTCTTTCTTTATTCAACGACAAAGTTCTGTCTTTTTGGTATCATCACTTTGCTGTCTTCACACACTTAGGTGCCTTTGGTATGTACGTCCACAGGTTGCTAGTGCATCCCCTCACATTGCTGTAGCTGTATTTAAATATGTGCAGGTCTGGTGTGTGATATAGAAAACTTGTATAATATTGCTGTATAATTTCCGCTACAGTCGGATACATACAGTTAAGTTTTCTATACTAATCTAGTCTTAGTGTCCACTTTGTAGTTAAAATATGCGACACTTCACTGATTTTACCTGTATGGGCCATCATTTGGCCTTTCCTACAGATGACAATGACTTACAATTGATATTATAGAATCCACTTTGTAAGTATTAATGGTGACACTTCAGTGCTATAGCTTTATTTTCTGTGCACGTATTGTGTGTGCTATAGAAAACTTAATTATATTGCTGTATAGTTTCCACCGTGGTCGGATACATATAGGTAAGTTTTCTATACATAGTTTAGTCATAGTGTCCAACCTTTCCATATTATATATATCCGTATACGATCTTTGGGGATTTTTTTTCTTCTCAGATATTCTGACATTTTCTGACTACAGTGATAGAATTTCAAAGACCTGTGATCAGTGTGAAGGAAAACTTCATTATTATGCAAGTCATGCACAGGCAAAACTCGTACCATTTGTTTAGACCGGTTTTCTGTTTTTGCTTTCAGGACTTGTACATTGCTGTGGGGATATCAGGTGCTATTCAGCACCTTGCTGGGATGAAGGACAGCAAAGTGATTGTGGCTATTAACAAGGACCCTGAGGCCCCTATTTTCCAGGTGGCAGACTTTGGACTAGTTCAGGATCTTTTCAAGGTAATTTATTGTTAACCTTCCTTTCCATCCTCATTCATATTATCAAACAGCAGCAGTTGTACTTCACATGACAGGTTTCCCCATTACAAGGTAATGGTCATTGTTCATGACATTTGGTGCATAAATCTTGGACCCTTTGATACAATGTCAAACAATCCACGAATAGTGTTCTAGTTATGTAGTTTTTACTTAACATTGAAATTTGATACATTTTTATTATCCCAACACTTTAGTGAGGTGATATTGCGATACCCTCTGTCTGTCCATCCATCTGTTTGTCTGTCCACCTGTATGTAACTCTATCTTCTTACAAACTACTGGATGGAAATTCACCAAACTTGGTACATAGGTTGCTCATATGGTAACTATCTGCAAGAGGGGCATAATTCCGGGACCATTCTCCTTAGGTTCATGGGAGAGTATGAAAGGTCAGATTTACAAAAATTGCAATTGCAATGACATTTTAAAATATTTTTTGACCACGATTTTGGATTATGACCCCTTGGTCACAATGCAGAAAGGTGGGGTGGGGGATCTGGGTCTGTAGGGAGTGAGGGGTTGGTGGGAAGGATATGTAATAAAAGCATGAAGAGCTTTCATGGTCAGCCGACTTTTCGGGTCCAATTTTGATGGAGTTATTGCCCTCATCGGTTCCATTGTGGATAGAGTTAAGTCTCTTGACAGTTAACCGTCACCACTAAAGAACCATTTAACATATTGAACATTGTCTCAAAGACATGTGCCTTTTATGGGTTTTGTCTCATTTGGAAGAGTTTATGGCCCCCTGATTGCTTGTCCTCCTGACTTGGTTTCTGCAAAATAACTTCACCAAAATGTTTATGGATTTCAACCAGATTTGGCATTTGGCTTCAGATTGGTATCATTTACAGGAGTTATGGCCCTTGATTGCCAGCCCTGCTGTCTTTGGTTTCCACAGCATAACATTACTAAGCTTTTTTTGCATTTCAGCCAAATTTGGCATGCAACTTTATATTAATTAGACCTTGATTGAGTTTAATTTAAAGTGTTAGATATTATCATTTAGAAGAGTTATGGCCCCTGAAAGTTCATTTTCTCAAAAAATTGGTTTTCCAACTGAAACTTTTCTGTTGAAACCCTGCAGAGCAAATTGTAGAGAGTGAGGCCCTTTGCGAAAGACATTGGTCCATGTTTATTTATAGCATAATGAAGGATATACATGTAACTGATGTTGTTGTAGTTGGTAGAATACTGAGTATTGATTATCCCTCATGATGTGGGGTGAGGCTGGGGTGTGATATCTGGGATATTGTGATGCCCTTCATCCATCTGTCCATTACTCATCTCCTCCTAAACCACGTGGTGGAACTTCACAAACTTGGTACATAGGTTGCCCATCTGATAACCTGTGATAACCATCAGCAAGATGGGTTTAAGTTTTGGACCTTTATCCTTGGGACCCTTGAGGGGTTCAGAGGCCAAATATAGAAAAATTAAAATTAGAGTGACAAGAATGCTGTATAATTGGAGGACCTCTGCATCATGGTCCTAAGGGGAAATGAGGGTGTAGAACATTATTAAAGGTGTTGGGATTTGCCATAGTGTGCCATGGAAGTGGCTCAAAATTTATATTTGTAAGTGTAAATTTTTGTAGATGTTCCAAACACATTATATTTTCATTGGTACTTAAATCTGACATTTGGGAAAGAGGTTTCTAGTATCTCAACAATATCCTTTTTCAGTATTCATATTCTTGGTTTTTGTCAATCACAACATCTATGAAATGTTTTTGTCTTTTTTTAAATCCCCCCTCCCCCAGTATGTATTACAGGTGGCTATATACCACATTTCTCAGTCTACAAGTTGATACTTTTTGATCAGGAAGTCTGGGCTTCATCTTATGCTCTGAATCAATTTATATATGGATTATATCATTCTAATTGTGTAAGTTCCGGTAATACCTTGATTTTGAGATGTAATCTGAAAAATCGAAAACGGGTGAAATAGCTGTACCAATTTTTGTTCAGTTAGCATGTTAATAAATTGTTATAAACTAATATGACTGCATTTATATTATACCTCTTTCTTCCTGATCACATTTTAGCCATAGGTCCATTTATATTTGATTTGCCACTGTTTTATTTGATGTACTGGTACATCTTTTTCATTGATATACCAGTAACTGATTCAACAGAGGGATGTTATGTTCAATAAATATTTATAAAATACCATAGATTAAGCACATAATTATCATGCATTCACAATACTGTCATATATTCACTAAAGAATCCCCATAATATAGGTTAAAATTCAGAATAGAGATGGACTACTCATAGATCGTCAATGATCCATTTTTAGTTCTGCATTTCAGCTTAAAGCTATATGTAATGTCAACACATTACCCCTGTTAATTCTTAACAAGCTGTTGTTTTGGTGTTTCGCTTTAGCCTTATTTCTCTATTGGTATCCTCCCTAATTTGATCTCGTTTGTCGAGTTTTGCCCTCAAACAGGTGTAAACTGGAATAACCTGGCCAAAGCTTTAGGCATATATAATTAGCATGTAAATAACACTGCATGTGGTTCTTGTGACAATGGATATCATAATATAAATAAGAATGAACTGTTTATTCAGAGGTGTCAATTTATAATGGAATATAGTAGTGCCCTTGTACATGAGGAAGATCACAATCATCAGGTAACTGTACAATACAGATTATAATCGCCCTGAAACCTCATGCTCTCTCTCTCTCTCCCCAAAACGGAATGGGGGAAAAAGTATGTTAGCATCGGTGACTGCAATTTCCATATTCATGAAACTGGAAGTTACTATCGAAAAAGACAAAGCCAAGGTGATCTGGCTTCGTCTTATACTACACATTGGCTTATATATGGATGAAAGATGGAAAATTTACAAAATTAGCAAATTCAACTTATAGGCCAAGAAATACGGTAGCTATTACTGTGCCTATCTGTCTGTCAATGTCCATAAACATTTTTGTTTCTATACCATAACTCTCAAACTGTTCAAGGTATCTCAGTGAAGCTTGATACACACATTGCTCTAGTGGTCTAGATGTGCCTTTTGGGAGCCACAGTAGCTCAGTTAGTCAAGCACCGTACTTGTAGGTGAATGATCACAGGTTCGATACCCACCCAGGCCAGTTCTATCATTTTTCTGTCCACTGACCCATCCATTAGCTACACTTTCATTTCTGAATCATAGCTCTCAGACTGTTAAATGTGTCTCTTTGAAACTTGGTACACATACTGGACTAGTGCTCCAGATTTGCCTTTGCTATTCCCAATTCAGTTTTAATATTTCCTTTGGTTTATCCATTTTCTGTCCATCCATCCATTCACACTTTCATTTCTGGAGCATAACACTCAAAATATCCATGTATCTCTTTGAAAATTATTGAAAATATTGGGCCTGTGATCCAGATGTGTCTTTTTGCTGTTCAGAATTCTTCAATTTCAATAATTTTTACATTTGTATCCATTTTTTCTGTCTATTCATCCATTATCAATGCCTTTATTTCCTGAGCATAACTCTCAGACAGTTAATGTCTGTTCATAATCCATTGACAATTCACACTTTCAGTTCTGGAGCAAAGTTCATGATGCCTATCACTTCCCTGTATACATTGTACATACAAACTTCCCATGTAGGAAATCTTTGACAAATGATTCTGTCCCGTAGCAGTATGGTAGTAGTGTGGCAAATGTAGATGATTCCATCATCTTGTTGTTTTTTTGTCACCCCCCCCCCCCCATCCTCTCCCAATATGTAATACAGGGGGAATATAGCTATAGCTATGTCCATCTGTCTGTCTGTCAGTCTATAAACATTTTTGCTTCCAGAGCATAATTTTCAAATCATTAAAGATATTTCAACCAAATTTGGTAGACATGTCCAGCAAGTTGTAAAGAGGTGTCTTTTGATATTAGAATTTTCCACATTCCGTATTTGTTAAGTTACCAAGGAAACAAAGTGTAGCATATGTAGTATATAAATTGAGAGTGCATGAGTATTGAGTACTTCCGTGGGAATCTTTACATAATAGGTGCGATGTCATCCCTAGATGCTTGTTTTTCAACAATCATTTTTAGCTCATCTGGCCGTATGGCCTAGTGACCTTATGTTATGGCCTTGTGTCCATCATCCATCCTTCAACATTTGCTGGTTTGTACTCTGGAGGCCATATTTTTGTATCCTATTTTAATACAATTTGGAATATAGGTTTAAATCATTCATATCTGGGAATAGACTGAACACGAGCGAGATCGATGCATCTGATAGGCTGAGCTTGTTATCATTCTGAAAGCAATATTTATGATCCGATTTTGATCAAACATGGAATATGGGCTTATATCATCAAGATCTTGGATGAGTTCAATAATGAGTGAGATCCACGCATATTAATGAGGTGATTTTTGTATCATTGGCTGAGCTTGTTACCCCTCTGGGAATCATATTTTGATATAACTTGGAATATAGACTTACATGATCAAAATGTCCTATGAGTTTTATTATGAGCAAGATCTTTGCATATTAATGAAATTCAGCATAGTTAGAAATAGTTTTCAGTTAGTATGCTGTTTAATAAAAAACTTTTTTAACATGCCTGTCTTCTCTCTACCTCTAAAAGAAAGCAAGGGAAGTAACCGATGATATTGACCATTGAGAATCATAGTTTTATAGTTACACAAAGTTCTGCCCCTTGCAAAAAGCATGCAAACCAATGCAATAAGTGTAAATTGCAGTAGAACAATTTTTTTTCTTTTATTTGCAAAGTAATACACCTTAGGGATTAAAATGAATAATTTGTAATTTATAACTGAAGAAAAAGTATGAAATAATATTGTTTAAGAAAATGTTCAATTGCAGGCTTGCATAAACTATGTGCAGTGTTGTAATTAAGGATCAGAATTTCTTTGTGCAATTATAGATATTTGTCCACAAGTAATTGTGTTTTTTCTAATATTGATCCAGTTAAACATATTATTTTTGCAAACCATTTCTAGTTTTTAAATTTGTTTGCAGAGAATTATTTCTTAAAGCTTTGTCACATTTTAAATTTTTATATATTGGGAAGCAAGTTTGATATAATAGAGTTGACATTTGCCTTATTGAAGTGCCTACAACATGTGCCATTTATGTGACCACAGATGAAAGCTTTGTCTGTAAACAATTTTAAAAGATCTTGGATGACTTCGATTATGAGGAAGGGAGTATGCATATTAATTTGTATCAGATAACAGTAAAATAGGCAAAACTGACATATTTTAAAGTTTGGGAGATAGTTTACATAGATTGTGTTGTTACAATACTATATAAGTCCGCTTTGTGAAATAATCAGCTGTTAAATTACCTACATAAGTTAGGTGAGCAATATCCATGCATTTGGGCCGCTTGTTTATGGTCTTGCAAACAATGACATTTTTGGGGGCACTTAAATTCTTTCATATTCCACTGATGGGTAAACATAGTTTCTTCACTTGTCAATCCTTTTTCATTTGGTCTTTAAATTTTGTTGCTGGTAACTTCTGCAAAACAAATGAAAATAAATACCCCATGAATAATAGTTCATTCACACCATTAAGATAAACTGTAATTTTGTAATTTTTTTGCCTGTTTATAATATCTGATTGTATGGAATCAGTAGACATTATGAATAACTGCCTTCTTCCCCAACTGACGCATATCCATGAATTTAAATAACAATAAAGGTGTCAATTTTGTACAACAGTGAAAATTTATATCCATAAAATAATCAATTCACATTTATTTATTTGTTGCTTTTTTTGCGTGTCTGATAGGAGTCTATTAAAGAACATTTATACAGTTATCAGTTATTTTGATTGTTTTTGCTATTTTCACAGTCCTGTATTCTGCTAATTGTACTGGCACAAAAGAGTTATATGTTCAGTTTTCAAGAACAGCTTACCCACTGGAGTAAAATTTAGTCTTTTTTGTGTGGCTTGGAGGGATTTATCCCTCTGAAGCCTGTGGCATATCATCTCTACTCGGTTACCAAGAACAGTTTGTGTTTCAAATAATGGGCAGTTTTATGTTTTTAGCTCTTTTGGCCATCAGATTGTGTATCTAGCTATGTAAAGGGATATAACTCAAATTTTGATCCTAAGAGGAAATGATTTTACTCAGAGTCGTTACCTTCCTTGATATTTGATGGCTTTTGTGTAGAATCATTTCAGGCAGTATTTTCCTAGGGAGCTACAGTAGCTCAGTTGGTAGAGTTTCAGACTTGTAATCCAAGGGTAATGGGTTTGATACCCACCCAAGCCAGCCCAGGTCAGCTGCCTAGGTGTGTCCATGGGAAAGGCTCTTAGCTGTGATTTCCTCTGCATGATATAGCCAATAATGTGTTAAAAGTGTCATATAAAAAAAAAACATCAGTATTTCCCAAAACTTGCAAACCATCAGAATTCTCAATACTGTAATTTTCTATTTTCTTTCAGGCAATTCCAGAGATGACAGCACTTTTATCGAAGAAATGAAACAAGAAGGAAGTACAGAGGGAATTTGACTGAAAAATTCAGAGACAGTAGTTAGTTTTGTTTGCCCACTAGGCCAAGATTAAAACCATGGGCACTCAATGATTACATTTGAAAATATTAATTAATTCATTTCTTCTAAATGGAAATGCATTTTTGTTAACATTTTTATGAAGGAACAGACCACAAGCAAATTTCACAAATTTTCACTTCACTGAAAAATCCAAATGTATCTAAGAGAATCTTAGATTGATCACACTATAATCAATTCATGAAAAGAATTTATATTTATTATAGTTAAAAAGTTTTGATGTATAAAAGTGAAGACATGTATGAGAGTAGTTCTGAAAATAAATTGATATGTTAATGACAATATTTTGTCTTTTTTTGTTTATTTATTTGCAAATTGAATTTTGACAATTATAAGCTGAAAGGAAGGATGGTTTTATGTTAGTTCAGTTTTGTGTTATTGTCAAATTTTTGAATTAGCCACCCTTGAAAAGGACAAGGAGCCCTTATGGACAGAGGGTATAGTTATTGCACATACTTCTACACATTGATCTGGTTTTACATTGTTGTTATTGCACATCTACACATCGATCTGGTTTTACATTGTTGTGCATGGATTTTGTTCCAAAACTTGTAAATGTCAAAAAGTTTACATATAAATCCATGTGGGTCTTATTGCATCATTACACATCCAAACATGAAATGGTCAGTAACTTGACAATTCATATAAAAAAAATGTTTTTAAAAAAGTGTCTCCAAAGTCGTGCAAGGCCAGATTATATTTACAGAAAAGTGTTAATTTTAATTTGGAGACAATAATTTGTTCTACCTAAGAACTATACACATTGATAAAAAATGATTATTTACTTACATTTATTTTAATGGGTTATTATAAAAGTTCTAAAAAAATATTATCTTGCCTGCATTGCAGATTATGGGACATAGGTATCCTTTTTCTCTGTTACCACTGGTGTCAATATTAAGATTAATTATGGACCTTTAACAAAATAACTCCTTCATAATGTCATGGCACGAAACTGAATGCTTTAAGCCAATCATGTTGATCATAAGATAATGAGTGAATTAAACTTCTAATTTGTAGAATATTATTATAAATAAATAAACAAAGAAAATCTTCATTTTAATTTTATTAAACAATTTACTTTTGTTTTTGGAACTTTACTCTTTCTCAAGTGTAGATATAAAGAAAAGATATAGATTTGAAAATACCTTATTTACAACTTTTTTCAGCAATAAACTCACATGAAACAAAGAAGACTTTGTCTTCAAATGCCTAATGTTAACTTTATTTAACAGTATAAAAATATTCAACAAAGACATGTTTCTTCAAATCCTTGATTACATCCGTATACAGCACTAGACTCTTTATGTTGGATTAAATGATAATGTGGTATAAAGCAGGAGCGGGATAAGAAGATGCAGAGCTGTTTGATTATTGATTGGAATGTAACTCAGCAATAGTTTAAAACTTATGATACTTTACAAGTAGAGGTCTATAGATCGTTAATAAATTGCTCCAACAAATTTAGTTTAAATGAAAGAAACAAAATATCCCAGATTTTCTTTTAATGATATGCAGGACTCATTATAGTGGTTATCTCCCTTTCACATCTTTGTCCCAAAACTGAAAGCACTTAAACTAGCACTCAGCCATGATACACACAAGAGGGGACAACCCTCTCTTAGATATTCATTTGGTAGGCTTCTTTGGAGGCAAACAAGAGTGGAAAAAATCTGTAGGATCAATACCTACTTTTTCTAAAGGAATTAAAAGTGCAGGAAAATGCATAATATAACATAATATAAGAATCAATAGGTGGAAGGTTGATACTAATGACTTGTACAGATTAAAAAAGGAATGTTCTGGATAAGTTTCTGAATGTATTTAGCTGTAACAGTTTGTAAAAGCTAGTACTCTATAGCTTTTATTGTTCTGAACAACTTTCTCGTAGAGCCTTCTCCTGCCAGTCAGCCAAGGTAAAGACAGGTAATTCAAGGGGAGATAATCCTGTTTTAGGTCTTCTTTTGGCATATTTCTTGCTAGGTAGAAGAGATAGAGAATTCTGGTCACATAAATGGCAGAACCATTCCCATTTGTCCTCTGGTAATGAACTGAAATAAAAGTAGCATTTTGAGTGTCAGATGCTATTTATTTGTGAGATGGGGTTGCTCAATATACATGTTTTGCTATTTGCTAATATGTAATGATTATCATCAGCTTTTCAGCTACATTATCACTGCAAGCCATGGGTGACAATCCACTATGTTCCTTTATCACCTGCGGCTGCCTGTGCTGAAATTTCCTTGTTTCTCATGAATATTCATAAACCTGCTTCACCAATCACTGTGAGCACGAGTAAAATTTTCTCACTATTGTGACGCAACATGACCTTTCATGCTGTTTGAATGAGCCAATCAAAGTTTCTCTTCCAAGCACAGTAACTTACCGATTGATACAATGGGCACTTTCATTGATGTGTTGGAAATTTTTACATTGTGTTGTTGACGACATATTTTTATTTATGCATACTCATGAAAAACGAGGAACTCTCACAGGCAGCTGTGGGTGATAAAGGAGCATAGCAGATTGTTGCCCATGGCTTGTATGATGCTACATTATATACATAGAAGTAACCTAAGGCATTAGGATCAGGGGACCTACTGTCTGCATTTTATCTTTTTATGTTACCTTACGTTACATTTAATTATCTTATACTATCATTTGGATTTTTAAAAATGTGTTTAGTAAAATTTATGGCACATGATGAATTTATGTAGGAAATCTGACATCAGGACAGACTGATGGACCATAAATGAAGGCTTTCTTAGTTAACTTCTGCACAGTAGAAGTGAGTTATTGTACTACCTGTGGCATTGGTGTCTGCACAGATAAAAGCATATACATATGTACACCCTCACTGAATGTCAACCATACTTTCTTCTACATTCTAGGCACCAGTTTGGAGTGGGTTTCATAGCACCTAACCTTAGGGGAGGGGGCTTAAGGGGCTAACTTTGTACATGTACATTAGTTGTTCATTCAGGGTTGAATTTTCGTGTTTAGCTGAAGTATTTTACACACTGTATAAATACTGTTATACCTTGAATTATGAAACTGAGTGAGGGATGCATCTTGATGAGTAATACACCCTCATCACAAAGTATGTCATTGTGACCTATATTCCATGCTTTACTGACTTGGGTTAAATTTTGTGGTTTACTTTTTTTTTCTCAAGCTCTTATCATGCTAGAATCATCAAACTATATGATTGTATACATCTCTATTAGTACCACACCCTTAGCACAAAAGAATGTCACTGTGACCAACATTTCACATTTTACTGGCCTAGCTAAGTTTTGCATTTGCATGATCATATTGGTTTTTTGCACACTTTGTATATAATGTTTTACCCTAGATATATGAAACTTGGTGAGGGGCTGCATCTTGATGAGTGCTACTCCCTCATCACCAATGTAGGCCACTGTGATCCATATTTCATGCATCATTGACTTTGCTTACATTTTTTGTTTTAAGTTTATTTCTCAATCTGTGTACATGCTAGAATCATCAAACTAGATGATTGTATGCATGTCTGTTAGTACCATACCTTTGGAACAAAAGATGATCATGGTGACATTTCACATTGTACTGGCTTAGGTTAAGTTTTTGCATTTAGCCAAATAGGTTTTTAGCACCCTATATACATACTGTTATACTAAGATTCATGAAACTTAGGGGATGTATCTTGAGGAGTAACCCATCCTTATCACAAAAGTAGGTCACTGTGACCCATAATTCATGCTTTGCTGACTTGGGTTCAATCTAAAGCACTATTCACGCCAGAATTGTCAAAATAATGATTGTATGCATCTCTATTAGTGCTGCACCCATACAACAAAAGAAGATAATTATGACCTACATTTCACATTTGTCAAACTTGTGTGAATTTTTTGCATTTTTCTCATGATCACATGTTTTTTTTAACCTACTATATAATACTGTTATACCTGGAGTCATGAAACTTGGCTAGAGGAGTCGATGCATCTTGATGAGTACTACAACCTCATCCTAAAATTAGGGTCACTGTGATCCATGTTTCACATTTCACTGACTTTGGTTCGAGTTGATCTTTTCACGTTTTATGCTTTAATCATTAAACTAGATGAATGTATACATCTCTCTTAATATCTCACCCATATTGATAAAAAGTCACTGTGACCTATATTTCACATTTTACTGGCTTAGGTTCAGTTTTTGCATTTAGCTCATGACTATATAGGCTTTTGGCATGCTATGTATATACTATCTTTTCTAGAATCATGAAGCTTTTCTAACGTGGGTTAAGCATTTGTGTTTATCATCACCTTGATTTATCCATGCTAGACCAATAGATATATTCTAGCTTACTTGGAAGACACTTTCTGAGCAATGCAGTTGAAAGCAGAAATAAATATGTTTACAAAATTTTAATGACTATATATTGTAAAATGTGACCTCAGCCAGTTAACAGTGAATGAGTATAAGAATTAGATGAGTGGACTGCATGCTGTATACTTTTCATGTGAGGACACACCTCTAATGCTTAATCAAGGTAATTACTGATGCATGAACACTGTTTTTGCTGCTGACTGTCACTCCAAGGTTACTCAAAGTCTGTGAGTTTCACCCAGTAAAATCTGGCCTCTAGGGGTGGACAGTGATAATAGCTTATCAAGCAGATTGTAAGTACAATGATTTTAAAAAAAATATTTAAAAATCAACTTTAATCACTGATTTTTATTAACTCATTGTAGTATCTCGACTTTGATATCTTAGAAAAGAATTTTCTTTTTTATTGATTGATGTCTTTCATGCCCTGCCATAATAGGTAGGTGAGTGGGTGGTTAGGTGGTTTTACAATATGTCAGTACAATAATGTGTATATGGTGCCAATTAAAAGTTCAAGTTTTAATTTTAAAATGATTAAAAGTTCTACTGTAACAATAAAAGATTTCAAAAAGAGCCAAGATCAATTTATTTCTGGCATGATAATGTTTACAAATGGCTACTGGAAACTTTTACAAGTAGATGTGAGCTATGTAATCATTGATTACACTCTGGTCTTAATCTAGGATGTTACCACCTCACTATTCAGACCTTTTTTAGAATGTATTAAATACTACATTAGATACATACCTATTCAACTTTACATATAGAGCAGATACCAATGGTATAGCATCAGCAGCAGTAATATTCAGCATATCCCTGGTGACCGGCCTCCTTGCCCAGACATTCGGGTCCTCGTTTAAAAGCCTCTATTAGGAGAAGAAAAATGAGTGATTGAATTGCTTTTTAAAAAATCATTGAGCATTCTTTCTCGACATACCATTCAATCTCTTCAGCCTGTATATCTATGTTTGTACTTGTATCTATTTTTCCACATGCCTGCCTCTCAGTATATAACTGTCTATCTATGTCCTATAATTTATCTCTAAAGAGCTACTATATAGTACAGTATGCTCTATTGTTTTTGTTTGCTTCCTTATTGTTTTGCCTTCCGAGCTAATCGTAGCAGAACTAGTATTTCTGGGTATAACTGCTCACCTGTGTGCTATAATTTATCTTTAAAGAGCTAGTATGTAATATGATATACTTTGTTCTTGTTGTTTTGCTTTCAGTAGCAGTAGTAGCATCTTGGTGTATAACTGTCTACTTGTGTGCTATAATGTATATCTAATGAGGTAGTACCTATGGTTTGTTGTTGGTGTTTTGTTTTCAGTAGTAGTAGTAGTAAAATGTACCAAAATTCCTTTTTTCTTCTTTTTTGGAAAATCACTAATGGTAGCATTTTGTCAGTACAAAGCTAGTTTTAGTATTTAAGGCCAATGTATAGTTTGCAGAAAAGTGGACAAATATACATTCTTTGCTAATGTAGCATGTTTTCTGTAATGAAAGACTAGACTACAACACCAATTGCAACTTCTCAGCCAAGAAATCGTCAAAGCTGAGATGACCACACCCACTCATTAGAAAAAGCTTTTTCTATACATTACAAGTTGTTGTTATTATTAAATGTATTATTATTATTATTATTAATTGTTATTATTATTATTATTATTATTATTATTATTATTATTATTATTATTATTGTAAAGTTTTACAGTTTATTATCATTGTAAAGTTTTCAAGTGTTATAAGAAAGAAAAGTTTAAAATTGTAGTCACAAGTGAGGAAAATTGAATGAAAGATACTGAAGTTCTAAGAATTTTAATTTTCACATATAATTTAGTAAACCTTTGTGTGAAACCATTCTTGAAACATGCTACTTCAGAGTTTGACAAGCACAGCATTGGGTATAATCACATAATAATTGGTACATTGCTTTGGATGAAATTGGGCACGAGGTCAAAAAGTTGCAATTGGTCATACAACTTACTTGTAACTCTTGGGAAGGTGTGTATCTAGCTATTTTGTATTTGTCACATAGGGCAGGTAGAGAAAGTCTGCGTGGTGGTAACCCTTCTTCTTCCATTATCACGGAATAGGCAAGCTGCAATTTGAAATTTCTTTTGTTTTTAGCTCTACTGGTCATAGACCAGAATAGCTTATTGGATGATCTGTTGTCTGTTGTCTGTCATCCATCGTCCATCTGTTAGCATAAGTTTCTTATTACTAATCCTCCTAAACTACTTGGAGGATTGCCATGAAACTTTAAACACACATTCATCCCATGGTCTAGTTGGTCCTATATGAAAATGGTGCTGCTTGCACATTCAGTATGGCCACCACAGTGGCCATCTTGAAAATCTTGTTATCACTGCTCCTCCTGATTGAATGGTCATATCAACATGGGGTTTTCACTACAAGACTTTTTATGATGCCTAGTTGTTCCTGAATGAAAATGGTGTCGATCTGACATCCAATATGGCCACCATAACGGCTGTCTTGAAAATCTTGTTATTGCTACTTCTCCAGAATGGATGGTCAGTCATATCAACATGGACTTTGACTAAAAGACTTCTTATGATGTTTGGTTGTTCCTGAATCAAAATGGTGTCGATCTGACATCCAATATGGCTGCCATGGCAGCCATTTTGAAAAACTTGTTATCGCTACTTCTCCAGAATGGACGGTCATATTAACATGGGATTTTCATGAAGAGTCTTCTTATGATATCTACTTAGTCCTAAATGAAAATGGAGTCAATCCTGTGTCAAAAATGGCCACCACAGTGGCCATCTTGAAAATCTTATCGCTATTCCTCCTACATGGATGGTCATATCAGCAGAGGGTTTTCACTAAAAGACTTCTTATGATGTCTAGTTGGTCATAAATAAAATTGGTGCCGATCTGAAGTCCAGTCCAGTATGGCAGCAATGACAGCCATCTTGAAAATGGTGCTGATCTGGGATCTAATATGGCTGCCACAGTGGCCAGCTTGAAAATCTTGTTATCACTATTTCTCTGAATGAATGGTCATATCATCAGGGGGTTTTCACTAAAAGACTTATAATGTTTTGTTGATTTTAAATTAAAATGGTGCTGATCTGACATCCAATATGTGACCATCTTGAAAATCTTGTTTTAGCTACTCCTCTTAAAGGGAAAGTCATTTTTACATGGGGTTTTCTTAAGAAGGGTTCTTGAGGTGTCTACTTGGTCCTAAATGAAAATGACTAACCCTCAATATGGCCACGTGGCTATCTTGAAAATATTGTTATCTCTACTCCCAAATGGATGGCTATATCAACATGGGGTTTTCACAAACAGACTTCTTATGATACCTAGTTGGTTCTGAATGAAAATGGTGCCAGTCATATATCCAATATGGCTGCCATGACAGCTGTCGTGAAAATCTTGTTGTCACTACTCCCACTCAATGGATGATCATTATAACATGGGGTTTTCACCAAAAGACTTCTTGTGATGTCTGCTTTGTCCTAAATGAAAATGGTGCTAATCTGACATCAAATATGTCCACTACAGCAGCTAATTTGAAAATCTTGTTATCACTGAAGAATATCAGAGATGGTTTCAACACTCACCAGTTAAAAAGGCAGAAATGGTCTTATCTTGAATTCCTGGAAATTCTTTTTGCCCAGTAGAATGTCAGTCTTTTCA
This sequence comes from Margaritifera margaritifera, assembly GCA_029931535.1. NCBI lineage: Eukaryota > Metazoa > Mollusca > Bivalvia > Unionida > Margaritiferidae > Margaritifera > Margaritifera margaritifera. The sequence continues at coordinate 6,669,821 of JAQPZY010001685.1, read as the reverse complement.
AGTGACTCTTGTTTCTTTTACCTCAAGATTTTTCTTTTCAACTAATAAAATGGATATAATAGGCTTTTTTGTGCTTCAAATCAGAGCAAGAATATTTTTTCAAGCTATTTGGGAGCCAGACATTTTTTATTTAAAAAAATAATACATGCAGAAGTTATATTGGTCATATTTTGAAAATGTCCAAAATTGTTTAGAGCAAAATTCAATGTTTACAATAAAGAAAATATAAGGTCCAAACTAGTCTCAGAATATAGACGTATGACATTGTATTGAATTAAACTGTGAATTTGACAGGACCCCAGTTTCATTTTTTAGCATTATGTAATTGAGAGCTAAATACTCCCTAATATAGGATAGACAGTTTTCACTGTGGCAAAAGTATATTGTCTGGAAGCTCATCTTAATAATTTTAAGACTCAATAAACTTACCTGTGTGTCATATACGTTTCGTAATTGCACTCCAAACTGCCCAGACAAATTAGCTCCATCAATGCTGCAGTCATGAAATACCTGTGAAAATAAAATGGGAGGTTGAAAAAAGGTTTTAGGATATTTTATATGATATATTGATTCTCTTGCTGGTATTGCTTTACTAAAATCATTGCAACAAATGTAGTGTACTAAATCTTTGAGCTTTACTCACATATCTTACTCTAAACCAAATGGATATATATATTGAGCTGATGTCCCTCAATTATTTCTCTCTTAAATTCAAAATTATTTTTTTAACCATTTTCAACAAGGTCATATTTTAACAATTTGGCATGGAAAAAATCATTGAGGCCAGTTTCAGAAGATACTCAATATATGCATTGTTTAAGATACTCTTTGAACGAACATTCATGTCCTATAGCAGACAGAATACCGGTACATCGTATTTGAACTATATAAGTATACATCTAATATATGGTACATTCAGGTATGAAAATAACATGATGAAAATGTAGTAAATGCGTTTGAAGCTTGGTAAGCAAGATTGTAAAGCATGCTGCTAGACAAGGTATTATCTTGACCACCCTCGCTTGTTTATCAATGTTTGCATACTTTTACATATGATTGTTCATGCTCTTATGTCCAATGCCTGCTCTCAGTTTCTGTTGGTCAGTTACCATAAATTTATATGTATGTATATATTCACATTCTCTCTCTCTCTCTCACTCTCTCTCTCTCTCTCTCTCTCTCTCTCTCTCTCTCTCTCTCTCTCTCTCTCTCTCTCTCTCTATATATATATATATATATATATATGTATATACAGGGAGAGAGAGAGAGAGAATTACAAATATAGTGGAAAGTGCTATCCCTGGATTCTACATGAGAATACTTGATAACATTAACAGAATTTTTAAATACGAATAAATATCATTATCATACAGGATAGAGAATTTAAATTCGTACCCTACGGAGATTTGAACCTGGATCCATGAGTTACAGCACCCATCGCCTTGCCTGTAAGCACCAACCCCTATACCATCTGTTAATAAGTGTGCAATATTTGTTGCAATTTAGCTTTGCGTTTGACATCTTTTGTATTGCTGATACAAGTTTTTATTTTCTCTTCATGCTTTTTGTACATTTCAAAGTCAGATTTCATTGACATTGTTTTTAATTTACTATATCAGCAGCATTTTGCATATAATCTTAATTCTCTTTCTTCTTGTTGATTAAATAATCTGTTGACATTTTCTTCTTGAGAATAGCCTTTTCTAAATATTTTTTTTAGTGTATCAATTTCATTCTTAAAATCAATATTTCTATTTCAAAAAGTATTACCTATGTCTTTTGCATCATTTGCAAGTTCCATCAAATCTGTATCATCGTAAATTAGTATTGGTTGCCTGTTTGCAACTGTTGGTTCATTAGTTTGAAACATTTGCATCTCCTCATAGATAAATTATCAGTATAAAGTTCATCAACTGCTGCATCCGTATTTTGATCCTCATTAGATGAATTATCAGTATAAAGTTCATCAACTACTGCATCTGTATTTTGATCCTCATTAGATGAATTATCAGAATAAAGTTCATCAACTACTGCATCCGTATTTTGATCCTCATAATGATCTTTATTATAAAGGTCAACAAATTGTTCATCGTAAGCAGGATCATCAAATTCCACTCCACTAACTTGGCCATTTTACACTATTTAAATGAATCAGAAAGAATTTGAAAAAGAAATAGTTCTGTAGCAGATAAAAGAAAGTGACACAAGTTATGCGAGCAATTACAAAAGTAAACAAGTTTGTAGTAATGATGATGATGAATACAAGCATAAATTATTAGTATGGCAAATGGAACATACAAGCAAATAACTGGTTAACATTTAACTGAGATGGAAACAATGAAGGGAAAGCAAATTAAGAAATTATAAGCAATTTTAGTAAATGATAGATAAGCTAAAATGTTAAAGTCATTATCAGATGTAGTAATACTAGGTGTGGCATCTCTAATGAGTAAATTTCTTCCAATTGACAATTTGAACGAATTACAGACATAATTACAAGATGATTACAGGACAACAAATGGAATAAGATATTTTACTGGGTTTCTCTCATTTAGATTAGGATTATCTCTGTCTGCATTGAGTGAAAATTTAATAACATTTAAACACATACATTTTAAAAAACAAACAGAAAGTTGAAACACAAACACAGAAAATAATGCTAAGTTAAAATGTGTACTGGATGTTATATAATCGATGTATTTATTCCTCTACCAGCTGGTGTAACAACTGTCACTATAACTATAATATCTGTTTACCACATATTTAAATCAAGGAGAAACCAAAGTGAAAAAGTTCAGAAAACAAAAGAAGAAATAAAAACATAAAAAATTAAAGAATGTGAGAGAAGCAAATAACTTTGTAATTCAAAATCGAATCAATAATAACATTAGCAGCTATAAAACTCTGGTTTTTATTATGTTTCTCCATTTATTTTTCAGATGTCATTTTATAATTTTTAGACTTGTTATCACTGGCTAACATGTATCGTGTGTTTGACCAAGGAAAACATTTTGTTGTTGTTGTTCAGGATCCAAAAAGTCAAAAGATGCACAAAGAATAATATTATCTTTATCTAGATTTTTTCTATCAACACTTGCACGCTTTGTCACATTTAACCAATTTTGGTAAAATTCAATCGATGGAACACCAAGCATTTTAAAAGTTATATCAGATTTTGTTTTGTTTCATCGCATTTAAACTTCTAACTCATGCTAGATGAGATATTCTGTGTTTTTCAATGTTGTGATGCCTTTGATTCATGTTCTGATGTACATGTTTTATATTCTTTTGTCTCCAATTTATAAAATATATTTAGTCTCGATTTTGTTAGATATGACATATAGAAAGACTTATAATTGCTCTTTATGTTGAACTCTGAAATTACTTTGTTATGTTGCATTTTGAACATGTTTAGGTATCCATTTATTTTGCATTACTTTTCTTAATTAGATTGTACTAATTAAATGATGCTACTATAACCTTTCAACATGTTATTAAAATGAACTCGGGTTGAACAAAATTAACAGATGTTGTTGAATAATTTGCAACTAGTTTTTAATATCATATTCATGTGGGTAAGCTTTGCTGTTTACGTCAACTGTTGATTTTGTTGCAAAATAAATGGAAGCTGGTGTAAGCAAGATGAAGAAATTTCTAAGGTTGGAGAACAACCAGAGAAGATAACTTCACAAAAGAATAAAGATCCACATAGAGTTGAACATGGAAAACAAATTGGAAAATTTGTACTGGAATTTAAAAAAGGCCAAAGCAGAAAAATTAAAGAAAAAGTAAGATAAAACAAAAATTATAACTTAAAGAACTAAATATGAAACAAATAGCTCAAACAAAATGGATTACTTAATAAGTGATATAGTTTTTGCCTTAGGTTTCAGATTGATGTATTCACAAGCATACCCAACGATCTCTGTTTTAAAACTTTTGTACCTGATAAGTAACCTCAAAAAGACCAACCATTTGGAATAGCTATGCAAGAACAAAAGAAAAATCCATGCCCGGAAATGCTTGAATCGATACATAATTTTCAGCAAATAAATGGTAAGCGAGACAAATACTATAATTAATAGTATTTACCATGCAACATTAAATTCAACATTACAGCTGGCCACAATATGCTTTTAAAGAAGATATATATATATATATATATATATATATATATATATATATATATATATATATATATATATATATAGATTCACCAGCAAAAATGGATATTGAAGATGTCATAAAGTTCATTATTCCGATTTCATTGTGTCAGTTTACAGTTGACTGTCTGATAGCAGATGGTTAATATGACAAAATAATTAATTAAGTAAATAAGTGCTAGTGTACATAAGGAGGATAAATATATTTCCATGTTAAAAAAACAAACCTAATAAAACGAATTAGCAACAAGGTAGTTCGGAGAGAAGCGAACAATGTAATGACACGAGCAAAGCTAACAGTGTCCCACACGAACAAAAAGCTGGACAAATCTTGTACAATTCCTGTTTTTACAAGCACTAGCGCTAAGTCCAAGCTGTTTATTTCGTACATTTAAATGGGAGAAGAAAATACTAAGTGCACCACCATTGTATCTAATATTACTACATACAGACAACGGAATTAATTTTAGGTTGATAAAGATCAACGAAATTAAAGACGATTTTTGGTGAAAGAGATTGAACATCATCGAGGTACTAGGAAAAAAGCATAAAAGAGCATACCAGTTTTTAAACTGGGTAGAGGTTAGCATGGCAACTGCATTGGTTTGTATGGTCAGGTCAGGCTATGCCTGCTACCGTAAGTAACATTCGGCGGTACTACCTGTTACTGTTGACCCAGAGTGGACAGCTGCACCTGGTTCCCTCTCAAAAGTCCTCTCTGGTGGATCAGGCGGCCGAGCAGATAAGCTCATTCCCCAAGGCTGTGAAGGCAGATGACAAAAGCTGTGTAGACATTCATTGCCTGCTTCACCTTAACTCTGGTCAGCATGCTGCAGCTGACGGGAATCCCACCTTAGCGGCCGAAAATCTAACAAGAAGGCAAAGGTGACGCCACTCTCCATCGGTGCTTGTAATGTGCGCTTACTAATTGACAGAGCAGCTCTAGTTGGTAGAGAACTGTCCAGATTTATAATCCAGATAGTGACCCTGAGTAAAACTGGCCTATCCGAGGAAGTACAGAAGTAGGAGCCGGCTACACTTTATCTGGTGTTGGGTTTGCCATCAAATCACATTTAGTCAGCAAGTTCACAAATCTCTCAAAGGACGTGAATGACAGACTAATGCAAATGAGACTCCCGCTGTCTGGAAAAAGACATGCAACTATAATCAGCGCCTCTGAGCCCACCATGACCAACCCAGATGAGATCAAGGACAAATTTTTATGAAGACCTGGAGTCTCCTATCGCAGAAATACTGAAGGCAGACAAGCTCATTATCCCTTGATGACTTCAATGCTAGAGTTGGCGCAGATCACCACACATGACCAGGTGTCACTGGCATAAAATGGCTTTGGCAAATGCAACAACAACTAATTCGTCGTCCTACTGAGGAAATGCGCTGAACACGACCTCCTAATCATCAACACAGTCTTCCGCCTGCCAAACCACAAGACGTCTTGGATGCACCCACGCTCCAAGCACATATATCTCAGTGACTACGTCATCATCAGGAGAAGCGACACGCAGGATGTCAGAGTGACGAAGTCCATGAGAAGTGCAGAATGCTGAACTGACCACAGGCTCATATTCTCCAAGCTCAATATCCAGACTCAGCCTAGCAGACGTCCACAAGGCGAAAAAGCCCTTGAAAGCTCAGTGTCTCCAAATTGAAATAGGAGAATGTGAAACGGGCGTTTGTCGATGAATTCTGCAGCCAGCCAGATATGATTGATGCAAAATCCGAGAATGTCGAGGAAAACTGGACATCCTTAAGAGACTCTGTTTACTCAGCTGCATCCAAAACCTTCGGTCCCACCACAGGTAAACATCAAGATTGGTTTGATGAGAACAATGCTGCCATACGGAGACTACTGAACGAGAAACACCGGCTCCAAAAAGCCTGTTCAGAAGACAGCACTTCGTCATCTACGAAGGCAGCCTTCAACAACCTCAAGAGGATTGTCCAATGCACTCTCAGAGAGTTGCAAGACTCGTGGCTGAGGAACAAGACAGATGAGATTTAGTCCTATGCAGACAGGAATGACATAAAGAAGTTCTATGATGCTTTGAAAACAATCTACGGGCCAGTCATCAGGAACATCTCCAATGCTGAGTACAGACGGCACGAAACTGCTCACTGACAAAGAAAAGATACTACAAAGATGGGCAGAACACTTCAACAACATCTTCAATCAACAATCATCTATCAGTGAGGAGGCAATTGATGGACTAACCCAAGTGGAAATCAACATACCTCTTGCTGATGGTCTTCCAACGCTGACTAAAACTGAGAAAGAAATTGATCTGCGGTCAAATGGCAAGATGTTATACCAGCAGAAGTCTACATAGCCGGAGGCTTGCAAATGGCACAAAAACGGACTGAACTCTTCCAGTCAATGTGGACTCGAGTAGCTATACTCCAGGAGTACAAGAATGCATCCATTGTCCACTTGTACAAGATGAAAGGCAGTAGACAATCCTACAACAACAACCGTGGCATCTCCTTGCTGTCAGTAGCCGGCAAAATCCTCGCCAGAATTCTGCTGAATAGCTTTGTGCATCACATCGATCACGGTTTCCTGCCTGAGAGTCAGTGTGGCTTCAAGAAAGGACGAGGGACCACATACATGGCGTTTGCAGCTCGTCAACTCCAGGAGAAATGCCAGGAACAGAACTCCAACATGTGCACGACATTCGTCTACCCGACAAAAGCCTTTGACACAGTCAGTTGTGGGGGCCTCTAGAAGATCATGGCAAAATTTGGTTGCCCAGAGAAATTCATCGTAATGGTTCGGCAACTCCATGATGGCGTGCTTGTTCGTGGACGACGGTGAGTTATCTGAACCATTCCCAGCCACAAATAGAATCAAGCAAGGCTGCTTGTTGGCCCCAACCATCTTCATTATAATGTTCCAAGGCAAGCTTACTGATGCCTTCCGTTACTATGACACTGGGATCGATATCAAATACCGGACTGTTGGCAAACTCTTCAATCTGGGGAGACTACAAGCGAAGACAAGTTACAGGAAGTGACTGTTTGTGATCTCCTATTTGCTGATACCAAATCTGAGTCTGACATGCAACAGAGTATGGACCATTTTTCTTTAGCTTGTGACAATTTCGGGCTCACAATCGGTATCAAGAAGACAGAGGTGATGCACCAACCTGCACCAGAAAAGCCTTACGTAGAGCCTACCATGACAGTGAATAGCCAAACCCACTAGGCAGTGCACAAGTTCACCTACCTCGGCAGTACACTGTCACGTGCAGTCTACATCTATGTCGAAACCAACGCCAGAATTGCCAAAACAAGTGTGACCGTTGGCAGACTACGCACAAATGTGTTGGAGCGCAGAGGCATCAGTCTGCAAACAAAACTGAAGGTCTACAAAGCCATTGTGTTGCCGACCCTGCTGTATGCATGTCGAACCTGGATGGTGTACAGACGCCATGCCAAGAAGCTGAACCATTTTCACATGGGCTGCCTGAGAAAACTGCTGAGGATAAGATGGCAAGACAGGGTCCCAGGCACTGAGCTTCTCACACGGGCAGACATTCCAAGCATATACATTCTGCAGATGAAATCACAGATGACATAGGCAGACCTCGTTACCCGGATGTCAGACGAGCGACTTCCAAGGACAATATTCTACGGCGAACTGTAGGAGAGAACGCGATCTCAGGGAGGTCAGAAGAAACGCTTCAAAGATTCCCTCAAGTCATCTTTGAAACACTTTAACATTTACCCAGAGTCTTGGGAAGATCTCGCATATGATCGTTCCACCTGACGCAGTCTCGTCCTTATTGGAGGTACAGACTATGAACTGAGGAGAATTGCAGAGTCAGTGCAGAAGCGCGAGCAGCGTAAATCTTGGACCTGCAGCATGTTCTCTATTGATCAAGCAGCCACAAACAGCATCTCCTGTCCAGTGTGCCACAGACAGTTCAGAGCACAAATTATCCTGATCAGTCACTCATGTACTTACCGACACCAAACCAGTTAGTGATGTCATTGTCATATTGTCATCTTTGAACTCGAAGGACGAACAACAATGGGTGTTGCGGTTGCTGTGAAGTTATCAATGCAATATTATTACGACTCTAGGTATTAAAAATAAGTAACAGAAATAAAGTGAAACCAACAATGTATGTAATGTCAACAAGCAATGTGTTTCCTTATGATACAAAATGAAAATTGAAAAGACACTTACAGTTTGTGAATTAAATTCCAAATAATCCTAAATGTCATTTCACAAGCCCAAAAATATTATAGAATGTTCCGAATTAATTCCAATAGTCTTGAATGTCCTGATATACCACGATGATACAATCCAGAATGTATTGGAATAAGTTCACAAAAGTCCAAAGTAATCTAGTAATCCAAAAGTCAATGAGCACTTATTAATTCCAATGAATGTTCAAATAAATAATTCCTCTCGAATAATAGCTGAGTTCAATGGCACAATGTAAAATCTGATCACAAAATGATTCCCAGACTGATCTTAAAACCGGAATGAAGTTAATGCGGATCAAGTCTTTATTATATACCTTTTTCTGATGACCCACGTCATAACAGGACATGAATCACTCTATGGAAAAAACACAGCCTAATAGCAAATAAGACCGTCCTTGAACTCAAATGCTGTCAACATCCTGTTGACAAGTAACCATATTTTTAAAGTACAAATAAGTACAGCCATACTATAATGGACAAAGTTAAGGACACATTATAAATTCAATACAGATAACAACATAAAAAAATCACCTGCATATTATCTGGAAGAAACAATATTTAATCATTGCTTGTTAGGGAAGTCGTCCCAAAATATATTCCTTCAACATACAGTTTAAAAACTGGTAGCATCATTAAAATCTATTACTAATAAATAACTTAAGAAGAAAAATGGCAACAGCAGCAATTTTGTCTGGTGGAGCTATTGTTAATGTTTAACATTCACAGGAAGTAATTTTATGTTTCAATTATTTTATCAAAATGGTGCAAATAAAATCATATTAAGACATAATAAAACGCTCTAAGAACTGCAGAAGAAAACTCACGAATTGAACGAAAACAGAGCAAATCACTCGATTGCCTGAATTAAATATTAAGAGAACATGATATGGTCACTCAGAACTCATCCTAATGCTGCTGTAGAGAAACCTAGACAACCTAAACTTAATGATTTGCACGAGCCTTCTGATCAGCAGATAACTCATGAGTATATTTTTATTGCCGTTTTAATGGGTGCTAATGTTCATGTGGGGTATAAGTATCTGTAGAACTAGAACTTGTTCCCTCTCTCTCTCTCTCTCTCGCGCGCACGCGCATGTTCGCTTCTCTCTAACGATTCTCTCACTAAAATTTAGCTAATTAAATAGAGAATACTGACAACGTATGAAAAATAGGTAACTTCTCACGAACAGAAACAGCACCAGAGGGTGTTAAACACCTTAGTCCAACGTATCATTGTATTACACATAGGCCAAGTAGTTAATGTTCCAAGAGGCAATACCCAGGTAAAGCAACCCATTGTCTCAATTGTTCCTGGTATTTTTTTTTTAAATTTTATTTCGTTTGATATAAAGGTTAAAGGAGATACTAATAATGCAGTTGTGAACAATTTGGGAAGAATGCTTTTTAGAGACATTTCGTGTGGTAGTGATGATATTTTTAAGGTAAATGATTATTGAAAATATACTATGGCGTTTAGAGATTTGTGGCTACTGATATATGTGATAATAAATACAATAGAAGACGGAATAAGTTATGAAAACCTTTAACAGTTAAGATCAGGAGCGGCTAATGCACAAAACGCTGGTACAGAAGCTGTTGAGCTTATTGTATAATCAAAGATTATTGTCCATCGTATCCTTTTCTTCTTCCTTAAGATTTTATATTCATATTTACATTAGAAAATACTCCTGAAGTGATAGAAGGTGCAAACAAGGATTATTAATTAGGGAATATTTGTCTATCATATAATTAGTACGATACAATTACTTCTGATACCAAGGCTAATTATGTTAACGAAAGTACATGAATAGATTTGCTTTCTTTTATGATTATATCATGAGAGAAAAAATTAATCATGTGTCAATTAATACAACCTTAACAAACGTCATACTTGATTCACCAATAATGAGTTTTAAAATAGTCTTGATACTGTACAAAAAAAGATAGAGAAACTGATTCTGAAAAACATTTCTATTCAGCAATAGAAAAAATAATGAATACCAAACTTGCTTTATTCACTAGGTATAAAATGAATAAAAAGTTTACAGAAGTAACAAAACATTTCTTTAATGAAGAACAAAAGCACATTGAAATGAGCAGTATTAATGTTAATATTTTTATATAGATTACCAGTGTTTATGTGTTGGCACATGGCTGAAATATATAACTTGTTGGGGTGTCTGTACATAAGGAATGACACTGAACTTGACTTTTTGACTTATCGTATTCATCGCTACGTCAAATACTATTATAGTTCTAATACCCATAATTTGCTTGAGCATATCTATTTGGCATGATACTGATTCCTCCTCTAATTCTAAATTCAATCATCAGGAACATATCATAATCCGTTAGCAATTCCAATTCTACCTTACTTATTTCCAAACTAGCATCAAGAGCTAGTCCTGGTGCACTAAAATAACCTGCTGGCTCTAGTTTATAATTATTCTTAATTACATAAATTATTTTTAAAATGTTGCTTAACATTAAAGTATTTTTCTAACATAGTAGTGATAAAGATCACCAAAAGAATTCAAATTTAAATGTTTCATGACATCTTTAACATGTTGATAATACGCTAGGCTAATTCCTGATTCACTGAGGTTTGAATAAAAGTTTTCTATTGGTGAAAATTTAGTTTCATTCAGTCTTTTGAATGTACCCATGCATCCATGCATTCGTACGGATAGATATCAATTGTTAGTTGTTTCTGCGAATTTATCATCGTTTAGATTTATAGCAAGCTGTTCCAGTGATTGGTTCATAAATCGATAATTATCTATTAATCTCATTGTTCTTTTTACTAAAACTTCTTTGTCTTCTTATTCAAATCTATATACAATACATTCTTTACTAGTGGCATGTATTTTTCATCATTGTTTAATATTAAGTGACCATGATCTCTTGCTTTATAGCTGGTATATTTTTATTTTTCTTCTTTATCTTCTTTTCACAAACATGACATCTGTTGGTGAATTTATTAATCTTCTTATTATCATTGGTGAATATCATTTTAGCAGCGTTTTTGGTCTGGCCATTTTATAAGCAATTTCTGCAATTACGTGGAAATACTCGCAAAATGTATTTATGCTGTCTGCTCCTCTTTAAACTATAGACTTATAGTACTTGTGAATTAATTGAATGTAAAAACAGAATACTAATGGTATGTGTTTTGCTGTTTTTATTGTCCGTCATGTATTATGATTCTGTTTACAATTGCTTATTGAGTCAATAATACTTGCAATATCACGATATAGAATAAATGGAGCTTTTAAGTTTGTTAATGGTAGTTTTTTTTAAATTTAACCACAGAACCCTTTTCAGGCATTATGTCTGTTGTGGTATCTATTTTAATGCGTAATCTTTTGTGTTCTTGTAATAAGAATTCAGAATGTATATATAAAAATAGACATTTCGTACAAAAGTATTTTTATCGTACCTTGATTATTTGAGATGATATTAATTTTGACAAATTCTTTATTCCACGATATTGATAATTGTTCCCATCAAATACAATTACCATCTCTATGTGGCTATCTCTTTCTGTCATTCTGACTGGCTTTAAAAGTTTGTCTACTGTTTTGTAGACATTAACAGATATATTGATATCTTTCTCAATTTTATTTATGTCTTGTATATTTATTGGGTATTTCTCAAACCAATGTTTATATTTTATTAAGGTTATATTTTTCTGGCCTACATGAATTATTTCTTGGTGTGTTTCTTTTAGATTATATGGCATAATAAAAACATTTATTGTCTTTACTTTTAATATTTATAGAGGCTTTTTTCCATTTGTGATCCATTCTGGTAAATCTATGTATGAATCTCCTCTTATTGGTCAATATATATCTATATGTAGCGTTAGATAATATATTCCGACAAAAAATAATGTGTATCATGATTTATTTTGTGACTAAATTGTGTATCTAGTGCATCAAACATATTTTGAACTTTTCTTTCCATCTCATTTTTGTTCATTTTATTTACAGACGCTATTCTATGATACTGATCTATGTAATGTAATATGTCATGTTCTCTCACTCTCTGAGTTTAATTGACAGATCTAGCTGGACTTTTATTGGATCCAAATCTGTAAATTGTATACTTCTTATTTATATGGTTAAGCATCATAAAAAATATTTTAAAAAACAATTCCTGATTATTTATTGAGCTCACAAATATCAAATTAATTATTATATCCTTTCAATTTTCCTAACATACATTTTTTACCGTTTATTGTTTACCTGTTCACATTTTTAGACTTTGAACATGTCATTTGGTTTGTCGTATATCCCCTCAATATACTCTCCTCTTGCGTCATCCAATGTATATACAGGAGGGACAAATAAATTACTTGCCTGATTTCGAATATTTCATCCATGAACGTAAATTTTTTTATATATTTTGAGATCCAATTTTTCTCACCCATTTTTATAGTTAGGTGTCCCATGTGAATCAATTGTCAAATAACCACATAAGTTATTCCATACTTTAGGCCTGTTTTATGACCACTGGCATTAATTGGTAATATATATATTGATCGGTATTACACATTATTGTATTCTTCAATAAAGTTAGGCAATACATGTATTAATTTTCTGATTCCATTTTAAGTGAAAAAATTTCACATTTTCATCTTAAGAGCTCTATTAAATGTGTCTATAAGAAACGTTTTTTTGGCTGAGTAAGTGGAAAATATCCGACCATTTCCTTATACAATAATTCCTTGATCTGTCGGTTATATAATTTTTTCCCTTCATGAAACTGTATTTTTACTTTTTTTTTTTTGCCCCTTAAAATATCTCTAAAAGCGTTGAATATGTCATTTTCCTTTTATTATGTTAACTTTTTTAGCCCAAGAGTATACTGAGAAGACATCTATAGCTGTCAAGATGTATTTGTGTCCATTGTATGTTTTATATGCTTGCATGTAAACTATGTAAATTTGCCACTGGTCATCTACTTTAATAAAATAAACCCTTCTGTATGGAAATCTGTATTTTGCTTGCTTGTGCAATGGGTATATAAACTGATTAGTTAGCCAATCTTTCAATTCAGAGTATTTTATCTTCTTCTTATCCCTTTTAATTTGATTGATATATGTACTTTCCGGTTTGTCGTATAGATGTCCGAAATACTGTTCTTCAGTCAAGTAAATAAAGTAGAGTTTGCTGTCATTAATGTTAAATTACTCTTGTATTTTAAATTACCTTTATTGAAATCAAGTCTAAGATTTGTGAAGAACTAGTACGTATATTTGTTGACATTTTATGTATATTTTTGTACAATTTTTTTTTTTTTTTTTTTGGGGGGGGGGGGGGGAAAATAGGTAGTTATAAAAATAGCTCACCTAACTATTATGTGTTGGACGCTGTTTTATTGCATCGGATTATGCCCATAATTCTATTCACGCCTGAGTACACATATCTAACCCCTGCTGACGGACGCCTCACGCTGTTATGTTGTGGTTGTATTTATAGCGCTGAATAGAATGTTCTAATATATAACCCAGCTTGTATTTAAACTGCATGTATATCAAAACAAGGAAGTACTTTACTTAATACATTCAAGCTTTTGGCTTAATACTATAATAGTGAACTGAATTTTCAACTAACAAGTGACGGGCATAAATCAGCCTCACTCACTTCGCTCGTGACGCTTGGATGGCGGTAGGACTTAACCATTCTAAGTTTTTTAATGATAGATTATAACCGCTTGTATAAGTCTATGAATCATTTATTATAGTTGCTTTTCTATTTATTGGGGTGACCTGAACTAGAATACATACAACCAAAATTGTATGTGTATCATGTGGTTGAAGGTTTTGGAAAAATAAACAAATATTTAGTACTGACGTTGGCTTCATGTTTGCTATTAACTTATTTTTGTCTGGTAGGGATGGTATTGATTTTTTTCAAAATGAAAATAAGGCGTATTGAGACTGAACCAGAACGCACACATTCTAATAAAACGCTGTCGTGTAAGATAGGGTGTTGGTTTTTGAGGCGAAAAAAAAAAGATTTGGTATTGGCCTTGGGTTCTTGGTTGTTATTAATTTATTTTTGTCTCGTAGGGGTGGGGTTAGGGTGTTTATTTTTGAAAAATTAAAATTAGGTCATTTGTGGATGGCTCAGCATGAATTGCATCAATACAATGTGTATGGCAGATTGTTGGTGTTTGAAAAACAAGATTTTGTACTCGCCTTGTATTTATAGTTGTTAAAAAAGAAAATTATTTTCATTTTTTCGTGTGGAGTATTGGTTTTTACAAAATAGTTGTTGCTAACCTAACCTAGCACGAATCACGTCTATACGTGAACAAGCTTCCACTGCATGTAAAATCTGCGGAAAATATCTATGAGTTACTAATAGATTATAATATAATTTAGTATTTATAATACTGAAGACATGTTAAAATAAATAGTAATCACTATTATCTTTTGTATGATTCAGAATTTTATACTTTTTTCTTAAGAGGGACTCAATGGAGAGGCGCCCGTGACTAAATGAGTCACCCTCTATAAACAAATTATTATTATTATTATTATTATTATACTCCCATAAATCATAGGTTCTTTGTGAGAATTATGCTCCAGGGAGCTTTGACAACCAAGCCTGTGTTAGATAATTTTGTTCATCAGTTATATTATATTTATTGAACAAAACCTGGTCATCACAGAGTCTATACATTTTCCCTTACTTTGATCAAATCTGCTGATTGCAGAAGCCGGATTAGGCCACCGTTGTACATTAGATCCGGATTAATCTTGACGTCAAAGATATAGACTTCGCCATCCCATGTTGCTATGGTAATCAATGTGATATTGCCTTCAAAAATAGAAAATAATTTGTCTTATAACAGCTTTAACCTCGGGCTATAGTCAAAAACTTAGATACGTAAGCTAATTAGACAAATATAATAATAATATGCCCGGGTCACATGTAAGTTTACCCAATACATGAGTTTCAAATACTGTTATCACCGGTTCATGTCGTTTCTACACAAGATAAAAGAATACTGTAGTTATTGTAAAATAGGCTATTATTGATCGTAATATTTTTCTATATTTATACAACACATATATGCGATAATATACAAGAATTGTGCGTATAATTAGCTTTATTTGTGCTAGATATAGATCACGTGAAGGACTTTTTTTTGTTGGGGGGGGGGGAATTGTAGTAAAATTGTTTGATATAAAATTTTACTGGATAATAATCACCATCCCATCCCCATTAACAAGGAAACATTAAAAATATTGAGATATCGAGACACAATCTCGAGATCTACAGTTTTTAATTCTTTTATATTTCTTTAGTGGGTGCAAGAGGCTCAGGTAAGCTTGAGATCCTTCACCTGTCTCACGCTGGCCTGAGAGACAAATACAGTGAAAATGGAACAGGTAATCAGATAATCTGGGTTTGAGAACAATTATAATTATCCTTTTGAGAAGAAAAAAAAAAAAAAAACACACACGAAAAAACTCTATTTAGCTCATGTGCTGCAGAAATTATTATTTAAAGGGTCTATGTGCTTCTGAAAAAAACTGGGTGAGAGACAAAAAAAAAAAAGAAATTTAAAAAAAAATATAGTAGTACCTTTGGGACCCACGCCAGTACCATGGCATTTGACGCCAACCACAGATCTGTCCAGCTTCAAGATGGCCTTACCTGCCGTTTCTGATGCTCGTGTAGAGATAATGTAATGAATCTTGCCCATTTTGCTGGAAAAGACACTAAAAACAAATATCAGTCATGTACTCTTAATTATATTGATCAACTACACCCTCGTTAGGTAATTGATTTTACATTTAATTCCGTATGATTTTACTTTTCATGAAACAAATTTAAGCTTCTTTCTCTCTATGTAGACGCCACAGTCTTTCAATGTCTTACGTTTTATCAGACTTGGACAGAGACATGACATTGATATGGTCAGGTGATCAAGAAGAAACAAGTATAAAATACACATTCCATGAAGCACCTAATGCACGTTAAGAGCACCAAATTTGTCTTCTCTGAAGTCTAAGAGCCAGTAGCTCAGAGGTATAGAATCTTTAATTCTGAAAGTTGAAGTCACGGGTCCGAACTCGTGTCGAGGGAATGTGTTCTTGCTCGCTCCACGCCTTAGTGAAAACTGGAAGTCCCAAGAGCCACAAGAACAGCATCCACTAGCGATACCCATGATTCTCATAGACCTGCTTGAATATATCACATGATAAATTCGCGAATTACGATTGGCTGACTACAGTGATATATTTTAGGACAGTATGCATTTCCTCTTGAGTACGGGATGCTGTACTCTACAGGAATTACACCTGTTCCAGCGGACAATATTGCCACTGGCCGAAGTTATATGACGTCACATGGCGTCATGTGATGTACTAAATCTATTATTGCCTTCTACCTTGGTAACCGTCCTTCTACAGTGGTGTCTGGTGGAGTTTAGTGCCCTTCGGCTCGGGTATTAAACCCAACCAAACAACACTATTGGAGACAGTGGCGGCAATGGGTGGGGGGGGGGGGGGCAATTGCCCCCGGCGCCAGGCAAAGGGGGGCGTAGTCGGAGTTTTTTTTTGGCAGCTGAAATTTTCATAGTATTTCACCTCACCTTAGTGTAACTGCGGCAATTCTTCACAAAACTTATATGGGGGGTGGGGGGGGGAGGGGAGGATGAAGGTTGGCAACTGACATAAAAAAAACTGTTTTCTGTGGCAAAGTAGGAGCGCCACTAAAGAACATTTCCCCATGCGCCTCAAACCCTGCGCCGCCACTGATTGTAGAACAGTTCCCTCGACAGAAGGCAATAATGAAATAGTATTGAATTTGCACTCTTAAATGAACTTTATTTTTTATACCTGCTGCCACTATCTATGAGAACAATGTTTTTTTTCTTCTTCTTCTGTATATTGCAACTCAAATTTTTCAGTAACTTAAGGTAAAATGGAGGAAAAAAGATAACGGCACTAGCACCCCAGGAAGCCGGATTTTGAGATATCATTTATAAACCAATCCTTTAACGCAATCAGCCAGAAAGAAAGGTATATAGTGTTAAGGTTGCATCAGGTGTACACATAGTCTGTGCATTTTATATTTGTTTCTGAAACGCATAAATCTTTAAAAGCTTGAAAATTAATCACATGATTTTCAAATTTATCTTTACTTGTTAGTGGCTATTATGTACAACGTTTGGAATATTGTAAGTTGGAGATGGTAAGATTTTTCTTTTCCAAACTTTAGACTATTATCTATTTCATATACGGTTAACAAAAGTAACAGTATATTGACCTAATAAAGAGAAACAAGAAAAGTCACATCGGTGTAATTAGATTGTTTAATGTACTCTGGAGAAAAAATGGGATGGTGGGAGCTGCTGCATGTAACCGTCAAAGAGCATCATTGTACCACAAAATGTCTACATAGCGGCTGAGACACTCAATGAGCCGAAGACAGATAACCTGCAGTTTTGCTTCTGGAGCCTCTCACCACGACCAACATTCCGTAATACCACTCCATTAGGGATTTATCAGTTTGAAAATCGTTTAAAAAATCTAAATAAATTTGTATCTCTTATTGAAAAGAACGAAACATTACGAGATTTCGCAGGCACAAACATTATCTTAGACTATTCAGAATATCATATTTTCATCACACACAACGCCCAATGTTTGATCCCATAGAAACATTTCATATAAAAAGTGTGTATGTGTTTGTGTGTGTGTGTGTGAGAGAGAGAGAGAGTCAGACAAACACACATACATAGCAGAAGTTCTAAAAAGAAAAAAAGTCCCAAAGTTGATACACAACGTCATTCTGCGTGAAAAGTGAGTATGCGTGTTATAGACACAAAAAGACTCAAGGACAGAAAATGAGTGGAAAGAAACAGATAAAAGGGCAAAGAGATTCATGTAAAGTTAAGTTCTGTTCTTTCGATGGAAACGAGAGAGAGAGAGAGAGAGAGAGAGAGAGAGAGAGAGAGAGAGAGAGAGAGAGAGAGAGAGAGAGAGAGAAACGTGACGGTGTTACCTAACTGAAGCCAATGTTTTCAATCTCGAATCACTACTCCCCAAAATTCAGGTATACCGATTCAGAGTGAATTTGTCATTCCATTACTCATTTCTCACACTGGGTTACCTGCCTAGGAAAAAAAGCGACCGAATATTCTGCATGCATTAATTTGTCTTTTTTCGACAGGTATGGTTAAATAATGTTTACCCAGCGCTTGCTTCCTGTGTTGCCCTCCAACAGTCGATACTGTTTTGATCTGTGTATAACGCTCATTCAAGTACGAACAGTTTAGATCCATATATACCTTCCAATAATAATTCTGTAGATCATGATCTACATTGTTCCTTCTACTGATCATTTCAATAGAATTTAACAGATCATGATCTGCCAGAGCTTTATATGACTGCATATCTGGGTCTATGTTGTTCGCGGTTTAGCGCGAGTTATACAAGGGTATAGACGATAGTTGGAACCTTTCCCACTCCTTCATACAATATATATAATTAAAAAAAAACTTTCATTCACTGCTGTGGGACAGCCAAAGTCTATTGTATTGTAAATGAATTACGAGTCAATACCAAAGCGGTTTTGAATTAGTCTTTTCTATTACTTATGTGCTATTGAACACAGGTGTTATTGTGTTACGGCCCAAACTGGTATATCAAAACCACCTAATATGTTTTCTGCATTACCGATCCATTCATTTCTTTTCAAACTGTGTTGTTGTGATGAAATTTGGAGTATTTCTTGTATAGAGTATGTTGAATGAATAAAATCATATGCACAACGCGATATATACTGTAATCCTAACTGACAGGGAGAAAGACAGACTCAAAGATAAATATGTAGATATACCTGTAGATATAGATAGTTGATAGATATACACATTCCAAGATAAATATATGCACACGTTTTCAGAAATACTAGTTGCCAATCCCAAGTGAATATTATTTGTATATTCCGTCTGTCTGTCTCTATGCGAGTTTTCTTTTAAAATGTTAGTGTTAGATTTTACCGTAACGGCAAGTTGTGCATGATGTTTATCTCCCAAAATTTGTTCAATTTGTACAACTTCTCTCTCTCTCTCTCTCTCTCTCTCTCTCTCTCTCTCTCTCTCTCTCTCTCGTTCAATAATTGATCAATCTATCTTATTTCATTTTTTTATTCACACGTCTTGATTTGCGTTATACTAGGCCATCAAGACGTACCATCAATACCATTAATCAACCACTTTCACCAGGGTTAATCCATTTCGAAATGGCCTGATTTTTCTCAGCTGTTTGCAGGGATAAATCAATATACATTGTTGCACAAGAAACAACACGGCTCTATCGAATTTCTGATCGATAGTAATTCAAACAATTCAAGCTACATCTAATTAATCTTGGCAATGCGTTGTGATAGACCCCAGGAACATCACCATGGTATCTCCAAATGAAATTTCGTCTTCGGTGTAAACCCTACGACGATATATGATACCAGAAATGCAGTTATTCAACTGAATAAGTAAAACTATATCGCGTCCCATGCTTACAATATACTTCATTGTGCAGTGCGCAGGTATGTGAGCACTGATTTAAATGTCTAGTTTTTTTTTTTTTTTTTTTTTTAAATCTATCCGTAAGAGGTTACTTAAGACCACCCAGAATTGTAATGAGAAAATCGAAGTAAGAAAGTTACCCCTGGTGTGCTTTATATATTTCAGAACCGAACTGTAACCGAATTGGTTGCAAATAGAACGTTCCATCCACCATATCACATTAATAAGCCTGATGGGTTCCAGATCCAATATATCAGTACTCGTCTATTTCTCCCTTTATTTGTCTTTTCTCCTTGCAACCGGGAAAATTAGAACAGAGGGAACGGCTAACTCGTATGATGCACCATGTGACTTAAATCCATGGAAACACATTTATATTTGAGATATGACACACAAGAGGTTTTATTACAATTTGTCATGATTAACAGACGGTTTCAAAGGGGAGACTTGTTCGTTTCAAACGAACAAACTTTGGCAGACTTACAGACCGGTTTCTAAAGTAACACAAACTTGCAACGTCTTAGATACGCCTGTGCATGACTAACTTTTTGAAATCATACGAATGAATAAGTCGGGCATTATATTTTATTTATTTCTTTATTTTTTTTATTTTTATTTTTTTGTCACTAGGGAAATCGCGAGTAAGATCGTTATTGCATGACTTATTTTCCGTGGAGGCTGGTAATATCACGTAAATAAAATTTTCATCCATGCAAAAAACAAGATATGAAATATACCATTATTAGAAAAATTCATAGCAACACCAGATGTAATGTGTCAAAAATTTGCAGTTTAAGCCATAATCGTAACCTTGAAAGGAGGTGGTTGCTCAGATAACGGTGCAATGAATAACGTTAGAGTACTTGTATTTACCATGGTTCTCTGCCATGGCAAATCTTGTTATCATAAACAGAGGCGGCGCGAGCGTTCGAGGCCCCGGAGGGCAATATTCTTTAGTGGCGCCACTACTTTGCCTCAGAGAAAAGTTTTTATGTCAGTTGCCAACACCCCCAAACCCACGATCTACGCTCCGGTTACAGCTGCAAAAGGAAACAACTCCCGACGGCGCCCCCCCCCCCCTTCGTCTGGCGCCCGGGGTAATTGCCCCCCCCCCCCTCGCTCTGCCACTGATTATAAACGCTTTTAGCCTCATATGGTTTACGTATATGGTACACTTTCTTGGAACTGATACAGCTGAGATATTGCCACGATTTGGTTTTTGAGTTAGATTCAACCAATGAATCTGAATGACATGTCATACCTGGGTGGGCCTTCACTAACTTTGCATATGTCAGTTCCAATAATCGAACCCGGAATCACTCTAAATCTGGATATTTTGCACTCCAAATCGATATGCATGTAGATAAATTATATCGTCATGATAAACACCCCGTTGCAACGAACGATAAGTATGGATCATATATTATGCATTTCGTTGAAATTTATTCCATTTTACATTGACTGAAGGAAAAATAGCTTGAAGTATTCTCTCTGTTGGGTGGCGGAGGTGGTGAGATAGGCTTTTATTTAGGGTGGCGGAAACAGGAGACCTGTGTGAGGAATCCACCTGCCATGAAAAAGCGGCTACATATCCTTCCGCATGCTGGTGCAAGAAATCGAACACATTACTTCAGCAGTGCACAGTGAGCAATTTAAACAAAACGCTACATGAATGGCTTCAAGTACAGCGAGTGACGACTGTAATTTGTATCTCTTATTTTCGATTGTAATTTTAATTTAATTTAATTTTGTTCATGTCAGCTGTGTGCAAGTCAGTTACGACATAAATTGGCAGTGTGCACGTAACGACAAGCACGTTACAGGGATAATGCCAGTAGTTTCAATTACGACGCATAAGCTTCCCAATGGCAAGAGTTACCTTACTGTTGTAAAACAAAATCGATGATAGAAAGAAACTTCTATGGATTAAACGACATAAGGTAGCCTATACAATTATTGCAGTAGAAACGCCGTTTGGATGCAATAAACGGCATGGGAAAGTACAATACATTTTAGCTCGAATTTATTGCTCCACACACAAGTCAATAACGCATCTGGCCACGTAGAAACGCAGTGGAGGACAGGAACGATATCTAATTATTGTTAACATCTGTGTATTGTTACCTCAAAATTTATTGTTTATTATTGTATGAACCACAGTTGTTCCATGTTCTGCTTACAGATAAACAAAATAACAGTTGCAGTTATCCCCTCCTTGACTTCTTCATATACATTTCATGGTTGTAATAACCATCATGAATTGATACGGTCCTTGTTTCATTCTTGTCACTGATGTAGTAATATATATATATATATATAGTTTTTTTTATTTCGTAAGAAATATTGTAGTAACCTACAATAAAATATCTTCTCTGTATAATTTGTTTTCGAGGAGACCATTGATTGTGATGTAGCTATCTTGCTTAACACCGTTCATTTAAGATTGCTTAAGAGTTAGTTTTCTTTATATCATCTTTGTTTATGTATTCATTTGTTCCTGATTTTTTTTCTCTCTCTGTGTGTATCTGTTGTACTCGTTGATGAGTAAACTAAACTCTTCATCTTTGCTTTTGTTGTTATTATAACCAACAATTTGCACAGTAGGTGCTTCGTTGTTGCTTATCGCTAATGTTCAACTTAGTGAGGATAGAAATTACTATTTCATCATGTTTTTAAACCTTTTCTCGTGCATTGCTTTCAAAATATTCCTATAATTGCTCTGCTAAATTCTGTAAAAAAAAACGGCTAGTGGAACCATGCCAGTTGCTATGCCTGATAAACACAGTACAGCTGCTAATACACATACATCGGTTGAAACTGATTCCATACCTGCCTCAACCCAATTTAAAACATTGTATACAACTTTGTATTTCTCTCAGATATCTTTATAGTGTTGGATCTCCTTGATCAAATAAGTTCTAATCTCTTTGTCTGCGCACGGTCTTGTGTTGCTGTCTCAAACTGACTTTCACTAATTTTCGTAGAGATACTTTACTATTTATTGAGTAACAGTTTTGTCAGGTAAAATTCCATTTACTATCAGGTAGATTGTAAACTGACTAAAATAAACTGGAATGATTTGCTTGAAAATTCCTCAGTTTCCATTGTTGATGGTGTGTTAATGGTAAACCTCAACAGTATTTTTTTTCAAAAGTATGCTGTAGGCAAATAGTAAGGGCAGAGTTTAATGTTGCATGATAGAATGTGTTGATAATATTTTTGTTTCGCTCGACATTGTATTATTTATCTAGAGAAAAAAAAAAAGATAACCGTGGATATTTTATTTAACATGTACTTGTACTGTGTTAACAATTTTATTAGGTAAAAGTCCGTCTGATATCATATAGTTGATAGTAAGCTGAATAATTGAAAATGGACTGATCGTTAATTTCTTCAATATTTATGTTTGATGGCAGACCTATTCATATATTAAACAGATTCTTTAAAAAATGTGATGTATGTAACTGTGAGAACAGATTTAAGTGCTTCATGGTAAACAGATTTAAGTGCTGCATGGTAAATACATTTAAGTGCTGCATGGTAAACAGATTTAAGTGCTGCATGGTAAACAGATTTAAGTGCTGCATGGTAAACAAATTTAAGTGCTGCATGGTAAACAGATTTAAGTGCTGCATGGTAAACAGATTTAAGTGCTGCATGGTAAACAGATTTAAGTGCTGCATGGTAAACAGATTTAAGTGCTGCATGGTAAACAGATTTAAGTGCTGCAAGGTAAAAAGATTTAAGTGCTGCATGGTAAACACATTTAAGTGCTGCATGGTAGACAGATTTAAGTGCTGCATGGTAAACACATTTAAGTGCTGCATGGTAAACACATTTAAGTGCTGCATGGTAAACACATTTAAGTGCTGCATGGTAAACAGATTTAAGTGCTGCATGGTAAACAGATTTAAGTGCTGCATGGTAAACAGATTTAAGTGCTGCATGGTAAACACATTTAAGTGCTGCATGGTAGACAGATTTAAGTGCTGCATGGTAGACAGATTTAAGTGCTGCATGGTAAACACATTTAAGTGCTGCATGGTAAACAGATTTAACAAACAACAAAAAAATCATCACTTGACATTTTCTTATTTATCTAGCAAAGAAAGTTACCAAACAGCATCGCATACTTCAAATTATTTCTAAAGAATTTCAGTTATTCGATTATATGTAAACAAACTCTTCTCATCACCGTCGGATAGTTGTATTCTGGTTGATTGTAATACTCAGTAAAAAAAACATCTTTATTTTTTGTCCAATTGAATAAGATACCCTGTATAGCCACACCACCACCAATCAAATGATAGATTCTGTTTTCCTGAGTTTGTTTAATTTCTTTTACATAATGCGACATCATCTTGTTGTGATGTTGTGCATTCGGGGTTTTAGAGTCTTCTATTCTTTCTTTATTCGTTCTTTGACTTTTTAAAATTCCTATACATTTTTTACAACTTGGCTACCAAGTTGAACCCTTGGTGGATCATTTCGCTTTTGGGAAGTTACTTTCTCTAGTTCTTTGCGTAGCTTGTTTTCATTTTGATTTTTAGCTTCGCTATCTTCTTTATTGAAAAGTAAACTTAAAACTTTAACTAAAAACGATTTCAGGATGTTAACAAAGTTAATTGCATGTTGTCTTGCAATATTCATTTGAGTAGTTAAACTAATTTGAAATGTAATTGGTTAAATACATGGATACCAAGAATTGTTCTGAATGTTGAGAAGTAAAATATGTAACGAGTTGTTCACAAGAACTAATCGTTATTGCAAACACTGTCAAACGGCATACGCAAAAGTACAGAAAAATAAATGCTTTAACGGACAATAATTACAACAGACAAACGTACCAGAATAATGAAAATCACCGGATATCAAACATAGCAAGACTTTTCATCAGCATTAAGGAAAGTCATTAAAATCAGACACGACATTAAAAATACTAGATGTACTATCGTTTGACTTCTACCAAAGATGGTTAAACTTTACAAAATAAAATCTGAAGGTGTTATTGATTGCTACCTTCACATTGATTATGTCATAGCATGTGCCTCCTTTGATTTGTCTGATCTTGAACAGCAAAGAAAATGTTTTTCACTGGTCAAACACAAGACACATAATGGCAAGTGAAAACAGGTACAAAAATAATAAATTTCCGTCAAGTAAGATATAGATGATCATGATAAAATGTTTTATCATTTAAGATGTTTAACATCATTATTTGGAATATTTTTTCAGCTTTAGTGTCTAATCTATTTTTTATTTTTTTTGCTAGACTTTACTTCACAATATAAAGATATTCCTATGGCGATAACTATTGTGAAAAGTGAGGTTAAAGCCATCACTACATCAAGAATAAAGCAACTAGTACATACTTTATTTATTAATCATTTGTCAACATTTTTAGAGTCTTTATTTTCAGTTGGTCTTTTGAAATCAATATGTTGAAAGTTATCTAACTAGCAGACAGAGCAGATGGAAGCAAATCTATCTTAAATGACGATATCTGGTGAAGTATCTAATTCCGTTCTATGTCATATAGTCATCTTTCAGTTAAATTTATAAACTGTTCAAATTGTCGATTTGGATAATTTTGCTTGTTATTGAAGTCACAAAGTATAACATCTGATAATCCTTTTTGAAATTTTATCAGCTCTAGTATTAATGAAGATGTCATACATCTTCTTGAATTGTTTCTTTTCCATTGATTCCAACTCTATTTTTGTTAAACTATTATTGGTTATCTCTTTGTATGTTCCACTGTGCAATAGCTATATTCCTGTTTGTACTCTTGTAATTCCGTATAAATGGAGTTACTTTTTCCTCAATAAATCGCGAAGCGTCACTTGAGATGAATCCCATTTCTTGCTATGACTGTATCTTATCCACTTCCTCGCTATTTAAACTTTAAAAAATGGCCAAGGGCGGGGAAGATTTTGAAATGAAAATCCTGAAGATTACACCAGAGATGAAAATGAATATAATCAATCATTAAAAAATATTGAATCATATTTATATGAACCTAATCTATCAACATAAAATTGTAGAACTCCTGCACAATCTAGTCTTGCAGTTTTAAATGTTCATCAAATAATCAAAGAATATTCTATTCATAACAATTACAATGATGAATTTATAAAAAAATATGCTAAAACTGCGTTTATAGATAAAACAAAAAGATGACGAGATGTATGCAGTATTAAAAGATCAATAAAAATCTACGTACTACTAAGAGACGTGGAAGGGAGTTTTATAAAATACGGGAGGTTTTAGTTTTGTGGACGAATTAAGTAAACGTTTTTGGAATGTAGATATGACTTGTAAATAATTTTGTACCACTGCATACGAAGATTTTGTGTTCCCCTCATTGGCACAAGACACAGAACCAAATCTTTGGCTGGTACCGGACATGGTGCAAGACACAGAAGAAATATAATCTAAATACCCTTTTTACCTACTGTTTACTATCAAGCATACAAGGCAAGTACATGAGAAAGTAAAAACGCAAATAATAGACACAGAAGAAACGCAAACTAAATATCATTTTGAACCTCCTGGAGGTATGCAATTACGGGAAGAAATGTTGAAAATTGCTGAAAATGTGAATAGGGGATTTAAAAAGGAAATGCAGAACTGAGTGAATTAATTTGCAAATTGGACAAAATATTTGGTAAATTTCATTCCTATGACCAAGCTGGGGTAAAGAAAAACAAACTGGTAAGAGTGAAATTTATCACATAAGAAGAAAAAGGGATACAAAGAAAATCTGTTAAAGTTGCAGGCTCAAAAATCGAACATTTTAACATAGAACGCTAACATCTTGACGAAGATATAAGAATACAGAAAGAAATTAGTGATACTTAAAAATATTACAAAATCATATCGGCAAATTAAAATATATTAGGTCAAAACTAGTTAGAATTATCTAAAAATTAGAACATATTTACAAGTCCAACATGGAACAAATGAAAGAAATGATAAACTGTAAACTCCCTCTCAGTGAAAGACTTAAACTGTTATTTAATGAAAAGGTTGTAATATAAAATGCTATAGCTACATCAATAGGAATGACAATATCACATTTGTTGTAACTATAGCAAATTATGTAAAAGGTTCTGCAACTATTGGCGCTGTTGGTCCGCCTCACCCTCCTGTTCATGGTGAATCGTTTCTTGACAACATTGAAAAGTGCTTGAAACCTTTAGCTGATTATTTGGTTTGTTTTAGGGAAAAAAAGCAGTAGCAGCACTGCATGCCATTATTTGTAGTGTTAATAGCTGGTTGTTTAGGACTGTTGATCAACTGTTTCTTCTCTTGCTGAACATATAATTTTACTTATTTTAGTATTATTTTACTTATTTTAGTATTAGTGGGTTTGTTGATTGCATTTTTGATCAAAGGTGCAAACAAATCATCTAAAAGAATAAGAGGCTAGTCGTCGTTTTCTTGAAGAAAGAAGTTAACCTGTTTAAAAATATAAACCACGGCAATCCTGAAACCTTGAGTACTAAAACGAATCGCTGTTTGTTTCGATATTGATTTTTAGCATTTTTAAGTTTTCATTTTCTTTTGAACATCGGAGTATTGAATCGCATTTAGCAGAACTTATAGTTAGTCTATTATCATCATGCTCCTTCTTATCTACATAACTTGTATCCATTTTCTCTTCTCTTTTGTCCTCTACAGTTTCTTGTCCTACTGTCACAGATTGTTTATCAACCTTAGATTACCTCTCATTATTGCCGGGACATTGATGTTAAGATTTATCACAAGTTTAAACTAGTCTTTCAATTACTGTACATTGTTGTTGTATCCTACGACAATACCCATTTTCATCACTATGTCACTTGGTAACAAAAAGATACCGTTACCACCAACGGCATAATCTAATTTCACTTTTGAGTCTGGTATGTACCGCTGGAATTTTATCATTATGTTGTTATGTATGTCACACCCTTGTTGACATAATAATAATAATAGCTCCATTAGCTCTGAAACAGTGTATGATACTGTCATACCAGACTGTGTAATGGATGTTCTATATTGTGCCCGTACTACTAAGATGCAGATTAGATATGATTAAATGCTCTGATTTAACCTTACAATACCTTCATCTGTTAAACTATTGCTTTGTTGCAGAAAGTAGCTCTTACAATCTTTAAGCTCTTCTTGTGTATCGTAGAATTACTTTTGTCAGATGGCAATGTTCTCCAGTACTCAACAGTACCTGCCACAGTTATATTTACCTTTGTAAGCAGGTAACACAACAGCATATGTAGGTTCTCCAAAGAATTGGTATACAGTTTTACTTTCTTCGGTTCAATTATCAAACAAGCATTTGCTGAGTTTTGTGTGTGTGTGTTTTTTTTTTTTTTTTTCTTGAGGTATCTCGAGTCATGATGTGTGGAATTCTAAAATTGTTGCAGATTCAATGAGATTGATTCATATCAATGCTATTGTTATTTTATTTGAATGCATCGTTATCAGGTATTTTACGTTCAGAGAGCTGTTTTCGCATCTGGAAATACACATAAAATTTAAAAATTTATTTTGACTAGTTCTGGTATGTTTGTATCATATCATATTCATTAAGAAAATCCCACAATCACCTGTAATGTCTGAGATCGAAGGTTCTTTAAGTTTTTCGCCAATTAACCATGCCTTGACTATAAATCCGAACACCAATCAGGCAACTGCATTTTGTAGTCATTTGCATAATCAGGATAAGAATCTAGCAAAAGTGGAATTTCTAAAGGCTCGGGTGGAAACAATGGAGCAGGAGAATCCAGATATGAGAATGGAAATGGAGAAGGAAAAACTCAGAAAGATACTATTAGAAAGCAAAAAGAACAAGAAAGATTAAGATGTTTACAAACCTCGAAATCGGACAAAAATCGAAAGAAGAAAGCGAAGGATGCCATAAAAAAAATCAAAGAAATCCCAAAGTACAAATAGGTCTATTAAAGACAAGAAATTTTCACAATAGCAGATGATACACAAAAAAATCACTTTGAATGATTTCAGAAAAATCAGTAGTCTAATAAAGTGTAAAGAAAAGAAGTGTCGTCTCTAGGTTTACATGAAGTCAGACCCATATTCTGACTCTGACAGTAGGATCGCATTAAATTAATCTATTTCAAGTATATCGGAGGAGCAACAAAAAAGGAGAAAAAAGAAGTCTGTTCTCGCTGCAACATCTTCTGATAGAGTTAAACATTCTCAAATCTGTTCTCGCTGCAACATCTTCTGATAGAGTTAAACATTCTCAAATCTGGCCCCATTCTCAGTTACAATATGAATAGTAAATCAAACAAAAATGTTAATCGACTTAGATTTTAAGTTATTAGTGCCAGGAGAACTTGAAATAATGACTGCAAGCACTTCCACAATTGAAACAATCGGTAGACTGAATTTGTTGTGTTAGCGAACGTTAGCAGCCTTAACCTTCATTTATTTTTTTTCGTCAAGTAGTATCCGATATATGCAATAACGAATCAAAACATGAAACTATAACTATGAAGATTGATGTACCCAGGTGTTGACGTACCCAAGTATTGATGGACCCAGGTGTTGATGAACTCAGGTGCATGTTGCTGAAGACATTAGGTCGAAGACTTGATAAATTATAGCTTGTGTAAGTAGCACGTTTGAAGATCAATGTTTCCGCGGAACGCTATGTTTCGCATTTTGCCGAGTTACCCGTATGATGAAAAACTTTAAAATTGCTTTGCACAAAAACATTAACATTGATTTGACGACACCGCCGTTGCCGACGACAAACGACACGATGCTCAGTATGTCTCGCATTTTTTCTCCGAAAAAAAGGCGAGGCAAAAGGAGGAGACTACGGTCAGATTGACACATAGACAGGCTGGCAGACAAGCATATCGAAGGGAGGTAGGTAGGTGGGTAAAACGCCTGTTCTATTTCCAGTATTTACTGGAGTCTCCCTTATTTTCATCCTATCTCCAGAACTACTGCGTTAGAGACAATTTTTAAAGAAAGGAGCAAAGAATATCTATCGTAATTGATTCAAATATTTAAAATATTTATTTTGTCAGATTTTGGGACCAAACAATCATTATTAGTTTTTTTTTTATTTTTTTATTTTTTTTTTTTTAATTTTTATTTCCGAGATATGTTTTACTGACCTGTCTCGAACATTTCAGAAGATAAGACGGAATGTCAATGATGGTATTCTTAAAGACTCGTCTATTCTTGTACCATAAGAAACGCATTTTTGCACTTTTGAAAATGTAAATTTTATAATTATCACTACTAAATGAGATAACTATAGATTAAATATTAATCTTAGATACAAATTCTGCATTATTTTTGTCTTATCACGAACATGTATAACACTGATCTCCAGCATCTTGCTCGCGTAATTATAACCAGTATGAGGTAGATACACCTGTAGATGTTTAACAAAAGGAGTGAAAGTTTTATATTCAGTTATGTTATGAGACAACCCATCATGTGGGGAAATTAAATAACATATGGTTGGCTCAACTGTAGTGCATTTCTTCACACACACACACACACACACACACACACACACACACACACACACACACACACACACACGAGCGCATACATCTGAAAATTCAGCTTGCTATTATACATAGAATAAGGTCGAAGCCAAAATACATTTAAGAAAAATTAATTCAGTCGAACTTTCTTCAAGTTTTAACGGTATTAACAAAATGTGCCCGCACTCTACTCTACTTTCGTGGAGTACACAAGATTGTTTTCAAATGTACTATAAAGTATACACTGTGTCGGCCGCATAGGAAATGTGTATACGCTACTTCATTTTCTCAAAAACTATGAAACAACATTTAAAATTTAAGGAAAAATATTACAATGGTCAGTTTTGAAAAAGAGATTGTTGAAAAGATGTACACATCAACTTGAAGCTAGACATTGAAAGCCAATACATCCGTTGAACCTAAATTTTGGTAAAGCGTCCAACAGTCACACGGTAGAACCAGATTCCAATTTTCAGAATGGTATTTGTTTGTTCTTGCTTATTTTACTAACCTTTAGAAGAATGTGACAAATACTAGATAATAGCGAAAGAGATGGGGTTTTTTTTAAAGGCACTTTTAGCACATTATTGGCTATATTGAACCCACGATACCCGCCCAGACCAGCCTCGATGTGTCCTTGGGAAAGGCATTTAGTTCACATTTCCCCAGCATGATATAGCCAATAATATGTTAAAGTGCCGTCAAAAGCAATAACAGCAGAAACACTCCCATCTTTATTACAATGCTAATAGCTTACCTGGCATGACGCCCCTGTATCTAATAGGGAATATATATTTTCGACAAACGCTAAATTGAACCTGCTTTATCTGCCATAATATTTACGTGTAGGTGCATACAAAAATACATGTAATTCTGTTTGGATAAAATATGTATGTTTAATAAAAATCGGTACTTCTCAACAGTTCTGAAAAAAGCTACGATATGTGTTACAGTATATAATCATAAGTGAATTTCATGCCCCTCAAATAATAGAAGCACAATTCTTTATGTCCACTGAATGACTCTCTCTCTCTCTCTCTCTCTCTCTCTCTCTCTCTCTCTCTCTCTCTCTCTCTCTCTCTCAGTAGCATTAAAACATATTAAACACCCCCATTTTGCAAGGGTTTTAAGTTTAAAGGTGTAATCATTCTGTCAAAAATGAAGACAAAGATTCTTTTCTTGGGCAAGTTCTAAAGCTTCGTCCACACAATTACGAATTATTTAGTAGCGACGACACCATGAAATTGTTGTGGGGTTGGATATCGGTAATGTTTTGCACTCTGCATTTTAGAATGGAGGTTAAGACCTGTTTAGATATAATAATACCTCAAGTGCACCTTCTTCCTGTAAACCAACACTACTTGTTGGTGAAAGATTACAAGTGGATCCTTAATGTACCGTATTTATCTCTCAAGTGATATAGATTACGTATTTCGGTTAGCAAGTCCAAAATTTACAGATTACTTTGTCACATGGCAAGTATGCCAACATGGGGTTGATAAAACCATACGTATTGGGATACTAGTACTTGTTTCATTTATTTTATTGATCTAACTTAGAGTCCTTATAATGTTCCACATTAAGCCCAAATCAAAATCGTTGTTTTTCTGATAAGATATAGACTACAGAGAAGCAAAGAAGACTAGTCCCCGTATTTTCGAAACTTGTTAAGCAAGAAACTCAAGAATAAGCTCAAAACACCAAACTCAGATCCAGTCCCCAATTTTCGAAACTTGTTAAGCAAGAAACTCAAGAATAAGCTCAAAACACCAAACTCAGATCCAATCCCCAATTTTCGAAACTTGTTAAGCAAGAAGCTCAAGAATAAGCTCAAAACACCAATCTCAGATATTATACGTGGAGGAAACCATCGTAATCGAAATTGAGCAGGCTAATAGCGGAATCGAAGTTTAGAACATCCCGAAGATCCTGAACGTTCTATTAATCTAACTTCATTTTAATCAAAGTTATAATATATCTAAGTTTTTTGATTTATTAGCTTGAACATGAGTTTTGTTAAAAACTTTTCAAGAATACGGGGCCAGGAGTTTAAGTATGCAGTACTTGCAATCATCTTTTAGCAAGGTAGTATCAAAAAGTAATCTCTAATATTACCAGTTCAAAGGGTACAAAATTGAATTAGATTTTGTTGATCTGTGTCATCATATTATTCGATACAAATCATTTAAATTGGCAGTTTTTAGTAAAAGTACAAACAAAAGAATTAATTTCAACGCTATATCAAAAACTATTATATAAATCATGGTTGAGCCATATAGCGTGTGCTATTTCCGCTTCTAGTTCTATAGATCAATATGTGAAATGTGTTCGACTGTTCCAATTAATAAATCTTTTTGAGATACAATTTATAACAAATATAAATTATTGTTTACGTGTGTATTCAAAATTAAATGTATAAAGAATACTTAAGGTAAAGCTAGTGTTTCTTTCTTTTCTTATCTTATTTATAAGGGTAGAAACAATTTGCGGTGAACACAGATCTTCAGTACGAGATGACATTACTTCGTGAAAGAGGAAACGCAACTTATGATATCAATAAATACGTATTCTCACGATACCCGCTTTAAAACTAGACAGGTATAGATAAGTTTTGGACAAGAAAGATAAAATAAATCCTCATGACTCTAGAAAGGCCTCATAACACTAGTCTACAATTTTTTCGAAGTCGTCTCCTTCAGAGATAAAATGTGCTATTTATTAGGGATTTTGATGTGCTGAATTCAAATATGACAATTAAAACAAATGATTGGCTACTGTTTCCAAGATATTTAAGTTTTTACATTTTAGATCTATGTATATTGTGCACATAGTAGAGTTTTAATCATAAATTGTAAACTTAGGTCTTTTCATGGTGAAATCGCTCGCCGTGCTCGTCGCTCACTGCTCCGCAGTTCGGTGGAAAAGAAATCTAGATGAGAGTGCAAAATATGTATCTTTAGTGACATGTTGCAAATAAGGCTTTTGTATGCCTTGAGGAGGTTTTCCACCAACTCCCTGTAGTTGTCTGCCTTGTTTGTTTTTGAGAAAATTTGTTGCCACTAACTGGAAGGCTTTCCATGCCGTCTTTTCCTTGCCACGCAGTGCACGATGAAATGCATCATCTCGAAGAAGTTCGCGAATCTGAGGACCAACAAAGACGCCTTCCTTTATCTTAGCCTAACTTAACCTTGGAAATTTTCCACGGAGGTACTTGAAAGCTGCTTGTGTTTTGTCCATGGAATTGACAAAGTTCTTCATCAGACCCAGCTTGATGTGCAAGGGTGGTAACAAAATCTTCCTTGATTCAACAAGTGGTGGATGCTGAACACTTTTCATCCCAGGCTCCAATGATTGTCTTAGTGGCCAATCTCTCTTGATGTAGTAGGAATCTCTCGCACGACTATCCCATTCGCAGAGAAAACAGCAGTACTTTCTGTATCCAGTCTGCAGACCAAGCAAGAGAGCAAGAACCTTGAAATCGCCACAAATCTGTCACTGATGTTGCTCATAGTTTATGCACCTCAATAGTTGTTTCATGTTTTCATAAGTTTCCTTCATATGGACTGCATGACCAACTGGAATTGATGGCAAAACACTGCCATTATGCAGCAAAACAGCTTTAAGACTCGTCTTCGATGAATCAATGAACAGTCTCCACTCATCTGGATCATGAACGATGTTGAGGGATCCCATCACACCATCGATGTTGTTGCATGCTACAAGATCACCTTCCATGAAGAAGAATGGGACAAGATCCTTTTGACGGTCACGGAACATGGAAAGCCTAACATCACCTGCCAGGAGATTCCACTGCTGTAGTCTGGAGCCTAACAGCTCTGCCTTACTCTTGGGTAGTTCCAAATCCCTGACAAGGTCATTCAGTTCACCTTGTGTTATGAGGTGTGGTTCAGAGGAGGAGGATGGGAGAAAATATGGGTCATGTGACATTGATGGTTCAGGACTACAAGTTTCATCCTCTTCCTCTTCCTCGTCCGACTGAAGTGAGAATGATTCTGGTGCATCAGGAACCGGCAGTCCTTCTCCGTGGGGTACTGGGCGTATAGCTGACGGAATGTTTGGATAATGCACAGTCCACTTTTTCTTCTTTGACACACCTTTCCCAACTGGAGGCACCATGCAGAAGTAACAATTGCTGATATGATGTTATTGTTGTTGTTTGAAGTGAAAGACTGTGTCAAACCATTTCAGCTCAGACACTAATGATTTTATATGGTTTCATCGTGATATTGACTCTTGTCCACAATCCCACGCTTGCAGCTTAGAAATATAATCGAAACCCACACCTTCCGCATCACTTGACTATCCCTGAGAGATAATAGGAACATCTGACGTACTAGGCAGAATTAAAATATCGTATAAAGTTCATGTAGTCTCTCTTCACAAAGCACTTATTCACTAAATTACTACTCCACGGAATAGATGCAAATCCCAAATCCTGTATATTGCGTGTGGTGATAGTGATGAAACTTCAGCAGCATGAAATGGAACAGACACAAACCCATGAATAACACGTTAAAAACAATTGCTCGAAAGACTGATGTAACTAGTACATTTAATGTAAGTTCGCTATCGAAACACACACACACACACATTTGAGCCCATATAAAACTATGGCGCCTGTTCCTCAAAGAATAAACAAGTTCAGCACCTTTACGACCAAGTCACGAAAGATTCATTATATGAAATTTGTAGGTCATTTATAACACCTATAATAATCGTGAAGCCTTTTTAAGTGGTTGTAATAAATTCTGCTGGTACCCACAGTCCATTAGATACGACGGCCCCATAACTATATAAATGGAGTGATAGTTTTGAAAAAGCTGAACATTACAGTTGAAGTTAAAAAATGTGGGGAACTAAAGTGGTTATTTTTTTTAACTTTTTCAACCGTAACACTTGCTTCTGGTAAGTTTGAATTTTTTAGATTGAGTTATTTCTTTCTTTCTCTGCTTTGCTGTGATCTTCTCAGTCAGACTTCGATGTTGTTCAATAAAATTGGACGCGAAATTCTTCTGTTGTTTCGAATTAGCTTTGAATCTGCATTACAATATGAATGTACAGACGTTTGTCATAAAAAGAAAAACTAGAAATGAAACATTCTTCAAAGAATAATGCATCGACAGATAGAATAGTAGATTATTTTGAGTTCTAGTATTTGACAGAACACAACCTATATTATGAATACATGACCTATTGTTCGAACATTTTATAATGTGCATATTTCAATATTTTCGCTTACTTCGATGTTGCTTTTCATAGGCGATTTCCAGTTACAAAATATAATCATCAATGCCATTTTTTCGCGAACAAAAGTTATTATGTACTATCAATTATTATTATTATTATTATTATTTACAAAGAACAGGTCAGGTATTTCAGACAATCTATGTCAATGAAATTGCAGAGTATCATTTTCCGACAATGTTCAAGACGTTCTATATGATCTCGACAGCAAACGAGGAACACATGCAATTCACTGGTCTCCAAACCTATGACAACTGCTAGGTGAATTTTCCGTAAAAGAGTAAATTTTCTTTTTCCTTTATTTCTTTGAAAGTTTCTTTCATTATACTTTCATAAAAGCAAATGCCCCCACCTCAACCCCCTTTCATGATGATAGGTAGCTTAAAATAAAACTACACGATCGACTGTCAGGTTGTAGAATAAGAATGTATCTTGCTGTGGATTCTTGGTAGAAGAAATCGCTATATTTAGTGGTTCTTATTCTTAATAAATGTCGAAAATACCCTTTAACATTTTTTTAAAATCTGAACTTCTAGTGAAAGAATGAATACAACAAAGAAACATCACGTACAATGAATGTTGTCAAAGTTGTGTAATCTGAATTTGTACTGAAATAGTAAATAGAACGAAGAAACATGATGCACAATGAATGTTGAAAAAGACCCTTTCAAATTTTTGTTTAATCTGAATTTGTAGTTAAATAATGAATACAACATGTACCTAATGAATCGAAATTAATAAACATAAACTTAATTGCTTCCGTACATACTATCATATACAAATATTGCTTCATATTTGTAAGGAATTGTAAATCATGTAACCCTCCACGATCATTTAGTTGATTACTCGAGCCAGATGCTTTTATATTTATAGGAGTAAACTTACTTAAAACACATACAGGAGGAAGTAAATCACTTTTAGACGCATGCACAGAAGCTAGCGGATGTTGTCAAAGATCCTCTTCCTGTCTGGAATTCGTTGATTTCAGACAAAATCCTGTTTGCTGTATGCAGCTCCAGCCGGTTCCTACAAATCCAGGTTCGTAATGTACTGAGGAAACACTTTGATGACATATATAAGGTAGTGTAAAAAAATCATAATGATAAATGCTCGTTTGGAAAATCGCCATCTTGTAAAAATTGCCAGAAGTGCGGCCATTCACTCAATCACAACCGTGACATCTCAGGTCTTTCTCACCAACCAATGTGAACAATATTTCATATTAATCTGGACGTAGCTATGTTGTAGTAATGTGATTCAATAAGTTCCAAGATAGTGAAATCAGTATTACATTTAAAGTGCCCCCCCCCCACCTTGGCGGAAAGACCAGAGATATTGCGAATGACGACCTTTTTTTTCTAAGTACAACTCACCGACTTTACCACGTGTAAAAGGGATACGTATGAATGGAAAACGATGAGAAAGTCCTGCAAGCCTTTTAAAATGATTTAAATTGATGTTTGATGGCATGTTATGTTCATTTAAGTGCCATTTAGCTTGTATATTTATTTGTAATTACAGTGTCTATATAAACTTGTAGTATTGTATATTTATTTGTAATTATAGTGTCTGTATAAACTTGTAGTATTGTATATTTATTTGTAATTATAGTGTCTATATAAACTTGTAGTATTGTATATTTATTTGTAATTATAGTGTCTATATAAACTTGTAGTATTGTATATTTATTTGTAATTATAGTGTCTATATAAACTTGTAGTATTGTATATTTATTTGTAATTATAGTGTCTATATAAACTTTTAGTATTGTATATCCTAGCTTTGGTGTTGGCTTAAATTGATGCAATTTTATTTGTCGTCTGAAACACCACTAATGTTTTAAGTAATTTAATTGATGAATATTTTTAATATTTTATTATTTGTATTTATTGTACAAAGTAGTTCATCCCACCTAATATCTAATAACTTGTTTAGTTTTTAAGATGTCTCATTGTTTTAATCGACTTGTAACTTAACTTGCTTTAATTGCCTATTAGGGGTAATTAGGGCTAATGTTATTTGTTCAAATCTTGTAAATATTCGTACACTTGGTCCATTGACAATGTCATAGAAGAACAGGATAATAATGTATCTAAAGGACTGTGTCAATCTGTGTGAAGGAAATCGCGGTAGCTCAAAGCTCGTGGGTTTGATACCAGGCCAGCCCGGGTCGGCTGCCTCGTGTTTCCTTGGGAAAGGCACTGTTCAAACAAAAAGAAGAAATAATCTGTGGAACACTCCGATAAGATTTACGTTGCTAATGCAAAATACCGTTCCCTAACAGTGTCTGTAATTCCCGCTCATGCAAAGTGAATCATACTGGACTAGTTAGGTGGATTTTGCAGATGAAATTCTCACAAATGTTACCAATAAGCTATATATTTTTGCTTAATTATTGGTTTTATTTGTGTGTAAGAAATGCAGCTCCAAAAAAAAGTTTGTTCTAAAGTTTGGTTATTATCCTTCAATGATTCCTCAAGTTGATAAGTGATTTTTAAAAAAAAGTTGTATAACAGGCTACAGCCCGGTTTTGGTCGAACTGATCCCAGGTCGAGCTGTCGCTTCTCTTGAAACGCTACTGCGCCACAATTAGACTTCTAAACAAATGTTACAGAAACGCGTCTTCATGCTTATATGTCGTTTTCCCTGGAATTTACAAGAAACGTTTCACGGAAAATATAAAAATTACATGGCTTGAACCAGCAGGTCTAGCACAGGAATTGTTCAGTTATCAAATTATATTAAATTTGATATATTAAATTTATCAAATTTAAAACCATTCTAAAATTCAATTTTTTTTTCCGTCAAACTTCAACACAATAATGACAAAAAATCCCAGTTAAAAACAAGACTGATACTGGGGTCAAACAGTCTGTTCAAGCAGTTGCGTTGTTTACCAACGTCAACTGGAGAGCAGTTTCCTTGTCGGTAGGAGAACATATGGTTTACATGATTTTTATCGGTCATCAGAAAGGTTAAATTTGCCTGGCTCTTAGCCGTCATCATTTAATACAATTATCAGAGGCAATAATTATAGAATTTCTCAACATCTATCTTGGAAAGCTATTATGATAAATGTTACGTGCTATTCACAATACATACTGGTCACAAAACAAAAAATTGTACTTGGAAGTATTTTATTCATCATCCGAGTCATATGACCTAAAAGGAAAAACAACAAATAAATCACATCTTGAAATGAGGAAGTTGATTCACATGGCGGCTTCTGAGTAATCGAATGCCAGTGATGACATTGATGGATAAGGGTTTTATTTTTACCGTTTCACATTGGCTTGTTTTCTTCCAAGTTCATTGCGGCCGGAAGAATTTATCCGAATCTAAAATTTTACAGTTTGAACCCTAAGGTTTGAACGATGATGGTCATTTTCTTCTGACATCTGCGTTCCAGATAGTGTAACATCCCTAAATTCCCAAAGGCTCTTAGCGTTGCAGTCTGTGAGAGTATTGGGAGTTTTATCACAATAAAGTAGTATCGTCTATACTTGCGTATAAGTCTAGTCCAACTGAAAACAACATTGACCCTGATCTGCCGTTGCATAATGTGCCGGCAGATCAGGGTCTATGCTGTTTTGTTCTACTGATTACTCCTAGCAAACTGGATGAACCCAGATGTGCCAGCGCATTATAGGACGGCATATCTGGGTCTGTGCAGTTTGCAGTTGTCTCAACTTATAAACGAGTATATTGGGTAGTAATAGTGGGTGGAGGAGGAGAAATATCCCCCCTCCATTTTGGAAGACGATAATAAGCAAACAAATAGGAAAAGATGAGAAACAAAAGTCGAATCAGCTTGCACTTGACCTATGATACTTGCAAGCGGCAACTCATTTAAAATATTAGATAATTATGAGATAAATAAGTTTTGAAAAGAATTACACGCAGGTACAGACGTGTTAATGTATAGATGGGGAAAAGTGTCAGTACATAAATCTACTTAAATATTCCATTGCAACAAGAACAAACTGGTAAGAGCTGTGCCAGGCAAAACGGTATTTAAAAAAAGCCACAAGGGTCCAAAGTAAGATGACATCATTCGTTCGTTGAAACAAAACAGAATGTATTTGTTTTCTTTTTCCAGGGCGATTCTGGTGGTCCGCTAGTTTGTGAGAGGAATGGATCATATGTTCTGGCTGGGTGACGTCAGGGGGTCCTCGGTCATGTAACACATCCAGTCTTCCGAATGTATTCACAAAAGTAACCTCGTATATTGACTGGATTCAAGTTAATATAGTGACGTAAGGAAGCTTGAGCGTTGGTACAATCGTGCAATTTACAACAACTTTGTACCCAATTCTGTTGATACTGAATAGTTCTACACTGATTGTAAAAATAGCCAGTATTCAGGTTATTTTATTTTTTGCAATGTTTTGTATTTGCAGAAAATACTCGGAGCCATGGAATCTGCCTTAGTTTTAATCTAACATTCAGCATCAAAGTAACATGAATTTAGTACCACGAATTACGTGTGGAGAAAAAAAAAAAAAAAGGCTAATATCTGACAAAATCGCGTATCTTGCTTTAACTTCATTTCAGAAAGTGTAGGAAGTATGAAATATGATCTAATGGCGTGTAATTACTGTGGGTTATGAAAAAACGAACTGCAGGTACCAGTATAGTGTTATTTATAAACACACACGCACGCACACACACAAGAACGAACTGTATCTTGTCGCTTGGTTTATCAATAGTCTTCCTTGTCTGCAGTGCTGGATTACCCAATAGGCAGACTAAGCACGTGTTTAGGTCACCAGCAAAGCAGGGGCACCAACAAAAATGAGAAATTACGATTTAGTATTGTTTTTATTTTGAATTACATATGGGCAGCACCATAATCTTTTCAGTGCTTAGGGCCTCTAAAGGTCTTAATCCGGTCCTGCTTGTCTGTATATAATATCCTTAAAAAATTGACGTTGATAATTTGTATAGACATAAAGTACAATTTCAAACACATTTTTGTTTATTATTTTCTGTCACTCATGTATTTTAGTTGTGCATAGCTTTCTCGAGAGCTAAAATAGTCTGGAAGACGTAACTTGCGCGTTTCCTGACCAACGTTAGGACTTAGAAACTGTCGTGGGTTTATTGAACATTGATACTTGATCTAATAAATTATTTCTGAACCTGATGCAATCTAAGTGAACTATATCTGTCGTTAAGGATGATTAATTGTTCTGATACAGAGCAATGGAAACACTTATCGAATAATCTTCTTTGCAGATACTGTAATTAACCGTGAAAGATTATCTCCCTTACCATGGCCGATAGGTGTCACGCGTGTATGTTAGAACAGTGACCCAATTTTTATATATTGATATGTACGGGTTTAACTCTTTGTTCGTCAACTGTAATTCTATTTCATGAAAATTCTGTTAAGTGGTGATGTTCGAGCAACTGTAAGAATTATGCTAATCTTTCTCGTTGTTGATGAATACTACAAAGTGTGAATTAGATTTACGTGCATATCGATACGACTATTTCGGATATAATCTCCGTTACCTGTTTAGACAAACTCTATTTTCTAAACTGGAAAAGAAGCTGTCTGCAAAATAGACTATAGGCGTAGCTCTGATTACAAAGTTCGACTGGCAAGAATGTAAAGTTACCAGCCAAAAACGAATTTTCACTTTTAAAAATTCCATGTAATTCTAAATTAAATAGCAAATTGTCAAATGTTCATTAGGTATAAATAAGCGGAATCCCGGTGTATTTATTCTTAGTTTGTTATTGTTCCTTTCTGTTATTTAATTAAAACATTTTAAGAAAACAAATATTACTTGGACAATCGCCATGCTACTCTAAAGAGGCAACATAATAGAAGGCTATGAAATCTTGAGAGATAAATCTCTATTTCGAATTTGTACAAGTGATGGCCTGCATCAAATCATGTATATTTTTTTTAATTTTATTTTGACTAATTTTATTTGTAAAAAAGTCTATTTAAGATATGCTTCAGGGGAAAATATGTTAAATCTACCAATACGGTATATAGTTTTCTTTTGCCCAACAGCTGTTATTATTTCTACGACCTTTTCAAAATATGTCAATAACTTTAGAAGTTTATGTGATCTTTTAAAACGTGATGATCGGATGTTTTATTTACCTCAGGGCTGCCAACTAACAAGAAAAGATATCTTGCCAAGTTGTACATTGCATCTTTGTTTATGGCTACCCCCTTGTTCCCATTTGATAATACCATACTTTTTTATCGCAAAAACCTTCGATGTATCTTTACATTACTTTCTTACAAGACCCCTCTGAAACTCAAAAGGTGATCACCAATGATACGTATTTTATATTACAACGCTATTACACACATTTCTGTAAAAATTTAACATCCTTGCACTTTGATCACAACATAACCACGAAAGATCTTTTTTCTAGACATGATTTCTCATTCATCATTATATGTTTTTTGCATTTTTTTTCTTTCTCTTCCTCATGACCCATAAGAACTACAAATCGTTCTAACATAAGTATGTCGTTATTCTGTTACTACTTGTCTTTTTACATGTTTCATTACATCTTTCTTTACTTTAATTTGTTAATTTTGTATTTTGTAATATTGCAACATGGTTTCTTTCGCCCTTTCATCCGACTGACATAAAAAAAATATTTCTCAACGAAAATAGACATTCAAGTTTTGTATTACTGTACATTTTCGTAGCTTCTTTCTGCACATTAATTATTCATTGCTAATTTCACAGATTATATCATTTTGCACATAAATTATTCATTGCTAATTTCACAGATTATGTCATTTTGCACATTAATTATTCATTGCTAATTTCACAGATTATGTCTTTCTGCACATTAATTATTCATTGCTAATTTCACAGATTATGTCATATTGCTAATTTCACAGATTATGTCATTTTGCACATTAATTATTCATTGCTAATTTCACAGATTATATCATTTTGCACATTAATTATTCATTGCTAATTTCACAGATTATGTCATTTTGCACATTAATTATTCATTGCTAATTTCACAGATTATGTCTTTTTGCACACTACTAGAGAGGCATGTTTATAAAATTTGTGCTATACCTTTTTTTTATCTACCACAAGTTCAACACCCATATAGAAAGACGTAGTTGACGTAACTGCAACTTTTACTTTTAATAAATTGTCATTCCAAATACCCATATATCACTTGGTTTCAGTATAGACAGGTATCTAACAGTAGGTATTCGGTATAAGTGTCTGCGAAAATTAACGGTAACTAAATTGCACTATGCATCTACTCCCTTGCCCCTAGCTGATACTATCATACTTCATATAAAAACCTTTGTATGTATCTTGTATAACTTTATTACAAGATCACTTTGAAACTCAAAAATGCAAACACCAAAGACAGATAATTTATATTATGACGATACCATGCACATTAATGTAAACATTTAAGATCATCACACATCAATCACAATTTAAGGATGTAAGACCTTTCTCTAGACATGGTTTCTCATTCGTCGTTATTTTTGTTTTGCATCTTTTGTTTTTCACTTTTGTTTACTTTTATTCCTTACTGTTTTCCTCTTCATTATGGAGCGAAATCATGTGGGTATGTGATGACACCGGTACCTGTCAACAAAGTATAATTACGCAATGAGATATTTTAGGACGCATGTGGGTATGTGATGACACCGGTACCAGTCAACAAAGTATAATTACGCAATGAGATATTTTAGGACGCATCTTAATGGTAGCAAGTCGTTTGTTTCTTCATAGACTTATGACAATTACATAAAGTTTCGCAGAAGCATCCCTGTTGCCATCACGAGGTTGTATCGTCCTAATTTCACATTTTTGGTACTGCTTCAGGTTTTGTTTCTTTTCATGATCCAAAGATGCGAAGATGGTACTGCATCGATATTGTTTGAAGTGCGCAAGTTCTCACTGATTTCATATAGGAGCAACTTGATAGGTAACTCTAGAGGTGCTCTAGCAAACAAGACTTTTTTAAGTAATATCATTTTCACATTTTTTCTTGGCATGTTCTAGTTACATTAGTTTTGACTACATGTTTCCTGAACTTAATCATATTTAGCCGATGACATTCATCCAAGTCAGGGACCAGACTCTTCAGCCTCCTTTAGTAGTTCCTCATGTGACACATCTATCTTGTCAGTTTCCTCATGTGACACATCTATCTTGTCAGTTTCCTCATGTGACACATCTATCTTGTCAGTTTCCTCGTGTGACACATCTATCTTGTCAGTTTCCTCATGTGACACATCTATCTTGTCAGTTTCCTCATGTGACACATCTATCTTGTCAGTTTCCTCATGTGACACATCTATCTTGTCAGTTTCCTCATGTGACACATCTATCTTGTCAGTTTCCTCGTGTGACACATC
Organism: Margaritifera margaritifera; assembly: GCA_029931535.1. Classification (NCBI taxonomy): domain Eukaryota; kingdom Metazoa; phylum Mollusca; class Bivalvia; order Unionida; family Margaritiferidae; genus Margaritifera; species Margaritifera margaritifera. The sequence continues at coordinate 6,625,701 of JAQPZY010001685.1, read as the reverse complement.
TATCTTGTCAGTTTCCTCGTGTGACACATCTATCTTGTCAGTTTCCTCATGTGACACATCTATCTTGTCAGTTTCCTCATGTGACACATCTATCTTGTCAGTTTCCTCGTGTGACATATCTATCTTGTCAGTTTCCTCATGTGACACATCTATCTTGTCAGTTTCCTCGTGTGACACATCTATCTTGTCAGTTTCCTCATGTGACACATCTATCTTGTCAGTTTCCTCATGTGACACAGCTATCTTGTCAGTTTCTTCATGTGACACAGCTATCTTGTCAGTTTCCTCATGTGACACATCTATCTTGTCAGTTTCTTCTGACAATCTGCCTGACTTTTCACACCATTTTTCCAAATTAGATACAGTGTATGCCGACTTGTGTGAATTTTATATTTTTGCCTTGACTGAAATATCGCTAAATCTATCCATTTCTTCTAATAACCTTTCGCTCCAATTGTGCCACAACCCATTTGGAAAGATCGTGTGGACGATACTCCTATGGTGTCATAAAGTATGTGAAATAAACGCTTCATTTTCAAAGTTGAAAGGATCTTGAACTAACTGATTTCGAATGCTTATGGATTGAACTTGCACTTAGACAAAGACAAATTCTGGTAGGCTTATTCTATAGACCTCCAAATGCACTTTTATATAATATGACGACTGGTTGAAGACCTCCATATCTCACATCTCTGATTCCACCAGCTGTTAGTGATATTACTACAATTTACGTAATCTAAACAATTTCCAGTCAACACGAGCTAGAACAAGTCTTTATTACAACTCGTTTCTCCCTTCAGCCATTCTAGAATGGAATACATTATCAGTCCAGACTCATCAAAGCGACTTAATTGACAACTTCAAAACTTCAAAAATACATTAAATAATTGGGACACTCATATTATCAGACACTTTTATTGGGGTAGAAAGAAATTTCAAATTCCTAATACTCGTCTTAGGACAAATTGGAGTTCACTTAATCAACATTTATTTTAAAAAAATATAATCAAAACACTTCTTTGTAAATATGGACATATAGAAAGTACATATAACTTCTTTTATTCTTGCGTTTATTACCAAGAACAACGCATCTAACTGTTTCAATCTCTCACACCACATGGTAATTTAACATTAAATACCCTCTTGAATGATGATAATGTTCCATATGAAGTAAACATTCGTATTTTCGATGCCGCTCATAAATTTGTTAAAAAGTCAAGAAGATTTATTTAAGCGGACATATTACTAACACGCATGCACTTCTACGGGTCATGAACTTGTAAACATCAATTCCCTTTTTTTCCCCAAATGATTGACCATCGCTTCTGCAACGAATCGCTCTACAAGGAAATACTTTGAAACCCCCCTCCCCCAATCAATTTTCGCATTTACCTGATTTAGACTAAGAATTCAAATGAAGAATTTTCACAAAAATATCTTTGCAAAATTTCGTTAAAGATCGACGTAACAACACAAGTTTTGGAAAAGTTGAAGGAAAAACAGAATAGTGAGAAAACAAAAGTTACCTCAGCGATACACACACGCTAGCCATGACTAGATCATAAACTTCTTGACATATCCACTGCATCACAGATACAAGTATACAGTATTTCACGCTGGATACTAATTTAAAAAAAGCAGTTAATCTTGAATTGCATTGTTAGGTCAAAGTTGGAGTATGAATCGCACAGAAAAAAAACACAACACGATTTAGACACTTTTAACAATATTTTAGATGTATTTTATAAACATAAAGATTTATATTATTACACTTTAATTGTGACATAAAACAATTCATTGAATTATTGCAATTTATAATCAATAGTTTATCAGAAATAGTATGTAAGAAAAGAAAGAGGGAAGGAGATTCTGACACACATGACTAATACATTATTGTCGCCTCTCACTGTACTCAGTCCACGAGACTGTCAATAACTGCTTAATGCTGTACATTTATCAGGGTAAAATATTGTGTAAAACGTTCAAGAGGCCATTATAAACATGCATATGATGCTTCTTGCCAAGACATTTATTTAAACATCAGGTGTCTTTGCTGTCTCAAGATGCATTTTCCACGAGTGAAGCCATTTGTAACTTTGGATAATTTACATCTGAAGCATAATTAAAATTAATTGTTATTCTTTCACTTTTCACTTTCGTGTTGTACAAAACTCAAAAGCAAAATGGCTTGAGAATTGATGTCAGACATTTGTTCTTTTCTTATAATCAATTTTCAACTTTTAAATTTAAAGCAAAGTCAGGGCATACTACAATCCTTTTCCCTTTCATTTGAATGATGTATATACTTTTGCGTAGATTTACCTAGTTCCTTCAGGCTTGAAATGGCAATTCAGCTAAAAACAATTTAACCAAAGTTACACAATCCAAGCAACTGAGAGACTGGCGCTGTAACTACTAAAGCAGGCAGTTCTTAAGTTGTATTTCTCTTAAGGTCAATGAAATCTAATCCATAATCTCAGTGAATGAAATCTAGGCCATTATCTCAGTGAATGAAATCTAATCCATTATCTCAGTCAATGAAATCTAATCCATTATCTCAGTCAATGAAATCTAGGCCATAATCTCAGTGAATGAAATCTAATCCATAATCTCAGTCAATGAAATCTAATCCATTATCTCAGTGAATGAAATCTAGGCCATTATCTCAGTCAATGAAATCTAATCCATTGTCTCAGTCAATGAAATCTAATCCATTATCTCAGTCAATGAAATCTAATCCATTATCTCAGTCAACGAAATCTAGGCCATTATCTCAGTCAATGAAATCTAATCCATTATCTCAGTCAATGAAATCTAGGCCATTATCTCAGTGAATGAAATCTAATCCATAATCTCAGTCAATGAAATCTAATCCATTATCTCAGTGAATGAAATCTAGGCCATTATCTCAGTGAATGAAATCTAATCCATTATCTCAGTCAATGAAATCTAATCCATTATCTCAGTCAATGAAATCTAATCCATTATCTCAGTCAATGAAATCTAATCCATTATCTCAGTCAACGAAATCTAGGCCATTATCTCAGTCAATGAAATCTAGGCCATTATCTCAGTCAATGAAATCTAGGTAATTATCTCAGTCAATGAAATCTAGGTAATTATCTCAGACTTTTAGACTCCTTAGTTTTGTTAGGACTAAAAACGGTCCAAGATAGATCAATGAATTTTCTTTAATGAAAATTTGGCTATTGGAAACTTATAATTAGTGTGGGAGCATTTGTATACTCTTTGGTCAAAAATAGCTGGTGTTTTTAAATAAAAGAATAAATAAGGACCCGATTCACATGTGTTCTCATACTCTATATTTCAACCAGTAGTATATACAGGCAAAAAGATAGACAGAAGAGAAATAAAAAGGAGAAGGCATACAAATTTAATAGTTATGTGCATCTTCAATTCTTTATTTAGTTCTTGGACGACGTCATGTGGTCACATTTATTTTGAGATATTCAGTTACCTGGGCAAATTCGTAGAAGTAACCTCATACCTACACTGGCACCAAAGTTATAAGGTGACATCAGTATTTTGGGATTCACTTAGATAAAACATTTATAATTAGCATTTGCTACAAAATTTTTTAGATTAAAGACTGGTACCTTCAGAGCAAAAATAGTAGATACCGGATTAATAATTTTCAAATATTGTTGTTAGAGACAATGTTCAGTATCAAGGCTCAAGCCATGACATCTGACTAAGCTTTAACACTAAAATCAAAGCAGAATGAATATAGGGCCGAGAATTACGTGTCCAAAATTACTGGCTTATATTTTATTAATGTATATTGCTTTACATTATATCAGAAATAAGCCAGAAAAATTACATCTGTACCTGGTGGCTGCAGTAACTGTGGGTCCTAAAATAACTAGATAGTGGTATTGATACTATGCTATGTAACGAAAACGACATATATTATAACATACCTTCATTCTATTGCTTGAATTGCCAGTAGTCCTCCTTTTTGTGTCTCATTCTGAGAATATTAACTTGTAACATTTTGCATGTAAATAAATGACAAACTTTGATACATATTGTTGTTATTCCTTTCATCACAAGTCTATTCTTGGCTATATTAAGATCTAACAAATATACAAAGGAGTCTTAAATATTTCATGAGAAAGATAATAAATAACAAACTGTCCTCGTTTTATTCATCATTAAAACACAAAATTAATCTTCATTTATGAACTACATGCTGCATATATATGTACTACACACTTCTATAATAGGTCATTTCTCTAAAATACAAAACACCTTATTTTAATCGCTTCTATAATTAGGAATTTCATGTGACAAAATATTTTAGGAAATAAACGTTGCAAAAAATAAAAACTGTTTATTCTTTGCACAGACTTTAATGATACAGACCTGCGGTGAGTTAGAAAGTGGACACTAAGTTGTAAATATGTAAAGTATTGATAATATCCAATGGTATTAAGTGATATTTAATTAATTCAAACGTGGTTATGTCCGTATGAATATTTTATTATACCCTTTATTTCAACATATGACCTGAACCGTAGTTTTGAAAGCAACTACCCCCACTGACGAAAATGTATGTGCTGGGTACTATTGTACAGTAAATGATATCCATCAAATGTATGTGCTGGGTACTATTGTACAGTAAATGATATCCATCAAATGTATGTGCTGGGTACTATTGTACAGTAAATGATATCCATCAAATGTATGTGCTGGGTACTATTGTACAGTAAATGATATCCATCAAATGTATGTGTTGGGTATGCCTACTATTGTACAGTAAATGATGTCCATCAAATGTATGTGCTGGGTACTATTGTACAGTAAATTATATCCATCAAATATATGTGCTGGGTACTATTGTACAGTAAATGATGTCCATCAAATGTATGTGCTGGGTACTATTGTACAGTAAATTATATCCATCAAATGTATGTGCTGGGTACTATTGTACAGTAAATGATATCCATCAAATGTATGTGCTGGGTACTATTGTACAGTAAATGATATCCATCAAATGTATGTGCTGGGTACTATTGTACAGTAAATGATATCCATCAAATGTATGTGCTGGGTACTATTGTACAGTAAATGATGTCCATCAAATGTATGTGCTGGGTACTATTGTACAGTAAATTATATCCATCAAATATATGTGCTGGGTATGCCTACTATTGTACAGTAAATGATATCCATCAAATATATGTGCTGGGTACTATTGTACAGTAAATTATATCCATCAAATTGCTTTACAGAAAGCAGTGAAATCCTCGATAAAAGGATTAGTTACAAACTACCATTTGCTCTATGGCGCTCATGTTTATTTCTATAATTGTTTCGTGCAACCTGATTCAGAATTAAAAACAAAATAAACTGAAAAACTAATCCCCCTTCTCTGTTATCACCATTATTTCTCTGCAAAACATTAAAAAAAAACAATTTAATGGAGTAAAATTCTTTTCAAGTATAAATTTAAAAAATAGTACGATTTTTATGAAATGCAGTGAATCTCTGTAAGAAAAAGGGAAGATAAAAAAAAGTTAATTCTCACAGAACATTTCCTTGTCTATTCGTAAACGATTGACTTAAGAACATATTTAGTTTTTTTTGGAAACGTTAACAAAAATTCCATTAATCGTAATGTTATCTCTGATGTACATCAAGCAAAACATCTGGCATATTCATTACAACGCAAATGCACACATACAATATTTTATTTTATTTTCTTGTCAGATAATCAAAAAGTCTAATCTATTCAAGTTTCATACATAAGTCGTTCTTTATTTTGCTGGTTACATCACACAAAAATAAATACATTAGGTAATGATAATAAACTACATGTTTTATTCTTGAACTTTAGATATATAACATAAAATACCTATAATACTTCTTTCGAATTTGATATTGCGTATTGAATTTGATATTGCGTATTGCATTTTTAAACGCACGATGATATAATATGTGTCATGCAAGAGAGAGAGATTCAAACACAAACTGCTAATTTATCATTGTCGTTACGTTGTCGCGCTTAGCCGAGAGGAGACTAAATTACTGTCTGTTGCTGTTCTTTTTCAAGGAAAAATAATCTCTAGACACGATGCAAAGGTTCTCGTTACAAATTCAGGATCTGTATTCCTGCTGCGAAAGGTATTTGAATATAACTTGTCTCCACTGTATTGGAATATAACTTGTCTCCACTGTATTGGAATATAACTTGTCTCCACTGATGCATAATTGATTTTCTACCTGTGAACCCAAGTATTTTTTAAATTGAGATTCAATATTTAAATTTGAAGCAAATACGGAATAAATTGCGATGCTTTAGCTTTTTTCTACTTTCATGTTGTATGTAATATTTCTGCAGACTGAAATCAGTTTTTCTGGCATGACAATTTGAAAAGCTAGTCTAGGGATTGGTGTAGAAACATTTATTACTAATCAATTTTCAGTGTTTAGATTCGGATCACAGAATAAATTGCAACGCTTTGTCCTTTTCAGTTTTAGGTAGCATACAATTTTCCATAGATTAACCTAGTTTCTCTTGGCGTCAAATGACACTCTAGCACATTACCCGCTGAAACTTGTCCAAAATATTGGCGCCGAAATACGTGGCGATCAGAACATGCAGCCTTTTAACTATATTGGCATAAATGCAGCCACAAATTAGCTTCCAGTAGTGCAGTATATTAGTCGTTGGTACTGTTCTTCCAGCACTCATATGTCGATCCTTTAATGTCGGTAAAACACTGAGCTGCTATTACTATTTCACGCATTTTACATGTCAACAAATATACTCAGGTGGACAATGTTAAAACTAAAGAGTGATTTTTCGTCCTTTCTATAATCTCTACCTCTGAAGAAAATCCCAATATTGTCAGAAATGTCTATATGAGAGGACATTTTGAGAATTTAATAAAGCCGGGGTCAGTTATAAAAATGGGACCCACTGCCTAAATTCTTTTTGAGATCACCTCCACTTTATACTACTTTTTTATTAAAATTGATGTACTTCCAATGTCCTAAATGGAGTCCAGTCAGACGTACTAAAATTGTATTTTTCTAAACAAGGAAAGTCATTCTTGTTTGCATACAATAACATATTGCTTTTCGTCTGCTTTTCAAACTATAAGCTATCTATCTCCCTCTTTTCCAAATAAGGAAGTCAGCATCTCTAACGGAAATAAACATTTAATTACATTTTGTGCATGTAAGTCTTTTACGAATTATTTAGCATACAAGGCAAACTATTAATTTAGAAATATATTTAAAATCCATAGCTAAAAATATGGTAGAGTTTTATGCAGTTCGGTATTAAAATATGAAATCTGAATGTTAAGTTTTCATTTTTGCTTTCTTCCAATTCAGTCAAGCATGTGACCTCTGGTCGAAAGTTAGTGTGAGCATTTCCTTTTGGATGAGTATATTTTGTGAACCCCACTTTCTTGTATATCCTCAAAATACAAGAAAATACCTATCCATTGTTTTACCTGGAGTCACAAAAGCCGAGGTTAATATAATATTTTAAGTTTTCATATGCTTGTAAATGTGCTTTTTAATTTTGTGCAAGACTCTTGAAAGTTAGGGTCATAAAAAGTAGAAAAGCGCGTTCGTTAATTCTGTTATCGACCTGTTGTAGCCATACACTTTCATCATTTCCGGCTGCACCAGTAGAACTATGTGCAGTTCATTGTCTTTTATACAAGCTCATTAAAGTCGCGGGATCACCTTTCAATCGATTTGATTTTCCACGTCATGACTCTCATCGACAAACTCCAAGGCACTCCGATTAAAATCGATCGCTTGATTCCGCTGCGCAGGGATCTATATATGCTTGCATTGTGTTGCCATTAAAGGAATGGACGGCCATATGTCGACCGAAAATTGTTGATTCTCACGTTACTGTGTGTTAGTTTGATGTGTTGTTAACAAGGGTAATGCATATATGTCATGCTTGATTTTAGACATATTGTACAAAACTTGGAAACATATTCAGAAACGAAATAATTCCTAAACAGAAATGGTCGAGTCAACTAAATTACATCCGGCTCATCAAAATGTGCACATACGTAAGTATACTGGGATAAAATGTTCTGTGTGTTTATGTGTATTTGATATATTGGGGTCCTTGGAGTATAATTAGAAGTGCCAAACAAAATGTAGTCCTCTATATTTTCTTCTAAGAAAGGTATCTTGTGAAGAGAGATGATGGAGTGTCTTTGTATTCTTCATTCATACAGGCCAGTGTATTATAATTCAGATCAATATATTAGTGTCTCTCAAATCATACTCGCTATCCTTTAATGTACAAACTGTTGTGATTATGTTCTTTATAAAACAAAACCATGCATTTTCAATCTTCTCTATTACTCGGGTTGGAGGTCTCCTAATTCAACTCCTTTAAATTATATATTGTTTTGTAACGTTATTCTTACAAGAATACAGAATTAAACATTCCCAGAACGCTAAATATTCTTTTTGTCAAAACAGGTTAATTAAACCTTCTTTATTAGATCCTTACATTCAGTTCATTAAGCTTCGGCCTCTTGATACTGTATATAGTCATTCAGATGGAATTTTGTGATAAAAAAAGAAGAAAAATAACGAATAAGATCTAGCGATGTTCCTATTTACATATAAACTTTATTTAATTGGACAAATATGTTTAAAAAATTTGAGGTATGTATTTTGTCATTGACTTTCGACCATAAAGAAAGATACATATATATTATTTTCAAAGCTTAAATAATACTTTCAAGTTGATTTATGTCAAACAAATTGTATTTATTTCCGTACTAAAGAATAAATTCCACCACTGGTTTTAGTATGACTCTTTTATTGTTGAAAACGGTTTAAAGATAACGACAGAAATGTTATTGTAAAAGCATTTGGAAAGAGGCTTTCAAATTTGTCTAGATATGTATTTATTCTCATCAGAAGATTACATATAAAGAAAGGCATATTATGAGTTGACATTGTTGTTGTTGATTCTCATGATATCCATGTATTTAAATAAAACTTTTTGGTTTTATCCTACAAAGAACTCTAACACATGCATTCTTGGTTTTATCCTACAAAGAACTCTGACACATGCATTCTTGGTTTTATCCTACAAAGAACTCTAAAATATGTATTCTTGGTTTTATCCTACAAAGAACTCTGAAACATGCATTCTTGGTTTTATCCTACAAAGAACTCTAAAACATGCATTCTTGGTATTATCCTACAAAGAACTCTAAAATATGCATTCTTGGTTTTATCCTACAAAGAACTCTAAAACATGCATTCTTGGTTTTATCCTACAAAGAACTCTAAAACATGCATTCTTGGTTTATCCTACAAAGAACTCTAAAACATGCATTCTTGATTTTATCCTACAAAGAACTCTAAAACATGCATTCTTGGTTTTATCCTACAAAGAACTCTAACACATGCATTCTTGATTTATCCTACAAAGAACTCTAAAACATGCATTCTTGGTTTTATCCTACAAAGAACTCTAAAACATGCATTCTTGGTTTTATCCTACAAAGAACTCTAAAACATGCATTCTTGGTTTTATCCTACAACTATTTACTTTTCAGTCATTGTAATAACATTAACAATGTTTCGTATAGGATTTATTTTGATGGCATTAATTTAGTTGTCTTTTTATTAATGTTTCACAGATACGTCTTTTATTGGCATTCTATGCACAATAACGAGAGAACATATGTAATTTAAAATAGAAATAGGCTGTCAATATTTCGCAGTTTCTGTTCCCCGTCATAGGTTGATATAAGTTCAATATCCAACACTTGGTAAGAAATTTCATTCAATCCACACTTTCACTGCAAAGAACTCATTAAATGTTCCTGCACAACGTAAACTTTTTCATTCTCATTGGAGCACTTCCGTTATAAAGTCCTCAGTTTCAGAGGTACATAGTTTTCGCACGTCGTTAAGCTCTTCAATTTTGGAGGTAAGTCAGTCTTGGGTGTAGTCTGCAATCCCATAATGCCTCAATGGCAGTGATCGGTTTTGAAAACACTGGAACTTATTCAGTTTGGTCTCTACAATACAAAATTATACGAAACTGTTTAGTGATACGTTTCATTGTATAACAAGAATTATTTTAAGCTCTGATTTCCTCTTCTGTTCGGGTTATTGGAGTGCGTGTTCAAAATACTTGGATTACCAAGGTTATGCTTTGGATAAGTGATTAATGATAAAAAGTATTATTTTCTTGTAACATTGAACGAAAATAATGTCACTGACCACAACTGAGTACTGAGCTGGGGCCAAGGTCAAGCAACGTCTTTAAAGAGTGTTGTTGTTCCACAGATTCAACCCGGTATCAGGTGCAGAAACACATGTTAACACACTTTCATAAAGAATTTTACTTAGTTTAAATTACATTCAAGACATATATTAGATTGACCTTAGCAAAGTCATCACAAGAAAACAAGAAAACAAAGTAAACGGTCCAAGTGTTTGGAACTATTTTGTTAGATTCTTAACATACATTCATACGTGTAATATCCAAAATTGTATAGTAAATCACCACATAGTAGAGGCGCTTCCTTAGCGGCGACGGTGCAGAGTGTTGGAGAGAGAGAGAGAGAGAGAGAGAGAGAGAGAGAGAGAGAGAGAGAGAGAGAGAGAAAGAGAGAGAGAGAGAGAGAATTTATCTTTCTCCCTCGTTATTTTAGGCGATGTCAAGAATGCATGATTTCATGTTCTGTGTAAAAGGGGACTATTTCTATGCAAAAACACATTTGTGCTGCTCGGGTTCGAGATTAGTTTTGGCCTACAATGTGCAAGTGTGACTGCCCTTTTTCCCCTAGCTCTGCTTTGACTTGTTTTTTTATATTTTATTTTTTTTAAATTTTCATGGAGAGTGATTTGGTGAAAAATCTTTCATTTTCCATTTTGTTATTCATTAAAGTAATGTCTGAAACGCAATTGTTACCGCCATATGTATGAAATATTGACGAATTTATTCAGTATAGATTCTCTGTGGGGTTGAACATTTCCAGTTTTAGTGATTTTCACGCGTTGCGGGGAGGAGTTGGTGTGTCTCTAAACAGGGTAATCATAGAAGGATCAGCTTTGCTGTAAAATTCTTTTCACTGATTCGGTTTCTCCATTCTCTGACGAGTTTGATAGTTATGGAGTTTGCAGTAGTGGGTGGCTTCAATCCTCGACCAAGACTGTTTAGTGCTACCAGAGCTTGTAACAAATTACGTACAACCAACTTTTTGATCTTTCTGGAGGTTTCTTATCTTGAAAAAATTGCCAGGTTTACAGCATGTTACACAAACAAACGATTTATGACATTGTTTTACTTCTTCTATCTAGATTTCTGAACACAGACGGTGTAATCTTTCAATATAGAGATCGAGGAACCACGATGACAATGACATGGTGCTCTGCTTTTTTCTGAATTCAATTGGACCTTGACATCACAATTTGGCGCCATTTCTGAAACATTGATTTCTCTAAACATTGATCATTGTCAATATTGATTTTTGATGAAATTTATACGTTTTTATAGAATAAGGAAAATTCTCGAAATTTCAGCTAGTCTATTTTTTTCAAATTTTTCACTATTGAACCAAACCTGGTACTTACGTTGTCACTTGCTGACGTATGTATGTATTGTATGTATGTATGTATGTATGTATGTATGTATGTATGTATGTATGTATGTATGTATGTATGTATGTATGTATGTATGTATGTATGTATGTATGTATGTATGTATGTATGTATATAACTTGTCCATAACTGAAAGCTCCCTTTGTGAATTGTTGCCCCCGAAAGTTAAAATGTTAAGATCATTAAAATGTGACGTGAGAAGAGAAATAAAATATGCCGACTTGCGATTTTATTTGTTTAGCCGGAAGCAATTCCTTTACATTATCTATTATTGAAAATGTTTTGTGCATCGTAAATTCAGCCAAACAAAACACAGCACAATTAACACGAACTGTGCTAAATAAAATTATATATATATATATATATATATATATATATATATATATATATATATATATATATATATATATATATATATATAGAGAGAGAGAGAGAGAGAGAGAGAGAGAGAGAGAGAGAGAGAGAGAGAGAGAGGGAGAGAGAGAATTACAAATATACACCAATAGAGAAGAAAGTGCTATCCCTGGATCCTACAGGAGAATACTTGATAACATGAGCAGAGTTTTTAAATACGAATCGATAAAAGATATGTCAGAGTAGACAATGGAGAAGAATGGTAGGATTTACTCTGGTTAAAATAAAATATTAATAATAAATAATAACGATTGCAGGAAATAGTTTTTCGCACCCATTATTCCTCTTTGATTTTTTACGTTTTCGTCCGTAAAAGTAACATCTAGCTGAAAACGTTAAGTTGTATGTACGGCACCTAAGCTCCCTCTAGAACAGCTAACTAAAGCAAGTGATATGATATGGGAATAAGGCAGCTGGTAAATTTGTACGTTTATTGTGGGCGGAATGGTTATATTAGTCGAAAGGACGTAGCCTTAATGTATAGACTGTTTTAAAGAATCGATTTCCTCTGGTCAACCGAGATGTATTTTTCCTTACGTTGTCACCATGGTAACGTCCTTCGTATAATGCGTTGTTATTCTGCCTTCAGTAACAGGACGGGCATTAGGTGAAGAGAGAAATGCCGTATTGTCAACAATTCGAAGACTTCTATTTTGTATTCCAAGAAAATAATTATGTCCTCCGAGAAGATAATTTTTTAATGAAAATGTTGCGTATAAAGCTTGATAAACAGCTGGTTTTATTCGTTGTTTTAGCCCTTATAAAATAAAGGTGGGTGTGAGATGGGGTTATTTTTCTGTACACATTATGGTGCATATCGAATTTGGTTTCTAAAGAGCGACATTTCCTGAACTTAATCTTGATAATGCAATTTCTACAAATTAAAGATAGACGGCTGACAGTTTTTAAACAAATAATTTTCTTACCTAAAGTACATAGAAAAAGAAATCATCATCAAAACAAAAACCCAAAAAAACAAAAATAAAATTACAATTCGTCGTCCATCCCAATGGACAGTATTCCTCCATCTAAAAATCTTTAAGAAAAAAAAATATTTACATTCAAAATGAGACGAGGAATTGATAAAAGATGACTTTTCGTCAGCAAAATTGGTGACAGTAATTCATGAACACATTCTTTTGATGCCTGACAGACCCCCCCCCCCTTCTTTATTTCGCTCACGTATCAATGAAAATAGTAATGATTATAACCCAGGAGAGACTACAAACAAACAAACAAACAACAAAAAAAAGAACAACAAGTATTTGTTGAAAGCAGTATGCCTGACATTAGTGGGAATATGTATAGTTTCTTCATTGGACATGGATTTATTTTAGTTAATATTTTTTTCTTTTTTGGGACAGTATTGGTCCTAAATGTTCAATTTTTGGCACTCACAAACGAAACACTAGTTCTTCATACAAGTTTGCCTTACGTATTTCTGTCTAGAAAGCTTTGGTTGATAAAACGGGAAGTTATTGTAAAATCCATCTAGTTCATTTATTTCTTTGATGCAAGCAAATATAAAATATCTTGAGTTTGACCTACCCCCATCCTGACTTATTTACAGGAGGGTATTCAAGACAGAGCAAGAGATGCGTTGATCTCACCAGATCTTTCACGTTTTAAGCAATAACACACACACACACACACACACACACACACACACACACATGTATATTATCAAAATTTGCACATCAAAATTATGGATATACTTTTCATCTGTTCCTTTCAGTATCAGCCGGGGCCATAGCTGGAATATGCGTCGGGGCCTTAGTCTTCTTCATAGCTCTCACCATCACTGCTTACAAATGCTACAGACGACGGGTCATGCGCAATGCGCAAAATAGACTGTCGTCTGCTATCAAGAAAGGACTTAAAGAAAGTTCCTCTGCGAAAAAATCATCTGCAAGGGGACACGTTGTGATGAAAACGTCCAAAGGAACCAGCCCAATTTCTCCCCCTGACCCCTCATCGGGTCCATTTGAGAAGATCCCGCCCGGAAGTTTCTCCATCCGAACGGAAATAGACCCGACGAGGGATCACATGAAATCGGAGGTTGTTGTCGCAGACGAAAAGGACGGGGATACTCCAGAAAAGGAAGAGAAGCTGCACGAAAGACCTATCGTAGAAAAATCGCCCTATCTTGGAAGTCTGGAATTTTCCGTTGAGTATGAAACTCAAAAATCTGCCCTTCTGGTCACCATCATCCGCGTTCGAGACCTTCCGCCACGTGACCCGAGTCAAGGAGGCTGTGACCCATATGTTAAACTACAGTTGTTGCCAGAGAAGAAGCACAAGTGTAAAACCAGGGTGCTGAGAAAAACGTTAAATCCAATCTACGATGAAACATTCACGTTCTATGGAATAAATTACAACCAACTGCCTGGAATCACCCTCCATTTTGTGGTGCTGATGTTTGACAGATTCTCACGAGACGAGATCATAGGGGAGGTCCTGTATCCTCTCGGTGGGGAGGAAATCGGCAATAAGGAACTCTCTGTGTGCAGAGAAATTACCCCAAGGCATCTCAAGGTAAGCACCGTGTATTGTTTGTAAGGTCGGTTTCATTAAAGTCAACATCAAGACAGTTCTTGCATGGCGTTTCACGTATTTTTAAGGGTCAGCCACCCTTGGCAAAAAGGAATTTAAGAATACAAATTCACAGTACTTAATCTATTGTTGAAATGTTCACATATGGTAAATACGAAACCGACAAATATTAGATTTTTCAATTTTGGGGACCAAAAGCCGAAGGTAGTTATGATACACACATCAGTTAAAGTATTTAAGTCGTATGTATTTCAGCCCTTTGAAGTGTAGTAGATAAAAATAATGCACATTAATTGTGTCGTCTATTCAATTGTATACCCCCAAATCTCATTTTGTTTTCATTCACTCATTTTCCCAACTTGTGCCATTTACCTGCCAATTGCAATCCAACTATCTTTTGAGTTGTTGCATAGCCTGATTAAAACCTTTAGAGGCCCTATGCACTAAACAGATTATGGAGCCCCCCCACCCCACCCCATGTAATTCAAAATAAAACAATACTAAACCGTAATTTCTCTTTTTTTTTTTTTTTTTTTGGTGCCCCTGCTTTGCTGGTGCCCTACGCACGTGCTTAGTCTGCCTATTGGGTAATCCAGCACTGAATGTTGATGTATACAATATAAATAATGGATAAAAATCTGTATCTTTAGGTTTTTAAGGTTACAAATTTCTTTCTCTACCTTTATGAAGTTATAGAAAATGACGTACAATTATATTGCGCGAATGCCATGAAAGACAGTTTACCATGGATTTAGCCTAGTGCTGTTTTCAGGTAAGGTATATATAAGGATATACTAATTAGAGGATGACAGGTTAAACTCTTGTCACTAGAGATGCACTGTGTGTAACAGGAATTCTCGTGATTTCAAAGACAGCCATGAAAACATTGGCAAATGGAAATTATATCACTCATTCACGTTTTCACGTTGACCCCGTAAAAGATAATGTTGTTATTTCCAATCTTATCCATTGACTCTACAGTTAACTGTCACCTACATAATTATTATCTGTAACTTAAGAACAAGTACAGGATTGATGCACTACAACTCTGTGTGTGTGCGTGTGTGCGTGTGTGTGTGTGTGTGTAAGCGGAGGAATTCACTATAGGTAATATGGTTATTCGTGCGAATCAAGCCGCAAACAATGTTACGCCACGCTATCTTCACTTTCTCTTCAGATCTTTGTATTTATTTCTGCACCATAAGCAGTCGTAGGAAATATTCTGGATATTTGCAGAATTTTACGTAGCACGGGTTGGCAAAATCGATGAAATTGGGTCGTGTTTATCGCTGTGTGAGCGCTCTGGATATTGTGGGCTGGTTAATGAAAGTAACCATTGATGAGATCTTATCGTGAAATAAATTTGATTAACATTCATTTTGCACTGTAAAGATAAATCGGAGAATGATCAATACTGAAGATCGTGTTGATTAAAATTATTTTAAATGGGGAAGACAATTTTTCCCGGGGCGGGTATTAATAATGTACTGAAATGGAGCATGAAGTGGATTAGAAATTCCCATACTTGTAAATGAAATGGCACAAACATCGTACTCAGTCACAGCAATTCCCATACTTGTAAATGAAATGGCACAAACATCGTACTCAGTCACAGCAATTCCCATACTTGTAAATGAAATGGCACAAACATCGTACTCAGTCACAGCAATAGTCAATTCTCTTTCACATAAATTTAACCTACAATTTTCATTATCTCTTGTATGTTCACGTGGTACATAAAATTAATGAAAATGTTACATAATAGGCAAACAAACAGGTAAAAAGAAAAGAACATCTATAGACAAAAGTAAATGTTTTATTGTATAAGCTGATGACTTTTACTTGATTAAATATGTAATGGTACAAAGTGTATCATTCTTTTTTTAAAAATGTATTTTGGAAACTATTGGTTTACAAGTGTTAGATAAAATAGACATGGCTAAGGCCTACATGTAAATAGAAGCAGTCATCACATATCTAAACTAGTAGCAGTATCTATTGTGGGTAATAGATTAGAGTCTAAAAATAAACAATACGTATGTAGGGCTCTTGTTTCCAATTATATGTGTATGCAGTGACATAAAAGTCGTACATTTTCTCAGTTTAAGTGAGTGCTGCAATTTGATACGTCTCGTCGAGGAAAGAAAACTTATGGACAGTGTTTTGTATTATTTCACTCATTTTTTTTAATTTGTTAACAATATTATTCATTTGCTGTTTGAATATTACATCAGATTTATTATATTACGCTTCTTCTTGATTTTGAAATATGTTGTCATGGGAACACCTGCTTTTGAGAACCCTTTTTAATTTATGTTTCTTTTCGCTATTCCCCAGACAGGTCAATTACTAACGATAATTTGTACACCTTGGATATATCGTTTACCTTTTCCATTGTTTTGATCCAATTGTTACACATATGTTTTTATATAATTTTGTAATATTTATTTTGCCAAACAATTTTGCAAATAAATTTTACTCATTCAGAGTATTATAATCATAAGGTAAAGTTTCAAGTTTATTAACTAAATACTCAATATTTCCTAACGTCAAAGAGACTCATCGTTAACTTGTTTATTCACTGAATACCATATATTTCCTAACGTCAAAGAGACTCATAGTTAACTTGTTTACTTCAACATTGTATATGTCGTGTTCGTAAGATCTAAACTTGCATACCGCTTTTCACAATTAAACAGGCGATATTTAAGCTATTACCAGTTGTTGTTTTTTTTGTTGTTGTTGTTGTTTGTTTGTTTTTTTTTCTTCTCCAAATTCCCTTATATTTATTTTCTTTACTGTTTTACCTATCTTAAACAAATACATCTTGCTCCTGAGTGCTGCATTGTTATTCTGTAATATCAACGTTTATTTCATCCTTGAATTTCCCTATCACTTTCTTGATAACCCAAAATAGGTCATATCTATTGTCTTTAGGATAGTCGGATGTATTTGTTGTCTATAGGATATTTGGATTTATCTAAATGAGCTATCACTCCCTTCAAATTATCATATAAATCGTTTGTTTTGATATACAGAGGAAGCGAATCTGAATCTGTTCACGTCAGTTTTATCCGTGTAGATAGTCTTCAATACATTGTACAAGAATTTATAAATCAAAAGTTTGCTTAGTTGGAACGTTTAAATTCAAAATTGAATATATATATATATATATATATATATATATATATATATATATATATATATATATATATATATATATATATATATATATCGATTTCCTAAGAACACTTGTTTTTGCTTTTATCTGGGCCAAACGATTTTTCGCTGATACAAGTGACTGTCTTGATATCTGATATCTGACTTTCTCTCGAATTTATCGAATGGTTTACATTTTTTAATAACTTTGACTTCTGTTCACTTCATGACATTCTCCATAGTTTTACCGAATGCCACATTGTTCATGAGCTTGAAAAGTCTTTCTCGACATCATTAGTCGTATTTTGTCTCTGATTACTATTCAGAGTGACATATTTCTCCATTCAAGGTTTTTATAGGAACAATATTTATCTGTTACATATGTTAAATTGACACCTAAACTCATGTAATATTTTAGTCCCATGTAGTGAATCACGTAATTTATCTTGTCATACAACGTAAACGTTTTAACCTTTGATGTTTTTTTCCCCCATCTTTCTTTCTTTGATTAATTGCTTTTGTACATATGACGTTTCTTAGTGAGGAGTTACCATCGTTTTAGGAGCTAACAGATAGGCCTTTAAGTCTTGATTCAACTCTTTTGGTATCTCTGAATCAACATCTAGGCCTTCAAAAATCCATGCAACTCTTTTGGTATCTCTGAATTAACAGCTAGCCCTTCAAAAATCCATCAACTCTTTTGGTATCTCTGAATCAACATCTAGGCCTTCAAAAATCCATGCAACTCTTTTGGTATCTCTGAATCAACATCTAGGTCTTCAAAAATCCATGCAACTATTTTGGTATCTCTGAATCAACATCTAGGCCTTCAAAAATCCATGCAACTCTTTTGGTATCTCTGAATCAACATCTAGGCCTTCAAAAATCCATGCAACTCTTTTGGTATCTCTAAAACTACATCAATAATAAATCCCTTTTCCCAGTTACAAGGTCATCTTTTGACTTTTTGTCAAATTTTTCTTTTATTTCCTCTTCTCTAAGCCATCTAAACCGTCCTTACGGTAAATACTGAGACATTGCCGACTTATATAGATATTAGTTATTGCTGCTTGTCATCTTTTATTTTAGATGAAATAATTTAAATATATGCTACCGCGTAGTCTTTTCAGGATAACCGATGTGTTTCAAATGTTTTTATTTTTTTATTTTATTTTATTTACAATTAGTGTCCTTTAAAATATCCTTAAGTAAGGGAGATGAGCATTACGATTTTTGGTGGCTCACGCGGCTTATGTGGTTTGAGTGGTCCAGTTCTCTCATATTGTTACTACTGCAATTTTCTTTAAATTCACTTTCTAATCGTAAACGTTTATATCTTCTGTTTGTGTCCTTAATATCCTTAACTCCTGTGATGAATACAGTTGTCCTTAATATCCTTAACTCCTGTGATGAATACAGTTGCCCTTAATATCCATAACTCCTGTGATGAATACAGTTGTCCTTAATATCCTTAACTCCTCTGATGAATACAGTTGTCCTTAATATCCTTAACTCCTGCGATGAATACAGTTTTGATGTAGTGTCATATATGGCATTATTTTTAAAATGTATCCTCCCATTATTGTTCTGAACCTCGAAAAGGAAACGCACAATGTGTGTACGCAATGTTTTGGCACGTGACAGCATGGAGAGACACCGTTGCGGTGTGTCATGTCACCTAAAACGATGATGATGCCGGAGGATTTAAATCTCGAAACTTCAGAAATAAAGTCCACTTATTTACAATGAAGAGATTAATCTTAGCTTGTCGGAAAGGTAAAATCCATACTTGTTTTTCATTTCGTTAGCGAGTTTATTTTCCAATTCATTCTGCTGAGACATTGAATTGATCATAAATCATCTGCTGCTCTGCTATGTAATTAAAACCACCAAAAGGGTAAAGCAAAATTTACTTCTTAAAACATATATGTGTATATAATCTCCCCGTCTTAGCCAGGGGTATTCGAATCATTTCAGACATTTCTGCATTTGCTTTAAATCTCAGCCGGTTGAAACAACTACTCGAAGTGTTAAAAAAAATCATATCCACTCAGACAAGAAAACCAGGTGAGATAAATAGCTGCTACTTTAACGCATTTGGTGCACTAAACCGTATTTACAAAACATTATAAACAGCAAAAACAGAGGTAAAAACCTGCATTTAATCTTTTTCATGATGATGGCTTCCATTCGAAAGCTATTTATTTCCTCTGCTTTTCTTGTCTGACTGGCTCTGATTTTTTTCGAACACTCTGAACCTATGTTGCGAGTGGCTGACACATAAAGCCACTACCAAAAAGCATGAACTGTTCTTGTGACGTAGAATGGTGAGATTAGATCCTCCACCTAGTTATTACAATAATTTTCAATTGTATATTTGATAATGACTGCTCCCAGCAAGAGACTGAAATTGAAGACGAATTCGTGTTGCTGTGAGGTATATAAACAACCATATCGGTCAGCACATTGACTTTTCCTCTCAAGAAATCGATTTAATTAATTTTTTTTAAAATCCACGTCAACATCAAACAGCTGCAAGAGTTAAATCAAGCTGATTCTCTAACACCTAACGTTCTTTGTGTACTTGGCTACTTTAATAAATCTATGAACCACGGAACCCAAGCACTGAATAGTCAGTCGATTTACAGAGAATCGTATGGAAGGAAAATCTGATGGGTCATTTGATAAGAAAATCATCTAGTTTGTGTATTACATTAGGTTAATAGACAAGAATCGAAGTTATTATTTTTACTGCTACTACACGTGTATACCAACTTATTTTTATTATTCCCGATGTATAATTCTTAGAGGAAGAGAATAACACTTGTACGACATTGTAAAGTTCCAAATAGTTACATAAAATGAAATTAGATGTAGCCAATTGGAAATATAAACTCTTTACATATTTAAAACTTTTTCTTCTTTTGAAAAAGATAAGGTGATAGTATCGCAATATCGGTACAAGGTTGTGAAGTAAGTAATCTCAGTACATTTGATCTTAAAGATCATGGACTTTGCTAACATTGCTACATAGGATGTCAGATGAGCAAGATCAAGGACTTTGCTAACATTACTACATAGGATGTCAGATGAGCAAGATCAAGGACTTTGCTAACATTACTACATAGGATGTCAGATGAGCAGTATGATTTTTTCATATGATTATTAAGTCACTTGAAGCAGATGCTATTAGCCTTAAGAATGATCGTGTTCAAATATTCTAATTTCATCAACAGCGTCATCTAGTGGCGGCGCGAGGGTTTGAGGCGCCCGGCGGCAATGTTCTTTAGTGGCGCCATTGCCTAGGCGCCCGGGGGCAATTTTCTTTAGTGGTGCCCCAACTTTGCCATATATAACAGTTTTTATGTCAGTTGCCAACCTCCACCCCCCCCACATCATCTACGCCCCGGTTACTGTTGCAAAAAAAGCTCCCGACGGCGAACTCCCCCCTTCGCCCGGCGCCTAGGGGCAATTACCTCCCCCGACCCCCATCTTCGCGCTGCCACTGACGTCATCATGGAATTAACTTATCAGTATTTGTTTTAGGCTTTTCCTCATGTGAATATTTATTATAACTGGAAGGTGACCTATGAATTTGAACCGACTAGGGTTGCACGACCAAAATGACAGTTTCAACTTTTATTTGTTTTAATAAATAACGCTCACTTCTATCTCATATATAAGTCGGTAAGTTCACGTGGCACTGCCATTTTGTAAATCTCGTTGTGGACGGACTTTACAACCTTCACGAACAAGTACGATTTTGAATAAAAATTGCACAATGGGATACTGCATCTTTTTTATTTATCACACCTACTCACACAGTTTTTTATACATTAAAACAAGTTATTCTTGAGGACTTTGAATTTTGAAGAACTTTTTGTAGTATTGCTATGATGAATTTAATTACTTACATTTCTACTGTCATACCAGTGCGCATCTTATTAGACCATGTATATATATTGCAAAAGCTTTTGCTTGCCATATATTTTTCTTACACATACATACATACATACATACATACATACATACATACATACATACATACATACATACATACATACATACATACATACATACATACATACATACATACATACATACATACATACATACACACACATACATACACACATAGATACATACATACATACATACATACATACATACATACATACATACATACATACATACATACATACATACATACACACACACACATACATACATACATACATACATACATACATACATACATACATACATACATACATACATACATACATACATACATACATACATACATACATACATACATACATACATACCACCATGTTACAATTAATTACTCTTGTCTATTTGGTAATAAAGTTTTTTCCTGACAAATCCAAGAAAATTCAAAAGGATTGCGTGGCGCTGAGTCTTATAAGCAGCTGTATCTGTCACCCCAGTAACAAAACTGTACAAGACATTTCTTCTCGAGGAAATTTATTCAGCTTATTTGATTCAAAATACGTGTAAACATCAAACAGTTCACAGATAAATAGTGAATCGATTAACTCATCCTCATATTGCTTACCTTCTTCGCGTTCCTGCCAAACTTGCTAAATCTTGGAATAAAAGCATCCAAACGCTGAATAGTTGCCATAGAGAAAATCGCATGAAATGAAAACTGGATAGTCCAAAGTGTACAACGATTTTTCAGGTTTTCATTTTTCACGATATTTACAGAAATGCATCAAAGTTATCATTGTTTACTATATATATATATATATATATATATATATATATATATATATATATATATATATATATATATATATATATATTCTCTTTATTACGCCCTCCGCCTTTGATCTTTTAAATTTTCTCACTTTCATTAGGCTGAGAATGGAAACTCATTTTTATTTGGCCAAGAATGGAAATTCACTTTTATTTGGCTGAGAATGGAAACTCATTTTAATTTGTCTGAGAATGAAAACTCACTTTTATTTGGCTGAGAATGGAAACTCACTTTTATTTGGCTGAGAATGGAACTCACTTTTACTTGGCTGAGAATGGAAACCCACTTTTATTTGTCTGAGAATGAAAACTCACTTTTATTTGGCTGAGAATGAAAACTCACTTTTATTTGGCTGAGAATGGAAACCCACTTTTATTTGATTGAGAATGGAAACCCACTTTTATTTGGTTGAGAATGAAAACTCTTTTTTGCTGAGAATGGAAACTCACTTTTATTTGGCTGAGAATGGAAACTCACTTTTATTTGGCTGAGAATGGAAACCCACTTTTATTTGGTTGAGTATGAAAACTCACTTTTTTGGTGAGAATGGAAACTCACTTTTATTTGGCTGAGAATGGAAACTTACTTTTATTTGGCTGAGAATGGAAATTCAATCTCAGACTCACAGTTCTATGACTTCCAGCCACGATTCATATAGCCTCAAAAAAAGAAAGTGGCATTCGCGATCTTTTGAAGTTCAAATGAAATTACCCAAGGTGATATAGAAAGTTGGCATTCTTTTTACATCTTAAAATCTTTTAAAAGTATCAATACAGATGGTACAAAATAGTATGTTAATATTGGCACAGAGACGTGAAGTACGTATTCACAGGACACTTGACCTCAAATACATTAGCTCTTCTGGCGTCAGGACATACACTATCAGACTAGCAAGATGATGTTGTGACGTGGATAATAAATCAATTAGTACAGATTTTATTTGTTTAATTATGGATAGAATCAAGATAGTCTAATTTTGTTATCGACGTCATTCCTGGAATTAATCAATCAGCACTTCTGGTTTTCTTATCAGAGTATGCGATTTACTCTGTATTTATCCATTTAGCAGCAGTTTTTATTTTTGGAGAAAAATAATGCCATCAAAAAAATGAATAAATGAATACCCTGGTTTTAATGGCTTTATTTAAAGGGGAAGTCCATGCTGGATTTTATTTATTAAATATAAATCGAGGTTTAGTGTGGTTAAATTTGTGATTTTATTAAATATTTCACCCAAACAACATTTTTAGCTGTAGTTTATATATCACTGCAGTGAACATAAACCACCTCGTGACGCAACGAATAATTTGGATATCCTCTGATGCTTTCATACATTTGACCTCTGCAATATGGCGGTGCCTAACATACGATAGCTACACTAGATTCTGAACTAAAATATTTCCCTAAACATAACATTCACCGAATAGCTTTTGCATTTTATGTACTCATGAAGTTAATATCAGTCAAATAATAAAGAGTGACAATTTTCAAGGACTTTTATTTTAATACAAATTAGCTATGGTTCAATTTGAATATGAGAAAATAGAAAGTATCTAAAACCTTTTCGAAAACCGGAAACAGATCGGCTCTAACCGGTAAATACATGAAATTTGGCATGTTGATGCATCCCAAGGAGGGTAACTCAACCATATAAAAATCATGACACTGTGACCTAATTTTCAAGCTTGAGTGACTCTTGTATTTTCTTGCATACCAGCCTGCATAGTGTCGGATACTCTAAAAGTGCTCTTGTTGGCGAGGGAATTCGTGTTTACCGATAAACACCTTGTTCCAATGACAGTTCAGATTTTAATTCCGTTCGGATGATCCAGTGTCCTTTTATCTAAAGGCAGTCAATTGCTACGTTTAAATCGGAAGAAGATAAAAAAAAGTGAACGAAATTCGGGCAATGCTGCATTTTTTAATCTTGACGTAAGCTATAGGCCCTGATAGTCCTCGCCATATGACTTTAAAAGAATAAGTTCTTATCTTGAGCTTTGTACTTAAAACTACTAGTTTTACGAATAAAGTATACTCAGTTTCGTAAAGTTGTAGAGCTGTTTCTAGGTCAATTGCTTGAAGAAAGGAAGCTGTATTGTTGAAAACTATTCTCAGTGGGCATTTAGAACAGCATATGGCATACTGGAGACTGGAATCAAGTGTATAAATCACGCAGCTTAGACTTGTGGTGTCATTCCGATCCATTATGAACCCACCAAATACGCAAATTAGTAAATATTTTATGAACCAGAACTTTGATGTTATTGAAAAAATAGGTTTACTGTTTTAAATGCACGAACATAGTAACCTACGATAAATCCAGTAATCATTTCTGTCAATAACCGGGATATGCATGTTCTTATTTCTGGACAACAATGCATAATATGCAAATTGGTGAATATTTCAATAACTGCAAGTTTGACTTTGTAACTAAACAAATAAATACGATTCCTTCAATGAAATGTTTAAACGTTGTAAAATTTAGTAACACCATGAATATCCGGTAGAAAGTTCTTATTTCGAGACATACGTTTATAATGGATTTTTCACTTATGGCCATCTTGGTGGTTGCTTCAAAAAAAAAAAAAAACAAGACAAAAAAAATTCTTCTAAGATTGATTGGAAAGTCATAAAATGTAAAATTGATACTTCATGTAGGTCGTTATTAAAAGACAGATTTTCAGAGTCTATAGAAAGACAGCATTCTTCCAAAGCGAGAGCGTTAACAACTTACCGCACTATAAAACGTCGAACTTAGAGGATCCAAAGAGTATTTTTTTAAACAAAATTTATAAATATTAGATAAGAATGTTAGTATTCCTATATTGCCTCAGTCACAATCTACCTAGAGGCATATATATATATATATATATATATATATATATATATATATATATATATATATATATATATATATATACAATTTTAATGGAATCATAGCACATGGAGAAACAACAAGAGCTGAAACCATAAATTGGCGTACTAATACCGAATAAAAAAAGGCCTGACAACTACTCTGCTGAATAACTGTTAATTAAAGACGGTCATTTGATTAAAGATCAATAGTACAACTGTGAACAAGCATTGTTGAGCACGCATGGCTTGTTATTATTACACAATAATAAATTAAACTAATCACGCAAGTCCATTTGTAAAAAAAAAAAAAAAAACGGCATTAATACAGATTATGCTTTGTTTTTTGTTTTTTTTGTTTTATTGGTAATACTCGTAGGTGGCACGAGAGATCCTCACCAAAATATCGAACCCATCATCCAGATAATTAAAAAATATATATTTTTTTCGCATAATAAATGCTGGTCATTACAAATGAATGAATATGGATAGATCACTCTGAGTTTCCTTAAATGTGTTCAGAGACCTTCATATTGGCAGAATGACGGAGTACATCTTAAATTTGCGGGAATTTATGATGATTTTATAAGTATTTTGTATTTACAGGGTTGAACATTGGAAATTCTGAAGTAAAAGCATCGTGAAAATCCACATTCTACAGTCTCGGGAAGTAGTAGATGTAATGGAAGGTTAAGACCAGATGAAGAGGTTGTGAAACTTTAGCACTAGTTGGCAGGTGGAATCTCTGGGGCAACCAAAGCGCCAATATAAATGTATGGCAGCTTTAAACTTTAAACGAAATCAAGGGCTCAACATACAAAATAAAAATCTTTCAGGTTTCTTGTAAAACGTAAATATTCCAAATTCAGTCTTTCTCTAACATTTCCATGAATATCAAATGCCTATATTAATCTTGTGAAAAATCTAAGTTGAAGCAAGTACTAGAAACACCTTTGGATAATATTTGAAGTGAATTAACATAACAGCTTTAATTTATTTAAGGATGGCAACTATACATTTTTATACCCCCACTGTGATAGCCGAACTGAGTATACTGTTTCGTTACTCTCAGTCCTGACCTCTGTACGTCCGCATGTCTTTCCAGAATACTTTTTAGTGCAATAGCACCAAAATATTCAACTTAGAGCCATGTAATTTACACACTTTAGTAGGGTCATAAGTAAATGATCTGATTAGATTTTTGGGTCATTACAGCAATTTTCGAATTTTGTACACATTTTAAATCTTTTTTGCGACTTATACTTTTTTGGTCTGCAGTGCAGGCATACGTGTTTTACAAACACAAATTTAGCTATGAAAGTAATTATTGCCCACAAAATTAAAGCCGTTAGCACAGATTAATTACATATATGATAATGGATGAAGTGTCTGTCAAGTCGAACATAAAAAGTTAATTTATTTAATTATAACTGCAAATTTTGATAGGTCATTTTTGAATCGAAATCCCGTGCCATGGTAAAGTGGACACCGTGTGTGCAACCCAGCAAATGTGCGTGTGTCTAATTATGGATAAAGATGAAGTAATTGTATCCATATGGGTCAAAATAATTGTATCCCTATGGGTCAAAACAATTGTATCCCTATGGGTCAAAATAATTGTATCCCTATGGGTCAAAACAATTGGACAGTTTTATTTTAGATCTTGAAAAAGAAAGAAGAAATTAAACTAATTCCGCTTGCGTCTGCGTTTCAAGCAAGGTAAAGAAGAAAGATATTATTGACTTTCCATACGACATGAGTTTTGAAAATGATTATAAGAGCATGAACCAATGAAACTTTAGAGTTAAGCTGTACTTTTCAAACCAAGAAACGAAACAAAACAAATGTATGTATGTATATGGTTTAACGGAACGTCAGCACAATACAAGCTTTATTTTGCCGAGCAAGTATTAAGTTCTAAAACTGTAAAGAAGCAAATAAATAAATAAATAAATAAATAAAAATAAAAGTCAGAACAATTGCAAAGGTAAGCGTGATGCTTATGGGAATATTTAGAAACTGATCAGTTACTACAGTGACAAAATTACACCAGGCATTTCTTTGAGAATATATCTATTCTGCAAATTTGAATAAAATACACATTAATCATCAGACAGCGTCTGGACTAGGATTAAATTGTTGACATTCTCTTCTAATAGATCACCGTCTGTGTATTTTATCGTCAAATTTCCATGGATACTTCGATAATTTTGTAATTAAAGCGCTCAAGTAAGTGCTACGACGCCACCACGCAAAATTGTATGGAATGAAAACTGGATGGGTCAGTGCGCATGACAGTGACTTATCTTAATTAGGCACGACTGGGGGTAAATACAACCGCATGAAAGTAATTCTTCTAAATTTTAACTCACGTTTCACTTTAAGGTGACATTTACAATATTTTACAGTTCAAAATGACTTGCCTATAAAGCAATGGCCGGCTTGAAATAGAAAATAGATTTTACAAATAATTCCCATACGAGCAGAAACAGTGTCGCAACACTATCGTTTCAGGTGGTCCCTCACAACGCACCTGTTGCGTAAAGAGTGTTTCAGACAGCAGGATTCACAAATAACCCACAATTAATCCAAACAAGTGATACGTTAAAAAAAAAAAAAAAAAAAAAAAAAAAAAAAAACTGAAGAGTCCTGCCTGCTTCGTAGTGTGATTTTGACTGACAAGGCGGTCCCTGCAAACGAAGGCGACACTCATTGCAGTTTGCTTCTGTTAGCTAGTTATGGAAACAGACTTAAACGTATCAGCGCACTATCGCTGCTGTAAAAGAAGGTATCGGTAGTATTTTACGTCAGTGCTGTAGAAAACAAACGCTATGGTCAATCTGTATTCGTATTTTGTGCGTGGGTTCATGCACATAGCTGGGTCTAGGCGCGCAAAGCGCGATTGCACGTTCTAAATTTCGCCAAAATTTGTGACAGGTGGTCTAAAGGATACAACATATGTATAAATGTGAGTCTCATGTAGATAACTATGATATTATTATGTCATAGCTTGTTATTTCTTTCATAAAACAATATGAAAAGTTCACTGCCCTGTCAGTTTTTCTCTGAACACATCCTCTTTTAAATATTTCTGCACACCATGACAGCTCTGTCACCCATAGTCATTCATTTACAATTGTGCCGCATGATACACTCTTATCAAATTAATGCCTACAATACTGAAGTGGTGCGATTTATTTATAAGATCACATGTTTTGCTCACATCAAAACATGTAATATCAAGGATATCAGATGAGGAATATAGTCCGCTTTTTCCCTGCTGTAATTACCAGTATTGTGATGTGGATTCTGTTAGCAAGGAGACTTGTAAATGACCTAATGAAAGTTAAGACTTTTTATCTATAAGAAGATATAATGTCGCAAGAACTGGAATATATGGAAGCAGTACAGCATAGCATAGGAACGAGATACTTACAAAAGAACGCCAGGGCCTCCTTAATGACCGTACTTTAAAAAAAAAAAAATTGGAAGGAGAGGATGAGGGCTGTTCACAGTTGATATCATTTGAGTGTTGCTTTTTCTCCACTTTGAATGTAGAAGGAATGGTCAGAATACAACTGTAATTTTAGGTTCATTAAAAAAGTGGACAATTAAAACCATTCTTTGAATATATTTAATCTTTGTCAGCTTGATCTATAAGCTCCGTAAGATACCATTCTTTTATTTTAAAACAAATGTTCAGATCTTATCCTTGTTAGTGCACCAACATCAGATGATATAAATTCATTCTCATCTGTAATTTCATCAGCTTTTATTGGTGTGTTCTCAGGTTCAATATACCACCTCTGTCAACCCCTGCGTGTATCCTCTTCATGGCTGAAAACAAGCAGTTGGAAAGGCTGCAATATAAATCAATGGAAATCACTCACTTAAAAAGACGAACTGTTAACCATCTTGACCCTGATCTTTCTCGTAATGTGACTCAAAGTGTTAACTTTTCTCACGGAATTATCAGTCTAAAAAACAACGTAGAGTCAGAATTGCAGATCTGGCCTGGGCGTAAGTTTAGGAATTAGTGATCTGATCGGATGAAACATATGTAGATAAAATATCATAAGTCCAGACTTAAACTTACAAACATATTGGAGAAAATTATCCTGGTTTCACTCTTTCACTGACTTAAGTCTTAAAGTTATGTCTAGATGTAATACATTGTTTGGGTAATTTTAAGTCAGACTTAAAATTCATCCAATAAGATTTAGCTCAAAGTTTAAGTCCAGACCCAAGCTTTCTTGGCGAAGTCATGACCTGATTTTGAGCTGTTCACTTACCACTGTCTGTGAATCAAACAATTTACACTGAGAACTGCAGATATGTTTCTATGCTGATCGTGTCGGGAACAAACCATATTAGGAGAAAAGATACCGTAATGGTAAGGTAGAGAACAATGCTCTATGGGCATGTGGAACAGAAGCTGATATCTTTAGGACTGAAAACAATAGAGGAGATCAGGGAATATATACCTGTTGTGCCGAAGGTATCCATTAGGAGCCCACTAAATATGCAAATCAGTAAATACTTTTCGATACAAACCACACTGTTTTAGTGTTGAAATCCTAAAAACAAATAATACGATTCCTGTAATAAAATGCACGAATGTAGTCACATACGACACGCACATTCATGTTGTATTTTCAGACAGTCATTCGTGGCCTTCAAATCAGAAAATAATTTATGAACCACATTTATAAGTGCTGAAATCAAATAAATGAATAGAGTGTATGTAATGGAACCTTTAACAAAACCACTAAGTGTCTCTTGCAAAGTTTGCGAGAAGCATTGTTTTATTACAAGATGGCGATTTATCGCATACCATTGCAGTGTTTTTGCTACCATGGCGCCTGCCTCTATATGACCTTTCTTCAACATTTCTTCCCCAAATGTTATATGTAGGCATTTAAAGAAATGAGCAATTCGTAAATTTATGCACTATATAAGTCGTTTATTGTAAGATAAAACATTAAATATATTGTGTACAGTTACACGCACTGAAGAAAAGATTACACTCAACGTGAAGGTGTTATCAATTAATACAGGTTACACACCCATCGTACGTGAATGTGTTATAAATTAATACAGGTTAAAATGTATTCACTGCTCAGTTTCAAAGTATCGTACATAGATTGAATAAAATAGTATATGCACTATATACAATCCAAAATGTCTTACTGTTGAAATAAAACAAATATAATTTCTGCGTGTATCTAATAGTTTTTACTAGACACATTGTCTCTGGGAATGACTAGGTAAAACAGGTTCTTATTCCGAAACTGACATCGTCACATCAATGACCGACTATCACAGTGTCTAGCCTTCATGGTCGTTGTTTCGATAAAATTATCCTCGAACTACCTTTGTCGCATTTCATGAAATGTTTTCCGCTATACGATGTTAAATGTTACATCAGAGTGCCCAAGCGCTGAAACTCCGAAACTGACATCGTCACATCAATGACCGACTATCACAGTGTTTAGCCTTCATGATCGTTGCTTCGATAAAATTATCCTCGAACTACCTTTGTCGCATTTCATGAAATGTGTTCCACTATACGATGTTAAATGTTACATCAGAGTGCCCAAGCGCTGAAACTTAGAAACTGACATCGTCACATCAATGACCGACTATCACAGTGTTTAGCCTTCATGGTCGTTGCTTCGATAAATTTTCCTCGAACTACCTTTGTCGCATTTCATGAAATGTTTTCCACTATACGATGTTAAATGTTACATCAGAGTGCCCAAGCGCTGAAACTCCGAAACTGACATCGTCACATCAATGACCGACTATCACAGTGTTTAGCCTTCATGGTCGTTGCTTCGATAAAATTATCCTCGAACTACCTTTGTCGCATTTCATTAAATGTTTTCCACTATACTTTGATAAATGTTACGTCAAAGTGCCCAAGCGCTGAAAAGTCGCAACATAGAAAACCATATATAGGTCTTCTATTTTATTTTTCATTTTTGCCAGCATTGCAAAACAGAAGTAATGTCCTAATATTCGTGTTATGTTGTGAAGTACGTAATCACAATACGATATATCCATTTAGACGGTGTATCATGCCTCTCTTGCGACTTATAGAAATATGCCCAAGCTTTGTTGAGAGAGAGAGAGAGAGAGAGAGAGAGAGACAGAGAGAGAGAGAGAGAGAGAGAGAGAGTCTGGTGGAACGTGACTATAGGATGACTGGTTCTGAATAATCGGAACATCCTCGGCCTTTTCCGTCGCTTGTTACATTGGACCTCAATCTGCTTTCCAAGTGCCACTCTTGCTTCTTCGAAACGCCACATCTACCACAAGTTGAAATCTGTTTTCTTGCAGATATCCCTGCTCTTGTTTTCACTTCATTACCAGAAGGAATTCGCAAACAAATACAATATTTACATAAATATAAGAAATTGCAAGTCTTGACCTTGCAGATCAAGCACTATTATTGTTAACTTATCATTTTTTCATCTGAATTCAACGTAAAATAGACTGAAATATCAGCTTAAAACGGGGCTGACTCCGGTGTCAAATGGTTTATGCAGGCAGGGGCGTTATTATCAACGTCAATGGAACAGTTTGAAAAGACCTCTTTGGGAGAGTCGAAGATTTTCGACTCGCATTGGAAAAGGACTATAATATATTGACTGTGGCTCTGAAGTCAAGACACACAATATCAGATAATCAAGACAGTTTGCATGTACGGCTATATTTAATTCAGTGTTGTCATGTTCATAGTGTGCCATTGTAATACTAATTCAGTGTTGTCATGTTCATAGTGTGCTAATGTAATACTAATTCAGTGTTGTCATGTTCATAGTGTGCCATTGTAATACTAATTCAGTGTTGTCATGTTCATAGTGTGCCAATGTAATACTAATTCAGTCTTGTCATGTTCATAGTGTGCTAATGTAATACTAATTCAGTGTTGTCATGTTCATAGTGTGCCAATGTAATACTAATTCAGTGTTGTCATGTTCATAGTGTGCCAATGTAATACTAATTCAGTCTTGTCATGTTCATAGTGTGTGTGCTAATGTAATACTAATTCAGTGTTGTAATGTTCATAGTGTGCCAATGTAATACTAATTCAGTGTTGTAATGTTCATAGTGTGCCAATGTAATACTAATTCAGTCTTGTCATGTTCATAGTCTGCCATTGTAATACTAACTCAGGAGGCTCTTAAGGAGTTATCTTGTTTTAAATATAGTTTCCTCATTCAATGCATCTCATCAAAATCGCAGAAAACGAAATGTTGAACTTAGGGTCCCCAAATCATAGCAGCAATAAATTATTGTGCATACACTAATTAATTGTATTTATTATATATTTCATAATGAGATTTTGAAATATATCAGTGTGAGAAAAATTATATCACCACAGTGGCGATACCACTTTTATCACCACAGTGGTTATATCACTT
Source organism: Margaritifera margaritifera (assembly GCA_029931535.1). Lineage (NCBI taxonomy): Eukaryota > Metazoa > Mollusca > Bivalvia > Unionida > Margaritiferidae > Margaritifera > Margaritifera margaritifera. The sequence goes on along the minus strand of JAQPZY010001685.1, from coordinate 6,592,872 downwards.
TTGGAACTACTTTCTGTTTCTATTTAGAAGTATATCGGCCCTTATGTATGTTATTCAGACTTGGATTTTCATATTCAGGCCTATTTCATTTTTTCTTTTTATATTCCTTCGCACTTGCTCTCTCTATCTGTCTGTCTCTCTGCATCAGGATGAACAGGTCTTGAAATGTGTCCAGACTGTTGACCCCACAGGGGCTCGTGTCGTTGCTTACATTTTACCTATAAATCATATATGTACTTATATAATAATTATTATATAGTACATATATGATTTATAGGTAAATTGTAAGCAACGATACGAGTCCTTGTGGTTGACCCTCTAGTATACATTTTATGTATTCAGTGAGAAGGCGCCATTAATAATACCCCAAAAATGTACCTCAAACAACAAAAAGTAGGCTTCAAGTATTAACTTTTTATAATTAGTTTTCCACATGATTCATGCAAATTGTCAGTGAGTGAACTTACATGACCTGTTGCTATTCGATATTCTGTGTCATCAGTATCGTATATCTGTTACACTCAACGACAAACAGTACACATTTTTGAGGAAAACTCTTGATTAAATATAGTAATGGAATTGTTTAAGTAACGATTTTAACTGTAATCACAATCATAATCATGCATGAGAACGACGGAGAAATCAGGAATTAATGAGTGTTGATTCCAACCCGAAATTAAGTGACAATCGAAATTTGGGTACAGCGTCTACTACCGAAATAGACTGCTAGCTTCCCAACGCACAAACATTCACGTTTGAATGCAGAAAAAAACAAAAATAGAAACCAAAATCCTTACTAGTAAACTGATAATCATTAAAATCTGTTGTTTAATGATGCTACACTCTGAAGTCTGTTGGAACGTTCTTTCATGTTGCTATAGTACTCCAGCAATGTTCATTGTATCAATCCGCGCAAGAAATGTGTTAACGAAAATAAAAGTATCTTCATTTTCGTATGAAAACAGTCATTAATTTGACAAAATGCAGAATCTGAAGCATTATATGTACAATCTAAATTTTTAAAAGGCCTCTGTCCTAAAATTATTGTAAAATTTCGAACTTCTTTTTGTCGATGTAGTAATGCAACCGTTAATCGCATTGGCACAGAATGGAGAAACGAATCCATGCAAATAGAATGTTTTTGCCTTAAAAATATATAATAAAAAGAAAATCTACGTTTTTTGAGTAGATATAAGGAAATAATTCACTCGTGGAAACATTTTGTATTGTCACGATGTTACGCTCTGAAGTCTGTTGGAGCGTTCTGTCATGTTGCTTTAGTGTCCCCACCCGAGCAATGTCATGTTGCTATAGTACTCCCACCCGAGCAATGTTAACTGCATCAATCCGCGCAAGAAATGTGTTAACGAAAATAAAAATCTCTTAATTTTCGCATGAAAACATTCATTAATTTGACAAAATACACAATTTTAAGTATTATATGTACAATTTAAATTTGTCAAAAGTCGCTGTCCTAAAATTATTGTACAGTTTCGGAACTTCTTTTTATCGATGTAGTAATGCAGCCGTGAATCGCATTGACACAGAATGGAGAAACAAATCCATGCAAATGGAAGGTTTTTGCCTTTAAAAATATATAATATAAAGAAAATCTACTTTTTTTTTTTTTCTTTAGTAGATATAAGGAAATAATTCACTCGCGAAGTGGAAACATTTTGTATTGTCTTCGCACTCGTGACAATACAATGTTTCCACTTCACTCGTGAAATATTTCCTTATATGTACTCACAAAATGTAGATTTCCTCTATATATCACTTGTGATAGTTTGGTAAATACCTCTGACCAAAATTAATTGTGTCTTTTTTGTTTTAACGGCACTTTTAACACATTATTGGCTATATCATGCCGAGGAAATGGAAGCTAAGTGCCTTTCCCAAGGAAAAGACCGATGCAGCCGACCCGGGCTGGTCTGGCGGTCATCGAAGCCCCGATCCTTATGTTATGAGTCCGATGCTCTACCAACTAAGCTACTGCGGCTCCCCGACCAAAATTGAATCACAGTGCTGCTAGCACAAGGTCCTTAACTAGCTTAGTTTTTAATACAGGCAAATATTATCCATGCTTTTACATAAATTTATAGATGGCGATAGATTACTTCAAATTTCCAGAAAAAAATCCCCCAAACAACAACAACAACAACAACAACAACATTAGAATTCAAAGTAATAAAATTGAGACTCTTGTTTGTATCTCTAATATTGCTAGCTTGAATATGTGGGCGTTACTATTGTTTATTGAAGGCAGCGTTTTCTAAATGTCCACAGTATTTCAGATGACAGTATTGTCTAGTAAACATACTGATTCTTCATCTAGCAAAAGGCACAGGATAATATCAATTCACTTCCATTAAAAAAAAATTGTGTTGATCTGTACGAGCATGTTCTATCGGATCCAGTATGGCACCTCTGTGAACTGTTGCAGAGATTCGGTGAATAACTCAAAATGAACCATAAACAACTGCAGAACCGACGAATGCAAGCCCGTCGGGAGCCCATATTTATTCGGTCAGGAGGATGGAACATTAACAGTGTAGACTCTGACTTGCTTTAGCATGAAACTCTGGAAAAAAACAAAACAACTTTAGTCTGGAAATCAGAAAACGTGTTAGACTATGTTTGAGCTTGAGATTTTGTGTCAGCCGGTCAGAGAGAACTTTACGTTTGTAACGTCACGTCTGGGTGTCTGAAAATTATAATTCAACCTCAACTTAAGCTCACATTTTGTATGATCTTTAGCTTAAGCCTAGGATTCAGTTTCCACTATCAGCCAATCCAACACGATCTTTCAAAAGCAACGTCATTTGTGATTGGTTGAAAGAAATTCTCAAGCTTAAACTCCAACTCATGAGTTTGATGATTTCGAGACCAGAATCTTTTAGATCTAAATCTTTTGATTTTGCTAGAATTTGAGTTTGGTATTTAGTTCTAAAACAAAAACGTAAACAAGTGAGACGGGGGACGCAAGGCTCGTTATTTGCCCAAATGAAACATTGAACCATTGTTCACAATTGCAAATATGGCATTCCTAAACATCATAATGCAAGCCTATGATTTTGCACAGCAACCAGATTTTGCAGTTTCCAAATGTCAAATGATTTCGCGGCAATTTTATTTTTCATGTACCTCTCCATCTTCATCTAATTTCTACAAAATATGGATTTTCGGTTGTTTAATTTGTTAGGAGTCATCCTTTCACAAACTGTGCGAAATAAAAACCACGCCAAGAAACTTCACGTTTAAAGGATTTATATTTGTCCTAATTTATTATCATTATTATTATTGTTATATTATTATTATTAGTAGCAGTAGTAGTAGTAGTAGTAGTAGTTGTTGTTGTTGTTGTTGTTGTTGTAGTATATAGTACAAAAATATGGAAATCCAAACGTCAATGAATATACAAATCAATTTTCTCCAGAGTCCAAAAGGTCGGAGAATCTGTCTATACTTATGAGAGAGAGAGAGAGAGAGAGAGAGAGAGAGAGAGAGAGAGAGAGAGAGCAGGACTTGAAACGTAGAAAATGTTCAGAGTGAGTTATTGTAACGGTCATACTTTTGATTGATACCAAATATGATTTAATAAAGTCATTTTAGGAAACATTGTAATGGATCCAGTTTGTTTAACAGTTGTATTTCTGTCAAGTCACAAGGTTGTGCTATGAATCGTTCGCCATCGACCATTGAAGTAATAAATTCAAACTGCAAATTAAATATCAAATAATAAAGTAATTTTGGAAATATTATAATTTTTATTGTGTCCTGTTGATCATTTCCATATCAATTACTAGATACACGGGGGCTTAATTTTCATACTGCCAATTCAAATTCACGAAAACGTGGATTTGAAAGGCAATCATTTTGTGTGTGTGTGTGTGTGTTTTTGTGTATGGTGTGCACGACTTCAGTGAACACACCGTTAATATTTAAATAAATATTGGATTAAGGTCGAAAACTTATAAACTTAAATTTATATTCATTGCAATAAAGCAATGATATAATGGATCTGTATCGTTACACAAATTAATGCGAATATTTATTTCCAGCAGTCGATGTTATTTCCCACATACCTGCTTTCAGAAGGCCATTTAAGTTGTGAATCAATTACTTTCTTGTACTGCAATGGTTTCAAAAAAAAGGCGAGTGGAAATCCTATTAAACGCCCACACTGGATACGATGGAACCCAGTGGTGATCAACTCCCACCATACCCCCAGCACCCAAAATGTTTGATAGAACAGACGGTTTCCAATAGGATTGCATTTTATCTTCATCAACTCTTAAAGTTTGCGTATCCACTAAATTTGTAAAGTTTATTTTGAATGTAATATATACGATAAGTGAATTCCAGATGTGTGCTGCTGACTACATCTGATAGCCAAATAGGACCGTTGTCTATAAAATATTTGCACTAAGGGGGCATAGTTTAGGGTTCAGAGCATATTTACCTCTTTGATAAGATAGTGGTCATTTGTGATAGGATAGTGGGTTTATTATCATAAAAAAACTCGTAGGGGATCCCTTTTCCATATTCAGAATTGTACATATTTAAATATCCTATGGTGCATGTTGGCTTGGGTTCTAATTTGCTATTGGCTTTTTATCTTCTAATCTAAAGGATTTTGATCGTCTGTTATGATATTTGACCCCGTAGGCAATTGATCCGATCCCAATAGGCACTTTTGTTCTTGGAGATGAAATACCAATTTAGTTGAGCACCAGATAAATGAGCAAAATTTAGTATGACCAGGAGCTACATTTGCAATCACTGGAACCACTAATACTAAGCTTTTTTGCTGAATGCATGTACAATCGAGTTGTGCGAATAGGAGTCAAATAAGTAAAACTAACACGCACGTGAGCCTAGAGTACCGTTTAAATGAGTTCTACACAAAAACGAATGTATTGTTATTACGCCTTTACTGGCCCAAAAATTACACCCACACCTCACGACGTCTTGTATAATGGAAATATTCATCAGACGGGAGAAATCATCGTTGTGTACGACTAACTTTGGAATCTCATTCTGTGCTTGGTATAGTTTATGTCTAGGTTCGTATATTTTATGTCTAGCTTGGTATAGCTTCGTAATTTAATACTGTGCTCTGCCTTTATCTTTGCTATCTACCGAGTTTTCCTCTTTATTGGCTTGCGTGTATGTACGATTTTGTATGAATCTTTCGAGTTCGAACATTTTGCAATTTCTTTTGCAATGTAATAAATGAATGTAGTAAATGTCATGTCATCATAGAAGAAACCTAACTATCAGTAGTTAACACGATTGCTTTTTCTCAATTTCAGTTCCGAACCCAAGGCCATGGAGAACTGCTAGTGTCCCTTTGCCACCAACCCGCCGCCAACCGTCTAACAGTTGTTGTGCTGAAGGCAAGAAATCTACCGAAGATGGACATCACCGGCTTGTCAGGTACGAAACAGAACTACCTACTGAAAATCTCTGGTTGTTTCCAATCTTTTATCAGTTACACATCCCGTCCCTATCCCATGTACACTACCACTTCCTCTCGCCCTACTCACTGGGGTTACCGAATTAAAAAATAATAATAATAAAAGAACAGTTGTGTACATTTTCGCACAGTAACTAATCAAACCTCAAGGTCTGAAGTCCCTATTAAATGATTACATGGTAAATTGAGAGAAAATTGCGAAGATCGATTTCCAACAGATTTTGCAAATTTAAGTATTTTTATTTTATAAATGGGCAATTGTGGACCAGGCATAGATGTACCCGACACATATCTCCAGAATTATCCATAGTTTATAATTAAGTACAAAGAAATCAACTGAAATTTGATTCCATTCAGAAACGTTATGTCGTTTAGTTGTCATTATTTTAAATTCATGTTTGAGAGCTCTCTTCATCTCCAAGACTGGCAACTTTGCAACGTGTGAATTTCATTATGAACTACTAATATATAGAGTTTTATCGCACATTTATGTTGATAAGCTTTATGAATGCAAGACCTGACCCCGGTTTCACTAATATTTTTAAAATCTCTCCTCAAATTTAGATTTTTGATTATCTTATAATAATTCAGACAATACTGGGATTTTGTCAGGTAAGTAAAAATAATTTTTAAAAAACCCCAAAAACTTTAGTTAGTAAATTGTACATCCTTGAGTCTCTTGGTTGTTTAATAAGAGTCTTTCAGTTTCTCAAATTTGAGGCAATTCTGAAGTTTTACTCGTCAGTTAAGATATTATTTTTGTATTTGAAACCTTTATGTCTTCTAAATATCCAGTGAAAACAATGTATTGTAGCCAGCTAAGATATGCGAATGATAGAGGAAGAAAATCTAATCTTTGAGGTTTTAAATAAAATCGGAGCCTGATCTTCATATATTTATAAGTAGATGCAATAATATTTTGTAACTCACTCTTGACCTGTTTTACAATTACAGACCCTTATGTGAAGATATACCTTCGGTACAACGGCCAGAGAATTGCCAAGAAGAAGACACATGTCAAGAAGCGAACGCTAAATCCGGTGTTTAACGAGTCCTTCGTTTTTGATGTTCCTTACAATGAAGGACTTCAGAATATCAGCCTGGAAGTTCTTGTTCTCGACTGGGACCGCATGACGAAAAACGAGGTTATTGGACGTCTCGAGATCGGAGCCAGAGTTCCAGGTCATCCCCAACATCACTGGCACGAGGTCATGAACTGCCCGCGGAAACAGATTGCCGAGTGGCACAAATTGCTGGAATAAGAGAAAAGAAGAAGAGACCAATCACAGTCGTGTTGAACCCACGTATATACGCATCCAACATTGTATCATAACCACGCATTCCTTGGCTGTCGGATCGTATACCCTTATTTTGCTGAATACGAGATCAATATTCATGAATTATTCTGGACAAAAACAACAACTAGTGTTGTTGCCTGCCTTGGTCTTGTTATGTTATGCCATTATCCTTTATGTAAGAAGAATTCCCGCCGATCACTCGCCAATCTTTTGTTTATGGCTTAAACCTATAATTAACCATGTATTCAGTTGAGTCTTTTCACTTTTGGCACGATCACGGACTGTGACACAGCTTCTATATTTGGATATCATGACAAAAAATGAAGTCGTCGAACACCTCCAGGTGGGAGCGATAGTCCCAGGAAAAAATACAACATTGCTGGAACGAGATCATGAACTGGAGTGGGACAGTCTGATTAAAATCTGACAAGCACCCACCAGGAGTAATGTTCGGACCACCTCGTTAGTTTCAAACACTGTATCAAAGTATTGACCAATCATATAGTTTCTTTCAAACAGCTATATGCTTTGTTATGTTCAGCGTTAATAAATGTCAAATGGGTTTATTGACTTTTAAAATCCTGATAGCTGTAATGACTGACTGATAGTAAGGTCACTAGAACATATAATAGGAGCCTGTTAGATATCCACGTATTGGCACAGTATAGTAACGTTACTTTATTTTTATTTTTCTTCGGGAAATTGTGATTTCTTAAGCGAAGCTGTCTTATTGCTTCGGCGGATTCCCAGTGAGTCACGAAATGACCATGCAGTCGCTTTTTTTTTTACATCACTGTTGAAACCGTGGTTATGCAGGAATAACTCGCCAAGAAATTTAGATTCTGCAACATATCCACAGGTTTCCCATATAAACGTAACATATTCTTACCATGTAAAAAAAAAATAGTAGGCGCCAAATTCACACTTGAAAATCGCAACTTCCGGAAACATACATTCGTTACCACACTGTGAACGGAGGTCTATAGAGATATTATTTAGTTAGACTGAGTCGTGGCACAAGTAAGATAAAAAGAAAAGAAAATGCCAAATATTATCTTGATGATAAATGTATATTTTCGCCACTATATCATAACAATATATTCTCCGATTGGATATCCCTTAGTGTTGTTTGATTATGTTATCTGAATTCATGATTGATTGTGGTAAATCTAGGTTTGATGTCTGCTGCAGTCCCATTGCTTGACTATGATATTTATTTATATGTAAGGATCATCACGGGCAATATACACCATGCTCTGTGTGTATATCTCTAATACCTCTAGTTTCTCCGTTATTGATTTATTAATTTTTTTATGTTCCTGACAATGAAGGACTTAGAATAACAGCCTGGAAATGATCTTTTTGCTGGAATTGCATGACGAAGAACGAGGCCATAGGAGGTCTCGAGGTCGAAGCACAAAGTTGTTGGAGAGCCGCAACATTACTTTTACTAGGTCGTGACACCGAACCTCCACTCATTCATTCAATTTGTCAATAACTTTAAAGAAATATTTCCGTTTGTGACGTCATATAAAAGTGATTGTTGGATAAACTTGACTAGACTGTGATTAAATTACGGACAGTAAACTCTTTGGAACAATTCTTTAACGTTTAAATCTGTTGCGACGTATCGCCGTATCCATTGCATAAACTGGGTAGGGAGGTTATATAATTTATATAATAATAATAATAATAATAATAATAATAATAATAATAATAATTCTTTATTTAATGAGGGTAGCTCAATTACAATGCAAATGTTTTAGTCTTTCCTGAGGTTCTCAGTTAATCTATTTGTCTATGTATCAGAAAGTTCAAGTTCATGAACAAAAGTTGCTCAGTGATAAGCAATGTCGAAATTAGGCCTCCTGCATTAAATTGGAGATGAAACAAAAGCAACCATGTTAAACACATATAAATAGTAGATGGTAATATGCACTGTACATGCACAAAGGTGTAACAGATCATTATAAAAGCATGGTTAAAACATGTAAGATATTTTCTTTAAAAACTTTCAACAGATTTTACTGCTTTAACATTTGCAGACAAAGAGTTCCATATCCTTGCTCCAGAATATTTTAAATTACACCAACACTGTTTGGGTAGGTATTTTCTAATTTTAATTAACAAAGTTTTTTTACCTGTCAAGGGATATACATACATAGTCTACATGTTTATCCCACTTTAAATCACTTTCACCGATTACTGACAAAAGTTTTTCATCTTTAACATTTTCAACCACTTGAACATTGATCGTGAAACTGAGAACTATCTCAGAATTTTTGAATGATTTTTTACATGAGGCTACTAGTATCCATTTTGTTTTTGATTCGTTTATAACCATTTTATTTTGTTGGGACCACATCTCAATTTATAACCATTTTATTTTGTTGGGACCACATCTCAATATTTCTCAGACCAGAGTTCGGTAGAACCTTTACAATATTTACATCACCACCTGAAGCTAATACCGTTGCATCATCTGCAAAAAAATTATGTGTGTGTGTGTATCCTGTGCATAGGGGAAGGTTATTTATGAATATAAGAAAGAGAAAGTGGTACTAAGATAGAGCCTTGCGAAACACCATGTTTAATTTCAATTCAGCCATATTGTACGTATCCAATAGCAACTCTTTGCATTCTGTGAGACAGATATGATCAGAACCAGTTTATTGCATTAGTATAAAATCTGTAATATTCCAATTTTCATAGTAACATATCAAGATCAATTATCAACTAAGTCTAATATTTTATTTTATAGCATATACAAACTGTGTTATGATAAACCTACTACTTGTTTATTTACATTTTTTTATGCACAAAATCATTTCTGTCGCTTCTACCGCCTATTCTTGACTTTCTTCACGTGAGGCCAGGCTGCATAGTTTGCCTACATCTTTCATTATTTGTATATACTAGTATTTGTTTGTTTGTTTGTTGTGAGTTTTTTTATATCTTGTTTTGTTTTGTGTTTTTTTAACCTTATAAAAGTTTTATGATTGTAATCAAGTGATTTATTATACTTAATCATTATAATATTTAATCTTCTACGAAAGGAAATAAAGATAATGATGATGAAGTTAAAGGCCTTTCTGATGTCCAAAAATAATACACCTGTAAGATTCCCATTGTCTATTTCCTGCAGCCAACATTCTGTTGAGTTTTATTAAAACTGTCTAAGAGTGAATCTGTATTTAAGTATTCACATACTTGATTGGCAACCAGTTCTCAACAACTTAGATAATGTTGGGAGGATAGAAGTGGGTATATAGTTTCCAGGATCAAACTTGGAGCCATTATTTTGAAATGGGGTCATTTTCGTTTGTTTTAACTTTTCCGGAAACAAACCCAAATATCAAAACAACCAGATTTATTGCTCCGATTAATGAAGTCAGTTAAAGGCTGAGATATCACAGGTGCAGCAAAACTTTTAAGATTTTCAGACGATTTTCAATAAATACAGTACATTTCTTAACATTGAATATCATAACGGTACACATCTTAGCTTACAATGCACATGGACAATTCCAAAGTAACTACTAAGGAGCTTCTCATAATTGGTGAACTGGATGGATTCTCTGTAAAGTAATAGCTAAATATATAAACTGTTTCTGGTACAGTTGTTGCCGAGTTTCCATTGTGGTTTAGTTAGGAGGGGCTAAATTCTTTGAGATATTGCCATAATAAACTTGCATTTATAGTGCTCTCAATGGCTTGTTTATAATAGTCTTTCTTTGCTTTATTTACGAAGCATGTGGATGTGTTTTGTCATTTTTGTAGTTTTCCCAGTCATTAATGTTAGGGATTTATCTCATTGGTACCTTGCTTCTTTTCTTTTTTCGTGTTTAACACGTCTGGTTCTCCCTGAAGAATCTTGTACTATGCGTCCAATACAATTTGGAATATTAATAACATCATTAAAAGGCATCAAAGCATGATCCTAGATAAATTTTCTTCATGACAGTTGCGAAAATGTCTATAGTTTATTTCACGATGTCGGTGTATGGTGAATTTGGGCAAATATCTAGTGATGCACACCAGATAGTGACCACTTATTGCATATACATGTACACAAACTTCACTTAAATTTCCTGGTATATTAGAATAAATACGGTCAATTAGGGTTGATCTTTCTTTTGTGATTCTAGTAGGACCTTGTATCATACGAGTTACATGTACAGGTCGAAAACAGTGGAGCCACTTCTGAGAAAGATTTTTAAGAAGTCTGTGTTAAAGTTACCACTGATTACTGGAAATTGATTCAATCACGAAGCTTTTCTAGTATTTGTAGCACTACTTTATTTTTAGAGTTTAGAATATTAAATTTAATATCTAACCATTCCCTACGATAAAAATCTTCAGAACATAAATCTTGAAATCCTGGCTCTGTGGTCAGATGACCAAAAAAAATAAAAAAGGGAATTTAATCGATGTCTCGACAATGGAATGATTATCAGGGACTTGAAGTGCCAAGTCAACATTACAACATTGCAGTCTGTCAACGATAAGGATGTTGCAGACTTGTTAATTTTGCTTTCGCTTCGTCTTTTTACAGTCCACACATGTTTAAACGGCTTACACACTTATTCGCGGATAAATGTGATGAGCAGAGTTGTCGTCCTTAAATGGGACACCATGATCGGTGTTTAAAACTTATTATTTGATTGAGATTTTCCACCTTTGTGGAAACAATGAATGAACAAATGGATTTGCATATACTATCATAAAGTATTTTTAAATATCATATTAAACAAACAAGAAAAATAGAGCATTATATTCTTCCAGTTGAATAATACTCTGATTTCATTAGGAGATAGCCTGGGACCTGTGCAACCACTGCAACCACTGCGTGGATTGAAATAGGTTCGGTCATTTAAGGCTACAAGGTGCATTTTGAAATTCGAGTGTTAAGAAGGATTTTCAAAATTTCATGTTCTGCCTCTTCAGCTACAAATGAGTTATATGTAAACCAACAAAATAAAAAAGAAAAGAATTCTTGTCACTAACGATTTGAAACACATTACACCTTCATTTTATTTAGGATGGTGTGCACCAAGGGTAAAAGCTACGGGTGCCGTTGCAATGGTATCTAAATATGGTTGCAATGGTATCTAAATATGGTTGCAACGGTATCCAGTTATCGTTGTAATGCTGAATGTTATTGATGCAACATACATTTTTGCTAGTGCTGTTATAAACTTTACCATTGCACCGGTATTTTTTAACACTGGATTCGTTGTAGTTCGGTATTTATATTCGTTGTAGCGATATTCATATACTGTTGCGACGATCTTTACATTCTGTTGCAGCGATATTCACATACCGTCGCAATAATATTCACATACTCGTGCGACGGTATTTTTTGTTGGTGGAACGGTATATTTTATCGTTGCAACGATAATTTAAACGATTTAACGATAACACAATTACCTTTACTACGGTAGCATTACCGGTGTAATGACAAATTCTACTTTTGCTTTCGTAACGGTAATTTGTTTTGTTACAACGCAATAATTACTGTCACAACGATAAAATATACCATTGCAACAAGAAAAACAGAAGAAGAAAAAATAAAAAAAATAACATAGTAAATTAAAACACCATCGCACTGGTATTTGAATTGAATATCGTAGCAACGGTGCGTGAATATAGTTTCAACGGTATATGAATACAGATGCAACAAACATAAATACCGTTGCAACATCACCATTGTTAAAAATACCGTTGGTGCACCATACATATAAGTAGATGGAATATTCAGTGGAAAATCATTAATTTAGTTTTAATTTACTATGTTTGCATGTACTTGTAAGACCAAATTCTGAGCAGGAAGTATTATAAATACATATATTGGATAATTTAAGCTGTGGTTCTTATGATATGATTGAATAGATGATTTACTGAAGCAAGCCTTTTGTGACGATAATGTTATTGATGATTTAGTGTAACTAAATTCAAATTAATTCTATACGAAAGTGACAGCTTATCAATTTAATCTTCCTTTAATTTACGGTCATAATTAAATCAATAAATGTAACATTGATTTGTAACTATTTTTGGCATAGTGTATGAGAAACAAATAAAACAAGTTCTATGATATTTTTCGTGTTTTCTTTTCTATGCGTTTCATTGATTTTAAGTTTCCTTTAATAATACTTGGTGAAATATAAGAGGATATCTGCGTTATTTCAGTAGATATAAGGAAATATTTCACGAGTGAATTGGAAACGCTGTATTGTCACGCCATTCGTGAAAATACAAAATGTTTCCACTTCGCGAGTGAATTATTTCCTTATATCTACTAAAAATACGTAGATTTTATTTTTATTATATCTTTTTAAAGACAAAAACCTTCTATTTGCATGGATTTGTTTCTCCATTCTGTGTCAATGCGATTCACGGTTGCATTACTACATCGATAAAAAGAAATTCCGAAGTTGTACGATAACTTTAAGACAGCGACTTTTTAAAATTTTAGATTGTACATATAATGCTTCAAATTGTGTATTTTGTCAAATTAATGAATGTTTTCATGCGAAAATGAAGAGATTTTTTATTTTCGTTGACACATTTCTTGCGCGGATTGATACAGTTAATATTGCTCTGGATGGGGATTCTATAGCAACAAGACAGAACGCTCCAACAGACTTCAGAGCGTAACATCATTAAACAAGAGATTTTAATGATTGTGCGTTTGCTTGTAAGGATTTTGGTTGGCAGACTTGCAGTCTATTTCGGTAACAGACGCTGCACATAAATTTCGATTATCACTTAATTTCGGTTTGCAACCGACATTAGTCAATGCCTGATTTCTCCATTGTTTTCAGACATGATTATGATTGTGATAACAGTTAAAATCGTTACTTAAACAATTTTATTACTATATTTAGTCAAGAGTTTTTCTTAAAAATGTGTATCATTTGTTGTTGAGTGTAACAGTTAACATGAATGGATGACACAGAATATCGAATAGCAACAGGTCGTGTAAGTTCACTCACTTACAATTTGCATGATTCATGTGGACAACTAATCATAAAAAAGGTAATACTTGAAGCATTGTTTTTGTTGTTTGGAGTTCATTTTAATGCATTCTTGACGGCGCCTTTTCGTTGATTACATAAATGTATACTAGTGGGTCAACAGTCCTTACACATTTTGAGATCTATTCATCTTGATGGAGAGAGAGAGAGAGAGGGGGGGGGAGGAGAAGAAGAAAACAAAATAAAATAGGCCTAAATATGGAAATACAGGTCTGAAGAACAAACATAAGGGCATATATACTTCCTAAATGAAAAAAGAAAGTAGTTCCAAAATGATATTACCCACTGTGACGATATCATTTTTCTCTAACTGATATATTTCAATATCTCATTATGAAATATATAATAAATAGCGGAGATACCGACGACTCTTTGAAACTGATATCTTAGCTCCACATCTGAATTTCGCTTATATTGGAGTTTCAAAATAAAATAATTGATTTCTTCTTTCGATCCATATCTAATTTGCAGTGATTTATGTAGTCTTCAATCGTCCGTAATACAATATTGTTTTTGACACCATTCGACGTGATCGTCTTATTTAATAATTTCTATACATGTGTCAAGCATGTACAATTTATTTACAACAATGGGAATGCATCAACATTCAAAATTTGCATGCCTAAATCAAGCATATGTCAATAGTACAAAGATTATATTGCGCCATCTTTTTATCGATCAGGATGTGCGACGTTACTAACAACGGTCGATATCTTCCAACTGCTTCCGTGTGGTGCTATTGATTCATTCAAAACGCAACTGTCTGAACACTTGTATTATACGTTTTCATGCGATATTCTTGCAAAAAACCCATTAATCTCTCTTACCGACGGGTATTAAAATGTATTGAAATTGTACTCAGAATAATTATCCGGTTAAGTTCCCGCTTTTTCATCAAAAAGCACATTAATTATAATAAAGTCTGATTCAAGGGTTAAAAAAAATCCTTAGCAATACTGGTACTTTTTAAAAGCGCCACATGAGGGTCATTTTGTCAATACCTTAAAAAATCAGAGCCATGAGTCTGATGACGTACAAAGTAAAATTCTGTAAATGACGCTCTCTCTCTTTCTCTCTCTCTCTCTCAAATTTTTGTTCATACTCTGCCGTATCGGTTTCGTGAGAGTATCGTTCTTAATATGTAAACTTTTATGCCTTTCGAGACGCTTGATTTACATTTTCTTTAAAAATAGGAATACATATTCTGTCTGTAAACAGTTCACAATGCAGATTCAACGAATAAAAGAAAATATGCGCTAATGCTTAATTTAAAAAAAAAAACAAAAAAAAAACAACTATCCAAAGATTTATTTCATACTTCATTAATTCACTGGTCTACAACCAAAATGCTTCCGCAATAAATGTTGTCAAACTTTACTAATTCTGGGTCACTGAGAACGAAAATGATGCTTAAAATTGTTGATTGGCTCTAGTTTTAAAGATATTATACTGGGTCAGTATATACGACCCTTGACTTGGGAATGGCGGAGGATAAGTGAGTTATAAAGGGAAGGGATCTCAATTTAAACCAGAAATGACTAAAATACATCTTTGACTGGATTTATGAATAAATCTATGACTGGGTTTAGACAGTACTTGCTTTTTAGGCAAAACAATGAATGATGCAATCTGAAGCTGGTATTGCGTCATACATGATATGAATTGCATCATGTTATTCCTGGAAGTCATGGATGATGCAATCATAACTAAGCTTACATCACTCTGCTGAAGAAATTGCCCTATATCAGCTCTACAAATCATACAGTGTCGTGCTCTCTTATTTGTAAGTGTTTGATTTTGCAAAGGGACACATTTCTGTTTAGCCAAAGTTAGCAAAGATACCTCGTACTTGTGTGAACAATGCAGATAACTTCTGCTATGTTTGTGGTGAAGTGACTTTAGCATCACAAAAGCGCAGTATAAACACTATGGTTAGGAAAACCTATCACCTTTATTTTGGCTGAAAAATTGGAGATCAGGACAAGATGTGGGCCCTACACATATGCTGCAACACTTGTGCAACAAATCTTCGCCAGTGGTTGAACAGGAAAAGGAAATCTATGCCTTTTGCAGTGCCAATGATTTATAGAGAGCCAACAGATCATATCAGCAATTGTTACTTCTGCATGGTGCCTACAGTTGGGAAAGGTGTGTCAAAGAAGAAAAAGTGGACTGTGCATTATCCAAACATTCCGTCAGCTATACGCCCAGTACCCCACGGAGAAGGACTGCCGGTTCCTGATGCACCAGAATCATTCTCACTTGAATCAGACGAGGAAGAGGAAGAGGATGAAACTTCTAGTCCTGAACCATCAATGTCACATGACCCATATTTTCTCCCATCCTCCTCCTCTGAACCACTCCTCATAACACAAGGTGAACTGAATGACCTTGTCAGGGATTTGGAACTACCCAAGGGTAAGGCGGAGCTGTTGGGCTCCAGACTACAGCAGTGGAATCTCCTGGCAGGTGATGTTAGGGTTTCCATGTTCCGTGACGGTCAAAAGGATCTTGTCCCATTCTTCTTCATGGAAGGTGATCTTGTAGCATGCAACAATATCCATGGTGTGATGGCAGCCCTCAACATCGTTCATGATCCAGATGAGTGGAGACTGTTCATTGATTCATCGAAGACGAGTCTTAAAGCTGTTTTGCTGCATAATGGCAGTGTTTTGCCATCAATTCCAGTTGGTCATGCAGTCCATATGAAGGAAACCTATGAAAACATGCAACAACTTTCGAGGTGCATAAACTATGAGCAACATCAGTGACAGATTTGTGGCGATTTCAAGGTTCTTGCTCTCTTGCTTGGTCTGCAGACTGGATACACAAAGTACTGCTGTTTTCTCTGCGAATGGGATAGTCGTGCAAGAGATTCCCATTACATCAAGAGAGATTGGCCACTCCGACAGTCATTGGAGCCTGGGATGAAAAGTGTTCAGCATCCACCACTTGTTGAATCAAGGAAGATTTTGTTACCACCCTTACACATCAAGCTGGGTCTGATGAAGAACTTTGTCAATTCCATGGACAAAACACAAGCAGCTTTCAAGTACCTCCGTGGAAAATTTCCAAGGTTAAATGAAGCTAAGATAAAGGAAGGTGTCTTTGTTGGTCCTCAGATTCGTGAACTTCTTCGAGATGATGCATTTCATCGTGCACTTCGTGGCAAGGAAAAGACGGCACGGAAAGCCTTCCAGTTAGTGGCAACAAATTTTCTCGGAAATAACAAGGCAGACACCTACAGTTGGTGGAAAACCTCCTCAAGGCATACAAAAGCCTTATTTGCAACATGTCACTAAAGATACATTTTTTGCACTCTCATCTAGATTTCTTTTCCACCGAACTGCGGAGCAGTGAGCGACGAGCACGGCGAGCGATTTCACCAGGACATTACAACAATGGAGAAACGCTATCAGGGCAAATGGAGCCCATCAATGCTTGCAGACTATTGTTGAACAGTGACAAGAGATTCTCCATTTAATGAATACAAAAGACAAGCCAAGAAGCGCAGAGTAGACACTGAATAAGGACTAAACTATGTACTTATATATACATAATAGTTTTTTTTTACTTTTGTTTCAATATATTTTTTATTTATATAACCCTTTTGCTGTTTTTTAAAGTGTTACATAAACAGGACAGGTGAAATATTATCATGTGAAGTAACCATAAACACATGAAAAGACCTAGGTTTACAATTTATGATTAAAACTCTACTATGTACACAATATACATAGACTTATAATGTAAAAACTTAAATATCTTGGAAACAGTAGCCAATCAGTTGTTTTAATTGTCATATTTGAATTCAGCACATAAAAATCCCTAATAAATAGCACATTTTATCTTTGAAGCAGACGACTTCGAAAAAATTGTAGACCAGTGTTATTAAAGCAACAAAAAGGATATATATATATATATATATATATATATATATATATATATATATATATATATATATATATATATATATAGAGAGAGAGAGAGAGAGAGAGAGAGAGAGAGAGAGTAAAGTTGCGCCTGTGAGTTGATGGCATCAATTTAAAGTGCATATGCAAATTTTTCTGTTTTGTCCTTTCTATGCTGTGATAAGCCTAGCTAGTGCTGGTATACAATGAATTATTTTATCTGTTATTCAGCAATCTCGGGAAAAACGATAAATTGTAATCTATTTTTAAACTGTAATCTAAAACTGTAATCCATTTTTTTTAACTGTAATCTATTTTTTTAAGGATTTCTACATTGACTAATTAGAAGATGATGGTATGATATTTTGGCTTAAATGGTACATTATAATCATATCTCGTGAATAATAAACCTGGTACACCAGTTTCTTGGCAAATATGAATAACACAATTCGTGGTCTGTGTAACGACTGTTACACGCTCCACTTGTATGTAAAACAACTATTAGTCATTTCGTTGTATATTCGAAACTGTATCAGATAACTGCAAAATCTCAAGGTGAGATATCTGTGAACCACTACGTAATCACATTCAGAGAGCTAATCTGTATAACTTTCATCAGACAAAACTTTTTTTTATGTGAACAAAAAGATTGGTGTTTTTTAATTTTTACTTTACTTTTAATTGTCACCATATAGCTATTATGGTGCTGATGTGCCATTAAACGCTATTACATACATACATGGATACATACATACATACATACATACATACATACATACATACATACATACATACATACATACATGCTTTCATCAATATGATCAGAGACCTAGGCGGTATGCACTAAATGCCATGGAGAGGTTCAAATTTCTATCTGATTTTCATCCCAAAGTAGACAAGTATGTAGAGAATATATTCAATAAATTAGCCCCCCCCCCCCCGTCCTAGTATTGACGGGTGGTTCATAAACATTTAAATTACTGCAGACAGATCTCCTCGCAACACGTCTGTGCAGATATTGACAGTTTTTAGTAATTTACGGGTATTTCTCGCGGTTCTTGAGTTACGGTCGGTTGAAAGAGCCTTTCGGCGATCTGTAAAGCATGTTGCGGCATCAAATCCGATGTTTGACAACCTGTAAATCCACGTGGAATAACAACCCTAACTCCTGTTGCCATTTCGAATTACCGGCATACAGCGGCAGATAATCGACTGTTCAATCACTATCGAGGAACCAATCAAATGCGACTTTGCTCATTCGAAATGGTACTTTTGATCATGTGATTTTGAGCAACTGTGGAATTATCATGTGGCCCTCACATGATGAATATCTCGTCATGTGACTATTATCACAGTTCAACACCGTGTTAAATTACAAAATGGACATGTCTAAAAGTAAAAGCTTAATGAAAGCCCTGACTGGAGTAACTGTATAGTGGTTTTGAACCCTCTTACCCGTCTTGGTCCTTCCATATAGAGCATTCGTGACTTGACTATTGGTGTTTCAAACCCATTTTATCAAATCCGACTGACAAAAGAAGTCCTTGAAGATGTTCAAACCTGAACACATTTCATGATCAACTTATTAGCAAATCTTGTTTCTGCTAATCAGTTTTAAACTTCAGCATAGATTTTTTAATTAAATAATTCGTTAATTTAGTTTATTATGCATTCACTTACTATTATAAGAAGATTCGAACCCAGATCCACGGGTTACGACACCCACCGCCTTGCCTGTAATCACCAACCCCTATACTATCTGGACCATCCACACAACACCAACAAACGATGTTACAAAGTCGGTGGTATAGGCATTCGTGCGTAGCAGACACACCTGCATGTTGACCCAGCAATTAATTCTCATCTAAGTACACAGTCCATCTGGATTCCTACTACAGAAATCAAGGTATATAGAAGTTATTATAGAGAATTACAAATATACACCAAACAGAGCGGAAATTGCTATCCCTGGACTATACAGGAGAATGCTTGATAACATTAACAGAATTTTTAAATAGGAATAAATAATATTATCATACAGGTTAGAGAATTTCAATTCGTACTCTACTGGAGATTCGAACCCGGATCCGCGGGTTGCGGCACCCATCGCCTTGCCTGTAAGCACCAACACACACACACACACACACACACACACACATATATATATATATATATATATATATATGTATATATATATATATATATATATATATATATATATATATATATATATATACATCGCGTAGCCAATCTTATAAAATAGTTCGCGGATATTTCTATCAATAACACAATAACAATGGTATAGAACGTTGGTCTCCATCCATTATATCGGGGTGTGGGTGCGGGTAAAATAAGACTGTAACTGAAAACTGACTACATTATAAAATTGCCATAGAAGTAGTCTATATATTGTGCGGATATTAATCAAGGAATTGCCGGTAAAAGAAACTTTGGAACTAAAAAAGATTATAAGTTCTGATGTCGGAAGCATGGGCGTTTGGTCGAAAACAATTGAAGGCGGGTTCAATAGCTTCCTTGTTTAATTAAAACACTAATGAAAATAAATATGGATTTAAGTCTTGGGATTTTTTCTAAAAGGAAACGATCTGCCTGATAAAATATGCCACATAAGATTCCTACTCATACCATACAAACGCGTATTATAATTCATTTTAAAAAACCCGGAAAAACACCATATTTGTACCCTTGGATCTTATGAAAGGACGAAAATTAACTTTAGTTCCTTACAAACGATGGATAGAACGAATACGAATACCACATTTACCTCCTAATCCTAATTGCATCGAGATGTCACGCTCACAACAAGAATTACAATTACTGATGGATTCAACAGATTTGTCAGAAATAGAAAAAATCGCACGTCTACGGGGAGGACAGAGAAAGAAGAAGAAGAGTTTCAAACCCCATCTGCTAAGATACCCAAGTTGACAACACCTACATCAAGAATTGGTTGGATCAAAAAGATGATGAAAAAACGAAAGTAGTGAAGAAAGAAGTCAAACAAGAACCCATCACCCCTGTTAAAACATCCTTTACTTCTATTGCTCGTAGGATACGTAAAGCATTACAATCCCACCCCCAATAATAATATAAAAAAATTAAAAAAAGACCACACGAAGAAAGTAGCATGGGTACTTGGTTAACTTATTGAGGAGCAGCAACAACATAGATACACTTTTAGCCAGCATTTACTACAATCCTGTTTACGCCACTGGCTATGGAGGAATTAACAAATTGTATCGTGCAGCTGAAAACAAACTCAAAAGTGTACGTCTGTCAGATGTACGACAATGATTACAAGAAATATCGACGTACACGGTCAACAAACTCATTCGACGAAGAATTTCCAGATCTCAAACGAAAGGGGCAGGAATCGATCATCAATGGCAAGCTAATTTAACCTATGTTTCTCATTTAGCGTCGTAGAATAGAGGTTACAAACATTTATTTTGTGTCATTAACGTGTTTTCAGAATCAGTTTGGGTAGTTCCTTTGACTTCTAAAACAAGTTCAGAGTTAGTGCGAGTTTTAACGGTTGTCTTGAAACTAAGTGGTCGGTACCCTCTGCGATGGCAAACAGACAAAGGTACCGAATTTCTGAACCAAGCTTTTCAAAAACAATTGAGAAAAAAAAACATTTATTTTTTCACAAATGAAAATCCCAAAAGCCAATATCGTGGAACATTTTCAAAGAGGTTTGAAAGAACGTATACAGAAATATTTTACACATTAACATACTCTCAAATACATCGACGTGTTACCACGTCTAGTCAAAGCCTACAATCAATCGTACCATCGCAGTATCGGATTTTTTCTAGAAGAAGTGACACACGAAAAGGAAGTGATTGTGTTTGGTCGATTGTTTGGAACATCAGAAGACCAGAGAAATGAAAGAAGTGTTAAACAACGGAAATTGGGTTAGCATTGGAAAAACAAAATGCACTTTTGACAAAGGTTATTTACCCAACTGGACGACAGAATTGTTTCGTGTCACAAGACAAGTACTTGGACGTAATCCTCCTCTCTATAAATTAGAAGATATGAACGGAGAGGTGTTACAAGGCATTTTTTACTTCCCTGAGTTACGAGTGACCAAGAAAGAAGACGATATGTACGATCTCGAAAGCATTCTCAATCGACGAACACGTAAAGTGGGAAAACGTCGACTCCAAGAAGTGAAAGTTCGTTAGAAAGTATATCCACCAAATCTATATTCTATATTCTTGGATTGCCGGTAGACAAGTAATCGACTATTAAAAGAAGGAGAAGTTACTAACATGCCGTTAAACACGGC
This sequence comes from Margaritifera margaritifera, assembly GCA_029931535.1. Taxonomy (NCBI): domain Eukaryota; kingdom Metazoa; phylum Mollusca; class Bivalvia; order Unionida; family Margaritiferidae; genus Margaritifera; species Margaritifera margaritifera. The sequence continues at coordinate 6,570,829 of JAQPZY010001685.1, read as the reverse complement.
TGCATCTCCTTCTCAGAGTTCATCTCTCCAAGAACTACAAAAACAACCGCTGTGTGTGTAGTGTGGAGAACGTGTCCATACAAATCAAATTGTCTTTTTCTGCCAAGCCTTTGTGGTGTATTGTGTCATTGGGGCAACCATTGGAATTTTGAGTATACAACTAGGAGATAAACAGTTGTGGACTATTTTACTCAGGAGCTGTATTGGTTATCTGCTTCCCAGACCTTCGTTGAAATATGCCGTTAGTAACAACAACGGTAGCCTCACCAACGTCAGTCACAACTCCTCTTCCAATCACAGCAGCAGTCAGCTTCTGGAACCTCGGGAAAATTATCCTGTGACATCTAGTGACTCCTCTGAAAAAAAATTATCGAATCAATTTTATTTTAACAAAATTATCGAATCAATTTTATTTAAATTATCTAGTGACAGTTCTGTGGATGTGTTTCCCAACAATAAATTATGTTGTTTTACGGCCAAGATCAAGAAGCTCATTGGGAAGTGGCTTTGGTAGAAATAATTCATCATACTCAAGTCTGGAATGTGATTGGAGATCAAACCATTTCTCTTGCCAAATCCTCAACGAACAAGTTCAAGAACACTTGGACAAAAATGATCCTGGCAATTACGTAACCAAAACACCATCTTCAAAGAATCCCCAGTTGAATATATATTCTGTGAGAATTCCTACAGGATATTATTTCAATGCTCGATATCTCGTCAATACGATTTCAGCATTTTTAACGATCAGTTTGGCAAAGCACTCAGTAAAACTCGCCGAAGTGTACTGATCAAGTACCATTCACCTTCGCGTCTCAAATTGAATTTTTCCGACGGCAAAACGCTGTCCATCAAATTTTCTCCCAGTTTGTTTTCTGTCTTGGGTGGATACACCAACATAGCAACGCAGTTAAAATACGCCAACAACAAATACCTATTCTTCAAATATTTTCGGTACCCTATCGAACTGAACGAAGGACTGAATTTACTCTGATATCGTTGTAGGAAACATTGATTCTCCGTTGCTGAGAGTCATTGTTTTCAAAGTGGATTCTGCCATAGCTGCTTACGATGAAGGAGGAAACACGTATCATGTTCACCGAGAATTTGTACATCCTCATTATCTTCCTGTCAGTAAATCGTATTTTGACAGTGTGAATTTTAGTATAAATGGAGATCTTGGACAAAATATTATATTCTCTAAAGGAAAAGTCACAGTAAAACCACATTTTAGAAAAAAGATTCTCCAACGAATTGTAATAGATGTATCCTGTGTACCAAAAAGTAGCTCGACAACGAGGACATGGTTTAGGAGATATATTAAAATCGGCTTTTCGTACGGTAGCACCCATATTGAAACTTGTGATCAATCGAGGATTGCATGTTTTAAAAGATACAACTTTGACGCAAGGAAAAGAATTTCTCCAAAACGTACTCATCGACCAACAAAGTCTCAAAGAAACCTCGAGTACAGCAGGAAAATATGTGTTGATTCAAACTGCAAAAGAACTCCTGGGTCGACCAGACACCCCTTTAAGTTCACTTCACACTCCTAGCGAAGGCGTTAATTCCTTCTCTACGCGACAGCAAGGACAAGGCATAAAGAGACGTTGAAAACTCTTCAGATCTCATAGTCACGCCGCCCACAAAAAGAAGAAAAAAAGAAGGAGAACAGCTGTCAGAGAATTGGACGTTTTTGATTACTAAAAAAGAAAATGATGCGCCGAGATTCTTGCGAATGTTCCAAGACAGAGCTCAATCTATTTACCATGCCACCGACGATGATGACGATGCAAGAATTCCAATGAGTAGAATTTAATTCCGTGTCATCTTTGACCACTTCAGCTCCTATCGAATTTGAAATCAAAGGACGAGCCGAAGATTACATCGATCTGAATAACAGTTACTTGTACCTGAAAGTCAAAGTTCTCAAAACGGACAACAGCAATCCAGGTGCAGATGCCAGAGTAGATCCTGTCAATAATTGTATGCATTAGTTGTTCAATGAAATGGATTTGTACTTGAAAAACAAACTAGTCAGCAGCAGCATGGACATTTACCCTTACCGAGCTTACCTGGAAAATCTCTTTATGTATGGAAAAGAAGCCAAGAACACACATATGGATGCGTCGGTGGTGTGGAAACCTTACACTTTGGATGCCTTCAACGACACAGTTTTTACTGCAAATAACGATGCTCACAATGTTGGATTTAACACTTGGGCATGTGTTTGCAAGACAAGTATTTGTTGAATGGTGTGGATGTATGTCTGAGACTGAATCGAAGTAGTACCGTGTTCCATTTGATGGCTAATGCTAACGTACAAAACGATCATCGAACAAGCTAGAATTTACATGCGACGTGTAGAAATCTTATCTAAAGTGGGATACGATATCATTCAAACTCTGAGCAGAGCGATAGCCAAGTATCCTCTACTACGAGTGGAAGTCTAAAACTTCACGATTGCATCAGGACTCTGATCCAAGATCGAAGATCATGTTTTCCAAGCTCAACTACCTAAACATTTGCTCATTGGCATCGTCAGCAATGTAGCCCTCAACTGCTGAACTCGATCAAAATCCTTTCGAGTTTGAACATTTCAACGAGTCCTAGATATAAGTCACCCGAGAGGGCCAGACGTTGTGTAGCAGACCCTTTGAACGTAACTTTGCCCATAAAAATTACTTGAGATCTTACTTGACTCTGTTTGAAGACACATGAAAATTAGGAACCAACAGTAGCCTCGGCATTTCGATACTGCAGGAGGATATGCTTTGTGGGGTGTTACGACTCTAGGTCTTAAAAATATGTAACAGAAAAAAAGTGAAACCAACAATGTAAGTAAAATGAACTTGCAATATTGTGAATTAAAATCCAAATAATCCAATAATCCTAAGTGTCCTGATCACAAGTCCTAAATATAGAATGTTCCGAATGAATTCCAATAGCCGTGAATGTCCTAATGTGGCAGTAGTCTTGAATGTCCTGACATGCCTGGATGGTGTAATCCAGAATATCTTTGAATGGATTCACAAAACCCCAAAGTCATGCATCAATCCAAAAGGAGAATGAACACTTTAGTAATCCAATGAATATTTTAAATAAATAATTCCCCTCTCTGAATTTGCTCTGATTTTCACAACACAACTGTAAACATCTGATTATTAAAATGATTCTTCATAGACTGACCATTAGAACAAGAATGAATTATTGTGTACCCAAATCCCGATATGTAAACACAAGTCACCTGTCAGAGTTTTCCAGAAAATCATATGCTTACATGACAAACAACCATTTTCCTCAAGATGGCACAAGACCTCGTTGAAGAAGTATTGCGAGAAGAAATGACAAAGGAAAACAGCAGCAACAGCAGGGCGAAGAGGAATGGAAGATAGAGACAGTGACTGTCTCTTACAAAAATAGGGACAGCCGGATTTAGTTAACTGGGCAGAATTTGATCATGTACGTTCATGGCGTTTCAGTACTTCGTCACGCTTCGCGCCTCCCATTCCAAGCCCGAGCTGCCTACCACTCCAGACATCCAGTCAAGTATATGCAACCTGTAAACGTTGTGGTTCTAATCCTATGTACAGGTAGAAGTAAATGTACACACCCTCCCATATCGCGCCTTAAATGAACCCCATTAGTGGGGAAACCATGCAGCGAGGGAGTGGTGTGTATTAACTAACCCTCCGAATGGACGCACACGTCTCTAATCGAACACAACAACAACAGTCTTGCCAATTCTCAGTTAGTCAGAGCAACAAGCAAGACGTATCAGTACTAAAGCTAGAGATGGAAGTCATGATACCGCCTCAGGCCCTGATTGCAATAAAAGGTTTAGGCCTTAGTATTGCATAAGGATTAATCCTAAAGGCCCAAGCAAGAAGGACCACCCTTCTGCTTATAAGGAAGGAAGAAGACCGGGAAAGGGAGGAAAACCGCAAGATCGACAGAAGGAGCGACCTACGCAGACTCAACTGATACCGAGCGTCCCCCCCCCCCCCGTGGAAACCAGGCTACCAGTACCTCCACCTCCAACAATAACGCCTATCCTAGCCTCGAAATTGCCCGAGGCTAGGACGCAAACTCCACTGCCACATACATCAACATCAGTAAAGCAGGGGGCAAGGCAGGGAAGGGAGGAGGAGAAAAAGGAAGAAAGAAAGAAGGAAGAAAGAGGCACAAGAGAGAACCAGAAAGTAGTAGGCCGAAAAAAAGAAAACCCAGCCACCACGAGAGGTTACAGCTCAGATAAGGCAGCAAACGCAGCAGCAGCAGCAACAACAACAACAACAACAACAAAAACAGACGCCGCCACAGCCGCAACTGCCTGTACCCCCAGCAAAAGCATCAACAACTGTACATGTATATTGGCAACCAAATGATGGACTGGGGACTTGGGGAGCTAATAGAAGATAGCGAGGCAGCATAGCAGCACGTGGAAGACTACCGGACGGTTTCTGTCTGCTATAAAAAGCTCAGATGTAACGGAGGGCTAAGCAAGATGCTGAAATCTAACTACACCAAGGCAGCAGAAAACATCAGAGCCCGGGGGGGAGACGTACATTGGATGTCCAGTCCAGCTGGCTACGTTGCTGGCTAATGACCTTATCACATCATGGAAACTAACGTCCCAGCCCGTCACAGTATGGCCGCCGATCAATGACCTTGTGGTTGCCGACCTCATCGACCAAGGTAGCTCACGCGTCGCGCCTCCCTTGCCAAGTCCGTGCAGCCTTCCACTCCAGACATCTAATTAAGCAATGCACAGTGCGCACACCCGCAAACCTGTAAACATTGTAGTTCCAATCCTATGTACAGGTATAACTAATTGTACACACCCTCCTATATCGCGCTTTCAATGAATCCCCATAGTGGGGAAACCATGCAGCGAGGGAGTGGTGTGTAAATAGCGTGCAGTGCACGCAGTAATGCGTTAGGTGGGTTTGCAGCCCGGCAACCCACCTGACGAAAAAGTAAGAAGTGTGCAGTGCACACATTCAACAGACGTACATGACGGAATCGCCGAACACGTCTTTAATTCAAAATTCATTCATTCATTCTGTTTTGCCAGGGGATGGGACTGTCTGTGGTTGCCACGTGCTGGGTCGTGCAGATAGGATCACCCTACTACTAACAGAGGAAGTCTGGGGACTATCTGAATTATGCGGGTCAGCACGGCGCAGAAAAAGAAAAAAAAAACAAAAAAAAAAAAACAGCTGACCTACTCCCCTATTGAAGTCCAGACCTAGAAGTGATAGGCAAGGTGAAGGAAGGGTGGGGGGAACTGACTGCAAATCAGGTCGGCTAGTCTGCTGTGCTTTCAGCCGGACTGTAGGCAGTCAACACACCCTCCACCACCACCGTGGACCAACACGATATAGCAGGACGCAGCAGTTGCAGGGCGTACAGTAGACCGGGAGACGAAACATGGAGGATGGAGGTTTAACTACCTGGAACCACCCACCAAGAGTGGAAATTCCCAGAGACTGCTGTACACAGAGATTGCTGACAAAACTGCCTTACCCAGTGGGATTTTCCAATTGGCTTTCGAAACCCCTTTCGACTACAACTTTTTTAAATTTCAAATCTGACCCCTTTTGATTCACCGTCTAAAATACAACTGTGAATTGTGGGGAAAATATATAAGATGGCGACATTTTTTTAAGGGTAACTTATACCGACGGATTGGTTTACTTTTTCGGAAACATTAGGTACACAATGTACACACAATTTCAAATCTGAATGTAATAAGTATATGTTTAACTAGCTGGATTATTACAATTAAAATATGTGGCTAACACATAATTGGCCGTTAGGGACAGCCCGACATAGACAACTGGGCAGAATTTGATTAAAAGTACAACACTGGCGTTTTAATTCATTTCCGCTGCCGCTTTGCGACTCTGGTGATGCCATTTTCACAGACATTGTGTATATAATCTATACAACTAATTAAATAGTACGCTGTGCGCACATTTTTAACCCGTCGTACATGGTCAAATGGCCGAAGACGACGTAAATTCAAACTCAGTCAGTCAGTCTTGCCATCATTCATACAGTCTGCCACCAGCCGTCGGAGAGAGAACATCGTGGGAGCCCAGCCGTTGTAGATGAGGAGAGGAGGGGACAACCTGCTTTAACCGGTGCAGTAAAGTCGATATACTCCCCCATCGTAGCCCGAGAGCAGAAGCAGCAAGGCAAGTACCTAAAAATGATGACTGGACTTTAGTCACAATAACTACTGGGGACCTTGGAGGATGGAGGTGTCGAGTTCCTGCTACAACCACCCTATGTGGTGATCCACCAGGGACCAGCTGCTTCTAATAGGGCTGACTTGTGGGGTTTTCATTTGGCTTCGAAAACCCCTTTAGATTACAACTCTTTAAAAATTACAAATTTGACTTTTTCGAACCACCATCTAAAACAAGACTGTAATTTCAGCAAGAACTTGGAAAAATAAGTAAGATTTACTTTCTTTTGGAAACGCTAAGTACACTCTGAACACTAAATTCTAAATTTGAATGAAATAAGTAACTTTTAACAAGATATATTATCACAATTAAAATATGTGGCTAACACATAATTAGGCCGACAGGGACAGTTCGACCTAAAAACCTGGTCAGAATTGGACAAAGAGTGTAACTGACGTTTCAATTCATGATTCCGCTGCCGCTTTGATACTCCGGATGTCTTTTCTAACTTGGCCTCAAACGGACAGCGTGCAAGAATTAATTAAGTACGCCGTGCATGCATTTAAATAGTCGTGAATGGCCGAAGGCCGATATACGATGTTAATTGAAACTCAATCAATCAGTCTTGCCATTCATCGTCGATCCTGTAAAGAGCCAAGAAAAAAGAAGAAGAATGGCAGAATACTGCAAAGTTGGAAAATTGAGAGACGCAATCAGTTTAATGGACAGAGTGGAGAACCTCTTGGGTCGGGTAGAGGAGATGGAGTCCTACCGCAACAAGCGACACCTGAAGATGGAAATGATCCCGTTAAAATTAGCGAAAGGGTTCATAAGAGAAGTTTTAGATGAGGAAGTGGAGAGGATCACGTAAGCATGGACGGAAGAGAGGATTGAAAGGGAGATTCAGAGGAGGGATAAGGAATTTCAGCGCCTCAACAAGAATTAGATGAGGGTGCAAGAGAGAATAAGACATATGGGAAAAGAGAAATGGAGAGAGGATATACCGCAGCAGCAACAACCAGAGCCAGTGGAGGATTGGGAGATGGAGTCCAACGAGCCTCCTTTTAGGATCAATCTCTTCGTCCGCCGGTTAAAGTCATAATTGGACACCCAACGGCCCTTTTCAGGGCCACCCAAATCTATTAAAAAAGATAGATACTGCTCCAATCATTGCCACTATGTGTTTTATGTTTGTGTATGTCAATGTCTCTTCACAACCAACTAAAATTTATAACCCCTTTCCCTCATGTGTGTGATAGTATGTTTGTGGATATAGTGTGTATATAAACACTGTTACCCTTTGTTTTGGCGTGTGATAGTATGTGTGCATGTAAGTATAAACATTCCTACACTCTTGCGTGTGATATTATGTGATTTCATCCCCCTTCTTTTAAATCCTACTATTTGGGTCAGATAGTATGTGTGGGGTTTTGTTCAAAACACACAGCGTGTTGGATAGTATATGTGAAGTATTGGATGGTGTAGTGTGGGGTATTGGCTATTAGATCACTAAATGTTGGATAGTAGATAACTATTTACCATTACATGTGCGTTTGTCCCTATACATTTGTCAACATGAAGGAGGGACATTGTTAACATTACATTTCCCGTTTGTCCTCATATCACCCCTCTTTCAATATTAAATTCCAGTATGTCCCCATATGTTATCCCCCAACGCCAATGTAAACCTACGACGTAATGTTAATTCCCGTTTCTCCCCCAAGTGTCCCATATTACTATTGCTGTATAGGCCATATACAAAATCCGGTATAAAACCTGCATGTCACGGCGTGGTATCGGCTGCGTTCAATGTATTACATAAATAAAAAAATACTTGGATTAGGTACTTAAACTAAATAAGGATTTTGGTATAAAAACATTACACAAAGTTGAATAATAAATATGTCATAAAATTAGTGCTTTCCCATTTGCTTTGTTATGCGTCCTCAATCAGTATTGGTTCACTTCTGGTTGTATTGTCCCTTGGCGTTTACAACCAAACTTGGGCCAATACGACTGGCTTCGACCTATTACAAGGATAATCATCGACCTAACGACGTGATAGCATCTGTACGGTTATTCACATTTTCATATGAACTGCCTTTAATTAGGGATTGACATCCATTTCCAAGAACAGTGCTGGGGAATGTTCATTTAACAAATTTAACTTCATATTTTACAGGATTCATGAAGTAACGAAGCATACAAATCGATTACACACTGCATGAACGACCGTAGCGAGGCGACGACTGTTCATGTATAGTATGTAATTGATTTTCGAGCTTTATGAATCTTGTAAAATATGAAGTTCAATCCCTATAATTACGAAGAGTTATCAAAATAATAACGAATCACAAGAAATAAATAAGTGAATTACATTTTAACCATTCTTTACAAATATTGTCAAAGAACACAAAAAGGGACCGTGCATAAATAAGTAGTTTCTTTTTGGAGTTATGAATTAATAACTTTTGGTTTTCGGCTTCACATGATGCCATTTTAACCAAATCTAAACGCCGGTTACAAAAGCTTGGTTAAAAAAAAAAAAAAAATTATATCGTTGTAAATATCTGTTTGAAACTATCAGAGACATCAAAGTACATTATCAAATTCTAAAGTCTTCGATTCCCAAGTTTAAGGTGTAAACATCTGAAAGCTAGCCCTCAGTATCCATTCACAAGACCGCCTGAGAATAACTGTTTTTGATCGCAAATGCACAGGCGCGACAAGATCAACAGTCTTTAAGGAGACAATTCTCTTTGTCCGCACTTAATAAGAAATTGCCATTTGTTTATTTTCTTTACATGAATGTTACCGATCGCTGACAGAGTAAAATGCCTCCACTGTGCGACATTGGACCAATACAAAATTCTTAGTAGTTTCCGCCTAAGGCGGCGAATTTGAAGGAAATTACGGAAATGTCCGCGAATGTACGATTGTCATCATGGTCGATTGTGGAAGGTTTGAGTATTACATTTTTAAAAATATTTTTATATAACTAATGGGCCAAGCGATTCAAAATCACTTAAAATGTACATGTTGGTGTGAATTTTCTTGCACTACTATCAGTTGATTATCTGTCCCCAAGTAAAGGCCATTATAGGGAAAAATATGGGGAAAAGTACCCTGTCTTCAATTGTCTATACAATAACAGCTGAATGAGTATTTAAAAGTTAATAAACTTTGCACAAGTTGAAGATCATATACTCTTATCAAATGCATAAGGAAATGTGCATGTTGGTTGGTGAACTTATTTTTAGTACGACGTTATATTTTAAATCACATCCGCTTTCCGCAAAAGAAACCCTGTGCGTCCGACTTACTGCAGGTCGTCAATCGTAAAAGATTTCCCAAGGGCTCAGGTCAAGCTCCAGTTTCACAATATTTAACATCCTCGTACGTATGTCGTCTGCCCAATACCCGGACTTTTGTTCAGTTCTTATGATCCAAAATATAATTTTGTGTTCGACTAGCTGATGGTTTTATCGTATTTTTAGGTCAGAATTATTCCGCAACCGTTAAATCCAACTTGCCAAAATTATTCAAAAATAGCGAAAATTCTGTATTTTTGACCTGTCCTTGTTGTGACAAACGAATTCTCCTACAACCGCACTCTTAATGTGATATACCTAAATGTATCTTTCTCTAGACAAAATGCTAAGAAAATCTGAGCAGCTAAATTTCTAAAATTTCGTCTCAAACATTTTATACATATTTTTTTCTTCTTTTTAAAACCGGTCATTCACTTAAAGCGTATATTATTGCATTTGAACTCTGTGGTAATCATACTGAGCTAGAAGCCCGCATCATCTAGTACACACTGAATGGCTAAATAAAACTGATTCACGCCAACATAAGCATTCCTGGATTCTACTTTAAATAACACATGATCCCACTGGTCAAATGTAGGGATTCACTTTTTATTTAAAAAGTCACCCTTGTGCATAAATATGAAATTGTAGAGTGGCGCCTTAAGGGTCCATTTATCTTTGACCATTGGACTTTTGCATTTTTTTGTTAATTAATGTTCCTTTCGAAATAAAAGGTTTAAAAAAAATATGTTTCTAAGATAATAATTCTTTCTGCAAACATAATATTCACCCAGCCGATTTGGCGATTTTGCTGAATTTAGGTAGTTTTACACTGAAAATCTATTCCTAAGTCCAATGCTTCAAGAGGGTTATGTAAATGCTTGGATTGGACACGATACAACATACTTTCGATGGAAATTTCATGATAACATCATAAAGTATTAACATATGTAAAAAGTTGTTTACCATGAGCATTTGGGACAAAGTACCCCGATTTTTTTTATAAATGTGACCCAAAATAGGTTCTGCCATTATTGCCCCTTATCCCAGATGACCATGACCTTTACCCCGTTCATATATGATAGACGAAGTGCAACCCTGTTATAACATGTATACAAATTTTAAGTCAAAGTCTTGTTATTCAATATGTGTTGGTATGGTAGCGACCCTTATGACATAGTTAATTTAAATTATTAAAATTCATTATTATCTTAAAATTACCCTAAATAATAAAACATATGAAACATGGCGATTAAAAGTAGTAAAAAGAATATTTACTCTTCATTGCGATTAAAAGTAGTAAAAAGAATATTTACTCTTCACTGCGATTAAAAGTAGTAAAAAGAATATTTACTCTTCATTGCGATTAAAAGTAGTAAAAAGAATATTTACTCTTCATTGCGATTAAAAGTAGTAAAAAGAATATTTACTCTTCATTGCGATTAAAAGTAGTAAAAGGAATATTTACTCTTCATTGCGATTAAAAGTAGTAAAATGAATATTTACTCTTCATTGCGATTAAAAGTAGTAAAAAGAATATTTACTCTTCATTGCGATTAAAAGTAGTAAAACGAATATTTACTCTTCATTGCGATTAAAAGTAGTTAAAAGAATATTTACTCTTCATTGCGATTAAAAGTAGTAAAAAGAATATTTACTCTTCATTGCGATTAAAAGTAGTAAAAAGAATATTTACTCTTCATTGCGATTAAAAGTAGTAAAAAGAATATTTACTCTTCATTAGCCTTAGGTTCTTAAAGTTAGGCTCCACAGTTTTCTACAAATTTCACTTCCTCACACGCATGTGTACAAATTTCACTTCCTCACATGCATGTGTACAAATTTCACTTCCTCACACGCATGTGTACAAATTTCACTTCCTCACACGCATGTGTACAAATTTCACTTCCTCACACGCATGTGTACAAATTTCACTTCCTCACACGCATGTGTACAAATTTCACTTCCTCACACGCATGTGTACAAATTTCACTTCCTCACACGCATGTGTACACAAGGTTTAATCTTTACGGTGAAAACTGCCCAATATTGGGATTTTTTTCCCACCATCCCTCTTGCACTTTAAACTATCATTGTATCAGTATTTTGCTTCTCAAAGCCATTTATTTGGTTCTTAAGGAAGTACTGAATTTTTTTCTTTGGGGTGGGAGAGGAAAAAAGATGACTATTGTAATGCATCGTAAAAAAAAAATCATACAAAACAAAGAAAAAAAGAGTAAAATCCTTAAAATATAAAGTAAAATTTGTATATAGAAATCTAACTTATTAATAAAGGTCATGACGGAACGTATCCCTGGCTAAAAATGTTGCCTCCATTAGTTGCATCTTACAACATGCACGACGACGCATCAGTCCTATTCTAATTCCCTGAGCCGCGGGGCAGTTCACCGACCAGTCAGAGATATTTTATAAATATGTATGCTTATGTTAAGTCACAATTCCTGCATGAGTGTAACCCCAGTTTACGAAATTATTGTTCAACCGTACAATCTTAACTGCAAAACCACAACTGCATAACCTATTAATAATATACACAATATACACTGGGACACTGTCCTACATTACACGCACGACACATTGCGCCAAGCTAAGGGAGATAACATTTCACGTCTAACCGCGGTATCTAATTGCAACTAATATTGCATAGAAATTCTAGAACTTACACAACTCTTTTAACGATAATATAGTCTTCTATCATGAAATGTTCCATTCTACCTTAAGCTTCTATTTGCACAAACAAAATTTTACCTACTTTTTTGTTTGGGGGAGGGGGTGTACCCTATCGTCACTCCATCCCAAGCAAATATTGAAAACTTGGCGAACATGCTTCCCATCATAACCTCTTTAAGCTCGGCTGATGTATCTTATCTTCTTTTTGACAGGATCATACATCGTATAAATTGTAGTTTTGTCATGAATTATATGGATAAAATCGACTCGAAAGAAATAGGTATCTCAGAAAATTGTTTATCTCAACGTTCCTGTTTGTAAAAAATGTAGGACCATAAGCAGTAAATGAAATAAATCTAAACTTTATTTAGGAGTTAATGTAATAATATGTGACGAAATGAATTAGGTAAATAAAAACAAGCATAATTGTTCATTGAGTTAATAATTACTCAAACAATCTGATAATGACCCACACCCTGCAAAACATAATCACAGATGTCATTAATCACTTTTGATGTCTGCTGTCAATAGCGACTTCTGTGATTAACCTGTAAGCTCCGTGTCTACTGCAGACAGCTCTTTCTCACGGAATTAGCCGAAAATAGTAAACACAAATAAAAGCTACGTCTTTATTTCGGTCCTGTGATGATTTCCAACAATATTCGCGTCTTTCTTTGAAGGCAGATGACAATTTTGTGGATTCAGATTTATTCGTGTATGCGTACGAAACAGAGTTGCTTTAATGTGTATTTCCCTGCTTCAACACCCAATCTGTTCTCGCAAGGGTTTGAGGACTTCGTAAACAATAAAGATGATAATTCGATCAACAACAAAAAAAAATAAAAAATACACAAAACATGTTTTATGAATTCGCTTTTATTGCGTGAGAGTTAAATAAAGCACCTTATTTTTTGTGAGACAGTGAAGATCTACATTATTAAAAATGTATCCAGTGTCGGCGTTGATATTTCCTATTATACTATATAATTGCGATGCAACCGAACAGTCTATATCGCTATTCAGATTTAGTCTATTGCCATCTTATCAGCGTCCATTGTTTGAAGAAGACCGTGTTTGCGACTAATTCCCGCAAAATGTTACGGATTGTTTAGGACTCGAATTAATACAATTTTTAACACTGAAAGTGAAATATACTCCAAACATCTAGATCAAATATTTCGTAAGCTACTGATGACAATCGCAAGAAAATGTGCAACTATCACTACACTACTTTTAAAGGCATTCCTGCAAACTTTTCAAGTTTTTTCATGGGTGGAACTATTGCTTCTACAGGTCGAGTTTTGAAGAATAAAGACCGAGCATTTTACTTGAGAATTTGATGAATTCCAGGAAAATCTTTTCACTGTGCTCCCATTTTTGCACCGTAGTAACATTTAACGACCGGAAACAGTCTGAAGATCTGATTTTACTCATAATTTATCCCGACTCTATTTTTCTTAAAGGATTTGCAAAAGTACAAAGAGTATCTAAAGTATAATTTGTTCCGACATAAAAGATGAAATACTTTTGTTCAAATAAAATGTTGGCATTTATTTGTCTCAATTAGATGGCATTTTGGTAATTGAATAATTTGATATGGCTGAAACTAAGCTAAAAGCTATTAGCATATTGTAGTCCTAAACCAGATTCAATGCGGAATCAATCTTTTTCTAAATGTCCTTATAATTCTGACATTTATCGAAGTTCACTCGATACATCCTTAGACGTTGACAAATTATTATAGCTGGTAAAAGGAAGCTTTTGCCATCAACCTGTCAGTCGCTTCCTGAAAAATCCTTCACTGCAAAGATGTGCAGAGTGCGTGCGTGTCAGGAAAATGCCTTCCTTCCAGTTCTCGAAAGGTTTTGTTTAGCATTATAAGCAGAACCATCAATTATTCGTACATATTTTTGGAACAGACAAATTATGACATATCTAATCAAAAGACTTTAATATTCTACAGATTTGTTTTTGAACTAAATAAATCCGACAAAGTAGTTACAGGTTCAATGTAAGCTCGCTTATTGATATGAAAAGTTGCAGGACCAGTTAGATTCTTTTATCTCTTCTTCTTCTTCTGGGCATTCGCATTGGTTTCAATATTACCTTCACGTAATTAGGTTTTCAAGACAGATTAGAAACTACCAAAATCTTCAAATCCACTTTTTGCGCGTGCGTTGTACACACACTTACATATACAATACGTGCGTGTTTGCAATACCTGATTGTGTCTTTGGGATAAATTCATTTATTTGATAAGAATATTGAAAACTGATTGATTGATTGATCTGGTCTACAAGATTCTCTCAAAACCCGTTTAAACGCAAGCATCCTATATAGATTTAAAGAAATTGGAACAGCAAATCTAGTCCTGGAATTTATGAATTTTTAAAAGCATAGATACAGATTCCGTGCTAAATCTTAAGGAATCATTTTTTTTTTCGTGCTGATATCTTAAAACTTAAAAGAATATCTGAAAGCCAATGTATCGAGATTTTTTAATTTCATGTAATTATAATTCATAGCTGCGGAGACATTCCAGTTTTGACTCTTAACTTGCTTGTTCAAATTCTGATCAAAAGTATTCATAAATGGGTTTCAAGGCATATTGAGCCTACGTTCAAAGAAATGCTGTAAACATTTTGACAAGGTCAGAAGGATGAACAAGTGTGTCGAATGAATTACCCTTGCTTCAAAATAAGCTATCAAAGTATGAACAAGTCCATTTTGGTATTAAAGAAATATAGATAAACTTAAAATCTGTAGCTAAAATCTTCACAGAACTTTCAATGCCGCTGCCGCCGTCGGAAAATTGACTGCCATGTCTCGCTTTTCCACTAATGTGGGCTTGATGACAATACATATCTCAATCACATTTTCTGTAAGCTATCGACTTGACTACAAGATATCTTAAGCATGGCAAAGAAAATACGTATCTAACCGCATTACTCTGATCTGATCGGAGCTTGCCTAAATAAAATTAAGCATGGCTCCAAATTTGTTCCATGATTTTCAGAAATACTTTCTGACGTGTATTTTCATCTCTAAACAATTTCGCTTTTGCTCTGACCCAAAAGTTCCATACTTACTTTTTTAATATGGTCGAAATAATTGATGGTAAGATAGGGCAACAAGTAAATAAATTACCTACTTGGCTTCTCTAGTTTTCCCCCATCTGAAAGATCACATAATCTAATCCGTCAAAACCACAAAAGTCTAGTATAAAAAATATAAATGTATTGTTGTGTCTGCAACGATGTCACGGTGGCTTTAATAACACACTAAACAACAACCCTTGTAACCCTTGTAACACTGACCTTCGACATTTCAACCACTCTATATTCGCCAACTTCTTTCTTAAACCTATGAGCCAAATCTGATACGAATCCGTTAATGAAAACTGAAAATATACATGTAGTTACTTCATAACATTTCAAACAAATTACCCCATAAGCTACAACAAATTATCCTGTGATATTTAACCTTTTGATTCGTCATTCCCAACGATACCCTATCTACAATTGGGAATCTGCTTCAATTTCTGACGCCGTTCTGTAGACATGGAATTAAAAAAGGGACTGACGCTCTACTGGGCAAAAAGAATTTCAAGGAATTCAAGATAGGACCATTTCTTCATTTTAACTACTGAGTATTGAAACCATCTCTGATATTCTTCAGCGATAACAAAATTTCTTATTAGCTGCTGTGGTACACATTATGGATGTCAGCTTGGCACCATTTTCATTTAGGACAACGTTGACATCGTTAGAAGTCTTTTGGTCTAAACCCCATGTTATAATGATCATCCATTCAGGGGGAGTAGTGAGAACAAGATTTTTCACGACAGCCGTCATGGCAGCTATATTGGATATACGACTGGCACCATTTTGATTTAGGATCAACTAGGTGTCATAAGAAGTCAATTGGTAAAAACCCCATGTTGGAAGTATAGATAACAATATTTTCAAGATGGGCACATATTGCACGTCAGATCAGCACCATTTTAATTTAAGATCATCAAACCATTATAAGAAGTCTTTTCGTGAAAACCCCATGATGATATGACCATTCATTCAGAAGAAGTAGCGATAACAAGACGTTCAAGCGGCCACTGTGGCAGCCATCTTAGACCCCAGTTCAGCACCATTTTCATTTAATATGACTTTCCGTTCAAGAGTAGCAATAAAAAAGATTTTCTAGATGGACGCTGTGGCGGCCATATTGGACATCAGATTGGCACCATTTTCATTTAGGACCAACTAGATATGATAAGAAGTCTTTTAGTAAATACCCCATGTTGATATGAGCATCCATTCAGGAGTAGTAGCGACAACAAGATTTTCAAAATGACTGCCATGGTGGCCATACTTGAGGTCAGAACAGCAACATTTTAATTTAGGACCAAGCAGACATCATAAGAAGTTTTTTTAGTAAAAACTCCATGTTGATATGACCATCCAATCAGGAGTAGTAGCGGTAAAAAGATTTTCAAGATGGCTGCTATGGCGGCCAGATTGGATTTCAGATCGACACCATTTTTATTTAGGACCAGCTAGACATTATATGAAGTCTTTTAGTGAAAACCCCATGCTGAAGATGGCGATTGTGGAGGCCATATTGGATGTACGAGCAGAAGCATTTTCATCTGGGACCAACTAGACCTTCGGATGATAGTGTGTGTAAAGTTTCATGGCAATCCTCAAAGTACTTTCGGATGAGTAGCAATAACAAACTTTTGCTAATGGACGGAAGAACGACGGATGTCAGACAAAAGACGACGGACATCAGACCACCAAAGGAGCTAAAAACAAATAAGTCCAAATGGACCTGACATTGTTCACCTGGCTGACATCTGCCTAATATTCAAACATAAAAGCAGCTGGCCATGGATGTAGGATGTTTTCGGTTTAAATTTCTTCCACTTCTGTTGACTGCATATGCTATGAAACACTTATTTCAAGGTTTCTTTATTTATATATCTTCATCCATATTTGAAGGCACATCAGCATGAGTGTCTAATATTGAAAGGCCTTCATGCAGAGCTTTTCTATTAAATGTGGTCAAAATTCTGTTCAGCGGTTTTTGAAAAGTTATTTAAAGGTTTTTCTATGTTAGTAATGGTGTCTATATTTGACGACAGGTCAGTACAAATTTGAAAACCCTTTATCCCAGGATACTCTTTGCCAAATTTGGTTGAAATTGGTTCAGTGGTTTTTGAGAAGTTTAAAAAAATCCAATATTAACTGGCGAAGGATGTCGCACGATACACGCTGGATGCAGGGTCATACCCTAAGCTCACTTGGCAAGTGAGCAAAAGAGATTTAACATGGAAACTTAATGTTGGCAGCAAGAATGATGCCATTGCAGTTGGAGAACTAATATTTATGACATGCTATCCAAAAGCAGGCTTCCAACTTCTCCCCCTCCACAGAAACAAAAAAATAAAAAATTTGAGACATGCACCCGAGATCGCTCACCTTGTTGACATCCAATTGGAAAATGCAAGAGCAGTTGGCCAAAAAATGTGGGTCAGTATGATGGTTTCTACTGAAATTTCTTTCTGTGCTCTTAACTGCATATGTTATGAAAACAAGTGTTTTAAGATTAATTTATTTTTTGTATCTTCATCCATATTTGATGGCACATCCGCATCATTTGTCCAATTCCGAAAGAGTTTATTGCCAGGATGCTTTTTTCTTCAAAGTTGGTCAAAATATGAAAAACGGTTTTCAGAAGAAGTCATGTAAAGGTTTTTATATTTTAGTAACCATGGCCATATGGATCGAAATAGTATATACAATTGAAAGCCCTTTTGGCCTTGACTTTTTTTTTTAGCGGTTTTTGAGAAGTCGTTTAAAGACTATTAGTAATGATGCCATAATTGATAGCGGCAATTGATGGCGGATCGGCATCAGTTGCATAACCTTAAGAGCCCCAATGTCAGGATGATGTCAAATTTGGTCAAAATCTGCTGAGCCGTTATTCAGAAAAATCCATTTAATGTGTTTCTATTTTTAGTAACAATGGCCATATTTGATGGCGGATCAGCATCAGATATAAATAAAATGTATCCCTTTAGGACTGTTTACTTTTTTTCTTCAAATTTGGTCAAATTCTGTTAAGTGTCTTTTGAGAAGTCCATTAAAGGTTTATCTATTTTTAGTAATGATGACCGATTGGCATAATTGGTATAAATTTGAAAGCCGTGTATTACAGGAACCTCTTTGTCAAATCTGGTCGGATTCTGCTGTGTATTTTTTTTTCTTCAAAACAGTCATTTAAAGGTTTATCTATTTTAAGAAATGATGGCCATATTTGAAGGTAGATTGGCATCATTTGTATAAACTTAAAAATACTTCATGCCAGATTCTTTTTGTAAAATTCTTTGGAGTAGTTTTTGATAAGTGTTTTAATTGTTTACATATTCTATTTTTAGTAATGGCTGCCATATATGATGGTGGATTAACATCATCTGTACAATTTTTAAAGCCCATTATGTTTTCTATCTAATATGGTCAAAGTCGATGAGCGGTTTTTGAACAGTAGTTAATAAAAGGTTTTTCTAGTTTTAGTAACAGTGGGCATACTTGATGTCGGATTGGCATTATTTGTACAGATTTGAAATCCCACCAAGCCAGGATGCTTTCTGTTAAATCTAGTCAAATTCTGTGGGACTTTTTTTTTATAAAAAGAAGTCAATGAAAACTTTTTCTAGTTATGGTCACGGTGGCCGTACTGGATGGCAGATTGGCATCATTTGTACAAATCTGAAAGCCCTTTTTGTAAAATCTGATAAAATTCTGTTTCCCAGCTTTTGCAATGAAGTTATTTAAGTGTACTTCTATTTCTATTATTGGTGGCCATATCTGATGACAGATTGGCTTAATTTGTATAGCCCTTCATGCCAGGATGCTTTATGTCAAATTTGGTTAAATTCTGTTGAGGAGATTTTGTGTAGAGGTAGATTAAGTGTTTCTTTGTTGTTTGTTTACAATGGAAGATTAGCATCATTGTACAAATTAAAAACCCCTTCTGGCATGATGATTCCTGTCTAAACTTTGTTAAAGTCTGCTGAGCGCTTTTAGAAAAGTAATCAATTAAAACTTTGTATATTTTTAGTAACAGTGGCAGAAATAGAAGTACAGATTGGCAGATTGGCATCATGTAAAAACTTAAAAGCCCTTCATGCCAGGATGTTTACTGTTAAATTTCTGTTGAGCAGGGTTTGAGAAGAAGTCATTTAAAAAATTTCTATCTATAGCAACAGTGGTCATATTTAATTGCAGATCAACAAAATTGAAATGCCTTCATGCCAGGATGCTCTCTGCCTTTGGTCAAAATTGGTTCAAATTTTTTTTAGAAGTTTAAAATAGCAACTGTTGACAGACAGAAAAAAGCTCACTTGGCCATATGGCCAGGTGAGCTAAAACAAATTTAACCAACTGACCACTTTGGCAATGATGTTTTTTTTCTTTAAATTCCTCGAGATATTTTATATTGTATGGTAAACTTCTTTGCATCGTCTAGTGACAATTCATCAATGTGAATAGGAGAGATTGAGATCCCAAAGTTTGAATCACTCAACTATAATTTAGACAAATACCCCTTTGACATAGGCCTTCCTTTGCCTTTAATCTATCCTCATCTACCATGTTGTTGTTGTTGTTGTGGGTTTAACGCCATTTTTCAGCACATGATAGGCGGCTATACATGGCGGCCAGTTTTATCTGGTGGAGGAAGAACCCGGGAAAACTCCGGGAAGAACCACCGACCCACGGGAATCTACTGGCAAGCTTTCTCACATATCCACATTGGCCGAGCCCGAGACTCGAACCCACGCAGACAGAGGTGAGATGGCAGTGATTGGTAAAGACGAGCGCCTTAGACCACTCGGCCACCTGGGGCCCCCATCTACCATGAATGCAGTTGTTTGAAAAACATTGATGCCAGACTTATGCTGGATGGAACGTGCGACTGGCATGTCTTGCCTTGTTTGATATTAATCACAACTGAGACAAAACTAGATGAAAAATAATAATTAAAGTTCCGGTAAATGAAACATGAGGCACAAGTGGACCTGATCACTGACATCTGCCTAATAGCCAAATACATGAGCAATCAGCCAAGAAATCTGGGTCAGCAAGATGCTTTCTGAAGAAATTTATTTCAATGCTGTCGACTGCATATGTTAGGAGTACAATTGTTTCAAGGTTTTCTATTTTTCTATCTTTATCTGCATGATGCCACATCAGCATCATTTGTCCAGCATTGAAGACCCTTTATGTCAGGATGCTTTTTGTATAAATTGGGCAAATTCTGTTGAATTGCTTTTTGAGATAAAGTTGTTTAAATTTTTTAATACTTTTTTGTCAGGTCAGCCATATTTGAAGGCAGTTTGGCATCACTTGTATGAACTTGAAAGCTCTTTAAGCCATGATACTTTCAATCAAATTATGTTAAATTCTGTTCAGCACTTTTTTAAAAAGAATCTGTTTCAAGGCTTTTAATAATTTTAAAATGGCTGCCAGATACGAAAGCTGATCAGCATTATTTGTACAAATTTGCAAGATACTTTCTGTCAAATTTGGTCGAGTTCTGTTAAATTATGTTTAATAAATTGTTTAAATCTTTTTCTATTTCTAGTAATTGTGGTCATTTTTAATCACAGATCATCATCATCTGTATAAATCAAAAACCCTTCATGACAGGATGCTTTCTATCAAATTTGGTCAAATTCCCTTAATTGTATTTTTAAAAGAAGTTGTTGAAAGGTTTTTATATTTTTAGTAATGGTGGCGATATTTGAAGATGGATCGGCACAATCTGTACAAATTTGAAAGCCCTTCATGCGGGATTGCTTACAATCAAATGTAGTAAAAATGCTGTCGAGTGTTTTATGATAAGTCATTTAAAGATTTTTCTATTTTTAGTTTCAGCGGCAATGTTTGAAGGTGGCTTGAAACCACTTGTACAAATTTGAAAGGCCTAGGATGATTTCCGTAAAATTTGGCCAAATTCTGTTCAGCAGCGGGTTTTGAAAAGAAGTCATTAAAAATATATCTAATTTTAGTAACAGGGATCATATTTGATGACAGATCGGCATCATTAAAATAAACTGAAAGGCCTTGATGCCAGACTGTAAAACCATGTACATGTACATGAGAAAGGTTGTGAATAACGATTATGAATTGAAAATGTACAACGAACAAAGGACCTACCATAAGCTCACTTGGCCTTAATGAAAACGAAATGAAAACCTTTAAACTTCTCTTCAAAAGCTGCTGGACAAAATTTAACTAAATTTGATACGTACCACCCTGTTATTAAGGCCTTTTAAAACAGTACAAATGATGCCGATATGTCATCAAATATAGTCACCATGATTTGTACAACTTCGAAAGCCCTTTATGACAGGATGCTTTCAGTCAAATCCAGTCAAATTCAGTTGTGAGGTTTTTGAGAAGAAGGTTTCTAAAGGTTTTTCTATTTTACTAATGGTGGCCATATTTGATTGTGGATTTGCATCATTTGCACAAGCTTTAAAGGTCTTTATGTGATGATGCCTTCTGTAAAATTTAGTCCAATTCTTTTATGTGGTTTTTGAGAAGTGTAAACGTTTTTTTTTTTTAGTAACAATAGCCCTATTTGATGGTCGATTAGCATCGCTTTAAAAAAATCTGAAAGCCCTTCATGCCAGCATGCTTTCTGTAAAGATTGGTCAAGTTGTGGTTAGTAGTTC
This sequence comes from Margaritifera margaritifera, assembly GCA_029931535.1. Lineage (NCBI taxonomy): Eukaryota > Metazoa > Mollusca > Bivalvia > Unionida > Margaritiferidae > Margaritifera > Margaritifera margaritifera. The sequence continues at coordinate 6,548,891 of JAQPZY010001685.1, read as the reverse complement.
TGGATATAAATTTTGTTTAAAGTTTTTTTTAATTTATTTTAAGTAACTGTGGCCATAGTGGATTATCGATTGAAATCAACTTAACAATTTTGTAAGGCCTTGATGCCAGAATGCTCCATGTAAAGTTATGTGCAAAATGTTTTTGAGAAGAAGATGTACATAACAACCGTGAATGAAACATGATGCACAAAGGACCACAGCATAGGCTTGCTTGGCTTTACAGCCAGGTGAGCTCAAAATTAATGTTCATAAAAAGAGGCCAAAATATATTATAAAACATCACACTGGAAGCCCCAAGCCATAAATGTCTTGTCCTTTTGGACATAAAAATCTTAGGAATTAATCTGGATTCAATCATCATTTCCTTTCTTGGAGGGTTCCAGCTTGTGAAAAAGAGAAAGATGGCTCACTGGAACAAATGTCATCTAATGATGATACATCCCCATCTCCAGCCCACACACAGGTAAAGACTCCCACTGAAAGTACCCCTAACATCCAGCACTCTCAATTTTTATTTACTACTTATGTAGTACCTTATTGCCATGTACTCTCAATTTATATACTACTTACACTACACTTTGTTTCCATAGTAACATAAAAAATACTGAATGTGGAAAATTCCATATATCAAAAGGCAACTCACTTAACACGTATACCAAGCTTGGTTGAAATACCTTGATTGGTTTGAGAGTTTTGCTCTGGAAACAAAAATGTTTACTGACACACAGTCAGTCAGAAGTAAATAATGATAGCTATATCCATGAACCACCCCACGCTGTGTTACAAATTGGAGGGATGTAAATGAATCCAGTACAGGCTTCAATCTAGGCTGTGTTTATTTGCCAATGGCAAAAAAAATTATCAATGGCCCACCCAAATATGAAATATATCTCCACAGCAGTGTCAAAATAATCAATGTAAATTTCACACATCTCTATGCCCATCATGTTCCTGATTGTGAACTCAGCTCTTTAGCTATGATGAGCGTTTGAATTGCAAAGACTGATGGCTTAGCTAGACTGGTTATATTGCCTTCTGCCAGTAAATTCATATTTACCATAGCAATACATGATATTAAACCATTCACACCACATGCAAACATATGTCATCCCAAAAGATGATTCACAAACACTTTTTTGATGACTTTCTTCTTGTGTAAAGTCACCTAAATTGATAAATCAAAGTGATACTAGCCAACCAAAATCATCTAAAGTGGCATTTCTCTTTCACCCAGTCCACCAATGGATCTGAATAAAATGAACTTTTGGAGAAAGAAAAAAAAAAGTGGTCATAAACTCATAAGTAAACTTATATTGGCCTGCGACAATCATGGCAAGAACAATGTCAAAGTCAAAAATGTTATTTCTGACTCTCTCAAAATAAAGACGGTACAACAGATGTAGTAGTAATTTAAAAATTATCACCCTATAGAGATATACATGATTCTCATTTACATACTATTAGATGTTTGCTTTGCAAAGCAGATTTAGGATGCTGTTTAAACCTTTTTTGTCAGTAAAAGAACACAGCAGTGAGTAATGACTACAGCATAGTGGCTGCCATGTGAGTAAAGCATCTTACCTATATATAATTGTTGATAAAAATTGGGGAAACTTTTTGACTTCTCCACAGTATTAGGCCTGTCTGTCTTTCACTGGCAATTCATCATAAACATATAATTTTGCTGTGAATTAATAATAATTTTTGGATAGTTCCTTTTACTGAATATGTGAAATCTACTATTGTGTGTCTTTGTTTTCATAAAGTTTCTCAAGTACACATTCTACATCTATTTCTGTAATTTCCACATTATTCTTATTTAAAGTCATAATATGCAAGGTTTAAAATATTTCTATGAAAACAAGTTTTTTCATGTGTCATATTTAAAAATTGAATCTTGAATGTATCTCAAGTCAATCCATCTTGCAATATCTGCCAGTATAATGTAATTACTGTAGAGATATTTACAATGCAAATTTTACTACTATGTTCACCATAGATGGTGAAAAAGATGATCCAAATAAGGAAAAACATGAATATATGAGAAGATGGTAATCAAAGTATTGAGAATACTCATGGTCTGTAGAACTGAAGTGATTCTAATTTACCTAAGTTCAAGTGAAAGAACATAACTCCAGAATATTGCTATTCATGGTCCTTTCACTACAACAAAAAATACTGCAATAAATAATTTTAAATTTTTTTATTTCCCTAATATTGCTAGCAATATTCTATAACATTTAAAACATTATTTGATAAACTATTATGATTTCCTTTTAAAAGTAATTTTTACTATTATTTCAAGTATTAACATCAGTGGAGCAATATCCAAGGGACCCAAACATGAGTTTCCACCCTTGACATAAAATTGACAGGTAAGGCCAGTGCATCTATGTTAATAATTATAGCAAGACCATAAAGTTTGTTACTATTATTAGTAATACAAACATTATCAGTAATAGAGAATGAACACTATGCCCTAGGCATGGAGGGTTTGAAATTGCTCCAAGCAAAAAATAAAAAATTCACAACAAGTGAACTTGTGCCACATGCTCTCAGAAATATATCCTATCTGCATGTATGTGAAAAGAAATACTTAAAGAAGCACTAACCATAGGTTGACACTGGCTAGTACAATGGTCACTTACTATAATGATTTTCCTGGGAGCCATAAAAGTGCATAGGATTATAAGTAGAACTGAAACGAATAACTAACATTTGAATCAGAATACTTGTTTGCGAATAATCATATAGAACATTGGTATTCAAATATTTCTTTACCTAGCAAGTAGCCAGATACCTACCACCAGACACAGCAGTCAATCATGCTGACATAGTTCACTCTAGTGCTGTTTGGAAGCATTTTGTACAAGAAACAAAACAAGGCAAAATGTAAACTATGCAATACTAAATTAGTTTGCAAGGGGGACAACTTCAAACCAACTAAATCACCTGAAATTCAAACACCCACTCACAAGATAATCATAATGTCGAAATTCTGAAAAGTCACACTGCTCACAAAATCACCATTTGTATTCACTGTCACCATTTGTATTCACTGTCAATCAGGCACTCTTGAAAAGATAATGTGTAGTATGGCATGTTGATAAAGAACAGGGGACATATTAAAGTCAACAAGCCTTTCAACAAAGTAACCTAACAGGGAAATTCAGCACTATGGATTAAATACTTGCAATTGTACAATTCAGTCTATATTGGATTTTTCATATGTAAACATTAAGAAATAATTGAGGAATTGACTGTGTGCATGAATTGTCTTCAATTTTTCACACTCTGGTCAAGTTAAACTGAAAGTAAAATTTTGGTATTTTCATTGTGAATAATCACTTCCTACAGAATATTATAGTCCCCACATTCAATTACATTTAGATGACTGAGTTCACACTGTTTTAAATTAGGTCACTTGGTAGGGCAGGGTCAAAATATATACCAAGGTAGACTAAAACAATAAAAAGATCGGTGATTATCTGAATCCTATCCAAATACATTTCATAAATATTCAAATAGGAAAATTTAGTATTGATTATAGTTCTAGTTCTAAGTCTGGTCACTTTATACTAAGGCAAGTTTAATATTAAAACAACATTATCTCATGAGGTACCTGTGTTATACAGGGATCTATGCTATAACAAGATGCTTTATAGTGAGGGACCAATGTACTCTGAGTGTTATATCTTGATTAGTGTAGCTGAGAATCTGGACAGGGTGTATTCAGCCTCATTAACTGTAGATAAATGTATTAAGATATCGGTGTGATCATGTCAGAATATGCTTGTCAAGTACAGCATTTACATGTGTAAAATGTGTATAAAACTTCTAACATAATAAACCCAGATCTTCCTGCACATTATGTGCCAGCAGATCAGCATCTACACTGTATGAGATCATAACCAGAATAAACAGTATAGACCCTGATCAGTATCTACACTGTATGAACCCAGATCTTCCTGCACATTATGTGCCAGCAGATCAGTATCTTCACTGTATGAACCCAGATCTTCCTGCACATTATGTGCCAGCAGATCAGTATCTTCACTGTATGAACCCAGATCATCCTGCACATTATGTCCAGCAGATCAGTATCTACACTGTATGAACCCAGATCTTCCTGCACATTATGTCCAGCAGATCAGTATCTACACTGTACGAGTCTATGTTATACATGGATAAATCTTGTATTGTAGTATCACTAATTTTCATAGGGTACCAATTTTCATGGATTTAAAAGCTGCCCTGAACCACGAATTTAAAGATCCAATGAAAAATTAGCCACTAGAGCTGTAACAAAGCTATTTTATAAATCAACATTATTTTTGTAATCTGGTTTAAAGTATTAGCTTTTACATGTGTTTGTTTTATTTTCACCCTTTTAAAAAAAAAAGATTTATAAAGCATTTCATATTGTTTCAATGCACATGTATCTATGTGGTATCTGGTTACCGTAATTTTCACTCACTGCCTTAAATCAATATGTTGAGATAAGTAAGGATAGAGAGAAACGAGAAAAGCATAAGGTGTATTCAACACCGTTACTACTGAAAAAGAAAGAAAGAATAAGAAATGATACTATAAATGAATTAGATTTAATACTTATTCAAATCGATTCCTCATTTAAGTCAAACTGTGGTTGAAAAATTTAACTCCTTGTGAAAGCACAGCTCATTTTATCTATGCATGCTTAATAACAAACACAACTGTAAAATACTAAAATTATTGTTTGAGGCACAATTACTATTGAAACATTGCGTACTAAATACCACAGAGTACTGAAGCTCATACTTCACTGATTTCGGACAAAACCACTGAATCAACATTGCATCAATCAAGTTGGCTGGTACACACCAATGTTTGTCAATTAAATAATCCTGAAATTGTTGAATTAAACAAGTCCAGTATTCTCAAAGCCACAAATAATTAGATCCAATCTTTCACACATTTTCGTGTAAACCCCGTTCAGCATCAATCGGCTTAATTGACGATGTTTTAAGTAAAGTCTAGTGGGTGAGGTTCATACATGAGGTAGACTCAAACAAAGGGGTGATTCCATTATTTTTTAATTTAATTTGGATCATCGCACTTTGATGGGCTCTGAACACATCAAATGACTGCTTGCTAATTACATTGAGCAAGGGGCAGCTAGTCACGTGCTTGGTTCACATGTGGAATGATGACATTATCCAAACCGATGGGGATCTAAGTTGATTTTTACCACCCATAAGCCACTTTTTTAGTGCCATGGTTGTCAGAAAGTAATTGATGGTGCAACTTTATGGATAGTGCATCAAGGAAGAGATCATAAACATGTACTTTAATAACCAATTAGTAGCTTTGTGTTGTTGGCTGCATCATCTCCCTTTGGTGTTGAGTGTAAGTGATTTATCTTGACAGGTGTTTGTTTCGTGCTCATACAAGTGGTGGTACTGTTTTGACCACCATTAAAGCAACCATCTTTTGTTGTCCTCGTAGTTGTGTTTTTTTGTATTCTTTATTTAGGGTATTTGTTGAGGTTATTCCATGAAATTAAATACCCAACTCTGACAGGCAAAACCACAAATTTAAGTACTCACAAAAATGTTTTTTTTCTTTTAAAACCATGAAAAATTGAGACCCACGAAAATAAATGATACTACAGTATTTAAGGTAGAAGCATATTCAAAAAAGAGACAACTGGTTTGTAGCTGGTTTTACAAAATCAATTAAAAGACAAAAATGTTTTTTAAACCTTGACAGTATTGATTACTCAAATAATAGAAAATAATGTATGACATATTTATCTCTATTAAATATAAAGTTCTGCTAGTCATTTTATGACATATTAAAGAATGGTCTAAAAGGAGCAATGCTTTCAGACTTGTAGACTGTTCCGAAGAAAAATCTGTTGCTAAGCAATTAAACTGAGGCAAATTGTAAATTTGTTTTCTAAATAAAATAACTCAATGGGTCATGTGTACCTGAAGAAATTAAGAAAATATTCCAATTTGTGTCTTATTAACTGTGTTATATTCAATATACTATCATTCATGGCTCTGTATAAAAAAGTTGTTTTAGGTTTATTTGAAGCTCAGGGATCTATACATATTCTTTTGTTTTTCAAAAGCTGATAACATTCAAAATATCCTGCACAATATGTTTAAAATCTGGATGTGAGAAATAGAGAGAATATTGTAAAAATGTCTTCTCCAGGCCAAAATCCCACGAAATCCTGGGTATAATCTGCTCCAAACTAAAACAAACAAGTACTGATGTACTCATAATTTGCTTGCTGTTTCCATGCAGTAGAGAATTCATGAGCATTGGGACCACAACCTAAAATACAATAGTGTCTCCTGTTCATCATTTATTCCCGAAGAGAGTCAATTTTTAACTATTAAAACTGATGCCTAGGAAAATATATGTCAGATTTACTTATGTAGTGAAATCTGACTTCTCTGGCTTTTTATCTACCGATTCCATTCAAATGTAGAAGGTCAAACTACATATGTTGCACCTTTCCTTGTTAAGTGCAGAATGCTTATAAGACACAAGTTTTTGTTGATTGATTGGATCTGTCAGTTAAACTATCTTGTACCATAAACAAAATTTTAAATATTAACTTCAGGGAAAGCAATCTTAAACACTTCTTCATAATGACTGACAAAGTGCACCTCCAGCCCCTCGCTGATGAACTTGGGTAGATCAGAATAATCTTTCTTGTTGTCCTCTGGAAGAATGATGGTTGTCACCCCTGATCGTTTGGCCTAAAAAGAAAGAAGCAGGTCATTATCTTATTGGTAATACAGTGGGACCCCGCTATAACCCGGTAGTTGGGAGCCATAGAATCCGACCGGGCTATGAGCCGAACCGTGTTATAAGCAACCATGTACAATACCAACACATTTTTGGATTTAATTGGGGGGGGGGGGGGGGGGGGGGGTTACATAAAGACGGGTGCGAAAATGCATGGCACAATTACCATTTTTGATCAATATATATTAAATGAGAAAACCATTTGCTGATATAATATATTACTTTATTCAGAAAACCATGCATTGGTACATACACGTGTCTAATTTATATATATACATGTATAATCTATTGCATGAAAAGAATATCAACACCGTGTACTCACCAGCGAATCTTGTAACATACATTGAATCCATAATACAAATATTTCCATCGAAAATATCCACACACGGATGTAGAATATTCAATAATTTTGTCACAGATCATTATGTGACTAATACAATGAAGAGAAAGTAACAAAAATTACGTAACGGGTGTATGTAATGAATGATGAAAAAGTACATGTATGTCCGACGATTAATAAACGGTGTCGCATACATTTTACACCACTACATTTCTCATCTGTTAGTAGTTATTATTTTTTAAAAAACTCTGTGATTTTTAGCTGCTTTCTGCTAATATCACGTCTGCTCTTGGCAAAGTCAAGAATAGTTCTCAGTTGCAGAATTCGAAGATAATCAATATCTTGCGTCTCCATCCATCTCAAAGCACACTCTAAACCTTTGACAGCTTCTGTAGCTAATGGTGGGCTATCCTCAGGTGAAGTGTCTTCGCTGTCATCATCAGAAGTATCACCATCGTCAGCATCACCACTAGTGTTTTGAGACTTAATATTTTTAATAATTTCCGCATCCGAAACGTGGTCTGCAACTGGACATTCATTGTCAAAATTAAGCCATTCGTCAACGCGTTCACGTGACTGCATCAGCTCCCCAAATGCCCTCTCAGCCTGGAACACATCATTTTCCGAAAATCCATCGAATAAACTATTGTCATCATCGGTGATGTTGCCTCTGTCTTCCTGTGTACTAGTAAATGCTGCCCCAAGTCCTTTCTCCCAGCAGTTCTCAATGCAGCGTGGCGTAATGGCATCCCAAGATTTGCCGCCGAGGTACATTGCTTCTTTCAAATTTAAACTTTTTAGTGTCGCCTGGACTGAGGTTTCATCGCAAACAATCTTTTTAACAAGTTCTCTGCGATAATTCATTTTAAAAACTGCTATTATTCCCTGGTCCAGAGGCTGAATTCTTGAAGTTGTGTTTTTTGGGAGGAAGCAACCTTTTATTTTCCCATCAGTACTAACTAGACATTCTGCAGGTGGGTGTGCGGGGCAGTTGTCTAATAATAATAGTGCCTTTGGCTCCATCTTCAGATTTCTGAGGTGGGATCGAACTGATGGTACGAATTCGGTTTGAAACCATTTTTCAAATAAAGCAGCTGTCATCCATGCGTTTTTTGTGGCATCATATGAAAATGGTAGGGTGTTCACATTCAAATGATGGAAGCACCTAGGTGATTTGAATTTTCCAATGCATAGTGGTTTAAGTTTGTGTCGTCCCGTTTTATTGACACAAAACAACAACGTTAACCGTTCTTTTATTCTCTTAAATCCTTCATGTTTATGTTCATCTTTTTTCACAGCTAGGGTGGTGTCAGGTATCATTTTGTAGCACAATCCTGTTTCATCACAGTTGTAAATCTGCTCTGGGGAATACCCACCTTTCTCTATTATTTCCCTCAATTCATCTGAATAGTTCATAGCAGCTTCAGAATCTGAAGAGCGAATTTCTCCAGAAACTGTCACATTACTAATCCCATGTCGTTTCTTAAAACGATGTAGCCATCCATTGCTTGCTTTGAAGCTAGAATCTTGCCCATGTAAATCGTTGTTTAATTTTTCGGCTTGTGCCTTAACAATTGGTCCTGATAAAGGCACTCCTTCAGCTCTAGTCTGGACAAACCACTGATACAGGGCTGCATCAAGTTGGGTGTCTCCTGCTAGTCTTGCTTTTTTCCTCATCATTCCCTCACTTTCGTACAAATCCAGAACCCTCTCTCTTAATTTTGCTTCATCTTTCTTCCATCCTCGAACTGTCGATTCATCGAGACCTAAATCTTTAGCTACATGCGATTGTTTAACACCGGACTTAATCCTGTCCAATGCTTCAATCTTTTCTTTAACAGTAAAAGCATTACGTTTGCGTTTCCCATTTTCCATTCTAAATGTATACAAATTAACACTTTTAATCCTATTGGTTTGAAAATCTACAGCAAGAATAATAGTCATTAAACAATGGGGGTATATTTGTAGTAAATTTACGACATTATTTACTGGCCAACAGATTGCATAAAACAACACCGCCAAGCCTTACGCACATGCTGGCGGCTTTGTTTCTTTGATGCTGTATAAATCGTTGCCCTATGATTTGAACAAGTATAGCTCGGTAGTTCACTTTGATGATAAACAATGTACTTAAATTAATTGATTTATACATTCTGGTGAGAATCTTTTATCAACCGCCACATTGGCTGCTGCTTAGTTGTGTATGAAATTAAGAGAACATATATCGGAGATTATTTGAGCAACGACTGTATTCGGAATGCATTCAAGAAAAACAAAGTAGAAACGATGGCTTCATTACTCAGGAATCAGTAATTATAATATTGACACTTATGAGCTGTAATTTTTCAACAATAAACAAAGATCAAAGTTCTCAGTAGGCCCAGCAATTGGTTCGTATTTCCGACGTTTATTTTGGCACAAAAATAGAAGAAATTTGATAATACATTTTCTACACGTTCTTTTTCGCACTGTTTAGACGAATATGAGAATGATAATTAAACTCTTGACGTATTTAGTTTTTTTCATACTTAAAATTTTTTTTTTTTTTTTTTTTTTTTTTTTGGTCTTTGAGAAAAATAACTGTAATAAATTACCCGAAATTTCGGGAGCCATGCCACGACCGGGTTATATCCGAATTCGGGTTATAGCGGGGCGGGTTATAGCGGGGTCCCACTGTATTACTGTGGCTACACTCTGGGACAGAAAAGTTGAAAATATGTGCAAGAGTGAGAAGTTCAGTGTGATGATTGAGAATACATATTATGGCAAATAATGCACTTATTTTGTTTTCAATCCCCTTAAAACATGTACAATTTATGTTGATAAAAAATCTAATGGTTTAGAAGCCAATCTTCTGATCAAAATTTAGAAATCTACTGATTTGATGTTCTGGTTCTGTTACATGTATGCTGACTAGTTACTTGTGTTTTCATTGGTCAATGTGAGTCACATGACAATTTGATATGAGACCATACCCAATCAGTAGGAAAAATACCAGGCCAGTGTGACATAATGTGATGTCACAAATGATATCCTTTGGTCATAAAGTCACTCAGTATTTCTTGGTTAAGCTTATACATGAAAATGATAGGACATGATGTGACATGAAAATGACAGGACATGATGTGCAAATAAATTGGTAAGGTCATTGTTAGCGTCCGTCAATGATCTGGTATGGAATTATAGTGAGACAGTGGAAAACTTACCTGGGCTTGGCCTCACCTGGCAAGTTTATTGCAGATTTATTTTATACCAGGTGATTAATAAACCATGTACATACTTTACCAATTTGTAAGTGGTACAATCCATGTAGGCTATAGATATTGCTGTACACAAGATGCCATGAAGCATGAGTTTTCTGGGTCCCCAGGTGGCCAAGTGGTCTAAGGCGCTCGCCTTAACAGATCACTCACAAATCAAACCTCCATCTGCATGAGTTTGAATCTTGGCTGAACCAACATGGGTATGTGAGAAAGCTTGCCAGTAGCTTCCCATGGGTCGGTGGTGCTTTCCGGGGTCTTCCTGGGTTCTTCCGCCAAAAAATATACTGGCTGCCGTGTGTAGCCTATCATGTGTTGAAACATGGCATTTAAACCACACAAAACGAAACCAAACCATGACTTTTCTGCGGGTCATTCAAAGTCATTGATCTTACAGTCACATTATTTGGAAATTAAGGTCAGAGTCAGACTAATGAAGGCAGACTGTACCTAATCAGCAAAGAATGGTTCCCAATTGTTAATCTATTCAAGTGTTTACATCAGCCATGCAACTGGGATAAATCAAACTAACCATGAGGAATTAACTTGATTGGACAGAATTTGCTACATAACAAAAGTTCAGTCTAATTAGGATTTGAACCTAATGTCTTCTAAAATAAACTAGTTAGGCATTTGTACAGAAAACTAACTGTCTGAGTCAAATGAGTATAATCCAATCATCCCCACAGGCTCAATTTATTTTCATTAGAAGACGGGATGTGAGGATGCAAGAGTGTTGTTACATTCTAGAATGTGGAAGCTGAAAGGTCATGATGAAATTACGAGCACAACTTAACAGCAGTTTTTCTGGCTAATGAATCCGAGATAAACAAAAAAGTGTAGTATTACCAATACTGAACTAGGTGTGTGGAATTAGAAGTTATGTATATGTTGAACTCATGAATAGTTTACCATGCACACAAATGATCAATAATAAACATAAACTTACATAAAACAATTACAAATATCAAATAAAGAAACTAAAACCTGTAATAGTTACTATTTAATAGATTACCAAAAAATCCATTATATAGTACCATTTACTTAACACTGATTTTTTTTCAAAGAGAGACTGAAAGGATAATAATTATAAATGTCAAAATATAAGACATCCAGTGAAACAAAAAGTTAAATAAGATCAAAAGAAGGACAAAGAACAGTTTGACAATCATATTAAAAGGTACCTATATGTAATTGATTGACTCTGTAAAGTCATCTTAAAAGTCAAACACTAAAGTATATATTCCCTCAAAAATTCACAAATTTTGATGGTTTTCTTGAATGGACATATGGAGGGTGGGGGGCATTTTGAGGCTACACTGACTGATAATTTAAATGAACTCTACATACATACTCTAAAATTGAACTCTACATATAAACCCTAAAATTGAACTCTACATACATACCCTAAAATTGAACTCTACATACGTACCCTAAAATTGAACTCTACATACAAACCCTAAAATTGAACTCTACATACATACTCAAAAATTGAACTCTACATACAAACCCTAAAATTGAACTCTACATACAAACCCTAAAATTGAACTCTGCATACAAACCCTAAAATTGAACTCTACATACATACCCTAAAATTGAACTCTACATACATACTCTAAAATTGAACTCTACATACAAACCCTAAAATTGAACTCTACATACATGCCCTAAATTGAACTCTACATACAAACCCTAAAACTGAACTCTACATACATACTCTAAAAATGAACTCTACATACAAACCCTAAAATTGAACTCTACATACAAACCCTAAAATTGAACTCTATATACACACTCTAAAACTGAACTCTACATACATACCCTAAAATTGAACTCTACATACAAACCCTAAAATTGAACTCTACATACATACTCTAAAATTGAACTCTACATACATACCTAAAAATTTGAAAAATAAGCTATGGCTTATATTTATTGCTAGTAATTTTTGCATTTTTATGTGGCAGACTTACTTTTGAGGAAAGTATATTTTTGAGTAAAAGCTAAGCAGCAAATAGTCAAATAAAACCTCATGCAGTATCATAAAATAAAACCTCATGCAGTATCATAAAATAAAAACTCATGCAGTATCATAAAATAAAAACTCATGCAGTATCATAAAATAAAAACTCATGCAGTATCATAAAATAAAACCTCATGCAGTATCATAAAATAAAACCTCATGCAGTATCATAAAATAAAACCTCATGCAGTATCATAAAATAAAACCTCATGCAGTATCATAAAAAAAAAACTCATGCAGTATTATAAAATAAAACCTCATGCAGTATCATAAAATAAAACCTCATGCAGTATCATAAAAAAAACCTCATGCAGCATCATAAAATAAAAACTCATGAACTTTTGACTAGTTTATTATTCTTTTGATCTATACGATATCAGATTATTTCATGTAATAATAACATGATATCATGCACCTTTAGCTAATAAAAATGGAATCAATACACAACACAAATGCCATCCTAGTTTTCAGACCTCTAATAAACTATTAATATCTTTTTTTCCTAATAATGGTTTTGGTTTGGTTTCGTTTGATGTTTTATGGCACAGCAAAACAAGTATGTTATTTAGTGCCTAGGCAATTGGAGTAAAGGACACACTATGGTAGCCAAACTGGGCTGATGCAGTGGTAGGATTTGACCAGCATGCTGACCACTAAGCCACTGTGACTCCTGCCTCCATTGGTCACTTCTTATGATATGTAGGTGAGTACATCAGGCCTATTCTGCACTTGAGAGTCTATAGGTGGTTCCTAACAATGTTTACACTGACTTGAAGGATTGGGATTCCAACAGACTGGTACTGTTAAAGACAAGGTTCATGAAAGGCATTAAAGTTACACTGTATATAACATAAACCCAACTGCAAAACAGCATAGACCCAGATTTGCCATCACATAATGTGCCACGAAATCAGGGTCTAAGTCATTTACTTTACATCATTAACAGAGCAATGGTTTGGTTTGGTTTCGTGTTCTACACATGAAGATAATATCACAATGAAGCAATTTGAGGAAAGTGCCTTGCCCAGGTACATACCATGGCAAATGACTTGGGCTGATTCAATTGTAGGATTTGAACTCATACCCGTCTGGTTTTAAGTCTGGCACCCTAACCGCTAAGCCTCAGTGGTTCTCATTAAAATAAAGTAGTTGTAGGGTTTAATGTCATATCAACACAATACTGACTACATGGTGCCAAGAGTACACAGCATAGACACTCATCTAAAAGTGCATTTTTATGCAATGGTACATCTGGATTTACTGTAAATTATACAGCAGTAATTACTTTTTTCCCCTTACAAAATTTTACACTGGCTTGAGGGACTGGTATTTAGATAAACGTTATCTAAAAAAAATAATAAGAAAAACATAAATGTTATATAATTCAGATATAAAGGCACAAAATCTTTACAAAAATCAAAATACAACCTGTCAATAGTGGCCACCCATAAGAATAGGCAAAACTGGATATTGTACACAGGTGACCTCTGTAGACAGGTTCATCTTTCAAAATTGGTTTTTGAACAAATAACGGTACCATGCACTGAATATCATTATTGTTATTATTATTATTATTATTATTATTATTACGTTATCAAGATTGCTTTAAGTGCACTATTCAACAAAATCATAACATACACATATATGTTGTTCTCTCCAAAAATTTATGTTCCACACAAGATTATTGTATCCTGCTTACTTTAATCCATCCTATAAATTAAATCATCATTGACTTAAAATAATCACTGATCTTACCCACTACTTGTAGTTTGTTTGTGCACCATGACAAAACACTAATTTCACTACTGATTGACAGCTTACATATGACTATAAAACAGCGGAATGACCCTTTGGTAGAGTAACTTGTATAAATTAGGCTTGGAAACAGCTGTTCATTCTTCAAAAACAATATCTGTATTGGCCAGTTGCTCAACTTGCCAAGATCAAAAATAACAGTCGGATTATGTGCGAGGCCTGTGATGAATAGGAATCAAAAGAAGCCGTATATGGCTATTCTTTGTGACCCATGAACCAAAACTTTGCCCATCTTTACAGAAAAGTTTTAAATGTAGAATGACCCCTGACACTAATAAAAAGGGATGTAGCATGTGCCGTTTCTCAAAGATGAATATTTTTTTTATCAGAGATAGCTTTAATTCACAGACAAATAGATGAAGATATTGTCACACTGGTACAGAAGGTGACTTCCATTTCTGCTGTGATAACAGGACTACTTTTCCCCACCATCCAGCAAACAAATTGCTGTGACTCTCAACCCTAATGATACAAACTGCCTCACTTTTTAATTTTGACATATTGACACCTCTGAGTTACACTGACAATGTGACTGAAGTATGGTGAGTAAAAGTGAGATATGAAATGTTTGCACATTGATTCACATGATATTCCTTTATCTAAACAATGCCTTCCTCATGAAGCAAAAGTTTAGTTTCCATAGATTGAGTGGTTACTGTAGATATGCTCCAGTGACTACTTAAGGCAGGGAGAAACCTCTGTTTGGTTAGGAAACATCTGTTCGTTCACCGCAGAAAGCAGGTTACACATGACATTTACATAGGAAATTTGCCGGAGGAAATAAGAATGGCCATTGTGACCAAGTGACTGCTATGCAAAGGTAAACCATTAGGATAGGTCTGACTGTACTGTGAATTCACTTTATTTGTGGCCATAAGTGCCTTTTCTCTGTGTGTGTGTGTGTCTGTGTCGTGGATATCATCATTGCTATGGACCATACATTTAAAGACCCAATGAACGATACCATTGAATAAACATATTTATTTCTACTTTCAACTGACCTGGTCAGAAAGGGTCTTCTCAGGTTAGGATGTATATAGGTCTAGCATGGATTAATCTAATTAATCATAAACACAAAATACTAAACCCATGTTAGTAAAGCACAAATGTAGGTCACAGTGACATCTGGTTTTAAAGGTGGAGTAGTAATAGAAATTCATCCAATTATTCAGTTTCATGAGTGGAACATAAACAGTACCCACTAAATGAACATTTAACACAAAATTGCAACAAAGTCATCGAGGCATGAAATATAGGTCACAGAGACTGCTTTTGGCAAAAGGAATTAGAACTTATCAAGATGCATCCACTCACCAAGTTTCATGATTCTAGGTATTATAGTATGCATATAACATGCCAAAAACTCATGTCATCATGAGCTAATGGAACAAGAGCCCCTTGAGGGGACTGATGTTCTTATGGATGAAAAGAATTTTCAGGAATTCAAGATAAGATAATTTCTTCCTTTTAACTGCCGAGTGTTGAAACTATTTCTGGTATTCTTCAGCAATAACCAGATTTTCAAATTAGCTCCTGTGGTACACATAGTGGATGTCATCTTGGCGTTATTATCATTTAAGACCAAGTAGACATCATTAGAAGTCTTTTGGTGATAACCCCATGTCATAATAATCATCCATTCAGGAGGAGTAGTGACAACAAGATTTTTAAGACAGTTGTCATGGCAGCCATACTGGATGTATGACTGGCACCATTTTTATTAAGGACCAACTATGTATCGTAAGAAGTCGACTGGTGAAAACCCCGTGTTGATATAGCCATCCATTTGGAGCGGAGTAGAGGTAACAATATTTTCAAGTTTTGACTTTCCATTCAGGAGGAGTAGGAACAAGATTTTCAAGATGGCTGCTGTGGTGGCCATATTGGATGTAAGATCAGGACCATTTTCATTTAAGACGAACTGGACATCATAAAAATTCTGGTAAAAAACCCATGTCAACATGACTTTCTGTTCAAGTAGAGTTGTGATAACAAGATTTTCAAGTTGATTGACATGGTGGCCATATTGGATGTCAGATAGGCACCATTCCCATTTAGGACCAACTAGACATCATTGGAAACCTTTTAGTGAAAACCCCATGTTGATATGACCATCCATTAAGGAGAAGTAGCGATAACAAGATTGTCATGATGGCCACTGTGGTGGCCATATTGATGTCCAAGTGGCACCATTTTCATTTAAGACCAACTAGACCACAGGATGAATGTGTGTGTAAAGTTTCATGATAATCATCCAAGTAGTTTAGGAGGAATAGTGATAACAAACTTGTGCTAATGGACAGATGGATGACAGACAATGAATGATGGCTGATGGACAACAGACTATCCCATAAGCTCTTCTGGTCTATGACCAGTACAACTAAAAACCTAACCAAAGCCAGTGAAAGATGAAATATAGGTCAGGATAAGCCGCTTTTGTTGTAAGGGCGTGGTACTCAGAGAGGTACATATCATCATCAATTTCATGATTCTAGCATGAACAGAACCTGGGAAATGAATATCAAACACAAAACGTAACCCAAGTCTGTGAAATGTAAAATCTGGGCCATAATGACCTACTACTGAAATGAGGGAGTAGTGCTCATCAAGATGCATCCCCAAGTTTCATGATTCTTGACAGGATAGTATGTGCATAGCCAAAAACCTAAGATGTCATGAGTAAAATGCAATAACTAAAGCCAGTAAAATGTGAAATATATGTCAGAGTGACCTTTCTTGGTATGGGTGTAGTACTAAGAGAGATGTAAACAATCATTTAGTTTAATGATTAAAGCATGAACAGTAAAAACATCAAATTGAACCAAACTCAGTGAAATGTGAAATATGGATCACAGTGACCTACTTTTTAGATGAAGGTGCAGAACTCATCAAGATGCATCCTTTCACCAAGTTTCATGATTCCTGGTATAACAATATTATACAGTAGATTAAAAAACCAATATGGTCATGAACTAAATGCAAAACTTGTCATAAGCTCACAATGACCTTTTCTTGTAAGGGTGTGGTGTTAAAAGAAATGCCTACACTCCTTGAGTTTAATGATTCTGGCATGAACAGTACTTGAGATTGAACCCACATCAGTGAAGCATGAAATATGGGTCATAGTGACCTACTTTCACTATGAGGATGTACTACTCATCAAGATGCATCCCCTCATCAAGTTTCATGAATCTTGGAACAACAGTATGTATACAGGGTACTAAAAACAAATTTATTTATGAGCTAAATGCAAAATTATAAACTAAGCCAGTAAAATGTGAAATGTAGGTCACCATGACCTTTTGTTGTACAATAATCTAGCTTAATGATTCTAGCATGAACATAGCTTAAGAGATAAACTTAAAGGACAAACTTTAACCAAAGTCAGCAAGGCATGAAAGTTAGATCACAGTGACCTACCTTTGTGATGAGGGAGTAGAACTCATCAAGATGCACCCCCTCACCAAGTTTCTTGATTGTATGTATAACAGTATATATATATATACAGAGTGCACAAATCTATTTGGTCATGAGATAATTGCAAAACCTGTCCTAGCCAGTAAAATGTGAAATGCAGGTCAGAGTAACCTTCCTTTGTCGCAAAGGTGTGGTATTAACAGAGATGCATACACTCATCCAGTTTGATGATTGTAGCATGAACAGAGCTAGAGAAATAAACTTAAAAGACAAAATTTGACCAAAGACAGTGAGGCATGAAATATAAGTCACACTGACCGGCTTTTGGGATGAGGGTGTAGTATTCATCAAGATGCATCCCCTCACCAAGTTTCACAATTTCAGGTATAACAGTATTTATACAGTGTGCAAAAAAAAAAAAAACAGAGCTAAATGCAAAAACTTTACCAAAAATGTACAACTAGTGTACATGTACAAAGTTAGCCCCCTTCCCTGTGGGTAAATGCTATGAAACCCACTTCAAATTGCTACCTTGAACATAAGAAGAAAGAATAATTGACATTCAGTGAGGGTGTACATGTATACGATTTTATATGTGCCAATGCCAAGGGTAGTACAATAGCTTAATTCTAATTGGTAGTGGGGAGTTAAAAATGTTTTCCTGCAATTAATTGCTTCAGAGACATATTTAGCTGAATTGCATACAATTTTCACATTACAACTTTCAAAACAGTGAATACACTGAAGCATTCTTGAATATCTCCAATAATAATTGCTGTAGTTGTTGGTGCACTGGACATATAAACATTTCTTTGAAAATGTTTCAAACAGTGTTATCCTTATTTTAAACATGCATAACATAAGATAACCTTGTGAGTCAAACATGACTACATCAACAGGTTTATGCATTCTGGAATAATAGGATTGAATTGACTAAAAAATGTATTATCATCTACTTACTGCTATTGTTTTCTCTTTGATTCCTCCTACTGGCAGAACCTTGCCTGTCAGTGAGATTTCTCCAGTCATTGCCAGGTTATGCTTGCAGGGCTTATTCATTGATAGGGACAACAGGGCTGTTACTATGGCGATACCTGCACTTGGGCCATCTTTTGGCGTAGCACCCTGTAAGGGAAAAAATATGGCTGTTGCTCAAAATTTTGCATGGGGTAACCATTCCTATTTTTTATATATTGTGTTGCAGAAAGTTTCCAAGGGACATTGACTTAGGTAGCCCAGGCAGTAGAGAACCTGGCTAGCATTAAGAAAGTTCCAATTAAAAGCCCCGATCCAATTTTCTCCATTGATATTTGGTGGTGGATCACAATTTACCAACGTCATACCTGACCAAAGTGTGACGTTCAGATCCGCTAGATCAAACATGTGACTGAACTGAGAATCAGCTTAGGACAAATTGGGAGATTTTTAAAATTTGGTCAGGAGTTTTGGTTTCAAAAGTGGGAAAATTTTCAATGAGAATGGCAAATTTTTCAATGTGGCACATGTCTTAGACTTTCTTATCCCAATGAGGACCCAAAGCTTGGGTCACTATGTGAATAGTTTTTGTCTGTTTGTATGAGAACTTTGGTGCCATTTCCGAGTCAAGGAACATTATTTTGATTAGATTTGAAACATGACTGGCTACCATAAATGGGAGATTATGTTCAGCTACAAAGTTGGCAAACAGTGTCTCGGCATATATATCTTTATCCACATTTGATGCAGATTCTGCGAACATGAATTTCAGTGATGGCATATTTGTTGTTGTGTTTAATGTGTTTTAATATGCTGCATGATGCATAATGTCATTCTTGCCGCCATAACAGATATTAAAATCAGCTTTACGGGAAGGAGAGAATGCATATTCATGTCCTTTGAAATTGATTTCAACCAATGAAATTCCCGTTTCCATCCATCATTAAATTTCATGTGATATTTTGATTGCTTAGCTTTTTGTGTTTTAGCATTGGGAGATAATGCACGCTTAGACATCTCAACAAACTTCAAACACCAAAGCCAAACCGACCCTGATTTATGCTGATTGAGCTCTTTAGTAATCCAACTCCTTTCAGAATTAAGTCTGATCACATAGTATAATCCATTTTAACAAACTTCAAACACTGAAGCCAAGAAACCCTGCCTATATAATCAATGGGATGTTAATTGTTTGATGCTGCTTGAAATTAGCAACTGAATCATCTTGCTCTGCAGTATTACCATAAATATACTACACTTGAAGCAAGGTGTGAAAAAAAAATGGAAAAAATAAAAAATTTCAATAATAACACAGATTTCAGTGAGTAATGGGAGGGACAGGTGACACCCCTCATCTCGGGAGGAAAACGTTGTCTGGGAGGTGCACATGTATGTAAGATGATTGATAGCTGAAATAGGTAAGGATATATACATCTCTCTAAAACACAAGGTCCAGGTGAGCCTGATACCACTCACCTGGACCACTTTAAGTTAACATAATTGCATACCTGGCAAATCATGGAGTGTCACATGAAAAGCATTATTATGAACTGTCACCCCCTCCCAATAAAAATGCATCCATAACAATGTGTTTGTGTGTCTCGGGGGGGGGGGGTACAGTTGTCTTAGTCAAAGGAATATCCTGAGTTGGGAAATTTTTTGAAATTATTAATACTCCCTAAACAAGCAATAAACTGATTTTATTGTACAATTAATCCAGTAGAATGCACCATATCTGCCATTGAAGTGACATCCTGTTGGCAGCCAGAAAATCAGGATACAGGTGAAGTAACTACGAGATTATGGTTAAAATCAGTACACCAACTGGGTGATGAAAATCACGGGGAAAAATCTAAAAAAATATTATTTTATGAAATAAATTATTTTGGTACTAGATTTTGAGCACTGTCTTAGAAAAATAAAATAAAATAATATGAATTAGACTAAATAAAATAAAAAGTACAGTGGCAATGACAGAGTCATAGCAAGAAACTAGATGTTGTTCATAATCAAATTCATTCAAAATCTTAATTATATAAGTTAACATGCCACATATGCTTAAAAGCTATTACAAATATGGCAAATCAGATGTCAGATCACTTTATCAAAATGCCTAGATTTTGCTCATAATCAAACATGTCGGAGATCTGAACAATATAAGCCTACATACCAAGTTTGATCAAACTGTTCTGAAATACAGCCTCTATTAGAGTGATATCAAGCTCTGCTAATCTGATGTTAGATCACCTCATTAATATGCACTGATGTTGCTCAAAATCAGACTCATCTGAGACCTTGATAATAGAAGCCTATATATACATTTGTCCCCTTTCAAGATGGGCCACCCATAAACAGAGGACACCTTGCCTGAAACAAAGATGTTATATTTGTGTCATTCTGTCATTCCCAAGGGAGGTCACCCCTTTAATAAGGCCACCTTTTCAATGCAGAAGGGATGGACTCATAAGAGGGAGACCATTGTACCAAGTTTGATCAAAACTTGCTCAGCAATATAGCTTCAACAGTGGTAACAACCTCAGCTAATCAGATGCAAGATCAGCTCATTATTATGTGTGGATGTCACTCTTAATCAAATGAGATCTTGTGGGCCTGAGATCACTCACCTGGTTGATATCTACCTAAAAGTCATAATGCAAGAGCAGGTGGTCAAGAAATCTGGTTAGTAGGATGCTTTCTGTCAAAATTTCTTTCAATTCTGTTGATTGGTTATGAAAAAAAAATTGTTTCTATACATTTACTATATTCAGCCATATTTTATAGAAGATCTGCATCTTTTGTATAAGAATTAAAATGCCTTTACGCAGGATGCTTTCTGTCAAATTTAGTCATATTCTGTTAAGTGGCTTTTGACAAGAAGTCATATATAGGTGTTTCTAGTATACCAGTCACAGACTGTAGCTCTGTATCAATTTTACAAATTTTATAAGTCTTCATACAAGATTGCTTCCTGTAAAATTTGATCACATTTTATTTGGCAGTTTTTGAGAAGGTTTTTTTCTCTATTTTTTTTTAGGAACATATGCCATGGTGCTTTCTGTAAAATCTAGTCAAAATCTGTTTAGCACTTTTTTAAAAGTTGCTTTAAGTTTTTTTCTTCTATGTTTTGGTAATGGCAGCCAGATTTAAGGGTTGCATAATTTGCACCAATTTGAAAGGTTTTCAAGCAAGGGCGTTTTTAAAAAAAAAATATATTTAGTAAAATTCTGTTGAGTAGTTTTGAGAAGTTGTTAAAAAGTTTCTATTTTTACAGTAGTAATCTTGGTCATATTTGATGGCAGATCATCATTTGTTTAAACTGAAAAGTCTTCATGTCAGAATACTTTAAAATTAGCTCCCATTCTATTTATAAATTTCTGACAAGTTGTGTAAGGTTTTTCTATTTTCAGTAACAGTTGCGTTTTCTGACAAGAGGCTGACATCATTTGTACAAAACTGAAAGGCTTTTAGCAATAATGCTCTCTGTCAAATTTGATAAAGTTCTGCTGAGCAGTTTTGAGAGTCATTAATAGCTCTTTAATTTTAGTAATGGTTCCTGTATTTGATAGTGGATTGGCTTAATTTGTAAGCAACAGAAATTCCCTTGTGCTGGGAACCCTTTCTATCAAATTTGAGTTGTCAAAAGTTGTTATTTTTGTAATTTTTAGCAAAGACATCCATTAAATCCTTCAGAAAATGAATGTAAAGCCTCATGTCATACTTGTTTTAAATCCATGAAGTCTTTCAAAAATTATTGAGCAATGAAATTTGGAACAGACATTATGTGATATGATGGGACTAATGGACAACACTATATGCATCATGCAACATTCATAGATATGACATGGACATATAAAAATACTGCCTCCAAACTGTTTAATAAGTTGGTCTGATTGAAAATGATGGAATGTCCCGTATTGCTGCAGTGTTCATATATTGCAGATGACTATCTACTGGTGTGTTCTTTCATCCTTGTTTCTAACACTCTGCCTGTTGCACCAACATAGTCATTCTCACAATTACTACATTTGAAATGATAAACCACACCACATTTCTTCAAATTTTCTGACATTCCATCATTCCCAATCAGACCAAGGTTATCACAACTGAAGACAACCTATGGAAAAGGAAGGTGAAGGAGGCAATCGAAATACGAAAGTGGAGGCCAACACTAAACAGGGACGAGGGGCTTGAACTACCACCTATCTACTCCAGCCTCCTCGTTACACGTGACCATTACAAGTCACGTGATCAACAGTAGTCGCTGATGAAGGCAGTGTGATATTGCTGAAAATTTCGAACTCGAAAACATTTATGCTCTGAGTAAAGGAAATTCCTAGTAATCATGATCTTCCTATTAGGTGTGTTAGATTTCAAAATGTATGCATTAAGTTTTATAAAACAAAAGAATTGCATCCAAGTTAGAACTGAAATGCAAAGTTCATGATCATTCATGAGCCTGTATCTACTCGGTTGAAAAATCAATCAATGTAAATTCTTTTTAACTGACTCTGAAAAGACTCATTTGATTCATCCAGTGGCCTTGACCTATGATCATTGGGATGTTTTATCTTCTAACAAAAAGAAGAAAAATCGCAGAACATTCCACAAATGCCAGAAAATGCATGCTTCTCATAGCTTATATTCTTTCAAAATATACTGCTGCTATAATGGTGTTTTGACTATTTGGGCCTCTAAGCCTTAGTTTATTATCTTTGTGGATTAGTACACAATAACTTTGACCAGTTCCCGATGCATGCATTGAAATCCATGAAAAACGATGGTAAAGGAACCAAACTAAATGTGGAGGCTCAGATGTGTTGCATTGTTATTTAATTGATAAATTATGACGTCTGCATATGTACTACCTTATAATGTTATTCGCCTTGCATTTCATCACTCAAAGAATAGAATCCTAGAAGCTTTTTCTCTGGCATGTTATACAAAATTTTAACATTCGGTAAGAAAGACACTTGAGGAAAGATCACTGTAAATACAATCTAAATTAAGTATCATAAAGTTATCAAAGTGTACAGTTTTCTCCAGATGGCATTTTGCCACCAAATTTACAGCATTGAAGCAGTGGTATTATCTAGCAAAGGGAAGGTAACCCACTGTGAGAAGTATGCTTGAGATACAGATATTCAAGAGCATTACTTGTAAGTTGACATGGGATGGTTTACAGATGATACCCATTTCTCGCTCATGTGACAAAGACATCTAGCAGCTATACAATCTTTCATTTTCTTGTAAATGTTTTGTATGCGGTTGGTTCTCTTGGTCTCTTTGTGATGGTCTGACAACGTCATGTACTGTATATACTTGCTTATAAGTCAAGTCCAACTGCAAACTACACAGACCCAGATCTGCCATTGCATAATGCGCTGGCAGATCTGGGTCTATGCAGTTTGTTAGGAGTAATCAGCAAAACAAGAAACATAGACCCCAATCTGTCAGTGCATAATGCGACAGCAGATCCGGGTCTATGTTGTTTGCATTTGAACTCAACTTATAAGTGAGTATATACGGTACGTGTATAGCAAGGGGAACATATTATACCGAAAGACCTTACAAATACAGTATTTATGTTGGCACGACTAGGTCCATGTTCATGCTGTAGTCAGATACTAAATTTAAAACCTATCATCATCTGTTTGGGTAATGATACAATACAGTAACCATCATCTGTTTGGGTAATGATACAATACAATAACTGGCAGAGAGACAGAGATGCTGGGAAATGCTACAGAGTTGTAAGAGACAGGCATTTATAGTTCAAACCTAGTTAATGGTATTGTCTAACATTGCATTTCAGCTGAGGATTGAAGTATGTATGTATGTATGTATGTATGTATGTATGTATGTATGTATGTATGTATGTATGTATGGCTGGCTGGCTGGCTGGCTGGTTGGATGGATGGATGGATGGATGCCTGCCTGCATGCATGCATGTATTTATGCATGCATGCATTGGGGTTTAATGGCACATCTGAACAGTCCTTTGGAGGTGCATGTCACCAATGTTAATGCTCCTTATGACATAACACTGCAACATTGTAAATGGAGTGCACAGCCAATAACTGAGTGAGACATATTGTAAATGGAGTGCACAGCCAATAACTGAGTGAGACATATTGTAAATGGAGTGCACAGCCAATAACTGAGTGAGACACATTGTAAATGGAGTGCACAGCCAATAACTGAGTGAGACATATTGTAAATGGAGTGCACAGCCAATAACTGAGTGAGACATATTGTAAATGGAGTGCACAGCCAATAACTGAGTGAGACATATTGTAAATGGAGTGCACAGCCAATAACTGAGTGAGACATATTGTAAATGGAGTGCACAGCCAATAACTGAGTGAGACATATTGTAAATGGAGTGCACAGCCAATAACTGAGTGAGACATATGATGTTGTACTAGGTCAACAGAGTGCAATCGATATAAACATGCTGGACTTTGTCAGAGTGCAATCGGTATAAACATGCTGGACTTTGTCAGAGTGCAATCGGTATAAACATGCTGGACTTTGTCAGAGTGCAATCGGTATAAACATGCTGGACTTTCTTTGTTTTTCATGTTAGAATTGAAGTAATGACTTGAAAAGAGCTATCTATTTTACCTGTTTTCATTTTCTTGCAATTTTAAATAATCCCTTAGCAGGTTTTTATCTACTGAAACTCCTACTTCTTGTAATGTAATTTTTTGGTCAATCAATCTACAGCTTGAACAGATGGTATATAATTTGTTAGATGCCAATTATGATACAAATGGGAAAATTATCTGATTGTGGGTGAGACAAAATCATCTGACCTAAGAACTGCTGCATGCTTTATTTGCTCAAGTACAATGTGCACCAAGATGATCTGGCCCTGCTGTCACAAAACGCTACTCAACATTTCCAGTGATAAATAATACTACACTTTTTAAGTAATAAATATTACTCCAGACTTTAAAATCTTACTCAGAATGTAATATTGCAACATTCTGATTGGTCAGAATATTTTTAAAAGAAGATTTGAAGTTGACTGAGTTCTATGATGGAGGGTCAGCAGATCTGGGTCCACAGTGTTCATTTTAATGAAGATTTCAAATGAAAAATGAAGACCTATATCTGCCAGTGCATTATAAAAGGAAAAATATGGTATTCTGAGTCTTTTTAATAGAAAAACTGTATATGACTGCATCTGATTGCTCTATTCTATTCCCTTACAAGCTTGTATGATCAAACGAGAAGGCAAGGGGGTGCATGTCAAGTCATGATTGAAGCATTGCTGTAAAATGAGTGACTTTGACCCCAACATTAAAAGGTTGAATGAGCATGTGGCAGAATGAATTGTTTTAGCTTCATAATGATTCATCCAAAGTATGAAAAAAATCAACAATGAATTTGGGAAATATAAGCAAATAAAAAAATATATAACTTTAATCTTAATGCAATTGTTTTTATCACTTTGACCTTGACCCCAGGGTCAAAAAAGCTAGTGAGCATGTTGAAAAATGAATTGTCTTAGCTTCATAATAATTCATCCCAAGTATGAAGAAAATCCATCAAACGGTTTAAGGAAATACAACAAAATGTAGATTATCTAGATCTGTTGGGGGACAAAGATTACATCTGGATAATCATACATCCAGATGATTAAATTTTGCTAAAAAAGAACAAGTGTGAACAAGTGTCACAGGGCACTGAGCAAGAAAAACATGGCTGACATGGATTCACTTTTATAACTGGTAATTGTTTGACAGTTAATTACGTAGGCTTGGACTACAGAATGCCTTTGATTGGACCATTACTACAGAATGCCTTTGATTGGACCATTACTCCAGAATGACTTTGATTGGACCATTACGAGTTTTTAATCTGCTTGATTAGCTTAAGATTTCTGAATGACAAATTACATATTGTCATAGTGGCACTCACTTAGCAAAAATTGGGTGTAAGAATAAACTTTTTCTCTTTGTATCTCCCTCCCTCTCACTCCTAATTACTTTTATTTTTATTTTAAAAAGAGAATTTTTTTATTCATAATACGTGTATATTGTAGTTATAAATTGTATAAGATTATAATCAATCAAGTTTGTTTTTGATTTCTGTTACTTTGTTCTATGTTAGTATCATGATCATGAAATTTGTTTTATTTATAGATACATCTACACTGATATTGTCATAAGTTAAAAATTTCAGGGGACACGGTAGTAGTCTGTACAAGTGAATAATCCAGATAATTGGCATCATGATAATTGACATTTTACTGTATAAGCAAATGTAAAACCCTGTACCAAAACCTTAACAAACCGTTGACGATGTCAGACAAGTGGCTGCTATGTCTTATTTCCCATTAACATAGGCTCAACAATAAATAAGGCAAAACTAATGGCTTTCAAGGTCTGAGTTAGCATAGCATATAATCAAGTGTCGATTCTATTGCTCTCTCTCTCATATTTCTGATCCAATGCAGAATTGGTTGCATACTCAAACAAAACATTAAAGATAAAAAGAGTACCATCAATGGCATATTATAAGTCTGGATAGTGTTTAATAGTCCTCTAAGTAGGCACTAGTAGAGTACTATGGACCAATGGGTCTCAATGACCCTGACCTTTGGTCAAGGTATGTGGCCTTGAAGTAAACTTAATGTGCAGAAACCAATATTTTCTTATTATAATTACCATGACTGTGACCTCTCAACTTTAGATCCCAGAATCTATTTGTTTCTTTATTACATTAAATGCAAGCCATTCACAAAGTTAGGTCAAGGAACTTACCCAAGAACAAAAGTTATTCTGCAAAACCAATTTTCCTTGGAGCCACATTGACCTTGAATTTTGACCCCAAAATCAATAGACTGCTTGGTCAAGGTATGTGGTCTATAATTAAATTTGTTATGCATAAACCATAATTCTTCTTTCAGTCACAGTTACCTTGACTTTTGACCTTCTGAACCCCAAATTAATAGGGTTCCTTCAAACTGTAGGTCACCCACAAACTTTGATGAAGGTACATGGTTGATTACTAAAAATACTGTGCAGAAACCATTCATCTTCTTTCAGTTGCTGTCTCCTTGACCTCTGACCTTTTGAGACCAAAATCAATAGGCTTCTTCCTTACCCCAAGTGCAAGTCATCCACAAAGTTTAATCCTGGTCTGTGATGTACAACTAAAATTGTGCAAAAACCATTTTTCTTTTTCAGTCACACTGACCATGACCTCTGACCTTTTGTATCCCAAAGTCTGGAAACTGTTGATGGTGGAGAACTAGATTATTGGACAGAACCATTTTCTTCTTTTGGTCAGTGACCTTGACCTCTGAACTTTTGACCCTGAAACTGATAGGGTTCTTTCTTATCCCAAATGGAAGCCATCCACAGTACTTGGCAAATGTCGATGACAGACCAACTCAAGCTTTTGTGCAGAAACGAATTTGGTAACAAACAGATGGATGGACAACATCATAATATAATACAATCTACCTTATGGCAGGCATAAAACAGTCCCTCGAAGAGACTGATGCTCTACTGTCCAAAAAGAATTCCCTGAAATCAAAGATAAGACCATTTCTTCTCTTTAACTGCTAAGTGTTGAAATCATCTCGCATATTCTTCAGCAATAACAAGATTTTCAAATTGGCTGCCATGGTATGGCCAACTAGACATCATTAGAAATTGTTTGGCACAAATCCCATATCAATATGATGATCCATTCAGGGGGAGTATTCATAACAAGATTTTCAAGAGGGCCATCATGGCAGCCATATTAGATGTAACATTGGCACCATTTTCATTTAGGACCAACTAGATTTCATAGGAAGTCTATTAGTGAAAACTCTATTTCTATATGGCCTTCCATTCAGGAGTAGCAATAATAAGATTTTCATGATGGCTGCCAAGATGGCCATATTGGATGTCAGATCAGCATCATTTTCATTTACAACCAACCAGATACCATAAGAAGTCTTTTGGTGTAAACCCCATGTTTATTTGACCATCCATCTAGGAAGAGTAGCAATATCAAGATTTTCAAGATGGCCATCTTCTTGGCCATATTGAAGGTCAGAGCGGCACCATTTTCATATAGGACCAACTAGACATTGTAAGAAGTTTTTTAGTGAAAACACCATGTTGATATGACTTTCCATTCAGTAGGAGTAATGGTAAGATTTTCAAGCTGGCTGCTATGGTGGCCATAATGGATGTCAGATCGGCACCATTTTCATTCAGGACCAACTAGACATCATAAGAAGTTTTTTTAGCGAAAACGCCATATTGATGTGACAATCCATTAAGAAGTAGCGATAATATTTTCAAGATAGCCACTGTGGATGTCCAAGGACCAACCAGACCTTGGGATGAATGTGTGTGTCAAGTTTCATAGCAATATTCCAAGTAGTTAGGAAGAGTAGCGATAACTTGTGCTAATTGATTTATGCACGACAGACAATAAACCATCCCATAAGCTCTTCTGGTCTGTGTCTTGTGGAGTTAAAAAACAGGGGATGTGCTTATTATCTGACAAAGATATTTTAATTACGCATTTGCCAAAATTTTATAAAAGTGGTTGATGGACTTATCACAAGATAAATATGGCATATGAACCAAGTTCTTGGTTATGGCATAGCTATTACATGTAACCGACTTATATGAACTAACTGAAAGGACTAACTAATACAAGATATGCATAAAATAAAGGTCACAGTGAAACGGAGGTATGAAATAATACTGTATTTTTCCTATGATAAGCTCAGGGTGGCCAGCCTAATAAATATTTACAAAGTTGGAGGTGGGCTTATTAAAAGACAAAGATGTCTGTAGTAAATATTTGTGACTAATTTGCCAAACATTTTGTAATAGTGGGGTGGGCTTGTCATTAAACATGGGCTTATCATCAGATAAATATGGTAATCTTTGAGATACATTCCCTAATAATGCTTCATGACTGTGGCATTAACAATGAGGGAGGTACATGTATACGAAGTTTAACAATGGTCTATCTGGTAACATCAGTTTAAGAAAATTTAGGAACTGACACCCATATGTCTGCTTTAACACATGTAGGCACAACCTGAGAACATTAATGTATGGAAAGCAAGGGCACAAAAGACTAAGAAAATCTTGTCAGCACCGAATGTGTACCTACTGGTACTGACTGTCTGTTTAATGAAAACGCACTACCAGTATATGTATTCCTGAAGATGCTGTAAACTGAATGTGATTCTATGTACTTATTCTTGTCCCGTAAACATTTTAACTTGTATAATCAAGTATTTAATTGTATTATATATAAGCCACTGTAGTCAGCCCTAGGAATATATTCTGACCCATACACATTTTAACTTGAATAATACAGTATTTAATATACAGCCACTGTAGTCAACCCTACAAATATATTCTGACCCTGTTCAATATACCGGTAACTACAGTGGAATGTCACAAAATGATCACCTCCCTTAAAGAACAACCTCTAATATCCAGCAGAAGAAGTCTGATATTTTATTTTCTTCACTTTATCTAGATAGTTTACCTTTCCTTAACAGCCACCTGCATTATTCAGCCACAAATTTGTATTTATCCTGTCAGAGATTTTACACTTGTGTATAAGACTTTAATCAACTTGTCAAAAAATCAACAAGATCATTTAACTAAATTCTTGCTGACAACTGTGACTGGTTGCTCCTTAAGGATGAAATACCATACATACTCATTTATAAGTCAAGTTCAACTGCAAACTACACATAATGCACCAGCAAATCTGGGTTTTGCAGTTTGTTATGAGTAATCAGTAAAACATAAAATATAGTCACTGATCTGCTGGCACATTCTGCAACTGAAGATCATGATCTATGTTGTTTGCAGTTGAACTCACTTATAAGCGAGTATATACGGTAACCTAACATCTTCATTTACCTTTAATCTGTACAAATTAGAATTATTTTTGTTCTCTAAATTTTGGTACATATATCTTTTTCTTACTAAAATTGTGCAAAGATTAGGTACCTAATGAAATTATGGTTAATTTATTTTACCCTATAATTCTTTGAGTATGTCTGCTATCTGTTAGTGCAGGCATAACCAATTTCTGATAATCAGGGACACTCCAAATTTTGGATTTAAAATTTGGCCAAAAAAGTGAGAAAGTATGCAAATCTCACTAAGCTTATTAAAATTTTTCTATGTATTGTACTTTTCATTTGATATAATATCTGCACTGTGTACTAAAACAAAAGACCTATGTGGGCCTGATATTGCTCACCCAGGCTTACATAACAGTTTACCATTTCACTAAGCAGGTTTATGTAGTATGGTAAGAACACAAGTTATGCAAACTATCTTCCAAATTGTATATCATGTTGATTTGACCTACTTCACTATAGTCTGATAAAATTCTTTCTAAAGATAAAGGCATAATTAATATGCAAAGTCTCTTGTCCACAACTGAAGTCGTTTCAGAACTTTTAAAGCTAAGTTTACAAATGAAGCTTTAATTGAAGAAAATACTATTGGGGTATTTTGTTAAAATTAAAAGCTAGCAATAAAAAAAATATAAATTCCAAATTATTTGTGAGTAATGGAACTGAATATATGAATTTCCATAAAATCATGCATAATACATGTGAAACACATAATGACACATGTTTCAGGCACTTTAAGATGGCAATCCTAGCAAATGTCAAACTCTGTTTCACCAAACGTATCAAACTTGCCTCCAAATATTTAAGAATTTGAAATGTGTCAACATTTTTAGAAATAATTCTCTGCAAATAAATTTATAAACACATTATTTTTATAAGAAATATGTTGTTACTGAAGCAAAATCAATATTAGAAAGAAAAAAATTACTTGCAAACAAACATCTATAATTGTGTAAAGACATTTTGATCCTACAACATCGCACATAGTTTATATTAGCCTGTAATTAAATATTTTCTCTGACAATATTTATATTTCACATTTTTTCTGCAGTTATAAATGATAAATTATTCATCTTAATCCCTAATATGTATTATTTTGCTAATTTTTAAACAATTGTTTCACTGAAATTTACCCAGCTTGTATTCTAAAATTCATGTTTTTAATGGTTTTCATAATTTTTGCAAGGGGAAGAATTCAGTAACCTAATAGTCAATGTCATGGGTTACTTCCCTTGCTTCCTTTAATTTAGAGTCAGAGAACGAGTACTTTTAAAAGCCCCAATAAATTGTTTAAATTGCATATGATTTAAAAACTATTTCACAGTGCTGAATTTCATTAATATTTGTTGATTGTGTTCATAATAAAACTTATTGGACAGCTTGATGATTTAAGTTTATTTACCAAGTTTACTCAAAATTGGATTAAAAAAAACAGTCTCTACAGTTGTAACAAGTTCATCCAATCAGATGCAGGATCACTTCATTAATATGTGTGGATCTCACTCATTACTGAACTCGTGTGAGATCTTGATGATATATGACTATATTCCGAGTTTTAAAAAAATCTGATCAGAATCATGGTCTTCAGAGTGGTAACAAGCTTAGCCAATCAGATGCAAGATCACCTCATTAATATGTGTGGATCATGCTCAATATCAAACCTGTCCAATAGCTTTATGATATAAGCTCATATTACAAGTTGGATCAAAATCAGATCAGAAGTATGGCTTCAGATGATATAAGTACATTTTCTCCAGAGAGGTAACAGGCTCAGCCAATAATTTTCAAAATAACTTCATTAATATGCATGAATCTCGCTCATTATTCAACTTGTCCAAGATCTTGATGATACAGCAAATATTCCAAGTGGTAACAAGTTGAGACAATCAGATGTAACATCACCTCATTAATATGTGTTAATATTACTCCTATTCGAACTTATAAACCTATGTTCCAACTTCGATCAAAGTCAGATCAACAACATGGCCTTCAGAGTGGTAACAAGCAAATGTTGACCGACAACAGATACATGGCCAAACTATGAACTCACCAGGCCTTAAGGCCAGGTGAGCCAAAAAGTATATTTTGGGCAAATTCCATGAGGCTAAAGCTATTCATAATAAGTGCACACAAACGATGTAATAAACAGTGTCCCCATCACATGTATTTACATACTAGATTAGTTAGCTCTGTCTAGGCTGGAACTCTAAACTCTGGAGGTTCATTTTCTCTCCCAATATGGTCACACCCAATCAAACACATGTAACATTCGTTTCCAAGACTGATTTAACCCATAAAGTTAAGTAGGAATGATACACCAGGGGTCATGGTGATAGGTTAATCTGAAAAAAATCATTAAGTTCTAGGTGGGTTTTAGCAGCTGCTTCCCTCCTACAAGGCATGATAGGACTGAGCCACATGTGCTGAAAAGTGGCAATTCTGATGCAATTTTTATTCAAGTTTGGACAAAAAAAAGTGGGGTGTACACTTATTAAGTCATGTGCAGCTATTATGTCAAATAAAAATTGGAAATCTCCTTGAAATACAGAAAAAAAATCTACCTAAAGTCTGTTCAAAAAGTACTGGTATGACATATATACACAAGTGAGACAAAAGTTGATTCTCTAAAGTATGTTTCAGATCCATAATAAAATGTAGTGGTGCAATTCTGAATGGTTATTAAGACAATTCTGACCATAATTGCATGAATTAATAAAAAGGAAAAAAAAAATGTACTGTATGCGAACTCCAGGCAATCGAAAATATAATGTTTGTCCATTAAATCAATGTAAATTAAGGTGATGTTTAAAATTGTCTGAAACAAATGCTGTTCAAGCACTGAATATACTTGTGTATAAGTTGGATCCAATCGCAAATTGCATAGACCCAGATCTGCTGTCACATAATGCGCCAGCAAATCTGGCTCTCTGCAGTTTGTTAGTAGTAATCAGTAGAACAAGTAACATGGACCCTGATCTGCTGGCACATTATGTAATGGCAGATCAAGGTCTACACTGTTGGCAGTTGGACCTAATTTATACATGAGTATATACGGTAGTTGTTTAATTAAGTTTAAAGCTGATAACCATGAAAGTGCATGTTTACATAATATCTGCTTTTCAATTACCTTCAATACAATCATTTACATTGCTACAATCACTTGCACATTTACAAATGTACTTTTCATCAATGATGGTCATAGTTGATTAATGTGAGCAAATGGCTGCTTATATTGTTAATAAATAGTACAGTGTACTGTTGTATTTCCTGACAAGCTATTGTTCAACAATGAGAAAAGGAAGTAATTTCAACTGCTGAAACAGCTGACATGTTTATTTAGAAACAAGCATAAAAGATGTAGCTAAAGAAACAGAAACACTTTAATTAGGCAATCTTGCGAGCTGACAATGATTAACAGTTTTGTTAAAATGTTTCTTTTTATATTTCTGAACAAGAAATATGTCCATATTAAATGAAAGTCTCCACCAATATGATGCAATTAAGAGCAAAGTCATAAGTCAAACAGGGGCCATAACTGTTAAATTCTGTTAAAAAAAAGGTAAAAATTGAACTTGACCTAGCTCTTCTTAATGAAAACTCTCATACCAAATTTGGTTTCAATCCATGAAGTCCTTCACAATTTGTTGTGCAGAAACTTAATTCATGATGGAATAGTCATGACAAGATGGGACAGATGTTCATGAATGACATTATATGCCCCTTTCATATTATTGGCTGGAACATAAAAATGTTTTTTTTTTTTTCAGCACATGATACATGGCAGCCAGTATATCTGGTGGAGGAAGAACCCAGGAAAAGCCAGGGAAGAACCATCAACCCACTGGAAGCTACTGACAAGCTTTCTCACATACCCATGTTGGCTGAGCCCGAGACTCAAACCCATGCGGACAGAGGTGAGATATCAGTGATCTGTAAAGGCGAATGCCTTGGACCACTTGGCCACCTAGGGCCCCCACATAAAAATTGAAACACAAGAGATGGATAACCTTTAAATAAGTATCTTATACTGAAAAGTTGGTTTTGTGTTTTCATATATTGACTTGGACAAAATTGCAGTGTACTCTCATAAATCTAGTGCAAAACACTCTCATTAAAGTTAATGTTTCTGACCGATGGTTTTTAAACTTAAAATGACCTGCAATAATTGGTCTAATGTATTAACATCACAGTTGGTTATATGGATTCAGTTTGATTAACAAGAACAGACCTCACTTCCCTCCTATTCATATATAGCTGTCACAGAGGCTAACTTAAATACAAAATATGAATTCCATACAAAAAAAACAACAACTGGAGGCTGGGATCCATTATTGACGATGTGTCATGTCGACCTCCAATCTGCAGTGATACTGGTCCGAAAAGATCTCAAATGCTACTGACATCGAGACGATGCCTTATTAATCTTCGTATTCCAACCAAACTCTTTTCAGAAATCAATGCCACAAGCAGTCCAGCCAATCAACAAGATGATGTTCAGCACTCAACAGAGGAGAATAAGGTGCCATCTAGTATTACTACCAAGTTTAAATTTAAATGAATTTTTAAATGAAGTTCATTAAAATTTTAACAACTTAAATTTGTGAAAATCTCTGTCTTCATAAGCTTGTAAACTGATTAATGACAGTGAACTTGCTCCAGTCTAAACCAGCTGTTGTTTTTTTTTTATTTTCTCAATCTTGTGAGTGTACATTTTTTTATATATCAAGGGATCACAATTTGTTTAAGCAATTACCAGTCTAGTCTTAAATCAACTTTGTATCTATCTTTCAAAATGTTCATGTTGATAAAATGTTCATAAAAACCATAACTCTTCTAATTAGCAGATCACCTATTACTAAGAAAACACCCTTCTAATTTACATCCATTTGTCTGATGGTGAAGATACTAACATTTTTTCAGCAGCAGAAGCCTATGTCTGATTAATGGCCTTGGACAGTAACTGTAATGATCCTTCAAACACATATGGCAGCTGTCAACTAATGCATAGCAGAAATTTTGAAGGACTGCTAACCAATCCAAATTGCCAGCTAAGTGTGAATCATTACATAATTATACCTGGACTGTAAAGGTGGTTGGACAAACTGAAAGTGAGTGGGTCACCTATGCACTTTTCTGTTTATAACATTTCTTATCTCTGCAACTTCAACATTTTCAGTGAAACCTCTTAAAACTAAAAACACTGGGACAAATTAAAATGTCAGTTTTTAGCAGTTTTCAGTTATTGAAGTTCTCCATTTTCACTACTGGACCAAATGTGAACAGTTATGCCCCTTGTACTCAATAATAATTCCTGTATTATTATTTACATCGTCTAAAATATTTGCACAAAAATTTAGGTCGTAAATTTGTGATAAATGCCATCATTACTTAAATAATGATTTTTTTCCATTAACTACAAATATGTCTAGGTGACACAGATGCTCCCCACTAATATGATGTAATACTGATGGGCAAAGTTCTGAGTCAAACAGAGGCCATAATTATATAAAATTTTGTCACCAAACGGTAAAATCAAACTTGACCCAAGACTTCTTAATGTAAAGCTTCATAACAAATTTGATTTCAATCTATGTAGTCCTTCGAAAGTTATTCAGTGTAAAATAAATTCGTGACAGCCGTGAACTGGATGGACATGAATAACACTGTATGCCCCTTCCATAGATATGGTGGGGGCATGAAAACCATTTACATCAACATACCTTTGGGAATATTAGTTTTCATCAGTCTTTGTTGACGAGGTTATTTCTGAACAGCTGACTGCCACATACTATGAGCAAGTTTTATTTTTATGGGATTCATTTATTTATGAAAACAAGAGTCGTATATAGCTGACATACTTCCCAGTTTCTGCTATGTACAGACTCCTAATTAGAGTGTTTATGGTATAATACCCTCGATTCATACACTACTTATGCTGCACTTTGTTTCCATGGTAACATAAAAAAGTATTGAATGTGGTAAATTATCAGTATCAACAGGAACCTCTGCAATTTAATTGACATGTGTGCAAAGTCTGGTTTGAAATACCTTGAACAGTTTGATAGTTATGCTCCAGAAATGAAAATGTTTATGGCCAGATAGACAGACACAGATATAGCTATATTTCTCCCTATTACATACCCATGAGAATAACATAACCAAGAAGACAGAGTCATCAACATCCCACATCTCTCAGCCCTGCCAAAATGTCTGCTAGGAGACAAAATGATTTGTCAAAGATTACATACATAGGAAGTTCTTTTATACAAAGTATACAAAAAAGTGATTGTATAAAGGCCATCATGAGTTTAAAACAGAAATGAAAATGTGAATGGATGATAAACACACAAAAACATCAAAAACATTAAAACTGAAGAATTGTGAATAGCAAAAGGCACATCTACATTACTGGTCTTAATACATGTATGTGTACAAGGCACATCTACATTACTGGTCTAATACATGTATGTGTACAAAATGCACCTCAACATTACTGGTCTAATACATGTATGTGTACAAAAGGCACATGTACATTACTGGTCTAATACATGTATGTATACAAAAAGGCACATGTACATTACTAGTCTAATACATGTATGTGTACAAAATTTAATAGAGATATCTTAAATAGTTTTGGAGTTCTGCTCCAGAAACAAAGTGTGGATAATGGATGGATGGAAAAACTGACAAAAAAAACTCCATTCAAAATATTTCAAGTAAAAAATTTTGAGTCAGCAAAAGGCACATCTGGACCACTAGTCTAATATGTGTACACCACTCCCTTGTAGATCTGCACTGGGATAACCCTTGAACCTGCTTATATTGTGATAAAACCAATGGATCCCATTTGTTTAGAGAAGTTGGCAACTAAAATAAAGAAATCTACAATGGCAACAAAGACCCTGTTTTGCAAAAAGCCAATAATACTGATCATCCAATATTCAAACATTTTAAAGGTTAAAATTTACAATTATCTTTGGATATTAATGGGAAATAAAAGAGAAATATATGAACATATCAGCATACAAACATTTACACTGACACAAGACTGCTGAGCTTTGTATCTAATGACTAGGGCATTGAAAACACTGTGAAATCAAAAGGGATACAACAGTTTTAATAACTCTCCTTACTAAGTGATCAAGCTCGCATCTGACAACTGCTGAGGACTGAATGGTCCTTTGATACAAAGACACACACTAATTAACAGATACACTTCTCGAGCTAATTGCAATACATGCAAGGTGCAGAGATCTTGGTAATATCCATTTGTAGTGTCAGCCTAATTTCTTGTGAAAATTAGATACTTACTCAACAGCTGTCATTTTGACAACTGTTGACTGAATAGTTCTTTGGTATGATGACAAAACTTAAATGATAAATTGTCTCCAGCAGATTGCAATATATGAAAGCTGTCGACATCATAGTAACATCTGGGTGTAGGTTAGTCTAATTTCTTGTGAAAATCATTCACCGCTGACAACTTGCAAGTTTTTGCCGTTGGCTAATCTGTGGCTTATTCTTCAAAATTTACAGACATTCAAAAAAAAATTAATTTAATAAAACGAACATATTTTTGTCTTTGCTCTTTTTTGGTCAAGTTATTTGTCAGATCTGGGTGTAATGTTTTGGAACAGTGCAATTGCCATGTGCTGAGTGTCTTTATTAGTAAAAACAACATGGAGTTGTACTCCATCATTGCCAAGTGTTATTGACTAAGATATGTCTGCTGACATTTAAAATCATTATCTTGAGGAAATAACCAATACAAATGTATTTATGGATTCAGTTCCAGCAGTTTATGTGTAATTCTAGCTGTAAAACTTAAGCTCGTTTGAGATTGCATACAATGTATACATGTGTTCTGACCAAGTCTTGTTCAACCAAACCCCTCCTTGGTTTGTACAACCCCAGAGAGTTGTTTTTCAAGGACTTTTCAAGTCTTCATGGACTTCCACAAATTTTCAAGGAGTTTTTTTAAAAATGGAAATTGAACTTTGTCCATATGTTACTTTGTTTATCACTCCATAAATAGGTACAACAGTAGAAGAAAAAACATGTAACTAATTAGCACACCACTAAGGGATGCTACTCTATCTAGTAACAACCTATGTTTGGTGTCACTTGATCCACTCAATTTTATCCCATTTTATGTATTTATATATTCATTGTTTTGGGAAATTACATAAATAATAAAATTGGCATTTTAAAAGTGATGTATTTTATGCAATTTTAATGCTTTGGATTCCCTAAGATAAATTGAAGTAGTTTCAGGAAACATTCAAGGAGTTTTTCAAGAAATTCAAGGAGTTTTCAAAAATAAAACCAGCTTTTTCTAAATTCAAGGAGTTTTCAAGGCAACCCCTTAAATTCAAGGATTTTCAAGGTTGTACAAACAATGCTTTCATGTTTCTGCATGAGATCTCTCCCAAATTTCGTAACGCAGAGAACTCATGCAACCATGTGAAATTTTGGTTCAATGAGACTAGTTCTGACATGCATTTGCCTTAATACCTTTTGATGACTTTTGGTTCAATGAGACTAGTTCTGACATGCATTTGCCTTAATACCTTTTGATGACTTTTGGTTCAATGAGACTAGTTACCTTTTGATGACTTTTGGTTCAATGAGACTAGTTCTGACATGCATTTGCCTTAATACCTTTTGATGACTTTTGGTTCAATGAGACTAGTTCTGACATGCATTTGCCTTAATACCTTTTGATGACTTTTGGTTCAATGAGACTAGTTCTGACATGCATTTGCCTTAATACCTTTTGATGACTTTTGGTTCAATGAGACTAGTTCTGACATGCATTTGCCTTAATACCTTTTGATGACTTTTGGTTCAATGAGACTAGTTCTGACATGCATTTGCCTTAATACCTTTTGATGACTTTTGGTTCAATGAGACTAGTTACCTTTTGATGACTTTTGGTTCAATGAGACTAGTTCTGACATGCATTTGCCTTAATACCTTTTGATGACTTTTGGAATAATTAATGACTCATCTTATTTTATGAAAAACTTACCATGAATATCTTGACTTTTTGTCAAATAATGGGGATTGGGGATTGCTATTTTAAAACATGTATATCACTGGTGGTTTATAAGTTGTTGCTGTTATTGCTGTTGTTGTCACGTTTAAGTAAGTATACGTTTTGTCATAATATTAGCTATAGGAGACAATAATGGATGACATTATTTTGAGGAAATACCTTAGAATATTTCTCCCATCCCCAGCATTTTCAAAAACTAATCTCAAGCATTTAACACTAATTCACAAAAAAAAACTATTTACACATTTTCTGAGGAGATATAAAAGTTAAATCCTTTTTAAGTATATTATAAGTCATCCATAGGAAATATATATTATGCTCAATGTGGTTTTAATTTAAATTCTTCCAAAATATAATGCATAAAATATGCAAGAATTTGGTCTTATTTCACTTTAAACATACATTTCTGCACAACA
Source organism: Margaritifera margaritifera (assembly GCA_029931535.1). Lineage (NCBI taxonomy): Eukaryota > Metazoa > Mollusca > Bivalvia > Unionida > Margaritiferidae > Margaritifera > Margaritifera margaritifera. Next base: position 6,508,869 of record JAQPZY010001685.1, on the reverse strand, counting down.
TATCCACAATTTTTGCTTTATTTCATTATGTAATAGCTGAAATCCCTTCTAAATGGAGACTGCTTTTACCAAAAGACCTCTGACCTTTGAAGCTCATCAATGCACATAAAATAAACTTAGTAATAAAAGTGGTCAAAGTGTCAATCTTCCAGCCATCTTTGCATACAAAACCATGTGACTAAGGAAAAATACCATGGCCCAAATCGGACATTTTTGTCTTTGTTCCTATGCTTTTGGAAAGAAAGGATGAACTATATCCAAAATCAGGTACACCCATGGATACGGATCAACACTGTTCACTTTAAATCATACTGGATCCAAAATCAGGTACACCCATGGATACGGATCAACACTGTTCACTTGAAATCATACTGGATCCAAAATCAGGTACACCCATGGATACGGATCAACACTGTTCACTTGAAATCATACTGTAACTCAGCATTTTAGCAAGTGAGGGCACTTATTTCTGGTAAAATAATTGAATGTACATTAAAATGTGATGAGAAGATCATACATAGTAATATATATAATCAAAACACAACAACTACCTAGAGGGAAACGACTCAACCAGTGCCAATTTTCAATCTGCGTATGAAAATAGGACCAACAGACATGTATGTTTCCAAAATATATTTCTTTGCACAATTAAGTCCTCAAAATATATAGTTGTGTGAGTCTGTGTTTTATCATTAATAACACTAAATAAGCATTTTGTTCCTGCCCATCAGTAATTTGGTACAATTTTATTTTGCTCATATGCAGAGATTCAAGATTTGCTAAAATTGAATGACACTACAACATACTTGCCATTCCCAGACAGTGTTAGGTTTTTTTTGAGACTCAAAAAGTGTGTTTTGAGGTCCCAAGGGGGGTCAGTGCGCATGACCCCCCAAAGCGATGTCATCCAAACGAGAATAAGTTATCTTTTCAAATCAGCCTAGCATATGACTGGAAATTATGAATAAAAGAAAATGCCATCTGTTTTCTCTGAAGCATTTAATATACTTAAAAAAAAAAAAAAAAGATAGACTCAGAATTGTCAAATAACATCACCACAAACATGGTCACAACCTCACAAACATTAAATACAAAAATACACCAAGTTACTGTCTTTAAAATCCATTGGATGGTAGAATGTAGTTTAATTGCATGTAGTCTTTGCTGCTTTCAGTAGTTGGTCTGACGGCAATGCAAGTGTCATTTGTGTATTCACAAATATGCCTACACTTTTCCTTCGTGAATGTGCATCCAATGTCTATATTGGCATAAGCAATGGCCAAAGTCGCTAAAAGTGATAAAACCTGTAAGATGACAATAAATATCCATTTCAAAACAATGAATCTGGCAATGAAAACATTTAAGGTTTGTGGTAGACGGCCGAGTTGCTAAAGTCTTTGACCGCCGTTATTGTAACGTATTTTCGAGGTTAAAGTCACACCTATGGCAGTGAAGATTTAATTTATTTTCCGGCTGAATTAATGAAAAAAGGTACCAATTTATGCAAATACACAATTTGTCATTTGATTAATGATTTAATACTTTTATATTATTAAAATTCCATGGTGCAGTTCATTTTCAGGTTAACCAGATATTCAAACATGTTGATGTTTTCACGAGTTACTTGATCACATGATAAAACATTTATTGCAATCATGTAAATCAGTGGTCCCCAATGCAGTCCCAGCGGGTGCCATGGCGCCCGCCAAGGTTTTTGTGTGCCCGCAGAAGAGGTTATAATGAATAATAAAAAATAAAACAAATGGGTCAAGTTAATTGGTTGATGACCACCACTCTCTCATAAACTCACAAATGTGCCCGTAGGCCCAGAAAGATTGGTGACCCCTGATGTAAATGTCCAAGGAAAATACCAGAAAGTTAAGGTGGCAATACTGTTGAAACAAATAAGATTATCTCACTTTTTTTAGCACTTCTAGTGGATTATGTACTACAATATTCCTTTGTCGCTTTAAAATGTTGTGTGTCCTCCAATTCTGTAGGGTGAGGGACACAATGTCCCCTGACCTTTGGATCCTAGGTGCAACACTGCATTAGAGATTGAATGGTGCTGTTGTTCAACCTGCCAAAATAATCATGTTTTGAATTTTATATATGGAATAAAAAGCAGACTTCAAAGAAACGTTACCGCTGATCACAAACTTTAATAAAGATGGCTTCAACATTCTCATTCAATGCAGTCAGTGATGTGTATATAATAACATTTGTTTTTCAACACGCATCCGTTTGATGTACTTAACTTCAGACAAATTGGGTTGTTCCACTTAGTGCTCTTTACCTATGCAAATTAGCCTAATGGGCTCTCCCTCAGCAGTGCTCAAAGGATTTGACGCGACAAATCACCCTAGCTATTGTGAGCCAATTCAGTAAATCTCTGAAAGGTGTCTGTTTATTGCTGACCGCCTTACCTTTTAATTGTCTCTAAAACATCTGTATAAACTGCCCCAAGGATAGTTTTACATGAGCTCTGAGTAAGACTGATTACTGTTTATACATACCACAGATTACGGGCATATATCATTCTGATCAAGAAATGTCCTTTTTTTGTAGGAATTTTTTTGTTGTTGCTATGATTGCTGAAAATTGTGTTTTTTGAAACACGACTGTGTCGGGGGGTTTGGGAGTCCAAAATCGTGTATTTCGCATGACACGTGTTATGGCATGTATGCTACAATAGTGTGATTTACAGTAAAATAGATCCTGATTTGCCTGTTCATTATTCATGTGATTCTAAGCTGTTCACAGTTACCCACATTATACACAAAAAAGTATTTTCTTCATGGCATGTTATAACATTGATTCTCTGTCGTTATCTCTTTTTGAATCTAAGACCTTTATGTCTTACAAAATAATATTATGATCGATACCATGGAAACCTAAACTGGCCATAATTTCTGAGCTAGACCTGATATTCTGCAATGGTCATATACATCAGCCTTGTTGCTAGCCAACTACATTTCATTAGAACTAACTGAGCACAAAGGCAACCATCTGGAAGGCTAACATATCAAAAATGTCGTTTAATGATACCAAATTTGTATAGAAGAACTAACATTTAAAAATGAAAATAAGTTAAGATATGATATGTACATAATCAGTCTTACTCGCATGATAGTACACAAAAGTCGGTCGAAAGGACTGATGCTCTACGGCCGAAATTTTTTAATAGGAATTCAAGATAAGATGATATCTTTTTAACTGCTGAGTGTTGAAACCATCTCTGATATTATTGTTACTCCATCGAAGGAGTGACATCAGGGACTTGGACTAGGATAGACAGAGATCTACTAGTGCATAATGCAATGAAAGATATGGATTTATGCCATTCACAATTAGGTGTGCATTATATGCAAGCAAATGCAGTAAGCTGTTCTCATTATGGCACTGTACTATGGTCTATTCTACAACTGAAAATGTAGAGGGGAAACTCCTCTCTTCATTGGAAAAAAAGGGAGGTTTATTGAAGTAGACAAAGGTTGAGCTTGCAAATGCTGTGCATGATTTTCATTCATTTGGGTGAATTTTTGGTGTAAATCTTTAGACCTCAGTATGAATCCTGCAATCGTGCATACTACAACAGATCTTGTGTACTAAAGCAATCAGATACACACAAGTCAAATTTCCTCTTGTAATACCAGACTCACTTACAACCATCTATAAAATCCCTGATTTACCAGGTTTCACATAGGCAGGATGCAATCTGTATGCAACAACCACCCTTCCAATTATATGAATTTGTGCAACGGAGTTGTCTTTTTATGTTGCAGATTGTGCATCTTTCTACCAATTTCAGAAAATACAATGTTATACTACCTGTATGTGAAAAGAAAGACAAAATGAGTTGCACTGATTAATGTAAATTATATAAAATCATGTAAAGACACTGGTTACTGTATTGCCCATGGTACAATATTCATCTGAATATAACATGCCAATTTTATTTTTCCAAGCCAATCTGCATTTAAAACATGAGTATCTCGATGGGACTGACACTTTACTGTCTGAAAAGAATTTCCAGGAATTCAAGATAAGACAATTTATGCTTTTTAACTGCTGGGTGTTGAAACCATCTCTGATATTTTTCAGTGATAAGTTTTTCAAACAGCCACCATGGCATTCATACTGGATGTAAGATTGGCACCATTTTCATTTAGGACAAACTATACACCATCAGAAGATTGTATGCACCAGACTTATAAGTGAGTATATACGGTACATGCATGCATGCATCAGACTTATAAGTGAGTATATATGGTACATGCATGCATCAGACTTATAAGTGAGTACATATGGTACATGCATGCATGCACCAGACTTATAATATGGTACATGCATGCATGCATCAGGCTTATAAATGAGTATGTATGGTACATGCATGCATCAGACTTATAAATGAGTATATACGGTACATGCATGCATGCATCAGACTTATAAGTAAGTATATATGGTACATGCATGCACCAGACTTATAAGTGAGTATATATGGTACATGCATGCACCAGACTTATAAGTGAGTATATATGGTACATGCATGCACCAGACTTATAAGTGAGTATATACGGTACATGCATACATGCATCAGACTTATAAGTGAGTATATATGGTATATGCATGCATCAGACTTGTAAGTGAGTATATATGGTACATGCATGCATGCATCAGACTTTGACCTAAGGAGCAGTGTTTCCTCATTTGATCAACCTGGTCCCTTTCAACATAAAACTGGACTTGATTCCAAACCTTTCTTAAAATATGCTGACCAATCAGAATGCTGCATTTTATACATTTTAAGTAAGATTTATAAGTCTGAAGTAAAAACTATTGCTCAAAGTGTTGCACAAAGTTTTATGACAGGGGGATCTACAGCATGAAAGAGAGACTAAAACAAAGAGCATGTTTTTTTTAGACTGAGAGTAGTACAGTACCTGGTATTACATGTCCAAATATATACTAAAATTTTGGGTAACTGTAGGTGGGTAACAATGTATAATAATTGATTACATACCAGAAGAGATGTCTAAGGCTAGTTTGACTGTGAGTACATTTCAGATGGTTTCCAAGACATTTTCTTTCAGCCATACTAAAAGGCATTTTTACAACACCTTTTTGTTTTGCAGTTATCTCTGTGTGCCATTAAGTGCAAGTGGATACACTGAAATAGTCTCCAGATGGCAGTTGGCCTTGTAGGCTCTATCTGGTCTAAAAGTTGCTTCCAAGGCAACCACTGAGTAATGAATGTTGCTCCAGACAGTAATTTTAGTTGGCCTGTTTTAAGCCACAAGAAATAAACCTGTCAGAAGACAGTAAAGCTTTCCTGCGCATATTATCAAGACATATATGGTTTGTATATGTCATTGATCAATGCTGAAGATCATTATGATTAATGCTGACATGCTGGTAGACGTAGCTTACTATATCATTTTTTGGTGGGATGGTGGAGTACTCATCAGGATGCATGCACATGTCAAATTTAATGACTATACAAGCAACAGCATCTGGAAAAGTGATCTAAGCACAATAAGTGTACTGTGAAAGGCACATTATATACCCAACCATCCTTTGATAGTCCTTTATGCAGACACTAATAGGCCTCTTCCATACCTTATGTGCAAGCCATTTACAATCTTCGGTGAAAATACATGGTCAATTACTTAAATTTTGTGCAGAAACCATTTTTAGTCTTTCAGTCACAGTGACCTTGATCTTTGACCTTTTGACCCCCAAATCGATAGACTTCTTCCTTACCACAAGTGCAAGCCATCCATAAAGTACAGTAAATGTCTGTGATATAGAACCAACATTATTGTGCAGAAACCATTTTTCTTCTTTGAGTCACAGTGACCTAAACCTCTGACCTCAAAATCAGTAGCTTTCTTCCTTACCCAAAATGCAAGCCATCCACAAAGTTTCGTACAGGTATGTGATGTATAACTAATGTTATTGTGTGGAAAACATTTTTCTTCTTTCAGTCACAGTGACCTAGACTTTTGACCAGAAAATCGATAAGGTTCTTGTTTACCACAAGTACAAGCCATCCACAAAGTATGGTAAATGTAGATCATGGACAGCTTGAGTTATTGTGCAGAGCCATTTTTTTTTTCTTCAGTCAAAGTGGACTGACATTTGATCTTTTGACCCCCAAAATCAATAGGGTTCTTGCTTACCCCAAATGTATGCCAGTCATAATGTTAGGTAACTGTAAATCATGAAAAACTGGAGTTATTGCACAAAACCTTTTAATCGCAGTGACCTTGACCTTTGACCCTGAACTTACACTAAGTGCAAGCCATCCACAAAGTTTGATGACTATAGATGATGGAGAACTTGAGTTATTGTGCAGAATCCATTTTTCTTTTTGTTGTCAGTGACCTTGAACTTGGACCATCTGACCCCAAAACTGATAGGGTTCTTCCTTACCCCATGTGCAAGCCATCTGCAAAGTTTGGTAACTTTACATAGTGGACAACTTGAGTTATTGTGCAGAAATGAAAGATGGATGGACAGAAAACATCATAACATAATACACTCATCCTTATGGTAGGCATATAAAAAGTGAACATGTAGGTCACTGAAGCTTAAAAAGTACATCAATGTTAAATACTTTTTGATATGCTGGTGTAGTACTCTTCTGAATACCTGCATGTCTAAAGTTTCAAAGCTGTAATAGCAACAGTTCAGAAACATTTACCTACATAGTACATATACAAGGTATGCATAGTCAATGAAGTATGCAAAGTAGCCACAGAGACCTATTTTAGGTATGATAGCATAGTTATCTTTAAGGTGCATGCAGATGCCCCAGTATCAAGTTTCATAACTGTACAAGCAACAATAATATTTGAAAAACAGACCCGTAAATGAAAGGTGTAAAGCTGTTCAGGCCAATAACAATGACAAATATTATACAAGGGGTATAGGATAAAAACTCAAATTTCTTCAAACACTGTGACTGACTGTTCATCAGAGCCCCTCTGACAATAAAATCGATTGAGATATATTATATGTAGTGGCTAGTTTAGTGGTTTGGGTGCACTAAATTGATTACACTAAGGATTACTTACATTGTGTAGTACAATTACTGGCATACACATACTCTGAATGGGACATTTATATCAAGATCTCACATAAATATCTGTACCAAATATTCATCATGCAATGTAGTTTGTTTACCTTAATAAATGGTACATACAAATCCACCATCCCATAATAGTCACACCCTCAAACGTTCTCTTGTATATCCATTCATGTCCTATTCCCTCCCCCCCTTCTACTTTCTGTATATATTTTAAATGCCTTCGCTAGCCATTCCCCTTATACAATCAAAACGTGACCTTCTTTTGATAAGTTGGCTAAGCAAGATTGCACTGTCTGTAATGTTCTGCATCAATATGTTTCCATATCAGGAATTCAGGTTCTATTTCATGTAAATGGTGGTGTTCAAATAGCTGTCATTTAAACTTCAAATAGGGGTGTTCAAATAGAGGTCATTTAAGCTTCAAATAGGGGTGTTCAAATAGAGTTCATTTAAGCTTCAAAAAGGGGTGTTCAAATAGAGGTCATTTTAGTTTCAAATAGGGGTGTTCAAATAGAGGTCATTTAAGCTTCAAATGGGGGTGTTCAAATAGAGATCATTCAAACTTCAAATGGGGGTGTTCAAATAGAGGTCATTTAAGCTTCAAATAGGGGTGTTTAATGCATGTAACTTTTGTTCCTCTTGCTACACTCATGATTGTTTTGTAACTGTGATATCTCATGCTTCAACTTCTTGGGTGCTCAACCATAATTAAACAGCAGCAGGAATACTTGGCATGCTGTTGACTGCAGTCCTTGTTTGCAAATAGAACCTAATATTCTGGCAATGATTCAAGTCTTAAAAGCAGTACATCCTTCATACTTATACACTGGAATAAGGCCTATGTCAATTATTCAACAAATGAAAACTAAAGAACAGATCTAATAAATTTATCTTGATGTCAGCACTGATGAGACAAAATAATATTTGTTCAACTAGTCAACATATCAGGTATATTGAATAGCTCACAGCATCAGCTGCTGCAATGGATACAAGTTTTTCCATAAATAGCTTCAAAATGCAGTAAGAATGAAACTGCATTAGACACTTCTCTGTGAAATTCAGACAGCATTTTCACACTGAATGCTGGTAAGACTCAACATTATAGCTGTGGAGATTAGCTAAAACATTACTTTTTCACATCCTCTTATACAAACCTTGAATTCTAATTAAGTTTTATACTAAATATTCCAAGGGATAAAAAATAGGCCCCAGTCTCAAATACAAACATTCTGTGGTATGTTAAGTTTCACCTGCTTCAAACCTGCATGATCCAAAAATGTAACCTAGTCACAAAGCAAGAAAAGTAACTTATTGTGGTCTGCAAGAGTCTGAATATATTAGTCTTTAACATGAATTTACTTCATGAGTGTTCTTGGAACTGTGTAAAGGAAATGATCAAGCACAAAAAGTTATTATAATCATTGCAGCATGAAAAGTAAGTCAATGTGACCTATTTTTGTTCAAAAGTTGGTTGTTTTCCTCGTGAAAGTGTCTATCAAGTTTGAACTTTGCACCATCTTTCATAGAAATGGAACTAAATGCAAAAACCTAATTTTGATACATATGCTGGATGAGCACACTACACCTCTCCCTCGATAATTTGCGCACAACAGGGTCCAAAAACATAGACCGCACTATAAGCGCGGGTGAGAGTTACCAAGGGACCTAAAAAATATTAAATGATGCCATCCCCGCTGGACATCGAGAAAACCACAGTGTGTGTGTGTGTGTGTGGTGGGGGTAACGGGGCTGTTTAATGGTTGAATACTCGTTTTATAATTGCACTGGGAATAATTTTCAATAAAGTGCATTTTTTCTAATGTAGTTGTTCGCTTTTTTGAATAAATTACCTTTATTTTCAAGATACCCAACCTATTAAAGATTGTTAAAACATTAGTCCAAGCAGTTTCAACATGTGTATGCGAAAATATTGTGTATTACGTCACTGCTTTTTGTTGTTGTTGATTCACAACAAAACAAGATTCTTTTTTTCTTTTTTTCGAAAAGTAGAGACATTTATTTTGTGAAAGAACCACCAACGTCGAAACTTGATTTATTTATTGTTCTATTAGTAAAATATGGATGCCATGATTTCATTACAAGTATTAGTGTAACTTATTCTCATCCTTGAGGAAATCTCTGAGTGGCAATTTAGAAATTTTAAGTTCAGTACAAACTCTGGAACTAGTTTCTCCATAATGAGCTCTTACGCAGGCAGGAATTAATTTGATACAAAAGACGTCATTAACGTGTTAATACATAGCAGGTATGCTTTTAATTGAGCATAAAAACACAACAAATACTTCTGCAAGTCGGAGATAAAAAAAAAAACGGTTGGCACTTAAGTAGGTTATCACGGAAATGCTCGCGGACATAGCTGTGATGGTTGAATGATATTTTTCATGTTTGAATACAAGAGGGGATATTGCATTTATGATGATTACACTGAAACTGAATTAAAAGATAGAACTAAAACACAAATTTCACTTGAAAAAACTTATTTAATTTGTATTTATTATTTAAGTGTTGACACCCGTAGGCATTAGTGACATTTTCATTGATCAAAATTTTGTCAAATATTATTATTAACAGTTTACTGACAATGTTGTTTGGAAAGAAAATTGAACAAAATATATGACTACTTATTAAAAGTTGAAAATTTCATGATGTTGATTCAAATTTCCGGGTACTAACCACTGTTTTTGACAATAAAACGAGTGATATATCAAGGTTTCATTTACTAATTTTGATTGTGATTTTTTTCACGTTCAACAAATAGGGGCCAATTTTTGTGGTATTTTCTAGTAAAAAAAATGGGATCCATGCCAAACCCCGCATTATAAGTGGGTACGTGAGTTATCTGGGCACAAGTTATCGAGGGAGCAGTTTATTAGGAAATGGGAGCTAAGTGCTTTTCCCCAAGAACATACTGAGGCAGCTGACGTGAGCTGGCCTGGGTAGGCATTGAACCCACAACCATTAGATTACAAGTCTGACACTCCACCAACTGAGCTATCAAAGTGCACAAATCAAAATCATATCTATGTCTCACATGTGATACTGTGCAATAAAGCCCCAATCTCAAATAATTTCATAATCATGAAACTTTTTATCCTGGAGATATACCCCTGAAAATTCTATTCCGAATTATGTCAATATTCTATATCCTTCTAATTTTTCCAAAATGATGGGTACAGACCTCATTCCAAATAACTGTAAAAAGAAAAGAAAAAGAGTCCCTCAAAGAGACTGATGTTCTATTGTCTGAAAAGAATGTCCACGAATTAAAGATCAGGCCATTTCTTCTTTTTAACTTCTCAGTGCTGAATCCATCTCTGATATTCTTAAATTATAAGATTTTCAAATTAGTCACTATGGCAGACTCTTGGGCATCATTTTCATTTAGGACAAAACCAGACACCATTAGAAGACTCTTTATGAAAACCTCATGCCATATGACTATCCATTCAGGAGAATTAGTGACTAGATTTTCAATTGTTCATTGTGTCGTCCATATTGGATGTCTGCATGGCACCATTTTCATTTAGGACCAACTAGATATCATAAGAAGTCTACTGGTGAAAACCATGTGTCAATATGACCATCATTTCTGGATGAGTAGCAATAACAAGATTTTCAAGATGGCTGCCATGGTGGTCATACTGGATGTCAGATTGGCATTATTTTCATTCAGGACCAACTAGATACCATCAGAAGTCTTTTGGTGAAAACCCAATGTCGATATGACTTTCCATATAGAAGGAATAGCGACAAGAAGATTTTCAAGATGGCGGCCATATTTTAGGTCAGATTGGCACCATTTTCGTTCAGGACCAAGTAGATATCATAAGAAGTCTTTTAGTGAAAATCCCATTTTAATATGACCATCCAATCAGGAGGAGTAGTGATAACAAGGTTTTCAAGATGGCCACTGTGGTGGCTAAATTGTATGTCCATGCAGAACAATTTTCATTTAGGACCAACTAGAATCATAATTAGTCTTCTGATGAAAACCCCATGTTGCTATAACTTTACATTTAGGAAGAGTAAGCAATAACAAGATTTTCAAGATGGCTGCAATGGTGGCTGTACTGGACATCAGCTTGGCACCAATTTCATTTAGGACCAACTAGACGTCATAAGAAGTCTTTTTAGTGAAAACCCCACGTTGATATGACCATCCATTCAAGAGGAGTAGCAGTAACAAGATTTTCAAGATGGCAAACGTGGTGGCCAATTGGATATCCATGTAGAATTATTTTCATTTAGGACCAAGCAGGCATAAGATGTCTTCTGGTGAAAACCCCATGTTGATATGACTTTCCATTCAGGTGGAGTAGTGATAACAAGATTTTCAAGATGGCTGCCATATTGGCCATCAGATTGGAATCATTTTGATTTAGGACCAACTAGACATCATAAGAAGTATTTTAATGCTAACCTGATGTTAATATGACTTTCTGTTTCTGAAGGAGTACAATAACAAGATTTCAAGATTTTCTTTTTTTAACCTGACTCAAAAGAAAATAATAAAGTCTGGATTGGAGAAAATGAGCATATACCACAAATCACTTGATGTAGTTGGACTGTCATGAGAGTTGTATACACGTTATATTTTGATGCAAAAGACCTGGTCATCCAGATACCTGTGTCTGACTGTGAAACACTACCGAACCACCCGTACATCCACCGGAACTCATTTTACTCCATGACAATGCACCAGTGCATAAATACGCTGGCATGACACAACTTCCTGAAGGAGTATAGCATCCAACCTTTGCCACATCCTCCATACAGCCCTGATTTAGCTCCAAGTGATTTTTGCTGAATCCTGTTATCAAAGATTCACTGAGGGGCAGATGGATTGAAAGCTGCCATGTAGTTGGAAGTGCAGTTCACAAGTGTATGAAGAATGCACCAAAAAGTGAATACAAAACGGCATTTAATAATTGGATAATCAGACTAAGAAAGTGTGTAGAGGTGCATGTGGAGTACTTTGAGGGGATGCACCAGCATACTATTAACTAATAAAGAACTTTGTTGTACAGTGCACTAATATTCAGAACTTGTTAAACAACCCTCATATCTAGTGCTAAGAGCCCAGGAGCCACCAGAATGCTGACTGTGGTCTAGGGTATGTTGCATTCAAGTAGCCCCTTGCCAAGATGACACAGGGTCTGACATATCTAATGCCAAGAGCCCATGAACTACCAGAGTGCTGGCTCCAGGCCATGGTATGTTGGTATTCAGGTAGCCCCTTGCCAAGATGACACAGACTCTGACATATCTAGTGCCAAAAGCCCATGAGCTACTAGAATGCTGGCTCTGGGCCATGTTATGTAGCATTCAATTAGCCCCCATGGGCTACAACATGATATTGGGACTACAGTTCAACAGTTTTTCAAAACTATAAAAATATTTCACAAAGAAGAATAAAAAATAATGGGTCATAGCAAACAGAAAGGGAAGTTTAAGCCCTTACAGTTAAATTTTAAAATACATTCTACTATTAAATTCATGCTGGGCAAAAAGGTTATTTTCCTGGCACCCTGCCGACCAACCATATGATTGTGAAATTTAGCAGACCCCATCACAAAAACAACAGCACCCACAAAATTATTGCCTAATAAAGTGGCCTCTTGTTAAAACAAATCTGACTATTATGATCTTGAGGTACAAATAGTGACTCTCCTTTCTGTACACATGGTCTGACTCTTAGTTTTTAAAGTATTTGTCCCATGATGGACAAGTGGCTTTTGTAAAGAACTTGTCCCATGATGGACAAGTGGCTTTTGTAAAGTATTTGTCATGCTCCTACACTACCTGTACTGTATTTAACCAATGATATGCCAATACTCAAAACTAAGCCCAACACACACATTGAGAAACTTGAAGCAGACAAGTCCACTCTCATTTCTGGCCCAGTGGAGAATAAAAAATATCTGCAAACTTTCAGGATGTTTTGTAATTTCATTCAAGAGAGTCAACATAAAAAAAATTCTTCTTCTATCTGTATAGTCCATGCAGCATGAAAAATATCATTCATTTCAAAAAATAGTCACAGACATTGATTCTTAAAGTCATGTTCAGTTGCTCAGCTGTCTAAATTTCTTCAATGTGAATAAAATACTTATAACATAATTTTAGCACAGAAGAGTAATGTGTCAGAGTGATTCTGTATTTCCTTGTACTTGCTGATTGCAGTCAAGTTTGGGATCATTTCCAATTCAAAAGACAATTAAACCAACTGGTCATCAATTTTACAATTATATCATCTAAGTTTTATTTAGGGTTGTTCCAGTAAAACATACATGGAACCCATGGAAGGCACTTTAAATGTGGGATAGTCACCCACAGATGCAAATTACAATTTTATATCATTTTCCTATGAACTCTTTCAGTAATCAGAGTACCCTGGCATATATTTTTTTTAAAACTGCCTTCCCTGGGTACCATGTATATTTAAATGGAACAGCCCTTGAAAGATATTCAGAAACTTCCTTCTTGATTTCTGGAATGATAATTTAATAACCAAAATCACCAGAGGGTGTAATTACTTTGAGAATACCAAACATCCTTGGCTAACATGCCAACCTGTTCTGGTTGAGTCTAAATCTTCATAACAGAAGAAATGAACCAATCCAGAAAACTTGCATCAAACAAATCACAAAAATAATTACTTTTCAAAGCTTGTAAATTCAAAATAATATAAAAAAAACATGAAAAGTACATGTATTTTAAATGCTGGGTTTTTATTTAAAATATTCTCCAGTTGAATTGATTATAAGATCCATCGCCAATACATATGCAGGTGGAATTGATTTCAATATCCATGACCAATACATATGCAGATGGAATTTATTTCAATATCCATGACCAATACATATGCAGATGGAATGTATTCCAATATCCATGACCAATACATATGCAGGTGGAATGTATTCCAATATCCATGACCAATACATATGCAGGTGGAATGTATTCCAATATCCATGACCAATACATATGCAGGAGGAATGTATTCCAAGATCCATGACCAATACATATGCAGGTGGAATTGATTCCAAGATCCATGACCAATACATATGCAGGTGGAATTGATTTCAATATCCATGACCAATACATATGCAGATGGAAGTGATTTCAAGATCCATGACCAATACATATGCAGGTGGAATTGATTTCAATATCCATGACCAATACATATGCAGGTGGAATTGATTTCAATATCCACGACCAATACATATGCCGATGGAATTGATTTCAATATCCATGACCAATGCATATGCAGATGGAATTGATTTCAATATCCATGACCAATATATAGGCAGGTGGAATTGATTCCAAGATCCATGACCAATACATATGCAGATGGAATTGATTCCAAGATCCATGACCAATACATATGCAGGTGGAATTGATTTCAAGATCCATGACCAATACATATGCAGGTGGAATTGATTTTAATATCCATGACCAATACATATGCAGATGGAATTGATTTCAATATCTATGACCAATACATATGCAGGTGGAATTGATATCAATATCCATGACCAATACATATGCAGGTGGAATTGATTTCAATATCCACGACCAATACATATGCCGATGGAATTGATTTCAATATCCATGACCAATGCATATGCAGATGGAATTGATTTCAATATCCATGACCAATATATAGGCAGGTGGAATTGATTCCAAGATCCATGACCAATACATATGCAGATGGAATTGATTCCAAGATCCATGACCAATACATATGCAGGTGGAATTGATTTCAAGATCCATGACCAATACATATGCAGGTGGAATTGATTTTAATATCCATGACCAATACATATGCAGATGGAATTGATTTCAATATCTATGACCAATACATATGCAGGTGGAATTGATATCAATATCCATGACCAATACATATGCAGGTGGAATTGATTCCAAGATCCATGACCAATACATATGCAGATGGAACTGATTCCAAGATCCATGACCAATACATATGCAGGTGGAATTGATTTTAATATCCATGACCAATACATATGCAGGTAGAATTGATTTTAATATCCATGACCAATACATATGCAGATGGAATTGATTCCAATATCCATGACCAATACATATGCAGATGTAACTGTTTCCAATATCCATGACCAATACATATGCAGATGTAATTGATTCCAATATCCATGACCAATACATATGCCGATGGAATTGATTTTAATATCCATGACCAATACATATGCAGATAGAATTGATTCCAATATCCATGACCAATACATATGCAGATGGAATTGATTTCAATATCCATGACCAATACATATGCAGGTGGAATTGATTTCAATATCCATGACCAATACATATGCAGGTGGAATTGATTTCAATATCCATGACCAATACATATGCAGATGGAATTGATTTCAATATCCATGACCAATACATATGCAGGTGGAATTGATTTCAATATCCATGACCAATACATATGCAGGTGGAATTGATTTCAATATCCATGACCAATACATATGCAGATGGAATTGATTTCAATATCCATGACCAATACATATGCAGGTGGAATTGATTTCAATATCCATGACCAATACATATGCAGATGGAATTGATTTCAATATCCATGACCAATACATATGCAGGTGGAATTGATTTCAATATCCATGACCAATACATATGCAGGTGGAATTGATTTCAATATCCATGACCAATACATATGCAGATGGAATTGATTTCAATATCCATGACCAATACATATGCAGGTGGAATTGATTTCAATATCTATGACCAATACATATGCAGGTGGAATTGATATCAATATCCATGACCAATACATATGCAGGTGGAATTGATTCCAAGATCCATGACCAATACATATGCAGATGGAACTGATTCCAAGATCCATGACCAATACATATGCAGGTGGAATTGATTTTAATATCCATGACCAATACATATGCAGATGGAATTGATTTCAATATCCATGACCAATACATATGCAGGTGGAATTGATTTCAATATCCATGACCAATACATATGCAGATGGAATTGATTTCAATATCCATGACCAATACATATGCAGGTGGAATTGATTTCAATATCCATGACCAATACATATGCAGGTGGAATTGATTTCAATATCCATGACCAATACATATGCAGATGGAATTGATTTCAATATCCATGACCAATACATATGCAGGTGGAATTGATTTCAATATCTATGACCAATACATATGCAGGTGGAATTGATATCAATATCCATGACCAATACATATGCAGGTGGAATTGATTCCAAGATCCATGACCAATACATATGCAGATGGAACTGATTCCAAGATCCATGACCAATACATATGCAGGTGGAATTGATTTTAATATCCATGACCAATACATATGCAGGTAGAATTGATTTTAATATCCATGACCAATACATATGCAGATGGAATTGATTCCAATATCCATGACCAATACATATGCAGATGTAACTGTTTCCAATATCCATGACCAATACATATGCAGATGTAATTGATTCCAATATCCATGACCAATACATATGCCGATGGAATTGATTTTAATATCCATGACCAATACATATGCAGATAGAATTGATTCCAATATCCATGACCAATACATATGCAGATGGAATTGATTTCAATATCCATGACCAATACATATGCAGGTGGAATTGATTTCAATATCCATGACCAATACATATGCAGGTGGAATTGATTTCAATATCCATGACCAATACATATGCAGATGGAATTGATTTCAATATCCATGACCAATACATATGCAGGTGGAATTGATTTCAATATCCATGACCAATACATATGCAGGTGGAATTGATTTCAATATCCATGACCAATACATATGCAGATGGAATTGATTTCAATATCCATGACCAATACATATGCAGGTGGAATTGATTTCAATATCCATGACCAATACATATGCAGGTGGAATTGATTTCAATATCCATGACCAATACATATGCAGGTGGAATTGATTTCAATATCCATGACCAATACATATGCAGATGGAATTGATTTCAAGATCCATGACCAATACATATGCAGGTGGAATTGATTTCAAGATCCATGACCAATACATATGCAGATGGAATTGATTTCAATATCCATGACCAATACATATGCAGATGGAATTGATTTCAATATCCATGACCAATACATATGCAGATGGAATTGATTTCAATATCCATGACCAATACATATGCAGATGGAATTGATTTCAAGATCCATGACCAATACATATGCAGGTGGAATTGATTTCAAGATCCATGACCAATACATATGCAGGTGGAATTGATTTCAATATCTATGACCAATACATATGCAGATGGAATTGATTTCAAGATCCATGACCAATACATATGCAGGTGGAATTGATTTCAAGATCCATGACCAATACATATGCAGATGGAATTGATTTCAATATCCATGACCAATACATATGCAGATGGAATTGATTTCAATATCTATGACCAATACATATGCAGATGGAATTGAATCAAATATCCATGACCAATACATATGCAGATGGAATTGATTTCAAGATCCATGACCAATACATATGCAGATGGAATTGAATCAAATATCCATGACCAATACATATGCAGATGGAATTGATTTCAAGATCCATGACCAATACATATGCAGATGGAATTGATTCCAATATCCATGACCAATACATATGCAGGTGGAATTGATTCCAATATCCATGACCAATACATATGCAGATGGAATTGATTTCAAGATCCATGACCAATACATATGCAGATGGAATTGAATCAAATATCCATGACCAATACATATGCAGATGGAATTGATTTCAAGATCCATGACCAATACATATGCAGATGGAATTGATTCCAATATCCATGACCAATACATATGCAGATGGAATTGATTCCAATATCCATGACCAATACATATGCAGGTGGAATTGATTCCAAGATCCATGACCAATACATATGCAGATGGAATTGATTCCAATATCCATGACCAATACATATGCAGGTGGAATTGATTCCAATATCCATGACCAATACATATGCAGATGGAATTGATTCCAATATCCATGACCAATACATATGCAGGTGGAATTGATTCCAATATCCATGACCAATACATATGCAGATGGAATTGATTTCAAGATCCATGACCAATACATATGCAGATGGAATTGATTCCAATATCCATGACCAATACATATGCAGATGGAACTGATTCCAATATCCATGACCAATACATATGCAGATGGAACTGATTCCAATATCCATGACCAATACATATGCAGATGGAACTGATTCCAATATCCATGACCAATACATATGCAGATGGAACTGATTCCAATATCCATGACCAATACATATGCAGATGGAACTGATTCCAATATCCATGACCAATACATATGCAGATGGAACTGATTCCAATATCCATGACCAATACATATGCAGATGGAACTGATTCCAATATCCATGACCAATACATATGCAGATGGAACTGATTCCAATATCCATGACCAATACATATGCAGATGGAACTGATTCCAATATCCATGACCAATACATATGCAGATGGAACTGATTCCAATATCCATGACCAATACATATGCAGATGGAACTGATTCCAATATCCATGACCAATACATATGCAGATGGAACTGATTCCAATATCCATGACCAATACATATGCAGATGGAACTGATTCCAATATCCATGACCAATACATATGCAGATGGAACTGATTCCAATATCCATGACCAATACATATGCAGATGGAACTGATTCCAATATCCATGACCAATACATATGCAGATGGAACTGATTCCAATATCCATGACCAATACATATGCAGATGGAACTGATTCCAATATCCATGACCAATACATATGCAGATGGAACTGATTCCAATATCCATGACCAATACATATGCAGATGGAACTGATTCCAATATCCATGACCAATACATATGCAGATGGAACTGATTCCAATATCCATGACCAATACATATGCAGATGGAACTGATTCCAATATCCATGACCAATACATATGCAGATGGAACTGATTCCAATATCCATGACCAATACATATGCAGATGGAACTGATTCCAATATCCATGACCAATACATATGCAGATGGAACTGATTCCAATATCCATGACCAATACATATGCAGATGGAACTGATTCCAATATCCATGACCAATACATATGCAGATGGAACTGATTCCAATATCCATGACCAATACATATGCAGATGGAACTGATTCCAATATCCATGACCAATACATATGCAGATGGAACTGATTCCAATATCCATGACCAATACATATGCAGATGGAACTGATTCCAATATCCATGACCAATACATATGCAGATGGAACTGATTCCAATATCCATGACCAATACATATGCAGATGGAACTGATTCCAATATCCATGACCAATACATATGCAGATGGAACTGATTCCAATATCCATGACCAATACATATGCAGATGGAACTGATTCCAATATCCATGACCAATACATATGCAGATGGAACTGATTCCAATATCCATGACCAATACATATGCAGATGGAACTGATTCCAATATCCATGACCAATACATATGCAGATGGAACTGATTCCAATATCCATGACCAATACATATGCAGATGGAACTGATTCCAATATCCATGACCAATACATATGCAGATGGAACTGATTCCAATATCCATGACCAATACATATGCAGATGGAACTGATTCCAATATCCATGACCAATACATATGCAGATGGAACTGATTCCAATATCCATGACCAATACATATGCAGATGGAACTGATTCCAATATCCATGACCAATACATATGCAGATGGAACTGATTCCAATATCCATGACCAATACATATGCAGATGGAACTGATTCCAATATCCATGACCAATACATATGCAGATGGAACTGATTCCAATATCCATGACCAATACATATGCAGATGGAACTGATTCCAATATCCATGACCAATACATATGCAGATGGAACTGATTCCAATATCCATGACCAATACATATGCAGATGGAACTGATTCCAATATCCATGACCAATACATATGCAGATGGAACTGATTCCAATATCCATGACCAATACATATGCAGATGGAACTGATTCCAATATCCATGACCAATACATATGCAGATGGAACTGATTCCAATATCCATGACCAATACATATGCAGATGGAACTGATTCCAATATCCATGACCAATACATATGCAGATGGAACTGATTCCAATATCCATGACCAATACATATGCAGATGGAACTGATTCCAATATCCATGACCAATACATATGCAGATGGAACTGATTCCAATATCCATGACCAATACATATGCAGATGGAACTGATTCCAATATCCATGACCAATACATATGCAGATGGAACTGATTCCAATATCCATGACCAATACATATGCAGATGGAACTGATTCCAATATCCATGACCAATACATATGCAGATGGAACTGATTCCAATATCCATGACCAATACATATGCAGATGGAACTGATTCCAATATCCATGACCAATACATATGCAGATGGAACTGATTCCAATATCCATGACCAATACATATGCAGATGGAACTGATTCCAATATCCATGACCAATACATATGCAGATGGAACTGATTCCAATATCCATGACCAATACATATGCAGATGGAACTGATTCCAATATCCATGACCAATACATATGCAGATGGAACTGATTCCAATATCCATGACCAATACATATGCAGATGGAACTGATTCCAATATCCATGACCAATACATATGCAGATGGAACTGATTCCAATATCCATGACCAATACATATGCAGATGGAACTGATTCCAATATCCATGACCAATACAATATGCAGATGGAAACTGATTCCAATATCCATGACCAATACATATGCAGATGGAACTGATTCCAATATCCATGACCAATACATATGCAGATGGAACTGATTCCAATATCCATGACCAATACATATGCAGATGGAACTGATTCCAATATCCATGACCAATACATATGCAGATGGAACTGATTCCAATATCCATGACCAATACATATGCAGATGGAACTGATTCCAATATCCATGACCAATACATATGCAGATGGAACTGATTCCAATATCCTATGACCAATACATATGCAGATGGAACTGATTCCAATATCCATGACCAATACATATGCAGATGGAACTGATTCCAATATCCATGACCAATACATATGCAGATGGAACTGATTCCAATATCCATGACCAATACATATGCAGATGGAACTGATTCCAATATCCATGACCAATACATATGCAGATGGAACTGATTCCAATATCCATGACCAATACATATGCAGATGGAACTGATTCCAATATCCATGACCAATACATATGCAGATGGAACTGATTCCAATATCCATGACCAATACATATGCAGATGGAACTGATTCCAATATCCATGACCAATACATATGCAGATGGAACTGATTCCAATATCCATGACCAATACATATGCAGATGGAACTGATTCCAATATCCATGACCAATACATATGCAGATGGAACTGATTCCAATATCCATGACCAATACATATGCAGATGGAACTGATTCCAATATCCATGACCAATACATATGCAGATGGAACTGATTCCAATATCCATGACCAATACATATGCAGATGGAACTGATTCCAATATCCATGACCAATACATATGCAGATGGAACTGATTCCAATATCCATGACCAATACATATGCAGATGGAACTGATTCCAATATCCATGACCAATACATATGCAGATGGAACTGATTCCAATATCCATGACCAATACATATGCAGATGGAACTGATTCCAATATCCATGACCAATACATATGCAGATGGAACTGATTCCAATATCCATGACCAATACATATGCAGATGGAACTGATTCCAATATCCATGACCAATACATATGCAGATGGAACTGATTCCAATATCCATGACCAATACATATGCAGATGGAATTGATTCCAATATCCATGACCAATACATATGCAGATGGAACTGATTCCAATATCCATGACCAATACATATGCAGGTGCAGATTTTAGTACTATATACAATGATCAGACACTACTTTCCTGACCTTGCATTGGAACTTAAAAGGATTTTTCTTTAAATAAAAAAGTATGTGCTCTCTGTATGTTTTTATGATGAAGATATTCCATATAAAAGGTAAATATTGCATTTTAAAGGAATGGCTTTTGCTTTGCTATAATTGCCACCAACATAAGGAACAGTAAAGTGTGATACACCTAATATTTGCTGATTGACTCTAAGATGACAATGCCATATCTGAGAATAAGCCCATCCTCGTCTTTTCAAAAAATATACAAGGCTGACTTCCTGGTCTTTTCACTGGAAAAATATAGCACTATGTCATAATGAATGCCTGATAAAAAAAAGCTTTGTATTACTGAATGCCTCAAAAAGAAGCTTTGTCATATTGAACACCCCATAAAGAAGCTTTGTCATAATGAATGCCTCAAAAAGAAGCTTTGTCATACTGAACACCCCATAAAGAAGCTTTGTCCTACTGAGCAACCCATAATGAAGTTTTGTCATAATGAATGCCTCAAAAAAAGCTTTGTCATAATGAATGACTCATAAAGATGTTTGTTTTGTTGGTATAAGGGCACTTTTAACACATTATTGTCTATATCATGCTGAGGAAATGGGAGCTAAGTGTCTTTCCAAGGCAGCTGACCCGGGCTAGTCTGGTTGGGTATTGAACCTGCGACCCTTGGATTATGAGTCTGATGCTCTGCCAACTGAGCTACCATGGTTTCCACCTCATAAAGAAGCTTAGTCATAATGAATGCCTCATAAAAAAGCTTTCTCATAATGAATGCCTCATAAAAAAGCATAGTCATAATGAATGCCTCATAAAAAAGCCTTCTCATAATGAATACCTCATAAAAAAAGCTTTCTCATAATGAATACCTCATAAAGAAGCTTTCTCATAATGAATAATACCTCATAAAGAAGCTTGGTCATAATGAATGCCTCATAAAAAAGCTTTCTCATAATGAATGCCTCATAAAGAAGCTTTCTCATAATGAATACCTCATAAAAAAGCTTTCTCATAATGAATACCTCATAAAAAAGCTTTCTCATAATGAATACCTCATAAAGAAGCTTTCTCAAAATGAATGCCTCATAAAGAAGCTTGGTCATAATGAATGCCTCATAACAAAGCTTGGTCATAATGAATGCCTCATAACAAAGCTTGGTCATAATGAATGCCTCATAACAAAGCTTGGTCATAATGAATGCCTCATAACAAAGCTTGGTCATAATGAATGCCTCATAAAAAAGCTTGGTCATATTGAATACCTTGCCTGATAAAAAAGCTTTCTCATAATGAATACCTTATAAAGATGGTTTGTCATAATGAATACCTCATAAAAAAGCTTGGTCATAATGAATACCTCATAAAGAAGCTTTGTCATAATGAATGCCTCAAAAAGAAGAATGATTCATATAAACTCCAGGTCATTGTTATTTTAAGGGATCATTTAATTATTTATGCTAAAATGTAAGTAAGAATGTCCATCTTACCTCTGGTACATGAAGATGGATAGGGGCTTTCTGGAGTAATCTGTTGCTTTCCATGTGAGCAGTCAGGAAAGACTTAGCAAAGGTATAAGCTAGTGTAACACTCTCCTTCATGACATCACCTAGATGCCCTGTTACATTCAGACTGCCTTCTTTCTCTGTTGATGGATCAAACTTATCTTTAACCAAGGTCTCTATGTAAAGAGTGCTCCCACCTGAAATGACATAGACATAACAGATTCAACCTCAATCCAACATAGTGGTTAATACCACTGAAATGACATAGACATAACAGATTCAACCTCAATCCAACATAGTGGTTAATACCACTGAAATGACATAGACATAACAGATTCAACCTCAATCCAACATAGCGGTTAATACCACTGTCATCATTTCTCCAGTGTTTCTGGAAGAATCTAGTACTTTGTGTCTCTCATTCATATTGGGAATTAAAAACTGTTTTTCAAGAGAATAATCTACTCATAGTTTATAAGTTGATGTCTATTAATTCATATGCTGCATTGTAATTTACAAAAATGTTGCAAATTTTGAACTACCAGTGTAATGTAAAGCGAGGAGCATTTCTTTGGATGCCATAGTGCCTAAATGGAGGGTAAGATTGGAAGTTCCACCTTTATTTAAGGCTGAAAGAGATAAAAACTAATAAAAATGATTAAATATAGGATGCACATGGGTTATTCAGTATGAGGAAAGCGAATCTATATTAACAATATATTTCAGTACAGTAAATCATAATAACAAGAATACCATGAATCATCATATGCCTGGCCAATGTTGAATAGTCCTCTGTTTAGATAACTGAAACTTTGGCACAGAAACCATTTTTCTTTTCTCAGTCTCAGTGCCATAGATCTCTGACCTTTTGACCCTGAAATCGATATGCTTCTTTCTTACTCCCATGTGCAAGCCATCCATAAAGTTTGGGCCAGGTCTGTGATCTAGAATGAATGTTACTGCGCATAAACCAATTTTCCTCTTTCAGTCAGTGATCTTAACCTTTGAAATTTTAACCTCAAAATCAAAAGCCTTCTTCCTTAACCCATGTACAAGCCATGCACAAAGTTTGGATGAAGTATGCCATGTAGAACTAATGTTATTGTGTTGAAACCATTTTTTAAAATTCTTTTAGTCAGTGACCTTAACCTTTGACCTTTTCACTCCAATATCAATAGGGTTCTTACTTACCCAAAGTAAAAGCTATCCACAAAGTTTGGTAACTGTAGATAATGGAGAACTAGTTACTGCGCAGAAACTATTTTTCTTCTTTTAGTCAGAGTGACCTTGACCTTTGATCTTTTGGGGTTCAAAAAAAATTCTTCCTTACGCCAAGTACCAACCATTCACAAAGTTTGGTAACTGTATATGGGGGAGTACTCAAATTATTTTACGGAACTATTTTTCATCTTTCTTTCACAGTGGCCTTGACTGTTGACCTTTTTGACCCCCAAATCAGGGATTCTTCCTTACTCCAAGTGCAAAATTACAATTGACTCTTAAAAATTAACTTCACTTGATGTGATAATCAACATCATGCAGTGAAAGCCTACTATAACATGCTTCGTTATATAATGAATTTGGATATAACAGTCATTGCATGACTCCCAAAGTTTTACAATAGTTTCACTATTTTCTTGAATTACTTAAGTTTTAGTGTCAAAATAAACAAGAGTCTGATTTATAATTTGGCAAGATGTCTTGTATTCTTGAAGGAAAAAATCTTATCACTGCTTTTTTCTTATTTTTGAAAGACATTAGCTCTTTAAAAAGCTGATAATTATTAATCTAATTATTACTGAACTATCAACAATAGATCGATTAAGCCTTCTTTGTGTTTGTCTTAATGCATCCTGTGTACAATTGTTGCTCAATCCAGGGTAAACAATAGACAACAGATGTTTACTCAGTCATCTGGCATACACAATCAATCACCAAATAATGCAGTGGTCTAAATAAGTTTCTCAGATATATTTATAAATCAATTAATATACCTACCTATTTAAGGGAAGACAACAGACCACAATGCCTGCTGAATCAACCATCATACACACCCATGCACCAAACAAGGCCACTTTAGAAATAAGTTTGTCATCTGAATTGTCAGGAGAATCATTGGTCATTGCCACATACATGTACTCCCCTCCCCCAACCCTACCCCTTCATCTTTCATCAGTTAACTCCAGAAATATAAATATATCCCCCATTATATCTTTTATATAAGTTTTTAAGCCATCATATGGCTATACCCATATGTGTAAAATGTGACTCAATCCTTCTTATGTCCTTAAAATGTAGTCAGAAATGTGGACATCAGCTTCAATGTACACAGGGCACTAGTCATTGTAATGCTAAAGTTACATGTACTGTTGTTAAATACTGACTGGAACAGAAACATTTAAGTTGTATGGGTGGAGGGATTTGTTGTTATAATCAAACATACTACCGTTTTTTCTCTGCAGTAGTGCAAAGTCATCAATATCAGCCTAAGTTTCAATGAATATAGGGCTTTTTTAAATTTATTTTTCACTCTGTCTTTCAGAGGATGACTGAACTGTTTTTTTTGGTGATCACTCTTTACCGACAAGATGAAATGGTTTACTCCCAAACTCAGCTGAGGCAGTTTTATACCTGCTGAATTGTTCATCAAGTATGTTATGAGGTCAATATCAGTGTACCAATTTTTCAAGTCTAAATACAAGTTTCTTTCAGAAACTCTCATTATCTGATTTATGTATTTCATTGTCAGTTGAAATATAGTCCCTTCTGACATGTCCAGCATACATAAATGTTTCTGAAAAATACAGTGTTTTATAAGTTAGTGTGAGTGTATTAGCAATAAATTAATTGGATTCGAATGGAATCTAACAGAGACATTCTAAAAATTATGCTTCTTTGTGCACTTTTTTGATGGAATTACTATTATGGATACAATGAGATTGGTTGGCGAGTACACATACTCTATTTAAACCTATTCAGTTGCCAATTTTCTTATACATGTATATGTATGTACCAATGAATGGTTCTCAGTCCAAAAAGTTAATTTTAAAGATGTAATCACTCTTTAAACTATTAAAATTTAAGTTGGTAACTGCACTTCTGTCTCTCTCCCCCCCCCCCCTGCTAAGGGGGATACGTATGTAGTATTTTCTTCAGTTAACTCTAATTGTCTGGATATTGCATGATACATTACAAATAAATATTAAATATGTAATCACTGTTTTAACTACTGGTAATTAAATTTAAGTTGGTAACTGCATCACTGAAGCCCATAGTTTTAGTTTTGCTCTCCCCCTTCCCCCCCCCCCCCCCCCAGGGGATACACATGCAATATTTTCTTCAGTTCACTGACTTTTCTGGATACTGCATGATATGTTACATAACACTATGGCACTCTGTGGACCCTGACCATTGTGTTATAGTAGTGTTTCACTGTATGTTGTTAGAATTTAGCAAAAATAATTTAAAATTAAATTCACTCATGGAGCAGTCAAATGTTTCCAATGTTTTTCAATGAGAATGATTTCATATTGGATAAAAAAAGACCTGGCTGTTCCTACAATTGTCTTACTCCTTGAGTAGAAACAAACAAATATGGCTACACATTATTTTGCTGACTGCATCATCTAAACTTACCGAGTGCAGTCCATGCAAGACCTGTAACAACACCAGGTGGTGTAGTTTCATACAGTCTGTCTTTCTCAAACAACTGTTTTCCCACAAAAGACTCCAAATTCTCCGGTGTCACAACAATTTTATCTTTGCCCTCACTGACAATCTGTAGCGCCGTTTTTCTTAAGACCTGCAATCAATCAATCAATCAACAAATAAGATAAAGACAAAAAAGTTTCAGTGATTAGGAAATCTTTCCCAAAAAAATTATGACCATACAGCATCATGATGAAAGTGCTGCTGCAGATCGACATCAATATGCATTTGACTGTACTGTGTTGAGTTCTCAACTTGTCAACCATACAGCATCATCAAAGTGCTGTATCACATTAACACTGTTATGCATTTGACTGTACTGTGTCGAGTTCTCAACTTGTCAACCATACATCATCATCAAAGTGCTGTATCACATTGACACTGTTATGCATTTGACTGTACTGTGTAGAGTTATCAACTGGTTGACCATACAGCATCATGATGAAAGTGCTGCATCACAATGACATCAATATGCAGTTGACTGTAATGGGTAGAGTTATCAGGAGTCATTAAGTCATCCACAAAGTACCATAAGTAAGCTGATATTGTTAGGAACAAAATGACCCAAAATTTAAAATAAATGACATCTGACAAAAAGAGCATCATACTTCACTGTAATAAAGATGGCATGAGAACTGCAAGTATTGCTAAAATTGTGGGAAAATTTCAAACTACCATGGTGAGATTTTTGAAAGCATCAAGTACAAAATGGTTCTGCAGAAAATTTCCAAAGTGACTGGCCATGAAAGCTTGGTGTTTATGGTGTCTAGGTCTATTTTCGGTTTCTAAAAAGAAACAGGAAACAAAGTTTAGTGGATGTGACAAACAAATTATAAATCAGTCAGTGCCCATTCCAGTATGTGCAAGAACCATCCATAGGTGTTTGCATTCTGAGAGATATTAAGTGTGTTGTATAGAAGAAGTTCACTTTCTCCAAAGTGAACCAAACTGCCAAATAAACTGATGCAGGGGAACATTAGGACAGACCTCTGCAATGGATGGGATAGAGTGATATTTAATGATAAGTGTCAGGTGTTGGTTAGCCATAGTATCTGGATAAGTACCTGCATTAAACATGACAAATATTACCCACCACAGTGTCTCAGAATATGTAGTGCACATCAACTACCAGGGAAAATTTCTGTGATGGTGTGGGGCTGCTTGACATACTATGGAATGGGACCATTGGTGAAAACTGATGGCAATTTGAACAGTGATAAATATATTTACATCGTGGAGAATCATTTGCGGCCTGTTCACACAAAACACTTTTCCAGTTGGAACTACATGTTTCAGGATGACAACTGCTGTCTCAAGAATCTATGGTGAATTGTGAATGATGAATGCTACTGTTTGAACTGTTTGATGCATGGACTGTTTGATATGGCCATCACAAAGCCCAGGATCCTCAAATTCAAATTTCATGATGATATAAGATCCACAGATGACCTAATGAAAGTGCTTAATGTAACTTGGGAATCCTATCAGACAATTCCGAGGTGAACACAACATGTTATTTACTCAAAGGAACATATAACAAAATACTACAGAACACGCAAGTAAAACCCTATACCGTATTTGCCGGCCTATAAGTCGATACTTTTTGACCTGGAAGTCTGGGCTTCGTCTTATACTCCGAATCGACTTATATATGAATTATGTCATTGAAATTGCTTTACCATAAAAAAAAAAAAAAAAAAAAAAAAATTTGAGAAGGATTCCGAAATATTTACGTGATTGTCAGTATTAAATTCATGTGCATCAGACGTAATTGCGCTAAAGCAGCATGCACTAGTAATATATGTTGTTTAAGTTTGCTTACATATGTTTGTAGTAGAATAGACAAGTTAGAAAACGGATAACCATGACATGGACATGTGTATTCCATTGCACATTTTTCTTATTGCATCTTGTGATCGAAATAAAAGAGACAGACAGACAGATTTCAGCCCTTCTTCATGCTATTTTGCTTAATGTACCTTACTGACCCCTTTTAGCTGAAGCTTTTGTCAAAGAGAGAAAACAGTAATGAAATAGTCAATGGAAATTAAAACAATGCATACCATAGTCCTTCAGTTTCAAAGATATATAATTTATATTTAAATATTCACAATATTTATATTCATATAGACTCCATTTAGTTTAAATCCCAAGATGACCATTTAGCATGCTGTGTTGTTTTTTTTTTTGTTATTGCAAATACAATGAACTCTATATTCCCCAGAAATAAAATTACCCTTTATCAGTAAGTGCATGTACACTTCCTGTAGTTAGGCGGCATTTTGGTTTGATCTTTGCTCATGAATTAAAAGCTCCGACGCTTCTGTCGGCGAGATCAAAAGATGTCACTGGTTGAGAAACTTACATGAGCAAGCACCTGGCATTACATGTCATCACACAGTCCTGCATACATTAACATGCTTTACAGGATCGATTACAATACCCTATGGGTAGCCTCATTTCCCTATTGGTAGCCTCACTAATTTGATCACATCTACTGCAGGTATCAACTGGAATGACCTGGCCAAAGCTGTAGGCATATTTAATTAGCCAGTTGGATCTTTATGATAATGGATATAAAAACAAGAATGAACTCTTTATTCAGCGATATTAATTGATAATGGAATACAGCAATGCTCCTGTACATGAGTAAGATCACAATCGTTAGGTAACTCAACAATACATATTACAATCGTCCTGTAACCTCTCTCTCTCTCCAAAAGCTACAACTAAAAACTGCTCTGAATGCATACGTTCTTATATAGCGTTGTTTCATCCTCTCTCTATCTCACACACACACAGACACATACACGCATTCACTAAAAACAACAAGTCTTAATCGAGTTCTTTTTAGTTTTTATTGTACATATAATTTGATAATGAGGTTACTGTTGCTCTAAGATAAGTTGTACTTATTTTTTGACAACAGGAGTTCATATCATTGCATACAATGTACCAATAAATAATACCTATAAATAATGTGTACAGACCATCGTAATCATTTTCACAAGTAATCTGGAATAGCATAGTGATACCATTAATATTCATTAAACCGGAAGTTACTAGCGAAAGTGATGAAGCCAAGGTGTTGATCTGGCTTCGTCTTATACTCCACATCGACTTATATATGGATGAAGGATTGAAAATTGACGAAATTAGCGAATTCGACTTATACTCCGCATCGACTAATAGACCGGCAAATACGGTATATAATTTACTGTCATTCATAAAGTTAGTTCACCCATTTCAGGTGCAACATTACTTAAATCACACTGATGCAACACTTTTGCCATGACACTCTATATATGATATTCACGATTCCAAAGAAGCTGCAACCACCCACCCCCAACACAAAAAAACCCAATGATTCTCATGAACTTCTTAATCTTTGTCCTACTATTTTTTTTTTCACGAGCCCTTTCTCAAATAAAAGATAAATTGCAAAACTGGAAAATTCTTCAATAAATATAAAGGGGAATCATATTTAAATAATACTTTTGTACACCATACTTTTACAACTGAGCAGCAGTGTCCGATTGCCATTTTCAGAAATAAATTTCCCTCACAGCCAAACCTCTTTGCCCACTCCTGGAAACAGACTAAATTATAAGATCCTTGTGTATATGTATGACATATTAAAATCATCCCATAATAGTCAAGTTGGCCTTTTTTAACATCGATAGATAAAATGAACTACATTAAAGACAAACAGACACATACATGCACCAACACTTTCACAAATGGGCAGAAACATAAAGCTAAATCAAACACTTTAACATGAATAATATTTTCACAAATCTAGTTCAATCATCAATTGTTACTCATTAATTCTGTTTCTTTTAAGGCAATTAAAAATAAAGTACAGTGAAAAGAGAAAAGGTGATTTGAAAAAAAAACAATCTCCTCTGAGGGCAGGTGTTTTTTGCTCTATGAAATTATATGTGCACATAAACATGTTACTTTGCTGAATAAAAACTAATGAACTATTAAATCAAGATTAATCTGCATGAAGACATCTTTATTTACATGGAATACCATAGCAAATCCCCACATATCTTGTTACATGTTCCCCTCCCTTCCCCTCGCAGTTCATGACCCAGGGGTCTTAACTCAATTCTATTAGATATATTATGTACCCTCCCACTACAAACAAATGCAAGTTTAAAGTTTGACAAACAAAAATATTAAAAAATAGCATTGCAACTGCAATTGTTGCAGATATGACTTGTGACGCCGTCATAGGAACCCCCGAGGTGGGGGTCTAAAAATCACCCCACCCCCCTCACAGATGGTTACCACATAGACAACCTATGTATCAAGCTTCGTGATTTGCACCCAGTGGTTTAGAAGTAAACAGAATTACAGATGGATGGATGGATGAACAGATACAGGAAGGGTATCACAAAGAATGCGGTTAACAACGTAGTTTGTACAGCCCCAGAGTGTTGTTTTTCAAGGAGTTACCAAGGACTTCCAAAAGTTTTCAAGGAGTATTTTTTCTTATGGAAACTGAACTTTCTTTGAATATGTTACGGTATTTTGTTTATCACTGCATTAATAGGTATAATAGTTGAAAAAAAAGACATAACTAATTCATGCACAATTACAGCAAAGGGATGCAACTCAGGGAGGCAACAAATCCAATTTTGACCAACTATCCAGCAAGGTTGAGGCATAGTAAACTGTCTTAAAATTTGAAGTTTTGCTCTTTTTTCTATGTAAAAATTGGGTTACTTACACAAAATTTCACTACCCCAACAATGATTTTTAGGTGTTCTGGTTTGCTGGGCTAGGGAATTGTCATCTCTTGTAACAACTTGTGTCATGTGTCATTTGATACGCAAAACATTTTATTATTTTTGAAAAATAAGTAAATAACAAAAATTCTAAACTTAAAAGTGTTACATTATTTTACTAAGTTTTAATGTTTTGAATTCCCTCAGATAAATTTAGGGAGTTTGGGGAAAATTAAAAAACATTTTCAACAAATTCAAAGACTTTTTAAAGATAAAACACAATTTTCAAAATTCAAGTAGTTTTGAAGGCAACACCTCAAATTCAAGGATTTGTAAAGTTTGTATGAACCATAAAAATTCATTCAAATTAATGTCCGGAACATGCTCCAAGCAACCAAAGTAAATGAATAACAGAAATCTTCTAAGAGAAATGAAGTATCAATTACAGACATGGTACAGTAAGTTTGAATGGACATTTGGATAAAAGTAGGTATTCTCTGTCCATATGAGAAAGCTGACCTTAATTTAAACGATTTTAATTAGGGTTCCTGAAAATGTCCTTTATGCAGGTGTCCTTTATGAAAGTGACTATAAGGAGAGTGAAGACTAACCTTTTCTACATGTTTCTGTAAGTTTCTAACCCCACTCTCCCTGCAGTATTTTTGTATTAATGTCTTCAAAGCTTCATCATTAATTACAACCTGGTCAACTGTAATCCCAGAATGAGTCCTGGCTTGAGGCAATAGGTATTTCTGCAAATGGAAAAAATGCTGATGCTGACCATGTACATGCAAATGTTAAAGAGAAAGTAACTAACAAAAGCAAATGAATATCAAAATAGTTCTCCATAACAATTCTAGAAACAACTGATCTCACAGAAAATGAAGAATGCTAAACCTGATCATTAACATAACACTTCCTGTAAATTAAATCATCATTTTTCTTTTTGTAAGAAAAGATGTTTTAGTGAATGCCAAAATAAAATCATCATTTTTCTTTTTGTAAGAAAAGATGTTTTAGTGAATGACAAAGGACTTATGAGTATATATACTGATGTTTTCATGAAAATTGGACCAAAAACTTAAAATGATAAAGATGTTAAATTGTATATATGATACTAAGTGACCGATGCTCTACAGGCCAAAAAGAATTTTAAGTCCATTTCTTCTTCTTTTGGTTATTCTTTTTTTTATTCTTTTAACTACTGAATATATTGAGACTATCTCTGATATTCTTGAGAAATTCCTGCATGCCAAATTTGTTAAAAAAATATTTTCTTACTAGTTCGAGTTAACATGTTCACAAGATATTTTAAGTGCAGTACAAAAATATTTTTTCATGATCTCTTTGACCTTGAACCTGATATTATCAATAGAAGATCATTAAACTTAATTGTTGCAGACAATATCATGATATACCCACATGCTAAGTTTGATTAAATCTACAATTATTAGTTTTTGGAAGACAAAAAAAAAGAAGTTACTGAATTGGTCTCATTCAAAGCATTCTTCAGATATATCCACAAACTGGATTTGATTAAAATCCATTTATACTTGTTAACGTTATTATGCTCACAAGCTAGGACAGCTAAAAACCTGAATCAAGACCTTTGAACTCAATGTCAGAGTGCTGACTATCAACGTGTTTATTGGAATGCAAGTAAATACCACGTCTGAGCAAAATTAATTTCTTTGTTCATACTGATAATGAAGTACAAAAATGCAAGCAATGACCTTTGACTCAACCCAAAGATTAATCAGGTCTGGTTTTCAATCTCTTTCACAAAAGTGTGACTCTGTTGGTGGTTAGACCTGCAACATTTTCATTCGCAACCAATTACATATGGCAACAAGTGTTGTAGTGAAAACCCCATGACAAAGCTATGAGTGACAAGTTCCAAAAAATGTAAATATTATATGTAGTAGGATTTACCAGCATGTCAACACAATACTGGCTATATGGTGCCAACTAAAGCATCAAAAATGCAAATATAAGGAACTGCAAAAAAAAAAAAATCCTAGGATGATCATTCTTTCCAAACACAAACACAATAAAAGTGCAAAGGTAAAGATTTTAACATTCTGTAAAAGGTATATAAAATAATGGTAAAATATGTAAAATCCTTAAAACATATGGCCAAATTTTGTTATATATAAACTGCATTTCCTCAAAATGTCCAAGATTTTCTCTGGTGGTACATCATCAAAAAGTTTCTTCATCAACTTCACATCAAAATAAAGTTCTGTTTCACTGCGTGGAGGTCAACACACTTGACAAAAATGTGTTCCACTGTCAATGGACACTGGCAGGGCAACCACTTGGGTCGAGGTTCACACTTCAGGAGGTATGCACGAGTCAGGTATGTGTGTCCAATGTAGAGTCAGGTATGTGTGTCCAATATGCAACTGGCACAATACCACTTCATCTCTGTGATTTATTCTGTATGTGGGATGAAACACTCAAATGATGGGTTTGATGTTCTGAGGCTTTTCTGTGGAGTTTTCATTCCACATATTTTGACAAGTATGACAATTGTGCTGATTTATATAATATCTTAAGTCAGTATATGGAATCTTCCATTTGAACATGGGTGACTGCAGGGCAGCTTTGGCTGCTTTATCTGCCCTTTCATCACCCTTAATACCAATTAGACTAGGCAGCCAAAGTACAGAATACTTTTTCCAGATTGTAGAAGCAAATCATGGGATATTAATTGGGTCATAAAATTTCAGGTTTTTTAAGACTTTCAGTGTGGAAAAGAAATCTAAACAAAAAAGATGACAAAATTTGCTTTTGGGGTGGTTTCAATATAGTTCAGAAACTTGAGTATAACTAAATATAAAGAATTGCAACAACAACAACAAAGTTTGTTGTGAACTCAATTTAAAAGAAGTGTTTGGATGATATATTGCCAGAGAAAATTTTGAACTGTCTACAAGAATGCAGTTTATATATATACAAAATTGGACCCTATATTTTAAGGATTTTATATTTTTTTATCTTTATCTTTTATTTTATAAACACTTTTAAAGAATTCTGTAAATATAAAGAATTGCATCATTTTCTGCAGGAAGACTGCAGGGGGGAGAAAATGGGATAAAACTGGTCCTTCTCTCCATGTGTCCTATCATCACTTGCTCTGGAGAACTGGACCCTCACTAAGGAGTAAGGTTTGGAGGAGGGGTTCCCCATCTGACATGCCTAAGGGGGGGTCCTTCCTACTTCTCAAGTACATCTTTGAAATGAAGGCTGGACTTGGGATATCAAGGACTGCACAAGGTTTGCCTCTTTGATGACCTGTTTCCCGACCTCCTCAAAGTGGGCTGTGGAATAGGAAGTTGGAAGTTAGAGGTTGTGATCTGAGGGTAGCCTCGTTGTGGTCTTTTAGCAGTGCGGACATGGATAGGAATGCACCTTTTTCCACGAGTTGGAGCTTAATGGAAGCATCTATGGAAATGGTAAGTGCTGAGCTGAAGTGTTAAATGTCATGAAGCCAGAGACTGACTCCTAGGCAGGTCTGTCTGCAGGGGTCTCAACAGAGGGATTATGGCTATACTCAGCTTGCTAAAATAAAGCTATTAAGACCAAGTCAGGAATGGAGGCAATAACTAAAATGTTGTGAACAAGTTATTGTGCACTGAGGAAGGGTTTCCAGTTCATGCACACAGAGGAAAGGTTTCCAGTTCATGCACACAGAGGAAAGGTTTCCAGTTCATGCACACAGAGGAAAGGTTTCCAGTTCATGCACACAGAGGAAAGGTTTCCAGTTCATGCACACTGAGGAGGGTTGTGACATTTTCAGGCCTGCAACAGCTGGGACTTCAGTGTCGAAGACTGATGAGTGTGTTTTTAATACGGCTAGATTGAAGTCAGACAGGAGTCATCATTGCAAAAACAACTGTTGATTCTTGAGCTTTGAAATTACCTTTCAAAGCAATGTAAGATATTAGCAACTTGCAACTTGACTAGACTGCAGTAACTGTTCAAAAGAAGATTGGTCTTTCTTGGTTAAAAGGCTGATGGATGCGGGAATTCAATAACAGGCCACTGACAGAGCAGGAGGTGGACAGAACTCTGGAGGCAAAACCTGAAAGACTTCTTTAATTGATGCACAAAAGGCTGAGTCTTCATGGGACATTGTCTGATCAAGCAGAGAAGATGGTGCTTGCAAGCAAACATCTTTGAAATCAGAGATGTGGGGCAACTGAAATGCCTCTTGTGATGGTAGCAACAACTGAGCTGGCTAAGCAGTCAGTTAGGGAAGATTAAAGAAGCTGGAAAACCAATTATGTTCGGACTTGGTATTCTCCAGGCATTCACTGCCAACAAAAGTCCAAGGTGAGTACCGGATGTCTGGAAATGGGAACTTGTTGCAGCCAGTTCTGGGTCACAATGGAGCTGGTACCAGTGATGGACCTGTCTTGTGCCAGTCCATGATGCCTTCTTAGGTCCAGTCCAAGATAATGTGGGAGACTTTTTCACAAAATCCCGTACTAGTAGTGATGGACATCCATGACAGAACTGGGGCTGGAAATGGCATGACCAGGTGTCGATGGTATCTGTATCTGGAGTCCAAGACTGGGTGTACTGGAAACACAGATCACCATAATAACTGGCAGGTTGAGACTGTGCCAGAACTGGGGCCGGTTGATGTCTCGTGCCGAGGTC
This sequence comes from Margaritifera margaritifera, assembly GCA_029931535.1. NCBI lineage: Eukaryota > Metazoa > Mollusca > Bivalvia > Unionida > Margaritiferidae > Margaritifera > Margaritifera margaritifera. The sequence goes on along the minus strand of JAQPZY010001685.1, from coordinate 6,471,992 downwards.
TGGTACCAGCTATCAAGTGACTGACCACCATAGCCAGTACTGGGTCTATACATGGTGATGGAATGTACAGGGCTGGTCCATGTGGGCTGCTGTACTGTGCGAGTACTGGTCAGGTAATCTGTTTAGTGCTGGTATGATCTGGCTATGTCACTGTGGGCAATGGCAAAGCTAAGGGCTTTGTGGATGTAAAAGATGCAAAGATTGACAGACTCTGCAAGAACTGGCCACATTTCTGCCTTTAGTGACTGGGACATGATGAAGTTGACAACTAAGGCAGCGTCAGCAGCAACACTGATGGCATCTGCATTCTTATAGAAGTGTTTCTTGGCTCTCTCAATAGCTGAGGTTACTTGCTTGGCTGAAACTGCTGCAATATCTCTTTAAACCAGTGCAAGCAGATATCACACGTATGATCTGATTGACACCCCAATCAGCTAGATTACAGGTGGGGTGATTATCTTCAGCCAGCTTGAACTTACAAACCCTAAACTTAATCCTCCCCATTGTTATGTATGTATGTATGTATGTATGTATGTATGTATGTATGTATGTATGTATGTATGTATGTATGTATGTATGTATGTATGTATGTATGTATGTATGTATGCATGCATGCATTGGGTTTAATGGCACATCAGAACAATCCTGACTATATAGTGCCAATTACAGTTAACTTTTAACAATGTACAGGTAAAAATTGTAACATACTTTAGGAAGATAAACCCTTCAAAGTCCTACAAGATAAAAAAAATAAAAGGTAATGATGTTTAAATTTTTCAAAAGGTATATAAAATAATGGATAAAGAAGAAACTCATGTGGGCCAGAGATAGCTCACCTGGCTGATATCTGCCTAATACCCAAATGCAAAAGTTGGCCAAGAAATCTGGGTCAGTAGGATTTTGTAGAAATTTATTCCAATGCTGTTGATTGCATATGTTCTGAGAACAACTGTTTCAAGGTTTCTCTGTTTTTTGTATCTTCATCCTTGTTAGACAGTACATCAGCATCGTTTGCTCAATACTGACACACCTCAATGTCAGGATGCTTCCTGTCAAAGTTGGTCAAATTCTGTTACACAAGTTTTTAATATAAAGTTGTTTATATATCACTACCAGGTGAACTATAAATATAAAATCTTTATAATATAAGGTCAAAATTTATATATATACCACACTCTTTTAAAAAGTCCAATATTTTCTCTGGTGATACATCATCAAAGCAAAACAATGCAGGTGAAATCAGCCCAGCAAAGTGAATGGTATGAATTATGATAAATGCTAGAGAAAATTATTGAAATAATCTTATGTCGAGGAATAAATGATTATTAACTATATATAACTTACCAAAATGTCAAATATGGAGATGAACAGTAAGTACTACTGACCACTGAGACAAGCAATCATGATGTTGCTGATTAGTTTATCATACAATGAAATTGACAATTGAATCCAAAATATTTTCACTTACAATGAAGATAGAGCAAAAATCAGTAAGAAAACAGATGGAGCATTCTTTCCTATGATGAGAAAAATCCTAAGGACCACTCAAACTAGTGAAAAGGCACAAAATGGAAGGAATCTGTGGGGTCTCTTGCTAGCGAATGTGGATTAGGCATGAGCAGAAGAAGGGACTGGTGACTGTCAGGATTTGGCGCCAGTCCCTCTACCCAAGGAGAGACCAATCTCATCTAGACAATTGCTTTGTTGACCTTTTGATGTAACATTATTTTTATTTTATTCAATTTAAACTTGAGCAACTGTTGTCTTAATAGTATTGAAGCAAAAGAATATCATGAATTTAAGTCATATAATAAAACTATTACTGACTTATATTTTTTATTGATACAAGGATTTATCAACAACAGAAAAACTGTATTTTTACCTTATAACCTCAATGAATAGTTTTTCTGGCCCAGGGGCTGATATATCATTGTATCAACCTCATCAAAAGTCAATAAAAAAACAATGTGGTTTCACATCATTCAATTCCCTTTTCTTGTGTTTGTGTGTATACTATGTTACGACTCTATGTCTTAAAAATATGTAACAGAAAGAAAGTGAAACCAACAATGTAAGTAATATCAACAAGCAATTTATTTCCCTACAATACAAATTAAAATTCAAGAGATACTTACAATATTGTGAATCAAATTCCAAATAATCCTAATGTCCTAATCACAAATCCAAGAATACAGAATGTTCCGAATGAGTTCCAATAGTCTTGAATGTCCTGATATAACACAATGATACAATCCAGAATGTCTTTGAATGAGTTCACAAAAATCTAAAGTAATGTATTAATTTGAAAGTCATTGAGCAGTTTAGTAATTCCAATGAATATATTAAATAAATAATTCCTCTCAAATTATATCTGAATTCAGCAGCACAATGTAAAATCTGAATTCAAATGGATTCCCACAGATTGATCTAAAACAGGAATGAATTATTTGTTTACCAAATCCCTATTTATACATATTTTCACTAACTGTAAATAAGACTGGCTTTGAACTCAAATGATTGTAAACATTCTGTTTACAAGTGACCAGAATCTAAAGTACAACTTACTTTCATGGACACAATTTAAACACACATCATAGATTAAATATACATAACAAATATGAACAATGATAAGCAGGAAGATTGGAACATTACCTCAATATAAGGTAATTCACTTATAAAGGTAATGTGGGTCATTTCTATGGCTCCAATTAACAAAGATTAGTAAAATAAAGCACTATATTTATAAGTTGGGAATCAGATACTCAAGGTCTAAATAAGAAAGACTATTATACAAGTGAGCTACAAGATCCACCTACCTGTGCTATTGCCAATTTTTCTTCAGCTACATAACCTGAAACCTCGATCAGTTCCATTCTGTCTTTCAAAGGTTCTGGAATTGTGCTGGTGACATTAGCTGTGCAAATGAACAGCACCTTGATGCAAGAATACAAGAATAAGAATCTTGTAAATAAGTCATATGTATTTCATCATTGTAAAATCTACTAAGTAATGAATTGGTTTCATTAATATATATGTATGTGTTGATGACAATTACAATGAAGCATGTATACAGGTGAGAAGTGAAGAGAATTGCATAATTACACAATTATACATAAATATAGTGGAACCAATTTACAACAAGAATAGTGATTTGCTTTGGAAGAAAAATTGTTCAAAATATGCAGAGGGTGACAATTACAATACTGAACTACTAGCCTAGCACAGAGGATGCTTGGAAACCTGTTTTAAAATTAGAATATTTTCTGTTTCCATACAAAAATTGGGCTGGTTCCATAGAAGTTTACCTGCAATCACTTTTAGTTGTGTGGGCTAGATGGGCAAAGCAATTGGTATATCCTGATATGAAAACAAGAGTACTGCAAATAGTACAAAATATGCCTACCAAGTCTTGTGGGAATTATGGTGACCTCGGCCCTGACCTTTAAATCCTGAAATTATTAGGTTTCTTTGACTCAACAAGGGCAACCTGTCAAATTTAATTATGGTACATTCAACAGAACTCAAGTTATTATGCATAAACTTATTTTTCCTTGATAAAGATTGCAGTGACCTTTGACCTTTTGACTTTCGGATACAAAATTAATCAACAGGCAGCTTGGTGTCATCAAGGGCAACATATCTTTAAGTTCTGGTGACAGTATGTTATGCAGAACTGAAGTTACTGCACAGAAACCATTTTACTTTTCTCAGAGCATGGTGACCTTGACCTTTTGACTCCCTCAAATCAACATGGTGCTTTGTCTCCTACAGGGAAACACACTAGCAAAGTTTGGTGAAGGTATATGAAGCGGAACGAAAGTTCTTGCATGGAAACAATTTTGCTATGGTTGGTCACAATAACTATATATGACCTTTGAACTTTTGATCCCCAAATCAAAAGTGTTCCTTCTCTCCTATAGGGCAACACACCTGCAAAGTTCGGTGAAGAAATGTGAAGCAGAACTCAAATTATCACACGAAAACCAAATTGTTAACAGACAGATGGATGAACAAACATGACCGTAACATTATGCACTTTGCCCTACAGTGGATATTTGAAATAGATATTAATGACATTCAAGCTGGGATTGAAATCATTACTTTGTTATATCTGCAGTGTTTGAAACTGCCACCTCATTGGCAGCAAAAACCCAGCATTTTCAGATCAAACCAGTAACTTTATCAAGGGCTTTGCTATTTGTTTCAAAAGCTGTTAACCCAAAATCCAGCAGGTTCTGAAAGTTAGCTTAAATGCAACTTGGTTCAAGTGGCGGATCCACTAACTTTCTCATCCACAATTGGCACAAGGGGCCCTGGGTGGCCGAGTGGTCTAAGGCGCTCGCCTTTACTGATCACTGCCATCCCACCTCTGTCCCCATTGGTTCGAGTCTTGGGCACGGCCAATGTGGTTATGTGAGAAAGCTTGCCAGTAGCTTCCCTTGGGTCAGTGGTTCTTCCCGCGATTTTCCAGGGTTCTTCCTCCACCAGATATACTGGCCGCCATGGATAGCCTATCATGTGCTGAAAAATGGCGTTAAACCCATAAAAAACCAAACCAAACAATTGGCACAAAACTAATCCTACCTTGGACAGGTCCACATTGACATCCAGATAATGGTCTAGGAAATTGGCGTTCTGTTCTGGATCAAGAACTTCCAGTAGAGCTGAGGCTGGATCACCCTGGTAACCCTTACCTATCTTGTCCACCTGAAAGAAGAGGAATTGAAATTGAAAGCATAAACTTCAAAACAATATTAAGAAAAAAAATTAGGTCTGAATTGATTCAAAGTTTTGCACATATATTCATACACAATCTGGTCAGTCCCAGCTGGATTTTTAAAATATCACTCAGAGATATCATCCCACTGCAAATATCAGCATTTCACATGCCAATTGAAATTAGCTGATTGTTTTAAGAAAACTCCATTCATGCATGTAATTTGTAGGTAATTTAATTTGTATTTGATTATTCAATTTCAAGAATAATGATCATTCACAATTTACTGAGTTAAAATGTTTGCTAAAAACATGTAGGAAAGGTTTTGAACCCTGAGGTTATCCCTAAAGGTTCAAAATCTTCCCTCATATTCTATACTAGGGCCATTCCAGGAATAAATTGGGTGGGGGTGGGTGATGGCACTTTTTCAAGACCTCACCACCTATAAAATTTTAATGGGATAGGTCACCATAAAACACTTAGAACAGCCTGGATTATCGCAAACACCCATGTTTCATGAAAATATTGCTCTCCAACACCAACCCCAATTTAATTCTTGAACAGACACCAACCCCCATTTAATTCTTGAACAGACCATAGATATCTATCTTCTCAGTAAAGTAAAGGAAAGGAAGGCAAATCAATTTATGGAGATCACATTCTCTAAAAACTTCCTTGGTGGTAAAATATCAACATGAATATCCCAAACAGTCCACAGAAATTAACCTCGACATGGTATGTGAATGGAGTATAGAATGTGATTGCTTTAGGTGGTTTTCAGTGCAATGAGCCATTGCATTTCAATTAAAATATGAATTGTTGAACTGATACTACTGCAAAAAATTAAGTATTTTGGGGAAATAGTGACATTGGCCTTCCACTTGTTGTCCTGAAAATTACTTTGCTTCTTCTGCATCATAAGGGGCAAAATATATGAGATTTGGTCAAAGTATAATCTGTAGGACAATTTTTCAAGTCAAAACCATTCTCTTTCATCAGCTCACAAAAACCTTGACCTTTGACCTCAAGCTAAGTGAAAATCTATTGGTTTAAACAGAAAATATAGCAGCAACAATTTCTGAATTTTAAAAAAAGCAGATAATGTAGATAGTGCAGTGGCAACACTCCATTTGCACTTTTACAGCACTAAATTTGATACTCAGTCCCAGAACATGCAATGGTAAATGGTTGCCTCTTCAAGGTCAGTGATTTTCACAAAACTTTTCAATCTCCTCCACTTGAACGTCCAAACCATGCCAACATCTTAGCCTTCTGACTACTTAATATATATTATGAAAACTTTAAGTAAAAATACATAATATGTAAAGCTAAAAATTTAATACTCTATGTAATATTTCACCTCATCAATCAGGACAAGTGTATTGAATACTGTAATATTTCACCTCATCAATCAGGACAAGTATATTGAATACTGTAATATTTCACCTCATCTATTAGGACAAGTGTATTGAATACTGTAATATTTCACCTCATCTATTAGGACAAGTGTATTGAATACTGTAATATTTCACCTCATCAATCAGGACAAGTGGATTCTCTGACTTTGTTTTCTTCAAACACTGGATCATCTTCCCTGGCATGGCTCCCACATATGTCCTCCTGAAAGAAACAAATCAGGAATCTATGATTAGCACAGAGTAGCAGCATCAGACACATCTAAACACAACAGAAGACAACAGTTTTCTCAATGGCTAGGATCAAAGAAGCATTAACATTAATAGGCAGTGACAAAATTGAGCCTTTTTTTAAAATTAATGTTTCACTTTATGACAGATCATCCAATATGACTTACAATTCTGTCAATAAAAGTTGTGTTTCTAACCATATTTACAAGTCTCAACACTTAATGTTTGTTAATTTGTACATTGAATTTGCAAAATCTGTAATAAAATTAAACCTGCTTGAGTGTTACTTTGAAAAACACTAACATTAATTTGACATAACTGGCATCTTTTGAACAAATTTTAATACCTTTGTTTTACATGGTTAGTTAAGGATAGATTTCTCTAGTTATTTTTAAACAGGATTTTACAAGATTTTTCATTATATATTGTAAGCAGATAATAACAAGAGTGTTACTGTAAAAGTGGATTTTACAAGAGTGTTCATTATATATTGTAAACAGACAATCTTAACAAGAGTGTCACTGTAAAAGAGGATTTTACACGAGTGTTTATTACATACTGTAAAGAGGATTTTACAAGTGTTTATTATATATTGTAAAAGTGGATTTTACAAGAGTGTTCAGTATATACTGTAAAAGAGGATTTTACAAGTGTTCATTATATATTGTATAAGAGGATTTTACAAGTATTCATTATATACTGTAAAATAGATTTTTACAAGAGTGTTTATTATATACTGTAAACAGACAATCTTAACAAGAGTGTTACTTTAAAAGAGGATTTTACAAGAGTGTTTATTATATACTGTAAAAGAGGATTTTACAAGAGTGTTTATTATATACTGTAAAAGAGGATTTTACAAGAGTGTTTATTTTATACTGTAAAAGAGGATTTTACAAGAGTGTTCATTATATACTGTAAAAGAGGATTTTACAAGAGTGTTTAATATTCACTGTAAAAGAGGATTTTACAAGAGTGTTCATTATATACTGTAAAAGGATTTTACAAGAGTGTTCATTATATATTGTAAACAGACAATCTCAACAAAAGTGTTCGTTACACACATGAAAAAGCATGAAGTGAGTTTATGAAACATTTTATCTGAGACCAATTAGTGACAACTGAAAGACTAAAGTTTATATTCAAGAAAAAGGAGAATGTCTAAAGTAGATATCTTTTGTCATAATATGTTACTGAAGAAAGACTACCTACCTATGTCCTTTAATTTCTGCTATATCTGTTATAATTAATATGTTACTGAAGAAAGACTACCTACCTATGTCCCTTAATTTCTGCTATATCTGTTATAATTAATATGTTACTGAAGAAAGACTACCTACCTATGTCCTTTAATCTCTGCTATATCTGTTATAATTAATATGTTACTGAAGAAAGACTACCTACCTATGTCCCTTAATTTCTGCTATATCTGTTATAATTAATATGTTACTGAAGAAAGACTACCTACCTATGTCCTTTAATCTCTGCTATATCTGTTATAATTAATATGTTACTGAAGAAAGACTACCTACCTATGTCCCTTAATTTCTGCTATATCTGTTATAATTAATATGTTACTGAAGAAAGACTACCTACCTATGTCCCTTAATTTCTGCTATATCTGTCATTCCTCCAACACTGAATCTGAAATACTGTATGAATAGGGGAAAGTGAGTTACTTATTAAGTTGTTATTGAGACTTTATACTTTATGAGATGTAAACACGATTCTTGCTTGTGTCCTTCATCATGTAAGTGCAACGTTTGAAGAATTTAAACAGATTGAAATAGTGATGTTTTCTGAGTGAATTACAATGCAAGTGGGCTTTCACTGGCCCCAGTCCATGATGTGAATATTATATATTTAATGTACATAAATGCAGTAATTATTATGTTGATCTAGTATGTTCTTCATCTATGTGCCTCTCCCCCACACTCTTTCCCAATCATACTCATACACCTTAATGTAGTTTTTAATCTTAAACTGCAGTTGGCAGTTATGGACCCCAATCATTGTGTCATAGCAAAGGAATGCTGTATATACATTACCTATTCTCTCTCTCTCTCTCTCTCTCTCTCTCTCTCTCTCTCTCTCTCTCTCTCTATATATATATATATATATATATATATATATATATATATATACCAATCTATCCAGTTGGCAGTTATGGACTCCAATCACTGTGTCATAGCAAGGGAATGTTGTATCGACATTGCCTATTCTTTTTCTCTCTCTCTCCATATATACCTATCTATCCCGTTGGCAGTTATGGATCCCAATCACTGTGTCATAGCAAGGGAATGTTGTGTCTACATTACCTATTCTTTCTCTCTCTCTCTCCATATATACCTATCTATCCATCTATCTATTTACCTGACTATCCATTTGACTGCCTTTGTACACGTTCATCCATCCATCATTTAGGCATTTACAGACAATATAATTTTACAAACAGAATTAAAAACCTACTTTGGGATTTGAGTTGTTAGTTTGAAATATGCAATGAAAGGGGAATAGCTGAATCCAAATCCAATATATAGCAGGTTATTTCAGAGAAAGTTTTCCTTCATTCCCATGCATGGCATACAAAGCCCATGTCAAAAAAGTCATTTTGGAATGTACTCAGTTACACTATGTAATGGGTTATGTGAGAGGTTTTCCTCTTATTCCTGTGCATTCTCGACACAGAAAGCCCATGTAAAATAAAGCCATGTGGGTATGTATTCAGTGACACTATATGATGTCATCATGCTTGTGACATCGCTGACATAAAGGAAATAAATGTTACAAGCATTAAAGGAAAACTATTTTGTTTTGTTTCATCGTTAAACATACAAAACATTTTATGCCCTTTCCAGTGATATGAAAATATCTGAAACATGTTAAATTTGTATTTTCAGGGCTATATATTTACCAATCAGCAACTATTTTGACTGAAGTACTTTGTCTTCATAATACAAGAGTCCCTTGAATGGACTGATGCTCTAATGACTGAATAGAAAAGCCAGGAATCCATGATAAGTCCATTTTCTTTTACACTTTATAAGATCTCTTGGACCAACTAGACCTCATAAAAAGTCTTCTGGTGAAAACCCAATGTCGATATGACTTTCCATTTATGAGAAATAGTGATGACAAGATTTTCAATATGGCTGCCATAGTGGCCATACTGATTGTTAGATAGGCACCATTTTCTTTAACTAAACATCATGAGAAGTCTTCCAGTGAAAACCCCATGTTGATATGACTTTGCATTTATGAGGAGTGGTGATATCAAAATTTTCATGATGGCCACCATGTTGGTCATACTGGATGTGAGATTGGCACCATTTTCATTTAGGATCAACTAGATATCTTAAAACGTCTTAAAGTGAAAACCCTGTTTAAATATGACCATACCTTCAAGAGAAGTAGCAATAACAAGATTGTCAAGATGGCTGTCGTGGTGGCTATATTGGATGTCTGAACAGCACCATTTTTACTGATGCCCAACGAAGCATCATAAAAAGTCTTGCGGTGAAAACCTCATGTCAATATGACTTTCCATTCAGAGTAGCAATAGCAAAATTTTCAAGACAGCCACTGTGGTAGCCATATTGAATGTCTGAGCAGCACCATTCATTTAGGTCTGACTAGACATAATAAGAAGTCTTGTGCTGAAAACCGTTCTGGAGGAGTAGCAACAAGAAGATTTTGAAGATAGTCACAGTGGTGGCCATTTTGGATGTCCCAGCAGTACCCTTTTTATTTAGGACCAACTAGACCATAGGAAGGATGAATGTGTGTGTAAAGTTTCATGGCAATCCTTGGAGAAGTTTAGGAGGAGTAGCAATAACATACTTGTGCTAACAGTCAGATGGATGATTGGTGATGGACAACAGGACATCTCATAAGCTCCTCTGTTCTCTGACCAGTAGAGCTAAATATGAGAAGAAAAAAAAAACCATCTGCACAGGTGTGGGATGAAAAATTAAACTCTCCATTGTGAATAGGAATTTTGCAAAACATGAATGAAGACTTCTCAAATGGGGTTTCCCGATCCTACACTGGTCCATAAGACTAATTCTATTAATCCCACTCTTTTCTATTTTTTAAGCTCACAGATCACCAAACTAAGTTAGAAGCTGTAAAAGTATTTTTACCTCTCTGCTAAGAGCCCTGGCTATGGACCTGGCTATGCTGGTCTTGCCCACTCCTGGAGGACCACAGAAACATAAGATCTTACCCTGGGTGGAACCCTTCAGCTGGCTGACAGCTATGAATTCCTGTAAGAGTCATATCAAAATGCTAAACCCTCAAAACATTCTAAATGCCACAAAAGTAGAATGTATTTCTACTGCTCTTTGATGCATTTGGTTTTATGTGTATTTTGATCATTATATTTCTTTTGGTGCAATGCAAATATACAAATGAGAAGAAAAGTCTATGGAAAACAGAAAGTGTCCAGATGTCTAAGTTAGATAATGTTAGATCCAAGAATCAAAATTTTAAATAGAAACTTTTCCAGATTGAAATATATTATTCTAGCATTGCCTATGCATCATGTCATGCCTACCCTAAAAAAAATGCACAAATTAGAAAACTATATGCTCCTGGATAAATTGTGTCATATGCCACCAATAATTTCTTGATATTCTGTCCTATTTGTTAGATTGTAAATTGCATCATATGCCACTAATATTTTCTTGATATTCTGTCCTATTTGTTAGATTGTAAATTGCATCATATGCCACCAATATTTTCTTGATATTCTGTCCTATTTCTTAGATTGTAACAAAACCAAAATGCAATCACCAATTGCAAAGTTCGCTTCTAGGAAGCTTTCAGTAGTCTCCAGTAGCCATTGTAAACATTAATTATCATGCAGAAAATATATTCAGACTAAACTGATCTTAACCTATAAAATGTTGGCCCCTGTGACAGAGCATAAAGAAGACAAAAAATAGATAAAAATAAACCCTTTTCTCTGATATCAAAGAAGAGGTAATATAATGAGTTGACGAAAACCAAAGAGTTAAAAAAAAAAAAAATTGTTTAAATCATTGTTCATACAATCTGCTTCAGAAGCTATTATCACTTTCCACTCCTAAAAGCTGGATTTTACTGGGTGGAAGTCACAGACTTTGAGTATACCTGGAGTGACAGCTAGTGTGATTACAATGGGCATCATCAGGAAATATGGCGATGACATCACACTTTACATCTGGGGCTTGCCCATAGGTACAACAAATCAATAACATATTGATGGCAGTCACTGAGTATTAGTTAATAAACAACTGATGAGAAAGTTAGGTCCTGTTTTTTCTAGCATGGTGTAAATCAAGGATGTTGTGTCAATTATTTGCAAATAATGCTTATTGCCCACAGGAAAAACAAATCGATAACAGACTCATGACATTCACTTAGTATTAGTTAAAGAAACAATTGATGACATTCACTTAGTATTAGTTAAAGAAACAATTGATGACAAAGTTGGATCCTGTTTTTGCAATGGTGTGACATAAAGATTGTGAATCAGTTATTTGCAAAAAATGATTATCTTAGCACTGCCTGTAAAACAAACAAAACAAAAAAAAAAAAAAAAAAAAAACTAATAGGCTTAAAGGTAGAAAACAAAAATAGTTTGCAGATATAGTGTATAACTGAGAATCCTGATTTGAATGGTTAGGATAGATAAAATCAATTTTTACAAACTAGAGGAATGGTAAGCAATTTGCTCAAGGAAATATTTCCCCACCCCTGCCCCATGATGGAAATGATTCTAAAATATAAAAAAATGGCATAACTCTTTTGAAAATAGTGCAAGTACAATCAATAGTCAACATGCATATATTCTGATGATAACCATTATGTACACAGTTTCACTGCAATCCACTCAAAATTGTACGAGTAGTTGCATTCACAAAAATCGCGAAGTCAAAAATGGCTGTAACTCTTACAAAAATCATGGGAGCACAAAGATTTATCAATATGTGCATTATTAGATGATGACCATAGTATGTAGCATGTTGCACAGTAAGCCACAGAAAACTGCAAGACAGGTTGTATTGACAAGGTCCAGTTTAACACTGCATTTCACTGCTGGGTAAAATGGCAATAACAAAAAGTGTAAGAGCACAGTGTTTTGTCAATATGTGCATCTTACAATGATGGCCGTAACATGTACAAAACTTCATGTGATCCACTGAAAACTTATACTAGTTGTGTTGAAAAGGTTCTGTCATACAATACAGTCAGCTTCAAGACAAAAAGGTCAATAATTCTTAACAAAAATCATAGTAGAAGCATTGTGATTGGTTGATATCTGCATCTTCAGATGGTGACCATAATATGTTTGGTTTTGTGGGGTTCAACACCATTTTTTGGCACATGATACATGGAAGCCAGTATATATGGTGGAGGAAGAACCCAGGAAGAACCACTGACCCATAGGAAGCTACTGGCAAGCTTTCTCACATATCCACATTGGTCGAGCCAAGACTCAAACTCCTGCAGACAGAGGTGAGATGTGTGAATGATCTGTAAAGGTGAGCACCATAATATGTACCAAGCTTCACAGTATCCATCAAAAACTGCAGGACTAGTTGCATTCACAAGATTTTACTATAAAATTGTATTCATCTATAAGACAACAAATCTTTACCAAGTTTCATGTTAATCTATCAAAAACTGCTGGACTAGTTGCACTAATGAGATTGTACAATAAACTGCATTAGGCTACAAGACAAAAAATGGCTATAACTCAACAAATGACGGGAGCAAAGTGATTTGTCAATATGCACTTCTTCAGAAAGGCTTAAAGAAAGCCAGTAAAAAGTGAAATAGAGGTCACACTGACCTTTGTTGTAAGGATGTGGTACTAACAGTGATGCATATCATCATCATGCTTCATGATTCTAGCATGAACAGTGCCTGAGAAATTAACTTCAAACACAACATTTAACCAAAAGTCAGTGAAGCATAAAATATGGGCTATAGTGACCTACTTTTGTAATTTAGTACTCAAGATGCATCCTCTCACCAAGTTTCATGATTCTAGGTAGGATAGTATGTACAGAGAATGCAAACAACCTATGTGGTCATGATGCTAAGCACAAAAACTTGTGAAATGTAGGTCACTGTGACCATCTTTTATTGCAAGGGTTTGGTACAAACAGAGATATATATCATCATCAACTTTCATTATTCTAGCGTGAACAGTACATGAGAAATTAACTTCAAGCAGAAAACTGAACCAAAATCAGTAAAGCATAAAATATGGGCCACAATGATATGTCTGTACTGAGGGTGTAGCACTCTTCAAGATGCATTCCCTCACCAAGTTTATTGATGATAGATAGGATAGTATGCACATAGCATGCAAAAGACCTATGTGGTCATGAGCTAAACACAAAACTTTGCCTAAGCTAGTAAAATGTGAAATGTAGGTCAGTGACCTTTTGTTACAAGGGTGTGGTACTCATAGAGATGCATATGATCATCAGGTTTAATAATTCCTACATGAATAGTGCTTGAGAAATAAACTTACGACTTTAACCAAATTTAGTGAAGCATGAAATGTGGGTCACAGTGACCCACTTTGAGATTAGGGTATAGTACCCATCAAGATGCATCCCCTCACCAAGTTTCATGATTCCTGGTATAATAGTATGTATACTGTGTGCAAAAAACCTATGCGGTCATGAGGTAAATACAAAAACTAAAATGTAGTTTTTGGGGTGGTAAAACTACTTTTAATTATGTAATACTTACCTGCTACTATTGTATTGTTTTACTTTTCCGGGATGCCAAGTCCCCAGTCCAAACTAATTATTCTCTCCTCTAATAAGTATTTGGAGGCCCAGAACTGCAAAAAAATATGATCCCAGTCTAATTCCTTAGTCACAGCCATCATATGAAATATCTTCCTCTTTTGACTTTGATCGAGACTACAGGGCATCAGAGCTGGGAGGGAGGGCGGAATCTTTGCAATAGTAACAAGTAAGTATTTACATAATTAAAATTAGTTGTAACACACACACACATTTTAAAAGAAGTAATACAATACCTGCTACTATTGCATTGTTGAATTTACCAGTTAGGAGGGAGGCTGATGGCCTCAAAAGCAAACACTGGTGTAAGAAAAATGCACTTACCCTTACTAAAGGAGTGTTTCTTACTGTGGGCTGGTAGATGGCTTAGCCACATGCTGTGCTGACACAATTAGACTCAACAGGTAAATGCCTTCGCTCTGGTTCATCAAAGATTGATGGTAAAAGGATGAAATGGTAGAGTGAAATCGCCAGAAGGCGGCTTGCATGACATCATCCAAAGAGGAGTGATTCAAGCAGGCCCAAGACGCAGCAATAGTCCTAACCTCATGGGCTTTCATTTTTCATGAAATAAAGATCCCTCTTGGTGAAGAACTGATACAAAATTTTGATAGTGAGGACAATCCACCTGGAAATAGTGGCCACTGATGTATCAGAGGAACCCTTGAGAGCAAGATCGAGATAATTGCGACCTTTTCTTCTCCTTTGAGAGAAAGCCAAATAAAACCTTAATGCCCTAACAGGGCAAAGGAGCCTATCTTGATCATACCCCACTCAGATAGAACTGAGACTGGGAATCTCAACAGGAACAGGAGCTACTGAAGGCAGCTGATTCTTAGCCAGAAACCCAGGTTGGCAAAAGGAAAGAACCATAGTTACCACTAAACCAAAAACAGCCCTTTTTCACTGACCAAGTTTAGATTTCACTCCTTGCTGATGCCAAGGAGAGCAGGAAAACTGTCTTAAGGGTAAGGTTCTCGAAGGAGGCTTCATTCAAAGGTTCATAAGGGGGTTTTGACAACACATGAAAGGTTCCATCCAGGTATTGATGAGTGAGGTACCAGTCTCTGAAGCTCAAAATACCTGATGATATCAGAAAGATGATGATCCAAACCCATGGCGGAATCCCTAGTGAACCTGAGTGTGTTAGAAAGGGCTGCCCTATAGCCCTTAATGGTATCTACAGATCATTCTCGTTCCACAAAAAGGAAAAGAATGTCTGCAACTGCTGTTAAAGAGGAACAGCTAGGATCAACACATTTCCTACTGCACCAATTACAGAAGATTCTCCAATTGGTAAAGTAATCTTTAAAAGTGGATTGCCTCCTTGCCTGGGCCATGCAGTTGGTGACCTTGCTAGAAAACAATGCAGTTGGCAACCCTGCTCGAAAACTGGTAATAGCAGATCATTAATTTAAGATGAGCCAAGTGTGAAGGTGGAGAATCTGAGGGTTTTTTTGTACGAGTGACCCACTGTGCTGCAACAGCAGGTCCTTCCTAAATGGTAATCTCCTGGGCACATCTACCAACAGGTTAAGTAGATCACAGAACTATGGCCGTTGAGGCCACAGGGGGGCTATCAGGATGAGCTGAGATGTAGCGATCTTGACTTGGTGGAAAACCTGCAGAATTATTCTGAAAGGTGGGAATGCATAAGCATACAGACAATCACACTTCAGACTGAAAGCATCCACCACCCAGACTCTCTGATCTAGTACTGGACAGGCATAAGAGGGAGCTTGTTGTTCAGTTTCATAGCAAAAAGGTCCACTACTGGCTTCTGCCCCCAGTTGAAAAAGTGACTCTGCTACTGCCTGGTGCAGAGACCATTCCATCAGAACCACACAGCCCTGTCTGGACAGGCTGTCTGCCAGGACATTACTTTTGCCTGGCATGTGGCAGAGTGATCTCCTCTGAGACTGCCCATCGGAGGATATTCCAGACTTCCACGCAAAGAGAAGGGACATGTGTACCGCCTTGATGCCTGAGGTATGCAACTACTGACGTGTTGTCTGAGGCAATCATAACACGATGCTGCCTTATGAGGTTGACACACCCCTCACCCCTGTAGGGCTAGGATCACTGCCCGCATTTCTATGTTGTTAATGTGCAGGGTCACTTCTTCCCCGAGACCAGTCACTGAAGAACGACCCTCTCTGGCTCCAGGTGAGCACCCCATCTAGAATCTGATGCATCCACTGGAGGGGGGGGGGGGGCAGTACCAGTCGTACTATACAGTACCAGTCCTACTACCAGTCCTACTATATAACAGTACCAGTTCTACTATACAGTACCAGTTCTACTATACAGTACCAGTCCTACTATACAGTACCAGTCCTACTATACAACAGTACCAGTTCTACTATACAGTACCAGTTCTACTATACAACAGTAGCAGTTCTACTATACAGTACCAGTCCTACTATACAATACCAGTTCTACTATACAACAGTAGCAGTTCTACTATACAGTACCAGTCCTACTATACAATACCAGTTCTACTATACAACAGTACCAGTTCTACTATACAGTACCAGTTCTACTATACAGTACCAGTTCTACTATACAATAGTACCACTTCTACTATACAGTACCAGTCCTACTATACAGTACCAGTTCTACTATACAACAGTACCAGTTCTACTATACAACAGTACCAGTTCTACTATACAGTACCAGTCCTACTATACAGTACCAGTTCTACTATACAACAGTACCAGTTCTACTATACAGTGCCAGTTCTACTATACAGTACCACTTCTACTATACAGTACCAGTCCTACTATACAGTACCAGTTCTACTATACAACAGTACCAGTTCTACTATACAACAGTACCAGTTTTACTATACAGTACCTACTATACAACAGTACCAGTTCTACTATACAGTACCAGTCCTACTATACAACAGTACCAGTTCAACTATACAGTACCAGTTCAACTATACAGTACCAGTTCTACTATACAGTACCAGTCCTACTATACAACAGTACCAGTTCTACTATACAGTACCAGTTCTACTATACAACAGTACCAGTTCTACTATACAGTACCAGTTCAACTATACAACAGTACCAGTTCTACTATACAGTACCAGTTCAACTATACAACAGTACCAGTTCTACTATACAGTACCAGTCCTACTATACAACAGTACCAGTCCTACTATACAACAGTACCAGTTCTACTATACAACAGTACCAGTTCTACTATACAGTACCAGTTCTACTATACAACAGTACCGGTTCTACTATACAACAGTACCAGTTCTACTATCCAGTACCAGTTCTACTATACAACAGTACCAGTTCTACTATACAACAGCACCAGTTCTATTATACAGTACCAGTTTTACTATACAACAGTACTGGTTCTACTATACAGTACCAGTTCTACTATACAACAGCACCAGTTCTACTATACAACAGTACCAGTTCTACTATACAGTACCAGTTCTACTATACAGTACCAGTTCTACTATACAGTACCAGTTCTACTATACAACAGTACCAGTTCTACTATACAGTACCAGTCCTACTATACAGTACCAGTCCTACTATACAACAGTACCAGTCCTACTATACAGTACCAGTCCTACTATACAACAGTACCAGTTCTACTATACAGTACCAGTTTTACTATACAACAGTACCAGTTCTACTATACAGTACCAGTCCTACTATACAGTACCAGTCCTACTATCTTTCCTCCTTGGCAAATGGGATCGATGATAACATCTCAATGACCTTGAAGAAGATTGGTGGCCTGCCCTTTTTTGTTGGACAAGGATGGAGGAGACAAAGCAGGTCCATGCCCTGCCATGTCCGACATACCTTGAAAACAAGGCAGTGACATCCATGATGCCTTGTGTGTGTGTGTGAAGACACGCTACCAAGTCGTGGGGGATCCAAAAATACTGTAGACTTCAACATGTGAACATAGGAAAAGGTGGATTGCCAATCTGATCCCCTTTCCCTAGATAGGCTAGTGAAACACGACTCCCTATCCCCATAGGGACATAAAAAAGAGGGGGGGTATTGGCCTGATCCCTGTCCCCAGACTGTCTATCAAAAACCCGGTGCCTTGTTGCTTGAAGAGTGTTGCCCAGTGTCCAGTCCCAGCACCCAGTTACTGGTGACCAGTGTCCAGTGACCAGTCAAAGACCAGTCTGATGAAGATGATCTGACAGATGAAACATTATTCCGTGAACCAGAGTCCACATCAGATCTAAAGCAGCAAGGGTGCTGCTTTTCCCTGTCTTTGGAAATGTGTGACTCACTCTATCAATACCTATCAATTTACCTCCCTTGAGAGGGTGCTGTTCATCCCTGTCAGGAAGGCACGACTCACTCTCAGGCACCAGCACTTTTCCTCCTTTGGAAGTGGCCAAGACTTTATCCCTAACAGGCACTGGGGATATTGAAACAAACATCAGGGATTGGAGGCCTTTTGGCAATCTCCAAACCATGGAAATCGATCCTGGTTCCATCCCCACTGGAAGTGTAGACTTGAGACCGGAAGCAATCCAGACTTCTCCAAGGAATGGATTAAGAGAAGAGGGACCTTTCTTCCTCCTGTGGTAAGTGAGGTGACTTTCTGCAAAGTCCCACACTGCATAAGTCCACATGCAATAAATAGGATATCCATCCATGCGTGTACATTTAGTACATGATAACACGTGGGGTAAGTGTCACAAAGGCCTTCTTGTGCCTGCACTTACCCATACTTTGCATCATATTAATGTGCTGAAAGAGAAAAATTGACAAACACAATATAACCATTAACCAGATTGGTTGGTGATACTTACCCTAACACCTGTACTAAGAAGGGGGAATAATTAACAGAAGCACCTCTTTCCTAAACAAGGTGCAAAACATTTAAATTTCAGCAAAAAGGAAAAAAAACACACACAAAAAAAAAATGTTGTAGAGACTGGGGTGAAAAAGAATCAACAAACCGCAAAAAAGAATATGTTTGGCAAAAAAGAACCAGTTAAAGACTGAGACTCTTGATACTCAGTATGTTGGCTATGACTAAGGAATCAGACTGGGATCATATTTTTATTAATTCAGGGTCTCCAATTACTAATTGCAGGGAATAATTCGCTTGGACTGGGGACTTTGCATTCTGGAAGTGAAGAGCAATGCAATAGTAGCAGGTAGTTTATTACTGCTATTAAACCAAAAGTTAGAATGCATGTATAATATTAGCCCCCTTGGTATTCAGGGGTAGGTGCCATGAAAACCACTCCAAATTGTTGCCTATGACCTAGGAATAAGAATATTACGATGTAGTGAGACTATACATGTGTATATATTTGTATAATGTGAGGACACTGACACCTGAGCTAGTACAATAGCTCTCCCATAATTTATATAGGCAATCTAATTAAAATACAGTAAAACATTTTATTACATGATTCACAAGTGAGATGCCTTTTTCACTGGCTGAAACAACATTATGTGATTTGCAATCATTCATGATATGTCACTGCTGTGATGTTATAAAGTTTTTTTTTGTAAAGTCATGAAGTTTAAATTTTATTTCTACTATACTGAAATAAATTTCAAAATTTTTCCCAAAATCATGTAATAGAACAATTACAGACCTTTGTTTTGGTGAATATGAACTTTTATGAATCAGTAAACCTATCATATCGATTTTCACTCGTGTCGTTCAATATGAGAATTACTGATTCATAAAACTTCAGTTACCAACTTGATGCATAATACACAAAAAATACTTAAAACAGTTGTTACATATTTATTATTTTGCCAGAAAACCATGCATTGGAACATATATTTACATATAGAAGGTCAAGCGTATTGACCTTATAATGTACTTGAGATGAACAATTCAATAGGTGTGTGTAACTGCCTGAACCCAGTTTGGGAGTAAACCATTCAATTTCATGGGTAAAGAGTGATCTCCATAAAAACAGTTGAGGCATTCTCTAAAAAAACAGAGGAAAAAATAAGTAAAATAAACCCAATATTCATTGAAACTTTTGTCTATAATTATGACCTTGCACTACTGCCGAGCAAAACAGGGAGTAGTATGTTTGATTATAATAGTAAATTCTACACCTCAACAACTTAAATGGTTCTGTTCCAGCGTTAGCATTACAGTGACAAGTGGCCTGTTTATATCAAAGTACTTTTTGAAGCTGCCATCTGCATTTCTGACTATAAAACAAAAAGGATTAAGATGAAGGGGAGGGGGGGGAATATATATGACAATGATCAAAACTGCTTCTGACAATTCAGGCAATAAACTTGTTTCAATGTGTGTGTATCACGGTTGATTGAGCAAGCAATAGTGGTCCATTGTTTTCCCTTAAACAGGAAGGTAAATTAACTGATTTATAAATTTGGGTGAGAAACTTTTTTATACCACTGCATTGTTTGGTTCTTGGTTGTGTATACCAAATGGCTGAGCAAACATTTGCTGGCTACTACTACAAATTGAGCAATGATTAAGCACAGGATGCACTGAAGACAAACAAAAATAAAACTTAATAGCTTTATTGTTGATGGTTCAATAATAATTAGATTAACAATTATTTGCTTTTTAGGGAGCTAAGATCTTTCAAATATAAGCAAGAAGCAGCAATAAAACATGTTTATTCAAGAATACAACACATCTTGCCAAATTATTAAATCAAACTCCTGTTTATTTTTACACTAAAGCTTTGTAATACTTCAAGAAACTGGTGAAATTATTGTAAAATTTTAAGAGCAACACCACAACCATGCTATATCTGAATTTGTGTTATAACAAAGCGAGTTATAGTGGGATTTCACTGTATATTATTAGCCAACATCCAAGTGACTGGCTCATTCTGTCTGCTGTAAATATGTGTTCACTAATTCAAGACAAATATAACTAGAACAACTGCAATGGCTCATCATCATAAATCACATGCTTTTCACAGCATATTCTCCCCCACCCCCAGACAGTGACTTAAATGTCATAATGCAGAATCTGTCACATATGTGATGAATCTTGCTACTATGGCTGCATATATGAAATCTGGTCAGAAAATATTTGAAAAGGTCATTGTAATTAAAAATTATGTACATCTGACCTCTGACCTTCTTCCAGGGAGCCCAGGTATTGGGGCCAATAATGACACCCCGCTTGCAGATGGTCACCATAGAGGCAAGATAACTACAAAATTGTGGGAATTCCACCCAGTATTTCATGATAAGATCTGGTAAGGCAACATAACTAAAAAAATGGTGTGAATTTCCATCCAGTGATTCAAGACAAGATGAGGTAAGGCAACATAACAACAAAATTTTGTGAATTTCCACCGAGTGGTTCAAGACAAGATGTGGTAACGGACAAACACTTATGGATTGACAGATGGAGGGTATCACAATATCTCCAATGTTTTTTTAAAAAATGATATAATAAATGATACAAGTAGTACCATAAACATCTGTTCATTATAAGTATTTGCCCATCCAGATCAAGCATCCTTTGGGACAACTACAGGTTTTACTGTACATGTAAATGATGACTTTTCTGTAACATGTCACTCTGTGGCCCTGACCATTGACCTTTCTAAAAATGTTAAATGGCAACGAAAACAATCTCATTACTCACAAGGATTCTATTCTTGACATCCTCCATCCCATAATGATCCTCTTCCAGGACTTCTCTTGCCCTCTTCAGATCCAGATTCTCTACACTGTTCTTACCCCAGGGCAGACTGGTTAACCAGTCTAAGTAGTTCCTTGTCACACTGTGATAATAAACATGTAAACTGTCATATAAAATGGTAAATCACTTACAAGAAAAAAGATCCATGGACTTCAAATAAATTACAGAAGATGAATTATGAAAAATCTGTTTCTACTCCATACTGTATCATGTAATAACTCTGAAACAGCAAAAATGGAAAAAGAACAGACATGAATAAAGTAAAATGCAAAGACAATTTGATCAAGGCTAGAAATGAGTAAACTTGATCCCTGGTCCTGTTAAGTCATCATACTAAACTAATTTGTAAACCAAAGTGATCCCTGAGATTAACTCTCATGCAGCATGCAGCACAGCTATGTTCCTCATAAATACATTTTGAACTGGAGAAAAGAACAATAAGGGGTGGGGTGGGGTGGGGAGTGTAAGAACAATAAGGGGTGGTGTGGTGTTGGGAGTGTATTATATATATATATATATATATATATATATATGATAGTTGCAAACCTCTTTGAAACAGATATTTGGAGTAAAAAGACATTACTGACATTTGGAAAAACAATTACTGTGCATCACAAGATTAAAAGCATGAAGAAGCAGACACAAGTTTACCATTTAACAAACATATTTATTCCTACTTACAAATGAATTGTTCAGAAAAGGGCCTTCTGAGTAAGTTAGGATGTATATAGGTATAGCACAGATGAA
Source organism: Margaritifera margaritifera (assembly GCA_029931535.1). Taxonomy (NCBI): domain Eukaryota; kingdom Metazoa; phylum Mollusca; class Bivalvia; order Unionida; family Margaritiferidae; genus Margaritifera; species Margaritifera margaritifera. The sequence goes on along the minus strand of JAQPZY010001685.1, from coordinate 6,449,403 downwards.
TCAATGCGATCATACACACAAATACTCAACCATGTTAGTAAATCATAAAATGGAGGTCTCTGTGATCTTCTTTGGTTTTAAGGGTGTAGTAATAACAGAGATGTATCCAATTATTAAGTTTCATTATTGGAACATAAACAGCACCCAAGAATTAACTTTTAATGCATAATTTCAACAAAGTCACTGAAGCATGAAATATAAGTCACAGCGATTTCTTTTTGCAGAATGGATGTGAAACTTCTCAAGATACATCCACTCATGAAGTTTCATGATTCTAGGTAGGATAGTATGCATATAACATGTCAAAAACTCATGTAGTCATGAGCTATATGCAAAAACTTAGTAACAGATGAAATATAGATCATAAGTTAAGGGTGTTGTATGTAACAGAGGTGCATATCATCATCAATTTCACAATTCTAGCATGAAGCATGAACAGTGCCTATGAAATGAACACCAAACATAAAATTTAACCCTTGTCTGAGAAGCACAAAATATGGGCCATAATGACTGATTACTGAAATGAGGGAGTAGTGCTCGTCAAGATGCATCCCCTCACCAAATTTCATGATTCTAGATAGGATAGTAAGTACACAGCATGCCAAAAACCTATGCTGTCATGAGCTAAATACAAAACCCGGGGCCCTGGATGAGAAAGTTTGCCAGTAGCTTCCCATGCGTCAGTGGGGTCAGTGCTTCTTCCCGGGTTGTTCCTCCACCAAATATACTGGCCGCCATGTATAGCCTATCATGTGCTGAAAAATGGTGTTAAACCCCACAAAACCAAAAAAAAAAAATGTAGTGACCTTTTTTGGTATGTGTGTCATATTAGTTGATGACTAATGCATGAACAGTAACACCATCAAACTGAACCCAAGTCAGTCAAATATGGGTCCCAGTGACCTGCTTTTAAAATGAGGGTGTAGTACTCATCCAGCTGCATCCTCTTGCCAGGTGTCACAATTCCAGGTATAACAGTATTACACAGCAGACAAAAAACTAATGTAGTCATAAAATAAACGCAAAAGCTTAACATAAGCCAGTAAAGTGAGAAATGCAGGCCACAATGATCTTGTTTTGTTTTAAGGGTGTTGTACTAATAAAGATTATTTCAATCACCAATTTTGATGATTCTGGCATGAGCTGTACTTGAGATTGAATCCAAGTCAGTGAAGAATGAAATATGGGTCAATGTGGCCGACTTCTGTGATGAGGGTACAGTACTCATCAAGATACATCCCCTCACCAAGTTTCCTGAATCTTGGTAGAATAGTATGTATACAGGGTGCTAAAAACTTATTTGGTTATGAGCTAAATGCAAACACTTCACAGAGATGAGCTAACAAGCAGAAAATCAGACATACAAGCTTCCATAGAACTGCATATCAAAGTTACACCCATTTCCCATCGATTTAGCAGCATACTGTCATGAATATACAAAGTCATAAGCAAATAAAGAATAAGCTAGTGGATTCAAGCTAAAGAGTAGATTGTTTTAAAGAGTAGATTGTTTTATGATCAAACTGGTATCATAAAATAACTCTGAGCTTAGGTTTGAGCAAGAATTTGCACTCTCAGCCAATCAAAAGTGACAATGTAAACATCAAGTCCATTTTATCTTGCTGATGCAAAATCTCAAACTCCATGCACTTTATAAACTTCCAGCCCAGAAATTACGCGTGTGCATACCTGATGGCAGTGTTTGAGTAGTGTGAATGACAAATTATTCACCCGCCCCATGTTTAATAGTTCTCTGTGTAGACGCTAGTAAAGTTTGGTTGACTCTGGAGATTACTGACCAATGTCTCTCAATGAACTGGACCTTTGGTCAAGGTATGCAGTCTTGAACTAAACTTAATATGCAGTAACCATTATTTTCTTATTAGACTTACCATGACTGTGACCTCTGACTAGGGCTGTCACATTTACAAAAAATTTTAAATGAATAAACGACTATTGAAACACAAAACTATTCTGTTCAATGTGATTAATCCACTTGCATGGCAGATCAGGCAACTGTGATTCATTTTCATTAAGGATATTGATGGGAAAAGTAAAGTCTTCTTAATTAAGTTGAAAAATAAGTATTTTCCACAAGAATTCAGATTATTACCTGATAAGACTATTTACCGCTTTACTGATGCTTCCGCTTGATTTTGACAGAACAATGATTGCTACATATATCAAGAAAATGCATCAAGATGAGGTATATTACTTAATACAGACTGACTCGTTGCTCTAATATTCTAATGATTCCATAAATGACTGTTTGTTATCAAGATTCAAGCAAGAATCAAACTTAAATTTCCATATCCAGTTGTCTTGAATCTATCCTAGCATGTAAATTTCCTTTAACATCAGTTGTACATGTAGACCAAACGTTACAACATGTGTATTCGATGACTACACTGCTAAAAGAAGTTAAGCCTATCACAATATTAAATCACAGACAAAATGCAGAAACATGAAAATTCAGTCAACTAGAATTTACAAGTGAACAATTACAGACATTTTCTTAATTTTCTCTTTCAATATTCATGAAAAGTTTGGAAAACTGGAATTAGTTAGTATTAACACCTATGCAAAAATAATACGCTGGGCATAACTTTTTCCCGCCAGTACAGTCATCTGCTTAGCTCTCACACCAAGCGATGGGTGTCATCTCAGAAGTTACTCTCTAGTATAATTGCATAGTAGACAGAAACATATTTGGAAATTGTTGTTTTTCCTGGGACTTTGTACAAGGGGTTTAGTTCAGCAAAGAAAGTTTTGAATCCCTCTCCCTCAACTGAGAGGTCTGAGATTGTATGAACACATGATGACTAGTTTTTAAGTACAGTGCTGCCATTTCACTTTGGACATTATAGATACCATTGGTGACTTAAATATGGTAATTAGCTGTTGGGTTAGTAATTTTTTGCCACAGACCATGTGCTCACTTTTAAGAAACTTATGTGTATGTTTCAAGTGGATCGTTATCGCACCGGTTCTACCCCCAAGTATAGGAAATCTCTGTAGAGCATAGGTTACATTTAGCTTTCTCTTTGCTGCCAGCATAAACAATTGTGAAATATTTTCAAACTGGAGATCATCTGTCATGCTTCCTTTCAGATTTTGAATAAGAACAGGATACAAAGTAACATTATTTTGTCATGTGCTTTTTTTATCATTTAAACAGAAGACAGGTTTTGTAAACGTTTACAGAACTAACATGAAACAATCTCATTTACACGTGTAAACATTTCAGCCTTACCTCTGAACTAGGCTCCAGAATCTATAGGTTTATTTATGCAAGCCATCCATAAAATTTTGGTTAAGAAATTTACTTAGAACAAAAGTTGTTCAGCTAAACCCATTTTTGTTTGAGCCAAAATGACCTGGACCTCTGACTTTTTGACCCCCAAAACAGTGGTTGGCGAGTTAAAATTTTCAGTGGTTGAATGAATTTTTCAATAACTTGCCCAATTCGATGAATGCTGATTCTGGGCTGACCAGTGTTTCTCTGTAATTAAACGGATGTTCTGTCAAGAATATTGCTGACTTTGTTCACTGAAAGTTCATACTTTCAACCAGAAGTTTGTTTTCCATTTGTTTTGATCAAGCTCATACAAAAGCATTACTCTCACTCTTAAAAACTAATAAATGCTTACCCTGACCTTTGATAATTTTACCCCAAAATCGATATAGGCTTCTTCTTTATCCCAATTGTAAGCCATCCACAAAATCTAGTCGAGGTTTGTGATCTAGAACTAATGTTATTGTGTGGATCTCAGTTTTCTTCTTTCACAGTGACCATGACCTTTTAACCCCAAAATCATTCGGTTTCTTCTCGACCCAAAGTTCAAGTCATCTACAAAATCTGGTCCAGATCAGTGATGTACAACTAATGTTATTGTGCAGAAACCATTTTTCTTCTTTCAGTCACAGTAACCTTGACATTTTACCTTTTGACCCCAAAATCAATAGGCCTCTTCCTTACCCCAAGTGCAAGCCATTCAGAAAGTTTGGTAACTGTAGATGGTGGAGAATTTGAGCTATTGTACAGAAATAAAACTGATAACAGATGGATGGATATCATAACATAATATGCTCTGCCGTATTCTGGGTGAATACAAAAATAGACTCCCTCTACACAAAGATTTTTCACATACACAAAATAAGCCTGTGATGTTAACTGATGGTATTCAAAATGACTCACTTAAACTCTGAGGAGTGGTTGTCAAGAAAGGAAAGTTTGTTTAACTCTTCATCTATCACCTCCATCACATGCTTTGGCACCGTCAAGTCCTGAATTAAAAGAAGTGATCATATATATGTAGAGTTTCTCAATCTCTTTGAAACATAGTATATTTCAAATTAAACTAAAAACTTTTGATGTGCTGCAGACAAGACTTGATTTAATATATGAATGATAGAAACAGATAAAATGTTTAGTATTCTGCAGGACCGATTTATTTTTGTAAAATGCTGTAGTAAAATTTCATAACTTTGCACCAACTTCCAGTTGTTTCACAGAGGATTACAATATACAGTAGGACATCATTTATCCATTGTATAGGGTGCACAAAAATTGGACAAATGAGAGCTTGGATGAACAAATTTGGATTATAATAAATCTTTATGTTTGGTGGACATATATGTAGCTCAGATAAAGTAATCTGGATGAATGAGATTTGGATTAAAAAAATTTAAGTGTAGCCTTTGATAAATAAGTGTGCTGTAAATGACACATTATACACCGACCCCATAGTCAATTGTCTTCTATGTAGATAACTGAAATTTGAGTGCAGAAACCACTTTTCTTCTTTCAGTCAAAGTGACATTGACCTTTTGAACCCAAAATTTGTGGGCTTCTTCCTTAGCACAAGTGCATGCCATCCACAGTTTGGTCCGGATCAGTGATGCAGAACATATTGTGCAGAAACCAATTTACATTCTTTCTGTAACAGTGACCTTGACCTTTGGACTCCAAAATCAATAGGACTCTTCCTTACCCCAAGCACAAGCCATCCAAAAACTTTGGTCCAGGAATGTTATGTAGAACTAATATTATTGTATGGAAACCATTTTTCTTTTGACCCTGCAATCAATAGGTTTCTTCCTTATCACACGTGCAAACCATTCAAAAAGTTTGGTAACCACAGATGATGGAGAACTGAAGTTATTGTGTGGAAACTATTTTTCTTCTTTTCGACACAACGACCTTGACATCTGAATTTTTGACCCTGAAATTAATAGGGTTCTTCCTTATGCAATGTGTAAGCCATCCACAAACTTTGGTCCAGGTATGTAATATAGAACTAATGTTATTGTGCAGAAAACATTTTTCATCTTCCAGTCACATGGCCTTGACCTTTGATCTATTGACCACCAAATCAATAGACTTCTTCCTTAATACAAGTGCAAGCCATCCACAAAGTCTCATAACTTTAGATGGTGGAGAATCCAAGTTATTGTGTGGAAACCACTTTTTCGGTCAGTGACCTTGACCTTTGAGCTTCTGACCCCAAAATCAATAGAGTTCTTCCTTACCCCACGTGCAAGTCATCTACGAAGTTTGGTAACTGTAGATAGTGGACAACTCTAGGCTGCAATACATTTTGCCTAGGTATACAACACTAACTACTTGGCTGGGTCTAGGGAGCATCTCAAAAGCTATAAACTACTTTTGCTCAGTGAACATCTAAAAAAATTACAGGGTGAGATCATTTTCACTTTCCTTATAGAAGAAAGAAAAGTTTACATTATTTTGGTGACTTTGTCTGGTAATATGATCCATGATATATATATATATAATGTGTGTATGTGTGTGGTTGGTGTCAAAGTTAAGCTATTTTCTAAGATGGTATTATTGATGATAATTATATTGAGTGTAAGTTCGATTTATATAAATTCATATCCATGAAAAACACCTTTTGATGAATTATTTCAGTATTTTTTGGGAATCTAGTAAAGCCTATAACTGACTTTTCTGCCAATACATAAAAAAAAATCCACCACAAAATGTATGCACTAAATGGTCGCTGGTAATATGGACTATGGATGACTAAATTGACCTACTTTAAGTCTGGCCCGGAACTTCTCTTCAATTGCATCTTTGTCCTCCTTTTCCAGTCCCAGCTCCTTCTTGATGATCTTGAGTTGTTCTCGCAGGATGTATTCCCTATGCTGCTTCTTCACCTTCTCTTCCACCTGGGGGTTGCAAATAAAAATTTTAAAAATCATAAATTAAGAATGTTATGCATTTACAGAGATTTTCAAAGATTTTGCAGATGTGAGTATGGGGACCATGATATTGGGAAACTACATAAAACTGAGTTAAATTGGTAATTTTTCAACAGAAGATATTATCAGCCTCATATGCTTTATTTATTTGCAACATTATTTTGTTTGCTTTTGATCTTTTAATAACTTCACATATACGTTGCTATCAATATTATGTGTCTCTTTTTCTCATCTAATTGGAAATTATCTCGGGTCAAACTTTGAGAAGTTCAGGATTGAGAATGGGACTCATATTTAGCTCAGAAAATAGCACAACAGAATCTCTGATTTATGAATACTGACAGAAACAACTGTTTGCTTTACTGTATAGTAAAAAATTTGCTCATGCAGGAAAAACCAATACTGTGGTTTCATTTATTTTTAATGCGTCCCAACTTTCATGGTTGTGTAAAAAAGGACATTTTCGTCTGTACTTAAATTCCTGGATTTGACTGTCAAAAGTTTGCATATATATACAACTATGCCAACAACAAACTGCGGTTGCTTGAATGGTTAAATACCATCACCTGTATGAGCACAAATCAAACACCTGCCAAGATCAATCACTCACGCAATGTTTTCATTTGAGTGCTCTACATCAAAGGGAGCCAATGCAGCCAACAACATTAAGCCAGTTGGTTATTAAAGCACCTGTGTATGATCTCTTACTTAAACTACTGTCCATAAAGTCACACCATCAATACTTTCTGCCAATCATGGTGTTAACACAATGGCTTAAGAATGGTAAAATTCAACTTAGAGCCCCCTCATTTTGGATAATGTTAATGTCATCATTTCACATGTGAACCAAACACATGACCAGCTACCCCTTGCTCGATGCAATTAGCTGGCTGTGGCAATATCTGATGTGTTCAGAGACCATCTAAGTGTAAAGATGCTACCTAAATTGAAAGACAATGGAATCACTCCTTTGTTTGTGCCTGCCTCATGTATGGACCAACATCAACCACTAGACTTGACAATAAATAAAGACTACAAAGAAGAATTAAAAAACACTTCCACAACTGGTATGCTAAACAGGTCAGGGAAACCATGAGATAAAGAAAGATGTCACTGGTGAACACTGTTGTACTGTATTAGTGGACCTTAAAAACCTCATCAATCAAATCAATTCATGCTGAATGGATAATTGTGGCTCACATGAAAATGTGTGAAAGATTGGATCTAAGTATCCATGACTCTGAGAAACATGGATATGTTTAATTCAACAATTTCAGGATTATTTACCTGACAAACATTTGTGTTTACCAGGAGACTTGATTGACATGATGTTGATTCAATAGTTTTGCCTGAAAATCAGGGAAGTGTGTGCTTCACTACTCTGTTGTAATTAGTGTATATACATAGTGTTCATTAGTAATTGTGTAGTGTTTTACAGTCTCATTATTCATTTGGATTAAACTTGCATAGATAAAATGAGATGTGCTTTCAGAAGAATTTAAATTTTCTGACAACAGTTTCTCCTGAATGAAGGATTGATTTGAATAAGTATTAAATCTAATTTTCATATACTATTACCAGTACTTGAATACTTTATGCTTTTTATCATTTCTCTCTATCCTTGCTGATTTCACAACATGCTGATTTAAGGCAGTGAGTGGAAATGACAGATAAATATACATACATATGCACTGAAAGAATATAAAATGCTTTATAATTCTTTTCTTTCTTTAAAAAAAAAACAAACACATGTAAAGCTAATATTTTATTACCAGATAACAGAAATGAAGTTGATTTATGAAACAGCTTTGTAGATTGCTCAGAATGTCTCAATAAGAAAACGGGGAAGGGGGGCTTCTGCATCACATGTGGCTAATTTTTAGTGAAACCACAGTATTCAGTGTACAACTTGCCTCTTTGTATGTAAATTGGGGTACAATGAATATTGAGAATAAGTTAAAACAAGATACTATGACTAGAAAGTGAGAGTTGAGAAGGAATTACTGTATGTACTTGCTTATAAGTTGAGTCCAACTGCAAATTGCACAGACCCATTGCATAGTGTGCCAGGAGTTATGGGTCTATATAGTTTGTTAGGAGTAATCAGGAGAACAAACAACATAGACCCTGATCTGCTGGTGTATTATATGATGGCATATCTGGGTCTGTTAGTTTGCAGTTGGACTTGATTTATAAGCGAGTATATATGGTATTGACTTTCTAACCCAAATGAAACCAAAGATTACCAAGAATTCCTATAGCAGTGACTCAGTTAAAGTCATAATGAAAGCATGAAATTATTTCGAGGAATTCCTATGGCAGTGACTCAGTTAAAGTCATAATAAAAGCATGAAATTATTTTTGTAATCTGTGCAGGCTGACTAAAACCTCAACTGATTAGGATAAGCTTATGGCAAGAGGTAAACAGCACCCATAATTTTAAACAGAAAGAAAGACAGAGAGAAAGAAAGGAAAAGAAAAATAAAGAAAAAAAAAACAGAAAAAAGAAAGAAAGAGTAGAAATACTGTATGACCGGCTGCAGGTGACTTTGCATACACATTTGGTAACTTACACAATTTACAAATTTTACTCACAAGGGAATACATGCAGTATATGAGCACAAATGTCTAACTAAAAATGTTGCTACCTGTCATTTTAAAACTTGACTGCTTACCTCTCTTCCTATCTTCTGTTGCAACTTACTAAGTTCATATTCCTTTTTTAGAAGGGAAAGGGCCAACATCAGTCTGTTAGGTATCTGTGAAAAGATATGTCAGTTATTACTAAACTATTTTTGTTGCTAAAAAAAATACCACACAAATATATGTATAGAGTTGTAGGTCTCACTATTTCAAAATGTAAAAGTTACTGTTTTAATAACTACCTTTTGATATGCACCTCCAATATTTGGAATTTTTAAATTGTCAGTTTTTGCAAGACTTGATGAGTATAAATCCAGATACGATGAGTATAAATCCAGATACGATGAGTATAAATCAAGAGATGATGAGTATAAATCAAGACATGATGTGTATAAATCAAGACAGGATAAATATAAATCCAGACATGATGAGTATAAATCAAGTCATGATGTGGATCAATCCATACATGATGAATATAAATCAAGAGATGATGAGTATAAATCTAGACATGATGAGTATAAATCCAGACATGATGAGTATAATCTAGACATGAGTATAAATCTAGACATGATGAGTATAAATCTAGACATGATGAGTATAAATCAAGTTAAGATGTCTATAAATCAAGTCATGGTGTGTATAAATCAAGATATGATGAGTATAAATCAAGACATGATGAGTATAAATCTAGACATGATGAGTATAAATCAAAACATGATGAGTATAAATCAAGTTAAGATGTCTATAAATCAAGTCATGTTGTGTATAAATCTAGACATGATGAGTATAAATCAAGACATGATGAGTATAAATCAAGTTAAGATGTCTATAAATCAAGTCATGTTGTGTATAAATCTAGACATGATGAGTATAAATCAAGACATGATGAGTATAAATCAAGTTAAGATGTCTATAAATCAAGTCATGGTGTGTATAAATCAAGATATGAGTATAAATCAAGACATGATGAGTATAAATCAAGACATGATGAGTCAATAAATCATCAAGACCATAATGCACACTCACATTGGTTTCTTCAAGAACTTTCTGTAGTTCGTCTGGTTCAGCAGCTGTTAATGCAGCACCTGCATGTGAAATATTTGCTTTTATATTAATGAACTGCAAAGAACTACTACTAATAATAATAATAAAAATAATAATAATAATAATAATCAACAATTAAAACTACTTCCATGGTTCACCATGGCAAATCCCAACACTTTTTATTACATATCCCCTCTATCAGCCCATGACCCAGGGGTCATTACCAAAAATCTGTAGCGCATAGTATCCACTGATATGACTGCATGTATAGAGTCTGGTAAAGAAATATTAAAAAATATTATTGAAATTGCGATTTGTGTATATTTGATCCGTGACCCTCTCCCAGGAACTCCATGGGTGAGGCCCAAAAATCATATCCCTCTCACAGTTGGTTACAACATAGGCAACCAATGTACAAATTTTGGTGAATTTCCACCCTGCAGTTCAGGAGATGGAGCTATGGACAGATGAATGGAGAGTACCACAATATATTCTGTACAAGCAAGGGTTTGGTTTGGTTTTATGAGTTTAACACCATTTTTCAGCACTTGATAAGCTATATATGACGATCAGTATATCTGGTGAAGGAAGAACCAAGGAAAATCCCGGGAAGAACCACCAACCTACGGGAAGCTACTGGCAAGCTTTCTCACATAACACATTGGCCAAGCCTGAGACTCAAATCCACGCTGACAGATGTGAATACGCAGTGATCATAGATCACTCGGCCCCCCCCCCCCCCGGGGCCCCCCATACAAGCATGGGGATAATAATCTGAGTATTTAATATCCTTACATTACTCAAAATGTTCCCTAAATGCTCTGTATCCCACTAAGAATAATGATCCAACAGTTAAGCAAGAATTTTACCAAGATAATGCTGATATAAATCTTGTCCTGAATTGGATTTCAATAGTCAGAAGTTGTTAAACAGAAATAAAACATGGGATGTATGGGTTATCCAATTTAAAACTATGCACCTTTTTACAGACCATGGCTAGAGAATAACAAGAAACAAAATTTTTCTAGTAAAATGTATTTCTTCAATAATACTTACCTATCATAACACCTTAGGAGAACTACTACCTCGCAAATCCAGCCCTCTCAGGTTAAAACGTTTTAGCTAAGAAGCTAAAAGTTATCTGCCCACATAGGTTGCAGTTAGATAGACTTCAGTAACTACTGGAGTGGAGTGCATGCTCTCTATTTAGATGTAATTGTGGGGAGGCTGGGAGGGTGTAAGTGTATTATAATTGGGTAGGTATTATACAAGAAACATATTTTACTAGAAAAAATAGGTTCTTCTTCAAATACGTTACCCAATCATGATACCTTAGGAGAATAGGTAAGAGGTGGAGGGAGTTACATCCTCTTACCCCTGAGAGACAATCTCCAGTCCCCTAAGGTATGTGGGGCAGCTTCTCGATAGATAACCCAGCTGGAAAGTGATTCCATATGCTGGGGCGTGGCTTCTAAAAGGAAAATATTTCGCCCCCCCCCCACGCAAATCCAGTGGAAGTCGTGAAGCCGCGTCTATAGGAAACTGCTGAACAACCTGGGAAGGTAACCTGTTGCGCCACGGCAATTGGTCCCACCAGGTCTAGCTGAGCCCTTTGGGATGAAAGATCTCTGAGGTAAAAGCTGGAGAAAGTTGACTCTGAACTCCATCCCACGGCTTGTATAATGTCAGCTAGGGAACAGTTTTGCTTTAATGCAATGTTTGTTGCAACTTGCCTAACTTCATTAGCTGAGATGCATAACAAGTTCATTTGATCTTGGGTTACAAAGTGGATAACCCATTTTATCAAGGACAACAGTGCCTGTGTTGATACGTCACATCCTTTCCCACTTTGAGAGGTAAAAAGAGGCAAGATCCCCCTCAACCCACCGCTCAGGTTCTTTTCAGATACCACATGAGCTCTCACTGGGTCCTGTAGATGACCTTGAGATGATGTGTCCAGAGTAGACGGGATTTACCATGAAAGCCTGATTCCCCATGATCAGGAGCGTGTTCTTGGCAATGAAAGCAGGGGTCATCATGAGTGACACTGACCCATCCTGACTGAACTGCAATTAGTTAAGATCAACTGATAAAGTATGTATTTTGCTGATTCTGCCTGCCATCTCTAGTGTGAGTTGGAAGCAGGTCTTTTATGAGAGGTAAATCAATGAAGCCCTCAAGAGCAGTTCAAACGGGGTCTTGTTCAGCCAGATTAGCACCCATGATAGATTCCACTTTGGACACAGAGCCAATGCCTTTGGACATGTGAAATCTAGGTCTTTGTTTTGTCCAATATCCTCTCATCCATGATGTTGCAGCATGTCAGAGATCATGAAGCTGTAGCCTTTTTCAGAGTAATTTCTACCTGCTTCTCATCAAACAGTCAAAGTAGGAAGTTAGCTATTTGAGATATTGATGCATTCAGTGGCACAATGTGTTCTTACTTGCACCATTGTGTGAAAATTCTCCATTTTCCTTCATATGCTTTCAAAATGGAGGGTCGTTTCACTTGAGCGATTCTCTCCACCACTTTTTGAGAGAACTGTTTGTTCTTGAGGGCTTGTTTAATATGAACCAGATGCACAGGTTCAAAAACTCTGGATTGGGATGAAATGCCTGCTATCATGGTTGCTTGAGCAGATGAGGAAATATCTCTATTTTCCTGGAGATTTCCGCTGCTAGATTTATTAGGTCGTTGATCCACGATTTCTCTCACTTGAGTGGAGCAATCAGGATGAGGCAACACTCTGATTCTCCTGCTTTCTGTATCACCTTCAGAACCAGAGGTGTTGGAGGGTTGCCCAGGCCTTTGGACCCGGGACTGGTGAGACAAAGGTTGTGAGTTTTGCATTCCACCTTGTTGCAAATAGATCCACCATTGGTCGATCACTGCGAGAACATATGTGAGTGAAAACCGAGGGATGAAGAGACCCTTCCGTTTGTATTAGATGATTCTTCCGGAACAACAAGTCTACTAATACATTTAGTCAGTTTGGAATATGATGAACTTATACCTGGATTTGTTGTTGAAGACACCACCTTAAAAAATCCCAAACAGGAATGCAAAGGTCTGGAGTTTTCAGACAGAATAAGAATGCCCTTTCCATGTAGCTCCTCCTGCCACCAATGAAATGCTTTCAGTACGGCTTTCATCTCGAGGATGTTGATATGCAAAAGACAATCCTGAGTGGGCCACACTCTACTGGACTCCTGGAATGATGGGAGGAGGTGTGCACTCCAGCCTTCCACGCTCGCATCCATACAAGCCATGATTTCTTGAGATTGTACCTGCAAGGGAACACCCAACGTGAGCCAATTGAGGCTGTCCCATCTTCTGAGATGAAGCCTCGTATATGTTGAGATGGTATAGGTTGGTCCAAGGGTCAAAGTCTCAGCCTCCATTAGGACAATAGAATCATCTGTAATGGTCTCATAAAAAGGCGACCTAGGACGATGAGGTCCACTGCCACATTGAGCAATGCCAGTAGGCGAAGGAATTCTTGGGCTGAGAGACTGTCCTGAAGCGACCATTGTACTGATTTTCACTGCCTATTCTTGAGGGAGGCATACTCTGTTTACCTGTTTTGAGCTCCATACCTATACGGACAAAATGCTGAGTTGGTATGAAGTCGGATATTTCCATGTTGACAAGGAATCCAAGGCTGAGAAGGAGAGTAACAAGGGATATTATGTCTTGCTCCAAAATATAACTCACCTGATATTTTTGCAGAATGTTGTCCAGGTAGATTGATGTTGCCGCCGTGAAGGTGGTCCTGAAATGGGCCATTACTTTGTTAATCAGACATGTGAAAACCCTGGGACTGATGTTGAACCTGAACAGGAGTGCTCTGAACTGGTAAACGGTGTCCTTGTAAACGAACTGCAGGAACTTCCTGGAAGCTTTGTGAATGGGGACATAAAGATACGCATCTTGCAGGTCCACACTGATTGTGGCGTCTATCTAATGAACAGCATTTAAAACCCATCTTGACATTTCCATTTTGAACCATGGGGGGCAAATGAAATGATTGAGGGTGCTTAGGTCTATGACTGGTTGAAGAGTGCCATTGACCTTTGGGACCAGGAACAGTCTTGAATAAAAACCTGCTGAGTTTACATTGTGAACAATTTCTACTGCCCTTTTCAAGAGAAGGTTGTTGATTTCTCGCTGCTAAGTGTCCGCCCTGAATGAGTCATTGCGGATGTTTGTAGCTAATGGGATCCTGAACAATGGAGGAGGCGCGCTGAATGTGATGCCCTCTGATACCACTTGTCGGGTCCATTGATCATCATGGCAAATACTTTCCCATTTGGCAGTGACAAATAGCAGCCTTCTCCCCACCAGGATATCTGACAAAGGCAGCATGAGAATGATGTCATTTCTTGCTATTGGAAGGCTTGCGTGAAGAGAAACAAGGACGAAAACAATTGCCTTCTCTCTGCCTTTTGTCCACTTTCGTTCTGGAGAACTATGGCCATCTATGATTGTAGGATTGGTTGGGCTGTTTCCTTGTCTGTTGTGTTCTAGGGAAGTCCTTCTGATCTTTTTGATTTCCCTCAAAATCCCTCCTCTATGGCTTAGCCTATGGGTGAGGGATGTTGATCTCTTTGTTTCTATATTTCTCTGGCATGACCACTGAAGAGGAGATCAGATGATAATGGTTGCAAGCATAACTTGGCTTTATGGTGGACTTTAAGAAAGGTGGAGGTGGAGAGTACTACATCTCTTTATGCCAACTGTAAGTTTGTTGCTGCTGTTACGGCATTGGCCTCGGTGTGCTGTGCAGCTCTGTTTAAGTTGCAGGCCATTCTCTAAACAGACTCCCACACATGTCCTATGGGAATCGGGGTGGAAGATGATAAACTGTGTTCATCTTGCTGGAAAATAGCCATTGATACCAAGTCCAGCACAGAACCCATAGCCACGACATTCTGCACCAACTAATGTATATCGCTGAAAGATTTCCAGTCCATGCGTCCTGTGTAGGGTCTTGCCATCCCTAGTATTGCAATGTCTTGACCTACCGCTGGGGTGTTCATATGAAAAACTGGAGTGTGGGTCTTAAAGAACCTTCTAGTAAAGTTTAATGGCAAGCATTGCTTTGAGAAAAAGAGTCGGTTGACACTAGGATCCTGTAATTTCCTATGTAAGCAGCCCAAAAGGTCAGCAACTCGACCTGACTGTGGAAGTAATTGTAACGCCAGTTCATCCTTCTTGGTTAGTAAATAGATGCCAGAACTTTAGCCCAGGCTGTTGATGACGAAGGAGGATAAGGAGGAGGACAGAACTCTGGTGGTAGCAAACAGAAGACCTCCTCGATTGAAGCCCAGAATGCAGAGTCTTCTCTCATCATGGTGAGATCTAACAAGGATGATGGTGCTTGGGAGTATATATCATTGTTTCTGGATGAATGTGTTTATCCCCGCGCCTCCTGTGCCATTGGCGATATAGCTGGAGAAGAATGTCTAAGGGGGTGGCTCACCATGCTCGCAAATCATCCTGATTGGGAAACCGTCCCTTCCAAATAATCTCTAAGTAATTGGTCCCTTTGAGTGACCAAGGCTTGGGACCAAAGTGAATCCACATCCCGTGTGTACTATGGCACTAAACTGGGTACTGGGTGCACTAAGAGACTTCTGGCAGTATGCTGATCCATGAGAGTGCCTGAATGGCATAGGGTAGGCAAGCTGGACAAAGACCTTCCGTCTTTTGGCTTACAACGTACGATTGACTGTGGTTGTGACCTGTAGCGATCTGAATTATATGGCAGAGTCTGGTCATGATGGAGCAGGGCCATTTTAGCTAGCATGACGTTGCCCAGCTTGATATCTTGGGACTGGTTAAGGGCTATTAAATCCACATAACCGGTCAGTATTTCTGAAGTGTGAGACAGTAGCTGAGGTGGATAAAGGTAATAGACCGTCGAACCCATGATGTAACAGGCCTACTGGTTCTGCCATGAAAGGTTTGACCTGATGAGGTTGTGAGGGTGGAGCCAGAGCTGTAGCTGACCATGATAGCTTCGATCAATTCGTGATTGATGACCCTTGTGATACTCATCGAAAATATAAATCATTTATGGAAGTAGCGTCAGCAAGTATACTGATGGTGTCCTCGTCCCTCAAGGTGTGCTTCTGTGCTTTCCCCTTTTATGCCCCCAGTACTGTGGCCCACTGACTCTTGGTCCGCAAGGCACATATCTAACATGTATTTTTTGATTGGCAACCAGCGCAGGCTGCACATGTAGGATGCTTGTCATTCCTGTGTTTCCACTGTTTACATAGCTTACACTTGGTCTTGTCCATGGTCTAAATCTGCAAGATGAAAATAAAGCAGACAATATATACAGGCATAGTCTGGTACGCGTCCTGCTTTATGAACTCAAAGTGTGGAAGTTCAGAGCTACACACTACGTGCTTTATGAACTCAGAGTGTGGAAGTTCAGAGCTACACACTACATGCTTTATGAACTCAGAGTGTGGAAGTTCAGAGCTATACACTACGTGCTTTATGAACTCAGAGTGTGGAAGTTCAGAGCTACACACTACGTGCTTTATGAACTCAGAGTGTGGAAGTAGACAGCTACACACTATGTGACAATTTTACCTGTAAGAAGGGCCCACATCTTTCTGCCTTCAAAGTCTCCACTAACAGAAGTTATCAACTGATGTGGCATCAGCTGCAATGCTAAGTGTGTCCACATAGCTGCTTGTGCATTTCTTTGCTGTCTCATATGACCTAGTTATCTGTTTGGCCAAGATGGCTGCTCATACACTTTCTGACCAGTGTCTGCTTATGTTGCAGGTATTGCCTGAATGGAACACAATACAATTTATATAGGTAGCATAGTTATCTTCCACCATCTTAAACTGCTTGCAATCCATGCAATGTGTCCTACCCATTGTGGGGCCACAGGTGGCCGAGTGGTCGAAGGCACTTCCCTTTACAGATCACATACATCTCACCTCTGTCTGTGCGAATTCGAGTCTTGGCTCAACCAATGTGGGTATATGAGAAAGTTTGCCAGGAGCTTTCTGTGGATCAGTGGTTCTTACTGGGGTCTTTCTGGTTCTTCCTCCACCAAATTATACTGGCTGCCATGTATAGCCTATCATGTGCTGAAAAATGGCGTTAAACCCCACAAAACCAAAAAACCTACCCATTGTGTTAACACCTGTAATTATTGAGAGCAAAAGAAAGGCATATACTGATGAAATCAGTCAAAAGTTACGCTGAACTTACTGTGAAGGAATGTAATGATAATAAAACTGCCCATGACAATTGCATTAACAAATTTCCTACAAAATGCAATAACAGTTACCTGACAGAAAAATGTATCAAGTACCAAACTGAACAGAAGCACTATAGACCCTAGGGCAGGTATTCACTAAGGTATTGACATGTATATCATAAGACAAAGTTAGATGAATGCTGTGTGAATAATTTGTCAATGATAGAAACTGAGCGAGAAGGAGACAGAAATATAGTTGAGTATACTTCCTTGCTGTGGGAAAACTCTACAGAATCGCTCAAATGGTGGAAATGCACAAAATTAATTTTGTGAGGCCTCGTAAAAGAGCATGCTTCATACTATGAGCAGAAGTAGTAACTGAAGTACAGATGGCATTTGGTGCCAATTCCTCTAATCAAGGGAAGATCATACTTGTCCTACTTCCATCAAATAAGCAGACAACTTTATCACTTTTTGGTGCTAAAAACAAGCTTGGGAGCGCTGGATTTGAAAGGTAGTGGATGTACTCCTGAGGTATTATGATTGGGTAATGTATTTGAAGAATAAATTACATTATAACAGCGTTTGAGAATTTTGAAACAAGATGAAGGGCAAGACCCAAGTAAATGAAATATTTTCACCTACAGCAAATGTGAGTTTAGCCCAGTCTAGCCTGTAGGTAAAAATTATGATTAATCAGGGAAATATTTGTTTATTTTTAATCAAAACCAATTAGGTCTGTCAATTTTCTACTGCATGCAAATGCTGCTTAAACTTTTAAATCTGACACTATGAAAGAAAATATGTTAAAATTTACACTGTTTGAATTATTTTGATTTATTCTCCACTGCCCTTTACATCTTCCAAAACTTATGACATCCACTTAGTTAGCACTGTACTGTCATCTGGGTCTTTTTTCCTGCTTTCTTCAAGTACATGCATTTAAATACTTGCCTCTGTTTTACAAAGTAATTTGTTTATATTATATAGCCAAACTAAAAGAGTCATATATATGTTTCTTTCAAGATGTGGGTTTTTATACACAAATTTTATAAATTTGGAAGTCATGTCTTATCAGAAAATCTGTGCTTTGCCTTTTTTAGATTCATGACTTAATGTTGCCGATTAACAAACAGGCCTTTGTTTGCTCCTCCAAAGTTGGCCTTTCGTGGTGACTTTAATAAATAAGCACATGCACCCTTCATCAAAGGAAGTCATGATCAAACTTGAATAAAAACTATGGAATCTGATAGATTGTTGCATTTTTCAAAGTGATCGGTGATTGAAACACGTTAATTGTGCCATGAGTTTCTTTTTCTGCATGAAGAAAAATAACTTTATTTACGCTTATGATGGCTACCAACAGCAGTGTAAAATGTAAATTCTATTTGTGCTTATTTAAGACTTTTAAAAAAAACTGTCATTGAATGTTTTGCGATTAAAGTGAATTCATAACTTGTTGACTGTTTTTCATTTCCCTATGAACAGCCTCATCCCCTTGGTAGCCTCAGTAAGATGGTTACTGGCAACAATGAATATCTTAGTGAATTGGTTAGTCATCACACGTGTTGGTTGACAATGGATATAGATCAAATAAGGACTACCATTTTTTTATACTTGTGTTTTCTAACAGGATGTGACAGATACATAAATTTTCTAACATGTTACATATACTCGAATTCGTGGATTTTCATATACATGTACTTGACGCATTATGGATTTTATTACACAGAGGTAACAAAAATGTAAGTTGTCAATATACAAGTGTATTTCATACTGGTTTTGTCTTCATTTACTCAAAATTTCCATCATTTATTTCTCAAAGTGTAAATCCTACTCACTGACGACAGGTCACCCCTTACAGACAAATTTCTCTTGTATGCAGGTCAAAGAGAAATGTGCTTTTTCAACACACACACCCAAAAAAACACTTATCTCGACATCCACTTATGTAGACAATACTGCCTTGGCCAGAGGATGTCGACATAAACAGGTAGGACTGTACTATGAAAAATTTCTGTACATAAATTCATAGGTACGCAAGAAGATTTTACAGAAGATAGGGTCATATACATCATTCACTAAAACATATGACACAGTTTGTAACAAGTGGAAAAATATCCAAACAGTGGTCATGACCATCATTCTGCAGACAGATCACTTATAGAAAATTTAAATAGATTACAGATTTGGATAACCATTTCACTAATGGGAATGCCAATGCTTCTAAAAATAAATTTCTATTTCATACTTCACAGCATCTAGCAATTTATTCTAATATTTGTGGAAACCATTTTGAATTTGATTCAAGCATAACTTGATGCACATCACTGCTGAAATACTCTGTAAATAGATATTACAGATTATTACAATCCATAGTGGTACATTTGAAAATGGTTCCAGAATTCATCACCAACCTCCTTTAAAGCTGACTGACCATTATTAAAAAGAAATCTTTATTCAAGCACAAGCACCCCCTCTCGATTGCAGATGTGTCCACTGAATGATGGAATGACATTTCACTCAGAAACCTTGGCTTTGGCCCACAGATAGAATGGTGATAGCTTTAATGGATATTAAACATACTGAACTCTGAATCTATCTATCATTTATCCCTACGGGAAAAAACCAAGGTATTCAAATATGTTATGATATTTGTTTCTATATTTTATATCAGCACTATTCAAGTTCACATGGCAGTCATGTTTTCCTAGTTAACCTGCACAGACAAACATTACTGATACTTTATATGGGATCTGTTCTTAGCATATTGATCAATATTGATGAAAACTATCAGCCAAAGAGCCCCTACTTTCTCCTGTCAGGCATTTTACACCCGGAGTTGAATTCTTAAACCCATAACCGACACTACTATCATAATGTAATCCATAGCATTAAGCTCTGACTGCCACAAAATGAATCAACCAATTGTAGATGCAAAATTACAGTAGCTATGCTGCATATAAGGTATTTGTTTCTCAAAGCAAAAGCATATGTCTACAACCTTTCTCTCCCCCTCCAGCTCGAATTTAGCTTTTTATGCTACTTGCATTTTAATGAGTGAAGAAAAACTCAACTTGCAAAATACTATTTCTACTGGCAATTATTTTTAATGAGTTACTGTTCTTACCACTACTGCAATCCAGGAGTGTGGGAATAAGGAACTAAAATACTTATTTACCAGTTTCAATTGTAATTTTAATTATCATTTTGAATAATAATTTTTATAAAACCTAGATGTACAGCTGAATTATCCTTCTTGTTTATAACTTAAGTCTGAACGATACACACATCGGATGATCCAAGTTTGTGTTTCTGGACCATAATGGGTTAATCAGCCACATCAGGATTGAACAAGTACATATTTGAGACAACCATTTCATTTTTGGGGGATAGTCAGGCTAACACGTGACACAAATATCTATGTTCAGCCATCTGAAAAGAAATGCTAGCAGAGCAAGTCATCATAGGAGATATAGCAACAGATTTTACCTAAATAAAGATAATATTGGAGGAATATTTCTGTATTTGTGAATAAAATAGTTGGGTGCAAAAGATATATTCTGCTTCCCCTTGTAAATATAATGGTCATGCCTTAGACCACTGTGTATTATTAGTAAGTGCATGTATGGCTACAGTATTAGGCTACACACTAAACAGTTTATCTCACAGTAAAGGAATCAATGCCAAAACAAGCTTCATTTAAAGGAATCAATGCCAAAACAAGCTTCATTTTAGATTTCAGAATTATGCATATGTATTTTGCTGAATTTAAATACTTTAAGGAGGTTTACTAATGATTTGCTGCATATCATTGGAAAATTTTGAACTTGCAAAAAGATGCAAGAGCTTGAAATGTCAACTTGCATTTTCCAAAATTAACTCACATTCTGCAAGTATACGAGTGCTAAATTCGATCCCTGCCACTAACCATGACAATTGTCATTTCTGTGACACTGGTACTAGACAGAAGGAAAGGAAAAATCTAACAAGGTTAGAATGTGTAACATATTGAAAAATAGTGTCAAAAACACCAGAACCTAATCAGGTCTTAGAAGCCGCTCTAGGTATCTAAATATTCAGATTTGTCTGGATTTGATCAAAAGTTTTTAATCTATCTAGCTGACAAGAAAGTGTGATGGTCTGATGAACAACACAAAAACAATGTCTCCCTCAATTGATGGGGGTGGAGGAGGGGGAGTGGGTGGGTAGAGAATATATTTTGATAAAGGAAAAACATACCTAAATCACTAATGTAGATAGGATTGTCTATAACCTTCTGGCCCGCTTGAATTATCTGGGCAAGATTCTCTCTGAAATAATTATGCATGGGTTTAGAAATAGACAAATGATGATTTTTTTTTCAGATTAACCTTGATTTAGTTCATACTTAATGTACAACAAATTCTAACAACATATGACAAGTAAAAGGAAGATTCATGAGATTGTGGTCCTTGACACAGACATAACACTGGTCTAGTTTGATTTGTTGTCACATTGTTACTAATGTGGTCTTTAAGACAGACATAACACGGGTCTAGTTTCATTCAGTGTCAAGTTGTTAATAATGTGATTCTACTTAAAATTCCATAAACAGAAATGACTTGCTGTATCATCATTTTTTACTTTCTGACACTACTCAGCAGATTTGTGTCTATGATTCATTATTGTTTTAACAGATAATTCATAAAGATGCATTGTATAATGATCTATTAAAAGACAAAACTTCAATCAACCAATGAGACACCCAATATGTATGCTAGTACCTCAATTACCAGAACTCCTAAGGGAACACTGTTTAACAAGAGTTGAAATGACAAGTTCAGGCTATACCAGATCTGTATAGTCTGTGAACATGCCTGTGGTTCAGATACAACACTTACTCTGATCAATGAGGTCCAGAAAAATGAGGTATTACTGTAGCATAATTCTGATCAATGGAAATTTTTCTTTGGATTTGATACTTTATCAGGTTTGTTGTATAACAAAGTGTAGGAAAAATGTGCTTCTCTTGTTATTTTCCTGCAATGTATCTCAATGTATTTATTTCCAAAAAAGCACAATTATTACAAATGAAAATTATGAGAGAATGGAAAAGAAATAAAAATGTATATACCCTCACCTGTATAATGGGTTCATTGCAATGATATCACGAATTGTCTTCACAACTTCTGAAGTAAGGGCCTATGAAAGAAAATGAATTTCACCTTTAAATGATAATGATAATACTTTAATCCTTTTCACATAAGATATCATACTTAAAACTGAATATACAGTAAAATAATATTTTGTACCTTTGACACTAATCCTTCTTTTAATCATCAATTATCAAAATAAATACACAATATTAAGAACTAGTAAGCCTGGATTTCATGAAAAGCACCTGAGTTATTACTTGAACTCAAGTCTAATGTCTGCAATCTTATTGTCTGACTAATATTGACTAATCAAATGCTGTAAGTCTAGGTTTAAAGTTAAAGACTTTCTGTAAGTAAATGTTTTCTGTTGTATACATGTAGTCAGTGTCAACTTGAATTTCGAAATTTCTCATAATTTTGAAAATCTGCTTCCATAAAAAAGGTTTCTTGAAATTTACATGTTACTCAAGCAACTTTCAATATTGAATAAAGATATGTAATCAAACATGGATTTTACAGAATGTGACATTTACATATAGGTACCCATGGTAGAGTAAATGTATAATTATGTCCACATAAATATTAAAAGGAAAAGTCCAGGCTAAGGTACTGTATATACTTGCTTATAAGTTGAGTCCAACTGCAAACTTCACAGATCCAGATCTTCTGTCACATAATGTGCCAGCAGATCTTGGTCTTTGCAGTTTGTAAGAAGTAATCAGTAGAACAAACATATAAGAAGTCTTCTGGTACAGTACAGCTCACGTGATTTTTCGGAACCCTACACTTCGTGGTGGGAGTGGAGAGAGAGAGTGGAGAGGATTAAGAAAAACCCCTCCACCATCACTCCATGCGTCCTGACGGAGTTGCCGCGGTGTCTCACAAAGAATAGCCCTGCACACCACGCTTTCTCGCAGAGTTGCATCCGATCACCACCGCGGAGTGGACGTGGTCTCGATAATATGGACGTGGTTTACTGTTTATCACCCATGCAAGGAGAGGTTGAGAAAGAGACAGGGAGGGGGGGGGCACCGATTTATCTACATCGCTATCCCTCTGGGGAGCAATTTGCTAACATTTTGATACTGAAAAAAGAAACACAGTCATTCAGTTCATTATAAATATTTCCTTGTTATAACGAAGATAATGTATGATACATAGTGCCAAATCAAATTTTAGATGATGATAATGTAATGACAATGCCTCGCAAACTGTATTAATACTACATTTAGCGCAATGAATCTTATTTTTTTTCTTCAATACTATGTTATCGGAATCTAAACATGCATTCATATCCTTATTTCTTTTTCAGTAAACGCAATACAAAATTTTAATGATCATATGAAAGTCAGTGATATTGTACTACCTGCAATGTAAAGAACAATAAACACTGAACAAATTAATAACAAAGCTC
Organism: Margaritifera margaritifera; assembly: GCA_029931535.1. Classification (NCBI taxonomy): domain Eukaryota; kingdom Metazoa; phylum Mollusca; class Bivalvia; order Unionida; family Margaritiferidae; genus Margaritifera; species Margaritifera margaritifera. The sequence continues at coordinate 6,425,707 of JAQPZY010001685.1, read as the reverse complement.
CAGTCATACCTGACTGAAGTGAAACAAAATCGCACAAGTTTTGATGGTTACTCCATGCATGAGTACTCACTCACATATTGTACGATTTTTTCTGACATCCAATCGCTTAAATAAAGCATTATTAAGATTTCACATCATTATTTTATTTTAAACTGTACTATTTTGTAGGGGTGAAATGATTAATCGATATATCGATGTATCAATACTTTTTCTATATCGATACCCATATCGATACAAGAGGGAAAGAATCGATACAAAACGATACTTACTCTATGCAAGTTACTTTAATCTTCAGCAGTCGTGAATAATTATTAGTCATTTGCCTTTTCATTCTTTAAATTGATAATTCGTCTGAGACAGCCATAGCAAGTACATGCACTCACTTCTGTCAGTAAAAAAAAAAACCAATTGACAACAGCCACTCGCCTTCTAAAAATTAACACAAGGTGAGTAACTCACGTGGTTCGAAATCTGCCCCCTTCTCCCACCACAATTCCATCCTAATTAGTTTATCTCGTCAGCATCTTCAGCCACTGATAACATATATCAACGGAAAGAAGACATTACAGATTTCTTCCTTATGTATGATTTAAGTACTTTACTGATCATTTAATAACCACTTTTACACGAAATTTATCTGTTGCATCGCATCTGGTCTACTTGGATGGAATTGAAGGCTACACATCAGGTGTGTCACGCAGTGTTACATGCAATTCTGATTAGTGGTTATTGTTTGTTCAAGTCCAGGGTAAAACAATAACCACTAATCATAACTAACTGTAACGTGTTCATTGCGTGACATACTGGAAATATTGGCATCCAAACTCTATCCAAATAGATACAAAGCAACATAGAAACTTCACACAAAAGTGACTATTAAATGATATATGTAAAGTACTTAAATCGTACATGGGGAATAAGTTTGGAATATCTCCTTTTACGTTGATATATGTAATCAGCGACCGAACCTGCCGATGGGATAAAACAAAAACAAAAAAAAACACAGAATCGGCAAGGGGGCGGATTCCAAACCGCACGAGTTGTAGCCACCTCGTCAATTTGTAGAAAGGGAGTGGGTGTTGTCAATAATTTCCTTTTTCAGTGACAGAAACAAATGTCTGGCTGCGGCAGTTGATTTGCATCTGCAGGAAGTACAATGTGAAGGATCTGGCTATTAGTCATCTCCGCTCCCAGACTCGGATTTGTTCTAGATAAGAATTTCCTTGCACAAGGAAATTGCACTGTTTCTTTTGTTTTGAAGATAACACCGTAATCTCTTCAAAATTTAAGTGAAGACATGAAACTGGCAATAATATGTTTTAAAAACATTCATTCAGTGTAAAACAAAGGGCGTGGTGACCAGGATGAGTCATGCATATGATCGAATGGAGCAGTCTGAAATGGCCTACAAGGGTGAATAAAAATCACTAACAGCTAGTCTGTTTAGAAGTATTTTTTTTTTAATCTTGTCAAGGATGAGAATGGCATATGGACAGATGATAAGTCTATGTTTGTTTGTAATCTGCATACTGGAAATACACCCAATATGTCAACACAAAAAAAAAAATGGCACCACCCTACCACTGACAGACATTCTAAAGATGACCATCAAGTTGATATGTGTATCGATAATGTATCGTATCGTAGGCTGTGTATCGAGAATCGTATCGATGCGTGGCAGAGGTGTATCATTTCACCCCTACTATTTTGCTTTAATTACCAAAGTAGCGGGGTTTTTTTAAAATCACAAATGGTCACAAAAAGTCATCCTAGATACATGTAGTTGACATGTGCAGTAACCTAGCACAAGAGAAGCCATCAACACTGCTTGTTTTCTTTGATATTGACGTTTTCATTTCATGTGCTAACTGTTAACCTACAAAAAATACAACAGCAGCGCTTCTGCAGGTTTGTTTTCTTTGCCACTGATTTGACAAACTTGTGCATCAGATGAAATTATTGTTTTACTTTTTCCTTTTTCTGTTCATTTCCTATCGCATACTATGCAAAATATAGAAAAATGAGATGAACCTGTTTAAGCATTTCTGGATCAATAACTGTTTTTAGTAAAGACCCCTCCCCAGCTCTCTCTCTCTCTCTCATAAAATATGGAATCCAAAGCACTACTGCCCAAGTCATCGTTATCAGTTGCACTTACTATTAGAAACATTTTTTTTTTTTTTTTTTTTGTACATGCTTCAGTAACAGCTTAAGTATTCCATGATTGGGCTAGCTTTCTTCAATGTGAGTTTCAAAAATAACGCTAAAATGCTTATTAATGTTAACCAAAATTTTCTTTTTCGCTGCTTGACATGTCGACATTTTCTGTCAATCATCAGAATTAAAATATTAAAATCTGACTGATTATAAATCTAGCGTACACAAAATGAAATCTGGAAACCTTTGGTAGTGGTAAAAAAGTAATAATGTGCTAGACATTATAGCGTTATGGAGCAAAAAAGAAAGACATTTTCCCACGACTGAACGGAAATTCCAGAGCACGTGCTCTAAAGTGTGTGTGAGCATGGGCATCCGCAGGAATTTTCCGGGGGTTGGGGGGTTGAAGTAAAAGGGATATATTTATTATTTTTTAAAACTCGGGGTGGGGACTGGGGCAACATGCCCCCCACCCCCACCCCACCAACCCAAGTGTGTGTGTGTGTGTGAGTCGCACACTTTATCCACTGGGACACAGTAACTCAAGCTCTCTAGCTGTAAAGCAATATACACATACAGAAACACGCTCAATAACCAAAGGCTCTAACAGTCACATACAGGAAACTGCATACTTTAATATCTGCGTAAAAATAATTATAAGAGTATATTTTGTTTTTATATTTTCGCCATAGAAAAATGAGCAAATAATAGGATACATGTGGAGACAATACATCCATGCAAAATACTCTAAACTTGTTGGAAATTAAAATCTCTGAACATCTCAGATTTTAGAATTTTCCACATTTTTAATTTCGGTAATAAGCCGAGTTCAGATTAATTACTAACAATTATCAAACTTCCGTTGTTAAATGCACCAAGTTTGATGGCTTCTTGTGATAAAATAAAATAACTCTGTTCCCAAGCTGAAACTTACATCATCCTTTGATGCCAACCCTTGTTAATATTTTACAACAGCGTTCACAATGGTCACTGCCTTGATTTATGTAAACATCCGCTGAAGTCAAGTCTTTATTAGCATATATGTGATTCTACCGACGGTAGGCCAAAAATACCGTCTTAAAGGCTGTCTAAAGCACATACCGTTTAGTAGTTAAAATCAACCGCTTTTGAAAATTAAAAGATTTTTTTTTGTTTTTTTTAATAAAAATACCCAAACACGGTACTTTTACATTTTCTGTCAACATATTAGGGAAACCAGCCAAAACCAGTCTACTGGGAACCGGAAATATTATACCAGTATGACAACCAGTGCGATGATGCATTGCAGAGTAATAGGATTACAATTGTTAAAGAACAGCTGACATGTGTACACAGCAATCTGCTCATTGATTTTACCTTATTGTTGGAATTTGAAGAGTTTATGCCAAATGTGGGATTCTTTTGAGGTGTTATAAGTAATAAAGGGATCAAAAGTGGTCCATGATGTCTTCTGAGAGTTTGTTAAAAATCCGCCGACCATTGGCAGAGGGGAGAAAAAACAAAGAGACCGACCATAAAAAAATTATTTCAGCAGACACACCACAGTAAGTACTTTGATTTTTGTCCTGTTTAATTGGTGTTGTGTTGTTCCAGATGTTTTAAGAGGTCAGCTCTTTCGTTCAATTCTAAACATGTGCTTTCTCCAAATGCTAAGAAACCACTGTCTTAGAAATATTATAAGTTCAACAGTGCTTGGATATCAGAGTTTAAGTTTGTGCAGATGAGCAGCAAAGGTCCAGAGTTAACATTGTGTGTTTCAAGGTATGCATCTTTTGTATTTCATAAACTATTTGCAGTTTTCATGCACATAAATTTAGATCAAGCCCTAGATACAATATATTACAAGATAATTAATTTTAAAGTTTGGAAAAAATTATTCATGTATTTTTTTTCATTTTTATTTCAAGTCTAAATCAATCTTTATTTTTTTTTTATTTACAGTGGTGAAACTTGCCAAAAGATTTTTGGATCTGAGCCATGAAGAGAAAGACACCCTTGAAGATGAGGCTCAGGAATACATCTCAAGTCCAAGTTAGGAACTTCCTCCTCGCGGTGAAGATACCTTGGATGAATATTAGAGAGTAATCAGCAACCTTACAAACCAAGCAACAGGAAAACTAAAGTTGGAACTTCTCTGCAGGCTGAGCATGTTTGTCCTGTCATTACAACATTCTAATGCTGATACAGAGAGGACATCCTTCCTTCTTCACAAAATACAAAGAGATTCAAGGGGAAATCTGGACCAGAGAACTATTGAAAACCTGTTAAGTGTGAAGCTTAATAATCACAATGAATGTCATCAGTGGTCACTAGACAGTGATCTTGTGAAGGAAACTGAAAATGCTATTGGATTTTATAAAAGAAAAATCTTGCAGTGAACTATCAGATAACAACTCTTCTTTTTTCATTATTCAACCGTATATTGACTCATAGTAAGTAATTGTTATTGTAATATTTTCCTTCAGAATCTGAATCTGATTCATGTTCAAACTTGCTATTTTATTATAGTATGAAGAGAATACATATTATGGCACAAGAAAGCACTGGTTTTGTTTTCCATCCCTTTGAAACGTAAAATTTATGCCGATAAAAAATCTACTTGTTTAGAGGCTAATCTACTGATCAAAATTTGCAAATCTACTGGTTTGAAATCCTAGTTCTGTCACATATATGTATTAGGGAGAGACAATTGAATTTTCCAGGGGGGGGAGGGGAGGGGGATAAATGCATGAAAACAATTGTCTTTTGCTGATTTTGTAGTATAAAAAGACATTAATCCATTCCATATTTCACTTAAAATAAATAAATATTGTGATGAAAGAACAAAAAATATCCCGGTCGAAAAAAAAAAAACAACATATAAGGCCCATATATGAAATAGTCAGTCCCTTACAGTACACATGCAGTCATAATATTTAGCCTTTTGACTCTGCTATTACTGCTTAAAGACTAAGCACGCGGTTTGCATTTCAGTGTAAATTCAGTGTTTTAGGTTTGTTTGGGTGGGGGGGGGGGTAAGCAGAAGCGGATGTCAATTTGGATTTTAATTGTCCATATCTCAGAGAATTACTTTCCTTTGAAACAAAATTATAAATTTATGCTGCTTGAAAAGCTCAGCCAGGTGTGCTTCTCGTCAAGTCAATGAGTAAGTTTGTTCATATTTCTTTGAAATAAATTAAAAGCATAAACTTATTGCAAAAGAAGTCGATCAACCTTTTATAAACAGTAATGTGTACTGAATATACAAGACTACTGAAATTATTTTTGTATTGTCCAAATATATGATCAAAATAAAGATGACTGATTCTTCCAATGGTATCCAGTTGTAAATCACTCTTGACGTCTCAGTCTTTCCGTAGGTGGACTTTATTCATTGGCTGTTCAAATGTAAATCAGTAATGTCGACCAGCCCCCTCCACGGTGGAGCTGACATAGGCGTGCCTGCCGAGACGCAGTGGTGATTTGTAGGTATTTATGCCTATTTATGCCTCCACCGTGGAGTGTTATCGTGGAGCTAAAGTGGAGGGGATCAAGTCCCCCACCACGAAGCGTGGGGTTCCGAAAAATCGCGTGAGCTGTACTGTAAATACCCCGTGTCGATATGACTTTCTGTTCAGGAGGAGTAGCAATAACAAGATTTTAAAAATGACTGCTGTGGTGGCCATACTGGATGTCAAATTGACACCATTTTCATTTAGGACCAACTAGATATCATCAAAAATCTTTTAGTGAAAACTCCATGCTGATATAACCATCCATTCAGGAGAAACAGCAATAACAACATTTTCAAGATGGCTGCTGTGGTGGCCTTATTTGCCATCTAAAAGCAGCACCATTTTCTTTTAAGACCAACTAGACCTTCGAATGAATGTGTGTGTAAAGTTCCATGGCAATCCTCCAAGTAGTTTAGGAGGAGTATCAATAACAAACTAATGAACAGACAATGTTGGATGACAGACAACAAACCATCCCATAAGCTCTTCTGGTCCATGACCAGTAGAGCTAAAAATAAAGTCTGTCACATATGACAAGACAACTTAACCATGTCGAAATGACATGTTCTATCCTTGATCGAACTGTTGCCAAGGTTTGTGAAATGTGATTTAACATCTTAGATCATAGACCTACTCACACTAACAAATAAAAGAAATAATGACATTAATAGCATTTGTATATTTTTCATGTATAAATGAACTTTTTCAAAATTTCTTTTTTTAAATTATTCAGTAACATTTACAGGATTTTGACTGTTAAAGTGGATCTTTTATGGATTTTGTATAAATTATGTGTGAAGAAGAAATCGATTTACCAGTGATGAAAATGTAGAATTCTAATGCATACATATTTGTTTTAATTAATATTCCTCTTAAAATGTATGAAATAATATAGTAAATACAAACATATAGACACATTCTGAAGAATGCAGAATCTAATAAAAATGTGTACATTCCCAGCATTATTACCAGCAAAATATGCTGATGTGACATCACTGGATAAGAAGGGTACTTAATTATGTTCACCTGTATAAAGCCAACATGGCGTTGCCCTGTGTTAATCAAATTTCAGCCCATATATTTATTATCAGAATAGCTACAACTTTGAAAATTGGTAAAGCACCTTAGAATGTATTGGGATTAATATAGTGATGACAAGTTTGAAGGCTGGATTTCACCTTTAAGCTCAAAAGATCGAGGGTTATCTTCTAAAGTCCAATCTTTATGAAACAAGCCAATAAAACATCTTTTAGTCCAAGGTCCCTAAGAGGAGGATATCTAAACTGAAAAGAGAAACACAACAATCTACAATTCAAGAATATCCCTTCTTTCATTGTAAAAAAAAACAAGGACAACAAATGGCTCATGATAAGTCAACAACATCAGGTTAGTGGTCTGGATGTATTTTCTGCAGTATATTCTCCAGTCTTTGTCCAGAAATTAAATCCAAGGACCAAATCAATAGGGATATTTCTTAGGTGAAAGATTATAACAGACATATCAAGTTACATTGAAATCTGTTGAAGAGAGCTTAAGTTCTGGTCCAGAATGAAATGCAAAAGCTAAGTCTATTTTCTGTAATAGCACCTTGATCATGAAGGCACAAGTCCCAAAATCAATAGGGGTCTTTCTTTGGCCAAGTTGAACACGTACAAAGTTTTGTACCAATGCCCTCAATCTTGGAGCTACTGACCCACAAATCAATATGGTTTCTTTCTAGAGAAAAGGAAAACAAGTGTACTAAATGTCACTGAACTCTGTAATCCTAAACTTATCATTATTATCTGGAAATAAAATTCATAGGCAAAATCTATTTTTAGCAACAGTGACCTTGACCTTGGAGCTACTGAGTCCTAAATCAACATGGTTCTTCCTTGGGCTAAGGGGAGCACAACTGCATTGTAATCTATTCATTAGAATTTATGTTATCATCAAGAAATGAAATGCATAGACAAAATCTATTATTAGCAACAGTCACCTTGAACTTGGAGCTACAGACCCCCAAATTAATCGACTTATTGATCCTACTCCTACTTGTTTGGTAAACAATTCTGCAGCTCATCATAAGAAATCTTCATATTGAAATAACAAGAGTCCCTTGAAGAGACTTGTACTCTACTGGGTGTAAAGAATTTCCAGGAATTCAATACAAGACCATTTCTTCATTTTAACTGCCGAGTGTTGAAACCATCTCTGACATTCTTCAGCGATAACAAGATTTTCAAATTGGCTGCTGTGGTGGACATACTGGATGTCATTTAGGACCAACTAAGTATCATAAGAAGTACATTGGTGAAAACCCCATGTTGATACAGTCAAACCTCTCCTAACGGTCACCTGTGTTCAGCGGTCACCTGGTCACAATGGTAATTTTTATTTCCCCCAGGCAAATTTCTTATATAAATGCCCTGTATTTAACAGTCACCTGCTTTCAGCGGTAAGGTGTTTCCTAACCTAACACTGGTTTCACCCTGCCTTAAGCAGTCACAGGAGCGTATCAGCAGTGACTGCTCCAAGCATTTCATATCTCGATTGTACTTACCCTAGTCCAGTCTTGTTGTCAGTCAAACTCAAAGGTGTCCACATGTCAGCTTCAAAAGCAAGGCGGTTTTTGTCCTTACATGAGAGAATCAAAGCAATTCATTTCCTAGATCATGGGCAAACTCAGATCCAAGAGATTATTAAGTGTAAGCGAGATATTAAGGCCGATTTTGAGAACAACATTAATCTGGAGTGTAAGAGCTAACATACAATCACACCAAATGAGTAGAGATGCATCTACACTGCACTTTTGATATCCCTTATGGTTTATATGCTACTAACAATAGCCAAAGGAAGCTTCTTTTCATTCCCTAATCATCAAAGGTCTCTCATAAAAGCCGACTGTCTTTTGATCTTGGTGAGTTTGAGCAACTGCTTAATCCATCAATTGTTTGAAGTGTGAACACCTGTTTTCATGCCAAATTATACCAGCTGACCTAACAAAAAGTCAGTCCAGTGTTTGACAATCACAGGTAAGCTATCAATTAGTATTTTTATTTAGACGCTGTTTCTACTGATAAGTGACGATTTAATATTCATGATCGATTAAAATAGAACTTTTTATTTTATTAATTTGTTATTTATCTTTTTGCTAAATAGCTAAACTAAATATATGTATCTTGACAGCATACTACTACTACTACTAATAATAATAATGCTAATACTAATCGGTGCATAGTACACGTATTTGTCATGAACCAAGTCTGAGAGCTGAACCTGCCTTCAGGGGCCATCTGTCTACAAAGGCCACATTGGCCTTTTCCTATGGGTGGCCACTGTAGACATGTTTGACTGCATAACCATCCATTCAGGTGGAGTTAAGAAAACAATATTTTTAAAAACAGCCACTATGGTAGCCATATTGAGGGTCAATTTTCATAATTTTCATTTAATACCAACTAGACACCATATGAAATCTCCTGATGAAAATCCCATGTCAAAATGACTTTCCATTTAAGACGAGTAGCAATAAGATTTTCAAGATGGCACCATGGTGGCCATAATGGACATCAGATCAGCACCATTTTAATTTAGGACCAACAAGACATTATAAGAAGTCTTCTGGTCAAAACCCCATGTTGATATGACTTTCCATTTTGGAGGAGGAACAATAACAAGATTTTCAAGATGGCTGCCATGGTGGACATACTGGATATCAGATGTGTAACATTTTCACATAGGACCAACTAGACATCATAAGAAGTCTTCTGGTACAAGTACATTGTCAATATGAACAGCCATCTAGAACAAGTAGCGATAATAAGATTTTCCAGATGGCCATTGTGGTGGGCATATTGGAGGTCAGAATTGCACCATTTTCATTTATGACCAACATGACAAGAAGTCTTTCAGTGAAAACCCTATGCTGATATGATGCTTCATTCATTCAGATGTAGTGATACAAAATTTACAAGATGGCCACTGTGGTGGCTATACTGGATATCTGTTTGGCATCATTTTCATTTAGGACCAACTAGACATCATGAGAAGTCTTTTAGTAAAACCCCATGTTAATATGATCATCCATTCAGGAGTAGCGATAACATGATTCTCAAGATAGTAGCAATGGCAGCCATACTGCATATGCAAGCAGCACCATTTTCATTTAGGACCAACTAGACATAAAAAGTCTTCTGGTGAAAATCCATGTCAATATGACATTTTGTTCAGGAGGAGTAGCTATAACAAGATTTTCAAGATGGCTACTGTGGTGGCCATTTGGACATCAGATTAGCACCATTTTCATTTAGGACCAACTAGACAGCATAGGAAGCCTTCTGATGAAAACCCCATGTCAATAAGACTTTCAATTCAGAAGTAGCAATAACACGATTTTCAAGATGGCTGCCATGGTGGCCATATTGGACATAAGATAGGCACCATTTTCAGTTAGAATCAACTAGACATCATATATGTGATTCTACTGATGGTAGGATAAAAATACCATTTTAAAGACCGTCTACTTCACATACCATTTTATAGTTGAAATCTGCCGCTTTCAAAAAACAAAATACTAAAAAATAATTAAAAAAGACAAAAAAACTGTATTTTTATGCATTCTATCCTTAGATTACAGAAACCAGCAAGAACCAGTCTACTGGTGACCGGAAATGTTATAGCACATTGACTGGTACAATGATGTGCGACTGAGTAATCGGATTAACAAGGCTAACATGTGTACACAGAAAATTGTTAACTGATTACCGTATTGTTGTAATCTGGAGAGTTGAAGGTCAAATGTGAGATGTTTTATCAGGTGTTATAAGACATAAAGGGATCAAAGGTGGTCCATGATTGCTTTCGAATCCCTGAATAAAAATTGACCAACCTTTGGAAGTGGTGAGATAAAAAGAAGAGACCGACCAAAAAACAATTTCGGCAGAAACACTTGAGCAAGTATTTTGATTTTTTTTTTATTGTTTAATTGTTATTGCATTGTTCAAGATGTTTTGGAGGAATATTTAAGGGCAGCTCATATATTTTTTTTTAGCTCAATCCATGTCAAAATGCCAAAACATGTACTTTCTCCCAATACTAAAGAACCACTGGCTAAGAAATATGAGGCTCAGCAATACATCTGAAGTCCGTCTCAGGAACTTCCTCCTCGGAGTGAGCTTGCAGGAGTATTGGAGAGTAGTCAGCGGCCTCAAAAAAAAACCCAGCCACAGGAAAACTGAAATTTGAACTTCTTTACAGGCTAAGTGTGGTTGTTTTGTCATTGCCACATTCTAATGCTGATACAGAAGACATTCTCCATTCTTTGCAAAATAAAAAGTGATTCAAGAGGAAATCTGTGCCAGAAGCTATCGAGAGCCTGTTAAGTGCGAAACTTAATAATCACAATGAATGCCATCAGTGGTTACCAGTCAGTGAACTTGTGAAGGAAACTAAAAATGATCGTGTATTTTATTTAAAAAATCTTTGCAGTGAACTCTTCCTTTGTCATTTAACTGACAATACCTTGACTCGTATTAATCGATTATTGTTGCAAGATTTTCCATCAGAATCTGATTCATGTTCAAAACTGGCTGTTTTATTTTAGTATGAAGAGAATATATATTATGTCAAAAAATGCAATTGTTTTCTTTTCAATCCCCTTAAAACACGTAAAATTTATTTAGATAACAAATCTACTGGTTTAGAAGCCAATCTACTGATCAAAATTTGTAAATCTACTAGTTTGATGTCCTGATTCTGTCACATGTATGTCATAAGAAATCTTGTAATGAAAATCCCATGTTGATATGACCATCCATTCAAAGAGTAATGATAACAAGATTTTAAAGATGGCTGTTGTGGTGGCCAAATTAGAAGTCCAAGTGGCACCATTTTCATTTAGGACCAACTGGACTATGGGATGAATGTGTGTGTAAAGTTCCATGGCAATCCTCTAAGTAATTTAGGAGAAGTATAAATAAGAAACTTGTGCTAACATATGGATGAAAAAACATCCCATAAACTCTTCTAGTCTATGACCAGTAGAGCTAAAAATGTATGCTACATAGTACACAATCCAAAAGCAAGTTCTATTACCTTCACTTCATCATTCATTGAAAATGGCTCATGATTCAGATTTTCAGTTTGTACCATGAGCACCTTGTCTATCACTGGAGGGAGGGGAACTTGTTCTATATCTTCTAATAATTCCTCTGCATTATTGTTCTGGTCCTTTCCATTTTCAGCTATCAGGCGACCATTTTTTCGTCGTCGTTTTAAGGCCCTCCTTTTGATTTGTTCTCCTTCAATATAGACATACACAGTATGTATTATTCATATGCTACAGTAAAACCTCATTTATTTAAACTTTATACATCAAATTACTGGTTTTATCCAAACCAAATATATATCCCCCAAAAATATATATCCCCCAAATGTGAGAATTTTGTAGACTGAAACCTTAATAAACCTATATCCCCCAGAAATTAAAATAGTTTTGTGGGTTCAAATTTCCATGCTTCTAATGAAACTACCAGAAGAAGGAATTTGTTTCTAAAAGCAAAAACATATCTCCCCACCTCAACACCAAGACAATTTTGCTATTACTGTCATTCTGTGACACTTGTAGTTGACAGAATGAATGGAAAAATCTAGCAGGGTGAATAAAATTAATTGCGGGGGGGGGGGGGGGGGAAGAACGTGATATACAGAGTCTCTGATATTTAAGGTCCAGATTTTAGTCTTCCTCTCATTACATCTAAACAGTTTGATCAATTTAAGTAGGATGCAGAAATTTTCAGCTTTGCATAAATTAGGACAACTTCGACATTTGTCAAAAAAAGAGAGACTAGGAAGCTAAGCTAAAAAAAATCACTCACCTGGCTGACATCTGCATAACAGCCAATGCAAGAGCAGCTAGCCAAGAAATCTAAGTCTATAGGATGCTTTATGTGAAAATATTTTCCAATGCTGTTGATTAAATATGTTAACAGTTTAAGAAAACAAATGTTTTAAGATTTCTCTTTTTTTTTTGTATCTTCATCCATATTTCATGGGACATCAGCATCATTGTCCAATATTAAAAGTACTCTATGCCAGGATGGTTTATGTCAAAGTTGGTAAAATTCTGTTGTGTGTTCTTGTTGAGATAAAGTTGTTTAAATGTCGTTTAAAAATATTTTTACTAATGCTGGCCGTATTTGGTGGTGGATCGACATTATTTGTGGACAAAATTGAAACCCCTATATGCCATGGTGCTGTCAAATTCTGTTGAGAAGTTTTTGAGAAAGAATCATTTCAAGGTTTTTCAGTTTTTAGTAACATTGGCCATATTTGAAGGTAGATTTGTACAGATTGGAAGCTCTTAATACTAGGATGAGTTTCATAAACTTATGTCTAATTCTGTTCAGTGGTGTTTGAGAAGAATACAATTAAAGGTTTGTCTGTTTTGTCTGTTTTTAATAACAGCTGTCATATTTCATTTTGGATTGGCATCACTATGTATACATTTGATAATCCTTTAGGCCAGGCTGCTTTCTGTCAAATTAGGTCACATTTTGTTCAGCAGTTTTTGAGAAGTTTTTATTTCAAGGTTTATCTACATTTAGTAAAAGTGGCCATATCTGATGGTGGATCGGCTTCTTTTGTAAAATTTTTGAAGTCCTTTAGGCCATGATGCTTTGTCGAATTCTGTTGCGCAGTACTGGAGAAGTCATCAGTTGAAGATTTTTTCATTTTTAGTAACAACAGCCATATCTGAAGGTGGATGACATCATTTGCATAAAATTTATGCCAGAATGGTTTCTGCAAATTCAGTCAAATTCTGTTGTGTGGTTTTAAGAACTTGTTGATAGGTTTTTCTACAGTGGGCATATTGTACAATTACTTTGTTGTGCAGTAAAGGGTACCAGTGTCAGCCTCTCTGAGGAGTCAAGTAAACTCTTTCATCTTTGTGGCCAAGTGAGGAAGAGAAATACACAACAGATTGTCAGCACTTAGTGTGTGACACTGTGGCTAGGACAGTTCTGAATGTCTTGGAGGCATGTGTTCTTTTGAGTGCTGGAGACAGTAGTTAGGCTGGATGTTAACTTCCACTTTTCACATTCACCCAATAACCAAATGATGCTGATATTCAGATCATTGAGGTGTCACTTTGAGAAACAAAGTGCTTTGCTTTGACTTGGTTATATAAAGTATTAGTTACAGTCTCTCTGCATAGCCAAGTGACCTCTTCGATCTTTAAAGTGTGGCAGAGAAATACACAATAATGTAGCACTCAGTGTGTGACATTGTGGCTAAGACAGCTCTGATGATCTTGTAGACATGTTGACGTATTCTTCAGAGTGCTGGGAGCAGTAGATAGGTCTGTTGATAACTTCCATTGAATGTACTTTCATTTATTGAAAACAACTGATTATCTCAGTGATTATTTGACATCCAAGCTGTAAATGAGAGTCAGAAATGTGCAGTTGTCTGACATTAAATTTGGGAGAGAATAACATATACATGCATTTTTATGATTGGTGTCAAATCCCATAGTCCAACATATCGGACAATTCTCTTTTGAAGTGGGACAAAGAGAAAGATTTTCCAAGACACTAGTCTGGGACAAGTGCTTTTTCCCTATTTAAACAGAAGCTGGGCAAGCATGAATTTTCTTGCTTTAATCACTTTATCAACCTTTATCTGTCCATACTGAATGCTTGAATCTACCTCTCTCTATTTATTCATTTACATTCTTAGATATATCACACATACCATACAAAGTGGTAATTGATAACCGTTGCATGTGAGCGCATTCTATTTACTGCCTGACTGCATATTGGGATAAACAACCAAATTATCAGTTAATCAAAATACTTAAAACAAAACAAAGCCAGTATTATTAGTTAGCCATGTTTGAAACAGCTTGTTATATTTTGTTTACTCAAGCCAGATACTCATGAGCAGATAACAAACTGATTTCAGTCAAGCGAGCCAACACAATTAAACTAATGAAAGGCACTTTACCAGCATCAGAGTCAGTTTCCTTTATGAACTGATTAAATGACTGTAATGATTCTTAAATTTTTAATTAATTATACAGAGGTGATATTGTGTTTGAAGCAAAATAATTATGCTAATTAAATGACAGAATGTATGTAGCTGTCAAGTGAGGTGATCTTTGCTATATGGATAAAACATTATTTTTGGCAAGGAAGTTAATAAGAAAGATTCAGAGAAGGGAAATTCACACGAAAGTGGAGAGATAAGACGTAAACACTGCCAATGAGTCTGAGGTAACTATTTCTCCAAAGTGACAATAAAACAATGATGTTATGTGTATCCTCTAGACTCTACAAAGGGGAGAGGGGAATAGGACTGGGTGCAAAACTCGTGCTTCAATGGCACAGTTACGATCTTAAATCAATGCATATTAAATGAAAAACAGTGAAACAGTGATTGCATATTTAATATCTTATTTCAAGCAGAGAACCATATGTTGGTACAAACATGTATTGCATGTCATGCAATATGTGTGTTTACCAACACATGGTTCTCTTCAACATTTCGTCAGCGCAGAAAAAGGTTTTGTCGGGGCAAATTAGATAACACTCTTTTATACATTTTGACAAGCTTGATAGACAACTCACTCAGAATATGGGAGGGGTAAGATCTAGATTTAGAGGGGCCCTGGCCGTGGGGCTATTCAATTTTTTTTAGTACTGCAGGAACTGCTGAAGTATCAATACATGTACTTAGTGGCTGATCTCACTGCATCCCTAACAGTTAATCCATAATAATTCATAGAAAATATGTACAAAGAAGCATACCTGTTAGTCATTTCAGCATAGATAATGATGTGTCAGAATAAAATGCCAACAAATAATCCAAAAATAACACAAGGAAAGATAAAGAACATTTATGGTTCAGAATGTATGCATGTTTGGTTTGGTTCTGTGGGTTTAACTCCACTTTTCAGCACATGATAGGCTATACATGGCAGCCAGTATATTTGGTGGAGGAAGAACCTGGGAATATCCTGGAATAATCACTAACCCAAGGGAAGCTACTGGCAAGCATTCTCACATACGCACGTTGGCCTAACCAAGACTCAAACTGATGCGGCCAGTGGTGAGATGTGAGTGATCTGTAAAGGCGAGCACCTTAGACCACTCGGCCAACCAGGGCCCCTAAGTATGCATGTTTATGTGTCAAGGTCATTACGCAGTGTCTGTATACATTTCAAACCACTAGAATTTCCTTTGCAGGATTCCATATGAATCTGAATACTGTACATAATTCTTTCAGCTACAGCATGAATACAATACATCTTGACAAATTATAAAACCAAACTCTGGTTTATTTTCTCACTAAAACTTTGTAGTACTTCAAGAAATTGGTGAAATTATTGTAAAATTATGGAAGTCATGCCACAATTATGTTATATCCAAATTCTTGTAATAACAAAGCATGTTATTGTGAGGTTTCTTATAGCAGGAAAATTCTCTGTCATGGCCGATGATTTTGAACTTGATATCATGGATAGAAAATCATTCAACTTGTCTCAGACAATGTCAAGATATACCCACATACTAAGTTTGGTTAAATCTATAATATTTTTTGAGAAAAAACCCCATAAGTTATTTAAGTGGCATCATTCAAAATATTCATCAGATATATCCACAGACTGGATTTGATAAAAATCCATGTCTGTGTTATCATACCAGCCAGCACAGCCAAAGATCTGAGTCAAGACCTTTGACCTTAAAAATCAATGTCAGAGTTCTGACTATCAACTTATTCATTGGAATGCAACTAAATACAAAGTCTGATCAAAATATGTATAAGTCACTGTGTTCATTAGCTCACTGATGTACAAAAATGATGCAAGCAATGACCTTGGACTATATACAAGGTCAATTAGGTCTGATTTTCAAAACTTCTTCACAAAAGTGCAGATATGTTGGTGGACAGATCTGCACCCTTTTGAGTCAGAGCCAATTCAATATTGTAAGAAGTGTTTTAGTGAAAACACAACACTAATGCCATCATTTCTACAAGAGTTGTAGTGAAAACAAGACTTTCAAGATGGCCACCATAGTGACCAATTTGGATGTCAAAGAACCAACCAGACATCACAATAAGTCTTTTCTTGAAAAAAACATAAACCCATGCTGATATGACCATCCATTATGGAGCAGTATCGATAATGAGATTTTCAAGATTGCCACCATGGTGGCATATTGATGTCAGATCGGTAGCATTTTCATTTAGGACCTACAAGACATTATAAGAAATCTTTTGGTGACCAATGTCAATATGACCATCCATTCAGAATGAATAGCAATAACAACATTTTCAAGATGGCCACCATGATGGCCATATTGACTGGCACCATTTTCATTTAGGTTTTGGTTTGGTTTTTTATGGCACAGCAACACAAGGTTATTTTGTGCCAAGGTAATTGGAGTAAAGTGCCTTGCCCATGAACACACCACGATATCTGACCCTGGCTGCAGTGGCAGCGTTATGGGGGAAATGGAGGAGTTGGGGGCAATTGCCCTCTAGTCTAGGGGGGTGTGCTGTCAGGAGTTGTTCTTTTTTTTTTACCTGTAACTGGGGCGTAGATGGGGGGGTTGGGGTTGGGGTTGGAGGATGGCAACTGACATAAAAACTGTTCTCTGTGGCAAAGTAGAGGCACCATTAAAGAACATTGCCCCAGGCACCTTGAACCCTCATGCCACCAGTGCCTGGCTGATCCTGATGGTCAGATTTGAACCCATGGTGCACACCCTTCTGGTCATGAGTTGGGCATGCTAACCACTGCAACACCACAGCTCCTGTCTCCATTAGCAGCCTCTTACAACACATAGGAGGGTGCATTGGCCCTATTTAACATCCCTGAGCTCACATGGGGATTTTCATTTTGGACCAACTACCATATTTCTTGTAACTTTTTGTACATGAAAATATAATTTTTTTTCCAAGTACAAAAAATAGTGCAAAAAAATGTATTATCATTTTGGGAAAGAGATCATGCACAATAAAAAAGACCCAACATTGAGGAGGACTCCAAAATATCTATATGATCGTCAATATTCAATTCATGTACATCAAATGTAATTTGCGCTAAAGCAGCATGCACTAGTACAATATGTTGTTTGAATTTGCTTACATATATGTGTGTTGGAATAGGTAAGTTCAAAAATGAATAACTATGTCATGGACATAAGTATTCCATCACACATTTTTATTCTTATATCTCATGATCGAAATAAAATATGCCCCGATATGAGAGAGAATTCAGCCCTTCTTCATGCCATTTTGCTGAACGTACCTTACTGCCCCCACTGAAGCTTTTGTCAAAGAGAAAACAGTAATAAAGTAGTAAATGGAAATTATACAAAATAGATACCATACTTCTTCAGTTTCTAAGATATATAATTTATATTTAAATATTCACATTATTTATATCCATATAAACTCCATTTAGCTTAAATTTGAAGAATGATCATTTAGTATGCTGTGTTGTTTTCTCTGCATTGTACAGAAGCCCCAAAGCCTATTGCAATGTACAATTTATTTATAAGATGAGGTCAATACCTGTGATATGGGCTTCATTTAAAATAATTATTTATCATGTCTGAATATGAGTTTCTTATGGTCCAGCAGAAACTCTCAATGTCTGATTTGGGCATTTTACAGTCATTCAAAAAGTCAGTCCCATCAGACATGTCCAGCATATATGACAAATTCTGGAGGCTGAAATCAACGTATCAAAATTTAATTAAATTAAATTGGACACGTGACCATGCAATTTTGATTGTGAATAAATCACTTCAGAGATAATTTTTTAGATAGTCCCCATATTCAACTTAACAGGTGATCAAGTCTGTGTCCTTCTTTACCTATAGTCTCTCTTCAGCACCAAACGAACACCTATCATTGTACTGAGCCTGAAGATATACAGAGAAAAAAACACCTACATTCATTTGATTTCTAGTCTGAATCCTCAAAAACATTTACTCAAGACCCCTAAAATGTTATTTAACTACATTTAGATGACCAGAGGGATGTTTGTGTCGTTGAAGGTGGTGGGTGGGTATCAATATCAATAAATACCAAAGCAGACAAAGAAAAGATGGATTTTGATAGCTTTATTAACACTGACAAATATTTAAATCCAATCCAAATACATTCAATGAATATTTGGTATTCATTTCAGCTCTACTAAATACCAACTTATGTGACACAACAAGCAACAGTATCGGAGAAAATGACCTAAATGCAAACCCTAACCTAGAGAAACTGAGCTCAATGCAAAGGTCAGTGAAAAATATAGATCACAGTGACCTAACTTCAACTGAAACATGTAGAACTTGACACATGCCACATCTAAATACCAACTTTTTTGACTATAAGCAATAGTGCCTAAGAAAATGACAAATGCAAACCCTAACCCGAGTGTTGTCAACAGACAGAAATCATCAATCCAAGCCAGAAGTGCTTTGCAATCCAGCAATAAAAAAGGTACACAATTTCATTGAATTCCATTATCCTGAATTTAAGTTATCATCTGAAAATGAAATGCATAAGCAAACTCTATTTTCATAAAAAGTGGCCTTAACCTTAGAACAAATGATCACAAAATCAATGGGGTAGACAATATACCAGCAGAACTTGTTCAAGCAAGAGGAACTTCCATCATAGATGTCCTCACAACAATCTGCAACCAAATCTGGCAAACAGGAGAATGGCCCACCCCATGGACCCAGTCTCTGATCCTGACTCTTCCTAAAAAAGGGAATCTACAACTGTGCCAGAACTACCAAACAATCAGTCTCATCAGTCACCCAAGCAAGGTTATGCTTAAGATCATCCTCAACAGACTGCAACCCCAAGCAGAGCACATCATTGCGAAAGAACAGGCAGGTTTCAGAGCAGGACATAGCACTACAGAACAGATCTTACATTTTAGAATCCTCTGTGAAAAATATCTCCAGCATCAACAGAACCTTTATCATGTCTTCATTGACTTCAAGAAGGCTTTCGACAAGGTATGGCATGCAGCCTTGTGGGCCACCATGTGGACATACAACTTAAATGCAAAACTAATCTGCACTATAGAAACCCTGTATGACAAGGCGACTAGTACAGTTCTCGCCAAGGGCAACATAGGAGACTGGTTCAGAACCACAGTCAGAGTCAGATAGGGGTGCCTTCTCTCACCCACCCTCTTTAACATCTACCTGGATGGAAAGGATCATGTCTGATGCCTTGGAAGACCATGAGGGCAGTGTCAGTGTTGGAGGCAGAACATTCACCAACTTGCGCTTTGCTGATGATATCGATGGCTTAGCAGGAGATGAAGAAGAAATGCAAACCTTAGTGAACTGTCTCAATCAAGCATCACTAAGATATGGGATGGAGATCAATGCTGAAAAGACAAACCTAATGACAAACAACCCAAGTGGCATCCAAAAGGAAATAAGAGTGAATGGACAGAAGCTAGGTGTGCTATCGCCTCTGATGAAGGTTCAAAACCTGAGGTTCTTTCCAGGATTGCGCAGACAACAGCTGCTCTGGCTAGGCTGAAGCCTATTTGGAAAGACAGCAACATCACAATTGGGTCCAAGATCAAGCTTATGTGCTCCCTCGTCATGTCCATATTCCTATATGCATGTGAGACACGGACCCTAAGAGCAGAATTAGAGAGAAGAATCCATGCCTTAGAGATGAGATGTTATCGAAGGATCCTGAAAATCTCATACTTAGACCACGTCTCTAACGCAGAGGTGCGCATTAAAATCCAAGGTGCAATTGGACCTTATGAAGATCTGCTCACCACTGTAAAGAAATGCAAACTAAGATGGTATGGTCACGTCTCATACTCAACTGGCCTGTCAAAGACAATCCTACAGGGCACAGTGAGAGGAAAGAGAAAATGAGGCAGACAGAAGAAGAGATGGGAAGACAATATCAAAGAGTGGACAGGCATGGACTTTGCAAAGTCCCAAAGAGCAGTGGAGAACAGGGCAAAATGGAGAGAGATTGTCGCAAAGTCATCAGTGGCGCCCCTACGACCAGCAAGGCTACGGAGAATTGAAAATGAAAAAAATGAACTGATCACAAAGTCAATAGGGTTTTTGTCTTGTGCTAAGGGGAACACATGTACCAAGCTGCATGGAAATCAATTCACTAGAACTTTAGTTATTGTGAAGAAATGACATGCAAATCCATTTTTAGTAAGTCACCTTGATCGTGGGGCTAATGAAACCAAGAATTAACAAATTTCTTTCTTTGGCCAAGTAAAACAAGAGTCCTTCAAAGAGAATGACACTCTACTAGCCAAATAAATTTACAAGAATCCAAGAAAGAATCCAAGACAGGACACTTTCTTCTTTTAAACTGCAGAGTCTTGAAACCATCTCTAATATTCTTAAGCAACAACAGTACTTTCAAATTGACCACTGTGCTAACCATATCAGATACCAGATTGGCACCATGTTTATTTAGTACCAACTTGATGTAAACTCTATGTCAATATGACCATCCATTCAGGAGGAGAAGTGAGATCAAAATTTTCAAGAAGGCCATCAGCTGCTAGACTGAACGTAATATCGACACTATTTTCATTCTGGACCAACCCTATATCATAAGAAGTTGTTTGGTGAAAACTCCATGTGAATATGACCATCCATTCAAGAGGAGTTGCATTAACAAGATTTTCAACAATGCAAGATTGGCACCATTGTTATTTAGGACCAATTAGCCATCATATAAACTCTTTTGGTGAAAACACCATGTCAATATGACCATCCATTCAGGAGGAGTAGCAATAACAAGATTTTCAAGGTGGCCACTATTGCGTCCTTACTGGAGGTCTGATTGGCACCATTTTCATTTAGGACAAACTAGACTTCATAAGAATCTTTTGGTGAAATCCCCATGTCAATATGACTTTCCATTTAGGAGGAAGCATGATAACAAGATTTTCAGCATGGCTGCTATGGTGGCCATACTGGATGTCGAATCAGCTCCATTATCATTTAGAAAGAACCAGACTTCAGAAGAAGTCTTTTGGTTGAAACCTCATGTCCTTATGACCATCCATCCAGGAGGTGTAGTGATAACATAAATAAAAAGATGGCCACCATATTGGCGGTCAAATCATCATCATGTTCATTTAGGACCAACCAGCCATCATAAGTCTTCTAGTGAAAACCCAATGTCAATAGGACTTCAGGAGGTGTAGCGATATAACAAGATTTTCAAGACAACAGGCAATCCCATAAGCTCTTCTGGTCTATGACCAGTAGAGCTAAACATTTACTAAATTTCATTGAATTCTGTTGTGTAGAACTGTTGTATGGGCAAAATTTACTTTTGATAGCAAAAGTGACCATGACCTTGGAGCTACTGACCCTATAAGAGCCCCAATAGGGTTTGATATCTCTCACTGGTTTACATAACTTAAACAGTTGACCATTCCACTAACCAGGCTTGTGTAGTGTTGTAAGAAGGAAACCAACATAAACTATCTCACAAACTTTATATCGTGTTGATTTTAGCTATTCTACTATATCCTATAAAAATTCTTTTTAAAGATAAAGGCATAATTAATATGCATAATCTCTCACTCATAATCAAAGTCATCCAAGATCTTGATGATATAAACCCATTTATGATCAGAAATAGTCACTAAAGTGTTGACAAGCAGAGCCAATCAGATGGAAAATCACATCATTAATATGCATGGATCTCGCTCAAAATTGTACTCATCCAAGATCTTGGTGATTTAAGTCTATTTACCAAGTTTGATCAAAATTAAATCAGAAATACAGTCTCTAGAGTGCTAACAAGCACAGCCAATTACATGCAAGATCCCTCCATCAATATATGAAGATACCATGCATAATCAAACTCATACAAGATCAGATACAAAATATGGCTTCCATTGATAAAAATCAGATTCAAAATATGGCTTCCAGTGTGATAACAAAATAAGCCAATATGCAAGATTACCTCATTCATATCAGCGGATTTTGTTCATTACTGAACACATCCAAGATCTTCAAGAAATAAGCCCATATTCCACACTTGATCAAAATCAGATCAGAAATATGGCTTTCAGAGTGGTAACAAGCTCAGACCATCAGATGCAAGATTACTTCATTAATATCAGTGGATCTTGCACCTTATCAAACCCATCCAAGATCCTGCTGATATAAGTCCACATTTCAAGTTTGATCAAAATTAGATCAGCAATGTGGCTTCCATAGTGGTCAGCCAATCAGATGCAAGATTACATCATTAGTATGCATGGACCTTGCTCATTATCTAACTTGTCTACGATCTTGATGATATAACTATTGATTCCAAGTCTGAGCAAAATCAGATCAGAAATTTGGCCTCCAGAGTGGTAAAAAGGTCAGCCAATCATATACACGATTAACTCATTAATATGCATGGAGGGGCCCCGGGTGGCCGAGTGGTCTAAGGCGCTCGCCTTTACCGATCACTGCCATCTCACCTCTGTCTGCATGGGTTCGAGTCTCAGGCTCGGCCAATGTGGATATGTGAGAAAGCTTGCCAGTAGCTTCCCGTGGGCCGGTGGTTCTTCCCGGGGTTTTCCTCCACCAGATAAAACTGGCCGCCATGTATAGCCTATCATGTGCTGAAAAATGGCGTTAAACCCACTACAACAACAACAACAATATGCATGGATCTCACTAATAATCAAACCCACCAAAGATCTTGATAACATAAGCCCATATTTCAAGTTTGATCATAATCAGATCAGAAATGTGGCTTCCAGAGTGGTAACAAGCTCAGCAAATCAGATGCAAGATTACTTCATTAATATCTGTGGTGACTGCACATTATCAAACTTTCAAGATGACTGGTATGGTAGCCATATTAATGTAAAATTGGCCCTATATTCATTTAGGGCCAACTAGAGATCATAAGAAGTCTTTTAAAGAAAACACAATGCTGATATGACCATCATTTTAGGAGGAGTATCAATAACAAAATTCTCAACACGGCCACTGTGGAGGCAATACTGGATGTCCCAATGACACCATTAACTAGACCTTAGGATGAATATGCATGTAGAGTTTCATGGCAATCCTCCAAGTAAAGTCAAACCTCTCCTAACGGTCACCTGTGTTCAGCGGTCACCTGGTCACAATGGTCATTCTAATTTCCCCCAGACAAGTTCCTTATATAAATGCCCTTTATTTAATGGTCACCTGCTTTCAGCGGTCAGTGGCCAGGTGTTTCCTAACCAAACCCTGGTTTCACTCTGCCTTAAGCAGTCAGTGGAGCATATCAGCAGTGACCGCTCCAAGCATTTCATATCTCGATTGTACTTACCCTAGTATAGTCACGCTGTCAGTCAAACTCAAAAGATATCAACATGTCAGCTTCGAAAGCAAGGCAGTTTTTGTCCTTACATAAGAGAATCAAAGCAATTTGTTTCCTGGATAGTGGACAAAGTAGTCATGTAGTTGCAGCAGAAATGGGAGTCGGGCGAACTCAGATCCAAATGATTATTAAGCGTAAGTGAGATATTATGGCCGATTTTGAGAACAATGTTAATCTGGAGTGTAAGAGATTATATACAATCACACCAAATGAGTAGAGATACATGTACACTGCACTTGTGATATCCCTTACGGTTTATATGCAACTAACAATAGCCGCAAGAAGCTTCTTTTCATTCCTAATCATCAAAAGTCTCTCGCAAAAGCTGACTGTCTTTTGATCTCGGTGAGTTTGAGCAACTGCTTAATCCATCAATTGTTTGAAGTGTGAACGCCTGCTTTCATGCTTAATTATACCAACTGGCCTAACAAAAAGTCCATCCTGTATTTGACAATCACAGGTAAGCTGTCATTCAGTAATTTTATTTAGATGCCATTTCTACTGATAAGTGATGATTTAATGTACATGATGGATTAAAGTGGAACTTTTTATTTTATTATTTTTGTTTTTTTTGTTTTGCTCAATAGCTAAACCAAATATATGTAATCTGATAACATACTACTACTACTAATAATGATGCTAATGCTATTTGGTGCATAGTACATGTATTTGTCATGAACCAAGTTTGAAAGCTGAACCTGCCTTAAGAGGTCACCTGTCTATAGCAGCCACTTTGACCTTTTCACATGGGTGGCTGCTGTAGACAGGTTTGACTGTAGTTTAGGAACAGTGGTGATAACAAAATTATGCTAATGGACTGACAGACAAAGGATGATAAACAACAGGCCATCCCATAAGATCTTCTGGTATAAGACCAGTAGAGCTACAAAAAGTATCCTTTTCCAGTGAAGAAACAGAGAAAGTTAGCAATTTTATGCAACACAAACCCCCAACTTGTTAATATAGTAACTCTGTACAAAAATTCTGGATCCATCCCTGCAAGTGTAGGATTATTTCACCCCTCAAATCCATGAATTATTGATATCTGGACATATAATAGTGAGTTGCCATCATAGAAGTCCTACTTTGAACACCTACCTAACTCTTTTGTTTTTGTAGCTAGTGCACTTGAAACTGGTGCATCCTCTGGAAGAATATCCTTTATTTGAATCCTGGTAAAATAAAATTGAACAAATTTTTGACAATGTTTATAGTTTACTAGCTATAATAATCAAAATACTGAGAATTAAGACAAGAACCTTCAATTCTTAAGATTTGATGTCAAACATGTAATTAACAAAAATTCCTTTCATTCTGAAACTAACTGTCAGCATCATATGATATTACTATAAGACTGTCTGGGTTACTACTTTTTTATATATAATCAAAACATATTTTTCCCTTACTAATATTTAATTTATGTAAGCCCCATATTTAATTACAGCTGTACATATAGTGGAATGGATTCATACAAATTCCTCACATGTTCAGAAGCAATGCTGGACCTAATCTCTTGAACCACCAGGAAAAGTTAATTCTTGTTTTTAATGTAATGGAGTTCACTTACAAGTCTGACTTAATCTTATATATTCCCAATTATGCCCAAGTCCTGTGAATGACTGGTTAAGTTAAATGTATTAATTACATGAAATTCTCATGAACTTTCAAATTCTCTCTTAGTTTTTGTCACAGACTGTGGAAGAAAAAGAAATTTTTGTAGTAGAAATCTAAACCCAGGTAATTATTGTCTTATATACAACCACTACACCGGGGTCAAAGTTCAAAGGTACAAAAAAGCTCTGAGAATTTACATAACAAATAGAATCCAAATACAGTGGAACCCCGCTATAACGCGCCCCGCCATAACGCGAATTCGGATATAACGCAGTCGTAGCATGGCTCCCGAAATTTCGTATATTCATTCACACATGGAGAAAAAAAATTTGGAGAAAAGTAAAAAAAACAAAACAAGAAATTAACTTCATTTTGGGCATGAGATTAGTTGTGACTTTTAAAATAATATGATCGTGGCATGGTTCCTGAAATTTGAAATTCATTTACGTGTATTTTTATCGGACCGTGAAAATATTTGTTTAACGTACGAGAAATAGTGTGTAAAACGTTTATTATAATTTGGTGGAAGAATTCGCGTATGACTTTTAATAATAAACGATCGGAACTTAACAATTTATCCAGGTTCTTTAAGTGATTTTGGAGAAGTGATCGTGTATGAATTCTAAAATAATACGATATATATAACGTACGAGAAATAGTGTGTACAACGCTTGGCTTCTGAAATTTATCAATTTGAACAGGTTGTGTGAAGCTCCGTATTCTACTCTAGAAGAGAAAACTGGTTTCATTAGGTTTTTGAATTGTTAAGCCGAAGTAAACATTATCGGAAGTGTTACTTATTACGGATCCATGAGTAAAACCAGTAAATCGTCTTTGTGATTGTCTTCCATGAATTCCGTATACAGCAGACAAAGCTGTGGTTGATACAAGAGTCGCACAATTTAATAAACATCAAAGGACGAAAGCCACCAACATGTATGCTGTGCTTGGCGGTGTGATCAAACAACAAACAGTTGAAAGTAAATAATATCCACTTTATTATCTGTAAATTAAAAGGGTATGAAATTGTACATCCGTTCAGCTTAATTTTGACTTTGCTAGAACCCAACAGTTCGCGGCAAAGAGGCAAACATCATTGGATATATTTTTCAAGAAATGATGAAATTTAAATTTGGAACCACACTGACTTTGCACTTTGCGCAACGATTAATTTAGCAGTTTTCACATGTTTCTTTTGATGTTCACAAAATCTGAAATAAAAGTTATTTGCACGCTGAAATCATGCGTTGATTGTTAATTATTCTTGCAGTTGTCGCATATGATAAAATTTTAGCGGTATGAAATTTGTACAGACACCGTATGTAGACCCAGGAATAGCTGCATGCAATGACCGTACGATATCAGACGGCAAGTAAATGGTTTCAATATTTTGTTCATCCTATATTTTACACGACGAATTCAGCCTATTACAAAATTATTGAATATTTTAAATCTGTACGATTTTCAATGAAATTACATCCATTATGGATGAACTGCATGCCACGACGGCACGGTAGCATACGGTGTTGATACACTTTTCATGATATAGCGATAGTCTGGTATTATCGGTCAATCTGTATTATCGTTCAAACAAATAAAAATTAGTAAATGTTTTTAATGCACAGTAATAACCTATAAATATATTAGCCATCGATTATTTTGAATATATCTTAATTAATGCATTCCAGTTAATATTCATCTGATGATAAGCCGACTTTTGATCATTGTACATGTATACACGTATATGTTCTCGGAAAAAAGTTAAATATTGTAAAACCCCGCATTAACGCGACCCCGCTTTTAACGCGATCCGATTTTATGGACCTCGATCATCGCGTTATAGCGGGGTTCCACTGTACATAAATTTGTCATCAAGTTCAAAATTTTAAAGATTAGGAATTAATAAATCTGGCATGATATCTGTCAGAACATAAAGCATTATGAACTGAGTGCGACCTCCCTCTCAACTGCAAATCTGAGACTGCTCTAGATGAATTTGAGCTGGGCCAAGGCATAAGATAAGTTGATTTGTAAAGCTCTGTAAACACAGAATTTTGTACCTTCTATATCCCATGACAATCATACGCAGCTTGTCTCCCAGGTCCTGTAATTCTGTAATCTGTACAAAGGTTCCAACATGATATATGTCATCCAGCTTACTCACCACTTCCACCTCATTGCTACAAATATAGAAAACATTTCTTACATGAAATATGCATGTTTACCTCATCAATAGCAGAGTCCATATATATGACAACTTTTGGAAGAAAATTAAGGAGATTTATCAGGGATTTTGGGTGGTGGATGGGAATGGGACCTGGGCTCATCATTGTAAGGAAAAAAATGTGGGAAATAAACTGCTGTAATTGGGAATTCTGCATGATTTTGATTCGGGTCAATATACACAGAATATTCAGGTTCCAACACAAAACTGAAGGGAACAAACGTGTTCAATGATAAATGTGATCTTTATAAAGGATTCACAACAGCAATTTCCCAGTAATAAACATGCAAATTTCCTTATAAATTGTTATTTAGAATGACATTGTTATTCTGCTGGATTTTACTGTCACTGAGAATATGTCTGAGGATAACACGTAAACATTTCTAAAAATATGCCTATTTAATGTGGGAAAATATGTACGATTTAAAATAATTACAATAGTATAAGATATGAAGTATAGATTTCTATTTCTGATCCATTCTTTTATTTATACATGACTGGTTTGACAGTGATAAGACAAGGGAGATAACTTCTCTAAATTATTGGCATGAGCTTTACAAGAACAAATTCATTACAACAACAAAATGACAGAAAATAAACTTGGTCACTGTAATGACAGCTGACTACATAAGATTTCTATGTCATCATTAAATAATTACAAACTTTTACCAAGCATTTGTAACAAGCATTTAGATTGGTTAAAATCACATGTGATATAGAAAGCTAGATGTCATTAGTTGAAAAAAGGAACTACTTTTGTATTCATGTGCCCTTCTGTGTTTTGACAATATCCGTAAACAATGTTTCAAATATGGTTCAGTTATTTATTTTCTTGAGATTCATTATTATTTGTATAACTATTTGTAATTACAATTATTGAACTTCATATTTTACAGGATTCATGAAGTCAGAAGGTTGAACATTGATTACACATTATGCATGAAGGGTATCAATTTTCAAGCTTTATGACTTTTGCTACAGCCGCTCATGCTGTGTGTAATCAATTTTCAAGCTTTATGACTTTTGCTACAGCCGCTCATGCTGTGTGTAATCAATTTTCAAGCTTCATCACTTCATGAAGTTCAATTCTTGAGCCAATCCCTTTGATACCAAGAAAATACACATCAGTATTGTTGAAAAAAGTCAGAAGGTAATTGTATAACTTGTATTTTCATTACCTCTAAAAGTCTCTGCTGAGCTGAAAAATTAAACATTTTATATAAGGGGGAACATGTCTTCAATTAAAGATCTGTTAATCTCTTTGTCCTAAGGTACTTATTATATTACACAGTGCAAACAGTGATTATCCCATATAATAATTATACAACCTTTCGTCTCGTTTCAGGAAAACTCCAGCATATGGAAGATTCAATTTTACTTTTCTTCTAAGTAAATCAGCTAGTCGTTTATCATTTACCTAAAAAAAAAAAAAAAAAAAGGTCAATGAGCAAATTTGATAGGACACTTTTCATAGCAGAAAACAATAATAAAAAAGATACTATTTTCATCAGTTCTAGTGAAATGAATTGTCAATATGAAGTAAAAATATACAGTATAAGTGAAATATTAGAGTACTCACTCAAAGCAGTGGATTTTCACAAGGATTACTAAAGCATAATATGGGGAAAAAAATCTGTAAATCAAGTATTTCCAAAGAATTATGTCTTACCTTCTCCCCTGCCTGATACAGATACATGTATGTTTTCACTTTCAAATGACTCTGTGGAGGCATGGTAGCTCAGTTGGTAGAGTGTAAAACTCGTAATCCAAGGGTCGCAGCTCAATACCCAGGTCGGCTGCCTTGGTGTTTCCTTGGAAAGGCACTTAGTTCCCATTTCCAATGCATGATACAGCAAATAATGTATTAAAAGTGCCATTAAATCCAAAATATAAAAAATAACTCTGACCTTGCCTGAGGGTTAGAGGGAGGGTAGGAGTGCACTTCCTGGGTTTGGGACTTATAACCATACAGAAAAACGTTAACCAAAAACTTAAGAATGATTATTCAAATGACTGACTTTCTCTGGGGGTTAACGCTGTGGAAGGGCTGCATGGATTTAAAAGGCAGAACTCCCCGACTCCACAGTTCAAGTATGACAGCTATCCCTTCCAGTTTCTGGGACTTATGACCATACTAAAAAAACTGTAAACCAAAATGTAACCAGGATTTTCAAATGGTCTTTACCTTAGATGAAGGCCACAGGGAGGGTAGGGGTGTATGGATATGAAAGGGCAGAGAGCTTGCTTCAAGTATAACAGCTATCCCTCCCAAGGTTTGGGACTTATAACCATACAAAGAAACGTCAATCAAAATATTAGCAAATGTTGGCCACAAATCCAGCACTGGCAGAATGAGTGTAACATAGATCTCATCTGTATTAAAGCAAGCGAGACAACTAAAACTGTTTACGAATAATTATTTTTGTCTTGCCCATGTTGTAACTTTTATTTAGAAACTGTCCTCATGTTTCTGGTGTACAGATTAGTCAAATGTCTCTGAACTTCTGGAATATAAGGCCACCCCTTCTGCAGCAGGAAAATGGCCTTTTAAGAGGGGTGGCCTTTCTAGAGGGGGATCATACAGATGTGAGTAATAACTACATACAAAGTATGAAAGGTGTAACTAATTTTAAAAAATGTGTTATTTTCATATAAAATCACAGGAATGTTATGGAATCAATGTGATAAAGCTGATATCAATGTTATTTTAAATAATTATGAATAATCATCAATCATGGTGCAAAACCACCTTGTCAATGAAATCAGGGCACAAACATCTAGCTTTAACAATCAGTCTGTCGATTCCATTTTCCCACTGAGGTAGATTATATATTGACAATGTTTATTTGAATCTTTCTGACATAGATTTCTCAACTTTGATCAATGGACTCTCCCTCTTTTCATCTAGTCAAACTGCTTTCACTTTTCCTTCTAAACTGAGAATGTCTGACAACATTTTGCACGTTTTGCAACAGCTTATTCCTTCACTGGCATCTTGTAGTTATTACACAGAATGCTGTGTTTACAAAAGAAGTGAGCTTGACATTTGATTGACTGGATTTTAGCCTGGTACCCTTTTTATTACATTTCGTAATCTATAACAGAGAAGACACATCTGATAACATACAATTTTTACTTTTTTGAGACTGGATGTCACACTGGCTTGAGCTGAACAATACTATGGTTCTCAGTGGTTAGCTTTTGTCATCTGGATAATTATTGGTGGTAATAATAGTCAATAATTATCAAAAAGACAAAACCTAAATCTATGGAACACACAGCAGTAAGGATAATCAGATTACTTACCTCTTTGTATGGATTCAAGTTATGTTATCAGAACAAGTGTCAATGTGTTGAATTTAGAAATCAACTAATATTTATGAGATTTATATCTGTAAACCCCATTATGTGGCCGCTTGCAAGGGGTATATTTGACCATTTTAGCACTTGTATGCTGTCTGCATTAGAGGGGTGGCTATCCTAATGTGGTATGTTTGAACACAAACTCATCGGTGCCAATGGATTCTGGCCATATAAAGTGGGTGTCTGCTGGTCATGGGGGGGCCATTCAAGAGGGGGACCACTGTATAAAATTGAACAAAACATGGCATTTTATATTGGTCATACTGTGAACATTCTCAATGCTCATGATACTAATTAGGCCAGGTACTGGATGAAAATTCAGTGTGTCAGCCATACTCCCATACTGCATTTTTAATGCATCCTAAGAAAATGATGCACACACACATGTATATATATATATATATATATATATATATATATATATATATATATATATATATATATATATATATATATATATATATATATATATATATATATATATATATATATTTGATTCCCCATCTTCCCAAGACCCCTTTTCACTGAGGAAAATCAAATCAGTGTTTCAAAATGGCTGGTAAAGGCACATTTAATAGAGTAAAGTCTTCACACTTTAGAATTATAATAATAATAGTGAATGCAAGGCAAGCTCTTATAAAACATATATCGAAATCCAGATTTTCCATTGCATTCATTTTTTTAAATTTTCATCAACCATAAGTTTGCAATGGGAACAGAATTTAGTGCTCAAAAAGAAAAAAGCTGAACAACTTTGAAAAGTAAGTTTTTAAGGAAGAAAATCAAACTTTCTAGGATGAATTGGACTGATCTCTATCTCTACTCTCCATAATGCAATAGCACTTACTTATTTTACATACAGGTTAACAGCTTGGAAAAAAAGACTACGCTCAAGATTAGCTAATACTGGCTTTTATTCATATGGTAATGACTGAGTAAGTGGTATATGTCAAATAGGTTACCATTTCATATTCATGAAGTAAAAACATGTTCATGCTAAGTTTAGTAGAACTAAAACAGCATCTGATAGTCTCTGTGAGGTTTACACTGATAATTGGGTATCTTTTCTGCTATCACAGACTGATTCTTTAATCCACATTTAATTCATAATTAATTCAAAACTTGGTTTCAGTCCAACAATATGTATGAAACCAGTCTAAGAAGAGTGACACGGCAAAAATGACAATTTACTGATTGCCACTGTAAACATTGTACTATTTATACTATGAAAATTACACCTCCCTTAAATTATATTTATATACAGTATAGTTCAATAGTTTAAATTTCTTAGTTTATTCTTCTTCTTTTTTCTTTTTTTACAGTAAACAGTTGTTACAAATAATAAAATGATTATAAAGTATATAATAAATATTGTTTTGATTACAAATGAAACTTAAAAAAGCCGCTTTTAAAATTATCATTATTTTTATTAGTTTTTTTTTTTTTTAATACCATATTTATATATAGTATAATAACTGGTCCTCTTTTTTTTAGCCTGATGTATATCTAAGCTATTCTGGTAATACTGATATTCTAAGCTATTCTGGTAATACTGATATTCTAATCTATTCTGGTAATACTTATATTCTAAGCTATTCTGGTAATACTGATATTTTAAGCTATTCTGGTAATACTGATATTCTAAGCTATTCTGGTAATACTGATATTCTAAGCTGTTCTGGCCTTTTGCCCTGCAGAATGGATTATCCTGGCTCCTTCTGCCAGAAATATGACTTGACAAAAGAAAAAATATTGAACCATGTCCATGAACAAAAACCTATATCCAATCTTCAAAATGGAGTTGTACTAGAAATTAAAACTTTCCTTGAGAAGTCAAACAAAGCTGCTAGTGAACTTGCTAATGTGGTTTTAAAGTTGGACCCAAGATTTAATACAGTGAATCAAAAATCGTTGCCAACAAAAATCACCAGACTTTGTGAACAGAGAATCAAGTTAGGCCATGAGAAAAAAATTGCAGGCTTCAAAAATGTATCTGACCTCTTAGAAAACTGGTTTGAATAACCAGCAACCCTGACAAATCAAGCTCAAGTAGCAATCAATGAATCATTAAAGAACATTCAATCTATACTTTAGGACAGCATAAATTCAAAGTCATCTCTACAGGAACCAAAGATGGAAAAAGTATGCATAGCTAGGTTAAATTTAAATGTGAGCACTCAGACTGATGAAGAGTGCCAGAAAGAAACAGTTAAAGTAAAAAATCTCCTTCAGTTTGAATTGAGCAAACTAAAAAAAAATCTAACAAACTTGGAAATGAAATAAGTGAACAAGCTGAAAAACTGAAATCATTAGAAAACAGAATTGGACATTACTCTATTAAAATGTAAATAAAAGAGATGAGACAGCAAAGAAAAAAACTTCACTTATTACAAGATGGTGAACGATCAA
Source organism: Margaritifera margaritifera (assembly GCA_029931535.1). Taxonomy (NCBI): domain Eukaryota; kingdom Metazoa; phylum Mollusca; class Bivalvia; order Unionida; family Margaritiferidae; genus Margaritifera; species Margaritifera margaritifera. The sequence goes on along the minus strand of JAQPZY010001685.1, from coordinate 6,392,056 downwards.
TAAAGAAATGAGAGAGACTTGTAAAGGAAAGAGAAGCAAAACTGCAACTAAAAGATGTTTCAATTACTAAAACTTGAAAATGATTCTCTTTCGAAAAAACTTCGAAATCAAGAAAAGTTACAATTATTCCTGGAGAGTGAGCTGAAGAAAAAAAATAACATCTAAAAAAACTGCAAGTTACACTTAACAGTAGCCTCAGCAGCCAGGCCACTTGCAGAGGGTAAAGAGTTAAATGTAAATATACAGGAACTTGAGGCAGTGTGATATACAGAAAGAGACCATACAAGCAATTTATTTTTATATATCACTATATACTATATATAACTAATGACAAAGTTTGTAAATAAAATGGTAGAATTTTGACATATTTTTGTTTAGTTAACTCATTACCACCTACACATACAAAATATCTGAGAGCACAAATGCATTCAGCAGGAAAATTTATATAGGAATGCGAAATTTCATACCAATATCTTTAAAAAAAAAAGTTACAACATTTTAAAGAAGAATATTGTTGGTCTTGGGTCCATCATCGAGCAAACAAAAATAAAAAAAACAGGCATTACATAAGACTACAAATTCTGAAAATGACTTAATTTTTGTTGACTTAAAGTTACTGTCACTTTGGTTCTAGTAGAGATATCTTGATAATTTAAACTGTTTAAGAGGTTTCAATGAGCTTTAATTTGAACAAGTTTCATTCATTTTTTTACATCTTTAAAAATTTGACCGGGGTTGCTACTTTTATACTCGTTTCACCTATTCTCGCAAGCTCACTATTTTCGTAGTACTGACTATTTATGTTCCAAATAGATATTTGCACCATCTGCCCATTGTTTAAAATGGTAGTTTTGTTAAATAGAAGTGTTTGATCTTAACTAAAAACAAATTCTTTCAACAATGTTTCCTTTTCTGGAAATAAATAATAAAATAATAAATCAATAGAAAACGTATCATAGATCTACTTTCCCTTGATCCCCTATCTATATACAAGTCTCCTTCATCTCATACCGTAAGCCTAATCACGTCCCACTTGGCTGAATAAGGTCACTGACTTAATGATGGTTTACACTGATATAAGCATTATCACGTGATTGACCTTGTTTACATATCGCTCATTACCAAAAACATGGTATAGAATAAGGGTTGTTGCATAGTTACCTCGACATCAACCGGAATGCTGCAATTGTATATGACTCTATCTATTGATATAACTGATGATATGCCAAAATATATAAATGAAATTATACCAGTAATCCATATTAATTTACTACATTATGAGAAAACCTGTAATGAATACGTAATAGGCAATTAATTCTTATACTTAATAAAGATGTAACTAAAGGAGTGAAAATGAAAGAGCGATGTTTCCAGAAAACAATACAGCTGCCTTTAGAGACAACAGGATCTATTCCTTTGATAGCATGTCCATAAAAATGTGCAAGTAACACAGTGAACCATAGAATGAAATGATGAGGATGAAATTTTGCAAAGCATTTTTTTTTATAAAATAAGTATAAAAAAAAGAACACAATCATCTGTAGAACAGCAGGTGCCTTCAGACAAACACAACAGCAATGTGTATGAGAGCAGAGGTTTCAAAGAGTTGAAAGTTGCCTATAACAAGGAGCTTATTAATTTCAAATGGCTGATGAATGTAAATTAGCAAAAATGTGGTGGACTCGTTATGCTTAAATTTGAGTATTGACGAGAGAACGTTTCAGGCGTCCACACAAACCTCTTCAGATAATAACTTCATATATAATTGTGTAGACTCATAACGATTGATAATATTTCATATTTTAAAACTGTTCATTTTAAGTTTTCTATTACGCACGATGATGTGTGTTATTACTGATATCATGTTCATTTAATACCCTGCTTGGGCCCCCATACAGTGATTACATCATTTGTAACAAGAATAAGAGAATCTCGTTTTATATTGTGGTATACACAGTATGTTCTATTGGACGTTGTTTATTGCAAAATTAGCATAATTTACAATATTTCCTGAATACAGGATTGGAGATAAATGATAAATAAACAAGTATGGCAACTTTCATTATCAGATAAATTATTGTCTTTTATTTGTGATTCGTTTCTTGTTTAGTACTGCGAGAATACAGTTAGCCAGAATAGAGACTATATGATATTTTAATAGTACTAAACTTAGCATCTACATGTTTGAACAAGCCAGGCAGTACACATAACCATGGATGTGCTTTTTTGCTAGGTTTGATCAATTACATATTAATTTAAGTAATAATTAAGATATCTCATTAGATAGATCATATAGTCAAAACTCACTTCAATCATTTTGACAAATCGAGGAAACACGGGATTTCTGCTTATTGCAATGACAGGAACGTTGGGAAACACTTCAGGCACTGCCATAGGAGTCAATGCCCCAAATGGCAGAGAAGTACTGGCAATTACTTCTGGATTCTCTCCGTCCGTCTTATCTGATCCATCTCCATCCTGCGACCCTGTACCTGAACTACTGCTAGAGAAATATCTGCTATGTGAAGATGACAACGGCTGTCTCTGATAAATATATAATCTGCCTGTGTCTAAAATCTGACGTCCTTTGATATTACCACTGAATACATAAGTTTTGGGAACAAGGGATGCTGAAGCCGACATCCATCGCTCGTTACGCAATTGTTTTGTCACCCTTGCATGATGCAATTGGCATGAGCTATCTGAATTTATTCTTGTCTTTGTGCAGAAGCTATATCTGCGCTGAGAGGATCTATTGGGTGTTTCAAAATTAAGTCTTCTATATGAATGGTTTTCTCTTATAATGTTTGAAACGATATAATTTCCATGTTTTCCAACACACGTGCAGCATAGTCTGAAAAAGGTCGCCATCTTCTAAAGTGCTTACTGCTATCACTTAGACGCTCAACTTTATTATACACATTTATAAGCATGTTAACGACATTTGTTATATTTTTATAATCTGCTTCGAATCAAAATCCGAAATATGTACACGGATGACAAGCTACATTATTTCCTTTTACTTTCCATGAACGAAGTGTAAATTGTGTCCCGTTAATTATTTCTCCTTTGTTTCTTTCTTTTATTCCATATTTCAATCTTTATCTCATCCTATATATCTGATTACGTTCGTTTTAAAGAGTTTATCTTCCTACGTCTTTTGGGGGCAATTCTTTATATTTTCATGTGGTGTCTTTTATCATTTATCTTGCAGTACTTCATGCTTGCGTTTATTTGGAAGGGTGTATCTTCCAAAATGTGTGTGTGCAATTCTTTATATTTACATTTTGTAGAACATTACCTTTAATAGACACCATATTATCATTATTATGCTGACGTGCCGTTAAACATACGGTACCGGGACATTTCGCCCCATGGACGTTTCGGCCCAATACATTTCGCCCCACTTCAATGGACGTTTCGGCCCAAGACATTTCGCCCCACATTCCGTGGACATTTCTACATTTCTTAACTATCTACAATGACCTCGCCATTCCCAACAAATAGGATTACCCTTCATCATAAAGTTCAGTTTTCGTAACGGCCAAAATAAAAGTATCGCAGTATAGAAAATAATGATCACTGTAAACGATAGATTCATTTTCTGATCAGTCTTATTACATAAACGGAGAAAAAGGGGGAAAATATTGTCAGATATAATGACAGGCTGAATGTAAATCAAACAAATTGAAATGGGTCCGTAAATCGAATAGTCTAAGTATAAGGGGTAACAGGTCAAAACGCCCCACTGGCAAATCGCCCCCTACAAAAACGCCCCCACTTTTTACCAAATCGCCCCCATTGCAAAATCTTCTCAAATCAATAACGCCCCCACTTTTCACCAAATCGCCCCATTGCAAAATCGTCTCCAATCAAAATCGCCCCATTTTTTGCCAAATCGCCCCCATTTCAGTCAATAACGTCCCATGCGCTTCATTCTCTGCATTTATTTTAACCTAAGAACCACAGAAACATAAGCGGCCTTAGTAATATGTGAAGATTTCACCAGAGAAACAGGCTAATGTAGTGATTACAAATATATTTTTTTTAATATATAATTTTTAACAAATACTTGTAGTTTCGCTATTTACATATTTATTTGGTTAGTGTAACTAGATTCAATATCAATAAAAACAATTGAAGTTATATTATTTAGCCAACGACAGGATGAAAGTTACACGAATCAAAACGATGGTGTACGCACTTGATTAATTACACCTATTTAACTGAGCTGAATGAATGTATATATGTTAGGTTGGGGGTTGGGGGGTATTTTGATAGGAATCGATTTAGGCGTGATAGCTGACCACTCAGGTTAGGTTTTTATATTAAGAGAGTAATGTAGCATTACTCCAAGCACTGGCCTAAGGAGAATTACTCTTAAGACTATGTATATATATATATATATATATATATATATATATATATATATATATATATATATATATATATATATATATATATATAATACGAGGATGTTTATTAAAATCCCTATGGTTGACGAATCTAGGGACCTTGATTACTACAGACACACCCTAGCGCTAAAGAAGCATATCAATAATTCGTTCCATACTGGGTTTCTGCTTGGCATCGAACCTAGGACCTCTTTAGGCGAGATAAGACAACTATCGCCTGCCTGCACGTTCCAGCGCCCATACTACCACGGCCACCGCGACATTAATGTAAGTTTTTGTGTCTGTGTCTTTTTCATTTTTATCAGTCACTCAGCTAGACAGTTATTAGGGTTTGTTTGTTTATTTCATTCACTTCTATTTTTCTTCTTGATTGGTCTGTTTGTCATTTATTTTATTTTTGTACCTGCCAACGACAATACCATCGTTTGGTTTGGTTTCTGGATGATTACTAACGTTTTAGAGAACAAATTTCAATGTAAATTGGTACATGTGTTTCCCTCAGCCCAAAGAAGAACTCTGTCTATCCTGTGCTTGGTAGCTCCACGGTCAAGGTCACTGTTTCCAAAAAAAAAAAAAGTGACTATGTATTTAATTTATAGATGATAACTTAAGTTATAGTGAACAGATCTTCAGTGCAGCTTGGCATATGTCTTGCCCTTCGCATACGAAAGGAACCCATTGATTTTGAGACCAGTAGCTCCAAGATCAAAGTTGTTCATGCTAAAAATAGATTTTGCCTATGAATTTTACTTTTGGCTGATAACTTCAGCGTTAGTGAACATATTTCAATACAACTTGGCACATGTATTCCCACAGCCCAAGGAAAACTCTATCGACTTTGGGGCCATTAGCTCCAAGGTCAAGGTCACTGTTTCTGCCTATGCGTTTCATTTTCAGGTGGTAACTTAGTAAACGGATGTAAACGCAGTTTGGTTTCCCTAGACATAAAAAAGAACTGTTGATTTTTGGTCCAGTTGATCCAAGGTAAAGGTCACTGTTTCTAAAAATAGATTTGGACTTTGCATTACATTTCCAGACCATACTTTAAGTTTTAGTGAACAGATTTTTAATTCAACCTAATACATGTATTTCCCTTAGCAATAGATTTTGCCTATGCATTTAATTAGCAATTGAAAGCTTAAATTATTGTGAACAAAATTTCGATGCAGCAGCTTGGTACATCACTATTTCTAAAAACAGATTTTGCTCTGCATTTCATTTCTGGACTAAAACGTAAGTTCCAATGAAGAAATTTAAACTCAGCTAGGTACACGACGTTTCCTCTGTTGATTTGGATTCAGTAGCTCCAAGGTCAAGTTTCCTGTCACTGAAAGTATATTTGGGCATTGCATTTAATTTCTGGCCAATAACTTAAACATCACACAACGCATTTGTACGAAACTTTATAGATGTGTTTACCTGAGCCCAAGAAAGATCATAAGTCCATTTTGTAAATGTTTTAAAATTTTTGTCCACTTTAATTTTGTTACTATTTTTTTTTTGGGGGGGGAGGGAGAATATCTTTAAGCTTCAAAGTCAAGGATGCTATTGCTAAAAATAGATTTGGCCTTTGCACGTAACCCCGCGCTAGAACTTAACTTCTCTTCAACCGATTTCAACAAAAATTGGTACATGTGTTATAATTATTTTACCAAAGGTATAATCCATTACATTTTGGAGTCGGTAGCTTGAAGTTCAAATTCAATGTTGCTAAAATAGATTTCACTTTGGATTTAATTTCTGGACAATCGGTGAACTTCTCTATTACCGATTTCAAGGAAACTTGATATACATGTTCCCCTTTACTCGAAAAAAGAACTTCAAATAACTAAATTTTTAAAACATGTGAAGTCAGTCTTTCATTCGATCATTCGTTCATTGTCGTCTTAATTTTTATTTTTCTGTCTATCTTACATATATTCTGAGTACCATAAATGCATTAATTCACCCCTACATCCATCCATACATACATACGTATGGGTTATTCTTACATATATTTTATTCGCCAATGGTACCAAACGAAAGCGGACAACAAAATTGACATTGCACATTTAGCCCTATATGTTCGGTTTTTTGTCAGCGGATTCGGCGCTTGTTATGATTTTAGCCATTGCTTAAAGCGTACTGGTTGTCGTTTTATTGCGTACAAAGCAAGAGCAAAATGTTAAAATGTTAAGACAGTCTTTGAAATGGCGACCACCATGCTACGAATTATTCGCCGGCGATGCACATATCGTGCATTTGAGTTTATTAAAAGAAGTATGGGAACACAGAATAATTTTTCTTAATGATATTTTTTTTTCAAATTACAAAACTGCATAAATCTGCAGATCCAAAACTCACTTAAGTCTGTAATCAGAAGCATTGCATTTTTTTTTTGCTTGTTTGTTTGTCGTCCTGCAGATTCGGATGCATGTCAGTGAATTTCAAAATGCACTTAAGCTTTCCATCATGATTATGAGCACAGCTATAATATTCGCATATCCTTCCAATTTTTAAAACAAAAAGCATCAAGGATATTAAAAATGAACAAAACTTAATCATTTCATTCAATTTATAATTTCTAATCTGATTGTCATGGGGGGGGGGGGGGTTACGAAACGCCCAAATCCACACCAAATCCAACTAAATCGACAACATATTGACATGAAAGTTTTTCTCGTGTTCAGTATTAATAAACTTTCATGGTCTGCATTCATATCATTTCTAAGTAAGGTGTCAGCAATCCTGCTAAACATCGCAAAGTCTGACAAAGTCATGCAAAGTCAAACAAAGTCTGTTTATTTTTGATTAATTTGCACATATATGTATATATTATACTATATTAACCTTATTTTGACAATATCGTTATTGAACTTTCAATTAAAATGCCTGTTATAGACTTCACGACATGGTCAGTTAATTATCATCTTAAATGGACACAATTGTCGCAATTAAAATAATAGTGTAAGTTTCTCGTCATCAAACAATTCATTATTTGTCATTGTTTTCGCGGTATCTTTTTAAGCGGCATGATTACTGAAAGACCATCAAAAGCAATATTTGTCGGTACATACTACAGTAAAACCTGTCATGAGCAACCTCTGCTATGAACGACCACCTGTCATGAGCGACCACAATCGTAATGCACAGATCGATTTTATTATATAAACGCACTGTCGTGAGCGAGAACGCGACCAGCAACCGCGATTTCTTGGCAAAATATGCATTTCGACACTGCTATGAACGACCGCATCACAAAATCAGAGATAAACACAACTGACCTTTATTTAACCCTTTGTAACCACGACCGCTTAAGAAGCAAAGACGTTAAAAACAAAATCAAAAACTTAAAAACAAATTAGGCTGGCTACCGGTTTCTTAAATTGTACAGGTCATGCATGTAGTGTCGTATGTTATAGATTGTAAACCAGACTAGAATACATGCCGATTGCTCATTCAGAAAGACTGTTCTAAAAAAAAAAATTATAAAAACAAATTAGGCTGGCTCCCAGTTTCCTAACTTTTGCAGGTCATGCATATAGTTTCCTTTGTTCTAGACTGTCAACCAGACTAAAGTACATGCTCATCGGAAATACCTCTGCTATTTCTGCGAGACTAAAATATGATCCATAATATTTCCCGCGAAGTTTTCCTGCCATTGTAGTGCCAAAGTCAATATAGCGGTCGCATACATCATTTGTCTTTGGAGTTAGTCCGTAATGCCTGGGGTGAATTAGGTCTTTGTTTTTGTCTTTAATACCAGTAGGTGAAAATCGTTTTCCGGATTCGATTGTCATTGTGAAAGACTTGTGTTGTTTGTTGGGGTGTTTTTGATGTTACAGTGATTACAACCCACACACCAAACCGTCATATGTTCACCTTAGTGTAGCTGGTTACACCCTCTGTTTATAGAGTTAATCCCTTTGTGTCGTCGGTGAATTAAGCCTTTGACTTTTGTCTCTAAATAAATTTATTCTGTTTCTGGATAAATTAATTGTGTCTATTTATTTCATTCATTGGTACATATGCATTGTATATGTATTCCATATTTCCCCTAAGCCTGATCAAAACCGCTACAGTCGTTATTACAATTGATCCCTTATAACATTACCACCTAGCACCTTAATAACAATGGCAGAACCTCCAACGAAAAAGAGACAAATTCTAACATTGGAGGAAATAATTAATGTAATTGAAAGAAGTGAAAAACGGGAGACCATTTGCAACATAGCAGCCACTTGAAACGTTGGTAAAACTCAAATTTAGGGTGTTGTACAAGACAAGGAGTCAATTAGAAACGAACTCGTATGCTAATACTAGTACATGTATGCGTGATCTTCAAATATATATATATGTGATTCATGTTGAATGATAGATGTATATCTTTATTACTATTTAAAATTATTTTCAGATTAATGCATGTAATATTTTAACAAGAACTATGAACAAAGAATACAATAAATGTACATGATTGTGCTTATTTTTCCCTCTTAAACAGTGCTGAATTTTGACCTTGGAAACTGGTCTTTTTGTACAAACCTGTTATGAGAGACCACCTGTCTTGAGAGACCGCTTTTTTCTGACAGAAGGGGTGCTCTCTCATGACCGGTTTTACTGTAATTATAGGATTAAGATAATTAACATTTACTAGTTTGTCACGATCATTGCCATATGGTGAATTTCCGGGTTATTGTCGGCCTTTAATTTAAAATTTCTTTATCAGTCCTGTTTACTAGGTGTTTGTTATGCATTTTCATGCTGTAATTATTCATTTAAAATAAGTGAAACATTTATTAATCTTTGTCTGTTTATTTATTAATGGCGTGAAGATTAAAGTCTAAAGATATACGACTCGTAAATTACATTTGTATTTATATATCAACCAAACACAGGAATGTCAACTTTAAATGAGAAAAAAAAATCATGGAGCTGGGGAGTGTGTTGCAATTTAGAGATGAGACGGTAGACTCAGTAAGATTTTGTGGATTTGGGTGTTTCGTAACACTGTCGTCAGGGGTCCCTAACACTGTCAACTTGTTGGCGTATTCAATCAAACAGGAATTTCTTTAGTAACACGATCGCCATATTTGCATGGGCGAATCAATTTTCAAGCAACGTATGTGATGTAGTTCACCGTCTTTGATAATCTCAATAATTCCGTAAATTTAGGAGTTACATCTCTTTGAACACATGTATACAAGAGTTCCTCCTTTTTATTTGTTCAATTTTTTTTAGAAGTATTAAAACTAGACATTGCAATTATTGGACACAGACCACACAGTTTTTACTGAAATGGACTGTTCTAGAAGAATCCAGAAAAGGACAGTGAGCAGTCTGTCTGCTTGTTTAGATTGAGAACTTCTGTTTGGTTTGAAACACCAATAAGTTGACAGTGCTAGGGTCTCCCTGGTGACAATTGGGTTAGAAATTATGAATTGATGAATGAAATGACAAAGTTTTGTGCATCCTTGATGCTTTTCGTTTTTAAAATCGGTAGAGGGGTACAAACTAATGGGAGGGTGCGCGAATACCAAAGATGCCATTTTGTAGGGATAGGAAGTAACTGTAGATGGCTTGTCTTGCTTGCAAGTTAATATCCCTTATTAAAATTATAAAGTGAAAAAACAAGGTTTTAACTACTGTCGTTTTAACACCTCAGCATTACTATGGATTCCAAGGTCTTTTCTTAGTGTGGGAATATCTGGTTTGGCATTTAGATTTTCCAACTGGTCCCGTCATTTACCAGTGTTTTAATGAATATTTTAATCTTTCTCAAAATTATTTATTTATTTTTCTTTCAATCTGAGACATTGAATTAATGCACATTATTTATTTCTGCAAATTTGTTCCTTGCAAAAATCTGGTCTTGTGTCATCAATCCAACCTCAAAAATACATTATACTGGCTGTCAGTGGTGGCTTTGCAGTTAAATTCAGCTGAAAATAGGAGCAAATTATAATTTTAATATTTTAAACTCAAATAAATTACTATCTAAAACAATTTACCCCATTTGTCAATTTTGGCAATTGCTAGCACATGAAATATGTATCATATGCTATGTTGAAAATAGGAGACTGAACTTCCTGGCTAAAAAATTCATCTTTAAGTTTCAATTACATACAGATGTATGATATACTTTTTTATAATGGTGCGCAGTTACGTGATCTAAAAATTCTCATTGACATTTGTCATATCTTTGAAATCAAACTTGAAATTGGTCACTCTTGTTTGTGAACGTAAATAAGTGATTCTTGTCAAATAATTGACATGTTGTTTGTAACTGTTTTGCACAAATTGTATGCATCCTTGGGATTCCCATTCTTTGTTTTGTATGCATCCATATAGAAGAATAAGCATATTTTTATGCCAATTCTGGCATAATGAAGAACCCAGGGATCCAGAAATTCAAATGGCTCATACTGGGCATTTTCTTCCAAAAATTAATGTGGTGGCCAACTATTTGCGAAATTTAATATAAAAACATTAATAGGAAGTAAAACAAGTTGTAACAAAAAGGAAAACATTTATATACTGGTACCTAATTATGAACTGTACTGGAAATCATGTCATTTTCAGTTCAGGATTTGCTGTTGCTTCAGTTTTAGTGTTATCGTTCGACAAGTACTGCAAGTAAACAAGTATTATAAGCAAGAAGATACTGGCAGTGATTCTTTTGAGTGTTGGTGAATCTTGATAGCCTGTCTAATGACTTCTACTTGAAGGCATAAAATGTCACTGCTGATATAGTATCTGATACATTTGCGAGAAATGATTTTGTATGCTAGCTGTGAATCAAAGTGAAAAGTTTACAATTGATTGACTTTCTCATTTTGGCAAAAGCTGACTTGTCCTGGGTGAGCACCAATGAGAGTACTAGCAGTGCAACTAAGAATTTTACCTGCAATTCAGGCAATGGGTTTTCACAGACTTGGTAATGCCTTAGATACAAATCTATACTTACTGACACTGCTGTCAGTCACTTCTGTGTACTTAAACTTTCGATCATCCATATGAGCACAACATATTCATGAAATTCTTGCTTGCAAATTCTGCTTAAGTAATTATATTAAAAATACAATTATAGCTTGATCTGTATCACATAAAGAAAACGGTAATTTCATCTTTTTGATTCATTTCACAATTCCCCACTGCTACAATGCACATTTCTCTTGCCAGCACAAAGCATCGTTTATTAAATTTGTTCAGTGTAAAAACAATGTGAATATTACCACCCTGTTACAAGAAGACCTTAGATTGCTGTGTCTTGTTTGCTCAGCCAGGGCATATTTCAAAGACCTAGGGAAGTCACTACTGCAAGAAAAATAGGTCACTGTGACTAAGTTTTCCAAAGGGTTAGTCATGAAAATGAAAGCCCTTATTAACTGTTGTGACTAAAAGTAAATGTGTTACAGCAATTAAATTTCACACAAAAACTTACCATAATCACATGATGAATGCATCCCATAAAGTTTCATGACTATATACATGTATACTAGTTTCAGAGAAACATAGGTGAATGCTAACATTTTATATAATCACTGGAGCATATCTCACCTATGCTCTTCAGGTGAGACAAAATCTCTATATGAAATACCCTTGGCACAAAAGGTCCTCAAGCCCATTTTAAAAATGTGATGATTTAGCATGTCAAATTCTACACACAAAACTGATTTTAATACATAGCAAGCACTTCATACATAAAGATTATATTTTGAGTTGTTTTGCCTTATGATTTCACTGCCTAAGCAAGATACATGCACTGCAGTGTGAGACAAGGTACTTTATTCCTCAACAGTTCAGGAATAAATTGTGCTGAGTCCAAATAATTTCATAATTAGATGGTAGTACAGAGGGCTACCAGTTGACTACTTGGAAAAAAACAACAGGTAATCCAACCTAAATTAAGTAGCCCATATATAGAAGGCATGTTGGTATAAACTGTTAGCTGTTATGAGCCACTTGTAATTATTCTTCTTTGTGCAATATTTGCAGTTTTAAGAAAATGTAGAACAACTTACAAGCCATCATAATGTTGTACAACACTGAGCTACCTGAATTCAGCATATGATAGCTTAGACGGGGGCTGAAAATAGCAGTGGTCCTAGGTAGGGAACCAGGTAATTTCTGGTGCAGACCTGCCAATTTTTATATTTTGTAGGCCATCAGACCACCTAATTTGTGATCATTTCTAGCGTAAAAGTTCTGATAAATTGATCACTATTCATAGGAATGAAAATAGATAATTATAGTAATAAGACCACTCACTATGGTTTGAGAACCTGCCATGATTAGTCCAGGACTTCCCACTAGCCAGAACCCACTGGTCCTTGACCAGTCGGTCCTGGGCCTTATTTTCTGCCCCTGTTCGGCATTCTCGTAGCCCCCTGTGATATTAGAAGATTTGTTGAACCATGATTGTAAAATCCCTGATGTTCACTTAGTTTCAGCATCAAAGGTCTTCTTCATAGAAATGACATAAATAGAAACAACATACTTTTTTCTTCAGATGCTGCAGAATCAAGGAGGAGCATTTTGTCTGAAGCTTACAGGTGTGACAACAAATGGAAACAAAGATTAGAATCACCAGTTCTTAAGCAAGTTAAGTTTAGTAAGTAACCAGAAGCAGGTTAAAAAAACACAGTAGCAAGTAGCAAATTTGCTATCTGTTTTATGTTTTTGCTACATAGAAAGTAGAACATTTTTGCTACCAAGAATTGTGAAATGAAAGAACTTTAGTGACACTTCTGCCTCTTGGCTTATTTTGCTACCAGATTGAAAAATACATAACACTATTTTTGCTACCTGCTACATCATGTTTAATTCTTATCCTGAGAAAAAAACGACAACAATGATGATGATGATGACCACAATGATGATATCACTGACTGTATAGAGAGGGCTACAATTAGTTGTCAAGAAATTACCTTAAGTCTAACACTACAAACAAACAAACCTGAATTAAAATCTCAAGAGGGAGGCACAAATAATCATTTGTTGGACTGCCTGGGACAAATCCAGCATTTTGTAGGGCAAGTAGCTGTTTTTAGCTCTACTGGTTAGAGACCAGAAGAGCTTTTGGGATGGTCTGTTGTCCATCATCTGTCGTCTGTCCGTTCATTAGCACAAGTTTGTTATCGCTACTCCTCCGAAACTACTAGGAAGATTGCCTTAATGGTCAAATCAACATGGGGTTTTCACTAAAAGACTTGTTATGATGTGTAGTTGATGCTAAATAAAAATGGTGCCGATCTGACATCCAATATGGTTACCATGGCAGCCATCTTGAAAATCTTATCGCTACACCTCCTGAATGGATGGTCATATCAAAATGGGGTTTTCACTAAAAGACTTCTTATGATGTGTAGTTGATGCTAAATAAACATTGTACCTATCTGACGTCCATTATGGCTGCCATGGCAGCCATCTTTAAAATCTTTTTATTGCTACTCCTCCTGAATGGATGGTCATATCAACATAGAGTTTTCACTAAAAGACTTCTTATGATGTCTAGCTGGTCCTAAATAAAAATGGTGCTGATCTGACGTCCAATATGGCCACCACAGCAGCCATCTTGAAGATCTTGTTATTGCTACTCCATCACAATGGAAAGTCATATCTTGAAAATATTGTTATCCTACTCCTTTCCAAATGGATGGCTATATTAAAATGGGGTTTTCACCAATAGACTTCTTATAATGTCTAGTTGGTCCTAAATGAAAATGGCACCAGTCATACATTCAACATGACTACCACAATGACTGTCTTAAAAACCTTGTTGTCACTATGCCCCCTGAATGCATGATCATTATGATGGGTTTTTCAACAAGTCCTAAATGAAAATGGTGCCAGTTATTCATCCAATATGGCTGCCACTACGACTGTAAAAATCTGATTGTCACTACACCCCCTGAATGGATGATCATTTCGACATAAAGTTTTCATCAAAAGACTTCTAATGATGTCTACTTTGTCCTAAATGAAAATACCACGGCAGCTAATTTGAAAATCTTTTTATCACTGAAGAGTATCAGAGATGGTTTCAACACTCGATAGTTAAAAGGAAGAAATGGTTTTATCTTGAATTCCTGGAAATTCTTTTTGCCCAGTAGAGCATCAGTCCCTTCGAGGAACTCTTGTTTTACTTGCCAAGAATTTCATTCAGAATAGTAAACTTTCATACAGTGAGGATTATGTTGAAATTTATTATTCCAGGCAAGTATAAATGTTCAAATTTTCTATTCCCTCATCCAGTTTTTACTCTCTTTAATCTCTCATCATGTTTATGTCTCAAAATTTCCAAGTTATATGCAGTTCCAAACATGAAAACCTTAATTATTGCATTTTTCAGGTCAGTTCTCTGTACAGTTGCTTGAGAAGTTTGACAAAGAAGGGTCAGCTAGTATCATTGACATGTCAATTGTAAGTATAACTTGCTAGTGTTGGTAAAGATGCCAATATCTGACTTCTGTATTGCCTTGGCCTTCTATTTACAGATGTGTGTCAGTGATAAATAAGACAAGCATTGGGGCATGCTGATTTGCTGCAGATTTTTACTGTGTCCACGTATGATTGGCATCCAACTGCAAACACTGTAGACCCATATCTGCCATCACATAATGGAGTGGTAGATCAGGGTCTACAGTGATCAGATGAAAATCAGAAGTCGAATGAACATATAGACCCAGAGCTGCCATCACATAAAGATCAGGGTCTGCAGTGTTCACATGAAAATCAGAAGTAGAATGAACAGCATAGACCCAGAGTTGTCATCACATTTTGGGGTGGTAGATCAGGGTCTATTGTGATCACATGAAAATCACAAGTAGAATGAACAGTGTAGATGCAGATCTGTAATCACATAATGCACTAGCAGATCAGGGTCTACACTGATCACATGAAAAATAACAAGTAGAATGAACAGTATAGACCAAGCTCTGCCATCACATAATGGAATGGTAGATCAGAGATGATGACATGAAAATCACAAGTACATTAAACAGCATAGACCCAGATCTGTCATCACATAATGCACTAGCAAATCAGGGTCTACTCTAATCAAATGAAAATCACAAGAAGAATAAACAGTTTAGACCCAGAGCTTCTATCACATAATGTACTGGTAGATCAGGGTCTACATTGATGACATGAAAATTACAAGTAGAATGAATAGTATAGACCCAGAGCGTCTATCACATAATGTACTGGTGGATCAGGGTCTAGAGTAATGACAATCACAAGTAAAATGAACAGTATAGACCCATATCTGAAGGTGCATTATGTGATAGCAGATCTGGATGTGTGATGTTTGAAGTTGGGTATGTGTTATACGTGTGTAAATATGGTTGTCCACTGTTTTTTAGACAGTCAGCTGGGACAGGAGTGATGCAGTTGTGCAGGATATCTTTATTTCTGTTTAATGATAGTTGTGTGTTCATAGAGCATAAAGTTCATTAATTTCTGATATGCAAGCATATTTTATGCATGTCAAACAACTTTGAGATATTAACCTGTGGTCAAGAGGCAGGTCAGACAAATTCAGAAAAACAGAAAATTTGACTTGTATCAAACTTGACAAATAGGCTTATATCATCAAGATGACCAATTCATTTTATTATGATCAAAATTTAACGCATAATAATGGGTGGCTTTGCATCTGATTGAGCTTTTTATCTATTTCTGACCTGATTTTGATCAAGCTTAGTAAATTAAATAAGATCATCAAGCTGTTGGACAAGTCTTATTATGAGCGAGACCTATTTTAATTATTGAAACAATCATGCATCTGATTGGATGAGTTTGTTACCACCCTAGAGACTGTATTTTTTTAGAGAATTTTGATCAGACTTGGTAAATAGACTCGTATAATCAAGATATGGTTATAAGTGAGATAACATGCATATGAATGAGGTGATTTTGCATTTGATTGGCAGAGGTTGTTACCACTCTGGAGGACATATTCCAAATGAGATTTTGATCAAACTTGTTATATAGTCATATGCCACCAAGATGCTGCAACAGTTGATTATGAACAAAATCATTGCATATTTATGAGGTAATCTTGTATCTGATTTGCAGAGTTTGCTACCACTCTGAAGACCTAATTTCAATTGGATTTTGTTCAGACTTAGTAAAAGTAAATAAGTTTATATTATCATGGTCATTCTATAATAAGTGAGATCTGTGCAAATTAATGAGGTGATCTTGCATCTGATAGTTGAGCTCTCTAGAGACTATATTTCAAATCCAGTTTTGATACAGCTTGGTAAATAGATTAATATTATCAAGCTCTTGGATGAGTTTGATTGTTAGCTGGCTAGAGCTATTCATATTTATTATTCCTTTATCTTTGGAAAGAATTTTTATCAGACTATAGTAAAGTAGGTAAAACTGACATGATATCAAGGTTGAGAGATACTGTAGTATCATTTGTTTCTGTGGGTCTATTTTTTGCAGGTTCTTAAATTCGTGGGTTTGCTTGTTAAAGTTGGCATGTGTGTAGGTATTTAATTTTGTGGATTAACCTCTACAAATACCTAAAATAAAGAATGTAAAAGAACAAAACTATGCCAACAACAAACGACAGTCGCTTCAGTGGTCAAAACAATACTACCACCTGTATGAGCACAAATCAAACAGCTGTCAAGATCATTCATTTACACTCAGCATCAAAGGGAGCTGATGCAGCCAACAATACTAAACTAATCAGTTATTAAAGAACATGAATATGATCTCTTTCTTAAAACACTGTCCATAAAGTTGCACTGTCAATTACTTTCTATCGACCATGGCTTTAACACAGTGGCTGAAGAATGCTAAAATTCAACTTAGATCCCTGTCTGTTTGGATAATGTTATCATTCCACATGTGAACCAAACATATGACCAGCCCTTGCTCAATGCAGTTAGCAAGCAGTGTCAACAGTTGATGTGTTCAGAGCCCATCAAAGTGCAGAGATGCTAACTAAATTGAAAAACAATGGAATCACTCCTTTGTTTGAGCCTGCCTTATATACATGAACCAACTTCAACCACTAGACTTTACTTAAAATTTCATAAATCAGGCCGATTCATGCTGAATGGATAATTGCAGCTCATGCGAAAATGCATGAAAGGTTGAACCTAATTATCCATGGCTTTGAAAATGCTGGACTTGTTTAATTCAACAATTCTAGAATTATTTACCTGACAGACATTTTTGTATACCAGCAGACTTGATTAACTGATTAACACGATGTTGATTCAGTGGTTTTGTCCAAAAATCAGTGAAATATGAGCTTCAGTACTCTGCAGTAATTAGTATACATACCTTGTGTTTCATTAGTAATTGTGAATGGAAAATTACTTAGTGCCGGTCTTTTTAAGTACACCAGGTAATCGACCATTTCAGTCTTTATCTTGAGTAAAATTTGGCGACTACTTCGGAAATTTGAGAACATAATGCAGGTCACTCTTATGACTTCCATGTTCATTATAGGGAGAGAATACGGTATTTCTGTGTTGTCACACAACTCCTAAGCAGTTAAGATAGAAATTAAGGGTGATTTGTAGATGTGCTCGATGGTCTTAGAATCTTGATCCAACCTTTTGCAGAGTTCCAACTAGGAATTTTGTACAGAGGGAAGGGGAAGAGGGGCACTTTTAATGAACAGGTTGCTTTTGTTGAAGGTAGGGGCACATTTTGGAACAAAGTGGGAGTTTTTTTGTGATAAAGGGACTCGAAAATGCAGATGATAAAGTGTTGAATTTCATCAATTTGAAAGTAGAAACAAAAAAGCACATTCATCTGTTTATCCTAAATTAAATAAACAGAAAAGTAAGTAGAATAAATAGAAAAAACACAGTTTTAGGCATTATGGTGATATAGAGAGAGGGAAAGTGGAGGATTCTTGAATGGCAGAGTTGCAGGGTTTGATCTGCTTTGAGGGTAGAGGGGAGGGCACTGAATGCAGGGTGCAAGTGCCCCTCAGTTTCTGTTGTGCTGGATCACTGCTTTGGGAGAGAACTGGAGGGGGTTTGAGTGTTGTAATAGAGAGAATTAGAAACTCAGAATAGAATGCTGCAGATATGTAGTTACTCTTTTTTCAATGGGAAAAGTGTCTGAAACAAGGGTATCGCAATCCTTCTGGATATTCTTGTTTGTTTGCATCTTTCAACCTGGACTTTCCATGTGCAAGGTTGTACATAATTAAAATTCTCTTGCTATCTCTGGGAGTCTTGTGAAAATTGGGGGACAAAGATTTCATATTTCTTTTAATATGCAATTCCATCAACAGTTTTGTCTTTTATGTTAGGTACTTTCGGTAACATGTTTAGATCTTTAAGAGAATGGAACTAAATAAACTTGATACATTCATAAACTTTATCTTTATGGATTTCAAATTTGTGTGCATGTTTTGGTTGCTACAAACCACAAACATAAAGACTCAGTCAAATATTATCCATCAATGAAGAAAATAGGACCCCTTCTTCCCCATAATAATATTCAAAAATTGTAGGACTGACAAAAATTTTCTTTTTTTAAAAAAAAAATGATACACACGAAAATAAAATGAATTTATGGTATTACATTGGCACAAGGTGCCTCGTGTACCATAATCATGATTTCATTTTTATTTCAAGGTCACAGTCGTGATAATTTTTATGTCAATCCTGCATGTCTAAAGCCATATGAATCTGAAGGATCAATTTCAATGGTCTCTTACATAATTAGTAGGAAAGACCAAAAATAGTTGCAATTGGGGAATGGTCTTATTTCAGGGTTGATCACAAAGTAAGGTTTTATCAAATGCACAAACTTCACCTTTAGTCATTGAAAAAAGCCTATGCCTGTCATAGATAACTTCACATGGATGTGGCATTAAATCAAAATATTTTAAGCACCTGGTCAGCTAGTTGCACTTCACCTCTTATGAAGTTCTTCAACCTGTGTACAATAATTTATTGTACTTCTCTGTATTTCCAGTATACTCGAAATAAATGTCTTTTCCTTGTTTTTCAGTTTGCAAACAAACTTCAAGATATGCATGAAACAGAGCAGCTGATAGTAGAGAATATTTTACAAAAGTAAGTCAGTGATAACTTTATATTATGTGTTCTTTTTTAATTAATGAACACACCTGCGTGTTACCATATTCCTCCAAAGACATGATCATGTGCAGCCACCTCTCACTCTGAGAAACTTGTAGCAAACATAAGCAGGCCCCAAGTTCTGACCCAGAGGTAAACAAAAATGTCTGCAAGCATTCATAATGTTTTGTAATTTAGCTCAAAAGAGGCCACAAAAATAATCTTCTTAAATTTTTTGCTCACCTTGCCATAAAGCCAAGTGAGCTTATGGTATAGTCCTGAGTCTGGCAAGCTTTGTCCATGTGTTGTGCAGCACCCAGCATGCATCATCCATCAGCATTTGCTATATAAATGTCTTCTCAAAGACCACTAGGACAATTTCAACCAAATTTGGCAGAAAGCATCCCAGTGTGGAGGTCTTTTAACTTTATACAAATAATATCAATCTGCCATCAGTTTCTCATAATTCACTGGACCAGTTTCAACCCAATTTTGTGTAATACATCCTGCTGTGATGGCATTTCAGATTTTTACAGACAATGTTGATCTGTGATCAAAGATGGCTGTCATTACTGAAAATAAACAAATCTGTAAACAGTTTCTCAAAATCCACTCA
The DNA here is from genome assembly GCA_029931535.1 of Margaritifera margaritifera. Taxonomy (NCBI): domain Eukaryota; kingdom Metazoa; phylum Mollusca; class Bivalvia; order Unionida; family Margaritiferidae; genus Margaritifera; species Margaritifera margaritifera. Next base: position 6,371,978 of record JAQPZY010001685.1, on the reverse strand, counting down.
ATAGAATTTGACCAAATTTGTCTTAAGGCCTCCTGATATGAAGGCCTTTGTATTTATACAAATGATTCCAATCTACCATCAAATGTGGCCACCATTATTAAAAACAATTCTTTTAGATATTACTACACTAATAGTTCCTTATTTCGTGTATTTTTCCACATTTATTATAAAATCCAGTGCACTAGTTATAGGTTCAGATGCACCAAGACTATCTTACTTATGTTAGGCACTAACTTGGACACAACATATAAAAAAAATCAACATAGGTTATTTTGAATTTTCTAAACATAGCTGCATTTGAATGAACTGACTGGAATGTTTAGTGGAACTGATCTTTCTGGAACTAGCCTAGTGACTTCATCTCAAAAACCGCTGAACAGACATTTATCAAATTTGACAGAAAGCATCCTGATATGAAGGACTTTCTTATTTTTACAAATCATGCTGATCTGTTGTCAAATATGACTGAAGATATTTTTTTAAAAATGGAGAAATCTTCCAACAGCAGTTTATTATAACAAATTCACAGAATTTAAAGAATTTGTAACAGTAGGTAACCTACTAACCCAGATTTCTTGGCCAACTGCTCTTGTATTTGTCTATTAAGCAGATGTCAGCCAGGTAATTAATGTCAGGCCCATTTGGGCCTCTTGTTTGTAGTTCCTGTATCATGAATAAAGCAAATAATTCAGAAAGCTGCAGAAATTGTTTAAAGTGACATTTTGTAACTCTGTTAAAATCAATTATTGATAACATTTCATTCAGAAATCTTTCTTTCATATACAATTTCATAAAAGTACATCAGATAGATAGCACACAGTTTTAATGTAGAACAGGAATAAGTCTCAGTGTGTCTTCTTGTGCCTGTTTATTGCTAACAAATGCCAAACGAGCATGCTCCAATACATCAGAGCAAGACATTAAAAATACACCTCATGTCCGAATCATTGATTAATCTCATTGCGGATGTCAAGATGCCCTCACCCCACCCCCCCACCCCCCATGAATACAGTAGAAAGCACTGGTGATTCCAATCAAGTATTGGAATTGCATATGATCAATATGACTCAAAAGGCTTTGTTGTTGATATGTCAATGAGTAGAAATGGTGTTTATATATTGTAATCCCACTGGGGATAAGCCTATCACCCACCTATGAGGGTTTACAATCAAACTTGTCCCCTTTAGTGTGTACAAGTATCATTTACCCCATCCATGCATGAAAATATTAAAAAAACAAGCTGGACGTGAAAGTTTGCAACTTGACCAATACAGCCAGATGGACAGATTGACCATATCGCACCAGCCGGCAAGATCGCAAGGCATATATCGTCTTTGGTGTACTGTTCCGATTGCCAACCAATCGGTCCAGCCGTATGAACAATCTATGTACGATTACAGTGGTCATGGGTCTGTTATCTCCGACTGGCGAGCCATCCAGACAGAAAGACTGCATAGCCAACCAGCTGTACCAACCATACCGCACCAGCCAGCTGGACTGCAAGGCATATACCGTCTTTGCAAGACTGTTCCAACTGCCAACCAACCGGTCCAGCTGTATGAACCAGCTAGGTACATTTACAGTGGTCTGGAGTCAGTTATCTCTGACTGGCAAGCTGGCCACCCAGACGCACCGCATAGTTAACCGGCCAACCGATTGACCGGACCGAATGACCATTCCTATGAAATTCATGGTGAACTGGCATTACTTATGGAGCCATCCAAATGAGCCAAACTGGCCGTGCCAGACCAGAATTCCATAATGCAATCACTACTGATGGCATAACCTATGGGCAAAATGATGATGCGTGCTGATGATATTTCATCATCATTTCCATATGGAAGGCTGTATCCCTGGACTCAGGTTGTACAAGAGGAGAACAATCCCCACGTTGATGAAAGGTATGAAACAGAAATGCTGGAACATGCTAATCTGACAATGGAATGGATGGAATTTAGTTCACAGCAGTGATAAATGAAATCAATAGGCTTTTGTCTCTGTCGGAATACCCTCCTCCACCTTCAATCAATTCTACCTACAAGGTCATTGCTTTGGTGGATGTAGACAATGATGATGGCAGTTCATAATTCAGAACCTTGCCACAATTGTTAGAGATTGCAAAAATTACCAAGCATCTCTTGGAGCATTCACTATCCCGGTAATGCAAGAGTTCCATTATGGTGAGTCATTTGCTTGCAACTTTCTCACCCCAACTTATAAAAATTCATGTACAGAGATATTTTATCCACATGTACCTTGTCTAGATGTTGATAAAGTGCACAAAGTCTTTATTGCCACGTCAGAGCTAGTCAGGAACATTGTGTTGACTTCCTCCCTGCCTGACTTAGTGCATCTGACGATTTTTTTTCTCTAGCTGAAAAGGCCACTAACGATCATTGCCGTTTTTCAATGCGCTCCCTCCCTTTCAGTTCTCCACTTCTGTTAGGGCGTTGATTGAGGAGGTGAGAAAGCAAAAGGCACAAGAGTTGCCCTTTAACTTTCAGCACAATCTCCTATCTCTGCATGACCCTGTTAGGGATCATACAAGAGAAGGGATGATTGTTGTCAGAGCATTTGCAGGATTTTCTTTTTCTCCTGGCCAAGCAAATTATAGACGGTCATATGCCCCTATTGTCACAGGCAGGCAGGGAGGGGAGATAGGGGAACACAGTTTCTCCTTCCCCAGGCCTTGCATTAATTGTCAGTAATACACCGTCACACACACCCTCTGGTGACCCACCTGAGGCGTCAGACTACTCCCTTATCGTCAGATTTGGATAAACCATTCTTGGAAAATGATGGGTGATCCAACCCATTTCAGAGGGTCTCCAAATTTCGTTATCTGAACCCCTCCACTTTTGTAACCCTGCCTTCATAAAGGAACTCCCAAGTGATCCCATTAAGGGGGATGATTTTACTCAAGAAAATCTAGTTTTCTTCATGTAAATTGCAGTGTTGATAGTACGAAAACCACCAATCACACAGGGCTTTTGCTCCAGAACATTTGTGGTTACGAAGACCAATGGCAATTGAGACCTGCAAAAGAGATGCGATGAATAGACAGTCAGTCTTGTCATGTCTGATGTGTACTTCTGTGTACCAATTCATACAACCCCAATATAAGCCCTTGGGCCTTCACTAAAAGTTCAATATGTCTGCCGCAGAGATGGCGACGTTCCTGCACGACACACTACAAAAACATTCACTAAGTTTGGTTTTTTTGTTCACGCCATGAACAACCTTACTTCCCTCATTATGTGGTGGAAAATCAATGTAGAGAAGCCGTACCTTATCCCTTCTCAACATTTTGTCTATCTAGGTATGGAAGCCGTAACACATATCAACTTAGTGTCTTCCTCCTAAAGTATTGAAAGAATCATTGATGTGTCGGAGAAGGCATCAACCAAGATGTTGAAGTTGGACCTTCAGTAAGATACTAGACCACATATCCCAGTTCAGGATGTCCTCCGTGGCATTCCTGGATGACATACTTCAAAAACATTAGGGTAGTATGGTTTTTGGTTCACAACATGAACAACCTTACTTCCTTCGTTCATAGTTCAGGGTGGATATTCAATGTAGAGAAGTTGGACCTTATCCATTCTAAACATTTTGTCCATCTAGATATGGAACTTCCAAGACATATTAAATTGGCATCTTTCTCCCAAATGCATTGAAATTATAACTCATGCATACGAGAAAGCATCAAACAATTTTTGTTCAGGCGAGGAAGTTTCTGGCCTACTCAGTGAAGGGATGGACCTGTTACAATGTCAGTTTATTGGGTTGGGGAGCACACTTACTACTGGACTCGCGATGGTCAGTGGCATGTGGACATTTCAAGAGAAGGTTCTTCATATCAACTTCCTGGAAATGAAAGCCATTCTCAATGACTTCCACATGTGGATGGAACATATCCATGGAAACACGGTCCTTATAATGTCAGACAATTTGGTTGTGGTGATGTACCACTCCAAGGGGGGAACAATCACCAGACCTTTTCCTCACTTTAGGGGAATACCTTCATAGGTACTCCCAATATAAGGTAATATTCAAGTCCGACACATTCCTGGCCGGCTCAATGTCCTGGCCGACTCATTATCAAGGGATGACAACTGCATCAACTGTTAAAGACTATTCCTACTGCTTGCCTAAAGGGAGTTATTAAATCAGTGTACTCTCAACTCTCACAGGATCAGGTACACTAATGAAGATTTCAGCTCATAAAATATGAGTGACTTCCATGAGCCTGGCCTTGAACGTAATATCTCAGTTTTGGGACATAGTGGAGTCAGCTGACTGGCATGCCCAGTCTGCCTCCTGTAACCTGCATTTGCGTGACATGGCCTTACTAAGGAGTGAACTGAATCTCATTGGGTTAGTGGTAGCTACACAGACAGTGACCACTCCCAATTCATGAAAGCACAACCTTAGACCCAGACATGAATTTGCCACTTTAGCTGGATTCGCCTGGGAAACTTTTGATGATGAGACAATAATCAAGTGTGGAATCCCACAAGGATCTCCTGTGCACATATATAAACAAATTGTCTCTTGTTGTGCTAAACTAACATTTGGAGAACTTCATGCTTTTAGTAGAGCAATCATGCTCCTACTGGGAGACACAGGCAGAAGTAGGATGCTCAGCATTTCCTTTTCCTCTTATCTATTCTCCTGATGTAATGTGATCATGATATATTACTTCACATTCTCCATCATGTATTTGGTATTCACGATACAGCCTTACTATGGTTCAAGTCCTACTTGGTCAACAGGACACAAATTGTGTCCGCAAATGGAAAACACTCCAGCCCAGTTGATCTATGTTTTGGTGTTCCACAAGGTTCTGTTCTTGGACCTGTTCTCTACATTCTAAACACTCAGCCGCTCTCAAGTGTCATAGATCGTCATCCAGTGTCTCACCAATTGTACGCTGATGACACCCAAATATACAAATCTAGCCACCCAACTGAAGTTGATGCTACCATCCAAGGTGTAGAGAGGTGCATTTCCGATGTGAAATCATTGATGACATGTTACAAGCTGCAGATGAATGATGATAAAACTGAAGCCATTCTGATTACAATGCAAAGACTTTCTCATTGACATCCTTTACCTCAAACAATAAATATCAGCAACAACAACATTAAATTCACACAGTCAGTACGAAACCTAGGTGTTACTCTAGACAGTACTCTCTTATTGCACCAACATGTCATGAACATATGCAAGGCTACATATCTTGAGCTGAGATGCATCAGCTCCATTTGCAATTATCTTTCAGTTGATGCTATTAAAACACTTGTGTGTTCCTTAGTACTTTCAAGACTGGACTATTGTAACTCAATTCTATCTGGTTCGTCTCAGTATCTACTCCAGAAACTTCAAAAAGTTCAAAACACAGCTGCTCGGATCATTCTTAGAGTACCACGAACAGAGTACACCTCCCCCCTGCTCTGTACTCTACACTGGCTACCCATTCAATCCAGAATCAAACACAAAATTTGTTCTCTCTGCTATGTTTCATTGACTGGCTCCAGTCCAACATACCTATCTCACCTCACCCATGTGTACACACCAGCAAGATACTTATGCTCCTCTTCCGACACTCGTATTCTCATTATTCCCAATATCAAAATGAAGTCATACGGACAATGTTCTTTTGCATGCCAGGGTCCATCAATGTGGAACGAATTGTCCACTGAACTTAGACACAAAGACACAGTGATCTCATTCAAGAGTGCTCTTAAAACTCACCTATTTCAACTGCATGAATAGACTTAAAGACTTAATAAAAATGTTTCCTTACCTTAACTATTTTCAGCATGTTTTTGTTTTGTAATTTCATGGTGTTTGTTTTTCGTAATCATATCATTATATGTTTTTAGGTGTTATATAATGTTGTAAAGCGCTTATAGCTTCTAAAGATTAGGCGCTATACAAATTCCTCATTATTATTTATTATTATTATTATCAGGTAATGTATTTAACAGAAAAAACAAATTTTGTAGTAAATTATGTTTCTCCGATAATACTTACCTGATCACATTAGAGATAATCCCTCACACCCTTCCCCACAATGCGAGCATCCTTTAAGGCTTTGCTGAAGTAAACATATTTGTAACCACCTAGCAGGTAGAAAGGAGAGTTAACATGTAAGAGTTGCTTCCCTTTGTCTATATAATATATAGACAGAAAGATGTTTTTTTGTCTTTCCGGGAGGGCTGGATTCAGAGGTAGCAGAGAAAGTTATCCTAATGTAATGTGATTAGGTAAGTATTTGCTTTCATAATAAAACCAGTTTTTCTTTCATTTCATGAAAAATCTTGGATTTTTGGTAATGTTTTTAAATACATAATCACGTTTTTGCACTGGCCCAGACAGTTTGCAAATTAAATTCAATAGGTGGAATATTTATGCTGTTGAAATTTTATTGTACACTAGGAAACTTGTGCTTACAATTCGAGTATAATTGTTTTTTTTATGGTTTACAAATAAAGTGAAAATTAAATTTAAACTAAATTATAAAAATTTACTCCATCACAGGATTATTTTGGTTCTAAATCTTTGTAACAAGATAATGCTTCTATATGTATGCTTGTATGTAAGAGAGGGGTTGGGGTTTTTTTCAATTGAAAATCTCATGTATAGGTGTGTGTTGCTGAAGAGTTGAGATTTTAACCTGCTGAGAAATCATTATTTGGACCATTGCTGACATTAATGTATAGCTATTAATGTTTGAATGTGATTTAAAAAAGAAAAAATAGTCAGATTTTTGTTCTATATGGAGAAGAGTACATGTACATATAGTCAACTTGTATTTTATCTTTCTTTTCCAGCTTTCGACACAGTCCACAGGCAATTCCAGTGCCAGATGCTATTAACCATGCTTTAGTGAAGGCCTTCATAGAGTTAAATAGAACAGACCTGTTGCTGCAGTACATTAAAGATAAGGTTGTGCATTTTATTAGGACTCCTGCATCAAGATGTGGGAACCCTAATGTAATCATCTTTTCTAATCATCTATCTGTCCATCCATTTACACTTCTTGTAATGATCAAAGCGCCACAACCCTTACACATAATTGGGAAAGCATGAAGATCCTATGTTTATAGTTTGAACTTTCGCTCCTCTATGTAATCAGTCTGGAATATGGTACAAAAAAACATTGGCAAAAATAAAATCAGCTGTATCAATCATTTGAAGAAATCTGATGAAATGGTCACAACCATGCCAGAAATGACACCACATGAAGTACAGCATGATGAATGACCTAATCAACCTAGGTCTAAGGGTCTGCCTACTTAACTTTATCTGCCATGTTTTGAAAGATAGAAATTTCGGAGTTAAGGTAGGCACCACCCTTTCTTAAAGCTATCCTCAGAAGATGCATAGTGTCAGTCACCCTATTCAACATCAGAATGCAATGCCTTAATCCAGGAACTGACTGCTCATTATGTCTTTTTGAATCTGCTACAGATCAAAGAATATGCATACTGTTGAATGTCAACTACAGATATGCTTAGACAGAGTTCAAAAATGGGCAGAAGAAAATGGGTTCAAATTTTCCAAATCTAAAACTGATTGTATGCACTTTTGCTGAGTACATCAAATTCATGATGACCCAAAGCTCTATCTTGACAGTTGTCTTATTCCCGTTGTGTAGGAGACCACATTTTTAGGGCTCAGTTTCAACTGTAAACTAACTTTTCTTCCGCATATTAGATACATCAGGGACAAATGTAAAAAAATCCCAGGGTTTATAAGAGTTGTGGCAAACACAGATTGGGGAGCAGATCAGAAGGTCTTGCATCAATTATACAGGTCATTATTAAGATCTTAATTTGACAGGCTTGATTGTGATGGATCAGCCTGTAAATCGTACTTCCAGATGCTTGGTCCAATACACAATCAGATACTTTTGTCTGGATACCATGGCAACTCCTCATGGCACCATCTCGAGCCAATTACTGGATACAGCCACAAGTTTTACTGCAGAAATGACAGCCATATTAATAGCTTTGAACTACATTGAAACCTTTCGAAAACAAATTTCATCATCTTTTCGTACTCCATTTCCAGATTGAAAGCCTTGCAAAATCTTAAATCTGACCTGTTAATATCCCCGATATTACAGAAACAAGATGTGCTCATACAATCTGTGAAAAGTATTCTGTATGGTTGGCTGCCAAATCACATTGGTGTCAAGGGTAATAAAAGGGTAGATAAAGCAGCCAAAGCTGCCCTGCAGTCATCCATTTCCGAATGGAAGATTTCATATACTAACTTCAAATATTGTATAATCAACATGTTCATCATACTTGGCAAAATATGTAGAATGAAAACCTCCAAAAACAAACTTCATCAAACCCACTGTTGGAGAGTGGCATCCCTCATATAGAATAGATCGCAGAGTTGAGGTGGTATTGTGCTAATCGCATGTCAGACACACATACTGACTCTTGCATACCTCCTGAATGGTGAACCTCAAATAGAGTGTGTACCATGTCAACTTCCACCATGTGAGACAAGTATTTTGACATGAACTGCATAAAGAAACTACATGATGATGTACCACCTGAGAAAATTTTGGACTTTTTGAGGGAATACAGTTTATATAACAGATTTTGACTATATATTTTAAGGACTTTATATGTGTTACCTTTATCTTTTATTTTATTTAAACAGCTTTACAGTTTATATTTTATCATGTTGTACTTCATGCTTACATTTATTTGGAAGGTTTATCTTCCTAAATTTGTGTGCAATTCATTTCTACTATTTTTGAACTTTACTTTTAGTTGGCACCACATAGCCACTATTATGCTGAGGTGCCATAAAAAGCTGCTAAATACATGCATACATACACATAATTGGATGCCATTTTGTAGGTGAATTGCCACACATATGTGTGCCTTTTAAAGGTGTCATCTTTTCAGGTCCAGTTTTGATGGAGTTAATTCCCTTTTTTCATCAATTTTAAATCTTCATTACAATTGATCCTTTTAACCAGCTTAGATCAGGAACCGTTCAACATGTTCTGTTGCAATTTAGTATGAACATTGTCTTTTAGATGAGCCTTTAGTGGGTTTTGCTTCATCAATGCCATTTTGGGTTGAGTTATGACCCTTGACAGTTAGCTTCACATACGATGTTTCTTGTAATCAGCATGGATGAAGAACCATTCAGCATGCAGTTTTGGTATGAACATGTCTCATAGATTTACATGTACCTTTTTATGGGTATATTAGTCTAATCAACTTTATTTTGGACAGAGTTATGACTCTTTTAAAGCAAAGTTTTGTCTTCACATTAAAACTTGGAATGTTGCTTGCAATCAGCATAGCTCAAAAACCATTCAACATATGTGCATTCTGATTGAATTTGGTAAGAACAGATGTGCCTTTTATGGGTTTCGTATCATCTACACCATTTTGAATAGAGTTACGGCCTTGCAGTGTTCTCCCCAGGGCCATTTACCATCGCAGTCCAAGTATGCTATCATTTTAAGTAGAGACATCACAGAACCCACTGATAAGCACCAGTACTGATATGCTATGTTTCCCTCTATTCTTTCAAATTATTCTGTTAAATAAGCATTCCATGATCTTATTCCAAGCCCAATCCCTTGAATGACACCTTTTCTTGCTGTAATTAGGATAATCTAGGATAATTACCCCCTTCACTCAGCACTTCTCTGTTGTGTCTGGCTTTGCTCAACTGCCAGTGCATGAATAATACCTTTGATGCTGGTTCAGTCTTTTCACTAACATTTTCATGTGATCGGTGAGTGATAATGAAGTCTTGTGTTAGGTTGTTTTATGTCAGTTATTTTCACTATCAGCTCCAAAGGTGTAAAATGTATTGCTTTTCAAGTTTGTTAAATCCATATGTATGATTATAGATTTTTTAAAAACCCGATAAAATTACCCAAATTACATGTTGAGATCAGCTGCAGAGTTAACTGATTCACATAAAATACTGATCTCATCTGTCACACTACACAATACTGCCTGTCAATTCCCATAAACATCCTATAAATTACTGCTCTTTTTTATCACCACATTAATCTTTCACACCATATAACATTTTTGTGTATAATAATGCCACTATGTCAAGAAGCAGGTGGTAAATAGGATTCATTTGGTCCATACATCTGCACATGCATCCCTCCATCCTTTTTTTCTGGCTGGGCTAGAACTCCAGCTTTTCACCATGATAAGAATTGGTTACAGTTGTGCATGGGCTATAATTCCAGTACCTTTTCACTTATTGCCAAGAAAACTTACTCTGAGAGTGCATCTTAAGATGGATGTGTGTCACACCTCAAAACTGGGTCACTTTGACCTCCTTTCCTGGATTTAATTACAATTCCTTAAAAATGATGTCCATCCTTCCTGTATGAGTTGTAACTTCTTTGCTATTATACCTATTGACATAGAACTTACAATGTATATGCATCTTGAAAATGACTGTCTTGCACCAAAACTGGGTCACAGTGATCTGCTTTCCAGGGCTTGATAAAAATTGGTACAGTTGTGTTTGGGCTCTAATTCCAGTACCTTTTCACCTGTTGTCAAAAAACTTACTCTGGGGGTGCTTCTTAGGATGGACATGTATTGCATGTCAAACAAGGGAGCAGCAGTAGCTCAGTTGGTTGAGTGTAGGGCTCATATTCCAGGGTCTCAGGTTCAGTACCCACCCAGGACAGCCATTTCCTCGGCATGATATAGCCAATAATGTGTTAAAAAAAAGCTGTTAAAACCAACCCAAAAATAAAAACTGGGTCACTATGACCTACTTTCCAGGAATTTCATTTTAAATTCCTTAAAAACTGTGTCCACCCTTTCAGTCTGAGCTGTAACTTTGTTATTATACCTACTGACATTAAACTTACAATGTATATGCATCTTGAATGATTGTATTTCTTGCACCAAAACTGGGTCACTGTGACATGCTTTCCATGACTTGATAAAATTTTTTTACAATTATGTATGGGTTGTAATTCCAATATCTTTTGACCTATTGCCACTAAACTTGCAATGAGGGTGAATCTTAGGATGAATGTATTTCACTCACAAAAGCTCACTGTAATCTCTTTTCCAGGAGTTAGATCATTACTTGAAAATAGTGTTGATACTCTAATTTCCATGCCTTTTTAACTATTATTAATATGCATGATAGTTGCATCTTAGAATCAAGCTGTGTCCTACATCAAAACTGGGTTGCTGTGACCTGTTTACTGCGGTTTATTGAATAGTCTTTATTAAACACTCATGTCAAATAAATGGGGTTATCTTGTGAGTTCCTGCTCACTAACAACTCTAATTCATGTCAGTATTTAATCTAAATATAATTCTATGACTACATAGATATTTATTTTTATACTTCTGATTTTCTCAATATTTTCAGAATAAATTTGGGATTTTTCCAGAGAACCATGCATTTTCTATTTTAATGGACTATTTTATCAAGCATGAAGATTACAAAGGTGAGATTCTATGAAATTTTTTTGAGATAAACACACAAAAGATATGTTGAGTTCTTTATTGCATTACCTTTCCATAATTTAACTAAAGACATCATTATGGCATCATTATTTTAGAAAAGGTCCTGAGTAGAATTAGATTAAGGCAGTTTCCATACTAGAGATCAACTCAAGTTAAAAAAATTTCTTTGGTCCTGTAATTTTACCCTACCATGCTTGGAAAGTAAAATTGTATTCATGTAGAATCTCTCTACCCTAATCATTTTTAGCATACTTGAACAAAGGCCAAGAGAACTTATGGCATGACCCTCCATCCATATTGTGTCATGCATTGTGTGTCCTGCTTAGTCCATCTATCCAAGCCAGTCAGTGTTGGCTACCATAGTGTATCCTTGGGAAAGGCACTTAACACACAATTCATTGGCATGATATGGCCAATAATGTGTTAAAAGTGCTGGTAAAACCAATCAACAAACAAACAAACCATTTGTCAGCAATTGTTAGTTAACACTCCTGAGGCTTTATTTGAATTTGATCAAACTTGGTGTGTAAGCTTAAATCATCAAGCTGTCAGATGAGTTTGAATATGATTGGCCTGGCTTGTTATCAAAGTTTCAGATGAGTTCCATTATGAATGACATCATCACATATGAGATAAACTTGTATCTGGCTTGGTTAGCTTTTTACCATCCAGAGGCTTTATTTCTTAATTGAATTTTATCATAATTAGTATATAAGCCTGTGAAATCAGGACCATGTTGGTTCTTTTTAAGAGTGTTAGATGTGTATATTTATATGGGGATCTTGCATCTGATTGGCTGAGCCTTTTACCCCCCTCCCCCCCACCGCCTAACAAGTTAATTTATTTACAGTATGTATGAATAGGGTGTAATGGCACATCAGCAGAATCCTGGCTTTACAGTGCCAAATAAGTTTAGGTATAAAAAAAATCATACAAAACAAAAATAAATGCTGAAAAGATTAAATCCTTAAAATACTTTTTTTTTTTATTAGTGCACACTCTTTTAAAAAGTCAGAGACTTCCTCAGCGTAAACATCATCATGTAATGTATCCCAGGTCCAAGACTTCCTTAGTATAAACATCATCATGTAATGTATCCCAGGTCCAAGACTTCCTTAGTATAAACATCATCATGTAATGTATCCCAGGTCCAAGACTTCCTTAGTATAAACATCATCATGTAATGTATCCCAGGTCCAAGACTTCCTTAGTATAAAAATCATCATATGATGTATCCCAGGTCCAAGACTTCCTTAGTATAAACATCATCATGTAATGTATCCCAGGTCCAAGACTTCCTTAGTGTAAACATCATCATGTAATGTATCCCAGGTCCAAGACTTCCTCAGCATAAACATCATCATGTAATGTATCCCAGGTCCAAGACTTTCTCAGCATAAACATCATCATGTAATGTATCCCAGGTCAAAAAGGTTGCCTCCATTTGTCCCTTCTTATGACATGCAGGAAAATACATTGAGCCTATTTTTCATCCTCAAGTCGCATGGGGATTATTTCTTGACAGACTTGATCACACCTGGTATAATCAGTCCAGATCATCAAGATTTCAGATGAGTACTGTTATGAAGATGTTTACACTTGATAATGAGATGATCTGGTCTCTGCATTTATTAGCACCTTAGATACTTTATTTCTGATCATATTTTGATCATGGTATCTGAGCTTATGTCATTAAGATCTGATGATTTTATTACAGGTGACACCTGTGCATATCAATGAAGTGGTTTTGTGTCAGATATTTATTTGTACAATCAATACATAGTATTGTTGTGGGAGTGTTGTGTCGGGATGCGGCTGAAATAAATGCAACAAATCACAGTACCTGGTTGGACTTAGAAAGCTTTATTTATGTGATATCAGCACAGTCACTCTGAATCGAATGTTCAAGCAATGATGACATGTGCAGAGAGAGCAAAGGCACATGCACACACAAGTTAAGACTTGCCACAACTTGTGAGCAGGTTTTGTTCTTTGAAAAATGTCCTTTCATAACACTGCCCCCTTCTTTCTAGAATTTTGAGTTCTCTCAAACCAAAATGAATAGATCAAAATACAGAACACTGAAACCTAAACCTAATGAAAGAAATTTAAATGGCATTACAGTACAAAAACACTTTCAAAACACTCTTAAAATATCAATCCAAAATCTTGTAAATTCATAGGACCAACTTTTTTACAAGTGTAATTTTACTTCCAACATGAGTAAAAGTTTTTGCAGACACTAGTGTGTCCTCCATATCATGAATACATCTGTGGTCCTCATATAGGTCCTTCTCTAGAATAGCTAAGAATTCATTCGGTCCCTTATCAGACATGGAGCTTTGGGCAAGAGTAGAATTTTCCATCAGTTGTTAGACCTTTAAGAGAATTTGCTGTGAACTCTCTCAGTAAGGACCATTGTACTTTTCCCTTCCATCCAAGTGGGCATAGCTCCTTTCTACATCAATGAAGGGTCTTTGTGATACTTTCTAAGAACTGGACCTTCTGATTGTATTTAAGTCTGCGAAGGGGGACACTGACTGTCAACCCATTTCCTTAAGATCCTGATTTCTAAGTCTCTGCAGTCTCTTAAGATGGGTGCAGATCTAGCCAGTTGCATTTTAAATGGTCTGGTTCACTGCATTGCATCTTGCTCATTTGAACTCCACATGTTCTGATTGGCATAACATAGTCAACATCTGCCTTTAACCTGGACCAAGCCTCATGCATTTTTTTGTAGCGACTGCAGCCACCACAGGATTAGCTTTCAGGGTTTGAGCCAGCCTGATACTGTTGCAGTCACATCCATCACTGGAGGATCCATGAAATATGCTGGCTTATTGTTGAATTACAGAGAAGTATTGGCTCTGCTCCTCTAGTCATCTAACTAGTTACCCTTGTGGTTGTTTAAATCAGAAGCAGCAGGCAAGGAACCTATGATTAGTCCTCAGTATGAAGTTCTTCAACGTAAGTTGTGTTTAAAGTGCTTTGAGAGATTACATAGGCAAGGAGTTCCCTCCAGGTCACAATGTATCACCTCTAAGTTGACCCAAGGCAATTGCTGGCATAAGTGATGATCTTTTCTGTTAGCCCAAGTTCCTGAGGCAAGACAGTTCCAATATTGACATTGCATGCATCTGTGTCTAGGATGTGCATGACATATTCCCCAAGTGTCCTTCCAGTCACAATGATGTCATTCATCCTGTGGGTATGCCAATACTGGCACTGAAATATGCTTGTCCTTAAATGTCTTGAAGCATTAGTGAGGCGAAAGCAACATTTTCTTGGGTCAATTCATGAAGGGGTGCAGCTAATTCAGCATAATTTTGTATGAATCTACAATAATAGTTTGTCAGGCCAAGGAATGACTGGAGGTCCTCTTCATTTGATGTTCAGGCCAGTTTAAGACATCTTGGATCAGTTCAAGATTGGATTTAAATCCGCTTACACTGACTTTGTGCCCTGGAAACAAAACACATTTGGGTTTCAGTCTAGAGTTCAACTCATTAGCAGTAACATAGGTTGGCAAATGGCCTTTATCTACCCTGTCTATGTTTAAACTTAGAAAGGCTGCGTAAATATCTGAAAGCTCATAGAGCCAGCCAAGTCTTTCCTTTCCGCATCCCTTCCCAAGGTGGCCTGAGGTATGATCCAGGAAGGATGATGTCCAGCGCTTCACTATGTGTTGCTGGACTTTTATTCATTATCTCATATGTAGTATTGCTGTTTTTATATCACTTTCAAAAAAGGTTTCTGCTGCTGGCTGGTCCTACATGTCAAGCCCCACATCAGAGTATGCTTGTTTAATCAATTGCCATACTTATACAAAGTCTTCATTAGTTTTGTTTTTCTGTTGTAACTCTGCCAACTTTCTTCTGACTGCTGTAGAAGGGTCCCTACTTCCAAATCTGTTTATGAGACTGCCTTTCAATGCACTATACAGACTTCCCTTAGGAATGGGCATACCATCATTGATCACATTTTTGGGACATTAGAAAGTAATTACTATTCTCTGTCTAGATAATTTGTGTGCTAATGAAAATTACAATTTTTGCAGAATATCTGGTCTGGAAAATAATATCTCTTTTGTTTACTGATGCATCTGGCAAGTTCAGTGCCAGTCAGAAGTGGGCTAGGTGAACTAAGTTGCAATATATCTTTACTTGTAGATAAAGAACACCTACATGATAATGTTTAAGTGTGCAAGTGCCTCTACACATTTTAAAAATTTCCAGCAGTTTCCATAATTTTATATTCAAAGGAATTATTGACCAAATAAAATGCACGTGAAAATGGGTTTTATTCTTAGATTTCTTTAATGTTTTTTTCCTCTCAATTTATCATGTAGTACAATTTTGCCTATATATATAGTAAGAAAGACAGTTCAATTGTTTGTAGATTGCAGCTGGAGCTGGTCTCCTTGAAGTAACAGATCTAAGCCAAATATAGAACATGTCAAATCAGTGATTGACAAATCACTCAATTCAGAGACTTTTTATGCTTTTCAAGTTGTGGATACTGGTAATGATGTTCCCACCATGTACTTGATAGCTGATGTGCACAACTTTTCGTCCTTTTATGTTCTACCAACATATAGCATTGCATGGTGCTTATCTGACCACCAGCATGGCAACAATAGTGGTCATCTCAAAATCATATCATTTCTCCTCATGAAAGAATGGTGGCATAGACTTGAAGTTTTCACTACAATTACTCCTTGCAATATGTAATTGGTCCTGAATGAAAATGGTGCAGATATGATCATCATGCTGGTGTGAACAAGTTAGAAAACCAAACTTACTTGACCTTGGGTTCTAGTCAAAGGTCTCAGCTTGCACCTTGGTACTTCACTGAGCATATGAACTTTTACATACAAATAATTTGTAAACAGACTTTTTATTTTGCTGTTTTTCAGTAAACAAGTTGATATTCAACACACTGACATTAATTTTAAGGTCAATGGTCATGACTCGGATTGTTATCTGTGATGGTTTGTCAGCATGATAACAGAAATGAATATGAATGGATTTTTATCAAACTCAGTTTGTGGATATATCTGAAGAATACCTTGATGATGCCTGTTCAGATATTTGAGTTTTTGAAACATAATATGAATTTAACCAAACTTACCATTGACAGTATTGGACACTAGTTCAGTGATCAGTGATCAATGATCCATGATATCAGGTTAAAGGTTATAGGCTATGACAAAGAACTTTGTACTGGACTTGTGAACATGTTAACTGAAACATATAAGACAATCCTTTTGTTACCCAATTTGGTATGTTGGAGATTTACAAGAATATCTGAGATGGAGTTAATACTCAGCAGTCAAAAGAAATGAATGGACAGAAGAAACAGACTTATTGTTGATTCCTGGAAGTTCTTTTCCGCCAATTCAGCATCAATCCCTTTGAGGGGCTCTTGTTTATTTATTGGGGGTTTTTTTCCTTTTGTTTTTTATTTAACACTAATTATAATGTCTCAATCCAATGGGAATAAGCAGTGTTTGAAACTGAATTTTATTGTTTTGCGTTATAAACAGTATGAAGGAAGAATTCATTACACTCTTGATTTACAACCAATTATTCACACTGATAATAATTATTAAATGGGTCAAAATCAAATTTAAGGTAGAATTAGTTTTTCCATTAAACTTTTCTGATTAAGTATACTACTGATGTCGTTTTTGAGTATGGGTTAAACATTCCTTAGTTTATGTTCCAATTTGATTTTTATTTCATAGGCTTTAAAAACATGTTAATGGTATACAGAAATTTGATGCACTATTTAAATTGTTTGCTAACTTTGAAAATATGGAGTTGTGAAAATTAGAGGGTCATACAATTTAGATTCTTATTGGTATGTATCTTACGGTTGCTTCCTTCATGGATTGCTACAATCTATCAATTTTCTCTTGTTCTACCCAAGAATTTTTCATGCAGTTACTCTCTGGTGTGAATTTTTTTTTCAATTTCCTCTATTCCATCACAAGATGGTATTTTCTTTTGAGGTGGGGATGTTTGTTATACATTGGGATTACGCAGGGAAATGTACCCTTATCTATCCCTATAACTTTGCTTTTCCAACTGGTTAGCATTTTGTTTATGTCTTGCAGCTTTTCATGTCTCTTAATAACTCAGTTCTTCCTCAAAAGGTCGAGATGGGGAACTTTAGTGGCCTGAAGCATATCATATATACTCGCGTATAAGCCGATACCAACTGAAACTGCATAGACCCAGATCTGCCTTCGCATAATGCACCGGCAGATCAGGGTCTATGTTGTTTGCACTTGGACCCGGATTATACGCAAGTATATACGGTAATGCTGATGAAATTAGAAGTGGAAGACTGGGCAAGGAAGTCAGCATCATCTATTTTGCATCTCAAACTTCTTCTCTGGGTAAATTGGATTTAGTCATTTAATGGCTTTTGACATATTGCAATGGCTTACATGAAATTTCTCAAGGAATTTACACAACATGGAATTTTGACTCTCCTGGAAACTGTCTCTCAATGTTTTAAAGACCAAGAGTCATTCAGCTGATCATTTTTCCAAAAGAGTGTTTGGAGATATTGTTACAGGGTCAAGGCCTTCTGTACATGCCATGGTATAGTACACTAGATATTAGCTATAGTACACTAAATATTAGCTAATACTGGCATTTTTCCATGATAATTTCATTCATAGGGCAATGTTTGAGTAATAAACAAGACACACACCTATCAAATAGGTTACCATTTTCTATTCGTGAAGTAAAAACCTGTAGATGCAAACTTTAGTGCCACTAAAATAGCATTTCATAGTCTCTAGGAGGTTTTACAAAGGCAGTCAGATGCCATTTTTGCAGTGTCATTCTTCTTAGACTGGTTCCATGCTCACTGTTGGACTCAAATCGAGTTTTTAACTTCATAATGAAGTGAATTAGAATTTTAAAAAAAACCAGTCTGTTACACAGCCAATTATCAATGTAAACTTTATAGAGGCTCTTAAATGCTATTTTAGCAGCACTAAGCATAGCATCTGAACATTATAACTTCACAAATAAAAAATGGTAACCTGTTGGATTAATGAATGCCTTATTACTCAATCATTACCATCTGAATTAAATTATTTTGGAAAAACGCCATTATTAGCTAATCTCAAGCTTACTATAGATTTTCATGCAATTCAGATGCAATAAATTCTTGTTCATCATTTATTCAACAGTCTCTGTACTCTCTAATGATGACTAATTGGAGTCTACAAAAACAATTTCTTAGTAATGATCTCAGGTGGAGTCCATCAAATAAAAGATTAAAATTAAATTTTTGTTTCTGCTTTTATGTAACTTGGTAAAAAAAGCATTGAACTTGAGAATATTGTTTCCTAGTTCAGTGTTAAAAACATCAGTTTTCTCATTTATTACTGAAACCTATCGAATAACTTCATTGTCTGAATCATCAGAGTTATGTGATGTTTTACAGCCCTCAAAATTGTTGTACTGAATAACTGAATATGCTGGTACACTAATGAATTTCACTCTAACACCACTTTTATTAATTATCTGGTATTGGCTTATCTGTTTGTATACTGCAATAACCTGGAAACCAGGCTTTTTATCACCAAAATATCTTATCTTGATATGTTACTGACTTGTTGTTTTAGTACATGATAATTATTCCGAGACTACAGGGGTCTACAGGCTGACTGCAGGGATATATTTTAGGAGAGTAAACCCCTTGACTACAGCAGTTATATCTGTTCCACCTAATGTTATGTGATATACTAAATCAATATAATGGCCCAAACATTTGCAAATGGTCTTTTCTGGTGTTTTTACTCTCCATATCCAGTCATTTGGTCTGTAGCTACCTGAAGCACTGCGCAGCTGTAACACTTCTTTCATGCAAATATTTTAAAAGCAGTCTTCTGTGTTGCAATAACAAGGTTCCAGATATATGCTCTCTTGCTGTCAGACAGCAAAACTGCAACACTGTATCTTTTAGGGATAGTAACATGGTGTTTTCTTAGAAAATGTTATAAGTCATGTTCATACATCAATACACTTACAGTTGTATTTCTGGGTGGTTGATATGAAAGCTTCTTTAATACTACAAATGTTACATACACAGATGAACAAAATTCCAGGTCTTCACAATGAACTAAATGTGTGATGGGGGAATGGGAGTGTGGAAGGGGGTAAAGTCTACCCAATTGACACACAGAAGGGGGAGGGGGTCTGATTATGTTGCAAATAAGCTGTATTGTTGGTAAATTAAACCTATTTACTTTGCAAGTATCTACATATCTTGATACAGTATATAGAAATGCTCAGTATTCCCTGTGAATGCAGCCTTTCCTCTATTGTCTTTTATCTGGAGGGCAGGGGTTTATTCAGTATTTTCTTATTTTTCCAAATTGTATTCTCTTTGCTGTAGCAAAATAATAGCTAAACAATAGAGTGAAAAATCAGGATCAGCTCAGTATGGTAATAATTTGAAATGCCAGATCAATAAAATGTTATGTAAGCCAGTGTCTCGTTTACAGCTGAAACATTCCAAAACAGTCCCATTTCTAGTGCATGACAGAGACAGAGGTCACAGGTCACTGTGAGATGATTCAGAAATCATCGGCTTTAAAACAAGATTGAGCTGCTGACACCACTGTTTAAAAATAAATGCAACAAATTGCAACACCTGGTTTGACTTGAAAACTTTTATTTATGCAATATCTATGCAATCGCTCTGAATTGAATGTTTGTGCAACAATGACATGCACAAAAAGAGAGAGGGAGCAAGCATGAACAATTTGGGATTCTTACCACAACTTGTGGATGAATCGGATTCTCTATATAAAGTTTAATCATAAAAGTATGCAAGTGACTTACTGCATTCAGCAGAACACTTTTGGTTTCATAGTTTGTCATTAGACCTTGAGAATAAGTTTATAAAAAAAAAACATGGTATCATTTAGTTGGCTCAAGTTAAAGTTAGTCATGACTCAACATTGATGAACATTTGTGTTTTATTACTTGTCTTTACAGTGTAGGATACTTCTACCTATTTGGATTTTTGGTAAATTTTATGCAAATTCTCTCAAGTAACAATTTATATGTTTATCTGTTCAGCTGAATGTTATCAATGCAAACAAAAATGGAGGCAAACTTTAATTTGTGTAATTCTATTTTTATCATTAACCTCCCTTTTTTCCAGGTGCTGCACAAGTGGCCTATGAAATTATGTTACAAGAGGACTTTAGTCACCCTATGCCATACTTTCTATCATTGTATGCCTGCACCAAACATTTGTACCACCCTATAGATGAACCTAAAGAAGTGGAAAAGTCTCCTACTGAGGAAGAGGTCTGTATTTAATTCTGCTGGTCATAGCTTACGGGATGACCTGTTGTCTGTGAGACAAATTGTTTTCACTGCTCCTCCTAAACTACTTGGAGGATTGACATGAAACTTTGCACACACATTAATCCCAAAGTCTAGTTGGTCCTAAATGAAAATAGTGCCACTCAGACATCCATTATGACATCCATCTTAAAAATGTTGTTATTACTACTCAATCTGAATGGATGGTCATGTTAGTTTGTGATTTTCACTGAAAGACTTCTTATGATGTCTGGTTGGTCCTAAATGAAAAAGGTGTCGATTTGACATCCAGTATGGCCACTGTGGCAGCCATCTTGAAAATCTGATCACTACTCCTCCTGAACAGAAAGTTATATTGACGTGGGGTTTTACCAGAAGGCTTCTTATAATGTCTAGTTGGTCCTAAATAAAACTGGTGCTGATTGAATTTTCAGTATGGTGCCTTCTTGAAAATCTTGTTATTGCTACTTCTCCTAGATGGATGGTCATATTGACATGGTGTTTTCACCAGAAGACTTATTATGGTGTCTAGTTGGCCCTTTAAGAAAATAATGCCAATCTGACATCCAATATGGCCCTCATGGCAGACATCTTGAAAATATTGTTATCACTATTCCTCCTGAATGGATGGTCATATCAACATAGGATTTTCTCCAAAAGACTTGTTATGATGTCTAGTTGGTCCTAAATAAAAATGGTGATTATCATACATCTTGAAAATCTTGTTATTGCAGGAGAATATCGGAGATGGTTTCAACACTCAGCATTTAAAAAGTTAGATTTCAAAGTGAGATTAGTATTATCAGTATTTATGAGCGAGTTAAGACAGAACACTGTTCACGTAAATAATTAAAAGAAATAGTGAATTGAGACATTTAATATCTCAATGGAGACGTCCAGGAAAAGGAAAACTTATTCTGTGAAGGATAAGTTGGATGTTTTAAAGAGACTTAAATCTGGTGAAATGCAAAATAAAGTAGTAAAGGAGTGAGGTGTGCCTGAGTCAACTTTGTGTGGTTGGAAAACAATATTATTGGACAGAATTAAATATATAAATACGATGCAGTGAAAAAAGCATACCTAACTGACATAAACTAACATTATTACACTACAGTTGACTGGTGTAATGCTTACCCCCACCCCCACCCCCCACCCTCAACACACACGTACACCCATTCTTATAATTTTCGATCATTTTTGCTATACTGTTGTTCGGTACATCACATGGTCTGCAGTCATGGACCCCGACAACTGCATTATAACAGGGAAGTACTGTTTCACATTGTAATGAAGGGTGCCATAACAAAGGAGAGCTGTATGTATTTATACAGTATCACATTGTAATGAAGGGTGCCATAACAAAGGAGAACTGTATGTATTTATACAGTATCGCATTGTAATGAAGGGTGCCATAACAAAGGAGAGCTGTATGTATTTATACAGTTACACATTGTAATGAAGGGTGCCATAACAAAGTAGAGCTGTATGTATTTATACAGTATTGCATTGTAATGAAGGGTGCCATAACAAAGGAGAGCTGTATGTATTTATACAGTATCACATTGTAATGAAGGGTGCCATAACAAAGGAGAACTGTATGTATTTTAAGCTATTCATTCTTTATATCCTCAATATCTTGGACCCTATTTTACCTTCTCTCATGAAATTGGTATGTGGATGCATCTTTGCCAGAATATTTGAAAATGGTATGTAGGTGCATCTCAGAAAGAGTAACTTGGCCATACCAAAACCAGGTTACTCTGACTCAATTTGCACACTTGAGTTACTTAGGTATTTTCAGTTACATGTTCATTACACCCATAATAGCTTGGACCCATTTCACCTCACTCATGGAAATTGGAATGTAGATGCATCTCAAAAAGAGTAACTCAACCTGACTAAAAGTTGGTCAGTGTGATGTAATTTTCAGGTTGTGTGAATTTGTGTATTTGTAACTGTTCATTCATTACACCCTCAGTATCTTGGACCCTAGTTTACCTGCACTCATACAAATTGATTTATAGATGCATTTAAAGGACCTTAACTTGACTATACCAACTAGATCACAGTAACCTAATTTTCATGCTTGAGTGATGTTAGATTAATCAAGCTTTCTTTCAACCATACACTGATGAAACTTTGTATGTTGATGCATTTTAATGAATAATATATTTGCAGTAATATTTCCTTCTTGACATGGTGGCTGTATCATTAGATTCAGGTAATGGATTTGAGGCCATCCTGAATCAGCTGTCATAGCATATCTCTTTTACAATGCTCTTAACTCTTATTACATCAGTATCAATCCTTCATACCAGTCTGTGTATTGTAGGCTACACAAAATGTGTTCCTGTTGGCAAGGGGATTCATGTTTACATGTAAACATCTTGTTTTGTTCAGTATTAATGGTAATTTTCAGAGGAAAAACTAGAAATGTGTTCATATCGCAGTGACCCAAATGTAAAACTTAGCTGTACCAACATCCCTGTATATGTATGTATTGACAGACAAGGGTAATACTATTTGTCCTTCTCACATTTGTGGTGGAAGAAAAGAGGAAACTCCCTCAGAAGACGAAATACAGTCAAACCTGTCCTAAAGATCACCTTTATTCAGCTGTCACCTGTTCACAACAGCCATTCTAATTTCCCCCTGGCAAATTTCCTCTATAAATGTCCTGTATGTAACAATCACCTGCCTTCCGGGGTCAGTGGCCAAGTGTTTCCTAACCAAACATTGGTTTCTCCCTGCCTTAAACAGTCACTGGAATGTATCTACAGTGACTGCTCAGTCCTTGCAAACTGAATTTTTGAATTGTTTAGATAAAGGAATATCAGGTGAATCAATGTCCAGACATTATTTATCTCACTTGTACTTGTAACTAGTCACGTTGACAGTGTAACTCAAAGGTGTCAATATATCAAAATTGAAAGCAAGACAGTTTTATAATAAGGGCTGAGAGTCAAAGCAATTAGTTTGCTGGATGGTGGGAAAAGGAGTTGTGCTATTGCAGCAGAAATGTGCCAGTGTGACAGATATAGTTTGATATCTTCATCTATTTGCCTGTGAATTAAAGCTATTTCTTAAGAAAAAAGTTCATTTTTTAGAAGAGATACAAGTTACATCCTTTTCATTAGGGTCAGGGGTCATTCAATATTAAAACTTGTCTGTAAAGGCAGGCGAAGTTTTGGTTCATGGGTCACAAGAATAGCTATATATGGCTTCTTTGGATTCCTGTTCATCACAGGCTTCTCACATAAGCAGACTGTCTTTTGATTTCAGTGAGTTGAGCAATTGGCTTCAGATATTATTTTTAAAGCGTTAACAACTGTTTCCAAGTGAAACTTATACAAGTTGGCCGGCAAAAGAGTCAGTCTTCTGTTTTACAGTCATGTAAGCTGTAAGTCAGTTGTAAAATTATTGTTTTGTCATGGTGCACAAAACTAACATTGGTGATTATTTTAAGTCACTGATGATTTAATTTAAAGGATGGATTAAAGTAAGCAGAATACAGTAATCTTGTGTGGAACATAAATTTAGGAGAGAACAACATTTACCTGGTATGTTTTTTTTATGATTTTGTTGAATAGTGCACATAAAACGATCTTGATAATGTAATAATAATAATAATAATAGTAATAATAATAATAATAATAATAACAATAATACTAATAATAAATTTGGTGCATGGTTTTTGTTGAAAAATATTTTAAAATGTGAACCTGTGTACAGAGGTCACCTGTGTACAATGGCCAGTTTAGCCTTTTCCCATGGGTGGCCACTGTTGACAGGTTTGACTGTACATGTATTCTTTTTTATTTTACATGAGTCCAGTATACAATATTATCTTTAAACAGTATTATATGTGTGCAATGTTACATATAAAAATAAGTTTAAATGTATCCTTGGATACTTGATTCTGTATCTGTAGGTACCATATGTACTTTCTTATAAGTCAGGTCCAACTGCAAACATAGACCCTGATCTGCCATTGCACAATGCACCTGCAGATCGGGGTGTGTGTTGTTTGTTCTACTGATTGCTCCAAAGAAACTGCACAGACCCAGATCTGCCAGTGCATTAAGCACTGGCAGATCTAGATGTATACAGTTTGCAGTTGGATCCAACTTATATGTGAGTATATACAGTATATATTGAAAAAAAGATTGTAAAATTTGTTGTTAATACATTGCATAGTTCATGATTGACAAAATGCACCTGCCTTCAGAAGGATACAGAAAAGGTTTCACAGATCTAGTCATATTTATCCATTTACCCAAATCTTCAGTTAAGCAAATTCAGTAGATAAAATTTAGACAATCATATCAACTTATTCTTGATTTGAATCACGCCTCAGTCTTGAGATATGTTGCAACAATTTATTCATTAACTGTCTATACTCTTTCATTAATCCAGTGTCAACCTGGGTTCATATCTTTGATGACAATAAAAATCCTGCTTTTACTGTTCATTTGTCAGCAGACATTGGAGACATTTTTCCTTGGGACACAGTAGTTTCTCAGAGACCAGTGTGTTCAAAGGCAAAGATTAGAGCCATGCAGCAGCTTTGGTTAGTGCACTTCTAGGCTTGTAGTTTAAGCAGAAACTTAAAATTTATTTTGCTGTCTGGTCCAGGCAATGTACAAGATAACCTAGACATTCTTGTTCAGCCCGCATAGTGGAAAGGGAGACATAGCAGTCACTTTTATACCAGCAGATGCAGTGGCATCAGATATTTGATAAGGTTTTGCTTAAAGTTCTACAGTAATGCTTTGATCATGGGCTCGACATGCAGGCTCTTGTGTTTTAAAAGAAACAAGAAATTTAAGGTCTTTCAGAGCTAAATACAATTGAAAAAATATGTACATGTACCCATGCATTTCATTCACTTATTTTACTTTTTATGAACATATAAAAAATTCTGATGAAAATTTTTAATAAATCACAGATCCATGTAACAGTGAGTAATAAAATACTGTTTGCAAGGTGCGTTTTATATATAAATATATATATATATAAATATATAAATATATATATATAAATATATATATATATATATATATATATATATATATATATATATACAAATCGATTGAAGACTATTTTGTATTCATTTGTACAAGAAACAAGCAAAATAACTAATTTGATTAAATTTTTAACTTTTGTAACCAAAACAGAATTTTATGAACAGCACTGAGAAAGTATTATTTTTGTCAACAGTAATTGAAAGCAACGTAAAATGTAACTTCAAAAACCTGTAAAAACAGAAAAAAACCTGGTCTGTTCATGGAAACAATAGAAAAGTATATAGTCAAACAATCCAATTCCTCTCGAACTAAGTTCAAAACAGTGTTACATACCCAATTATAAAAAGTGTTTTTAAAGCTTTGGTCATTGAACAGTGATTGATGAGGTAGGCTTTCAGTATGGGAACAATTTTGCAGTTCCATCTCTATTTACAATGGAAATAGCTTCAAAAAGAGATCTCCAGTCTTATTATTTGGCTTATCGAATGATGAGAGATTTCATTCATACCAAATGACTTCTTACTAATTCAGTATTTGTACAGTTGAATAATTACAAAGATCTTTAACCCATTCTTTATAACACAGGAAGAACAATGGATACCGGTGGATGTGATAAGATCTCCTTACTATGATGACCATTTTGACATCAAAGATGACAATTTCCTCCTGGGCAAGACCCTGTACATGCTGGGGAAGGAGAGTTACCTTTCAGATGAAGTATTAGGACAATCCCTGCAGGTCATTGGTCTAGGACTATACCAAAAGTTTGCCAAAGCACTTGACCTGCTGGAGAAATGGGTCTCATCCAACATGCAGGCTGTTATCTGTGATGAAGCAGTAAGTTATATCATAAGGATCATAAATAGTTTCTTTTTTTACTCCTCTGGCAGTTTGTACCCCCCTACCAATTTTAAAAGCAAAAAACATGAAGAATATAAAAAAAATGCACAAAACTTTAGTCCTTTCATTCATTAATTTATAATTTCTAACCTAATTGTCGCCAGGAGGTCCCTAACACTGTCATCTTGATCGTATTTCAAACCAAATGGAAGTTTTCAGTGTAAACAACCAATCTGCTCACTGTCCTTTTCCCTTTCCTGGAAAAGTCCTTGTCAGTGAAGGTATGAGGTCCTTGGACTACACATACAAAGAAGGTAAAAACTGTGTTGTCTGCGTCCAATATTTGCAATGTCTAGTTTTTTATATTTCAAATCAAAGAATGAGAGTAGATTCTCAATTAACAATTAACAAAACAGTTACCCTTTCAAAATGAGATCATCAAAGGCTTTTATGCACAATTATAAATGGTGATTATATCTTTTATTTCTTAATCTCCTGTTTCATTATTCAATGCCTGAATTAAAAACTTACCTGAAGTTAACAAATATTTTTTGTTTTTAATATGAGATTATATCAAACTTATCCTTATATACCAATACATTGTTTGTTTGATGTATCTAAATTGTACATCTGTATTGTTTTGAAGCCATTTGAAATGTGAACTTCTTTTTGATTCAAATATAAAACATCAAAATACAAAGCTAAAAGATAAGACAAAGATAACAAACAGCAGACAACACTTGTATATGATTTTAATCTCTTATTGTTTTGTTTTTTAAATTATGTAATATTTTTAATCTTTTTGCAAACATAAATCTTCTCAGTACAAGTTTTTTTTTGTACAAAAATGTTAAGGATTTGATGAAAAATATGAAGTTCTATGTACAAATAAATATGATACATTTGATTATGATGGTGTACAAAATATTAAAGGGTATGAAAAATTACAAGATTTACAGTAGTAAATTATATAGAGTTAGTAGAAATAATGAACAAATACCGTATTTTCCGGCCTATAAGTCTATACTTTTTTACCTGAAAGTATGGGCTTCGTCGTATACTCTGAATCAACTTATATGGATTATGTCACTGAAATTGCTCTGTAATTGCAAAATCGAAAATCGGCAAAATCGAAAACAGGTCACATAGCTGTACCAATTCTTGTTAAATTACCATGTCAAATTTTTTTTATAAACTAATATGACAGCTTTTATATTATAATTTTTATCATTATTTTGTATGCATTTGTATGTGCTTGTATTTTCTGATTTCTCCAACAGGAAATAAGAGAAAACAATAAAAGAGTTCACAATTCATGGGCCACATAGCATACTTACAGTCTGTACTTATTGAAAGCATATTGTTTGTTCTTAAAAAAAAAAATATGAAAAGACTTTGCTTTATTCATCTTTTTTTTTTACCATACATTATTCTTCCTGATCACATTTTAGCCATAGGTCCATTGATGTTTGATATACCAGTTGTTATTTGACACACTCAAGCGATTACCAGTGCATCTTTTTCATTTATATAATTGATCCAACAAAGGGATATAATCCATATTAACTACTCAAATGTTCGATGAATATTTATATAATACCGTAGATTAAACACATAATTATCATATATTCACAATACTGTCATATACTCACTAAAGAATGCCCTTAATATAGCTTAAAATTCAGAAATAGAGATGTACTATTTGTAGGTCATCATGATCCATTTTTAGGTTTGCATTTCAGCTTAAAGCAAAATATAATGTCAACACATTACCCATATTCATTTTTAACCAGCTGTTGTTTCAGCGTCTCTCTTTTATTATTACCAGTAATTGATAAATTGGTATTTGGTTTCCGATAACAATCAAAGCCAGTTACCAAAATTGTTTAAACCCTGATATCCTTTGTTCTCTATCATTAATCCACATCAATTGCGGTACCAGTTTTGCAATCTCAAGTGGATTAATAATCACAAGAAATGATGCCCTCTCTCTTCTCTGGACGTAAATAATGAAATTAGCCGAGGGCATTGTTTTCATTGCGATAGTACTGGTACATTTTAATGAGTTAGGCATGTTCTGATCAATCCTTTCAGTCCTAATCATTTGTATAAATATCCCGAACCAATCATCCAACTTATCTCACATAGATATATTAAAGAATTATTAAAAAAAGGTGTTTTATTTATTCTTTTTATGTGACTTTTCTCTGTTTTTCTGTCTCTGTCATTACTTTTCTTTACATTTCTGACTTCCCTATGGATAGCCTCATTTCCCTATTGTAGCCTAGCTAATTTGATATCCTCTGTCAAATCTTACCCTAAAACCGGTGTCAGCTGGAATAACCTGGCTAAAGCTCTAGGCATATTTAATTAGCATGTAAATAACACTGCACAGTCATGTGGTTTTTGTGACAATGGATATCATAATTAAACCAAGAATTAACTGTTTATTCAGAGGTGTCAATTGATAATGGAATATAGTAGTGCCCTTGTACATGAGTAAGATCACAATCATCAGGTAACTGAACAATACAGATTACAATCGTCCTGAAACCTCTCTCTCTCTCACTCTCTCACTCTCTCTAACTCTCTCTCTCCAAAATGAAACTGTGGAAAAGCAGTTTAGCGTCAGTGATGCAATTTCCCAATTACCTGTAATCTGGAATAGCGTACAGTGATACCATTAATATTCATGAAATCGTAAGTTACTAGTGAAAAAGACGAAGCCGAGGTATTGATCTGGCCTCGTCTTATAGTCCTCGACTTATAAATGGATGAAGGATGGAAAATGTACAAAATTAGTGAATTTGACTTATACTCTGCATTGACTTATAGGTTGGCAAATACAGAAACTTTTTTCTTTTAAATTTGCAATCCTAGCAATCTTTTTTTTTTTTTCTCGAAAAAAGAATTGAGCATAACCTCAATTTTGATGAAAACCCCAACTTTTCCTCCCAGATAAAACAAGACTCTTTTGAATATAAGATATTGTGACTGATATTTAATCCTTGATACCCGATGAATGTTCTTTGAAAAATTCATTATTTTCTAATATATGAATAATTAGGATATTTAAACATTTAAATTTAGTGAAACCAAAGTTTGGTGCCAAATAAAGGCGTTGTAAGTCTAGTTAAACCACTATAATCTAGCCACTTCAATAAATCAGAGAAAGTATTTGGTTCTGACGGTCCAGTTTTGGTGAGTTTCACTGGACCAAATTTTCATAAGGCCTTTTGTGGATAAAGTGCATTTCCTAGAATTCCATTTTCTATTTTGAAGAGGTTTCTATTTTTAGATGCTTTCATATTTTCTCCTGTATTCTTCTCAGTTGGAAAGATTTAAGTCTAGTCTGGAGAATGCCCAAACTCGAGATGCAGATGAGCCAGAGAAGGAAATGGGAATAAGAACAACTGATGATGAAATTCATCGAATGAAACCCACCCCAGCTCACAAAAATGAGTGTCTCCAAAGATTTAAGGTATTAAAGACTAGTTTTGTAACAGCATGAATTCCGCACATGGGGAACATTTTTATGGGCACAAGTTACGAAACATTTGTAACCAGGTAAAAAATTTGACAAAAATTAGGAAACTTAGGACAATTTTATCCAGCAAAATAAATTACCATAAGGCTAAGTAGAAAATAATGACAAAAATTTAAATTTATAATAATGATTTTCCAGAACTTATGATTTATGATTTAAGGCCATGGGTACAATTGTAGAACATAGCACCACTCATTTAAATCAGACTTTCTCATTGTATCAAGGAGTATTCAATATAGTGGCACTGGTGTTATTGATTGCACTTAAAAGCTTTCTCATTTAAAGCAAAATAGGAATTCTTTGGAATTTGAAGAAAATTATATTTTCTATCTATATGTACCAGCTCTCAAAAGTAAAAAGAAAGCTGTTAATAACATAAACAATCATTTGGCATGACCGTACTCACCCTCTTATAAGGCCAACCTTCTGTGATGAGAAGGTGGTCTCATAGGAGTGATGGCCTCTCATAAAGGAGAAAATTGGCAATTATATACTGGTATTGGTGCATATTAAGGTGTCTTCTGCTCAGTAGGTGACCTCTGATCAGTTGGTTGCCTATGCTCAGTAGGTGTCTTGATCAGTGGGCTGTATCAAATCAACAAGTTGCCTCTAGGTTGCCTCTGATCAATGGGTCACCTCTAATCAGTGGGTTGCCTCTGTACAGTGTGATGCCTCTAATCAGTGGGTTGCCTCTACTTAGTGGGTGTCCTCTTATCAGTGAATGGCCTCTAATCAGTGGGTTGCCTCAACTTAGTGGGTGTCCTCTTATCAGTGAATGGCCTCTAATCAGTGGGTTGCCTCTACTTAGTGGGTGTCCTCTTATCAGTGAATGGCCTCTAATCAGTGGGTTGCCTCTACTTAATGGGTGTCCTCTTATCAGTGAATGGCCTCTAATCATTGGGTTGCCTCTAATCAATGGGCTGCCTCTAAATCAGAGGGTTGCCTCAGATCAGTGGATTGACTCTAACCAGTGGGAGTTCTCTAATCCGTGGGTCACCTGATCAGTGGGTTGCCTTTTATCAGTGGGTGTCCTCTAATTAGTTGGTTGCCTCTAATCAGCCAGTTGTCTCTGATCAGTGGGTTACATGTGCATCATGCATCATGTGTTATTGGCTTGATGTTACTTGTCAGGCATTATCTTATGTGCATCATGTGTTATTGGCTTGATGTTACTTGTCAGGCATTATCCGATGTGCATCATGTGATAGTGGCTTGATGTTACTTGTCAGGCATTATCCGATGTTCATCATGTGATACTGGCTTGATGTTACTTGTCAGGCATTATCCTATGTGCATCATGTGATACTGGCTTGATGTTACTTGTCAGGCATTATCCTATGTGCATCATGTGATACTGGCTTGATGTTACTTGTCAGGCATTATTTTATTTACATCATGTGATATTGGCTTGATGTTACTTGTCAGGCATTATTTTATGTGCATCATGTGATATTGGCTTGATGTTACTTGTCAGGCATTATTTTATGTGCATCATGTGTTATTGGCTTGATGTTACTTTTTTGGCATTATCCTATGTGCATCATGTGATACTGGATTGATGTTACTTGTCAGGCATTATCCTATTTGCATCATGTGATATTGGGTTTATGTTACTTGTCAGGCATTATCCTATGTGCATCATGTGATACTGGCTTCATGTTACCTGTCAGGCATTGTCCTATGCACATCATGTGATATTGGTTTGATATTACATGCCAGGCATTATCCTATGCAAATCATGTGATACTGGCATCATGTTACCTGTCAGGCATTATCAGAGATGGTGCTGGCTTTAAAAAAGTTGTCGCCAGAAAAAATCGCAAATCTCAATATTTTGTCGCCAATTTTCAAAAAGTGTCGCCAAGCAAGGAGTAAGAATTTTTCCATGTCTATTAATGTAGTAGGCAATGAAAATTGAAAAAGATGGAGTATTTATTACTTTATTGACAGCAAACAATACAATACCAAAATATTACAGAATAAATCATTGCATGACTATTTTGTATGCTTATTTATAATGTTTTGCACTATTAAAATGTTGTTTCATAAAAATAATGAAATCAAATGTAGCAATCTTAGCTACTTCCATAGTCTTTGCATCCCGCATGACGGTCTGTACAAAGGTATGGCTGTTGTCACCTGAAATAAATGCATTATCAAATATAAAATATCTTCTTTCCCAACATTTGCAGTCTCTCTCTCTCCGGTTCTCTGGTTTATGATTTATACCTTGCTACAAGCATATTTATTGTTTTACTACAGTCCCGTAATGCAGTCAGTGATGTGTAATAACACGCATCTCTTTGATGTATTTAACTTCAGACAAATTGGGTTGTTCCACTTAGTGTACTATACCTATGCAGATTAGCCTAATGGGCTCTCCCTCAGCAGTGCTCAAAGGTTTTGACACTACACATCACCCTAGCTATTGTGAGCCAATTCAGTAAATCTCTTAAAGTTGTCTATCTCTGACCGCCTTACCTTTTAATTGTCTTTAGAACAGTTGTATAAACAGTAGAATGTTAATCTGCCTGTATTAGCTAGACGAGAACAGTGTATATTTCAGTGTCATAGGGTCATAGGGGTGTGATTGACGCACGGATAATCTGCACCCGGAAAATCGAAAGTATGCTCTGATATGTATACAATTTACTGAAAATAGTTGACCTTTTATAGGGCAAGAAAGCCTTATACATTTGCGTAAAATCAATTTATGTATGAGAATAAACAGTAACCTTGGAAACATTCAATCGGGATGGACCTAATTGTTTGAACATAAATTATTGAAGATTGTCCAAGAAGTATGAAACGCACCCCCCCCCCCCTTCACACACACACACAAAATCCAGCCCCCGTTTTGCAATTATTCCTGTAATAGTAGCAATTCCAAATGTAACAAATGTAATTGTAATTCAAGGAAGATCGCTAGACATTGTTGAGAAAACGTATGAAATTTTCAGTCAGGATATCTTAACATCCCTTTGAGGTAATTTAGAATCTAGATCTCGGCGAAAATATTATGCACATAATTATGTGAAAACAAAGTCAAGACATCTGAACGTAATTTTGCATCTTATCTCAGCCACGGACGCCCAAATTTCCAACTGTCAAGAAATTTTCTGAATTTTGGGGTCTGTTGATCATGATGTGGTGTTGTACTTAAAGTATTGCTACCAGCTGCATTACAAGTAGATGATGCTGGACTGTCAGGTATAACATCTGGTTTAGTGACTGGGTTGTCTGATGCACTTGCGCTAAATCCAAATGCTGTTAATTTTGTTAACTTACTCTTAGGATGAGATGATGAACACGAAAAGTCTAACTTACGTTTACTCATGATAGTATATAGGTCTGATTGAGACTGAATTTTATTTTTCATTTGCTTTGTATTTATACAGAACGATTGGTGCTTCAAAGATAATCAGTTTTCTTTGAAATTCAGCACAAAAAAAAATTTCTGCTACATTTTTCCAAAAAAAAAAGGGAAGGATTAGCCGTCGTTTAGTCGATTGTAGCTGGTCTGGTAGCATGACTATTGGAGTGTATCACCGCATACACTACTCAGGCCAGATGACAGCATAAGCGGTCAATATGAACAATGGATTTGTTTATGTAACAACATATAGATTCCGGTGCATTGTATACCCAAGTTTGTGGCTTCCTTTCATGGTGCCTTTGAATTCCTCCACTCCAAACCCAAGAATGTATATACAAGTTTTAACAGCCAAAAATGTTGTCGCCAAAAAAATCGCCAGATGGTATATTTTGTCGCCAATCAGGAAAAAAAATTTGCGACATTGGCGATGCACAGGGCAATCCCTGCATTATCCTGTGTGCATATTGTTGTACTGGCTTGCATTATCCTATGTGCATCATGTGATATTGGCTTCATGTTACTTGTCAGGCATTATCCTATGCACATCAGGTGATATGAGCTTGATGCTACTTGTCAGGCATTATCCTGCGTGCATCAGGTGATATTGGCTTTATCTTATGCACATCAGGTGATATGAACTTCATGTTACTTGTCAGACATTATTCTATGTGCATCAGGTGATATTGGCTTCATGTTACTTGTCAGGCATTATCCTATGTGCATGAATTAAATTCCATATAAAATTAAAGACAGACTTAAGATTGAGTTCAATGTAAAAATAAAAGGTAAAGATTTTTCACTTTGAAGAAGAAATTGAATGTAATTAAATAATAAATGTTGTTTGATAAATCAGAGCTGGGGTTTTCTTTTCTTACTAAAGATAACTTTTATTGTCACCAACATCTTGTTTGGAGCAAATTCATTCAGAATTTTAAACCAAATATTTTTTTGGGAATACTTAAGTCAGGAAAGATAATTAGTTTTCAAATGTCTTTGGTAACACCTTGACAGTTAACTCAATCTGTATTGTCTATATTTCTTTTCAGAGTATTTCAGAAAGGTTAATGGGCAGGACAGTGACAGGTGACATTGATAATTTGGTCAGTTCAATTGTCCAGAAAGAGATACCAAAATATGAACAAAATGACATAGAAAATTTGACTGCATTATATGATAAATGGGAGGCAGAGAGACAAGTACTGCTGGAGAGTCAAATGAAAGAGTATCTCAGGAAACAGAAGGAAAGTGAAATCATCAGTAAGTTGAAGGAGTTACAAGAGAAGGAGGAATTATTAACATATTTTGAAAGAAAGCATGAAATAGTAAAACTAAAGAGGAAGGCTGAGAAGCAATTCAAGAAGAAAGAGGAGAAAGAGGAAGAGGAATTTGTAGAGGCACCTGCCCTCAGAGGCAAAGGGAAGAAAACCTGAACTGAAAAATGTATCTGCAGTATTTTGATGTATATAAAATGTCAGAACTCAAATCATGTGTGTAATCATCCTTTACTGATATCCATAAAATGGAAAATAAATTCCCTGATGCCAGGACCCCACCCAGATGCAGAACCCATGTGCAGTTCTCCTTAATCACCCATATTTAAATAACCTTTTGACCCAATTCCCTTTGTGTTAGGAAAGTAACATCATTACACATTTACCTTCCTCCCCATACCACTCCTATCCCTGGGTCATGTCACAGGATCAATATGTAGCACATTACTTGATTAAAGTTTTGATTCCATCTCTTATGACACTTTTTGATTAATTTTTCTGTTATTATTTTATTTTAATAAGGCTTATCCAATTCAATTCATATTTGGAATATAAAATTATCATATTCCTAATTGCCACCTTGTACCACTCCTGGCCCAAGATTATAAACAATTCACACATTCACCTCCAAATTCTGACATCTGATTGGCTGAGATCACACCACACAGACCAATCAGATATCAGAAAATTTGTCAAGTCTGAGTTTGAGAGTAAGAATTGTAATACCATGGTCTGCTCGTGGGTTATGTTCTTGGAAGGGGAAAATTGGGTCAAGAAGTAGGATAGTTTTATGGTTAGATTTTTTTTTTTGTTGTCTATAACTTATATTTATTAGTTCTACATCCAATTTACACCCTATTTGAAATACATAACAGCATATAGTTCCCTTACTTCCTGTGGCATTCCAACCCTTCAGGTCATGGTCCTATTTGGGGCCATGCAGTCATAGGCAAAAAATGGGGTCCATTACTTCATAATGTAATCAGCTAAATTACAATTAGTTTTGAAAATTTGATTACAATTACTCACTTTTTGGTGGAGTAATTGATTACATATAACATTACTTATTGCAATGTAGTCAATTATTTTTTTAATTACTTTAAAATAATTTTTTTATAAATTGCAAATGTATTTTCTGTCCTCATTACTATATTTTCTAAATAAGTTGTTAGGTGCTGTGACTGTAAAATTTTAGTTAAGTAATTACATTTTCATGCAAAAATGTCCAAACCCTCGAAATTATGTAATCTGTATGGGGTCATGGGATCCTGGTATCAGTTACTTCAAAAACTTGCTTATCCTTCAATTTTAGTATATTACATTTAAAGTTTTAAGTATGTTGTCTTAAAAATGTAATCTAGTATGTTGTAATGAAAATGTTATCTGGTAATACATGCAGTTAGATAGTAGTCTTGAATAAAATCTGTTTTTGACTAATTGATTGCATTGCCTTTACTTGTATTCAGAAAATATCTGATTACATATGACATGTGAGTACTTAAAAATTAGTAATCAATTACAGATGATTTCAATTACTGATCATGATCACCCAAAGTCTGTAATGGGCTTATTCCCTTGGATATATTGACAGCTCATCTTGGGGTCATATTATGTGTTTCTTAAAACAAAGTTAATGGTTTCTTTTGGGGAAAGTAGGTCATAGTGACCATAGTCTCTTAAATTAAGTAAACGATTTTTTGTTCACCATTTTTTAGTAGTCATGGCCAGTCCAGGATCTATCTGCATAGAAAATTTGCAAAAAATCAAGGTGGGCTTAAGGTGACATACATTGCACCCATTACAAGATCGTTTACATCGATATGTTTTTATCTTATTTCTTTAGAAAGCATTTAAATCATCAAACTTGCTATGTCTTATTGTGCTCGATGTTGACAATGATGTGAAGATATATATATATATATATAAAATGACAATCCATTTGTGATGTGTAAGTTATCTTGTAGAGGAATGAACCTCACAGTATATATTACTAAAGTTATGCTCATGTTCTAGTTTTCTGTTACTATAATAATAAATAAAATATAATTTATTTTCAGACATCTCCATATTGAGGGCATTTATGCACCACTATTGTTAATTTCACATCCACATTAACCTCTGCATACAAGACACCTGTCCAAAGAGGGCAAAATCTTTTCTCTGTACAATATATTGCTTCATCACATTAACTTTAGGAAATAAACTCTGCTACCTATTAAATCCAGCCCATCCGGGAAAGACAACAAATTTTGTCTTTCGCATCTATGTAACATATTGATAAAAGGATTGCTGGATTCACTCTGGTTTTTTTCTTGATAAGAAATCATCATTCATTTCTCATTACCTGCGCATTGATTCACATGTTTCCTGACCATTGGTTGTGCCACTTTCATGTTAGGCGAGACGTTTATCTTTCATATAGGGACTCGAGCGATATTTCCCTCAAAGGATACAGATGGTAGAGGTTGCATGCTCATGCATTTTCTCCTCCTGTTACCTATTCTCATACTGTTAATGTAATCAAGGATGTATTTGATGGAGAAAATAATATTTTAGTAAATTATGTTCCTCCAAGAATACTTACCTAATAATAATAGTAATATTAGATGATGCAACTGTACCCATCTCTATATATTTGTGTTATTTGCTACAATTACAAAATTACATTTGTTGAATGATATTAAATGATTATGGATGATCTAAATAGATTATTTTTGTATGACCTAAAGATTGCAAAAGGCATAACAAAGTATAGAAGTCTTATTTTTTCATATGACTGGATGATAATATGCTTGAAACTACATTTCCAGATGTCTTCATAAAAGCTGAACAAGAAAGAATTCATATTCAGTTCAGAGTAGATAATGATTTCATTTATGGACTTCCCTCAAGTCATCTCAAAATACTACACATTTTATTTCATCACACAAATGCTTTCAGTTATCACTTCTAGTAATCTGCAATGAATGATGTAGGGCACTTCCCATGTACTCAGTCATGATATAGTTCCCTTGCTGCAAAAAAATTATATCTGATCCTTGGTAAATGTTATTATGAGACATTCCTTATTATGAGGTGATTTTTTTTCAATGTATAAGTCAGTCTTTGAGGGTTTATAATGTGTTATAGCATAAGTGAGAATGATGTAAAAAATCAAAGTATCCAGACACAGGATAGTAACCAATGGTCACTGTTGGGCTGGCATCAGTCATTTTAAAGGGTAACCATAAACCTGTTGTGGGTCTTTGACTGGACTAAATTGAATTTCTGTGAATTGTGATTAATGTTGGTTGATCAGATTGAGAAAAATTAGAATTTCTTTTTCATATAACTATTCATTCAGCGCCCTTATATCTGCTGAAATCATTTTACAGGTATGGACTAAATCACAGCAGTAGTTGGATACAGACTGTAAGATTGAATGCTCTGTGAATGGATGTCAGTTGCCTGTCTGTGCTTCAGTATTATGATTCTTTCAGGCATTAGTTTGATACAGACTATAATATTGCATGTTTTGTGAAAGAATGTCAGTTGCCTGTCTGCTTTAGTGTTATGATTAGGGGTGCAACGATATGCCCAAAACTGTATTGCGATATAGTGTGATATACCAAACCCATATTGCAATATGTATTGCGATACAGTAACACTTAATGAAAACAATGAAATAATCACTATAACATTTACTACTTGAAAACTACAATATCTCTATGTGATGTTTCCTTGTAAGACTTCAAATGTCTGAACTCAAAGCAGTCCTCTGTGTGGTAACAATGTCTCCTGCTGTACTAAAGACTCTCTCTGAGAGCACTGAGGTTGCAGGAATGCATAGCCTTTTCATGGCTACTTGTGCAAAGAGTGGAAACTTGTATTGCTGAACTTTCCACCATTTCAAAGGATCTTCATCCAACATTATTAGGGATTCATTCCTAAACAAGTCAACCTCGTGCTTCACTCTGTCAAGTCTGGATTCGGTTGGCTTGTCCTCCCTGACAAATATAACGTCGCCCAAAATCGACACAAGTCCAGTCAGAGGAGGGCTCTTACTCTCAGACAATACTGGTTCATCTAATTTAACCTCATCTGCTGAAAAATGAGATAAAATGAATTCAAGTAGGCCAACCCCTTTCAAGTCTCTCATTCATATTTTCTTGCATAAAAGTTGGAATGTAATAATAGCTTTAATTAATAAAATGTCACATTAAATATGGCTTTATTCATCATTGAATAGTTTTACAGGGGGGGGGGTGAGGGGGTGGGGAGGGAGGATTGCACAAGAATATTATGCACATGTAGCATAAATAAAAATTTGCCAAAAGGGAATCCTTTTGGAAGTACAGAACACATGCAAAGAAACAAAAATGGCAGATCCAGTTTTAATAAATCTGTTCTGGGAAGGTAATGGACTTGCAACGCCCACCACACCCCCTAGGAGTGCCCTAATTGGAACAACATTTTCAGATGAAGTGACTGGGCCCAATAATCCCATAGGACCAGCAAATATAGCAACAAAGAAACAAAGTAACAAAATGCAATAACTTACAATTATCAACAATTTCTGGCAGGGATGGATCTACAGGAAGCTGTGGCTGAGAAGATGTCCCAGGCTCATGTTTGATGCTGACAGCTTGGTTTACTCGAGATGCTTCCAAAGCTAGTTGGTTGTATGTGTCAAACATTTCCTGTTCAGTCAAGCACACTGACTTAAATCGAGGATCTAATAGTGTGCATTCCTGCAGAAACTCCTGGTTCTTCCTATATGTAACAAAACATAGCTCGATATAAATACTTAATTGAGTTAATTCTTGTCGCATTCAACATGACAAATGTAAACAAATTCTAGTAGCCAGCGGCCACTGTCAACTTG
This sequence comes from Margaritifera margaritifera, assembly GCA_029931535.1. NCBI lineage: Eukaryota > Metazoa > Mollusca > Bivalvia > Unionida > Margaritiferidae > Margaritifera > Margaritifera margaritifera. Next base: position 6,332,181 of record JAQPZY010001685.1, on the reverse strand, counting down.
TTTAGCCATCTGTGTCAAGGTAATAGGCATGGATGTGTAACTTTTAAACTAAAACTTAACATTCTGCGACATACAAATGGACAGACAAACATCATTGTGGGGTGGTGACTATGTCTCACTATCGCTGAAGTGGCTTGACAAAATACAGTGCAACTAATTTAAATTACTTTATATATATTGTACATGTATTACTATTTTGATACTTTTATTCCATTTATGACTTTAACTTTATGTGTAGTAAAATCTTTAGATTGATTAAAAAGTCAAAGCTATTACAGTTATTTCTAGTATATTTACCTGGTAAACAAATCATCAAAAATGGCCTTTTTCATTTGTCTGACAATATCAGAGTCATTTTCCTGGGCAGCTAAGGTAATGAACAGGAGCTTTTTCTGGAATGGAAGTATTTGTGATACCGTAGGTGTCTTCTTCAAGCTCATAGATTTCAAAATGTTTTGAAGCGGAATCAGGCAATTCATAATGTCCTCATCAAAAGTAACATCTTCCTCTGACAATGAACTGATGTCGCTGGTGTTGCTTCTCACTTCCTTAGTAACTAAAGCAGCATAAACAGCAAGCTGTAATTCCAGGAACCTTTAAATCATTTATACAGCGGAGTTCCACCTGGTCCACACGTCTTGGATCAGTTTTACGTTTTCAAGTCCAAGCAATTTAGTTTTGCCTTTAAGTACAGCAGCAGCTGTATTGCTTCTGTGAAAAAATTATACAATCCTTCTAATACGACCAAGAATTCTTGACATGTCATTGATGTTTAATACTTTGCATGCTGTTAGATTTAGAGTGTGAGCATAACAGCATATGAGAGTTGCATCAGGACTCCAAAGCAGCCACAGCCATATTAGCGGCATTGTCTGTCGCTAAGGGAGGATTCTTGCAGAGACTCCATTCCTCAATAGCATCCACTAATACTTTAGCGATGTTCAAGCCAGTGTGGCTCTCTTGAAGATCCCTGGTCTGCAGAATGAAGACTGCAGCTCCCATCCTCATTTAAGATCGAAGCAGTAATAGTCACAGAAGATTCGGTGGCTTTACTCATCCAGCCATCTGTGGTTAGTGCCACAGGCACGTTAAAAAATCTGTTTTAATCATGTCTCTGCAAGCTTTATACATGTCCGGCGGCACCACCATTTCGGAGAAGTACGTGTGCAACGGTAAGTCATATTGAGGATCCAAAACCCTAACCATTTCTTTGAAACCATCGTTTGCAACAACACTGAAAGCTTGCAGATCTTTTACAATAAATCTAGCAATGGCAGTTGTTATGTTTGTTATGTTCTTATGTCGAACACTTGTGTCTTTATACATAGATATAGGTGCAACTGCGAACATTGCCAGAATTGTTTTTGTGTCACTTATCACCATGGTCAAAGTAGTGCAACTTATGAACCAGCTGCTGATGCTGTCAACACTGTCATCTTGTGGTGTTGAGTTAGATGGGTACTTTAATTGGTTGTTCCACCACTAAAACGTACATCAGTATTGCACTTCTTGCATACAGCAATACCTTCATCAATTTCGCCACTATTCTTCCATTTCTTTAAACCGAAAAATTCCCACACAGCACTTTTTGCTTTTTTGTTGGGACAAATTTCAAAATCAATTTTTTTGAAAAGAATAAATTTCTGAAAATTAAAATTCAAGTCTGCACACCTGTCAGCTAACTTGAAAAATAAGTAGATGTTAATATTTGGAGGCAAGAAAGGAAGTTAACATGATGTAAGCACTTTGATCTGACTGACCATGTATTTCATGCAAAAAACATCAGATGCAGTCACTGTTTGTTTAAATGTTTGGCTCTCTTTTTATTCTTTGAAGCTAAAATATCACTCATCACAGCAGATGTTGCATGCTTTGTTGTATGTACATTCCAGGCATTGGATACAAAAATTAATTATTTTAGAGGAATTTATATATTTACGAACACAGACTCTTGAGTTCTCTTCATTTAGTGTCATTACGAACAGGACAAAAATATCTCAGACAAAGTGAAGTTTATAAATTATTATTTTTAACTGGAAAAAATATCCCCTGGACTTGACTTTCCACCCCCCAATTAAACTTTGCCTGAATAATGGTACTGTGCATCGCGTTTTACATTCTCTTGCAATCTCGTGTTAAGCATGCATCTAGGAGAAAAAGAAAATATGGTTCTTGAATTAAATTGGAAAAATTGTGAGGAATACAAAGATTTGTAGGATGAAAGCAAAACCATAAAAAAAATCATGGTACAGTAAAATCATGGTACAGAAAATCGTATTGCGGTATGTATTGACAGAACAGCAAAACACAATATACCGGTATATCATTGCACCTCTAGTTATGATAGTGTTGGGCATTAACTTGATACAGACTATAATATTGAATGCATTGTGAATGGATGTAAATTGCCTGTCTGTGTCGGGCATTAGTTTTTTCAGATATTTCCACTGGTAGAGTGTAGAACTCGTAATACAAAGGTGTGCTGTCATGGGTTTGATACCAGCACAGGCGATCCCAGTTTGACTGCCTTGGTGTGTCCATGGGAAAGGCACTTTTAGCTCCAATTTCCTTAGTTTGGTATAGCCAATAATGTGTTAACAGTGCCATTAAAAACCAATAAGTCAAACCAAACATTGCAACTTTGGCAGTATTATATTCAACACTTCACAGTTCATTTCATTAGAGTAAATATACTCTTAGAACTGTTGCACACTTATGTATGTTTTATCAGTAATGCAGAGAGCAATGTCTAAATTTGAAGAAACTTGATAACATGGAAACAGCTAAATTAAGTTCTGACCCTAGTTTCACTAAACATCTAAAAAAAATGTCCTCCTCAAATTGTGATTTTTTAATATCTTTCTTATTGCTTGGATGGGAACAATTCTTTGGGGTTTTTTCACAGAGTATTCGGCATAAAATACAGTCATAAAATCTTGACTTTTCCTTAAAGGAGTCTTGCCTTATCTCCGAGGGAATTTTGAAAATTTCTTCAGATTTGATGAATTCCTCAAATCTTTTTTCAAGATTAAAAAAATTTCTGTTTGTTAAATTTAAAAACTAGAAAGTGATTTTGCATCTTTTCCATTATATCTACCTCTGACAAAAATATTTGATATTGTCTGAAGTATCATAAGCAAGATGATGTAAAATCACAATTGGAGGAGAAATTTCAAGAATTTTAGTGAAACTTGGGTTTTGTAGGTCCTGTAGTCACAAAACACCTCGAGTACAAAATTTGCATGCAGACTCAATATTCAGACATTTCCGTTTGAATGTGTTTGAGCTCAAGTGATGTACAAGTACATTTTAGATCGAGAAAAATTATATACATATGTAATTTATCAAAAATAAGATACTCTTACATTTGCAAGCGCAGCATGCTGGACAACTGCAGATATATGCATGTGATGTAACATAGGTAAATGATAGTGACCTAAAAATGTTGGAGAAAAACAATTCTGCTACTGAGCAAAGAGCATACTGTAAAATCTGGGTGCTCTCAGGGTATTTTACGACTGATATCAAGGCTGACTTGCATACAGTTTACAGACATAATTTGCTGTCAATTTTGAGGTGGTTTTATTGTTTCAAAGATGGCCACGATCCATGGAAGATGACCCATGTTCTGAAAGACCATTGTCTGTGATTGGTGAGCAGGAAGTGGTTGACATGAAGGGGGCAAATGATGAAGATGCTCCATACACAGTGGAGCATATTTCTGTTATCACAGGCATTAATTAATCAGCTGTTTTTTATATATTAAAGAATCATTTGAAACTCCAAAAGGTTTGTGCAAGATGGATCCCACATTTGTTGACAGCTAATCAAAAACAGACTTGGGTTGAAATCGCCAAACAGCTACTCACCAAATATGAAAAGAGTGACCAGAGACCTTTGAATGAGATTGTCAAAGGTGATGAAACATGGATTTACATTTTTGAACCCAACTCAAGAAAAAATAATAAAGTCTGCATTGGAGAAAATGAGCAGAGACCACAAATCACTCAACGTCGGACTGTCAAGACAGTTTTATATGCATTATTTTTAAAAGACCTGGTCATCCAGGTACCTGACTCTGCAAGTGTCACTGTACATTTTTATATTTTCCAAAGTCTTGCCAAAAGTTGTGCACCATGACAACACACCAGTGCATAAATCCACCATCATGATAGACTTCTTGAAGGAGTACAGCATCCAAACTTTCCCACATCATCCATACAGCCCTGATTTAGATCCAGGTAATTTTGGCTGAATCCTATTATCAAAGATTCACTGAGGGGTAAATGATTTGAAAGCCACCATGCAGATGGTAGTGCAGTTTTCCAGAGTATGAAAAACATACCAAGAAGTGAATACAAAATGGCATTTAATCATTGGATAATCAAGCTGAGAAAGTGTGTTGAGGTGCATCAGGGGTGCTTTGAGAGGATGCACTGATATGCTGTTCATTAATAAAAAACTTTGTTGTACAGCACACTAATATTCAGAACTTTTTTAATATCCCTTGTATGTGTATTTTATTCTGTGATAAATGTACAGAGATATGAAGTTTCCTTCAAGTTGAGAGACTGTAACTATAGTTTTCAGGTTTGCGGTATTTAGCACGCATTCATATTTTGTAATAGGTTTGGTGATTTATTGCAGTTCCTAATGTTATAAGCAGAATTCTCAAATTTTATAACTTACAGTAAAATCGTAAATGAACAAAACTATGAAATGCCAGATTCTTGATATTTATTCCAGAGGCTGAAAGTAAAACAATAATTTAGAGAAGAACAAATATTGAATAAAAACTAAAAAAAGACAAATTTTGTATAATTATTTTCATTTGCAGTAGCAGGTATTTTATGAACTCTTATTTTAGATTGCATTATAATTGAGGAATTATATGACAGAACATAGTTTTACAAAATTAGAATACTAAAACAGTGGGTTTTGACTAGAAAATTCAGGCCCAGTTTTGAAGTTGTTATACAGATTTTGAAACTCTTAACTTACCTTTTGTGAATGAAAATGAAGAAAAAATACCACTCTGGAGATATTTGTCCAAGAGCCAGAAGCTTGTGCATTTTATTTCATCTGGGCATCTCCACTCTACAACTCTCCCCACCCCCCAAAATCATTGGACTGAAGTCTGTTAGAATATGTTCATTTGTAATTTTGCCACTGGGAGAAATTATGAAGTGATCTTTTGTTACCAGGGATTACACAGTTGCCTTACTGTGTTGGCAGCAGTCATACATTACTCCCTCATTATAATGCCGTATGTGTGAACCATGGAATATTGGAGTACTGCTTTATAATGTAGTAAATGATACATTGAATTTTACTACTGTATTATAACAAGGAATCTATAACCATACCCATCTTTATAACAGGAAATGTGTTACGATGAGGGGCCCTATATTGAGGGAGTGCAGTGTTATTAATATTTGTATCAGACACAACACTATTCATTTTTTGACAGAATTTCATTTGTCATGATTGTCTCGTTATCTGTATCAAGTGGAGAATCTATGAAGTCTTCTTCTGTTATTTGGGTGTCATCTGTTGCATTCTGGGAAGTGTTCTGTCTGAATGTTCCTTCTTGAATTTCTTTTATGACATTTGTTGACTACAAAAGAAAATTTGTTAATTAAACACATGATGGTTAATATTAATGTCAGAGTGACAGATAGAAAACACCTGGTATGCATTTAACAAACAGAGCTTGAGTCAGTATAGAATCCAACAATATGATTTTTAAAGTTGAGTTAGGCTGCAGTCTTAACCAGTTCAATATCTTGAGTATAGATTTTAACCCCAAGACATCATGGGGCTTAATGTTGTACATGCTGACACCAAAATTTGCAGTTTTATCACATCACATGGAAAACAGAAATTGTCCTGATATACTTATTTAAAACAAATACTAGTACATAATTTTACTAATTCAAATATCCTACTGCAACTATTAAATAATCCTTGATTTCAGGAAAGTAGAATTCATTGGGAATTTGTCTCTTTAATCTAGAATTGTACCAGCATATTTATAGTATAACAACTTGAGATTTGACAAATTTTAGAATAAAACAAGGCTGATATTTCTTCTGTTGATTATCAAAAATAAATTTTTTAGTCATTTCTTCAAGTTGTATAGAAATTCTATGATATTGAAAAAAATTTGTACAGGGCTTCTTTTTGACAGTTGATACAGGTGTACTTTATGTGTTTCTAATTCAGCTTAACTGTTCAGCTCTGGTACAAATACGAAGGCCTATTAAAAGGTATGAAGATCGTATTGCATGCATTGGCTAGAAACTTGGAGCATGTCAATCACTTCTTGCCTTCACAAGTACATGTAAAGGTACCAATCCATATTATTGCTGTTAGGACAGAAGAAATGTTATATTGGTATTGTTTATAGGACAGGCAGATAGACGAATAGAAACATGAACACACTGATATAAAAAAAATAGCACCGTAAAAGTGCATTTCTGTGTATACTAACCCACTTATAGAATGATGCAGCTCCAGTGCTGGCACTGTGTACATGATCTTCTGAAACAGTGTTCAAAATCTTTTCAGCAGTTTGAATTGATTTTTGCTTAACATCACCATTGAAATCTCGTATCTTGGAGATGATACTGTCCTTACCCTGTTTGTGAAGCAGTGCTTGAATGTGTGCCCAGCTCTGAAAGGTTCAATTTTAAACATACTCTTTGTCACAGATTATTGAAATGTTGAATAAAGACCCATTTCTTACAAATTCTTGAAACCAATACAATACAATATGTTTGTATGAAATGGAATTTTCATGAATACAAAAAGATACATGTTTATATGGAGACAAATTTTAAAGAACTGTTTAGATATGCCCTCTAATAGCTGCTATTTTGCTGTAAATGAGTTTATTAAATACAAGTTACAATCTGTTTGGTCTCAACAATAACTTTAGACATAATTTGAAGTTTAATGAAGACTTGCCCTTTTTAGTTCTACTGGTCATAGACCAGAAGAGCTTATGGGATGGCTTGTTGTCTGTTGCCCATCTGTCTGTTGGCACAAGTTTGTTATCACAACTCCCCCTAAACTTCTTGAAGTTTTTCCATGAAACTTTGCACACACATCCATCCCAAGGTCTAGTTGGTCCTAAACATGAATGGTGCTGCTCACACATTTAATATAGCCACTGCAGCAGCCATCTTGAAAATCTTTTTATCACTACTCCTTCTGAATGGATGGTCATATCAACGGGGTTTTCATTAATAGAATTACCAAGATTTTGGTTAGAGTGCCTTCATATGATGTCTAGTTGATCCTGAATGAAAATTGTGCCTATCTGACATCCAATTTGACCATTAGGGTAGCCATCTGGAAAATCCTATTGCTACTCCTGAACAGAAAGTCATATTGGCATAGGTTTTCACCAGAAGATTTCCTATGATGTCTAGTTGGTCCTAAGTAAAAATGGTGCCACCTAGACATCTAATATGGCCACCACAGCAGCCATCATGAAAATCTTGTTATCACTACTCCCCCTAAATGGATGGTCATATCAACTTGAGGTTTTTGCTAGAAGACTTGTAGTATCTATTTGGTCTTAAATAAAAAATTGTGCTATCTGATATCCAGTATGGCCACCACAGTGGCCATCTTGAAAATCTATTGTTACTCCACCTAGATGGAAAGTCATATCAACATTTGGTTTTCACCAGAAGACTTCTTATAATATCTAGTTTGTACTAAATGAAAATGGTACCGATTTGACATCCAGTATGGCTACCATCTTGAAAATCTTGTTATTACTTTACTAAAGTCTTGTTATTGCTACAGAAAGTCATATTGACATGGGGATTCCACCAGAAGACTAATTATGATATCTAGTTGGTCCTGAATGAAAATTGTGCTGAACTGACCTCAAATATGGCTGCTGCACATGTTGAAAATTTTGTCACTAGTTCTTCTGAATGGATGGTCATATCAACATAGGGTTTATACGAAAAATCTTCTAATGGTGTCTATTTTGTCCTAAATGAAAATGGTGCTGATCTTACATTCAGTATGGTTGCCACAGTGGCTAATTTGAAAATCTTATCTCTCAAGAATATCAGATGGTTTCATCACTCGGGAATAAAAAGGAAGAAATGATCTTATGTTGAATTCCTGGACATTTGTTTTGGACAGTAGAGTGTCAGTATCTTTCAGAGACTTATGTTTACATTTGGATCACTGGGACATTCAAATTCCATTCATTCTTCTTTGTTGTCAATTTTTTTATTTTTTAATTCTACTGGTCAAAGACCAGGAGAGCTTATGTGATGGAATTCTCATCCATCCATTGTCCATTAGCAGTTGTGTCTTATTGCTACTCTTAAAATATTTGGAGGAAAGTCATAAAACTTGGCATACAGTTTCAACCTGAGGTCTAGTTGGGCCTATATGAAAATGGTGCCCCTCAAACATCTAATATGGCCACCATGGCAGTCATCTTGAAAATGTTCTTATCGTTACTCATCCTGGACATTATGGTGTTGACATGCCATTAAACCCTATACATACAGACATATGGCATTATCACTAAAGTACTTCTTATGATTTGTAGATAGCCTTTAATGAAAATGGTCCAAATCTGACATCCAGTTTGGCCACCATGACAACCAGCTTCAAAATCCTGTTATCACTGCTCCACCTGAATGAATGGTCACATCAACGTGGGATTTTCACTTAAAGACTTCTTCTTGTTGATTGTCCTAAATGAAAATGTTGCTGATCTGACATCCAACATGGCTGCCATCTTGAAAATCTTATCGCTACTACAGACGAACAGATATTCATATTGACATGGGGTTTTCACTAAAAGACTTTTTGTGACATGCAGATGGTCCTAAATGAAAATGGTGCTGATTTGACGTCAACCCAACATGTCCACTATGACACCTATCTTAAAAAATCTTGTTATCACTACTTCTTCTAAATACTTGTCATATTGATGTGGGGTTTTCACCTAAAGGCTTGTGACTTGTTGATTGTTTGAGATGAAAATGGTGCCTGTTTGATATCCAATGTGGTCACCTTGAAGGTCATCTTTAAAATTTTGTCATCATTACTTCTCCTGATTGGATGGTCATATCGACATGGGTTTTCACTGAAAGACCTTTTTATACCCCCCACCTAGTAATCCTCATGCAAGTCCATCTGTCCATCCATACATCTGTCTATCCATCCATTATTCCATCTGGCACTCATTAGGTCATCTTTAAAATCTTGTCATCATTACTTCTCCTGAATGGATGGTCATATCGACATGGGTTTTCACTGAAAGACCTTTTTATACCCCCACCTAGTAATCCTTATGCAAGTCCGTCTGTCCATCCATCCATCCTTCAATCTTGCACTCATCTGCGCAACTAGTCCTGCAGTTTTGATGGATTGTCATGAAACTTGGTAAATATTATGGTCATCACCTGAAGATGTGCATACTGACAAATCACTTGCACCTACAATTTTTGTTAGAGATATTGATCTTTTTGTCTTGTAGCCTAATGCAGTGCATGTAACAGTCTCATTAGCACAACTAGTCCATCAGTTTTTGATCGATTGCCATTTAACTAAATAAATATTATGTTCATCACCTGTACATACTCATATCCACAAATCGCTTTGGTCCCACAATTTCTGTTAGAGTTATTGGCCTTTTTGTTTTGTATCTTAATGCAGTGTATGACACAATCTTGGTAGTGCAACTAGTTCCTCAGTTTTTCTTGCAGCATTTTTATGGATTGTTGTGAAACATGGTACATATTATGGTCATCATCTTAAGATGCACATGTTGACAAATCTTTGTGCTCTCAAGATTTGTGTAAGAGTTATTGCCCTTTGTTTACTTACAGATGTATGTACTGTATGACAGAATTTTGTGAATGAAACTATTCTTGTAGTTTTTAGTGGATTGCTGTGAAACTTGGTACGTATTATGCTCATCATCCAAAGATATACATTTTGAGAAATCATTTTACTTGCACTATTTTCAGAAGCTGTGTGCTTTTGTTTTACACTAGATTCATTCCATCATTGGGTATAGGTGAGATGCAGGAGAGGAGTGGTATATTTACATGAGCAAATTGTTCACCATTCCTCAGGTTATGATATTTAGATGACACTAAATGAAACTGGTGCCAGTTTTTTATCCAGCATGGCTACTATGGTGGCCATCTTAACAATTTTGTTATTGCTATTCCCTGTGAACAAATGGTCAGATCAATATGGGGTTTTCACTGAAAGACCTTTTATGACTTATTGATAGTCCTAAATGAAAATAGCACTGATATGATAAATCTTGAAAATCTTGTTATCACTCTCCCCCTGAACTGATGACTTTTCAAAAGAGTGTAGTTTATATCTAAAATGTGACTTCGTATTTTAAGGATTTTACCCTCTTTTTTATATAAAATCTTTATCTTAGTTTAGTATGCCTTTTGGGGGGAATACCTCAACTTATTTGGCACTATATATATCCATGATTGTTCCAACTGTGCCATTAAACCATGTACATACCTACCTCCTGAACTGATAGTCATATCGACCTAGGGGTTTTCACTAAAATACTTCTTATAACATGTAGATTGGTCTGTAAAAAAATGATGCCAATCTGGCTAACATTTTGAAAATCTTATTGCTTCTCCTCCTGCAAATATGGTCAAATTGACTTTGTGTTTTCACTAAAAGACTTCTTATGACATGTAAATGATCCAGATAAGACATGTAAATGATCCAGATAGAAAATAGTGCCAAACTGATGTTCAGCATGGCTGCCATCTGGAAACTTTTTTATTGTTATTTCTTCTGAACAGATATCATATTGACATAGGGTTTTCACTAAAAGACTTATTATAAATATAGTGTTACCTGAATGAAAATGGTTCACAAGATATGACCTTCCAATATGGTTGTCGCAACAGTTTTCATGAAAATGTTATGACTACTCCTAAATTGATGGTCTTATTGACATGAGGTTTTCACTAAAACACTTCCTGCAGTAGGTAGTTAGTTCTGTATTAAAATATTGCTGATCTAATGTCCAAAATTGCTGTCTTGGCTGAAATTAAAACTCTCTTATGGCTACTTCTCCTGAATCGCTGTATTGACATGACATATTTCAGTAAAACGTTGTAACAATATGCAGCAGGTCCTGATGAAAATAGGGCTGGTCTGACCATCAACATGGCAACCAAAGTGGCCATCTCGAAAATGTTATCACTACTCCTCTTGAAAAGAATGGTGGCATTGACATTAGGATTTCACTAAAACACATTTTGCACTATGTAATTAGTCCTGATGGTATAGATCTGACCACCAACATGTCTGCCCTATTATAAAAAGTTTAAAAACCAGACCTACTTGACCTAGGGGTCAAGTTAGGAAACAGCTTGCATTTTCATACTTCACTGAGCTCATGAACACAGTGACTTGTACATACACAAACAGATTTGACCAAACTTTGTTGCATTTTGTTATTATTCAGTAAACAAGTTGATAGCATTCTGACATTGATTTCAAGGCCAACGGACTTGACCTGGAGTTTTATCTGTTATGGCTAACACAAACAAGTATGAATGTTTTTTTAAATCAAACTCAGTTTGTTGATATACCTGTAGAAATCTTCAATTATGCAATTTCAATAACTTGGGATTTTTCAAAAAAATATTAATTATGGATTAAACCAAACTGAGCAAATGGTTATATCTTGACGTTATCTGAGACAAATTTAATGATCTTCTGTCCACGATATCAGGTTTATGGTCAAAAGCCATGAGGAACATTTTTGTACTGCACTTGTCTTGTAAACATGTTAACTAAGTCATGTAAATAAATATTTTTTGTCTCCAAATTTGGTGTGTTGGAGTTTCTCAATATTAGATGCTTTTAATACTCAACAATTAAAAAAGAATAAAATGAGCGAAGATACGGGCCTCTATAATTCCAGGGCCAATAAAGCGTCAGTCCCTTTGAGGGACTTCTTTTTTCTTACAAGTACCACAACATTTTGCTTCTTGCAAACTCAGTCATAACCTTTAATTTATTATAATGACCATAATGTTTAGTAGATTATATTGACTATCTTTTTTTAACATCCCGTAGGGATTCAGTGAAAACAAGGCTTGACTTTTATAAATATTTTTTTTTCTCTCTATAAAATCTATAAATAGACATAATACCTCTAAGTATCCTTTATTTTCTTTGAGTAAGATGAAGGTGGCCTTCATAGTCTCGTGCACCTCACGCGGCGGGTTGGCGTAGTTTGCCAACTCGGAAATTGTTGTTTGCTTTATCTCGAGGACTTCATGACAGTGGCTTTCCAGATTGATCAGTTGTTCCAGAAGAGCGTCTGCCAGTTCAATGTTGGGTTTTAACACATCACGGTACGGAGAATCTATTGCCTCGTCGATTGCTTTATCCAAAATATGGTGATGCCTTCTCATGATAGCTTCCCTCAAGCCTTCAACACAGATGGTAATATTAATTAAACTAGTCACTCCATGATACCTTGGTTTTATTATTGCATTCCAAATATGTAATCCATTTTAAACCCGCACTATTTAACTCCATTCCATTTATTATTTTTGTAATTGATGTTCATCGAACTACAAACAAAGTTTACGAATTCGCCCATCATTAAAAAAAAAAACTAAAAAAAAAACAAAACAAAAAAAAAACAACAACAACAAACTAGCTCACATCATGGGTACGTTTTGGCGCTTGTGACCAGAAATATGGTTCGGCTTAGATCATCATTCAAATGTTTTGGTGGCTTTGGTTCAGCTGAATTTTAAATTTGAATCGGTTTCGTTTAATCATAATCAGGGTTAGCAACACGTGAACAAGAAATTAAAGTTGAACCAAGTTTCTAGTTAGAGTGCCAAAACGTACTCCCGTATACATATTGGAATGGAATTGTTGATAACATGCGCGTTTACAGGAGAGATGTGATGCACCTTCTATAACTGGCTGTCAAATCAAATGCTTGTAGTTATGAAGGTCTGGGGTAAAGATTATATTATATTCCCTTAGCTATCATTCAATCAGTCATATTTGCTTTCATTTGAGAGTGTGGCTACAACTGGGAACGAGAACTCCAACTAATTATACTTCGTGAAAATCGCACCGAAAATACACATCTGTACTCAAGGTAACAGAAATCAACCCCTCGAAATTAATTTTTTCGGCAATGATCTGTCCGGTTGCACACATCCCACTTCACCTCGTTTCGTGATCCTAAGCATACCTTTTCAACCCGTTTCTGATTTCAGGCTACGTTACACTAAATAAGTCTTATGCACTGGACGCTTTGTGCGTGCAAAATATTTTTAAAATATTTCTTGTAAACTGGTTACTTCTATCAGAACTTGCCTTTGGGCTGCTATGTTCAATGTCAGCATGACACAATCACTCGCTACAGTGGAGTTGATATCTGCAGCTAAGCGCTTTTCCAGTGATCAAAGCACTCCACTCCACCCTCACACTTCACACAATGAATGGATAACAACGTTAAAAAAACCATTCCACACTCCATTTTACACATTCCAATCATACCTCGACCAAATCCTGTCTCAAACAATGAAGGAGGCGTGCATGCAACTTTGCACACAGGTGTTGGGGACCTCGACATTTTTATCTTTTTTTTTTTTTCTTCAAAATGTTCGTGACTAGAAATTTGTTGAATACTATGGGTTCTGCAATTGTTTTTCTATATTCCCTAACGATGCAGATGTTTAATGTTGATTGATTACAAATGCTGCATAGTCTGGAAATTACTTTTTGTTTTTCTCACCATAATAGGATTGACTCATTCTCAGCCGAATTTAATTTGACATCTATATTTATATATTTCAAGTATATACTAAACCTCATTCGACATTGGCATGCAAGTCGAAGTTAAAGATACTCTTATTTTAAGGACTCGTTTTTAGTCTGCACTTGCCTTTTGAATGCAAAAGGATTTGTTTTTAGTCTGCACTTGCCTTTTGAATGCAAAAGAAACAAATCTGGACAATGCTTTCTTTAGACAAATGTCATCTAAAACAGATTGGTCATGGGTGATTTTTCTTTACTATTCATTAAACATTGACATTGAACGCTCACAACGATTTGTGCATAAAATAACTCCTTTTTTTCCCTATAGATACCTTTAATATACATTTTACCATCTCCCATCTGTATTTACATTGAGATCATTTATGATTAAGCGTTAAGAACAGAAAATAATTTAAAACAAAATCAATTTGAGATGCAGAAAATTAACTCTGTCCAAAAATAGCGCATATAAAGTAATTCATATAGAAGCAAAATTCTTGTGCAACTTGCAAGCAATATTTTTATTGCACGTAATTGATGTTTGGGCTGTTACTAATAAAAGCAATGATGCAACACCATGAACAGTTTTATCAGACGTTTGGCGAATATAAACACAAGTAGCATACATGTATATCTCATAGTCACGCGAGTCATACATTCAACTTTAAAATATGCTCGTGAAGTCTGGGATAATTCCTCGAAAAAAAGATTTAGAAAGATTGGAACAAAATTCAGATGGAAGCTGCACGAATCGTTTCAAGTCTATTTATTTATTGTTCTAGAGATTTTCTTGATGCGGAAACTGGTTGTGAAACTTCCACCGCGAATTAAAAAAAAAAAGATTATGCAGAGTGTATTGGATTATAAATAATCAAGTGTCTAACTGTTTAACAGATCTCTTTCCATAAAGGAGATATGATACATCCAATTATTGACTACGCAGCTGTCAAAGCATTACGCCAGTTACTATCATACTTCATTTTTTCAGACGTCTTTTTTTATACCATCTACGATTGCTCTCTCTCTCTCTCTCTCTCTCTCTCTCTCTCTCTCTCTCTCTCTCTCTCTCTCTCTCTCTCTCTCTCCTAAATGCTTCCAATCTATTTATTGTGATAACGTGCCGTTAAACCCGATACATACATACCTACTTTTAAAGAACGATTATTTTAATCCAACTCCTGGGCCACCACTGTATTATGCTGTTGGCAAACCTTACTTTAATATCCTACACTAAACTTGGGCATGCATGTAGCCCTCTTAAATCAGACCTGTACAGAGTTAACTTAGTTAACTCCTTGATGTTTACTTTTTTTTTCTTTTTTTTTTCTTTCTATTGCTCCTTATTTAATACTCAAAGGTCCCAGCTCTTTCGTTCTATCTTTCAACTCGCTCATTATGTAACATTATCTTTATTATTATCGAAAGGTGACATGGAAGTGAATAACGAAACCAACTAATATTAACAAATGTTCATAAATATATACACACACAGATTCACTAATTGCTGATTACTTATTTATACAGGTGTATGTTTCTTTGCTTTTCCTTTGAAATAAAATATGCGTTTCATAAATGTAATTTAGACTTAGTTTTCAGATATGCTCAAGTTTTTGTAAAATTAATATCATTTTCGGAGAATTTTCGTATTATCTGGGAAAGGACCTAGATGAGTGTGTTAACTCGTGTCTAATCCCATATTTGTAATTAAACAATTAAACAAATCACGTTGATTGGCCTTCTTTTTCTGGCTATAACAATAATGCAGAGAGTGTCATTTGAAGTTTGCATTGCTATCTTCGCTAAAGCAATAAAATACAATATTTAACTAGTACAGTTGTATCACACACACAATAGGTTAAAGAAAGACGAGTCATTGGAAGGGACTGGCGCTCTACTGGCCGAAAAGAATGTCCAAGAATCCAAGATAAGACCGTTACTTCGTTCTAACTGCAGAGTGTTGAAAGAATCTCTGATATTTTGTTGCGAAAACAAGATTTTCGAGATGGCCGCCACGGTCATATTGGATGTCAGATCGGCACCATTTTTATTTAAGACCAACTAGAAGAAGTCTTTAAGTTAAAACTCTGTGCTGATATGAACATCCATTCAGGATGAGTATCAATAAAAAGATTTTCACGATGGCCGATGTGGCGGCCATATTGGATTTCTGAGCTGCGCCATTTTCATTTAGGACCAAGTAGACCTTGGGATGAATGTGTATATAAAGTTTTTGTCAACAAAGTGCACACGCTGTTATAATCAAGCAATGCCTTGCAACTCGACATTGCTTGTATTATTTATTCGTGACTTATTATTTCATTGCTGCGTACAAAGTCTTCTGGTCTTTAACCAGCTGAGCTATAAAAAATTATAAAAAAAAAAAAAAAAAAAAGAGATTGGGACAGATATCAAACAACGACATCAAAGTGCACACGCTGTTATAATCAAGCAATGCCTTGCAACTCGATATTGCTTGTATTATTTATACGTGACTTATTATTTCATTGCTGCGTACAAAGTTGTCATATATGCAATATTTTGGAACAATGTAAATTTACAATAACGGAAAGGTTACAGTTTTTACATTGAAATGTAAACAGAGTACTCAGCTGTGTGACTAAACTATGTTTTATACGCTTGTTTTTGTTTGTTTCGTTTCTTTTTCATCGTTATAAGTTTACCTTTCTTAAGCTGTAGATAGTGCAAACGCCTCCTTGCCCTGTCCATATCCCCATCCTCACCGACCTTTAACTTTTCACAGTCCTCAATTGCCTTTTGGAGGACATCGAGGTTGTCCCCTATTGTTCCCTGCCTGAGTCGCTCCCTAGCCTTCCTCTGAGGAACAGCCTACAAGAATGTGAAAGATTTATTTATTTATTCATTTATTTCGATACATCAGGGTCGTGCAACAGACAGTACCTGCAAGTGCCAAAGAATATTGAATTTACGGTTAATTCATATCAAATGTTTGTAATATTGGCTTTATATTGTAGTGTAGATATCATAACGTATAAAGGAAATTTATATACATGCATACCTTTTGTAATTTTGATATGTAGAATGCAGCAGTGATACTAATAAATTAATATTAGAATAATGAGCAAATATAAATATATAGTTCTTTAAAATAACGACTTAACTATGCCCTGCCTTTATGCGTACCATTCATTATTCGACTAGCCGAAACCATCAAAGATGTATGTAAAAGATTTGAAGTGAATACCCATTGATCATTGCATGAGGGCATTCCTGTCATTCCAAAAATCTAGCTGTGGCGGTTTTAAATTGACGAATCGACATAACAGAGATAATCATGTCTGCCTCATTAGCATACCATTTTCTTTAAAACTGAAGTTTTCTTGTTAAAAATGTTGCCATTTGAGAAATATATTTTAGATTAATAATAATGAAACTTTTATGCAATTTGGATAAATAATAATGAAGTTATAAACATTTATTTTATACGTGTTATATAGTCCAATTTGCCCAGGTGTCTCACTGTTTGGGCAGCAGACGTGCTGTCAGTCAGACGAGCAAAGCACAACAGGTATCAGTTTTGTAACGGTTCATCTGTTGCTGGATAAGATTGGCTAGCAACTCATTGGAATTTGGAATAAACAACAATTGACTGACAGTTGTCGTAGATAGGTGGAATTTGGGGATTCGTCAGTTCTTACATTTTACATAGAAGCTGGCCAATTGTATCTTCAATGATCACTGGGCGTCGGTGTGGAACAAGGGTGCATGATGCAAGATTTATTTGAACGTATTAGCTGTATTGAGGTAAGGTTCGTGTACCCATTTTAGTCATTAACCCACGCGTTTTGGCCATATCACTTAAAATGAGCACAGCAGACAGCATACAAGACATAAAACAATTTTTAAAAATAGCATTCTTTTCTATGGTATCAAAGTAGATGTACTATAATAAGTTGATAACAACCAGAAATTAATGTTGTTTTTGCATTATTTATTTTTAAAAATTCTTGTTTATAAGATCTACTTGACAAGTTGTTATTATTGTCCACCACAAGAAAGCCAAATTTTAATTGGTGAAAGTGACAAGCTTTGAGTAACTTTTGAGTGAAAGCCAGCAGTATAAACATAGTTCGTGCATCAGTAATTACATCGAGTAACCTCTTCAGTTGAGGCATCCCATAAAAAAACATGCATCATGCAGTCCACTCATGTAATTCCTATGCTCATTCACAAAGTGGCTTTCCAAGAAATTGTGCACCCCAAAAAAACTTAACTCCGGGGCCCCCTCCCAATAAAAAAAAAGTTGTTAGATGGGAATTTTAGGCCCCCACTGGGTCAGGGCCCCTCCCCCCCCCCCCCCCCCCCCCCGCACCTGCTGGGCTTGCTTGGGCGGTTGCTACGCCACTGCATTCACTTGTACAATACACAGTTAACCTGTTGAGGGTAACGTAACTTAATATACAATGTATAGTCATTAATATCGAAAGTTTATCATTGAATAAACATGTATTCCTTCTTCCAGCTGATTCGATCAGAAAGGGCCGCCTGAGTAAGTCCAGCATGAATGAATCTATAAGATCATAAAAACAAATACTTAATTTATGTTAGAAAAGCATAAAATGTAGGTCACAGTGACCATCTTACATTAAACGGGCATAGTAGTAACAGAGATACATCCAATTTGAAGTTTAATGATTGGAACATAAACAGCACCCAATAAATGAACTTTTAACATCTAATTTTAACAACGTTACTGAAGCATGAAATTTAAGTCACAGATACCTCTTTTTCCAAAAGGATGTAGAACTTATCAACATGCATCCACTCACAAAGTTTCATGATTCTTGGTAAGATGGTATGCATATAACATGCCATAAACTCACGTGGTCATGAACTAAATGCAAAACTTTAACCAAAGCCAGTGAAAGGTAAAATAAAGGTCACGATGAGCCACTTTTGTTTTATGATTCTGGCATGAACAGTGCGTGAAATTGAACACAAGTCTGTAAAGCATGAAATATGGGTCACAATGAGCTACTGTTGTGACGAGGGTGTAGTACTGATCAAGATGCATATACTCACCAAGTTTAATGAGTCTTGGTATACAAGTATATATACAGGGTGCTAAAAACCTAGTCGGTTATGAGCTAATCGCACAAACATAACCAAAGCCACGAAACCGTAAATCTAGGTCACTATGACCTTCTTTAGCTGTAAGGGTGTGGTAATAGTAGTTTGATGATTCTACCATGAACAGAGTTTGAGAGATACAATCACCAAGTTTCATGATTTCAGGTATAACGGTATTCAGAGTGCAAGAAAAAAAACCCCACTCCAAACTGTTGCCTAGGATTTAGGAAGAAAGAATGTTCGACATTTATTGAGGGTATATATATATATATATATATATATATATATATATATATATATATATATATATATAGATATATATATATATATATATATATATATATATATATATATATACTTTATATATGCTTTTATCTGTCTGTACGTCGACGCCAGCGTAAGTACAATATATTATATATACTTCGTAGAGGTGAGCTAATAGATGATGTAATAAACAGTGTTCCCATCACGTGTACTAATCGAGTTTGCTCTCTCTCTCTCAATATGGTCGCGACCATTAAAACACATACAAGATTAGTTTCTGAGCTTGATTTAACAAGCAAGTCAAGTGGTAATGATGCACAAGGCAATTGATGTTGCTAGGTTGTGAGAAAATCGGGAAGTTATTGGTGGATTTTACCAACCGCTTCCTTCATACAAGGCGTGCTCGAAATGAGACAGAGGCGCCTAAAAGTGGCTATTTTTATGCACATTTTTATTTAAAAAAGGGGATTATTACGTCGAATACGGTATGTAAAAATTAAATGTGATTTATGGTAATTTAAGTCTTGTGTAGCTGAGGTTAATTTGGCTCAACAAGACCAACGCTTTTTTTTTTTTACCAAGGAAGTCTCCATACTCCGTAAAATAGCAAGGACTTTTACATACTCAAGGTACCTCAGGTATACTTGTACAGCTAACACACATTTAATTTTTTTTTTTTTTTTTTTATTACTGATTATAAATAGATTACCAGGGATTTTACATCCCATATAGGGTTTTTTAAATTTAAAATTATGACATACCAATCATTTTGAGAGAGACAGTATCAGACAGAGTTTTCAAATCATATCAGTTGATCAGGCATGGAATGACGTTATACAGTATAATCTACACCATGCTATTAAACGTGCATTTTAATCATGACACAAGTTTTTCTTTGTTGAAACTGGAATAATCGTTCCCATTGTTTCCAAATCAACATAAAGTGTTCTTTTTTTGCAGATTTTATTGTTATATTATAGTGGTCCTTTTGGAAAATGTTTCAACCCATCTAATCTAGGTATATCCCTTTTCATTTTACATATTTAAATATAGTAATTGTTAAGAAGAAAACAGAAATAAAAAGATTTT
The DNA here is from genome assembly GCA_029931535.1 of Margaritifera margaritifera. Lineage (NCBI taxonomy): Eukaryota > Metazoa > Mollusca > Bivalvia > Unionida > Margaritiferidae > Margaritifera > Margaritifera margaritifera. The sequence continues at coordinate 6,311,883 of JAQPZY010001685.1, read as the reverse complement.
TCATTTATTCGTTCTGTATGTGTATCTCCCATTATGACAGTTCTTACACTTGACACAACATCTATATTAACTTTATTCCGAATCTAGTGGGATACATCATTCCACAGCCTGTTTACCACATTACATTCCCAAAACAAATGCAGTACTGTTTCAGGGAATTTCTTTTTTTTAAGTCCATTGATCGGTATCAGACAATTTTATTTTGTACAAATATAAATTCATTGGTAAATAACTATAAATAAAACGAAATTTAAACCATCGTAATTTTGAGTTTCTTGTTACTGTAAAAAAGAAAACTTTAGAATATATTTTAAGCCAATAAATTAAAATTGTAATTTAATTCCATTTATTTTCACTAGTTGGTTTAAGATCGGATTTCAAAAGTAATTTGTAAAAGTCTTTACACCCTTGATTGCTACGAAATACAGTTTATAAATGGAAAGGGATACCTAGTCTGGCAGGTGTAGTTGTATCTAACTATAAGGGATACCTAGTCTGGCAGGTGTAGTTATATCTAACTGTAAGGGATACCTAGTCTGGGAGGTGTAGTTATATCTAACTGTAAGGGATACCTAGTCTGGCAGGTGTAGTTATATCTAACTGTAAGGGATACCTAGTCTGGCAGGTGTAGTTATATTTAACTGTAAGGGATACCTAGTCTGGCAAGTGTAGTTATATTTAACTGTAAGGGATACCTAGTCTGGCAAGTGTAGTTATATCTAACTGTAAGGGATACCTAGTCTGGCAGGTGTAGTTATATTTAACTGTAAGGGATACCTAGTCTGGCAAGTGTAGTTATATCTAACTGTAAGGGATACCTAGTCTGGCAGGTGTAGTTATATTTAACTGTAAGGGATACCTAGTCTGGCAAGTGTAGTTATATCTAACTGTAAGGGATACCTAGTCTGGCAGGTGTAGTTATATTTAACTGTAAGGGATACCTAGTCTGGCAGGTGTAGTTATATTTAACTGTAAGGGATACCTAGTCTGGCAGGTGTAGTTATATCTAACTGTAAGGGATACCTAGTCTGGCAGGTGTAGTTATATCTAACTGTAAGGGATACCTAGTCTGGCAAGTGTAGTTATATCTAACTGTAAGGGATACCTAGTCTGGCAGGTGTAGTTATATCTAACTGTAAGGGATACCTAGTCTGGCAGGTGTAGTTATATCTAACTGTAAGGGATACCTAGTCTGGCAAGTGTAGTTATATCTAACTGTAACTTTTTACATAAGAACTTAACACACTGAATTATACCTTGAAAAGCATGAAAAGCTTCTCTTTAACTCTGTCCACTTCGTATTACCATATCAAGATGAAAAACAAATTCATTTAATTCCCTGATAAATTTTGCGAAGGATTTGATAACGAGACGAACAAATGATTAAGCTCTGGAATAGTTAAAGTTTTCAACACTGTTATTTTACCAATTGGTGTTAAGGATCGCTTTGCCCAATGTTTAAACAAATTTAAAATATTTTGTTTTTGTTGTTTTATTTGCAAAATGTATCCTCATAATTTTATCCAAATCAACCGAAAACTTTATGTCAAATAATGTAACTGCCCCAAAATTAAAGAAAATTTAAACATTATGATTATAGAATAAAATGCTTTTTCAAAATAAAATGAAAATAATATGCATAATATTATAAATGATCCTTGTATTTTCTCCAATATGTCTTCCTTTTACAAAAACAGTTTGACCGTCAGATATTATTTCATTCAATACTGACTTAATTCTTTTGGCTATACATCCTGATGTTAATTTGTATACAACATTAGGTAGAGAAATTGAACGCCAGTTCTTCAGGTATTGCTTTATTTTATCCTCCTTGGGTATGCAACTTATAATGTCTTGTCTCAAAACAATTGAAAAAGATGCAGTTTCATATGCTTCATTAATTGTTGTAACCATAAATTCCCAAATGTCAATAAAAAAATATATATATAAAATTGTTTTAAAAAAAAGACTTAAAAAAAAGTTTGCTGTGAAAACATCTCATCCTGGATTCTTTTTATTTTCCATACTCTTTCAACAATTCAATACCTCTTTCTGAGTAACTCTGTCTTCTAATCTTAAAGATTTCTCTTGGTTAAGCTTAGGAATTTTACAGTTTTTGAGAAGATCCTATAAATTTATATATTCTATCTTATTTTCCTCGCTAAACGGATTTGTATAAATGCTTTTTAAATTCCCTTAGAATATCAAATTGGCTGGTAATAGTTTCATTTTCATCTTTAATTAATTTTGTAATTATTTTATTCACACATTTTCTATTTTCTAAATGTCAAAAATATCTTGTCGGTTTCTCCTCCTCTTATACCCATTTCTCGCTGAATGAATAATACTTCCTTGAAGCATTTTTTCTTCAAACTTTTAAGTTCTTTCTTTTCAGATTATAATAACTGAAAATTGTGTGGTCACATGGAACCTAAGGTCTGTATTTGTTGTATAAATTCTTTTTCCTGTTTTAATTTACTTTTCTTTTTTTATGAAGCATATGAAATGGTTTTTCCACAAATTTCCATGTATCTAGGAATAATAAATTTGATATAATAAGTCTTAGATCTGAATAGGATACACTGTCAATATTTCCATCATAAATAGTTGAAACTTATTGTAATTTTATCCTCTTCATAAATTTTTTATTTATGAATTGTATAAGTTACCTCCTTTTCTGGCAATGGATTGCTTCCTCTTGGTATGTAATTGTATCATACATTATTCAGCTGAATTAGCACTTTTATGAGTTTAAACTGAAGACATAGTTTTCAATGAATTCAAATGAAAAAGGTGTTTATATAAAATAGAACCATATAGAGTTTATTTCTAATATCAGCTAAAAATGAATAAAGAGTTCATATGTTTTTACTATGCATTATTATCAAAATACCTATCATAGGATGGTAACATCCGATAGAAAGGGAAACAACCTATATAATGCTCAAAGAGTCTATTTTTTATTTCACAATATGTTGTTGGGTTTTTTTTGTTTTTGTTTTTTAAATCTGCCAGTAAACTGCTTGTACATTTCCATAAACATTTACCTCTTATAAAATCATTAGAACACAAATTTAATATTAACATAGAGGGGTCTGACCTATAACTTGGTTCAACTTGGCATAAGAGATTCAGACACAAGAAAGAAATCCAATGTATCTTTTTTTAGAGGAGTTTTTATTCTCCATGTATATCTCTTTAATCCTGCATTTAATGCTCTAAATGGATCAACGAGACCAAAAGGTGCTTTTATATTTAATAATACATTACTATCATTAGAATTTCTTACATTTCTATAATTATATGAATCTAATTCTGGATCTTGAACCAAGTTAATGTCCCAACACATGTTAATGGCTTCATTATCATATTCATGTATAATATTATTTATATTATTGTAAAATTCTGGACAATTATTATATGGCCCATATACATTAATTAAAGAGAAGTTCCTTTCACCAATTTTTAATATCGAATGCAATCAAATTACCGTCAGGATCCTTTCTACATTCTTGCATATATATCATACTCAAAGTTATTATTGAACAAAATACAAAGCTCCTTGAGTTTGACCTTTAACAGCTGACAATACATTCATGACCCCATTGTGCTCTAAATATATGAAATTTTATCCTCCGTAAAATGTGAATCTTGTAAGCAATATATATGACACTATTTTCTTCAAAGATTATCAAAAACACCCTTATTTTTTTCAAAATCTCTTAGTTCCCAACAGTTTGCATATAATATTTTAATGTTTGAGCTATTATTTTCAATGTAAGAGTATAAATTCCCTATTTATGAAATGCACCATGTATTCATGTGAACAGAGAATATGCTTATACATACTTCAGTATTGACTAAGAAAGAAATCAGTGATTTGATATATGCCAAAAAAATTCCAATCCTCAACTCCTCCCTCCCCCCTCTACCAGATGAGTAAGACATAAAGGATAAACTTTTTTAAAAATACATTAAAAACAACAGATAAGCCTTTGTCTGGATGTTAGCCAGGTTTCAATATCTTCAAAAAAAAAAAAAAAAAAAAAAAACAGGTGTGAAATTAATATACTAAAGTTTTTGTATTGATTAGTGAAGGTGTTAAAATGGCAAAATAAAAGGAACAGATTTTATTTGATTCTTCAAATAACAAATACATTCTCATAATAAATTTATTGTGTTTGCAGATGTATTTAAAAATACAAATAATAAAATGTCAAGTCGAAATCAGAAGAAATCCCTGAGGGATATATATATATATATATATATATATATATATATATATATATATATATATATATATATATATATATATATATATATATATATATATATATATAAGGTCCAAGAAGATAATGTGAACAAATAGAAAATGTCCAAAAAAGCAAGTATCAATAAAGAAAATTTACAAACACTATAGTTAGCCTAGAGGTAACACTGACGTTACAAGAATACAAACTAAGTCACTCAAATCCATCGTTAACTTCATACTCGTGAGTTATTTGCTATCATCCTTAAAAATTATTTTTGTAATATATATATAATGTATTCTAATCTATGTTAAAATCTAAAATTAGAACTTGAAAGAAAGAAAAATAAAACTTTGCCATGCTTTTTGGAAGCCACAATAGCAAGTAAAAAAAACAACTGAAAGCAACTGAAAATAAGCAAGCTATAGATGTAAGTAAACAAAAACAAAAAGCACCTAAAATCACAAGCAAGCAAAACAAACAGCATTGAAACTCAATCCAGCTAGTAATAATCACATATTACAATACATAGTGATGAGCGAAGCTATACCAACGGAAGTATGAATATATGAAATTGATCAACTGATGTATAATGTCCACTTCATATCTCATACACTTGTTAAAAGAAGCATGACAAAAAGTCCAATGATGCTATCATAACACTTAATACGAATCCTTCAAATCTGTCAAAAACTCCACGAGGCTGATCATAGACATCATTAAGTAATGGTGCCGGTTGTAGAGTTGGTACTTCAATTTTTACGATATTGGCCATATAATTTCAAATAACCACAACAGAAACTATAAATTGTAATGAATTCTAACTGCTCATAGTACCTAGATTCAAGTATGGTAATTGCTAAACGACAACAAACTATTTAATACAGTGCCAATATAACAAAGAACTACAAAATGGACGTATTAATTTGACATCGTAACACAAATTCCTCAGAACACTGCCAATTAATCAGTCCATTTTGGAACTTGACGCATTGTTGAAAAGTGATAATAGTCCACATAACGAGATATTCATCATGTGACAGCAACAGACGCTCCAGTCACATGACCAAAACAACCATTTTTAATGAGCGAAGTCGCATCTGATTGGTTCCTCGATATTGATGGAACAGCCGATTATCTGCCATTGGAGCCCGGTACATTCGAAATCGTGACAGGAGGTAGGTTGTATTATTCCAGATGTCAAACATCGAATTTGATACAGAAACATGATGTATAGATCGCCGAAAGGCTGCTTCATCCGACCGTAACTCAAGAGCCGCCAAAAATAGCGGCAAGTGTCTAAAACTAATCCATATGCGCACTCCTGTGTTGCGGATAAATTTGTCTGCAATAAATTGCAGAGTTTTAAGAATAGGTGAGATCATATCCCAAACCACCCAACACACCAATACAGGTTTTGGGGGCTGATTTATCTGACTAACCGACAACATGCTTATTCACTTCAATTGAGACCGATGTACTTATTATTCATCTGCAGTAATGCCTTAAATTCGACGCATTTCAACACAGGGGCTTGTATTGTTGCTTACAACTTATCTATCAGTCATACATGTACTATATAATACTACAAGGGAGGACACTTCTCTCCTTTCTGGCGCGACCTATTTAAGAATCGACGCTGATATTTCGAGCTATACTTCGCATAGTCATATTACTGTAATATGCAGACTTGTTACGACCAAATGAAATTATACAATCATAGGTTTGCATGGATAAGGACATACATGATTTTACGGAAGCAGTAAATATATATTTTTACAAATAATGAACATATCATTGCAATTTTTTAAATGATTATCAATTAAACGTTTCGGTACTCACTGCACATTCTTTCTATAACTAATGCTGGCTCCAGTTAACAATTTTTTTAAAATCAAAAATCAATGCGATAGTTCAGAAAATGTATCTTTGCAAAGACGTTCATAAAATAGCTTTGTGAAACATCTTACGATGCATGTAATTAAGTTCGTAACATCAATCTTAAAATCTGTCTTGAGAAGGAGTTTATGATCTTAAGAAACTTCCGTGAAACTGGGCCCTGTATCTTATGTCCACTACTAGGTAGGAAAATGTAAATCATAATTATGTTTTTTACACCTGTGGTTCAGTATTCTTCGAAATTATTCTTTTCCAGGTAATAAAATATGTTCATATTGTGAATATAAATATCAAAAGGTTAAAGTCAAAAAAATTTATTTATAACTTGAAATAAAGAAAAATAAAAATAAAATAATGGATCATATTCCATTGACCGTCAAAGTAGAGAGCATTCCATGTCGACGGAGAATCGTCCAAGTCTTTCTCTCCAACGACATAGCGACCAGTCTGAACTGTTTCCACGAACACGCGCGCTGATCTTGTTTTTTTCCCACCTACCTCACCAACCCCCCACCCCCGACTGCACCCACCCGGACTGCACCTGGGCCAACCGCGCACGCACTAACATTTACATTTGGCATAAGTCGGAAGTATGCTAACTTCACTTTACGAGTATGTAATTAACAAGAAGTTCATAGATCATTTTCTATCATGTTTTCTATGTTAAAACTCAATACGTTATGTACACAGTCTTTTTAAGCCTTTCTTTAAATATAAATTATGTTCATGAAAATCTATTTCAAAAGACTTATAAATAGGCGATGAGAAATAAAATAAAGTGATCCATTTTATCTAAAAGTACCTACCTCCCGTTTTGTCTTGGGAAACTTTGTGTCCGAGTCTGTTAAAAGGTAATTGCAAATGTTTTCAAACTCTCCAGCAGAACCCATGACGTAAAGCCGTAAAGCATATTCTCCTCTACCGGGAATAGTCACAATTATATCAAGTTCTTTGTTTTTCCGATCATATTTTTTTTCTACACTCTGTTCTAGCACCTCTTTTGGCATCAAGTCACTGACTAGATCAATTTTAACTTTTACATGTTTCATCAATAGAAATTTGAACACATGTACTTCATTCTCTCTGACCTGAACAATGCCCCCTTTATGGGAGGGAGCACAAAGTCCAGCCCCCTCGCATGCTTGACTTGGTCCCCAACCCACCTTTCCAGGGTCGATTGGAAGTTGACTACCCGGCTGACTTTCGCTGTGACACGTGATTTTAAAATCACCTAACCAAAAGCTGTGATTTTCGTGTACAGCATAGAGTGCGCATTTATACACTCCCTTGATTGGGAAACGCATTTCAACTTTCCATGAATTTAAGATTCTTCCGCATATTATGTATGCTGCCCAGTCACTTGTACTGGCTTCGTCTTCTGATCGGGTGTATACGTTACATGAAACCGTGAGTCCTTGTAACAAGTCTTTCTTTCCCTCCATTTCGATGCTGATAACGCTGTTTTCCAGTTCTATTTCGCATGTCTGCTCATTCTTCAACTTAAGCATAAACTGGAAGAAATATGGCCGGAGGTAAGGAAGACGCAAAAATTGATCAATTTGCAGCTTCCTTTCTAAAAGTTGCCAGTCGGTGAATAGTCTGTCTGGAAAGCAAAAGTGGATAAAATCCTCAGGGTTGGGACAGAAAAAGAATTCGTTGAAAACTCTCTTCTTGGAGTAAGTGGCAGGTGGTTCCTTATTGCCTTCATACACCAACTGCCATGATTCTTCTGAAGTTACGTTCACCAGAGGTGTGCAGATGAAAAAAGGATGGATCATATTCCATTGACCATCAAAGTAGACAGCATTCCACGTCGACGGAGAATCGTCCAAGTCTTTCTCTCCAACGACATAGCGACCAGTCTTGCTGACACCTCGAATGATAACACACGGAAGCTTGGCTGCGCTGGAAGAAAATCCATACACATATTACACTTATACACGTTGACTAATGTTGAACTCTGTCCAAAGTTATTTTCTTTTTTATCTTTTGTAATAATCTTGACATGAATTTATATAAAAGATAAGGCTTTAAGTTAACTGGTGAAATAATAAGTATCAAATGCTAAGGACGAAGTCTGCATATCATCAGCACTTAAGAACAATGTAGTTCCTTCAAAATGTCAAGTTTTTTTTCTCAGAATTATGCTAATCAAATTCATTGACTTAAACCTTTAAGTCTAGATTTCCCTATGATTCTCACAAACCAAACAGGTTATGGCAAACATTACTTCATTGGTTTCTTTGTCCTCACTGGATGGGTGTGACTTTCAAATAAATATCAAGCTTCTCTTTCTAAGATTTTAAGTTAGGACTCAGCAACTCTACGATCTGAAAATGTTACTAATCAATAAAGTCCTAACTGTAGAACTTTAAAAATTGTCTTAAACTCAGTTGCTCTTGTTGTATGCTACACTACAGAGATATCGATTTACTTCAATTACCCTCTCGGATGTTGGGATTTCGAGATAGCATTCGAATTTATTGCTCGAAAAGATTCGAGAATACGGGACCAGGAGTCAAATGTTACTATTTACTTACCGACAAATCAGAGCAAAAAGGCCTGCAAAAGTTCCTCTGCTCTCTATGATTCGTTTCATGTACGCTAGTGGCGTGTTCTCCTCAATGTGGTCACCATAATCGCGGGTCCTGATGTTCTGCGCGCTCATCCATACCATGATGGCTCGAACTTTATATACGTCGGTGGAGAAACTTTTCGTAAGATACTCTGCTAATTCACCGAAACTGCTGCTGGACTTTGGAGGGGTCTCCAAAAAAACATCATTGTTGTTAAGATGCACTTTTATATACTGAGGATACAAATCGAATCAGTTAGTGTCAGGAACAAAGAAGAAGGAAAATATGATGATGATGAAGAAGATTTAATCGTACTGAGCTATGTGTGCGCTTTTGACATCGACGTGGCGATAATTCAGTAATCTGTTTAACGAACATGGTTAAAAGTCGTATATTTTCCAATCAAAGTAAGTCATTGAATTGACAAGTGATAACTGCCTTTGTATAATTATAACTGGATTTCCTCACTAGTTGTCTTCTTGTTCACGAACAATCCTATTTTTTATTTGAGTGCGTTAACGAAACGGATCGGAGGATCTATTTATTTGTTTATCAAAACCAGACTCAGCGTAATCGGAATGAATAAAACGAATTACGCTGCACTTAATGAACATCATATTTTAAGATTTTCTTTGATACTAACAGGCCCCAAAATTAAAATTTGCATTTACCATCGAGAAAACATACTAATGCATTAATTTTATCTTTGACGTATACTTTCATATAACCTCTATAGAAGCGCTAAATATTTAGATTCTAAAATATACCATACATGCTTTAAAAAGAAACGTTTACTCAGTTCTTTCCACTTAATATTTTTCAATGATAGAAACACTCGTACCCAAACCTATACGTTAATCCCTAGGCACATTTACGATACATATGAAAGCAAATAAATGACTACTTTTTTAAAGTAACTGTAAGGCAAATATTATTTCCATGAAACCTGCCAAACAATCTTACTGTAAGTCCCCTTCTGTCAGCGTCGTAGAAGTCATATTTGTCCAACTGGAGAGAAGCCTTCTGAGGTCGTGGTGCTGGGTAACTTGGATGAAAGAAGTCCACTCCCTGAAAGGACAGACAAAAGTCGTCCTCATAAACGCTGTCCAAATCTATATCATTGCATTAAAACATAATATGGACTGTTTAATTCAATTAATAGGTTTAAAAAGCAGATAAAGTTTTACATCTGGTGTAAGAGTTATATGTAACATGAACATTATAAATATTGAGAGCCGGCAATATTGGAAAAACAATCAACGCCCTTTCCTTCAACCACACAGGTCTATGAAAACCATGCGTTGTTGTTCTTTGTATTTTTTTTTTTTTTTTTTTTTAAACATGGCATGGATCAAAACTTTAAAAGATAACAATCTGCGACTTACTCTTTAAACCTCTCGGCCACCATTGCTTCAACCAGCATAGAAAAAACGTGTAGTCGAATTGTAATCGCAGGTGCTAAACACAGAGTATGATAAATCATCCCCTAAACCTGTACTGGCATGTTGGTGGTTTGGATTTTGATCTCACCTATTCATAACAAATTGCAATATCGAGAGACCGATCAGATGGTCTGAAGTCACAATTATTACTTCTGGGGTACTAATGTAGTCCCAGTCTATTTTTAGAACATTTCTTCCTCTCATTTTGGTGACACTGCACTAGTTAGATTTAGGCATTCTTGGTATTGATTTAAAAGAAATTATTTATTCTTTAGAATATGAGAATTATGGTGTGATTGTCTCTGTGTATTTTGGCGACAGTGCACATTGAGTAATGAGGCATTGTTGCTGGTCCGGAAGTAAAATCTGTGACCCACTGCACGTTGTTTTGTTTACAGTCCAGCCTCTCAAAAACATGCCGGTTAACCTATGACAAGAACTTCACCCTGAGTTTCTCTTTGAAGATATTTGAGATTAACATATGATTTATTAGGATTTGGACACGCTGGAAAGTTCAGTACTGACAAACAAATGAAGGGACTTTATAGGAAAAATAATTGTGATCTGAGTCCAGATACGACTTTCACTCATTTTAAATATTTTGGTTGTTTTTGTCATGTGACTCGAGCCTCCGTGGATTTGTAAGGTGACTGTCACGTGATGAATATCTCCTCGTGTGACTATCAAGTAAAATACTCAATATTCAATTTTCAGAAATCAGAATTCCAATAAAACAAAAGCTTACAATTATAGCAACATCATTAAGACAGAGAAAAATAGCTTAAACTGACGATTTCCTGCATGTATGGCCAATATCTTAATATATATTTTGAAAACAAAATATCGAGTTAATTCACGGTCTCAATCATGACATTGTAAGAGCCTATTGTTAATGTTTCTTTCAATAAGTCCTCGTTTTTCTGGATTAATTTACGGCTTGGTAATTAATTAAAATAGCCTCCTTCCCGGTTTATTTGGACAATATACAATGTACGTGAGATGAATATTTCATGGAATAATTGGGGCTTCTTTTGTAACCAGTTTTGGTCTTTCATATGATATTTGTCTGCCGTGCCCTATGCTTAACTACACTTGTTCCAAATGATCCGCACCAATATCTATCCATCCATCTATCTATCTATCTACACACACACACACACACACACACACACATATATATATATATATATATATATATATATATATATATATATATATATATATATATATAGATAGATAGATATATATATACAAGTAAACATAAGAGAAAGATAGACAAAAGGCAGACAGAACGTTAGATCGGTGGAGAAAGGTGTTCCAGAAAAGTGTTGTACAAGACTACATGCCTCATCTTTTCCTTTCTCCACCTCCCAGTTTCCCTCCAGCATGAGATTTTCACCGTCCTCATTTTCGAATTCAGAACGTACGGACCGTCTCGGTGTTATTTGGTGTGATCGAACCTGATACCTGGAAAGTTTAAGCTTCGACCCCTTGGAGGCTGTAGATATTTCGCCCGCTGTTTCCTCTTTGGAGTATTCCTGCTCTGCTTCTTCATGCTCTTCCGTAGGAGTTGCTTTCTGGGACGTTTTGTCCTTAGCGATTGTGGTAGAGGCGACGCAACCCATTAAAGAAAACAATAAAAATATTTGGCTTCACAATATTTCAGATGAAATGGAGGTCGAATATATCTGAAAAAGATGTTACAAAAAAAATATACACAGCAAAGTATATGTAATATTTTTAATTTTTCTCACAAATAAGACAGACTGTTTTCAGACAAAGATCAAATGAGCTTAGTATAAGTCAGTTTCTTTGCTGCTCAATCCTCGATATATTGGTTTATCTACAATATATTAATGTATCTGATGATGATAATGATGATGGCGACGAGCCAATAAATATTGTTTAAGCAACCAAGCACAGATTAATTAAACCGATGTGTACACCACCGCTTGCATTTCTCTGCATTGGTATTATTTTATCCAGTCTAACCACTTGTAAAAGTATCTAAGAAAATAGAAATTATTAAAAATGTTAAAGATTTTATGTTGGATCAGTTAATCCTAAAAAGTGTATAATAAATTTTTTTTTCCACGTTTGTATCTAGTGCTGTGCTGTATGAAGAGCAGCCCGTATCTCTTCTTACATTCAGAGACTATACAGCTTACAGAAAAGAGCAGCCAAGGTGATTTGAAATGTGAAAGATATTGTAAGATATTTTAACATCTCTTTTTTTCAATACTCTTAGATCGATGCCACTTAACGATTATATTATTTTTAAAACAGCTGTTTTAATTAGATGTCTTAAATAATTTACCGCCAGACTATCTTAATGTTTTTAAGTTTGTAAGGAACAATAGCACAAGGAGTTCACGGTCCAGTGAAAACAGTGATTTATATATATATATATATATATATATATATATATATATATATATATATATATATATATATATATATATATATATATATATATATATGAAAAGTTTGGACAGAGTATTTTAAGAAATCTTTTGCTTACGTCGGTACAGTTGTATGGAACAGTTTTTAGCATGGTATTAAATAAGCACCTAATGTATCAGTTTTTAAGAATTTATACTGCTGCAAATATTTTAATGAGTAATCCTGATTTGTTGGTACATGATAGATGGTATGTATCTATGTGATAACAGTATGTTGACTCTATGTAATTTGTGTTAACATCTGTTATATGTGTATTCTTTGTACAGAAGATGTTAGCCATGTAGGTTTGTATTAATTACATGTACATTTGTTTTAATTGCAGGACCATAATGTAAACCAGATGCTAACTAATTATGTCACGCTAGATGAATAAAGGATTCAAATACACGGTATTATTATTGGAGATAACAGCTTTTTAATGGAGGCAACATGTAAGTGACCTGTGTTCCTTTCTCTTAAGAGACTGAATCGATGATTCACACATCTATGATCAGTGCTTTTTTTCCGAATGTATCATTCAGTCCGTTCAATCGTCTGTCAGAACTCATCAACCAGCTGACAGATGATACTTTTGCAGTTGACACATGTGTAGTATCCTCGCATGTCGGGGCTAGTCTGTCGGCTAATAGTCTAATCTCATCAATACTGGGGGGGGGGGAGTTGGGGGGTAGTATTTGCTGCACCTAATTTAGCTTCAAAAACATTCCAATCGACCCTCCCCCGCAACCCCCCCCCCAAAAAAAAAATAACAAAACAAATAATTTCGAACTTGCCATCTTGTAACAAAGAATAAATTAACGGGGTCATAGACAGGTATCTTGGTTTTTGTTTAGTACATTAAAGTTAGTTCCTTGCGTAAAAAGACAATACAAGAATTGTAAGTGGCTAAGTCAGAAATACACAAGGAAGGAGGTATGGCCTAATCAAATATATAAGGAAGGAGGTATGGACCCATGAAATTCATAAGGGAGGAGGTATGGACCCATGAAATTCATAAGGGAGGAGGTATGGACCCATGAAATTCATAAGGAAGGAGGTATGGACCCATGAAATTCAAAAGGGAGGAGGTATGGACCCATGAAATTCATAAGGGAGGAGGTATGGACCCATGAAATTCATAAGGGAGGAGGTATGGACCCATGAAATTCATAAGGGAGGAGGTATGGACCCATGAAATTCATAAGGAAGGAGGTATGGACCCATGAAATTCAAAAGGGAGGAGGTATGGACCCATGAAATTCATAAGGGAGGAGGTATGGACCCATGAAATTCATAAGGGAGGATGTATGGACCCATGAAATTCTTAAGGGAGGAGGTATGGACCCATGAAATTCATAAGGGAGGAGGTATGGACCCATGAAATTCATAAGGGAGGATGTATGGACCCATGAAATTCATAAGGGAGGAGGTATGGACCCATGAAATTCATAAGGGAGGAGGTATGGACCCATGAAATTCATAAGGGAGGATGTATGGACCCTATGGACCCATGAAATTCATAAGGGAGGAGGTATGGACCCATGAAATTCATAAGGGAGGAGGTATGGACCCATGAAATTCAAAGGGAGGATTATGGACCCATGAAATTCATAAGAGAGGAGATATGGCCCCATGAAATTCATAAGAGATTAGGCATAACCCCATCAAATCTCTAATAGATGAGGTATGCTCCCATCAAATTCATAAGGGAGGATGTATGGACCCATGAAATTCATAAGGGAGGAGGTATCGCCCCATGAAATTCATAAGAGATTAGACATAACCCCATCAAATCCCTAATAGATGATGTATGCTCCATTCAAATTCATAAGGGAGGAGGTATGGCCCCATCAGATCCATAAGGGAGAAGGTATGGACCCGTCAAACCGTGGAGAGTAATTTAATACAGACGGATAAAACCACATCAATATAGGCATATAAACAATTATTTAAATTGGAAAGCAATAGGAAAAGTAGTCTGAAAGTAAAAATGATCTATACATTATGAAAACTTCCAGGGCGTGTTTTAACGGAAAATTATTATTATTATTTTTATTATTTTTATATATTTTTTTAAAAAATTTGTTACTATGCAAAAGACTGACTTTTAGGATAGCCTTCTTCTGAATAGATTAAGGTTCAAAGTTCCATCGCACCCAACTGATGGCCTTAATTGTGGTAATTAAATATTTTCTATTCCAAATTACTCGTCTTAAAAATCTGCGAATTGTTATTTTTGAACCTTGTGATTACTTTAAAGTAATTTCTACTGGATTTGTTTACAAATAACAAGGAAGAAATCAACTATTTACCTTCAATGTCAACTTACAAGTTGGTTCAAACAATCATATAATTTTAGATTCCCAAAAAAAATCATGCTGTGACTAAATACAGTATAGAAAATTATTTTGTAAACTTTCTTGTGTAAGTTCGAATACTGATCCAAGGTATCGGTGTTTGTGTGTGTGTGTGTGTGTGTGTGTGTGTGTGTGTGTGTGTGTCTGTGTATGTGTATCTTACATTTTTACAAATTGCAACAAATGATATTTCATATGAAAATACAAAAAGAGCTCATATTTAAACAGACACAGAATGTCAATATACGATAAATAAGTCATATGTACACATTGCCTGTATACCATGGAACAACAACGATTTAAAGATAGGTATGTACAATTTTAAATGTAAACTAATTTCACCCATGGGAGCCGCAGTAGGTCAGTTGATAGAGAACCGGACTCGTAAACCAAGGGTTGCGAGTTCGATACCTGCCCAGGCACCTCTGGTCGTCTGCCTTGGTTTGTCTTTGAGAAAGGCAGTTAGGTCCCATTTCCACGGCATGATATAGAACAAATAATGTGTTCAAAGTGCCGTTAAAACCTACAACAAAACAAAAACGAATTTCCCCCTGTTCAGTACGCAACGTTGATCACATATGATCTTGAAACATCGAACGTCCGATAGTAACTTCAAGGTTCCGACAATGTATGTGAACCTCATATCAATGGAGTTGGTAAACGTTACAATCGAAACTCTTCGGCTTTCTTTTTTTTTAAAACCTAGCTCTGAAGGGAACAAAGGAATGTGGTTTAATAGAAAATTCAAATGTCCTTTAAAGGCATATGTTGGGCATTGTTTGGGGGATAAGGAGAAACCCGTAGACTTGCGTTTGGTTCTTTCTCCTCAAAATCTCTTCACGAACAATAGTAACAAGATACCTATCCTCGTAATATCTGCGGTTTTAATTTGGATAGTTTTGAACCCGGCCGCTTTAAAATATGCGCTTTTGTATGTTTGTCTATGCGTGAATTATTGTAACGTCAGAATGGATATTTTCCATTTTCTTATTTTCGTGATTTCGTTCTTACCTCAGAAAAACGCTAGAATTATACTAAAATAATGTAGTGAACACGCAATGTACTTCTAATGTCCCGGTTCAGACACTCACATAAGTAAGTGATCCCCCATTTTTTAGCTGTAACAAACGGTACAATAGCTGACAAATGACATTAACTTTAAATTGAACCGAGCTACTCCCACCTCGCTGTAGAATTGAACCGCCCTACTTCCACGTCGCTGTAGAATTGAACCGAGCTACTCTCACCTCGCTGTAAAATCGAACCGCGCTACTCCCACCTCGCTGCAGAACTGGCATCAAACTATGGCTATTTAAAGAAAGGGATATAATTCTATGCATGAAAGTCAGAGCCATCATGACGTAAAAACTACGAAAAATACAGTTTTAGCTCTATACTTCAAAGCTTTCGTGTTTACTGGGATAAAAATGTCCAATTTAACACAGAGATTGACATTCATGACGATATCGCGTGAATTTGGGGTTTATTTATGTTGACAAATGCAAAATTCACAATAGATATTATATTTATGAATAAATTTTAACCCATACCGCTAAGTTTATTGCCTACTGAGGTTCTGAAAATCCGAAGTTCCACTCAAATCATAAACATTTGTTATTGAACATGAATATTCATGAGGTGGGAGAACATTAATATGCTTGTGCAAATTATAGTAGCAACAGCGTGAGATTAATGCGTATGCATCAATTTCTTTTTATCATTTGATTTTTGCTTGAAACTGAAAGCATTATAAAAGCAGACATTTTGTTTATAGTGTGTGGGCAAGACCAATATTTAGGGTTGTTTTCTTGTCTCATTATAGTTGATTGATCTTGAGTGAACTGATTAATATAGATAGATAGATAGATAGTCTAGTCATGGTCGAATTGGTCAAGTGGATACATTAAAAGCATTAAATCATTGGATGACCCTTGTTTTCGCATGGAATAATGATTACAGTTGTAGTTCATAAGAAGCCACATGTATCGGACATTTACTAATGTTTTCATTACAAAAGTCAAAGAGAAGGAAAAGCAATTACTTCAGTGCTATAGTTAAACAATTAAATAAAGGACCACCAGCCGCTAACGTACGTACACGAGGAAGTTCAAAATATGCGCTTTTCCACTATATTACAGCAGTTTTTTTTAACTACCAAATAACTTAATATATTCATTCATGCGTAAACTAGCTATTCATATTAACAATATACAGACATAATGATAATATTTCTTTCCAAATTCATTGGGGAAATCTCTGATATTCCAGTCGATTAAAGGGTTATATACACACATACGTCAATGCATACATACATACATGCATTCATACATACATACATACATACATACATACATACATACATACATACATACATACATACATACATACATACATACATACATACATACATACATACATACATACATACATACATACTGTTACGACTCTATGGTCTAAGAAAAATTTAACAGAAAGAAAGTGAAACCAAAAAATCAAATAAAAATCAACAAGCAATTTATTTCTAGATAATTAAAATGAAAATCAAAAGGCACTTACAATAACGCGAATTAAAATCCAAATAATCCAATAATCCTAAGTGTCCTAATCACAAGTCCTAAATATAGAATGTTCCGAATGAATTACTGTATCCTTGAATATACTGATGTGCTAATAGTCTTTAATGTCCTGATGTGCCAATAGTCTTTAATGTGCTGATGTACCAAAACGAAGTACTCCAGAATATCTTTGAATAAGTTCACACAAATCCCAAAATCATCAATTCAAAATCCAAAATCCAAAAGTCTATGAGCACTTTTATAATCCAATGAATATTTTAGATAATTCCTCTCTCTGAATTTGGAATGATTTTTCACAACTGTAATGGCTCTTTAAAGACTGATGTTAAGGTCGAAACTGAAAAACTGTCCACTAAACATGGTATATATAAAGATTGGTCACATGACAGAATGTTCTAGAATATTATATGGTGTATGTGACTTTTGACACATAACTCTAAAGGAAATTCTGGTTTTATCTGTAAACAAAATCAACCCTGACCTCAAATGGAATAAACAACTTGTTTACCAAAACCGTCCTTGAACTCAAATATTAAGTAAACAACCTAATTCAAGGACAATAGCTAAACATGTCAACGTTATACTTATCATTAAGGTTTAAGCAAATATTAAAGTCAAGAAACGTTTATAATTTCCTAAAATATTTATAATATTATATAAACATCATACATAACAATTCATACCAAAGTTTTACGACAATCCCGTATCAATGGTGTCAGGAAACTTGAACAATCATTATAATAATCTGTATCTTTTTTTTGTTTTGTTGCTAAATTGATTTTCAAGATTAGTATTCATCAATTTATTCATTAAGCACATTTAATAACATACTGTGCGTGGAACTACCCTTTGGGGAATTCACTGAAATGTGAATTTAATTTCCGTTTTTTTTATAAACCTGAAACAAAGTATAATATATTTTGAAGATGTTTGCATGTAGTAACTGTAGAAAGGATTTTTATAATTGTATTGCAATGATTATGCCAGGTTACAGTGTTATCAAGAAACTCCATCAGTGACTGTAATCTTGTTCCCTTGGTTTAACACGTCAAAGTAATTCTAGTACACGCATGGAATAGAATTTCACTGAGAAACATGTTGTTTTCATAACCGAAATCCCAGTAGCATACGTTCTAACACCAGATGTGAAACTCTATTAATACAATCCCTCATATGCATAGGTGTCGTATATGAAAATTCCACCCGATGGTGGAATTTTCTTTTCCTACACTGAAACACAATGAAGGAATCTTTTACTCGCATTTTTTAACGCAATATGAGGGTCGATGTCAAAATGGCGTATTGTGAATACTGGTGTAACTTTTAAACAGCAAAGCACCCATTGAAAATTTCTTTACCTTAAGACAGAGCGTAAAAAGTTAGATTTTCACGGATATATGTCAGTGTAAACTTTAAATTACGTTTAAACACATTTTAGCTTTCAGAGGACAGTGGTTGAAACGGCTATGGTAATGGTAACACATAGAGTCCGAATTGTGTACTGCAGATAGCTTGTGCAATGATACAAGCATGAACAGGACAAAATATTCAGTCCACTCTTATCTGTAAGATTAATCGAGACAGACCTAAACTAATGATATAGCCCTTGATTCAGATTTGATCTAAAATTGTTTTACTCTTCAGAAATGATAATGAGAAAATTAATTTAAAAAAAATAATAATAAATTACTACAGCTCGAAATTGGACTAAAGAAACCAAACATGTAGCTAGGTTGATCAGCGCAAAACGACCTGTTTGCGGGACATTTAACTTCATACATCGCTCGATTTAGTACGTAAATGTGTGCAGTAATTGTTTATCGTGATCATTGCGAAAGACTGTTCATGCGATGATGGAAATCGGAAAGTTGTTGCTACTTTGTGTGCACTATGCTCACAGTAGAAGGTCAAAATAGTCCACGAGTCATGATAAAGGTCACGTGTGAGTTAGGATAGAGCTATCCTTCACCTATGTTCTACACTGGAAAACACGATCATACACATATAGGAACACAGGTAAATATTTGCTCGAATTTTGACTGCAACAACAAAGTTACGCTCACCTACAATTTGCCGGTACTTACAAAGATATGCGACCATATGACACATTCCTTCATTAATTTGAGAACAGAGGTAGATGCAAAGGTAAGTTCATATTTATCATTCATTCGAATCAACTCTCAAATTCCTGTTCCGTGGAAGAATTACATATGTGTTTGCAAATTTCCACTCAATTTTAAATCCGTGAATATAAATAAAGTTCGCTACCTCCTGAGTGAGCGCTTTTGTGGCACACATAACTCGGGGGTGAAAGATAATTGGCTCAAAAGTTACTACTTATATTTTTGGCAGTTAAATCAACAAAATTTAGTAGAATCATTATTTACTGTACTTTTTTATAAATCGAACTGGTACGCATTGCAATTATGTTTATTTTATATAGTAACTTTTGAGCCAATTATTTTGTCTCTTTTATAGTATGATTGACAGGGTCCGGTGTCATAAGAGTCATAAGAATAATCTGAGGAACTTTCGTCACTCGGTATTATTGTTTTTTTTTTTTTCTTCAGGCTATTACTTTTTTAACATTAAGCTTGCGTCAGCCAACTGTGTATAGGAATGTGAAAAAATGAACTAAGGAACTACTTTCAATTGACACACACACACACACACACACATGCTAACACTTCAATATACTGAACAAGCTTGAATATTAACCTTACAACAAAACAATGTATATCAGGAATTAGGTATCTATAAAATCCGGCTTTATGGCTAAACAATCTTAAGTATAATAGGAGACGTGAAATAAAAAATCGCCCATGCTATTAGTATGTGGTAAAAGTATATCGAACATTTTAGATAAAGATTCTTCAAGATATTCAATGTTTCTTAGCTAGAAATACACTCGAAGATAGGGCAGTTCAATAAAGATACGTCAAGACATTCAACATTTCTTGGATAGAAATACACTAGAAACTATAGCAGCTCAATAAGATACGCCGAGACATTCAACGTTTCTTTACTAGAAATACACTCGAACAACGAACAGCTCAGTAAAGATAAGTGAAGACATTAAACCTTTATTGGCTAGAAATACACTCCAGCACAGAGCAATTCAGTAAAGATACGTGAAGACATTCAACGTTTCTTGGCTAGAAATATACTCGAACATAGAGCAGCTCAATAAAGATAAGCCAAGACATTCAACGTTTCTTGGCGAGAAATAGAGTAGAAAATAGAGCAGCTTAATAAGATACGTCAAGACATGCAAGGTTTTTCGGCTAGAAATTTACTTCAACATAAAACAGCTCAATAAAGATACGTCATGACATTCAACGTTTCTTTGCTAGAAATACACTTGAACAAAGAACAGCTCAGTAAAGATACGTGAAGATATTCAACGTTTCTTTGCTAGGAATATGCTCGAACATAGAGCAGCTCAATAAAGATAAGTCAAGACTTTAAAAGTTTCTTAACTAAAAATACGCTCGAACCTAGAGCAGTTCAATAAAGATACTTCAAGACATTCAAAGTTTCTTGTCTAGAAATACACTCGCATATAGAGCAGTTCAATAAAGATATTTAAAGAAATTCTGTTACAGTTCTTAAACTCACCTTTCTTTGTCCGTGCTTTCCAGAATCTGCGGCAACACATTGAGATACTTGCCGTTGCTAATGAAAACATTTTTTTTTCTTCAGATTTGGCAACTGTATCTTTGATCAATGAGCGAGGCCGTATGTTGCTAAGCAGTGTCAATAATATTCTAATGAAAATTTCCGTAGCAGCCAAGCTTAAATGAATGACTGCCCTGCCTCTTTGTTGTCTAATCATGGCGTGAAACACCGCAGCCCATCAATAATTTACCTTGTTTGGCTATCATGGTTGTAGATGCGCGTGTATCTGCTCGATTACCCACATATGCTACTACGGTCCATGTGGCATCGATTAAACAGACGGAAAGAAGAAGGAATAAAAATGTGCCAACCCGAATCATTTACAGATTGTTCCTTAACTGGCGAAGGCGGCTATAATTCAAGTGTGACATAAAAAGTAATAACATAAAAGTGATATTACAAATCTAGTATCGTTCTCTGAAAAATGAAAAATATATAAATAAATAAAAAAATAAAAACATAATATTAGAGACAAGTTAAATATTTGGTCCGTACAATTGGGTGGTACCCTTCTCATCAGTTCTTCCCCCTTTTGAGATGTGTGTTCTGTATGTCAAGAAGAACGAATGATTTGTCTGACGGTTACTAATTGGCTGTATTTTAGTTGTTATTTCTCCATTTGGTATAATTTCCCTTTCCCTTCCATGCTCGGGGGCCGTGGACACTGATTGTGGAATAACCACATTGAATGTCGCTGCAACTACCACGGTAGAACTACTATATGAAAACCGTCCATCCACCTGACAGTCAACATCGTTGCGTATCCTTAACTTTGAATTTTATTGTTTCCTTAGGTTCATTCACTTTCCTCTGTTATACCAGCCATAAGCAAGACACCCAATACATGATGTTTAAATTAATGTAACAACAGTCAGTTCTTTGTTCATCTCGAAATAGGAACCTCGTTTTACCTAAGTTCAGAGTAACTTCATGGTCGGATGATTTTCACAGATTTTACCCTTTTCAGTGGATATTTTCTTCTCGGCAACTAACAGAAATTGGAAGGAACATCGCTAAATCTGTATGTGTGTGTGTGTGTATGTATATATATATATATATATATATATATATATATATATATATATATATATATATATATATATGTATATATGTTTAACCGTGTAAATACGGATGAATTATGATATGACATCAAAATGGTTCACCACATTCATGTTTTGTATCCTTTCTAAAATAATTATCGGCTTGTACCATTGCCTAACGTTAATACATAAACCCTGTCAGTAACAGAAGTGTGATAAGGAGTGAGATAGCACGGTCGGCAGAGCGTCCAATTCAAGCCTTTTATGCGACTGGTTGTTTCGAAGGTACCTTTCTTCAGCAAAGCTTGTTATATCTGTTATTTGGCTACAGTAACTGTTAGCGGCTAATGTTACATGTTGAAAAACAAAAAAAGCAACGGATGATGATGATGATAATAATAATGATTATTATTATTATTATTATTTTTATTATTATTTGTGTGTGTGTGTGTGTGCGTGATTGCGTGTTTCACTTTTAATTTTCAACAAGTTTTGAAGATTAACAAGGGTAGGAGAAAGTCTTTGAGAAAGAATGTATTCAAATATGCGGGGAAAAGCACAGTTAAGCGATTGTTCATCATTGTTTATAATTGCATCTTTGCCTCGAAGGTTAGAGGCTTGACCATCCTGTGATCATGCCATTCACTCAAACGCATGCAGGAAAATCACTATGAATGAGTCTACTCCATACATGCTTTCCTTTGAATAAAAATACAGAGGGGGAGAGAGGGTGGGGGTGGGGAGGGGCTAAGTCGGAACCCTTTGGAGTTACTGTAAATACCATGTAACTCTTGCAAATCGGAGCTTAGACAGTGCAGTGGATGGAACATTGAGTTTACACCTCTGATGTCCCGGGTTTGATTTCAGGTGCAATTAAGTGTATGTTGTTATATTTGCCCGGCAAATGTCGGTAGTTTTCGTCCATATTCATGTTTCCCCATTCTGTAAGACAACTGCAGACCACAGACCATCCCTGTGATATCACACCGTGCAAGTCATCAGTTTACCATTTTAGAACAAGAAGAATGAGGAGGAGGAGGAGGAAGAGGAGGATGCGTACATTAAATAGTTGCATATAGCGCAAAGGTGAATGCACCCAATATTTTTTTCCCAGTGACACGTTAGAACCCACAACATATGCCGCTTTTGACATAAAATCATGGATTATGCGGGTCCTTCCTTTATAGCTTTTGTTCTAAACTCTGTCAAAGATGTCCCATCTGGAGTGAAATCTCTCTCTCTCTCTCTCTCTCTCTCTCTCTCTCTCTCTCTCTCTCTCTCTCTCTCTCTCTTACTACTGATAGTTCACGGGAAAAGTTAAAGACAGAAAGCTTTCAATCGATGTCCGTTTGTCTTGTCATGATATGCAAATCTCGGATATAAACCCTACTGTATTCAGGTTATGCTCCTGGGCAATCTACAGTTGTTATGTGTGTAAGACTGAATAGCATGGCATGCATCTTATGTTACTATCAATTTATTTTATGCTTTCGACTTAATCTGTTTTCCTTTGAAGTTTAATTTATGGGCGGCATATATTTGATGGCATTATAATACCAATTTTTCATGCATTTAGAAATGAGATAGCTGCGTGCTTTTTCAATACATTGATTGTTTTACCTATTTGGTTTTGCTATAGAATCGTTACGATTCAATAGAGACCCTAATAATTGCATTGCCTATATTGCGTAATAATTATGAAAGTCAATTTTGAACACAGTACCTACCTGTTCTACTGAAGGCCGCCATATTGGATTTGAAGCGTTTCGTTCTAAACGTCAATGACATTATGACGTCACAATCAGTGACGGAATGAGCAACTGCATACTTGGACAAATTTGCTCTGTGGGATTTAAAACATTTTTTGAAGTTTCTATCTTATAATTATTGCAGTGATGTCATGATTTTACCATTTATTAACGTAATACTTTTTTAAATTTGGATTGGACTCGTGGTTTTCATACTATGATTCATATACTCACTGGATGATTATACATTCATTCGCAGTTGTTGAATAGCAGAAGTAACATATTTGACCGACACACAAAAAAAAGATGGTTGAGAGATCATTGACCCAATCGAAAAATGTATCTTACTAGTGCTAAGATTAACAGTCTCGTAGCCTTTCGAAAGCAATCAAACAAACAAACAAACAAAAAATAAATAAAACAAAACTAAAACTATAGCAACAGTACGGACATTATTTAGCATAACCTCGATACAGTTCAGTTCTATTTGGGGATATGATTAATTTTAAAAATATGTCTATGTGCGCGACGATTGGAGAAATTCAATGTATTGGCGGTGTGTGAGTGTGTGTGTGTGTGGGGGGGGGGGGGGTGGTCGATGGGCTGTGGTTGAAAGGTATTCGATCCATTTGGTCCAACGCTTTGGATCGACGAAAATGTGATTACTCAAGAAGAAAGAAAGAAATCGTACCGTCATGATGCTATGCGTTGGATATCCACTTCTAATTACATTCTTATTGCAAGTTCACGCATTAACTGAGACATTTCATACATTTGCTCTCATCGCAAGTGCACGCATTGACTAAGACATTTCATACATTTGCTCTCATTGCAAGTGCACGCATTGACTAAGACATTTCATATATTTGCTCTCAGATCAATTATATAATGGACCTTCGACCTTTGACAATTCAACCGTATTCCGGTTTCATTAAGCCAGTTCCGGTAGTATTTTACCCAACCTCCGTTTAACCGACTATAGCGTTTATACGACGGACTATACAAGAAACAATTCTTGTATTAGTTGAAAATAGAAATGTATCCGGTAACGTCATGTTGAGACCCACACAGCCTTTTCTGGATATATAATGTTCAAAATATACATATTATCCATTAATTAATTAATCTTATCCTATTTTTTTCCTCCTAAGCTATATGCCGCTAGATGAATAGTTATGTTTACTAATATGCTTTGTGATCACGACACTAATTAGACATGGACTGCAAAATCAATTTTTAGCTCATCTGGCTGTAAGGCAAAGTAAGTTTATGGTACAGTCCTGCGTCCGTTTGTCCGCCAACGATTGCTTATTACCACTCTAGAGGCCATATTTCTGATCCTATTTTAATCAAACTTGAAATATGGGTTTATATAATCAAGATCTCGGATGAGTTCAATAATCAGCAAGATTCGCGCATATTAATTAGGTGACATTGCATCTGATTGTCTGGGACCATATTTCTGATCTGATTTTGATCAGATTTATAATATGGGCATGTATTATACCTCATAAAAATAACAGTATCAATGATTGGCGCACATGTCACGTATCAGGGAACCAAACAATAAATATATAATATCGAGTAGATCCATGCTTAATAGTGGGATGATCTTGCAGCTGATTGGCTGAGCATATATTTCTAATCCGATTTTTATCTAACTAGCAATATGGGACTTATGCCATCAAGATGTCAGCAGAGTATGATTATGAGCGAGATCCATGAATATTAATTAAGTGATCTTGCATCTGACTGGCTGAGTTTATCAACACGCTAGTAACTATATTTCTGATCAGATTATGATCAAACTTGGTAAGTAGTCTCATATTATCACGATTGTGTACAAGCTTGATTGTGAGCAAAATCTAAACATATTTATGGGGTAATCTTGTATCAAATTGGTTGAGTTTGTTACCACTCTGGAGACATATTTTCGATCGCATTTGTCTCCAACATGGTAAATAACCTTATATCCTCATTGTCTTAGACAGATTATATGGTGTGTTCTCCATGGTATAGCAGTGTTCGGGACCAGCTTCGCACTGCTAAAAAGATCGCCATAAGGCTGAGAGGCTTAGGCTATCATCCGGTCTTACTATTCATGAGCAAATCTATGAAGTGGCTAAGAAGGATGTCACAAACGTAGTTCATGCAGCGAAATCCATCTACTTTAGTATTAAGATCACTGAAAGTTCCAGTTGCAAAGAGCTCTTCGGTATTACTAAAAATTTACTGTCAATAAACAAATGCACACCACTTCACACGATCTTCTCTCCAGTCGACCTTCCAGACCTGTTCGCAAATTTCCTTGCTTATAATGTGAAAACCATCAAAGATCAACTTGACAACACAATTTCAATTGACTCATCATCACCACACAGTTGTGATACAGAATTTCAAAGGCTCCCTTTAACAGCATTTGAGCCTGTTTCTACGGATTTCTTAAGTACAATCCTGATGAAGAGTGCCCCAGAAGTTATGTAAACGATCCGATTCCTACATCACTGCTACTATAGTCTTTAGAGTCTATATTGCCTTCAATAACTGATATTATTAACACTTCTCTCGCATCTGGGATAGTCCCATGATTTTTCAAAATTGCCATTGTAAATCCTTAGTTGTAAAAAGAAAAGAAGAAAAGAAAAAAAAACAAAAAACGCTCGACCCTAACGATTTTAAAAATAAAAAACTACCGTCCTGTTTCAAACCTCCCATTTATGTAAAAAAATATTAGAAAAAGTTGTTCTGCCCCAACTCGTATCTCATCTGAATTTAAATAGTCTTTAAATAATTTTTCAGTCTGCATACCGACCTTGTCACAATACCGAAACTGCCCTTCTGAAAGTAGTTAATGACCTTCTCTCTGCTTTTGGATGGTGGAAAGATTTCAGTTCTCATCCTGCTCTACTTATCTGCAGCATTTGACATAGCAGATCATGATATATTACGTCACCGTCTCCACCATGTATTTGGTACTAGAGATACAGTCTTACTATGGTTCAAGTCCAAAATGACACAAATTGTGTTCGTAAATGGAAAACATTCCAGTCCAGTTAGTCTTTGTTTTGGCGTTCAACAGGGTTTTGTTCTCGGACCCGTTCTCTTCATTCTGTACACTCAGCCCCTTTTCAGTGTCATAAATCGTCATCCGGTGTCTCACCAATTGTATGCTGATGACACCAAATATACAAAACTAGTCACCCAACTTAAGTCGATGCTACCATCCAAGGCCTATAGAAGTGCATTTCTGATGTGAAGTCGTGGATGAGATGTAACAAGCTGCAGATGAATGACGATAAAACTGAATCAAATCCGATCCCCTCACAAAGACTTTCTCATTCTTATCTTTACCTCAAACAGTAAGTATCAGCAACACCAACATTAAATTCAAACAAATAGTACCAAACCTAGGTGTCACACTTGACAGTTCTCTCTCATTGCACGAACACGTCATGAACACATGCAAGGCTGCATATTTGGAGCTGAGACACATCAGCTCCATTCGCAACATTCTTTCTGTTGATGCCACTAAAACACTTGTGTATTCCCTAGCACTTTCAAGACCTGACTGTTCTAATTTTCTTCTATCTGGTTCGTCTCAATACCTATTACAGAAACTTCAAAAGTTCAAAACACCGCTGCTCGGATCGTCTTTACAGAACCCAAAACCGAGCACTTATTCACCCTGCTCAGTACCCTCCACTGGCTACCCATTCGCTCCAGAATCAAACACAAAATCTCCTATCTCTGCTACATTTCGTCGTTTGCCAACAGTCCGAGATACCTATCTGACCTCACCAATTTGTACACCTCTTCTAGAAACTTATGGTCTTCTTCTGACACCCGTATTCTCGCTATTCCCACCGTTTAAACCAAGTCATATGGACAACGTTCTTTTGCATATCTGGACCCAGCTACCTGTAACGAATTGCCCCTTGTACTTAGACACAATGACACCATGATCTCATTCAAGAGCGCTCTAAAACCTCACCTCTTTCAGCTGCAAGAACAGACTTAACAATGTTTCTTTGCCCTTAATTATTTTCATCATTGTTTGTAATTCCACAGTGTCATGTTTTTTTGTAATCTTGTATATATATATATATATATATATATATATATATATATATATATATATATATATATATATATATATATGTGTGTGTGTGTGTGTGTGTGTGTGTTATATGTGTGTGTGTGTTTGTGAGTGTGTGTCCTTATGTGTTAACTAATATTGTAAAGTGCTTAGAGATTTTTAAGATTAAGCTCTGTTGTAAGTCCTCATATTATTATTATTATTATTATTATTATTATTATTATTATTATTATTATTATTATTATTATTATCTGCGCAGCTGATTGGCTGAATTTCTTACCTGTCTGGATTGAGATACTAATATACTTTTCATCCAATTTCGATCCAACTTGATAAATAGGTTGCTATTATCAAGAAGAGTTTGATTATAAATGAAGATTATGCATATTAATTAAACCTTTATCTTTTGGAAATAAATTGTATCAGCCGTTAGTAAAATGTGGAGATAGTTTACATAGATTGTGTTCTTACAATACTGCATAAGCGTGCTTAGTGAAATGGTCATCTATTAAGTTATGTAAGCCAGATAAGCAATATCAGGCCCACTAGTGCCTCTTGTTTAAGAGTGTCACAGTAATCCTTATCATTATTAATTAGTCCAGAGTGTCCGTCTCTTGAATGCACTTGCATGTATTACTATGTCGATGGATAAACAGAATAAAATAGAATTTTATTGCCAACTCAGGTTTCACAATATACATATGAGATTAAGTACAAATGCAAAATATTAACAGCGGATAAAGACACGTAGATAAGATAATGGTAAGAAGAGATATATTCTTATTAATATTTTGGAAATACCTGACAAAATGGGAAGAAAAAATTACTATAGACATAACTATTTTAAGCTTACATGGGGGCAGAATGATTTAAATATCAGTTATATACATTTATTTAATCTAAAAAGTACGTTAGCACTTGTGTTATTTAGCAACTCCCTCAATTTGTATCTTTTAACATTTTTGAGATACTTCTTACTTATATATTGTTTTCCTTTTTTTTTAAAAAAAGATAGTGAAATTCATTACCTATATCTTATGAGGTACATAATTCACATTTTCTTTCAGATATATTTAAATGTTGTCACCTTCCAGTTCAAAAGGAAACCTATGATTCGATGTAAGGAACTTTGGTAAAATTATTCTATTCTGGCATACGTATCAAAAAGGGTTCAAAATAAACAGATTTTGTTCTTAAAAATATCCCATAAGTCCTACTTTTGGAGGCATTAAAACATTTGAATGCCAAGTGTGTATATATCGAGCTTTCAATCTTATTGATAGTGTTTTCTTAAGCCAGCCCGTGTTTACCTTAAAGTGCCACAAACTGACCCTCTTGTCAAATTGATGGATACTTCTATGATACGTGTTTGATTGAATATTTGAATACTCTTACTTTCTGCATCTTCTTTACTTACATTTTATGACACAGATGAAATGGTATTTATACGGACTTACTGCTTATCTTCCGACCATTTTGAAAACTATTATGTAAGGAAATGAAAAAATTATATGGTAAAATGCACGATGAATTTGAGA
Source organism: Margaritifera margaritifera (assembly GCA_029931535.1). NCBI lineage: Eukaryota > Metazoa > Mollusca > Bivalvia > Unionida > Margaritiferidae > Margaritifera > Margaritifera margaritifera. The sequence continues at coordinate 6,282,241 of JAQPZY010001685.1, read as the reverse complement.
GTAACAATGTTTAGTTCATTTTGAGACAGGTCCAAAGTTTGTATTCTGAGGTGTGCCATGCACTCATCTGGTAATTGAGACATTTCCTATGCATATATATATATATATATATATATATATATATATATATATATATATATATATATATATATATATATATATATATATATATCAAAAGAACATTATCATACATGGAAAGAAAGTTGAACTCGTCAGCTACCGAGATTCGAACCCAGGTCTACGGGTTACGCCACCAATCGCCATGTCTCGCACGCACAAAACCCCATGCCCTCAAGACTAAGCGCACATCCCCTCAAAAGGATGGAACATAGTCGTGGATACAGGTGTTCATGCGTATCAGACACACTTACTTTGCGACCATTGCTATATGGGTTCACACTCAGATGCTCCTAATTAAAAAAAAAATAAAAAATTCTGTCGGCAAAGCAAATGTTGAAGTCCATTGCTCTCCCATAACCTTTCGTTTACTCTAATGGAAGTGTAAAAATGGTTGTTTTTCAAGTCTTACCTTGCCTCAAAGGAAAACTTCCCGGCTCCTCTTTCATCGCATCGTCTCTCACTGCTGACAGTAGTTTTAATTTCAGCAAACGTATGGTACGAAGCACTGGCTCACGACTCTTTTTCAGCCTCTTTAATGTTTTAGAAGACATACTTCTAAACATTCAGCATATTTTGTTTTACTCTGACCACAGTACTGGAACCTTTGCGCATAAATTCCATTTGTTCCGGTAGAGATGTACGACTTTACATCCTGTGTTAATAACAATCTCTAGGGAAATAAACGACAAAAAATCGCACAAAATGAACGTAAATAAGACACGATAGGTGCAGAGTGTACTGAAATAAGACAGTCAGGCCACCATATTACAGGTAGGCGCATAGATTACTGGAAAATAAAACTTCCACACATGTTCCGATACTGTGCTGTCGTGTTTTTAAAATTCCGTCTTATTACAAGCGTGACTTATAGATAACTTTAAAATGGTCAAGAGTGTAATTATTAAGAATTCCATCATTTTAAGCTCTCTTTATGTTTTTTGCTGATTTTACTAGATAGCCTACATTAATATGGAGTGGATTTTTTTTAAAGCAATATCAAGGAAATAAACCTAATCTAACACACATATACACACACAAACCCAAGACGGATATGATTGACATGAAATGTTTAATGAATGACCATACAGACCCAACCATGAGTCTCAATAAAGCTTGAAGAAATAGATGTTCTAATGAAACTGCTAGATGCAAGAAGTCTCCCTGATCCCTAAGCCATGACTACAGTTTGTATTTGACGAAAGATAAACTATGCTAATTAGACAAATATATTATCCCCAACTTTTCCCCGCCCTAATTGATTTCCTCCTGTAATTGAAATTTCAGACTACTAACTGAAGGCATCGGGCCCTGACTGTATTGTTTTTACTTTTCAAAAGATATATTTCGTCACTATTCGCTGTCTAACCCACAGCTGACAAAGAAGTCTTTCTAAAAACTAAACTATTGTCAACACTTTGATGAAACAGATATTTCCCGAACTTTGGCTGAAAGGTTAATAGTTCACCGAATATCGAATGGTTAACTGACAATGATCTAACTCCGTCACATTTTGACGGCTAAACAAAAGTAGTTACCGCGAGTTTTCAGGTTCATCACAGATCCATGACTGTGAAAACGGCTTTCTATGTAACAACAATAGAGCTGTGTACCTATGACGTAACGCATGTAAACAAACACTAGATACACACAGCGTTGTGGGATTAAATGGAGTAATAGAGGGGGAGGGCGGGGGTTATCTACACCATAGCGATGCAACTATACCTTTCAGTATATGTTGAGATGAACTTCCAACATAAATATTATGTTCTGGCCTAGAAACTCGTAAAAAAAGGAAGAAGCATGTGAATTTGAAGCCCATACCAAAAGTTATGATTTTTCCCTACACAAATGCATCTTTATAAGAAATTTGTCATATACCTTGGTAATTATATAAACACATGTCGAATATTAGTTTACCGATATTGTTTTACGTAGATGAAACGTAAGAAACCATCCAGGTTAGTAGAGATGAAAAGAATGGTCAATTACGGTGGTTTCCAACGAGATTTTAGTAAACTGTTAGGGACTTGTCGGGATAAATATATTGAATATAATACAAATTATATAGATTAATCAGTAATCAAGAATAACAAGAGTCCCAAATGGGCCTGATATCACTCATATGGCTTACGTAACTTAACATTTGACCATTGCACTAGGTTTATGTAGTATTGTAAGAACACAACCTGTGTAAACTATCTCCCAAACTGTATATCATATCAATTTTATCTATTTTACTAAAGTCTGATAGATGTTCGTTCTAAAGATAAGATATGAAGGTATAATTAATACGCAAAGTCACTTGCTTGAAGTCATCCCAAATGTTTGAAAATTAAGTAGCTTTAATTTGTTGTCTTCTGGCAGAGTCACACGTCTTTCCCGTGAATTGAAATTATATATCACATTGGGGGTGGGGGTTGTGTTTTTTTGTTTCTTTGTTTTATGGCCAATGTGTTTTATACTCTTGGTAATACAATTTGGAAATATTTCAGGATAAAAGCAAAATTAAAAATTACGAAATATAAATTTCAAAATAATTTCTGAGTGATGGCATTGAATATATGAAATGTCATACAAGAAATGTACAATACATGTGATAACATATACATGACAAATGTTTCAGGCACTTTAACATGGCAATACAAGCAACTGTTCAACTCAAGTTCACCAAACATATCAAACTTGCTTTCAAATATTTAAGAATTTCACATATGGAAACGTTTTTAGAAATAATTATCTTCAAATTCAATATTTGAGAGAGAGAGAGAGAGAAAACATAATTGCTTTGAATATATATATATATATATATATATATATATATATATATATATATATATATATATATATATATATATATATATATAATTGTCTAAAGAAATTCTGACCCTTAATTACAACATTGTATATAGTTTATGCTACCCTGCAATTGTACGTTTTATCTAACACTATTTCTATCTGATATTTTTTCTTCAGATATAAATTAGAACTTAGGTGTATTATCAGCCAATTTGTATCAATTGTTCTATTGAAATGTATGCATCTTGTATTCTACAATTTTGTTAAAATCTGGTTTGCATTGTTTTCAAGGGGAAGAACTCTTTGTAAGCTCAAACATGTGATTCTCAATAGTCAATATCATGGGTTACTTCTATTGCTTTTATTTTGAGAGAGAAGACAGGTATATTGAAAGAAAAACAAGATACCCAAGTGGACCTTATATTTTTCATCTTTCCTACATGACTTCAGTGTTGACCATTTCACTAACCAGGCTTATGTAGTATTATAACAACACAGCCTATATAAACTATCTCCCAAACTTTATATTTTGTTGATTTGAACAATTTTCCTAAAGTCTGGTAGAAATCTGAGGTAATTTTTGTAGTTAAAAGCTAAAGATACAAAATACGCATTTCAAATAATCTGTCAGTCGTAGGATTGAAGGTATGAAATGTCATTTTTTTTAAAAATGCACAATACATGTGATAACATATAAAGATACATGTTTCAGGCACTTTAACATGATAATACGAGCAACTACCCAAGTCTGTTTCACCAAACATACTCCCAAATATTTAGGAATTTCAAATGTGGTAACGTTTTTAGAAATAATTCTCTGCAAGTAAATATATAAACTTATACATGATGTTTGCAATAAATATTTCTAATTAGAGCAAAATAATATAATTAGGAAAAAACACAATTACGTGCAGACAAGTATGTATAACTGTGTAAAGAATTATGATCCTCAGTTACAACATTGCACACAGTTCATGCAAGCCTGGATTTTTTTTTATTTTTTTTTGTTGTCTCCAACGTCAATGCATCTAATCAAATGATTCATCGGTTTTGCAAAATAATCTGATAGTTACTTATTCTATCAACTTAGAGTGTTATTTGTTCTATCTATTTAAGATCTTGATGATTTAAGTCTATTGTACCAAGTTTACTAAAAAATCGGATCATAAATACAGTTCAGCCAATCAGATGCAAGATCGCTTCATTAACATTTGTGGATCTCGTGAATTATTGAACTGATGCAAAATCTTGATTATGATTATTGTCCCGACCCCCGTTCAGTATTATAAATAGTACTGCAGATCCGCTACGGTATCATAAATAATACTGCTGAAGGTGTGCATTAAAATGTAACGACTCACGAGCCCCCAGTCAGCAATGCCGACTCTCTAAATACATATAACAACGCATGGTTGAATAGATAACAATTTGATCAAATATAAGAATCAATTAAAATAAATTCCTGGACATAAATCTTCAATTTCAAATTTCCAATAATAACTTGGACGTAGGATTCAGTTCAATAATATCTTGACACAATAATTGTCCGGGTTAACCAAATGCCCCGTTACTCTTTAATTCGTCACACGAAAGTTAATGTCCTATTGTGAGAGAGTCTCTGTTCAGTAAGTTGTCCCGAGTACTCATCTGTTACTAATTTCTCTTCCTTCCTCCTTCCTTCCTCCTTCCTTCCTCTTCCTCCTTCTGTACTCCGTGCCTCTTGTGTGCACCCTGGATATTTACTCGGCTTCATTCGGCATTTCTCCCTTCTGTCCTCCTCCCTACTCCTTTCTTCTTATTCTCTCGGTGCCGTCACTACGTACACCCTGGGAATCTCTGAGCGCCGACTCTCACGAGCACCATGGGAGCTTCCTGAATAAATATAAGTGACGTACACCCTTGTCTTCCTACCCTACTCTTCGAAATCTACCACTCTCTCACGGACCTTCCATCATACAAATGGGCGAACAACTTTACCATGCGCGATGTACATACTTATTTCCACTTATCTTATACATGACTTGCGCTCTACGTACTAATAGTATTACACAATGAATTTATGTAACACACGCACACATCATCTAAATGTTGATATGTTCTGACACAGCAATCTACCCATCATTAATAAGTAATCATTTCTATTGCATGAGTCCTAAGAATTACAGAATTATACATATAAATACATATGCACATAAATCCAACTAAGTCTAATTTCGCATAGTTCTCAATCTACCTTCTGATAAATGTAAGTACAAGTCATAATTCAATTCTCTAATAAATTCACTGTACGTTTTGATTCAATATTCTAATAAATTCTACTATCTACTCAAATCAAGCACAAAGACTCGGCCAAGATACCGTCTTACCTTTTAGAAGCTTGTTTATCCAGTTCAAATTGACCTTCTTTTTACGAGTTAAGTCTCGGAGTGGCTTGTAGCTAGAATTCCCTCCTCAACAGAAGCTTTCCGCTCTACTTCAGGCAACACGTTTCTACCCTTCGATAATTAGCAGCGCACTAACATTTCTTTGTGCGTTTACGAATAATAACGACGCATGTTCCCGCCTAAAGGATTAGCCCCTCCCACCGGTAGATTTAGCTTCTCTCATCCCTAATTGGTCGACACACCTATCGTTTGATTTTCTTTCCGCCTGGGTCCAGGTTTCTTCACACCTTCTTGGCGCGCCACGGGGTATTCGGCCTGACAATGCCCTTCGGCAATACCCCCGCTATACAAGGATTAAATACCTCTGAAGCCAATTCGAAGATACAAAATCACGTAACTTCTAAGTAAGACGTCCGGCCCACATGCTATGATTTCCGCAAAATTCTGTCCTTCAGTTCGTTACAATTATATAAGCCTATATTTCAAATTTGATCGAAATATACTCAGAAATATGACCTCCTGAGTGATAACAAGCTGGATGAATCAGATGAAAGATCACCTAATTTATATGCTTAGGTCTTGTTCATTGTAGAACTTATCCAAGATCTTGATGATATGACCATATATTCAAAGTTTGATCAAAGTTAAATTCGAAATAAGGCCTCTAGAGAGGTAATATGCTCAGCCAATCAGATGGAAGATCGCGTCATTAATATGCATAGACTTTGCTCATTATCGACTTAATCCAAGATCTTTATGATATAAACTCATATTCCAAGTTTGATCAAAATCGGATTAGAAATATGGCTTCAAAAGTGGTAACAAGCTCAGCCAGTCAGATGCAAGACCACCTCATTAATATGTGTGGATATCGATCATTATTGATCTTGTTCCAAATCTTCATGATAGGACCATATATTCCAAGATTAATCAAAGTAGGACCAGAGATATGGCCTCCAGAGTGTTAACATGCTCATCCAATCAGTTGCAAAATCATCTCATTTTTGAGAGTGGATCTCGCTCATTATCGAACTCGTCTGAGATTTAGATGATATAAGCCAATAATTTCAAGCCTGTGTTTGATCGAAATCGGATCAGAAATATGGACTCCAGAGTGGTCATAAGTACTTGTTGACGGACTGACAACGGACGACGCACGACAAATGCAGCTTAAACTCACTTGGCCTTACAGTGAGCTAAATACTGGATAAGATTTGGTATAACAGCTCTTTTACATCCACTGACGCACACAAGCAACTGTTGTTAACGACCATCCCCGACAGCTGCCTTCGTGTTTACATAGACGTATACTTTTCACATTCTTACCTCCCCTTTGGCCGCTAGTTTTCACTTTTAGAGAGATAACGCATGGCCTGACAGCGTAGTGCATTGTTCAAGTGAATCCCATTGAGTAAATTAGCTACATAAAGAAATAAACAAGAATAATATTGGTCCTTTATAGAGGACGCGAGTGAAATATTGCATGAACAGAGTTTCTACTGTTAAGAAATCAATCCAAACTAAAGATTTGTCATGCATATAATTTTATAAACATTTCAAGATCTGTGCTTAAAATGAACCAACAGGTAATTCTGTAGAATGCTATGTCTCGTCTGCTTCGCCGGTACATTACATACTCCTAACACTTAGCATAGCCAGTTTAGCAATAAATTTAGGTAATTGCAACCGCAACCACTTTTTATGGGTTGTAACATAAGTGATAAAGGCGAATGCACACGCCAGAATTCATGACCATACATGCAACAGTGTCTTAGACTTCATGACCATACATGCAACAGTGTATTAGACTTCATGACCATACATGCAACAGTGTCTTAGACCAAGAAAACTGAGCTACATGTAAATGCAAAGAATGATAATATTCAATGGTGCACGAAAAGTACACATATGTCACATTTGCCTTCATGTACTTTCTGCCTCATCTTCGCTAGCCAAGGGGCGTCGATCCACAATAATGCGGAATGAAGTGGATCGATGGTCCTTGGCTAGATATGTTTCTGGATCTGGTTATTTTAAAGGTGAACACACCCAAAAAATGTAATGACTGTATAAACAAACGTGTCTGTGCTCACTTGACCTTTAAAAGGAGATCATTGTGACCTAATTTGCCGATAGTAGTACCCTTAAAGAAGAACGTACTTTTTAGCGATAACTCGATAGGATTGATCAGCGATCACTTGGATTTTCGCACATGTGATACAAATCATCTACTGTTTACACACATAACAGTGCTGGCGTGGTTTGCCAAAGCAATTATTTCATGATCGCTGGATATAACGAACTGCAGTATGTTTGAAACCTCTATTTTGCTCACGTTTCGCCCCTAATTCAAGCTGCTAAAATTAATAATGACAATTTCCATAAATCTGTTTTGAGTTCCCCCCCCCCATAAACCTTATACAGTGTCTGATGTTTTTGCGCAGACACTATAAAAATCCATGTATGACTTGAGAAGTTTACCCTCCGAGCAGATAATATCAGTACATTTGAATAAAAATGTTATTATTTTCGTTTTATATCACGCATTTTGTTTTAAAACTGCTGTTTTGCACGATATCGCCTATCTCCCACCCCCCGTAACTTTGCATGCAGAAAGAGTGGAAAGGGGACATGATGTCATCAATAATAAAATGTATTTTTTTTGTGTGCTTTTGTAGATCCTGAGTGCAGGGTACACCATTATCCTATTATATTAAAATCTATCTTGCATGTAGTGTAAAAGACAGTCCGTTGTTGTTTGGTAAATTGTTCTATTTACACCGTGCCTGCCGGGTACACCATTCGTCTATTATAATAAACCTTTCTTGTATTAACTGAGACAAGCAGTCCAACAACCCTTTTACTTAAAAAAATAAAAAAGCCCCCAAATACCCGTATGTAACAAAACAATTCTACTAAATGCTTCACCGTAAGAACGAAAAAAGTTTAATGAGTTAATAAACTTGCAAATAAGAGATAGGCACAAAGGTGTACGCAGTCAACAGACACTATATCTTTAACCTGCAACTTTGTGATCAAAATGATACTTTATCACTTATTTTAAAAAAATGCAATGCCTTCACTTTCATAGATTTACTGAACGGAGGTAATTGATGATTGATCTCATGTCAATGATATAAAGAACGTCTGTAAAAAAAAAAAAAAATTCGACCATTCATCAAATGAACGATATGACCTCGTCAAGAAAAGTTGCAAACAATTATGTCACTAATATATCATTTAAAACATACTTGCTAGGAAGGTTTGACCATATTGCCAGCAAATTATTTTATAAGAAATATTGCATCAAAAAAGTGAGCATAAATTGAAACAGAATATTACTCTTCATAGACAACAACGAATGCTATATTAATCCCATAAAGTTGTTACAATATAAAATATAATAAATTTGTCGCGCCGTTTTAAGGCCTGCTAAAAATTATTGATTACGTTCTCAGAAATATATCATTCCTAGCGAGAAATTGTCTTCAGCAGTGAAAAGCGATTTTCATTTAGAGAAAGTAGTTTTCTCAATGAGAGAGAGAGAGAGAGAGAGAGAGAGAGAGAGAGAGAGAGAGAGAGAGAGAGAGAGAGAGAGAGAATCATTTATGCAAAATTACTTTAAAATTACATCTTGAGGTTCCATGGGCATATTTTTTCACGAACAAGTCATCAGCAATTCTTTTTCCAGGAAGGAAATACCAGTTTAATTATTAATCAATGCGCTAAGATTTTTCTGACAATTTTTTTTCTTCTGAATAATTGTAACTTAGACTGCCATTAATGATCTAACTAATTCAGAGTGCTGTTTCACCAGTCATCCTTAAAATTAATATGATCTGTAAAAATGAATGTGCAAACAAAAAAACATACGAGTGAGAAAATGAGCGTAATAATGAATGAATGAACTAGAAAATGACTATACAAGAAAAAAAACAAATAGGAGAATTAGGAAATATATGAATGCACAAACAAATGAGAATAAAGAAAAGAGTAAATAAATGAACGTTACAAACGTGACACATTATAAGATTAAATAGAAAACACTCGTTTCTGGGACTAGAATTATGTAATAATGTAATAATCACGTCATTTCAAGCTGCGAAGTAAGTGTTCATGGTACACAAGACGACTACCTTAAAGGGAGTTAAGTGTCACGAGAACACGAAAATAGTTATGAACGGAGTTGTCAACACAGTGCTTTCATTTCATAATACTTAAAATCGCAAAGTGAAAGACATGCAAGTTACATCCATAATCTACCCTTGTTCGTCGCCTGTTGCCTTTCTAATGCCAGCTTCAAGTTCACTTCAGACAGACAGATAGAGAGATGAGTAATCCTGGTGGTACAAGTATATACTTTATGAGGGTATATAAAAGTTTCAGAGGTCCAAAAGGTCAGAGGTCATGACAATCAAAGGTCAAAGGTAAACGTTGCATGGGCTACATTTTGTTGCAAAGTATAGTCAACGTGTGTTTAAGGGATAACAGTCTCGTATTTGAGAATCTGAGAACGTTAATGGTGGTATTTTCACCGGCGACGTCAATCAGAAACGCATTAAATCATAAGGCGTGTCAGAATTTTGTTTCTCCATCTACCTATAAGTGTTCGCTACGTTTTACTGACAACATCTACAGTAAATCACAACAAATTAACAGTTTTCATCTTATTCTCTCCTTATCCTACATGCCGCGGTGGCTCTGTGGTTGGCATGCAGGACTCGCAACCGAAACGGTGCGCGTTCCAATTGTACCTTCGATCAGCCCGGGTTGGCAAGGTGTGTTCTTGGGCAAGGCACTTTACTCCTCGGCACTAAATAACTTACTTGAGTTGCTGTGCCGTAAAACACCAAACCAAACCAAACTAAACCAAACCAAACCAAGCCAAACCAAACCAAACCTTTATTGCTTTCTTTATTAACATTTTCGTTATTTAAAGGACAGAATTAAGTCACGTTTTCTCGAAAAAGTGAACGGTGACAAATAAAAATACGACAAATGAAGATAGATATGTCTTACCTTTAGAATTTCTTTTAAAAATCATTATTAATGAAATGATAAGCATTTGGATTTCATGTACAGTTAACAATATATATTAATAATGAAATGATAAGCATTTGGATTTCATGTACAGTTAACAATATATATATATATATTAATAATGAATTGATAAGCATTCGGATTTCATGTACAGTCAAAAATATAGATTTTCCTCAAAAAATATAAGATGCTATTTTTTAAACATATATTTCTAGGTTTCAAGGAGAGACAAACCAAGCTTAGAAGAAGCATTATAGGAGTATTTGTTTTTTTCTGGTATCAATGTTTGCTGAATTCAGAGAGTGTGGTTGAAGCCCGAGTCCAAAGGGCAAGGGTTTTAACACATCTGAGGGATTCGGCAAACGTTGATACCAGAACAATAACACGTATGATCGCTTATCTTACATTAACAAAATAAAAAATAGAAATTTTCAGACGAGTTGAAAATACACTTTGTGTGCATCGTTATTTCTCTCGCTCAGAGTGAATACGATTTGGGCAAAGGAACACTTCGTATTTCTCTACTCGGAAAATTTATCTCTTCTGTGCGACTGGAGAACGTAGCAGGATTTCATGTTTTCAGTCAATACACACATGATGCCGCGTAAAATCCGATGTTGTTACATGGATACGACCAGATTTGTACACCTCGTGCTACGTACGCATTCTTATGTAAGAATACATAATGACATAAAGAATGTTAAAGTTGTATAATCTGGAAATAATTCTTCTTTATCAGTCAATGGCAGGGAATCAACAAATCTCAGATACTACCATGTTAAGGCAAATACGAATGGAAAACAGTTTAAGGAAATGAATATGAAACACCATTTTTTGAGATTTCAACGATTTAATTTACTTTAACAATAGCTGTCACAATAACCAATACAATACAATTTGAAGTTTATGATGAGTTGATAACAATACAACATGGAATAATTTTTTACAATGTTCGACAAGAATGTTGTATGTTGTTTGGGATAATTCTATGTGTGTTTTAGCCACCATTCAGCAGAATGCCACTGTTTGGGATAATTTTCTGTGTGTTTTAGCCACCATTCATCAGAATGCCACTGTTTCTTTTGTTACATCAACAAATGCCCCAAACTTTCTCATGAAATTCAATAGCGATTTTCATCTCAACAGTCCATTATCCTTTCTTTTTTTAATTTGTTTGGCTTCCTTCACTTTGCAGCTGTTTCTCCTCATTAGCAATTGATCATTTCTATGGAATAATCAACTAATGCCATACAGACCACTCAGATAACTACTTTAATTACTCAACGTCTCTAAAATCCTGTTTACAAAAATAATTGGAAAATCTCTATTTTTTTGACTATCCTTGTCTAATTGGATATAATTTACAACTGTATAATTATAAGTCCCGAACAGCTATAACAATATTTTTCCAAACAAAGTCCTGAGCCCGCTATTGTTGTCAAAATAATATTAACAACAACAACAAGAACAACAACAAAAACAACAACAACAACAATAATAATAATAATAATAATAATAATAATAATAATATATGCAATCATAATATATGTAATAATAATAATAACAATATTATTATTATTATTATTATTGCGGATCTGCAATAAACCTTGTAATATAATTATATACTAACTTCGTGTCAGTGACTATACACAAAAATAATAACTTAATATGTAAATGGTCATTTTGTATCTATTTCACACCAAGTAACACAGTGTCAAGGTTAGCATTCTCAAAAGTGCAGTAATTTTTGTGGCTTGCTGCACTGGTTGTACATAATTCAAAATTTGAAGAAAAAAAAATTTATAAAAAAAAAATTAAGTTTATATCCTGCTTTCAAATTTCCAAACAACTGGATTGCGACCGATGTCTCCCACATACAATGCCCTTCCGTCTGGTGACACGGCTAGGTCATGCGGAGCCTCAAAGTCCTGCAAATTAATGGAAAAATCTTTTGGGATAACAAAAAAGGCATGTTTCATACAATCTTAAAAGAATAACTTTCTGGTAAATTCCAGATGCTTATTCAATCAAACGAATCTGACTCCCTACTTCCTAATAGAGTGTACATAATCTAATTATGGGTATGTCGCTGCCCATCCCAGTTCAGTGGTTCCTCCATCTTAAAGAAATCCTCACGCCAACATCTGAGCTGTGGACAGCGCAATATATCAGGGACCGGCCATTTACTTATTTTTCGGGGTGGGTGTGGGGACTGGGATTCTTTCGATAAAAATGTCTGTCCCCCAAATGGCTTGACAGAAATACTCTGTCTCTGATTTGTAGAAAAAATAATCTTATTTTATCCATCATTTTAGTTAAAAAAAATATCTTGAGATAAAAGGGAAAAAAAAATATCCTGGTTGGAAAGAAAATCCCAGGCTCGCACCCCATAAGAAAATTAAGTGGTCTGTTCCTTAGTATGCCAATATTTGAGCAGTCGAGAGCGCGTTGTATTAGTTATGACGACATCTGAGCTGTTGAGAGAGACATCATTTTAATAATTGTATCAACGTGTGAGCTGTTGAGAGCGCGTTGTCTTAGTTACACCAGCATCTGAGTTATCGAGGCAGCGTTGTAGTAGTTATGACACTGTCTGAGCAGTCGAGAGCGCTTTGTATTAGCTATGACAAAGTCTGAGCTGTTGAGAGCGCATTGCATTAGTTATTCCAATATCAGAGCTGTTGAGAGCGCATTGCATTAGTTATTCCATTATCTGAGCCGTCGAGAGCGCATTGCATTAGTTATTCCAAGATTTGAGCTATCAAAAGCGCATTGTATTAGTTATTCCAACATCTGAGCTGTCGAAAGCGCATTGTATTAGTTATTCCAACATCTGAGCTTTCGAAAGCGCATTGTTATTAGTTACGCCAATATCTGAGCCTTCGAGAGCGCGTTGTATAAGTTATGAGACCTTGTAGCACAATAGCCGTAAAATAAATCAAGATTGATCTAATGTACATATTTCACAGCCTATTTCTACATATCCGGGTCTTGTCTAATGTAAGTGTTAAGGCAGCATGTGCGCAAAAACATTTTTCAGACTCCATGTAGGCTTTAAACAAATCGATTAGACAATTCATGTTTCAATACTTTGAAGTTATATCCTCAAAATGTATAGCTAATTTACTTCAGAAAAAAGAGAAATTTGGTTCTGCCCTTTTAGATGAATATAATATACATATATATTGAGTGAGTTACAAATATGCACCATACAGAGCGGAAAGTGCTATCCCTGGATCCTACAAGAGGATGCGTGATAATATGAAGTGAAGTTTTAAATATGGAAAAAGAATATTATCATACAGGTTGAAGAATTTTTCATTCGTACTATAGTGAGATTCGAACCCGGGTCTGCGGGTTACGGCACCCATCATCTTGCCTGCACGCACTTATGAGCCTTTGATGGTTACAATAGTAAAGTAGATTTTGCAATTGAAATCATACAATTGTTGCAAAGATTAGAAGATTAGCATAACAGTTCGTGTTGATGAGTATTCCGATATATAGCAGACATCCATATTTTTTTAATGTGTGACCCTTACCGTGTTTGTCGGTCCCCATGTTTCAAGAAGTTTTCCATTTAAATCCATGGTTAGACCGACTGGAGGTTTTACACCCATGGGGTCTGATCCAGTAACTGCATATAGAATGCGGTCTGAAATAGAAAAGAGCGAGAAACAGTAATTTGCCAGTAGAGTAATTTTGGTTGGCACCTAAATCCATGTTATTTCACTGAGGAACAAACTGAATAGGTTTGAAAGAGGTCATTATTAATTATTTCGTTCAGTTTCTTGTCAGTCGGTTTTTCTGCCGTAGTCTCCACATTTTCAGTGATCAATCAATCAACCGGTCGATTAATCAGTGCCTCAAGAAAGGAAATAAGACAGAAAGATTTATAACAAAATTTCCAACTATTTTCAACTTGCGAAGAACCACAAACTCCTTCTAATTTAATTTCAAACTAAATATTTTGAAGGGAAACGATTGGGAGCTATTTATTTATTTATTTTACTGACAAGCGTTGCGCCAGATATTCAGTGTGGAGGTAATAAAAATTGTAAATATACATGAAATATGCTTTGGTAGAACATCTATATAAAGGACACCTGCTCTGAAAGGACAAAATTAATGAAAAGGATACATGTCTACAAAAGGTAAAATTGTGTAGTCCCTTCACTGTCGTTGCAGACAGGTTTCACCATACGATATATATTTCACTCACTGGTAGGATCGTAGGAAATAGCAAATATTCTGCCATAATCCGACGGTATGGATCTCAAAAAGGTTCCTGTTCTGTTGCCATCCTTTAGTCCAGCCTCGAAACACTGAATTCTAAATGAAGAATAAGAGGAAACATATTTTATTAATAAAAAAAAAAAAAAAAAAAAAGTGAAAAGGTCTAGGTTCCGATCAGAAAAATGGCCTATAGATCTGGAACAAGCTCAGCCAGTTTGATGCAACATCACCTGATTGATATGCGTGTGTGTCACTCATAATCGAACTCGTCTGAGATCTTATGTACAAAGTTCGATCAAAATCTGATCGGATATACGGTTTATTGAGTCGTAGCAAGCAGCTGATGACAGGCTCGCGACACACGGCACACAGTGCCATGTCATAAGCTCGTTTGACCGTATACATCTCAAATTTGCACCTTAAAATTGATAACTTCAATCATTTTCTTCCTTATGTGCGATAATTCAAGTTTCCTTGAATATTATGACGATCGTAAAAATGGAAATAAGGTCGTTGTAATTTGAACAGAGTACGAATGAGACCTACTTAAGCTCTGAGAAAGATTTGTGTGACTACTCAATTCTGAGGGCATTATGAACTCGGTAATGGAAAATAAGTAGAACAAATTTTTAATTTTAGTACCATCATTTATGCTAAGTATATCTCTGACAAATATTTCCCAATGTTTTGGGAATTATCGTATTAAAACAAGAAAAAAAAAATCAAACCTCAATTTAACGAGGATTCGTTTGGTTAGAATTTAGGTGTAGTCGGGCCTTACCAATTTTCTTCGGTACGTGTTTTTTAAATTTTTTTTTTTATTTATTTATTTTTATTGCTAAAAAGCACGCTGGCTTTATAATTATGGTAATTGCCTTCAGTCACTCAGTCCTAATTGTCAACTGAGTCTTCTTGTTGTTGTTTTTGTTGCTGTTTGTGACAACAAAATAACAATTATGTTGATTTAATTTGCATGTCGCTGATGCAATTTACCTACTCGCCCAGGACAGCCCGGGTTGGCTGACTCTGTGTGTCCTTGGTGAAAGGCACTTATCTCCCTTTTCATTGGCCTGATATAGGCGATAATGTGTTCAAAGTGACGTTAAAACCAACAAAAGGAAACAAGAAAAAAATTGTTTTATACCGAGTTAGTTCAAATATATTTTAATGTCATATTCATGAATCAGTTGAGGTTGGGAAACAAGTTCTCCAGCTTAGATACAGCCCTTCCCCTACATAAAAACACTTAGCACATTATCTAAAAGAGAGAGAGAGACAGACAGACAGACAGACAGAGATCATTAAAAAATTACATAGATATTGTAATTAATGATTTACAAATATGAAAAGAAAATCAGGAAAATCATCTGGTTTTCTTAAAAAAATCCTGAACAGCTTTAAACACTTTACAATTTAAGCCATACGATAGTTCAGATGAACCTTGCAGTAGCAGTCAATCGTCGCAGGCAAAAGTAGGTGATAAAGATTTAGAAACTGAGTAGTAATTAAGGAACACGATATCAAGACAAAGTTGACCATAAAATGACATCTTTTCACATATTGAATTTTATATTGAAACTTTAGGAACAGTAACATGAATTCGTTCAGAGAGATACAGTAAAGTTACAGACGTTCGTATTAATTCAACAGTAAATATACTGCGCTTAAATAACACGCGTATGCCGTACTAATAAATGCGAAAAACGGAAATAATAAATCTCCAAAAAGTGAGTAAAGACGCAAGTTTTCAGCTGTGTTTCTTCTTTTAAAAATCTTGTCCTTGTTTAGACGGGGATAACTCACATAGCTTCCGAAAGCATACCGCAAAAGACATCTTACGCCATACACAGTAAGCAAAATTCCAAACATACGGATGTGCACTCGTGTTTAAGGTGACAAACGAGCACGTGTTAAAAATCTTGTCCTTGTTTAGACGGGGATAACTCAAATAGCTTCCAAAAGAAAAGGCATACCGTAAAAAATTGAGAGTAAATTGTAATAGATGTGTTTCGTTAAAGAAAACATCTTACACCGTACACAGCACGCAACTTTTCAAACACGCGGATGTGCATTCTTAGTTACGGTGACAAACAAGCACGTGTGACGTAAATTGCAGTAACTTACAGCTCATGATTCAGAGAATGTTCATAACATAATGAAAAATATATTTTTAAAAATGCGCATCAAGATAAATGGGAAAACTTCAGCAAAATAGTTTAACCCGCTTTAAAAAATTTTTTAGAAGCATTTAGTCTTTGGGGAATGTTCTTTATATATAATCATTTTACCGTATGTAAGATCGCCAGATGTAAACGAACTTCCAAAAATGAACTGAATTTATGATTGACGGCAAAGGATGGCGTTCTACTTATCTCAGACAAGTAGCAATTTTGATGGCTAATAATTTAATAACATTGCATATATTTTCAGATGTTACTGATTGCAAATGATAAATTACAGAAGCAATGCTGGGTCTCGCTGATTTAATGAAGATAAATATATATAGTATCAATATAGTCATCTGTTACACAAATCACTGAACAGGAATTAGGTATTTTACGCGTCGTTTAATTCCAAATGCGGTAAAAAAAATCAATCTCTGTCAGTGAACAGTTATAACGATCGTGGCAATAAGTATGACATTAGTCATCGTCATCATCATAATCGTTATTATCATCGTCATTGTCATTATCATCAACTCCACCACCACCATCATTTCATCTAACAACCACGATGACGAGAACAACAATAACTAGTGGTCAACAACAGCTACTATAGCAACGATAACCTCAACGAGAAAGACAAAAGTAACAGACAAAAAAAAAAAAAAAAAAAAACTAACAACGATTGCTGGGACCAAACAATACAAATTATAAATGACAAAGAACAATACCAGTACCGACAACCGCAATAATGACTGCTCTAACATCACAAAAACAGACAGGGCAATGGGCTGGAAAGTATTTTCAAATGGCTGACATATGTTTTATAATTTTGTTGTTGAAGCAAAATTATGTTTATGTTTCTTTAATTTAATATGTCATTAATTACCTACAATGAACATAGCAGAAGGTTGTGTATATATATCATTTAATTTTGCAAAGTTACTCCTGAATACAAAGTGATTACAAATGCAAGACACAACCACAAAAACACACGACAAAAGCTGAACAGTCACAATATTTATGACACAGAATATTAATTTAATGAGCTACACGTGCCTAAAAATAATATTGTATCCTTACAGAGTTTGATATGACAAGTAGAGAGCATGGCCCTAATTACATTGACAATAAAATTGTACATGAGTGACATTATGCAGTTTTAACTATCGTGTTATTGCAACACATAATTACGTACTGTCTTTGGTTTAAGTGTATACCAGTGTATCACAGTCGATCTCATTTAAGTTTTGCATTTTTGGGGGACAGAATTCAGTGAATTGTTCTGTTCAGTCCAAGTGATACACAACCATTGTTTTGGCGCGATATTTGTAAAGAAGGTTGTGAAAATCTTTGAAAAACAGGATCGGAAGTTTTACCGAGTTTTCTTTTAGTGCATAAAATAATTTCACGATCTTCCCAAAAATATGTGTTGCTAACTGAATCTTTTAAAATTCAGGCTTTCAATTTTAAATAAACATTGATGTCGGCATTTTTTTATGTTGGCATTATATCGTTGACATTTTCAGTGTGTATATGAATGTAGGTAACATTTTTATTTTAGCTTTCATGAACCACATAGGTGTGTAACAAAATATCGCCATTCCTACGTTGCACAACAGTTTCCTCTGTATTCATCCTAAACTTTGCTTAGGTGATGATTATGCCGCTCGCAATTCTTGTATATCAAATTGTGTCAGAATTAGCAATATTTGTTTAATTTGTTACTTTCTGTGACCTGACAGCATTCGTAATGGTGTAAGTTTTTTTGCTGTTAACATGAGATCAATTCCCCCTTTACCAGATCATAACATGTAATTCCAAAATGCAATGAAACTATCAGTATAAATTAATTTTGTCAATAGAAGTTGGTTTAGTGGAAGAAAATAAATATGAATAGGTCTCATTTCGTTGCATTTCCTTAAAACAGCTTTAAAATCCCTACGTTACCAGAAAAAAGTAACGGTTTTCAAAGACATGTCTTCTATCTTGATCGGTCACCAGTTA
Organism: Margaritifera margaritifera; assembly: GCA_029931535.1. Taxonomy (NCBI): domain Eukaryota; kingdom Metazoa; phylum Mollusca; class Bivalvia; order Unionida; family Margaritiferidae; genus Margaritifera; species Margaritifera margaritifera. The sequence goes on along the minus strand of JAQPZY010001685.1, from coordinate 6,263,496 downwards.
TTGACGGTTTTACGTCATTAAACAAAAGCAGGCTGGAAGCTTAAAAATTATTTATTTATATATACATAAACAAGTCCGAATGGTTTCTTAACAGGATAAAATAAGTTCCCAAGTATATTTTAGTGTAATATATTTATCAAAGCCACACAAAAGTTGTACGCAGAGTATATATAAGTTCTTTTCTGCATGTATTTTATGATCAAAAGATACAGTTATATTTCCAATCAAAACAGCATGGCTTACACAAAAACATCCTGGCAATAATTAGGCATATTTGGTAACGCAGGATTTACGATTCATATGTAATGATAATGTGTGAAAACTTTTAATAAAGTAATGTTGCAGGATACACAGAATTTCAACTGTGATGATTTGTTTGTCAACAAGTACAGAAGCAGCAGCAATACCACTACTACCACCCCACCAATAATAATAATAATAATAATAATAATAATAATAAGAAGAAGAACAACAACAACAACAACGAGAAATGATGATTTCTTTAAAACAAATTCTGATTTAAAAAATACAGCTGTTTTTATATCTACGTAATAAAATTTGCCAACATATAACTCCAAGTTGGTGGGTGGTGGGGGTGGGGTGTGGGTGACTTTCTGCAAACATTTCTGCACAACCACGTATTAGGCCTGAAAATAAACATTTCAGTAAAATTCTTGCGGGGTCATATAGAAATATCATCCCATCTAAGTTTCACTTCTAGGTGATAAATCTACATATGACATTTACCTCTGGGTGAATAATCTAGTATAGAATTATAACCCCACGTATAGGAAATCTCACCCATCAACCCCCACCCCCCAAAACAAGATGATGATAATAACTACACCGACAACAAAACAATAATAACAGTGATACTACAGCTTGACTCTTAACTGTAAGCAGAGCCGTTTTAAGGCATAGGCACGCGAGGCACGTGCCTAGGGCCCCGCGGCGGCCCAAAAGCAAAATTTCGGTGTCGGTTTCGGTATCGGTGCAGAAAGTGACCAAATTGTTGCTTTCGGTGTAGTCTCGGTTTCGGACGAAATTTAAATTGCATCTTTTGGCAGACTCCTATGTATGTCTGAATATGATGACTGACAGTAACCTGTAGACTCAAGACTTTTACGCAGATTCAGATTGTAATTGTCAGTTATCACCGATTTGCCATTTTGTCAATTTTCATTAACTACGATCTATTAAACGAACCATTAGACAACCCACCAAGAATGAGTAGAAATTATATGAGTGGTGCTGCGAAGAGAAAGAAGGAAGCAGCAGAATTGGAAAGGTTGGCCAAACATCCAAAATTATCGTCTTTTTTTCAAAGTCAGAAAGCACAATCATCATTGCAGTCCGACATTGTTGAGACGCAAGATACTCTTAAGTCGTCTTGATCGTCTACTGATGGCATTGTCTGTGATAAAGATGAACAGTTAGTGTCGCTGCAAGTTGATAGTCTACCCGTTGAAAGTTCAGATATTGTCATATCACCAACAGTCGAAAAAATTCCACAAGGTGTCAGCTCGGCGGGCTATCCAACAGATGCAGCCTTATGGAGTCCAATCACTGAGGAATTACGATCTTATTGGATTTGTAGAGGTCCTGCTAGTTGCCAGCATAAAGAGTCTGATTTTAGTACGACTCAACGCGTGTATGGAACTGGAGATAAGTTGCAGAGACGTTGCTTAACTGATTCCTGTTTCCACCGTGAACTGCGAAATGGTGAATCAGTTTGTCGCGAGTGGCTACTCTATTCTCCATCACAGAAGTCCGTGTAATGTTTTGTGTGTCGCTTATTTTCAACAACTACGATGGGTCATCAATCTGCTCTATGCACAACTGGCTTTAACGATTGGAAGAATGCAATGACACGTTTCAGCGAACATGAAAATGGCGAGGGTCATCGAAAGTGCATGCTTATTTAGACTGAGCGTGTTAGAGAAGCTGGTCACATTGATACACAATTAATGAAGCAATTAAAAGTGGAACAGCAATATTGGCGTAATGTCCTGCAGCGGGTTGTGGCTGTAGTGAAGTTTTTGGCATCCAGGGGCTTGTCTTTTAGAGGTGACAATCAGATTCTAGGTTCACAGCACAATGGAAATTATTTGGGAAGCTTGGAATTAATTAGCAAATTCGATCCATTTCTCAGTGAACATTTGAAGAGATACGGCAATGCTGGAAAAGGTAACCCCTCATATCTATCGGCAACTATATGCGAAGAGTTTATCGCATTGATGGGCACCAAAGTTGTCTGCTCAATCCTTTCAGAACTAAGACAAGCAAAATATTTCTCTCTTAGTGTGGACTCCACACCGGATGTGAGTCACACCGATCAATTGACATTGACCGTGAGATATGTGAAAGATTTATCATCAGTAGAACGGTTCTTAGGATTTGTATGTATCCGCGGTCATGGAGCAGAGTATCTTGCGGACACCATCGTGAACTTTTTGGATGAAAACAACATCAGCATAGCAGATTGCCGTGGACAGTCCTATGATAATGCCTCTAACATGTCCGGTCAATACTCAGGCGTGCAAGCTAGAATAAAAGGAATAAACGAATTAGCTGTATACGTTCCGTGTGCGGGCCATTCCCTGAATTTAGTTAGCGTGAAGGCTGTTGAATGTTGCACGCAAGTCATAGCCTACTTCGACTTTCTTCAAAAACTATATGCCTTTTTCGTGGCATCAACGCATCGTTGGCATGTCCTGGAGACATCTTTAGGACATGAACACAAAGTAGTGAAACGCTTATCAGATACACGATGGTCCGCTCATGCTGATGCTGTGAAGGCTCTGTGTCATGGGTACAAAGAAGTTCAAGCAGCTCTTGATAGGATTGCACGGGACAAAGACCAACCTAGAGACGCTTCCTATGAAGCAGCAGCTCAAAGCAAAAAGATGGATAAGTTGGAAATTGCATTCCTCACCATTCTCTGGAATGATATCATTGGACGCTTCAACGAAACAAGCAAGACTCTACAAAAAGCAGACATGGATTTATCAATCGCCATCAATCTGATTCAATCACTGAAGCTTTATGTTGATGCACATAGAGACAATAATTATTTTGAAGAATATGAAAGCAGAGCCAAAACACAAACTCACAACGCAGAGTACTACGACAGCCAAAGACGAGTGAGTAAAAGAAATATGCGAATTACATTTCTGGAAGGTCCTGCAATTGACACTGTTATGGATGCGAGCACAAAATTTAGAATTCAAACCTACTTACCAATCATCGACTCATTGATCACTGAACTAAACAAACGCGGAGAAGCTTATGAAGAAATCAGCAGCAGATTTACATTCTTAATCAAACTGGACCATTTGAATGTTGAACAAATAACAGAATACAGTGAAAAGCTTGCAAAGTTCTATCCTCAAGATCTTGACCAACACGAACTAATTTCAGAATGTGTACACCTGAAACACTATATGTCAGTGTCATTTGCAAAAACATCAGTGCCATCTATGTCAGTAATCTATGCCATGATAAAGAATGACAATCTGGAATCAACGTTTCCAAACGTTGAAATTGCAATAAGAATGTTTCTGTCAATGATGGTGACAAACTGTACCGGTGAACGTTCTTTCTCAAAACTTTAATTAATCAAGAACGAGCTTCGCAGCCGTATGATGCAAGAACGACTAAACTGCCTGTCTGTCATGAGCATAGAATCAGATGTGTTGGAATCTTTGAATTTCGATGATATTATCAGAGACTTTGCTGAGAGCAAAACACGAAAGCGATGTTTGTAAGAAAATGTCCTGACAATGTATAGCAGAGTAAGCAAACATTTGCTCATTACAATAATACAATCTCGCTTTCAATTTAATTAACAATAAAAACTTTAGCGTATGTTTAACTAAACTTTTATTTGTTTTACACTCGTAGTAGGCCTACGCAGTTTGTTGTGTTAACTGTGTTAGCAGTTTAGTACTATATTAATAAATTTAACAAAATGACACATATGCACATGGAAATGCAATGCAATACTCTATATCTGAGACTGAGAGATTGAGGCGCAATTCTGGTTACTTTCAAGGTTAGAGTTTGTGTCTAGGGCCCCCAAACTTCTTAAAACGGCTCTGACTGTAAGCTACTGCGATTACTACTATATTGGAATTACCTACCACTAATATAAAACAAATAATGATAGGAACAGCAATAATAACAAAAGATGCACCCGCACGTCCACCCCGACCCATTTCTTTCTTGTCAAGCTTGCATGTGTATTCTAGATTTCTGTATAAAGTTCAAAGATATCAATGGTCGACAATGCCATACAACAAGTGCAATGACCCCATAACTTTGATATCAATTATTATATTTATATGATTATGTCTGAGATGGACTGAAAGTTCTATTCATAGCTGCCCCCCCCCCCATTACAAGTATTATTAACTTCATACTCATAGAAACATTACATACTTTATTCATTGGGGAGAGGGAGGGAATTGGGGGCGGGGGCAGATCCTTTATACAGTTTTCTACCCGGAGTGAAAGTTCTTCTTAGGTGAAAATTTCATATGACACCGGTAGCCTATCAGATAAGAAAATGACAAATTTATTCATAAAATTCTATTTCTCAATATGAACTTATTTTTGAATATTTTATCAAGAAGTATATCACATATTAAACCCTTTTTCACATTTACTTAGCCACTGATCTAGTGTAAGTAAAATCATCCCAATACTCTAGCAGACTAAGTAATAGAAAACTAATACCTAAAATTCTATTTCTCAAAATACCCATTTTTGTATTATTACTTTTTTAATACTCTTTTCAAAAACTTAGCCCCCCGATCCAATGAATCGGAATTTTTAAAATCTTAAATTTATTGCACATTCATTCCAACCACTTAGATGGACTTGTCCTAATGGTGGCCTATGAGAAGAAGTGATGACAAACTTCGTCTTAAAATTAAGCTTCTTAAAATATCCTTTTCTCTGAGAATTTTTCAATAATTTCACCCCTCCCCCCAAACAAATTACCAGAGAAAAAAGTCAATCTCAATTTCGCATTTACATCAGAACCTATTTTGACCACTTAATTAAAATATAAAGTTATATCCGTGGTGTAGGAGGAGTGGTGAGAAGATTTTTTACTCACGGACAGACAAACAGACGGACTGAAAATGGATGGACAAACGGAGAGATGGGCGCATGTTGACGTGTGGGTATGAAATTCCCAACATGTCTATATAATTTTTATCTGATTTGTAGATTTATTATGATCTAATGATCTAATGTTTATTTCTTACATTAAATTGGCATCTACAGCACAAGTCATATTGGATATGATTTGCTGCCAAAGAAGTCGATTCCTACGTTACCATACGGGCTTCAGATGCAGCTGAAAATTTCGCAGATTTTGAATGTGTAAAAATACTTTGCTATTTCACTTTATTACTCTTTAATTTTAATACTGTGTGTTAGAGTGATGAATTTCCATAATTCAAACAAAATCCATGTCTACAAGTAATATAAAGGTAAATATTTCACAATTAAGCAATATTTACGGCACTAGAATACGACAAGATGTACATTTTTAATGTAATAAGCCTGAGCAATAACGCGGCAACTAAAACATGTCTTCATTTTCTTTCATATTGGTCTATATTATTTTTTTAAAATAGGCATATAATTTACAATATGAAAGCTTTTTTTTTCAAGGTGATCATGGTAACGTGTGCATTTTTTTCTTTATTTTAAACGAAAGGGGACATATAATTTAAAATGCTTCTCTCAACGAAGAATATGGAGTTATGTTGCTGAGTTTGCCCCACATAATACAATTTGTATAGGTAACACTTTTAAAGAAGAAATGAAGGTGATATGAAAACTTTTAACAGCTCAAACTTTATGGATGACAAATGGAACACTTAAATGAGATTGACTGACTAGTATATATCATATGCAATAACGACACGTATCAAATAGTACATATCTTTACATAATCTGATGGAAAGTATAAAATAACATACTTTGTACACAAATAATATTGAATTTTAACCGTGCCAAAAACGATAGAAACAAACTGCTTATAAATTTCTTTCTTAAACACGAGTACGCAAAATCTTAATTTATCCCGTTTTTGCAAAACTTTCTATCCCGTGTTTTTGTTTTTGGTTTTCTTCAGAAAATGATGCATTAATTGTGATTATTGTTGCATCGATAAGTTCTTAGAGAGAAATAAATGAAACTTTGCACAACAACCTCTTTTTTTACAAGGGGTAAAGATAGAGGGTAGGACTGAATATTACTTGGGGTGTGTTAGTGTTACAACAGTACGAATTAAAAACTGAAAATCTGGTCACACGATTTAAAGAGAGGCGAGTCTAAGTGCCAGAGTAATGGAGTGAGTTAGACAAGCCCGGGAGAATGTCCATTGCAGCACCGTTATATCATTCATTAATTTTATAAACTGAACCAAACTAAATTAAACCAAAATAAACTAAATTGACTTAAACCAAACAAAACAAAACGAAACTAAACTAAACTAAACTAAACTAAACCAAACCAAACTAAACTAAACTAACTAAACTAAACTAAACAAAACTAAACAAAATTAAACTAAAATAAACTAAACCAAACAAAACAAAACTAAACTAAAATAAAATAAAATAAAAAAAAAATAAAATAAAATAAAATAAAAAAACAAAAAAAACTAAACAAAAATAAACAAAACGAAACTAAACTAAATTAAAGAAAACTAAACAAAACTAAAATAAACTAAACCGAACCAAACAAAACAACAACAAGACAAAACTAAACTAAAATAAATTAAACTAAACCAAAATAAACCAAAATTAACCTTGCTGAACTGAAGTGTTACAAAAATAAGATCTAAAATATATTTTGTTTATACCGCCTTCGATGGTTGTTATGTTGGTAAACACTTCTTGCGTAATATAATATAGGAACAGGGTAGACTTGTATGTTGTTGTTTTTTATTGTGAGATTTTTGTTGGTTTTAACGACACTTTTAACACATTATTGGCTATATCATGTCGAGAAAATGGGAGTTAAGTGCCTTTCACAAAAACACACTGAGGGAATTGTTTTCTAAAATAGAAAATTAAAGCTTCTTGCCTGCATTCGCAACACTTTGGATCTATCTGCCAGGTTGGAATCTTTTCTGCGGCCAAAAGACCTGAATTGTTCTGAATGATCTTGTACGACGAACTGCTCTCCAGATAGTATGGTTCAACAATACCACTGCCTGGACAAACTACTTGACCTCAGGGTCAGCCTCGTTTGAGTTCCTGTGTCATTTTAAAATTTTTTTGTTTGTTTTGTTTTTTACATTTAATTTAGATTTTTGTAGAGCATAAATAATAACATTACACAGTTACATATGCTGGCTCATGCAGTAAAATGTCAATACGTTTATGGTACTCGTTGAAAACTTTTTAAAAAACAGAAACATAAAAAGGCATTTCTACGAGGATCTTTCAAAAAAAAGAAAAAGGGCTGTGGCATTGATATTTCGAGAAAAGCTAGAGCGCCGCTTGCAAAACAATTTGACTGCATGGTTGTTAAACTTCAAAGTACCCATCTTGTGTTTATTTATTAGATACCAGAAGCTTAAAGGCAGGTGGGTATTTTAAGGTGGAGTCGCAATGCACAGAACTACCTTTCGTTTTCTCTGTCGGCCACACAAACCGTGTCCGTCTCCTCAATCAGAGCGAGGCTGTGGGGGATTTGAAATTCGTCATCGGCCAATTTCCCTGCACCTGCAAAAAGGGTACACCTGTGACAAAGCATTAGTAAACTACGGTTTTTACACGTGTGTAAATTCATTACTCACACTCAGTTATTATCTTCGTCAGCAAAATTCAAAATTCCCGCTAAACGATGTATGAAACCCGAATTATCTCCCTTTGCTATTTACATATGACCACGTTTACAACAATATATCAAAACTAATAAAATGGTTTCATTTTATTTTCAGTACTGAATTTATAGATTTGTAAATAAAGAAAAATTGCACTGTTTAAAATTGTTTTTATAAAACATTACCGATTGAAATACTCACCGACTATTGCACAGCGTACACACGACCTTGACCTTGGAAATGGAGTCACACTGAATTTTCTTTCAACAGTGATTTCTTCTGCATTACTTTGGAACTATCGCCATTACAGTACATGCTACCATGGCGGACGGATGATTAGCACTCATTCCTTGATGCATGGTAGGATTTTAAAAAATAGTTGCAATGGAAACGAAAAAAAATGACGAATTATTATTCTGCTCCCCCACCCACCTTGAAAATTGGTTTCCAGCCTTGCCTTATTATATATATGTATAGGATTTTTTTTTTCTCTTTCATATATTCTGACATTTTTTTACTACAGTGATAAATATTCAAATGCCTGTGTCCAATTATATTTAAATTTTCTCCAAATTTTTAGACGTCCTCTGTCAATCATTATAATTTATTTAAGGAGAGAAAATCCAATCATCGGGAAATAATTATGTTAATCAGTGAGCAGAGCGTTCAACAATTTTCTGAAAAGTCTATTTTAAGGGGATCATTACCTGTCAGTGTTTGTCCCCAGGTCTTCAGTAGAGTTCCATTGGACGAGAACCTCATTATCCGGCTGTTGCAATACCTAAAAGTAAGCAAATATTGTATGCCTCATGTAGAGTATGCAGTTACTACAGCCCCCCCCCCTCTTCTTTATTGTTTCTCACTTTGTTTTCCGCCATTATAAGCTGTACCTTTTTAAACCTTCATATATGTACCTTACGATCATTTTGGAGATACAGTGCAACCTCTCATAAACAACCAGTCAAGAGATAGAAGAGTATTGACTGTGTAAGGAAGGAGGATAATTAAGGCAGGTTGAATTTTTATATGAAATGAAAATGAAGAGAAAAATCAGGCGTTGGCTAGATATAGAAGGTAATTGTTTATGGGAGGTGATCATAATGGGCTGTTAGACTGTAGTTTTAGTATAAGGTATAGTTTTAGTACAAACATTAAGATCGTGATGATGGAATTTTTATTTCTTTTATATGTAGCGTGTAGAGTTCTATAATTTTTCAGACTGCAGGATGATTTCAACACCTCTTCAACACAAATAAATAAGCTTTCGGATACTGAAAAAGTCAAAATTTGTCGTGTTTATTTTTTGCAAGTGTAAATCATGGTATTTTAGATGTACTATTGCGTCACAAGTGAGTACGAATATATATATATATATATATATATATATATATATATATATATATATATATGTATATATATATATGTATGTGTCTGTATATATATATATATATATATATATGTATATATATATATATATATATATATATGTATGTGTATGTATATATATATATATATATATATATGTATATTTATATATGCTTGGGTTATTTATAAGCTACTTAAATGCATTGTAAGACTATAATTTACAGAGCGTCATCTTTGCACTGTTTTTCAGACAGATATATAGCTCGCATAAATAACATCGGTTGAATAAAGGAATAAATGGGAAGTTCGTGACCTTTCTTATACTGTTTCTTATACTGTTTTTCAGAAAGTAATATGTATGATAAAAGTTTCATGTATACATGAATTTCATACCCGTCCGATACGAAAAAATCTCCATTGGTTGCGACAGCGACATCTGTTGGTTTACAGAAATGTGTGTCGTCACTTCCGGGTACAAGAGCTTCTCCGACCACTAAGCTTGCATCATGTGACCCTTTTGAAAATTTCATTACCTGCAAAATTTGTATTGTCATCACGTTAATGAATTCATTCTTTGTCCTCAGGTTCCGCATTTGCATGCATGGTAGGTCTGTCTATTCATGACTCATCGTATGGGAAAGTCATTTAAGAGAGATCATAATGTAATAACAATGTAGATAAGTACATTTTGTGCACAGTTTGAACTCATCGCACCTGAATGCTAATTTATATTCAGTGTCACACTACCACAGAATAGACAACAATTATAAAATTAGGTATGAAATTTTTAAAAAATCTCATACAAAGTCGAAAATAAACGGGTTCGTATCTTGCTAAAATTACGCCATTGTGTTTAATTTTGATTACTTCTCAAGTTCTCTGAATGTCACAGATTTCATGTTGTGGTGAGCTGAGTTTGGGGTACTCTGACACAATGTCGATGAGCTTTGTTTGATTTTCATCCCTCTGAAAAAATGTGGACTCTTCTAATCAGTATATGCATAAGCATGCTCAACCGGCTGATCACAGTTTCAGCAATTGCAGAGGAAAGGGAAAACGAGTCATTGTATTCCGCGATTGCTGTCGTAATGTTGTACGGATGTAGTCTATACAAGTCTTGACATGGATGATAACGGTTAGAAGCATTTTACAATTTAAAATAGCAACTATACACCATTTGTAGCGAAATCGCACAGGTCTGTACATTACTGAGAACTGAGTACTTGTAACAGATCCTAACATCAGACAACAAAGAATGATCAAATAACTTTTAAAACTGAATTGTCGCTAATTATATTTTACATATCTGCACTGAAGACGATTGTTTTCTTCTGTCAAACGAAAGTTATCAAATATGCGTCTAATTATCTTATGTGCATTTCATGTGCTATAAAATACATTCAAGACAAAACTTGTGGACTATTCTGAGGAAACAGATCAATAAAAATTAGGTATGTAATACCTGGAACAGTTTTGAATATTGATACGACTGAACATTTACAAATCCGTCTGTATTTGAACTTGGTAGAATAATAAACTTGTAGTTTGATTTCTAGCCACAACCCTTTAAATTTTCCTCACCGTAGGCCTTAAACTTGCGATATAAATATATGTATATCGTTTTGGAGGTGAACCTGCATTTATAATATTTGACAGTTATTTTGTGCCAGCAAAAACAAGGGAAAAGGCTTATTGCTGTTTGGAGCACCACTTCGGTACATCCTGTCCACTGTGAGTACAACGGCATGCTCTATACTTACGGCCTATCTTTTCTGTTCGAACTCCACGTTCAGCAAAACGAAGAAACGCTCCCTTTGTATCGAAAGGGTTTTTTTTCAACCTTAAATTATGGCGTAAATCTTTTGGCAGTTACTCATTCACTGTAGGATTTTACATTAATCTTTTTTTTTTTTAAGTAACCAAACTTTAAGAACTTAAAAGCAAGTATTTAAAATCTTAATCTGTAAGAGGATCGCTACGAGTGTTTACTTCTAAACTGCTGTCTCAACAGCTATACCAGTATTTCATGCAACATTTATAAATATTGCACGTTTCGTACTTCTTTTAATAACGGTTTTTAACTCTTATTCACCGCAAATAAAACCACAAAACAAAAATCAACATCTCACACTGCCTAAAAATCACACATCTCACACTGCCTAAAAATTTCACATCTCACAACGGTTAATGATCGTACAAACTGTCTAGTATTTACATTCATTTTCGAAAGCACATGTTATGTTTTGGTAGTGAGGAAACTCTTCGAAAGAACTGTGTAAAGACATACATATAGGCCTTAAGTGTTAAAAAAAAACTTTCATAAACAGAAAATGTTTTTTTTTTGTATAAAATATTTTCTAATGAACTAGGGAAAGAATTACACTACACTGACTTCAAAAAGAAACGCATCATTTTTGAAAATGTATTTTTTCCAAAATTAAGTTGGAAATTTTGCCGTCTTGAAAATTATTTTTCCGAAAGACTTGAAAATGACGATAAATTCTAATGCTATTTTCTTTTTGAAAGTATGAGGTATGAATCAAAAGTTTAGACCTTAAATGAATGATGCACTGCTTTTCTGGGTCAGTATATATTTTTCTGCATTGGGTCAGCGGCGGCGCGAGGGTTCAAGGCGCCCGGGGGGCAATGTTCTTTAGAGGCGCCCTTACTTTGCCACAGAGAACAGTTTTTATGTTAGTCCCCCCCCCATCTACGCCCCAGTTACAACTGCAAGACGGCGCACCCCCTCCGCCCGGCGCCTCGTGGGGCACTTGCCCCCCCCCCCCTCCGACCCCCCTCGCGCCGCCACTGCATTGGGTTTTGATATTATTCAGGGCAATATCATGCTGCGTCTGAAAGTTCATAGAGTCATCCATGCTCGAGATTCTGGCCGTTAAAATTGATAAAATTCTCTCTCTCTCTCTCTCTCTCTCTCTCAATAAACTGTAAATTTAGAAGCATAAAATCACAGTACCTGATGGAGACCGACATCTGTCACCCATATGTTTCCATTATTGTCCACGGTTATTCCATGTGGCATATAAAATCTGTTGAAATAAAGTTGAAACATCTAATATTAAATCACCTGTAAGATTAGTAGGCATCATGCAGACACTTTGAAAACTGAAATATAAATAAGAAATGTAAGTTTTGAAAAACCTATAATTTTTAAATGATAAAATGAGTGTAATAACCGAAAGATCTTCTTTGACCCTTAGCAAACGCTCCAATGAAATGAGTTGGTATGCCAATTTATACTATATTTATACAGTGTATTATATTTATAGGAATGCTCAAGGAATGTATACCAAATGCTGAGTCAGAACAAGAAAATTTGTTCTCACATTCCTATATGTGTATGATCGTGTCTTCCAGAGTGGAACACCGGTGCAGGATAGCTCTATCCTACCTCAAACGTGACCTTCATCCTGACTCCTGGACTATTTTGACCGTCTACTGTGAGCAAAGTGCACACAAAGTAGCAAACACTTCCCGATTTCGATCATCGCTTGAACATGCTTCCACAATAACCAAGATACACATTAATTGCAACACATTAACGTACTAGAGCCAGCAGTTGTTGAAGTTAAGTATCCCGCAAAACAGGCCGTTTCGCACTGATCGACCTAGATACATGAACGGTTTTAGAGTAATTTCGAGTTGAAAAAATCGTTGTTGCAATTGTTAATTTTTTAAAATTCTTATTCTCATTATTCTTTCAGAAGGGTAAATCAATTCTAAATCAAAGTTGAATGGAGTCTATTTCATTATTTTTTGTCTGTCTCGATTAATTTTATGGAAAAGAGTAGACTACTTTTTTTACCTGTTCACATTTGTATCATTGCGCAGTCTATGTGCAGTACACAATTCGGACACTGTGTATTCCCATTACCATAGCCGTTTCAACCACTGTTCTTTGAAAGCTAAACTGTGCTAAAACGTCATTTAAAGTTTACACTGAATAATTCAGTGTAAACCTAACTTTTTACGTTTGATCTTAAGGTAAGGACATTTTCAATCGTTGTTTTGCTGTTTGAAAGTTACATCAGCATTCACAATACGCCATTTTTACTTCGACCTTCATTTTCGTTCAGAATTGTGAGAGAAAAAATCGTTCATTATACTTCAGTGTAGGATAGGAAATTCCAACCCCGGGATAAAAATTTTGCGTCGGACACTCGGCAAAGCCTCGTGTCTGAGGCAAAATTCTGAATTTTCCTATCCTACACCGATGCTCATAAAGGATTATAGTATGCCCAACCAATGGCAGAAGGAATTTAGCAAAATCACTTGTGATTCGCCGAGTTGTGAAACTAAGATTTTAGCTCAAAAAGTGTTTTCACTTCATTAGTCACAATAATTTGGGGATCAATGTGCGGTACAACGTACACTTAAAAGATAAATTGATGCAGATTCGTCCCAACTTAAAGGCAGGTAAACAAACGGCGTGAGACCAACGAGAAATTTTGCAATTTTTGTCGCTGTTCGTCACTCGTCACTGTACTTTACATGTTCTTGTTAATGTGGCATATCTTAATTTGTCTTCCCTCTCTCGCCACTCCCCTTGTCACATAAGCTAGATATAACGACCTAATTATTGATCATCTTCTGCTCGTTGTCCGTGGTTCGATTTTCTAAACCTCTAGCCAGATTTAAATTTAAAAATCTTCTGTCTGCATGGGTAGATTACAAACAGAAATTCGATTTGCAAGGAATAATTTTGACCACAGTATAAGAATATGCGCTGTTTTTTCGTGGAATAAAGTTCAAATGTGGAGGTAACACGAATCAACATTTATCGAGGGTCAAACGATACGAATTTTAAATAAATACAGTACTTACATTCCTTTGCCAAAATGGTCGAGAACATTTCCTGTACGAGAATCCCACTTATTTATGACGTCAACATGAATAGGCCCCTGTTCAGGATGTGCAAGTGTGTTCCCGTTAAATGTTCTGAAATATGTCCCAGATCACAACATAATAGATTGAAAGACGAAACAACACACACAATTTATGCATTTCCTCGATTGCTTGGTGTTTTTTTAAAAATAAAATAGTTATCGAGTGATTGATTTGCTTATTTATTGATTAATTGATCGATTGATTGTCGATTAATTGGTTGATTCATTCAGTCATTCATACATTAATTCATAATTGACTAAGTTACTATTTTTTGAATGGGTTCATTTTGTCCTATAGTCCGCATTTCTGCGTTAACGCTAACCAAGCGAAAAATTAAAATTATTATGCTGCAGTTTGTTTTTTGTTTTTAAAACAGATAAAAGACAAGCAAATAATGATAAGAAATCAAGGTGCACGTGCTTTTAACGAGCATGACATTCTATGTCCTAGGTATTTATACTATCATATAAAATATATTTCTATGATCTATACAATTTAAATGTCTGAAAAAAGTGACATTTCCAGTCTCGTGGAGTCCTTGTAATTTCATCTCCTTTAAGCAGCTGACGTTGTTCCATCTGATAGCTGGCTGCATGAATTTTTCATAGGACTTAAATCTTTTTATTTACGCATAGTCCCATCTTCGCTCAGCCCTGTGGAATACATAGAGATCATTATTTTTGTCCACAGCCACGCCTCCAACCTGTCCCACGGGGATCTGGTCCCAGCCCCTCACCTCATGGGGTCGAGAGGGGTCCTCATTAGCTTGAGTCTGTAACAATTCCAGCTCCTGAATTAAAAGAAAAAAAGGTATAAGGACTTGCAACATTTAAGACGTCTGGGTTTCCATAGATCGTTCTGTCTAGATATATGCACTTCAATGTCGATTCGCAAACCTATATAATTTTCAATACTTGATCTGATGACATCGTTTTGATACATTTCATATATTAAATGACCCAACACAAAAAAACTTCTCTTTGCACATATTAAATAGGCATGTTGATTAAACTTGTTGCTCCCGTGTTTACCATTTCTCAGTAAATCAGAAAGACTATGATGTCGAATATACGACATTTTGGATTCGCAGTACTCGTCATACTCTTTTTAGTGACTTAGTCACTATGACGTACCATCTAGCGGTATGTGCACAGGGAGGAATACTCAGTGGTATGCTGAAAGTAGTATTTATTTGGTAAAATCAATGTATGTATGTATGTATGTATGTATGTATGTATGTATGTATGTATGTATGTATGTATGTATGTATGTATGTACGTATGTACGTATGTACGTATGTATGTATGTATGTATGTATGTATGTATGTATGTATGTATGTATGTATGTATGTATGTATGTACATATGTATGTATGTATGTATGTGTGTGTGTATGTATGTATGTGTGTATGTATGTATGTATGTATATATCTATGTATGTATGTATGTATGTATGTATGTATGTATGTATGTATGTATGTATGTATGTATGTATGTATGTATGTATGTATGTATGTATGTATGTATGTATGTATGTAAGTATGTATGTATGTATGTATGTATGTATGTATGTAGTGTTTTATAGCACCTCATCACAAAAGTGGTTATGTAGTACCAACAAAAGCTTAAGTTTCAAAATTGTAAAGATGAATTGCACAAAAATGTATGAAGATAAACCGTTCAAAAAACGTAAAACTAAATATAAAAATAATATATAAAGAGCAAAGAGGCTAAAATTCTGCAAAATGCATATAAATCAACATGCAATACATAAAAATTTCGATATAAGACATAAAACATACAGTCAGCAACACAATAACAATATAAAAGGCGTATTTGACAATTAAGATAATACAAGTACAATAATGCATACTAACACATTATACAAAAGGGGTACGCATTACATAAGTAAAACAAAACATGATTGTTAAACCCAAGATTATCCATAAACCCTATAGGGGGCTTATTTTTAATGGGGTCCTAGCTATAGTCCAAGATTTAGGGGGTTTATTTTCAATGGGGTCCTAGCTATAATCCAAGATTTAGGGGGCTTATTTTCAATGGGGTCCTAGCTATAATCCAAGATTTAGGTGGCTTATTTTAAATGGGGTCCTAGCTATAATCCAAGATTTAGGGGGCTTATTTTCAATGGGGTCCTAGCTATAGTCCAAGATTTAAGGGGCTTATTTTCAATGGGGTCCTAGCTATAGTCCAAGATTTAGGGGGTTTATTTTCAATGGGGTCCTAGCTATAATCCAAGATTTAGGGGGTTTATTTTCAATGGGGTCCTAGCTATAATCCAAGATTTAGGGGGCAAAAACATTAAGAATGACATATAAGAAAAAAAGCAGATTAAAAGAACAGGTTACACCGAAGGTATACTTAAAATATTACAAACCATACAACTAAGATACACAAGCCATACACACAAGATACACAAGTCATACACACAAGACACACAAGCCATACACACAAGATACACACTACATACACACAAGATACACACTACATACACACAAGATACACAAGCCATACACACGACATACACGCAAGATACACAAGCCATATACACAAGGCATACACACAAGATACACAAGCCATACAAACAAGATATACAATTAAATAACCAAAAAAAAAAAACACACACACACACTTCAATCAGTTGGAAACAACTCTAAGGTACAAATTAATGGGACGAAACGTGGATAAATTCATTATTTGCTTGGAAAATGAAAGCATTTGTTTAAACAAAAGGCAATAACCTGAAATCAACAATATTTAAAAAATTCATTTTTTTTCAGTAATTTCAGGATGTTCTTTTAAGTGAGACTTTACAGCAGTTTTATTTCTTTTTCTGTTTGTAATACTTTTAATATTCTGTGCTAAGGGATTCTAATATTTTATTGCATTATAATTTGGTAGAAAAGGATAGGCTATTTACTCTTGTTTGTTTGTATATTACAATTACTGTCTCTAGTATTATTACAGTGATTGTCTGATACTTAAAGAATGTTAATAAATATAAACATGCTGGGGACCTCTGTTGTTCACAGTGTTGTATAAACATGCTGGGGACCTCTGTTGTTCACAGTGTTGTATAAACATGCTGGGGACCTCTGTTGTTCACAGTGTTGTATACATGGTTTGGTCTGAGTTGTTTAACTCAGTTATCCACATTTAAAGAATAAAGGATGTGCAGTTTGAGGCACTTTCTATAGGAGTGATTAAAGAAAGTGACGGACAACATTAATAGATCTTTGATATCAAAGATTGTCAATACTAATAATGAAAGAAGGGCACGAACATAGCTGGTTTTATCTTGGCTGCGCAAGTATTGATACACGTTCAAACCCATGACAGAGTGTACGTATCACTTTTTGTTGTAAAGATTGTTGGATAGAATGTTCACATCGCTCCTAATAAATAAATACTCCGCCACACAAAGATTTCCAGCTATATGAAGGTTCTTAAGTTACATTTTTATCGCTATCGTGCTCACTTACAAACCGTAGCAACCAGCGAACCGACCACCTACCTACAAAAATACCTATCTATATACCTACCTACCTATGTGGAGAGAAAGACAAAAAGAGAAATGTACGTACAGAGGAATGATGCGTATTAGGACACTGGGTAAGAAATAATGCTAAATGCTATCCTAATATAAATCTTATTTTCTGTTTTGTTCTATTTATAATGTTGTACATGCTATTCTGAATCCAACAAAACTTGTCTAAATAGATGATTCTATAGAACTGAATAAAATATGCACATGTAATGTACTAGACACTGGATCACACAGACCTGTAGTTACTATTTGTTCAATGGTTTATATTGAAAAACACGATTGCCCCTTGTGTGTTGAAACACAAGTTAATAATCATATCGTCACATGGATTTAACTTTTACGTTTCATTAACAAGAGTTAGGCTAAGCTCAGCTAGGTATATTGATTTGACATCTGAACATCCTACATACTGATGACCCTGGCTATCGATAGCGCGTGGGTGGGCATCGGGATGAGCTTACTCATTAGATGACGTCGAATATCGTATCTGATAGAAAACAAAAGAAAGAAAAAGTAACAGTAGAATACTGACGAAACACGAGATGTTATCATTTAGAAAATTTAATTACTTAGGAACCGTTTTTTTTTTTCTTTTCTTTTTTTTTTTAGACTAGAGTGTATAATCCAGTTACTATGTACAAATTCTGCATAAAGATCACTCGATTTTTATGGCGCGTAGATGGGAATTGGGATTAGCATATCTCAGACGACATGATTTACGACAGAAGATTTGAAACACTCAAAAGATAATGATATATGGTATATGTAGTAAGATTTGTAGTAAAAAAAAAAACTGTTAATTAATACACC